>BSBM01000442.1:8750000-10000000 GCA_027924585.1 Larix kaempferi | reverse complement strand
TAGCATGAGCATGAAACCTTCTTTTGCTACCCTTCTTCTTCTTGTTGGGGATGTTATTGTCCTTCTTGTTGTTGGGACAATTTATGGCAATATGTCCTTTCTCATTACAGGTGAAGCATATTCTTCTTTCTTTGAAGTGATGTGAAGATCTCTTGGAGTGAGATGGCTCTCTCTTGGACTTTCCTTTCCTAGTGTGAGTTGTGAGAGCTTGATCTTCATTCCCCATCTTTTCTTCACGTGCCACAAGCCTTGCTTCTTCTTGTGAGCATTCTTCTCGAAGTCTACTGAAGGATATCAACTTCTTCCTTGCACAAATTCCTTGGATAAAGGAATCGCATGACCTGGGTAGGCCATTTAGAGTGGTCATCACCACTTCACCATTCTCCACCATTTCATCCACTGCTTCTAGTTGTTCCTTGATCTGGGAGACCCTTGAAAAATAGGATTGAATGGTTTCTCCATTCTGAAACTTTACTCCTTTCAATTGGTTATGCAGGGTCATCTTCCGATTTATGTTCTTTCCTTCAAACAGCTTGGTCAACGAGTCAAACATCTCCTTGGGTGTCTTAAGAGAAGACACATGGGGTATGAGATGGTCTTTAATGGAATCAGCAATGATTCTATTTGCCTTGACCAAGTTCTTCTTGTGCAATGCCTTGGCCTCTTCATCCTCTGGGATAGGGATGTCTTCTTTCACATATGAGTCCAACTCATTCTCTTCCAGGATTAACCCAATCCTATACTTCCAGGCTCGGAAGTTATCAGCCCCTTCAAGCTTATCCTCAAGCTTGGTGTGGAGAGACATCTTTAAGAGTACTTCAAATGGAAATAGAGAAGATTTAGGACTTACCACTTGAAGTGTTGAAAACTGGATCTGGTCCCAGATTAGGGTTTGTCAGAGAAACCCTAAGAATTCAAAATGTGAATTTCAAATTTCCGAAAGGAAAGAAAGATGCGCCTTGGTGAGCTGATCAGCTTGGTACATTCAGAATTTGAGATCAACAAAGTCTTGCCCTTCAAAATTGCCTTTTTGTCCTCCCGGGTTCACTAGGGAGAGCCCTAAATTAGGGTTTGAGTTTCCCGGAGATCTACCCAGCCAAAAATCTTGATCCAAAGCTCTAAAATTCGATTTTTGTAAGGAGCTTCCAGCTGTGTCTTCAGATTCCATAAACTCCTTTTTTTGTGGAAACCCTAATGTTTAGGGCCAAATATGAAAATGCTCGAAACTGAATTCTGATTGGACAGATAGATGCACCTTGATGAGTAGAGTCAATCTACTATACTGATTTTCAAAAATCTATGGAGAGAAACCCAATAAACAAAGAACACAAGCTTCCGTCACTACAAAATGTCTTCTTCTCAGGTTAGCTCTGATACCATGTTAAATTTTGAGTATTAATTCACCATACTATAGGATCTTTTCTAAGAGAATAACATCTACAGTATATCAATGCATGACAATCTTAATATGACAAGCATCACAAGCATCACAAGAATCAAAAGCATAGAGACAAGAGACACAGAGTTTCCGTGGGGAAAACCCTAAGGTGAAAAACCCCACAACTTCCTCAGAGATAGAGAGAGCAATGGCTCAACCAAAATACAACCAAATAACACTGAGATAGTCTCCTAGCAGATGATCCTCCTCCTCCTCACTTGTGCGCCACTTTAAGATAGATAGTGAGTTACTTTTTCGAGTGAGTAAAATAGAGATCTCCTATCTCTATTTATACTCACCTTTTTTCCCAGTGACCTAATGGGGCTGACTTGTCTACTTAGATACATCCACATTATAGTATATATAAATCAGGGCCAACCCCACATGGTGGTCTAATAACCCATCGGCAAGTACACACACTTGCGACACTTGTCAATCCACATGACGACACTTCCTTATAGAGGAATAACACATCTCTTATAAGGGTACAATAAATATATATATATATATATAATACACAGATGAAAAACATTCTGAAGTTACATATACATCAACAAATTTTTGGGTTTCTCTCCATAGATCATCAAAGGCAGGATTCTAGGCTGACTCTCCTAAGGAAGGCACATCTTTCTATTGAAACATAATTCAATTCTGAGCACTTTCAGTTTTTGGTCTCTCACTGCTGCGAGAATTTAGGGTTTTTGCAAAAGTTGGAATTTTTGGAATCTTAGACCATGGCTGGATGCTCCTTAGAAAAATTGAAGTTTAGAGACCAAGATCGAACTTTTTGGTTGGGCAGAACCCCGGGCTCTATCAAACCGTAGTTCGGGATTTTAACTAGAAAACCAAATTTTGACAGAAATTGCAGATCCAAATTTTGCATGTCAATTTTGAGGGGTAATTTTTTGAAGTTTTCAAAATCCGAGCACACCATCTTGCTCACCTCATTCAATTGCATCTCCTTGTCCAGAGAGAAGTTTGAAATTCCAAGTTTGGATTTTTAGGGTTTCTCTGACAAACCCTAGCCAGCTCTAGATCCAGATTCAACAATTCAAGTGGTAATATCTAAATTTTTTATTTCCATTTGAGTTTCTCATTAAGATGTCTCACAACACCAACCTTGAGGATAAGCTTGAAGGGGATGATAATTTATGAGCATGGAAGTATAGGATTGGGTTAATCCTAGAAGAGGATGAATTGGACACCTACATAAGTGAAGAGATTCCAGTTCCAGAGGGAGATGAGGCTAAGTATTTACATAAGAAGAACTTTGTCAAGGCCAAGAGAATCATTGAATATTACATCAAATACCATCTCATACCACACGTGTCTTCTCGAAAGACACCCAAGGACATGTTTTATTCCTTAACCAAGTTGTTTGAAGGAAAGAATATAAATTGGAAGATGACATTGCGGAACCAATTGAAGAGTGTAAAGATCCAGAATGGAGAGACTATCCAATCCTACTTTACTAAGGTCTCTCAAATCAAATAACAACTTAAGTTGAGGATGAAGTGGTGGATAATTGAGAAATTGTGATGACCACTTTGAATGGCCTACCTAGGTCATGGGACTCCTTCATCCAAGGAATCTCTGCAAGAAGGAAATTGATTTCCTTTAGTAGACTATCGGAGGAATGCTCACAAGAAGAATCTAGGCTTGTGGCTCGAGAAGAAAAGATGGGAAGTGAAGACCAAGCTCTCACAACTCACACTAGGAGAAGTAAGTTTAAGAGGGAGCAACCTTATCACAAGAAACCTTTTCACCATCATCAAAAGAATAAAGATCTCTCTCACATTAGATGCTACTCATCTGATGAGAAGGGACACTATGCCTCAGAATGTCCCAGGAATAGAAAAGGCTTCAACAACAAAAAGAAGAAGCACATCAAGAAGAGATATCATGCTCATGTTGCTAAGGATGATGAACCTCCCAGAAGGAAGACTAAGGAAGAAAGTGGAAACTCTTCAAGTGACGAAGAATATGTTCTAATCTCTTCTATCACAGGTACTGTTACACATGGGTGTAATGATTGTCTTATTGATAGTGGGGCTTCCAAACATATGATGGGATTTAAAGAATCTCTTATGGACCTATCTGAACATGAGTCACCTCATAAGGTGAAACTTGGGGATGACTATCAATACCCAATCAAAGGAAGTGGTGAATCCTCTTACAAGTTAGAATCTAGGAAGTCTTTAAAGATGCAAGATGTTCTATATGTAATTGGACTCAATAAGAATCTTCTCTCACTAGGCTCTTTGGATGAAAAAGGGATGAGAGTTGCATTTGTGGATGGACAAGTACTTATGTGGCCAAAAGGTAAGATCATAGATGGTGCAGTAGTGATTGGAGAGAAAGAGGGAGGATTGTACAAATTGAAGGGACAACCTGAACAAGCCATGGTACATGAATCCATGGAGCCAAGTGAAATTTGGCATAGAAGGCTTGCACATGTGCACTATAGAGCACCACAAATTGCAAGCAAAGACGCAGAAGGTCTTTCTGAAATCTAGTCAAAGCATGAAGGTGTTTGCAAAGGATGTACAAAAGGAAATAACACAAAGATGGCATTCCCAAGCAGTGAAGGCAAGGCAAAAGGAATTTTGGAAATTATACACTCCGATGTATGTGGTCCAATTTCATCCAGTTCTCTGAGTGGGTATGTATATTGTGTTTCCTTCATTGATGATTTCTCTAGGAATACTTGGGTTTATTTCTTGAAGAAAAAAGATGAAGTGCTTGATAATTTCAAGGAATTCAAAGCCTTTATAGAAAAACAAACTGATAAGAAGATCAAGACCTTTAGATACGACAATGGAGAATAATTCACTTCAGGGGACTTCAAGAAGTTATCCAGTGATTCAAGGATTAAGAGGAAGTTGACCACTTGTTGCTGCTACAACCTGATCCCCATAAAATTCTAAATTTTATAGGGCCCCTCCTTTGATTTTTAGAGTTTTTATAGTCTCTTAAAGTGTGTTTTTCCTTCTAAGTTTGTCCCTTTTTCTTCCTCCAAAAGAAGTTTTTTTTTACTAAGGAAACTTTCAATTGTCTCTTATAAAGCTGGTCGCAGTTTTTATCCTAACTCGACTGACCAAGGCGCACCTTTTTGACTTATTTTGCGCCAGCTGGTCACATCTTTTAACCCTCATTTCGCCAATCATTGTGCAGTCATAAATTTTTTTGTGCCGATTGTTGTGCAACTTTTGATCTTAACATCGACGACTAGTCGCATACTTTAATGTTAAACGTGCAACCATTGCTTACCCTTTTACCTTATCATTTACTGATCGGAGCATGTCCTTTTTGACTTATTACCCGCTGAACATTGTGCAAGATTTGGCCTTGATACCGCCGACCATTGCACAAGCTTTGGCCTTAACTCCCTAGTTCTCCGTTGCATTTCCTGGTCGCAGCTTCTAGGATTATTCTTGTCGACCATTGTGCAGCCTTTTAGTTTAACCTGCTGACCATTGCTCGACCCCTTGTCACAACACCTGGTCGCAAGGTTTAGTTTGAAGTACATTGGTTGTTGCGCAAGTGTTAAATGCAAAATCGCCGAAGTGGTGGGTGGAGTCTTTAATGATCCTACATGTGTTTTGATTAGTCATTAAATCGAGCCCCGTGCACATTGAAAAACCCAACTGTCAGCTCGTGTGTATTAAGTAATTGTCTTATATATATATATAATGGGGTTGGTGGTACATCCCCTATCGCTTTCATTATTGGAAAGACTCCATTTGTGCGCTAAGGGAAGAGCATCATTTTGCAGCCATTCGGAGCACGTTTCTCACTAGTGAACCTCTCCATCATTGACAGGCACGCTCTAGAAAGCTCTGTTCCATTTTGTGTCCCGTTTGAAATCACGTTTAGGAGGTTCATTTGTTTTAAAAGAGGAAAATCATTGTTTGGTGGGTGTAGAGCCCTTTTCCTTTGAGGAAACACCTCAACCTCCCTTGCTTTCACACCACCAACTGAAGCGTTTCAGCCTTGTTTTTTGACTCATATCCTTATCAAGCATAAGTTCCTATAGCCGCTTTCAACCAGTGTGTCGCAACCTTCATTTTTGAAGTTGGTCACGTTTGACTGAGTACTCATCGAGAATGTTTCCTAACCTTGGTTTGAAAGACTCGTTGTCATTGAACCCCATCTGAAACCTTAAAACCCTGGTGACTGGATTTTTTGTCTTCCTAGTCAAGTTTTTCTACACGGAAAGGAATTTGCATCTTAGCCACCGCATTATGTCATCACGCACACACCTTTGTTTTTGCTGGTCATCTTATTCGTCATCTCTTAAGATAAGTTATGCATGAACCTTGAACACACTATTTCGTTGAGAGGCTTTTCGTTCTACTTTGGCATAAGCACCTAGTTTTGAAGTTACAAAGCAATGTTGATAGTTCGTTTGCTCACTGCATCGCACTCTTTTACTCGCTGCATAAATGATTTTTGGTGTAAACGCTAGTATACATTGTTTTCAGTATCTAATGGGAAGTTTATATGAAAATTAACATTCCTACCAGTGCATGTTTTCTTTAATAATCACAAATAAGAACAATGTTTTGCTCAAAAACCATGAAAGTCCTTATTTATCCTTTCATTATCATTCCAAGTCTAATATGCACAAGCGGTTTGCCAGGAACAAAGCCAGGTTTTTCGAGTCAGATTTAGATGTGGAAATCCCCTTGTTCACCTCGCTTGAGACGATGTTCAGCGATATGAAGGATATCATAATATGTAACCCAGAATACCAATGGGGCGAGCTGTACAGAGTCATAGAAGATCAAAGCTTCCCCAAGGCCTCCTTGGAAGAGCAAATGGTTTACGGGAACATAAAAAAATAAGGTCTCCACAAAGAAGCAACCCGCCTTGATTTTTTCCTGTGCTTGAGGTCATCGGTTGGATCATATCCCAAGTAAACACTAACTCTTGGTTCATCACAGATGTCGCAGAGATGAGCCTTGCATCAGTTGCACCAGAAACTATTATGGCAGCATACAAGATGCCGCATCCTAAGTTTTTCCTAAACGATGAATGGTTATCTGGGGTAAAGATATACCTTTTGTAATGTGCAAGAAAGATGATAGTCACCGAGAGGAAAATAAGGCAAAGAAACAATGGAGAATATGAGAGAAATCTCTTAAGAAATCCCTATAGATTCATCGCCCTGATGTTGAGTTGGGTGTTCAGCATGCCATATGAAAACATATACAAACTAGGATGGGTGCTTGTGATGTTCCACATTGCTACGCAGGGTGTGATTTTCAATTGGGTAGACATCATATCAGATTACATGTCCTCGCTTATAACCGCTACCCAGGGAGGAATGACCCAGGATAAGGCTGAATTTTTCATGTCCTCTTATCTTTTGGATTGCTTACTAGTCAAGCACCCTTTCCCTGATCTGGGATGCATCTAGAAGAGCAATGAATCCTCCCTCCATGTGGCTTATCAGATAATGTGGGAACACAAGTATGCGAGCCATTTTACTCAAATCTATGAAAGGTTCATCATGCCCCTATATCAGTTGATTTTCATAGAAGAACCTTGTTGCCTATTGGAAAATGCCATGCCCATCATAGAGACATATCGATATTACTACTTCTCTATGGTAGGGACATACTTCAGAATGTATCGAGGCAGTCATGGTCCATCCCTTTTACCCTGTTATGTCACAAATTACATTGTACACAAAGAAGTTGTAAGGAAACTCTTTGTAAATCGAGTCAGCAAAATACTTAGTGGTAAGAAGAAGGTCGCATACCCACCAATGCCGTTTGTCATTGGAGAATACCAGCTCCCCAAGGCAAAAGATGGTATATATTTCATTAAATATTTAGAGGCCTTCCATTTTGGGACAAAAAGCATTAGGAGGCATGACCCCGAAGGAAAACCTGTTGCCCACTGCCTTAACCTCAAGGTCACTTTTGAGTACGCTCACCATTTCGACAATGATGAGGACTTCTTTCGAAGTGCCAAGAATATGACCAAGTTGGGAAAGCGATACCGCTAGCCAAAAGTAGTCATCTCCAAATCCAAACCTCTGGGGTTAATGCAAAAGGAGCGGGAGGAAAAGAAATTCCAAGAGGAAGTGGCAGCGCAGCTGGAGGAAGCTGAAAGAAATAAGAAAGAGGAGGCTGATAGGCTTGAAGAAGAAGAGAATCAGAGGGTCCAAAGTGAGCAAGCGGAGAAGCAGAAAGAGGAAGCAAAAAGGCTTCAAAAGGAACAAGAGGAAAAGCAGCGTCAAGATGAAGCTGCTAAAATTCAGCAAGAACAAGCCAAGAGATTGCAAAGAGAAGAAGCTGAAAAGATAAAGAGAGAAATGGACGAAAAGATGCAAGAAATAAGGGAGAAAGCATAGGCAGAATTGACATAATTGTAGAGGCGGAAAGAAGAAGTGGAGAAGTCCAAAGAATATATGGATCAAGGAGGCTCAGGCATGCAAGATATGGACTTGGGTGCATTAACGACAACCTCTGAAGGATCTGTCCCAACTCAAGAACTTCCTCTCACCCCATACACCCCCTCGAAGGAGCACCTTGTGTCGAAGATGGATACCATCTTCTCTGATTCCAGGAGAAAGACTATCATAACTAGGTTCGAAAAGTGGATGAGAATAGGAGTAAGCCGAGAGGAAGTTAAAATAACTCAATTTCTACTCTTTAAAGGAACTGATAGAGACCCTGAGTTCAGGGCAGCATGCAGTGTAGCTTCGGTTCAAGTGAGCGCCGACAATGTAGTTATGCTAGTAGAGAAGGTAAAGCAGTGTAGAGACAGGTGCTTCAAGGTTAAAGATAATCTATTGAAGGAAGTTCACCTAGGTAAAGAACTGAAAAGGATGTACGATGACCTTCAAGAAGAAAAGGTGGAGGTGGTGGTTAAGAAGCAGAAGCTCGAAGAAGAAAAGGATGCACTCAATACACATATGATAGTCCTAGAAGGCGAGAAGAAGGAATTAGAAACTCGCCTAAAATAATTAGAAGATCATGCGGACAACAGCAGGCAGCAGCAGCTGATAGCCATATAAGTGTTGGAATCCCGCATTCGAGAATTGTAACAGTATGAAGCCAACAAAATGCAGAATATTGGGTTCTAAAAACCCCATCTTGAAAGGATGACAAAAGAAAAGGACCATCTATTAAAGTAGCTGAAAAAGGCAGAAGAGAAGAAACATGATATAACCGCATTCCATGAACAAGCATGTGATATGCTGAAGAGAGTTCATCAATCGCTAGAGCTAATCTCAGAGGAGATTTGAAAGATAAAAGGAATGATTTCAAGAATGAAAGCAATTGAGACTAAGGCAATAAGACTTAGGAGGAGGTATGTGTGCCACATAGAAGAAATCAATTGATAGTTTGAATGGATTAAAGGGAAATCAGGATTCCCAGTAAACTTACGTGCCTTGTCCATGGATGAATTAGACTTGGATTTGGGAGTCCTGGAGTTTTGTAGAGTCTATGGTACGAAGATAAGCATTGCAATTCAGAAGACCATCAAGAAGTGTACAAACCTCTACTTTACGATCTGAGACACCCATGGGAAATGCAACATGGCCTTACTTGAAACCATAGATGACTTTCTAGAAAACGATCAGCGCCTGCTAGACTTGCAGAGCGAGCAAAATGCAGAAATAGAATACCTAAGCAATTTAGATATCCCGACTCCAGAAGACATCCACGGACTGATTGGGAAAACTTCTATCCATGCCTATTTCCTAGAAGACATCGCCTAGGAAGCAACAACAGGAGCAACAAACTTTAAATCAGATCTACATAAGCATGAAATAGCACTGAAGATGATGATTTCTGTGCAGGAAATGCCATTTTACGAGAAATCATCCAATGGGCCAGCTACATCACAGACGTGGACAAACTTGCTGAAGTAAGCCAACCTGCCAAAGTGGACGGGGCAGCTGAAATAAGAGGATCAGCTGAAGCAGTGGGATCATCCGAGAATTAAGTCCGCTTTATTGTATTTTGAAGAAAAGATAGTTGAGGCTATTTTTATTGTATAAATGTTTTTAAATGACAACTGGAATTGTTTTTATTGTATAATGTTTTAGAAAAATAGCTGGAAATTATTTTTGTCTCTTTAGGCACTAGAAGACAAACATTTTTGTTTCCCTAGGTTTAGGGTATGTGAAGAGACAAATTTTGTAAAATCTATAAATATGGGAATAGAAGAGAAGAGAAGGACTTTTGGCAGGTGAAAGGATTGACTGATGTTGTATGTGAATTATTTTGCTACATCAACAAAGAAGGACTTATTTTTACCTGGGAAAGCTTGCACGACATTTTTCATGGGACGTGTTGAATGTTTATTGAACTATTTTTGCACTGTTCATACATATACTGTGAGATCGTTCCTGACTACCTAGAATTAATTCTTAGTTGTGAATGCTTTCATTTTCCTGTGCAAATATGTTGTGTCAAATGACTAATGGAATGATTTAAATTCTATCAGAGCTATCTTTGATATCTTTTAGTTTTTGTTCTGAATGCATCTTAGTTATAAAACAACTATCTGTGAGATTCTTGGATGTATTTGAGTGTATTACTCATACTTTAGTTTTGGTCCCTACAGGGATAGGTTAATTAGCTTAGATAATTCTTAGATCATATTTGTTTTACAACATGCATTTAGATAGAGCACATACATATCATATTTAAAATAAAATACATAAATGGTGGATCGGGCTGTAACCGGTGAAATTAAACAAATCTTTAAATCTTATATGGTAGTCGGGCCGTTAACCGGATGGATTCCCCACACCAAATGGTGAGCGATGTAATTGGGATTGCTTACCAAAGAGAATCCCTTGCTGATTGATGCTGCAAATTTCAAGGCGTCAACACTTTTTAGTGCTAGAAGGAGGGCCACCAGTGCATGGTTGGCAAAGGAGATCCTTTTGTTAGAAGAAATTCCCCTGAAAACCCACTTGAAACAGCTATCCCAGACAATTTCGTTATGGAATCATAGGATCAAGAAAGTCCCAATATTGAGGTTGGACAGCAAGAATCACTATACGATTTTCCTTTTGCATAATTAGCGAGTTTTAGAAGGCATACTCATTCATATGTTAGAGAACTAGGTTGTTTGAATGTGATTCCTTTATTGCCCAGAAGACGGGCTCCAAGGAGAGAAACCCAGTACACAAGAGACTCGATTCTCGTTGAAAATTTGGAAATATTATTAGATCTGTCATTATAGGAAATCACATAACCTTTTAGTAAAATTAGACCCAAAAATCCTCAAAATCAAGAAATACTTCAAACCCCACCACACACTCCACGTAATTCTCCACTGCACACTCCGTCACATTCTCCACCGAGAGTTATGGTTGTACCTGCACGGAGGGCCAGAGGAGCGCTAAATCTGGCTGGCCCATTTCATGATTTTTCGAAGAACCTGAAAAAGGTACTACCTAAATATGATCCGGGGAAAGTTATCTGTGCGGAAGATCACCTTAAAATATTTTATTTGGCTTTGAATCTTCTCAATGTACAACACGAAGATGTAGTGTGCATACTTTTTCCTTATACTTTTGAACCCAAGGTATCCTCCTGGTATTTTAGTTTGCAAGCTAGTTTGATATCAAACTGGGAAGAATTTGAGAAATATTTCTTAGGTAAATATGGAAATCAGAAAATAGTCACCACACCCATCAAAGAGCTGTTGTCTATGAGGATGGAAAAGAAAGAAAAAGTTCAAGAATTTAATCAAAAGTTTACTACATTGTTGAATCATTTTAGTGATGCAGTGAGGCCCGCTAAAGAATATTTGGTTGAATATTATACTACAACACTTGATCCTCCAATAGCAATGTTTGTCAAAAGAACAAAGAAAACTACCTTGATAGAGAACTCCAAAGAAGCTAAGAAGGTAGAGGAAGAAGCGGAAAACATTGCTAAACATTCCCTTGATTTGGAAACAAAACCAACAACTATTAAGAAAACCCCACTGCTAACTAGAAGTAAGGAGGAACCATCAACATATATGGAAAATGTGGTCAAGATGATGCAGAAACTATCTAATAAAATTGTAGATCTGGAAAAGGATAAAGCAGCCAGCACATCTAGAAAGCCATTCAAACCTTTTTACAAGAAAAGGGACGACAATGTCCATCATATTCCCCTTGTAAAAAATTCTGTTTTTTTAAATTTGAATGAAGTAGGAATGGATCATTTCTGCACTTTTCACTAAGAGCAACATTCTGAAAAGAGTTGTCCTCAAAGGATAAATTCCATGAGCTTGGTTCTAAATCAATTGTTGGATGCACAAGTAACAGATCAAGAAGATCCCCAAGAAGAGAAGACACTGGAACAAGAAGAACCCACCCCAGACACCACAATGGTCTTGTGGGATTGGGTTCCTTTAATAGAGTTGATTGAAGAGGACACTGAGGAAAGTCAAGTTTCAGCTGTAAATGTTACTACTCAGAGCAAAGGTCTAATTGTTGATCCAAACCGGATTGCTCCCAAACCTAAGGTTTCCAGGGAAATACCCAAAAGACATATAAATTTCATTATGCTGCAGCCTAAGGCAAATCCAACAGTGATGAAAGAATCAAGCCCAGAAATAAATAAATAGTAAAAAATTACAGCAAGCAAGACAAAAACTCGTGCAAAAGGTTATGACATGGGATATGACATTATTGAAGATATCAAGAAGATGAAAGCAAATATCTCTATCTTTGAAATGTGCAGTCTTCCCCAGCAAAGGAAGAAATTTTTAGAAGCTTTCAACCCCCAATCTAGTACTTCAGTAGAAAACTCAGAGGAAGATCCTGAAATAAATGAAGCTAGCATTGGTGTGAAGTCTAGGTCTCAAACATTGCCTTTTTGGTTAACCTTTGAAATTTTTAATCATAATGTACACAACTGTCTTGTAGATTCTGGGTATTCTTCGAACATTATGCCATTATCTATCTGTAAGAATATTAATGGGAAACCAATACCATATCCATCTCAGATCATATAGTTGGATAGAACTATTGTTAAGGTAATTGGAGAAATGAAAGATGTACTTATTAGATTATCAGCGGATCCTGGAGTATGTCAATTTATTGATATTATGGTGGTAGATATACTAGAGGCTTATGGTTTAATTTTGAGCAGGGACTGGTCTACGAAACTGAATGGTTACTTTGCGACAGACTAGTCTCACTTATGGCTTCCATACCAAAATAGGAAAAACTAGATCAAAATACTGAGAGAGCCTCACATGAAACAAAATGTAACTCAGTTAGAAGAAAAGAATGAGGTTGTAGCTTTTTCATCTTCAGTACTGGGAAATTGTTTTTTAGAAATTGAACCTGGGAATTATCAAGCAACCGAAGTTAGCCATGAATCAAATGAGCAGTTCGATCTCCTTCATTTTTCTCAGACTGATGATATTGATTGTAACATAGTAGGATTAGTCACTGACTTAGATTCTAGTAGGACTAACTTAATTAAAACAGAAAACATATTTTGGGTTCTATACTTTGATGGTTCCAAGACTCAAAAAGGGTCCAGAGTCGTTTGTGTCTTGATTGACCCTGAATCAAATAAACATTTTTATCTTGTATACTAGAGTTTGAATGCACAAATAATACGACTAAATATGAAGCTCTAGTACAGGGATTAAAGAAAGCTATTAGTTTGAATGTTAAATACTTAAAGGTCTTTGGTGACTCGGAGATAGTTGTCAGGTAGGTAAGAGATACGATTCACTGTCTTTCACCGCATATAAAAGGCTATCAATCTAAAGTTTGGAATTTGATTTCACACTTTGATGCATTCAATATCAATTCCATTCCTAGATTACAGAATGTTGCAGCTGATTTGTTAGCTACTTCTTCTTCCAGATTAGTGCCTATTAATAACAAATTCTCTATTGAATTAATTTTCAGACCATCTGTACCTGATAATATTACAAGTCTCAGAATATTCGATGATGATGATCAAATTATCATTTTCCTAACAAATGAGGATGCTTTCCAAGGATCTATAATCGATGAAGATGAACATGATTCAGATTTACAGAAGAAGAATGCAGCCCAAGGAAACTTTATACCAAAAGGAGTAAGGACTCTGGAAGGACTTTTTTGACATGCAAAACAAGTTTAGAATGCCAGCAAATGTCAAAACTAACAGCTCTTCCATGCATCATGAATTGGTGAACCTCGACATAGAGGCCGAACCAAAATTTGTTAATCTTAGAAAATGCTGCTCGCCGGGTGAAAGAGATAAGTTTGTAATATCTTGGGAAAGATCTGACCCAGATATTAACTCCACTTTAAAAACTGTTACAATTTTCACTAGTAAAATTTTCTTGCAATTCCTTCGTATTGGGAAGGAGGTAAGTGAGGGGTACTGATGTAAGGATTGAGGATGGTCGGATGGATATTCAATTCTGAAAAATGTATGAGGTTAGGTGCAGCAGCAGGTCAAGGTGGTCAGAATAGGTTTGTCTTATGCACAAGGTACCAGCACCATTTACTTTTCAGCATAAAACAAGTCCATGCCTACTTCGAGGCTTCCTGGGTGTCTGGCATATGCATATAGGACAGGGAGGGGTCACTGGGGGTTAATAAGAGAGTTTATATCAGTCACATATATGCTGGATAAGTTCAGTAAGATAAATTTTCAGATTTATGAAAATATGGGAAGAATTTGGGTTCTGGGCTCTCCCGGGATTGCTGAGCTAGTAATTTTCTTATCTTTACAAAATGAGGCTAAAAGAATTCAAATTCTGCTTTTGTGGACTGATATGGTTAATATAACATGTTATTATCCTACTTCAGAAGACAGGAGGTCAAATGGTTACACAGATTGCATTTTACAGTAAATTCAGTAAAACTAGTCTAGAAAGAAGACCCAAATAGATAGTCTTACATTGTAATTCATCAAACTGCTCCAAAACTTCAAATACTTGGTTTTGATATTAGATAAGGCTCTTATATATGATATTCAACACATATAAGTCAAAATATAGGTTCATAACACTTTCTTTCTCATTATTAGATTGCCTTCCAAAGTACATGCCTCATAGGCTAGATTTTCATTACAATAGTGGGGGAAATGGAGAGAAGAATAAGAATATTACTGTGGATCTACTCCCGAGATATGATTAGGTCACCTACAGGTCATGTGACTATTATTGTATGCATACTGAACTTCTGGACTTTATTGGGGTGCATTCACTAAGCCAACCCTCTCCTTCAGGGAAAGCTCCTCTAGATTTAGCTATGAGTGTGAGAAGAATGTAAGAAGAGAGTGAGGATCATATATCAATCTGATATCTGGACATATAACTCTTTGATATGCTGCAAATCATGGCATGCTAAACTTCCTAGAGATTCTAGGCGCAACTCCTGAGAACTAGCTCCTCCTTCTGGTTATTTTCCTTCAAATCTAGCTGCTAATCCACTGTAGAATTGTCCTCCTCTTCAAGATGACTATAGATATTCATGGTTGGACTGATATGAATGTTATTGGCTGCAATAACATATTCTGGACCTGCATAATACTCTTAGATAACTCATAAGGTCTTGGGGCACATCACCCAAGAGAAATGGTTGAGGCACATCACTCAACTAGAGAAGCATCAGAGCTCTCATGAGAAAACATAAATGATCAAAAGTTGTTCATTGGAGTTGGTTGGATTCTTTTATAAACTTTATGATGACTTGCTGAGTAAGTTACGTAGCTTTGGTGACTTGTGAGAGTAGGTTAGCACTTTCCCATCCTACTCCAAGTCATGTAGGCCCCTTCTTGGAATAATTAACAAGTTTTGTCTTAGAAAAAGTTGCCAAATTTTGTCTCTCTTCACCTAGATTAGCAACTGCGCCTTAGTTAGCTTTCTAGATGTTGCTAAATCTTTACTTACAACTTTTCTTGTTCTTTCCACTTTATTTACTTTCCACTTTTCTGCTTTTTCCATCTTTTTTGTTTGCTTTTTCCAGTTTCTAATTTGTTTGCCTTGTCTTCTTTCCTCCTTTGGACTCCTTGCTTTTCCTGTGATTTGCCACTAAGGCAAGAGTGGTCCACATGACCAAATTCGAACTCCTAGCGATATTATCACCACTTGCTAATATTTATTAGCAATATTTATTAATAAAAATATTCCAACTCAAAATTAATTCCAAATTCAACATTTAAGCAATTAATTAATAATTAATTAATTCATGTGCTATAATTGCCTCAAAATTAACCCCTACTCCAATTTGGCAACATCTTCCACATGGGTGCCCTCTTGGCCCACTTGTTCATTATCCATTAATTTTATTTATCAAAATTACCTTTAATAAATAAATTTGCCAACTTGGGAGACTTAGGCCAAAATTAATTCTAAGTAAATAGAACTAATACCATTTAATTCCCTTAGGGGTTGATTTTGTCCCCTTTTACCCATGGTACTAGATGAACCAAAATTGGGGACATGACAAAGTTCATCAAACTATTTCAACAATATAAAGATGCTTTTGCATGGACTTATGAGGATCTGAAAACATATGACACTCGCATTATACAACATATAATACCAACAAAGCCAGGCATGAAACCATTTCAGCAGCAATTTCGAAGAATGCATCCAACACTTGAGCCGTTAATACATAAAGAATTGAAAAAATTGTTGGATGCTAAGATTATTTTTAAGGTCCGAGACTCAGAATGGGTTGTTAATTTAGTCCCCATGCAAAAAAAATTAGGGGAGATAAGAGTGTGTTGATTTTTGGAACTTGAACCGAGCCTCCGATAAGGACAACTACCCTGTACCTCCAATGGATCAAATTCTACAGATGGTTTCAGGCTCAAAATTGTTCTCCCTGCTAGATGGTTTCTCCGGATATAATCAAGTATTAGTAGCAGAGGAAGATCGACTCAAGACCACTTTTTCTACAAAGTGGGGAACCTTTGCCTACTGAAGAGTTCATTTCGGTTTGATAAATGCAGGAGCCACCTTTCAAAGAGCCATGGACATTGCTTTTCGGGGATTGGTCAGAAATTGCGTACTAATTTATTTAGATGATGTGACACTCTTTTCAAAGAAGAGAGAAGACCATGTTTTCCATTTGAAACAGATTTTTGACCATTGCAGAAAATATGGTATATCTTTAAATCATAAGAAGAGTATCTTCGTTGTCCTTGAAGGTAAACTTCTGGGTCATATCATCTCAAAAAAGGGAATATCAATAGATCAAGAGAGAGTGCAAGCTATAAACAAGATTCCCATGCCCCATAATAAGAAGGCTATGCAATATTTCATGGGAACAATAAACTTTGTTCGAAGGTTTGTACCAAATTTCGTTCAAATAGTGAAACCTTTGTAGCAAATGGTAAAGAAAAGTGTGCAATTCAATTGGATTGACATAGAGAAGATTGCATTTAAAGACATCAAATATTCCATAGCTAACACACCTTCTTTAAGAAGCCCATATTTTGAAAAGGATTTCATTATGTACACTTTCGCTTCAGACAACTCTCTCACAGCTATGCTCACTCAGAAGGGAGAATCAGGAGATGAGTATCCAATATCCTTCATGAGCACTGGCTTGGAGGGTGCTGGACTGAATTACCCCACCATAGATAAGCAAGCATATGCAGTATTCAAAGTAGTAAAACAGTTTAGGCCATATATCCTAAAAAACAGTACTAAAGTCATAGTACCTCACCCCGTTGTTAGATCTCTATTTGTACAAAAGGAATTGGGTGAAAGGAGAGAAAACTGGGTCACTTCTCTTCAAGAGTATGATTTGGAATTCAAACCAACCACCATTATAAAAGGCCAAGGGTTATGCAAATTACTTATTGAAAATCTAGCTAATGAAGAGCTATGTTAAATTTTCTGAATTTACTTCAATTTGATCTAGGATCTTAACTGAGAGAACAACATGTACATCATATCTACATCATATCAATCATGGAGACAATAATGTAAGCACACAAGAGACACAAATATTTACTTGGGGAAAACCATAAAGGTGAAAAACCCCAATAACTTCCTCAGAGATAGATAGAGCAATGATACAACCAACCAAGAGAGATAGCCATAACCTAGCAGCAGATCCTCCTCCTCCATAAGTGCACCACTCCTCCTTGAGTGCATGTGTGAGAAGTGAGTGAGCAAATAGAGTGCCTCCCGTACTCTATTTATACTTGACTTGACTTGCCTTTTTACCTAACTCATGTAGGCTCGAACTTAACCACATAACATAATGCTGAGTGGGCCGACCCCCAATAGGGTGGTCTAATAACCCTTTGACCCACATGACTTATATAGGGCCGACCCCAAACAAGGTGGTCTAATAACCCATCAAGTATAAGTTACGACACTTACAATATAAATAACGACACTTCCGTATAGAGGAATAATAACATCTCTATAGGAATACAATATACATATATGTGAAATACATTCTGAAGTTACATATACATCAACACTCCCTCTTAACTAGGAAGGTATTTCTTAGCACAGTTCTTCTAGCACAAGTCATCTTCTCTGGATCATCGTCACTGGATAATTGTCATCGAGTCATCATCATCGTGACTGCTGCTGCTATCTCAATCAATCTCTGAATCTACTCGTCATAGGAAGTTCTACAGAGCCAGTTCTTTTTCATACTAGATGTAGGCCCACCACCTGCAAGTCTTCATCATCATTGGCCATACTGTGGAATCCTCGGGACTTATTACGTGCATCACAAAACCTCGAAAGAGAATCCCAGGATGTTACGGGTACACAACTCCGACCTGTAGGATCTCCCAGGGCGCTATTATATGTGACCCCACCACAAAACCTCGAAAGAGCATCCCAGGATGTTACGGGTACACAACTCCAACCTAAAGGATCTCCCAGGGCACAAATTACATGTGGTCACCACAAAACCTAGCAAGAGCATCTCAGGATGTTACGGGTACACAACTCCAACCTGAAATCTCCCAGGGCACAAATTACATGTGGTCATGGCAAAACCTCGAAAGAGCATCTCAGGATGTTACGGGTGCACAACTCCGACCTGAAATCTCCCAGGGCCCAAATTACATTCCATAGGACAAAACCTCGCAAGATCATCCCAGGATGTTACGGGTACACAACTCCGACCTAAAGGATCTCCCAGGGCACAAATTACATGTCCTCCGAGAGCAATGTCTCGAAAGAGCATCCCAGGCTATTACAGGTACACAACTCCGACCTATAGGATCTCCCAGAAATGCTCCTCTGCACAACCTGATCCACGGCCACAAAGTATCATCCTGATACTCACCATACATCATCCTGATCTACACATGATCATCCTGATCATCATCACTGCAACGTCCTGCTGCATGTCATCTGGAGCAACATCCTGAAGCTCATCATCCATGATCATCCTGATAATCACTGCAACATCCTACTACATGTCATCTGGAGCAACATCCTGAAGCTCATCATCCATGATCATCATGATCATCACTGCAACATCCTGCTGCATGATCCACCTGATCATCAATGCATCTACCTGATGCATACCAAGTATCTACCTGATACATATCATCATACATGATCCTTCTGATCATACAATGTATCCACCTGATACAAATACAAATACATGATACATATCACCATACATGATCCACCTGATCATACAATGTATCCACCTGATACATATACAGATACATGGTCCAAGCATCCAACATGATGCATATACGAAATACATACACATGATCCAACTGATCATATCCAGCATCAACATGATGCGTACATACATAAAAATGATCCAACTGATCATATCCAGCATCAACATGATGTGTACATACATACATAAAAATGATCCAACTGATCATATCCAAGCAGAAACCAGAACATCATCCTGATGCTCATCATCCAGTGCTTACATCCACAGCCATGTGAAGGATCCTCCTTCCAACATGCTTGGAATGGCTTCAGCAAATGTGTCCATCACTTCTTCCTCGAAGTGTCCTCGATCTGAAGAACGCCAAGCCTCTCTCTGAAGTACTCGAACTTCACCATGGCTAGTGGCTTCGTCAGCACATCTGCAATCTGCTCGTCCATCGCAACATACAGGAGCTTCAAAGCTCCTCTCTGCACCATATCCCTGATATAGTGATATTTGATCTCTATGTGTTTCGACCTGTCATGAAACACTGGGTTCTCGGACAGCTTCACACAACTTTGGTTATCACAGAAGATACCAGTAGCCTCCAACGGGATATCAAATAACTCAGACAGTAGCTTCCGTAGCCATACTGCCTCACAACTAGCTGAACAGGCTGCAACATACTTTGCCTCAGCTGTACTCAGTTCTATGCAGGACTGCTTCCTGCTAAACCAAGAGATCACACCTGATCCCATACTGAAGCAACACCCAGATGTGCTCTTCCTATCTGTAGCACTGCTAGCCCAATCTGAATCAACATAACCCTGCAGGTTAAACTTTTGATTCTCCTCATACCTGAGCCCATAATCCACTGTACCCTTCAGGTACCTCAGAACATGCTTTACAGCAACCAGGTGAACACTCCTCGGATCCATCAGGAACTAGCTCAATGTGTTCACAGCAAAGCAAATGTCTGGTCTCGTGTTCGTCAGGTACATCAAGGACCCAATCATCTGACAATACAAAGAGACATCAACCGGCTCAGATGAAGCATCACATAGAAGCTTCAGATTCGATGCCATAGGTGTGGCCATGGCCTTGCAATCCATCATCCTGAACCTCTTTAGGATCTCTACTGCATACTTCCCTTGTCCAAGGAAGATTGCATCTGCACTCTGCCACACCTCCATGCCAAAAAAACAAATAGTGCATCATCCCCAAGTTCTTCAACTTGAATTCGGCAGCAAGCTTCCGCTGCGTGTCAGCAATCAATCTATCTTCACCTGTAACAAACAGGTTATCTGCATACAAAAGTAGTATCACTGGATTGCCTTCCTCAACCTTGTAGAAAAGGTTGGAATCTACTTTACTCTTGGTAACGCCCAAACTGGATAGAAAGCTGTCTATCCTACCATACCAAGTTCTGCACACATATATGACTACACCATGCTGTCTTGAAATCCATCTGGTGCATCTTCTATTTCATCACTTTTATATTTCTCAATGCTGCCATCTGCAACATGCTTGATCTGATAGTTCCATTTGGAAGTCATAACAAACTTCCCTTCATGTCTTGGGACTGCAACCCAAACATCATTCTTCATGATCGACGGATCATGGCATTCCATTTATTCATCCCAGATCCTGGGAACTTCAATATCTTCAATAGATATCTTTGTTGCTGGAACAAATGTTGTAGTCCTTTTGTAGGTGAAGATATACGGTCTTTCCTACAAAACAGGTTAAATTGCATGATTAGAAACATCTCATAATTTTTAGAACAAATTCTTACACATAAAGAAATATGTCATACAATCATGCAATTATCTTAGCCAATGCTTCAATACAACATTTATCCATATTCCGTAACTTTCTAGATGCCTTCCAATCTCTACCAGAACATTGTTCAGAGTGTGCACAACTACCAACATGTCAGCAAAGAGGTTTCATTCTAGATAAGTAGCAATGGAATGTTGTACAGTGCCATAGGCCACTTACCCATGTATATTAGTAATATATTGTTCATCAATGCAACTATTCTAATATGCACAATACATATCCTAAGTCTAGGAACATGAGCATATACATCATTGAACAATTTTATTTAAACAAACAAATATGCAAGAAATTAAAATACTTATCTTTGTTTGTTCGTTGGGTGGACTCCCTCTGAGTCTTTGCTTCCTTACAGGAGCTGCTAGAGTCCTAATCTGAAGTAGCTTCTTCTACACCTTTCTATTGTGGAAAGATGGTCAACTCCCTCTGAATATCTGCATCCTTGCAGAAACTACTGAAGTGTGTTCCTTTGCTTTCTTGCAGGAACAACTGGAGTGTGCTCCCTCTTGATCTTTGCTTCCTGGATTACCTGTTCTTGAACTCATGTTCATCCTTGGTCCCTATGCATGCTTATTAGTATCATGATTGTGTTAGCCTTGTGATCTCATATAAAATCATACATTCATTAGCATACTCAAGCATGTATAGTCATGATCATTTCAAACAGGAACAATAAGCATTAGCATTCAAGGTTTATGTAGGATTCTTATGGTTAGTCAAATCATAAGAAACATAACATGTCTAAACCTGTAATTACTCAAACCTATGACTCTTCAGGTTAGTTGAATCATCAATCAAGATAAGAGATATAAAATGCATAAAACCTGTGATTATTCAAACCTATATCATCATGATTCTTCTGGTTAGTCATATCATCAATTATGGTAAGAAACATAATATGCATACAATCATGATTATTCAAACCTATGACTTCATGAATAATCATTATCAACAACAGTATAAGATCCTAACACAAGGTAGGATTCTATCTTGATATAGGAAAAACATACCTGGATTAGCATGCTAGCTATTTATGTCTAATATACTCACATGATGTCTTCTTGTTCTTCTTCAACGACTTGTGCTAGTAACCTGTATATCTCATAGGTTAACTATTACAAAACCAAGTTATACATACCTCGTAAATGGATCTTCTATGAGATCCATGACAATGGATGAATCTTTGTCCTCATGTTATCATGATCATATGTTCTTGAACCAGAACATGATTTGTCTTTCTTGCTGTACCTTTCATGTTAGTAGACAACATAAACCTCATACAACACCATAATGCATTAGTACAATCATAAGTGTCAACACCCTAACCAATGAATATCTTCTATCATGCATTCATAATTTTGTTAAGGTGATACGACAAATCTAAAATCAAAATTGTACTAACCGTAATAACATGAAGACAAACATACCATAAACTTAATCATGGACAAATATCGAAACATACCTCGATGAGTCATACCTGTCGAGATCGCTTGTAATCTTCTTATGTAAGGCCTTAGCCTCATCTCCTTCTGAAACAGGAACTTCTTCACTCATGCAGATGATCAATCCATCTTCTTCTAGGATTAACCCAATCCACTTGATTTGCAAGAACTGGACCTGGAGCTGGATATGGGTTTGTCAGAGAAACCCCAAAAATTCAAACTTTGAATTTTAAACTTTCGAAAGGATAGAAATATGCGCCTTGATGAGTTGATCAAACTGGTATATTTAGAATTTGAAAACTGCAATGTTTCACTCCTCAATTTTGCCTTTGAAGCTTCCAGATTCAATGGACGTGACCCTGAACTGGGGTTTGATGAAGTCCACTCTTTTTCCCCATCAAAAAGTTTGATCCAAATCTCTAAGCTTCTATTTTTCTGAGGAGCTTCCAGCCATGGTCACAGATTTCAAAAATTCCCATTTTTATAGAAGCCCTAATTTTCCACTTTTCTGATCAAAGTCCTGAACTAGGGTTTGATCAAGCCCGGCCTTATGCCGAACCAAAAATTATGATCTTGGTCTCTAAATTTATATTTTGATGAGTAGCATCCAGCCGTGGTCTCCGATTACAAAAATTCCAACTTTCTCCAAAGCCCTAAATTCCGGAAGCCATGAATGAAGGTACTCAAAAATAATTCTGTTTTGACAGAAATATGTACCTGATTGTTTCTGGTGTACCTCCGAATTTTTTGATCCACAGGGTCTGAAAAAGTTTTCTGAGATATCCTGACCTGTTATCTTTCCATCCTGATAGGTCTGACCTCAATTGGATTCTCTGAGAGAGAGTTATGCCAAATGTCGCAACGTGACCTGTTTTGGGATAAAACAGGAGAGCAAACTTGTACGGCGTGCCACATGTCACTGTTTGAACTTCGGCCTCTGAAAAATCTTACTGAGATAGCTCGGCCTGTTATCTTTCCATACTGATAGGTCTGACCTCAATTGGACTTTCTGAGAGAGATTTATGCCAAGTGTCGCAACGTGACCTGTTTATGAGATAATACAGAAGAGCGCACTTGTACGGAGTGCCACGTGTCACTGGTTCAACTTCGGCCTCTGAAAAAGTTTTCTGAGATAGTACAATCTGTTTACTACCTGTCACTTTTCACAAAATTTCATTTGGAGATTCCTAGCCCAAGTTATGACCTTTTTCCCAAGGTCACCTGATTTTGACTCAGATCTGGAAGAGGCAGAAACCCTATATTGTACAGATGATAAATCACAAAGTACAACGAATAAGAGGTTTTCCTTTGGACACAAGGTACCTGGAGATTTTATCTTCAGTTTGTAACAATTTCAGATCCGAAAACTTCGCCAAAACGGATTTATAGCGAAATTTCTATGATGACTGGTTTTTGCTATATCAAGCCCTAGCATCGTAAGTGCAACAAGTGTCATACATGCCATATCATGCCTTCTTTCAGGCTAGCTATGATACCATGTTAAATTTTCTGAATTTACTTCAATTTGATCTAGGATCTTAACTGAGAGAACAACATGTACAGCATATCTACAGCATATCAATCATGGAGACAATAATGCAAGCACACAAGAGACACAAAGATTTACTTGGGGAAAACCATAAAGGTGAAAAACCCCAATAACTTCCTCAGAGATAGATAGAGCAATGATACAACCAACCAAGAGAGATAGACATAACCTAGCAGCAGATCCTCCTCCTCCATAAGTGCGCCACTCCTCCTTGAGTGCATGTGTGAGAAGTGAGTGAGCAAATAGAGTGCCTCCCGCACTCAATTTATACTTGACTTGACTTGCCTTTTTACCTAACTCATGTAGGCTCGAACTTAACCACATAACATAATGCTGAGTGGGCCGACCCCCAATAGGGTGGTCTAATAACCCTTTGACCCACATGACTTATACAGGGCTGAACCCAAACAAGGTGGTCTAATAACCCATCAAGTATAAGTTACGACACTTACAATATAAATAATGACACTTCCGTATAGAGGAATAATAACATCTCTATAGGAATACAATATACATATATGTGAAATACATTCCGAAGTTACATATACATCAACAAGCTAGACTGGGAGAACGAAGCAGAGCTGAATATGATTGAGGTATGTCCCATTTTCACCACTCCTCAATCTTGGTATAGGGACCTAGTGCATTATTTGCGGCAGGTATATTTACCAGAGCACTAGAGTTCTAATCAAAGAAGGGCACTCCACTTGAAGTCAGCATCCTATCAAATAATTGATAGAGTAATTTTTAGAAAGAATTATGATGGGATATTTCTCAGATGTCTTGAGAAAGAGGACGCTGATAAAGTATTCAAGGAATTACATGATGGCCCTGCTAGAGGACACTACTCCGGCGATACCACAGCTCATAAAATACTCAGACTAGCTAGTTACTATTTGCCCACTCTATTCAAAGATGCTCATGCCTATGCCTAGAATTGCGATGTATGTCAAAGAAGTGCCGACAAATTGCCAAAAGTTGCAAGGCCACTACAGCTAGTTATCATCTTTGAACCATTCAAGCAATGGGGCATAGATGTTATTGGATAAATAAACCCAAATTCTTAACTACAACATCCGTATATTCTGACAACTACAAATTATTTCACCCAGTGGACAGAAGCAGTCCCACTGCGCAAAGTAAATGAAGATGCAGTTATCAAGTTCCTGGAAGAGAACATCATAACCAGGTTTGGGGTTCCAATTTCCCTAGTCTTTGATAATGCAACTTATTTTTCATCTATAAAGTTAAGTGAGTTTGTTTATGAGAAAGGGATTAAATTGCATTATTCGACCAACTACCACCCTCAAGCAAATGGCCTGGTTGAATCCTCAAACAAAAACCTTATCCGAATTCTCAAGAAAGATGTCATTGAAAATCAAAGAAGTTGGCATATGGCTTTCCCAAATGCTTTATGGGTGGATAGGGTGATCCCGAAGAATGCCTTAGGATTTTCCCCGTACACTCTAGTCTATGGTAAGGAAACCATACTCCGTCCAAACATATTACTCCCATCCTTACATTTAGCCCAAGCCTCTCAAGGTTCTAGCAGCCAAGTCTTACAATCACTAATCGATACTCTAATGAAGCTTGAAGACTCATGGCAGAGAGCCAAAGATAGATTCAACCAACGTCAAGATATTGTCAAGAGCTGGTTTGATAAGCGGAAGTCTGGAAGGAGGAGTTTTGAAGTAGGTGACTTAGTTCTGAAGTGGGATCACGCACATGATGGTAAGGGAATGCACACAAAGTTTCAACAATTATGGATTGGTCCCTAGAAAGTTTATGAAAGTATTGGCCCATCGACATACAAAATAAAAGACTTACAAGGCCAGGAAGAAAATGTCATTGTCAACGATCTTGCTATAAAGCAGTACTTTACATAGTTTTAGCCGAAATTTTTGTACATAAATAAGCCCTGTTTTGTTTGTTTTTGCTAAGTTTGCTTTTCTTTCGTTTGATTTGAGTTGTTGTTCTTTATCACCTAGGAGTCTGTAGTTTGTTTCATTTGATTGTTTATTTTGACCTTTTTCACCCTATTCTTGTTTGAAGCTCTGTATTCTTTAATAAACCCCAATCCAACTTCTTGGCGTAGTTGAGAGGAAGGACTTTGAATTAATCTAAAATTTTGAAAGGCCATAATCCACTTGTAAAGAAAGGATCTCTATGTGACTTTGCTTTTACTAGCTAGTTTCCAAAGTGAAGAGATCCTTCTGATCCATATTGGTGTCATAATAACCCCTATTTAATAACTAATATTTATGATTTCCTTGTCACTATCTCGAGGTTCCATTCACTCTCACATTAATGTGTGTCTCAGGAAGTTAGCTACAATGGACCCATGAAGAGGAAGCATATCTCACAAGTGTATGGTATTTAAAATGATCCCATGCTGCGAATCAAAAGCCAAAAGAGATTATACAAATGAGTCTGTTTTCCAAAATTTCTCGCCTCCATTAAAGCATGGTTGAGAAAATCAAAGACATCCAATCAAGGAAGTTGTCCTAAAGGTCGGCCTAGTAAGGTTCTTCTCTGTCGGTGAGCCCGATGATCAAACAAATCTCTTGCTCACACAAAAGGACACTATGGATTGAAGAACCCAAGTTAATGTTGAAGATGGAAGAAAGTCATCATGGAAGGCTCAAACGACAAAATTCGTAAATAAAGAAAGTATCCAAAAGGATACTGACAGCATGGGAGTGAGGAACAAACCAATATTTCCGTGGGATGTTGTTACAATCCTATGGATTCCTGTGTTATTTGGCATGCGAAAGATAGTTTAAAACAATGAACCCCATGCTTTGGCTCTAAGAGAGTTGTAAATAAGTCTGATTCAAGGTTTCCTTTGTCCCAAAGACCATTGTGAAGAAGCTGGACTGGATGATCAATTTTGTTATATATGGGACAATCAACTCATAAGTTTCTGACCTGGGAGAAGAGATTATTTCAGAGATCTGTGTTCACTAGCCAATCACCAATTGTTGCTGCTGCAACCTAATCCCCCTAAAATTCTAAATTTTATAGGGCCCCTCCTTTGATTTTTAGATTTTTTGTAGTCTCTTAAAGTGTCTTTTTCCTTCTAAGTTTGTCCCTTTTTCTTCCTCCAAAAGAAGTTGTTTTTCGACTAAGGAAAGTTTCAACTGTCTCTTAGAAAGATGGTCGCAGTTTTTATCCTAACTCGGCTGAGCAAGGAGCACCTTTTTGACTTATTTCGCACCAACTAGTCACATCTTTTAACCCTCGTTTCGCCTATCGTTGCATAGTCGTAAGTCTTGTCGCACCGATCGTTGCGGAACTCTTGATCTTAACATCGCCAACAAGTCACATACTTTAATGTTAAACGTGCCGATTGTTGCACACCCTTTTACCTTATCTTTTACTGATCGGGGTGGGTCCTTTTTGACTTATTACCCACCAAATATTGCGCAAGCTTTGGCCTTAAGCCTGCCGACGATTGCACAAGCTTTGGCCTTAACTCCGTAGTTATCCATCGCGTTTCCTATTAGCAGCTTCTAGGCTTATTATTTTCGACCATTGTGCAGCCTTTTAGTTGCACCCACTGACCATTGCTCAACCCCTTGTCGCAATGCCTTGTCACAAGGTTTAGTTTGAAGTGCGCTAGCCATTGTGCAAGCATTAAATGCAAAATCTCCGAAGTGGCGGGTGGAGTCTTTAATGCTCCTAGGTGCATTTTGATTAGTCATTTCATCGAGCCCCGTGCACATTAAAAAACCCAACTATCAGCTCATGCATACTAAATGCTTGGATTATATATATATAATGGGGTTGGTGGTTCGCCCCCTATCACTTGCATTGTTGGAAACACTCCATTCGTGCGCTAAGTGAAGAGCATTGTTTTGCAACCAATCGAAGCACATTTCTCACCAGTGAACCTCTCCATCATTGATAGGTAGGCTCTAGAAAGCTCTATTCCATTTTGTGTCCCATTTGAAATCACGTTTAGGAGGTTCATTTTTTTTAAAAGAGGCAAATCATTGTTTGGTGGGTGTAGAGCCCTTTTCCTTTGAGGCAACACCTGGACCTCGCTTGCTTTCACAGCACCAACTGAAGCGTTTTGGCTCTATGTTTTGACCCATAGCCTTGTCAGGCATAAGTTCCTATAGCCGTATTCGCACAGTGTGTCGTAGCCTTATGTTAGCACTCGGATTTTCCTTGGGATGTATCAAAGAAACCCCGGGGTAACCTATTTCGAACCAATCTTTAGACTGAAAAGTTGGCCTCTTTTGGCCAGAGAGGGCTCTCTCAGCAAATCTGCTATCCAATGTCACCACGACAACAGCTTGACAATAAATTCAATGGCCAAATTTGTAAAATCACAGTAAAAACTTTGTAGGCTTTAAATAATGTGGTTAGATCAATAGGAAAAAGATACCATTGGGCAATGGAGTCGAGAAACAGAAAAATACAGATCAGTAGCCAAACAAACGTTTGTACAAAGGCAAGATAGATGTTTTATTATAGTCAATAAGATTTTGCAAGTGACAGGAAAGAATTAATGACAATCCATCAACACCGAGCATCGATTTTCAGATGAATCCACTGTTAACTTTGGAGAAGTAGGTGGATACTTTAATGCGATAAACTGAGGCATAGAAAATATGAATCCCAATTTATTTTAGACTTTCATTCAAGCATAGAAGAAAGACATAATGGCAAGAATGATAAAGAAGATTGACATACACATGTAAAGAAAGGGAAAGTACGAACTGTAATTTTAAAACAACACATGAATCTTTGATAAAAATATGCTCAACTCTGAAATCTTTATTAATTTCTGGAATAAACCTCAAAAACCCAGAACGGGAATTCTTTTTCTCTCTGAAAATCCCCCTTTTACATGTTTTTTACATATCAATATATAGAAATACGGCCTATACCTAATGTTTAATTCAAAACCTAACTGAAACTCTAAAAATAGAAATAGTTACAACTTTTTTTTATTTCAGGAATTAAATTTGTTGAAAAATAGGCTCTAGTTGTATTTCTCATATGGAGATATGTTAAAATTCAATATGCTAAGACAGAAAATAGCAGCATTACATTCCATTTCACAATAATAGCATATACAGGATCACTGAAGAAACAACAAGCACAGCATAAACACAAGAGACAGAGATTTATCCTGGGAAACCCTCATGGGGTAGAAAACCCAGCAAAGCTTCCTCAATATAGATGACCATCAATATACAAAGATGAAACCCTGAGACATGATCTCCTCCTCCACAATAGAAGACCTCTCCTCCACAAGTGCGCTATCCTCAAGTGTGTGAGTGTATCAAATGAGGAACACACCTCCTCTATTTATACACTACTCTGATATGTATTTTACACAAGTACATGTAGGCTCGTATTTAACCATTAGGTTAAATACCCCATTATAACTGACTGGGCCGACCCCCACATGGTGGGTCTAATAACCCTAGTTACCACACCCAACTCGGAGGAATAAACATCTCCGGATTTATAGTATAATCACATCGGAGGTATGGAACATCTCCGGAATAAATAATATACAAATATAATATTCTTTGAAGTTACAATATTTCAACACTCCCCCTTAACGAGAAGGATATTATAACAGTATCTGCACGAGCAAGGAGTCATCAACATCATACATGATACATATATAAATCATTGGAAGCTTTCTCAACATCATCAGTAACTCAAGCAGTTACTGGAACATCTTCAATACTGGAACATCAACATCTTCAGTACTGAGTCTTTATCTTCTGCAGCACTCGAACATCTACAACAACATCAACATCTAGATCCTCACGATCATCAGTATCGTCATCTCACGATCATTAGCATCGTCATCACACGATCATCAGCATCGTCATCACACGATCATCAGCATCGTCATCACACGATCATCAGCATCGTCATCACACGATCATCAGCATCGTCATCACACGATCATCAGCATCGTCATCTCACGATCATCAGCATTGTCATCACACGATCATCAGCATCATCATCACACGATCATCAGCATCGTCATCTCACGATCATCAGCATCGTCATCTCACGATCATCAGCATCGTCATCACATGATCATCAGCATCGTCATCTCACGATCATCAGCATCGTCATCACACGATCATCAGCATCGTCATCTCACGATCATCAGCATCGTCATCACACGATCATCAGCATCGTCATCGATACAGGTATCCATAACAATACAAGTATCCACATCATTAGTACACATATTCATGCCAATACAAGTGTACATATCATCAATACAAATATCCACACTGATACAAGTAACCATATCATCAATACAAGTATCCTACCGATACAAGTAACCACATCATCAATACAAGTATCCTACCGATACAAGTAACCACATCATCAATACAAGTATCCTACCGATACAAGTAACCACATCATCAATACAAGTATCCTACCGATACAAGTAACCACATCATCAATACAAGTATCCTACCGATACAAGTAACCACATCAAAAAAATCACTTTCTCGGAGACCATACGTCTACGGATCAATTCAGGGACCGAAGTCCAGGGATGATACAATCCCCACTTCTCGGAGACCATACGTCTACGGATCAATTCAGGGACCGCAGTTCGGGGATGATACAATCCCCACTTCTCGGAGACCTCACGTCTACGAATAAATTCAGGGACCTAAGTCCGGGGATGATACAATCCCCACTTCTCGGAGACCTCACGTCTACGGATCAATTCAGGGACCGCAGTCTGGGGATGATACAATCCCCACTTCTCGGAGACCTCATGTCTACGGATCAATTCAGGGACCGCAGTCCGGGGATGATACAATCCCCACTTCTCGGAGACCTCATGTCTACGGATCAATTCAGGGACCTAAGTCCGGGGATGATACAATCCCCACTTCTCGGAGACCATACATCTACGGATCAATTCAGGGACCGCAGTCCGGGGATGATACAATCCCCACTTCTCGGAGACCATACGTCTACAGATCAATTCAGGGACCGCAGTCCAGGGATGATACAATCCCCACTTCTCGGAGACCTCACATCTACGGATCAATTCAGGGACCTAAGTCCAGGGATGATACAATCCCCACTTCTCGAAGACCTCACGTCTACGGCTCTATTTAGGACTGAAAGTCCAGGGATGATCCAATCCCCTCAACTGTCCACTAAGGACTTCATTCTCGGAGACCTCACGTCTACGGCTCTCTTTAGGACTGAAAGTCCAGGGATGATCCAATCCCCTCAACTGTCCACTAAGGACTTCATTCTCGGAGACCTCACGTCTACGGCTCTCTTTAGGACTGAAAGTCCAGGGATGATCCAATCCCCTCAACTGTCCACTAAGGAATTCATTCTCGGAGACCTCACGTCTACGGCTCTCTTTAGGACTGAAAGTCCAGGGATGATCCAATCCCCTCAACTGTCCGCTAAGGACTTCATTCTCGGAGACCTCACGTCTACGGCTCTCTTTAGGACTGAAAGTCCAGGGATGATCCAATCCCCTCAACTGTCCACTAAGGACTTCATTCTCGGAGACCTCACGTCTACGGCTCTCTTTAGGACTGAAAGTCCAAGGATTATCCAATCCCCTCAACTGTCCACTAAGGACTTCATTCTCGGAGACCTCACGTCTACGGCTCTCTTTAGGACTGAAAGTCCAGGGATGATTCAATCCCCTCAACTGTCCACTAAGGACTTCATTCTCAGAGACCTCACGTCTACGGCTCAATTCAGGGACCAAGTTCCAGGGATGATACAATCCCTATCTATCCACTAAGGACTTCATTTTCGGAGACTATACGTCTACGGATCAATTCAGGAACTGAAGTCTAGGGATGATACAATCCCTCTTCCTTCTTGGAGACACCTATCTACGGCTCACTTTAGAACAAGTGTTCAAGGATGATACAATCCTCACATGTATTCTCATCAATACAAGTACAAGTATCCTCAACCATACAAGTACATTAATCAATACATGTATCATCAAAAGTATGTATTCTTACCAATACATCTTATCATCAAAAGCATGTATTCTTACTAATACATATAACATCAAAATCATGTATAAGTAAAACTAAGTATTCTAAGTATACGAGTCCTAAATCTAAATATTTCTAAGTATCTAGGTGTAGAGAACAGGTTACCTCATCATCGACCTTGTTGTTCGATGAGGCAATCTCATCATCAGTGACTATACTACTCCCCCTTTCGAGGAGGGTCCTTTTGAGCTACACCAAGCTTGTCTCAAAAGTATTCAAATTTCACTCGAGACAGAGGCTTGGTTAGTATGTTGGTAACTTCTTCACTTGAGGTAGAGGTTTGGTTAGTACATCGGTAACCTGTTACGAATTCAAACTTTATAGTTCCTTTCTGTGTCATATCTTGTTAGATCCCTATGATCTTTGACTTATCATGGAACACTGGATTCTATGTCATCTTGATACAACTCTATTTGTCACATAGGATCACAGTTGGTTCTATCTCTAAGTCAAACAATCCTGAAGCCAAACTTCTTCACAACTAGCAGAGCAAACAGCCATATATTCTGCTTGTGCTGAGAGCCACACTAGATTGCTTCCAGCTAAACCATGAGATCATGGCTAATCCCAGACAATAACATCCTCTTAATGTGTTCTTCTTGTCTGATACACTTTCTTCCCAATCAGCATCTGAGTAGCCATCTGAAGTCATGATCTCTAAGATAGCACAGATCAAAGTCTATCGTATCCTTTAGGTGCCTCATCACATGCTTTGCAACTATCAGGTGAAAACATCTAGTTTCCACTAGATACTGACTCAAGGTATTCACAACAAAGCATATATCTAATCTAGTATATGTTAGATACATCAATGACCCAATAATTTGACTGTACAGAGTTATATCCACTAACTTTGATGATTTATCCCCTAACAGCTTCAAGTTGGAATCCATAAGAGTGGCCATTCCAACACCTCAAGTCATATTTCTCATCATACCTTCCCTAGTTGAGAAATATTCCTTCTGAGCCTTGCCATACTTCCAGACCTAGGAAGTAAAGCATCAATTTGAGATCTTTCATTTTCATTTCTGCATTGAATGATCTTCTGCATATCTATCTGTGCCATCTCTCGTTAGATGGGTCTACTGATATGAGCCTCAATATCATTCGAACTCTGTGGTGAGTTCCTTCTTGCATCCATGTCATATGTGTATAGAAATCATATTCAACCTTGTAGCAAAGGTTGAGATCCACATCACCCATGGTGATCATTAAGCTTATCAATTTATTATCGATCCTAGGACCTGTGCAGAACCTGATTCACACTTCTTCTTTAATTACACCATACTTGGAGCAAACATCTTGTCGTGATTCTCTTCCCCTTTCTAAGAGAATCTTCTAGCCATGAGCCTTCTATATTTTGTTTGATTTGTAAATCTTCTTGTTTGAACATCCACCACTTGTACGGTGTCCATCATTCTTCATGACCTTTCCTACAAATCAAAATTAAGTACATGATTAGTAATACTTCATAATCATCAAATCATATTGACATGATAACCTATTATGCATACAGATATCATTTACATAGTGATGCAACTATTTTGACCAATACTTTGGCACAACACTTTCCCATATCCTGTATGCATACAGTGGCTATCTAGATGCCTTCCATCTCTACCAGAACATACTATCGAGAGTGTGCACAACTCTCAGCATGTCAGCAAAGAGGTTTCATTCTAGACAAGCAACAATGGAATGTTTGTCCAACTTACCAAACATATGCACATTAGTTGTATACTGTTCAATGCTCTATGAATGTTTACACTCAGCATTATATATTCTAGGAATACAAATATGCATACAACCTATTACAGGCAATATCATTACTATTTCAAATAGCAACTCAAATACTTATCTTTTATGTTTGTGTGGTTGCCTCCCGCTTGATCTTCTGTATGTCTTTTCAACTTCTATTCATTTTGTACCACTGTGCATGCTCAAGAGTCATCCTCATGATCTCATACACAAACATACACTCATTAGTATATTCTAAATGCTATCAAAACATTATAGTACTAAATAATCTTGAAAATGTATAGTCATGATTATAGTTAATAAACATTAGTATTCAAGATTTCAGGCAAGTCTTCTTTTACTCATGCATATCATCAATCAAGATAAAAGATATAATATGCATAATCCCTTGATTACTAACTTTATGAATAAGCATAACCAATCATTCCAAGTATACTTATATAAGGGATCCTAAGGTAAGATTCATGGGAAACATACCTGGATTAGTATACCTACTTGGTTATGTACAACATACCTAAACAATCTCTTCAATGATTTAGAGATCCTGAGCTAGAACCTGCATGTCTCATAGGTTAAGCATAATATAACAAAGTCATACATACCTCGTAAGTAGAACAAAGATTATGGATGAGTCTTTGTCTTCATGTTTTCATGGTCATGGAACCTGATTTGTCTTTTGTGATGTACCTGTATCTTGTTAGCAGACAACATCAACCTCACACAACATCATAATGCATTAGTAAAATCATAAGTGTCAACACCCTAACCAATGAATATCTTCTATCATGCATTCATAATTTTGTTAAGGTGATACAACAAATCTAAAATCAATATTGTACTAACCGTAATAACATGAAGACAAACATACCATAAACTTAATCATGAACAAATCTCAAAACATACCTCGATGAGTCATACCTGTCGAGATTGCTTGTAATCTCCTTATGTAAAGCCTTAGCCTCATCTCCCTCTGAAACAGGAACTCCTTCACTTATGCAGGTGACCAATCCATCTTCTTCTAGGATTAACCCTATCCACTTGATTTGCAAGAACTAGACCTGGAGCTGGATATGGGTTTGTCAGAGAAACCCCAAAAATTCAAACTTTGAATTTCAAACTTCTGAAAGGATAGAAATATGTGCCTTGATGAGTTGATCAAACTGATATATTCAGAATTTGAAAACTGCAAAGTTTCACTCCTCAATTTTGCCTTTGAAACTTCCAGATTCACTGGACGTGACCCTGAACTGGGGTTTGATGAATCCCACTCTTCTTCCCAATCAAAAAATCTGATCTTGGTCTCTGAATTTATATTTTGATGAGTAGCATTCAGCCGTGGTCTCCGTTTACAAAAATTCCAACTTTCTTCAAAGCCCTAAATTCCGGAAGCCATGAATGAAGGTACTCAAAAATAATTCTATTTTGACAGAAATATGTACTTGATTGTTTCTGGTGTAACTCCAAACTTTTCAACCCACAGGGTCTAAAAAAGTTTTCTGAGATAGCCTGACCTGTTATCTTTCCATCCTGACAGGTCTGACCTCAATTGGATTCTTTGAGAGAGAGTTATGTCAAATGTCGCAACGTGACCTGTTTTGGGATAAAATAGAAGAGCAAACTTGTACGGCATGCCACGTGTCACTGTTTGAACTTCGGCCTCTGAAAAACTTTCATGAGGTATCTCGGCCTGTTATCTTTCTATCCTGACAAGTCTGACCTCAATTGGACTCTCTGAGAGAGAGTTATGCCAAGTGTCGCAACATGACCTGTTTATGGGATAATACAGGAGAGCGAACTTGTACGGAGTGCCACGTGTCACTGGTTCAACTTCGGCCTCTAAAAACGTTTTCTGAGATAATACAGACTGTGTACTACCTGTCACTTTTTACAAAATTTCATTTGGAGCTTCCTATCCCAAGATATGACCTTTTTCCCAAGGTCACCTGATTTTGACTCAGATCTGGAAGAGGCAGAAGCCCTATATTGTACAGATCATAAATCACAAAGTACAATGAATTAGAGGTTGTCCTTTGGACACAAGGTACCTGGAGATTTAATATTCGTCCTGTAACAATTTCAGATCCAAACACTTCGCCAAAACGGATTTATAGCGAAAGTACTACGATGCCTGGTTTTTGCTATGTAAAACCCTAACCTTCAAATTGTCGTAAGTAAAGCAAGTGTCTTTAGTGCCATACCTTGTCTTCCTTCAGGTTAGCTCTAATACCATGTTAAAATTCAATATGCTAAGACAGAAAATAGCAGCATTACATTCCATTTCACAATAATAGCATATACAGGATCACTGAAGAAACAACAAGCACAGCATAAACACAAGAGACAGAGATTTATCCTGGGAAACCCTCATGGGGTAGAAAACCCAGCAAAGCTTCCTCAATATAGATGACCAGCAATATACAAAGATGAAACCCTGAGACATGATCTCCTCCTCCACAATAGAAGACCTATCCTCCACAAGTGCGCTATCCTCAAGTGTGTGAGTGTATCAAATGAGGAACACACCTCCTCTATTTATACACTACTCTGATATGTATTTTACACAAGTACATGTAGGCTCGTATTTAACCATTAGGTTAAATACCCCATTATAACTGACTAGGCCGACCCCCACATGGTGGGTCTAATAACCCTAGTTACCACACCCAACTCGGAGGAATAAACATCTCCGGATTTATAGTATAATCACATCGGAGGTATGGAACATCTCCGGAATAAATAATATACAAATATAATATTCTTTGAAGTTACAATATTTCAACAAGATAGTTGTGTACATTTTGAGAGAGGTTTTTGTAACTGGGCATGTTCTGAAGAAAAACCTCTTTCAATTTCTTAAAATTCTTCTTCATTTGGAAGAAACAGCTCTTTGAAGTTGATAACTAAAACAGTAAACTGAAATTCTAGAAAATTGCCCCCTCAAGATGACTTTGATTCTCTTAACCCATAACACCTGTGCAAATTCTGAGAGAGTTTATTGGAGAATGGCTTGTGCTGAATAAAAACCTCTCTCGGTTTCCTCAAATGCCTCCAGGTTTGGAGGAAACAACTGCTAGAAAATGGTGACTAAAACAGGAATTTTCTCAAAAATGTGTTATACTTATCCCATTTGATTTTCTCTATGGGATATATCCCACATTGGTTGAGCAAAAAAAAATCATGGTGTTTATATACCTCGCTGCGCACAACACTTGATAACACATAGCACGTGCTATTATACTCCTCTTCTTCGGGAATGGTGGTTCTGCATGGGCGGAAGGCAGTTTATAATACCACCCTCGCGTTGATGCGGATAAATAACCACGCGCCATGTGCTCCCGTGGTATTTCATCCGCAACCACTTACAATACATTGAGACCGTACCTTTTGGTGATGCGGGATCTCACAATGACCATTGATCCTTGCGTGTAATATATCCGCCGTCGGATCTTAGCTGGAGTTTAACCCTTTTAATATTTATCATCGGACTATAGCATTTGTAGGTTCTTGTTTGTCGATTCTATTATAATTCTTATACACTTAGCAATCTTTTTTCTAAGTCCTTTTCACTTGGACAAAATTTTTGACACATTTTTAGGCCGTCCTTTGGATTTTTGAAACATAGTGTCAACAACTTGAGGGAAAAAACATTTTCTCGGTCAAGATTGAAGACTTCACCAAAAAAAAAAAATGCTTTATTTTTGCACTGTCAACGCTACCAGAAGAAATTGAAGCACAAAATTTTATGGAGTGCTAACACCATCATTTTCGAATTTGGTCACGCATGACCTGGTACTCATCGAAAATGTTTCATGTCCCCGGTTTGAAAGAATCGCTATCATTGAACCCCATATGAAACCTTAAAACCTCGGTGACTGCATTTCTCATCTTCCTAGACAAGTTTTTCTGCATTGAAAGAAGTTTGTGTCCTAGTCGCTGCATTATGTCATCGCGCACACACCTTCGTTTCTGTTGGTCATCTTATTCATCTTCTCTTAGGATAAGTTAGGCGTGAACCTTGAACACACTCTTTCAGCGGGAGGCTTCTCGTTTTGCTTGGCATAAGCACCTAGTGTTTGAAGTTACAAATAAATGCTGATAGTTCATTTTCTCACTGCATCACATTCTTTGCCTTGCCGCATAAATGGGTTTTGGTGTAAATGCTAGTCTGCATTGTTTTCAGTCTCTAATGGGAAGTTTATATGAAAATTAGCATTCCTTTCAGTTCATGTTTTCTTTAACAATCATGAATAAGAACAATGTTTTGCTCACAAGACATGAAACTCATTATTTATCCTTTCATTATCATTTCAGGTCTGATATGCACAACTGGTCTGCCAAGAAAAAAGCTAGGTTTTCCAAGTCAGATTCAGATGTGGAAATCCTCTTGGACACCTCGCTTGGGATGATGTTTGGTGATACGAAGGCTATCACAGGAGGTACCCCAGAATACCAATGGGGTGAGTTGTACAGAGTCATAGAAGATCAGAGCTTCCTTATGGCCTCCTTGGAAGAGAAAATGGTTTACAGGAACATAAAGAAATCCGGTCTCCACAAAGCAGCAACCCACCTTGAGTTGTTCCCGTGCTCTGAGGTCAACAGTTGGATCCTATCATAAGTAAGACTGACTCATGGTTCATCACAGATGTCACAGGGATGAGCATTGCATCATTTGCGCTAGAACATATCATAGCAGCATACAAGCTACCGCATCCTAAGTTTTTCCTAAACGATGAATGGTTATCCGGGCTAAAGATGGACCTTTTGGAATGTGCAAGAAAGATGACAGTCGTCGAGAGGCAAATAAGGAAAAGAAACATTGTAGAATATGAGAGAAATCTCCTAAGGAATCCCTATAGACTCATCACCCTGATGTTGAGTCGGGTGTTAAACATGCCAAATGGGAACATATACAAACTGGGATGGGTGCCTATGATGATCCACATAGCTACGCAGGGTGTGATTTTCAATTCGGCAGACATCATATCAGATTACATTGCCTCGCTTATAACCACTTCCTAGGGAGGAATGACCCAGGATGAGGCTAAATTTTTCATGTCCTCTTATCTGGTGGATTGATTACTAGTCAAGCACCATTTCCCTGATCAGGGATGCTTCTGAAAGAGAAAGGAATCCCCCCTCCATGTGGCTTATCAGATAATGTAGGCACACAAGTATGCAAGCCATTATACTATGTTGTAGATATTTATTCCTACGGATAGAAAGAATCCCTCTTAGGATAAAGCAATATATACTAACTCTATACTAAGACAAAAAGGAAACAAATGCAATCTTGAATCGTAGATTAAACAAGTATTTCATATTTTTGTATTGAAGAGAGTGAGAGAAAGCAACTCACCTTTCACTCTCGATGTTTGTCCCACTCGTTGTTTAGATCCAGAAGTCCTCGCGATGAACCTATTAAGATCAGACAATGCACAAGCATATACAATTCTCCAAGATCTCTGAATCACAAGTTAGAATCCAAATCTAAACTAGATACAAATCATGAAATTGAAACATAATCAACACGCATGAATTGCGAAACAAGACAAGTTAACTTTATTACAACTTGAAGATGCTTACAATGGTTTATTGATGTCCAAGCAAAATTTCAGCTTCAAGTCCTACCTCTATCTATCTCTGCAAACGTCTCAAGACCATAGGTTGGATACCCCAAAATTCCTCCCTTTGGCCCATGGAAGTCCTCTCCTTTATAGTGTTTGGAAGGGTTAACCAAAAGGAGAGTAAAATCGATCTAATGAGTGTTTAGTGGATCAGGCCTACTAAACAGAGAGAGGGGGTTGGGATCGAATCAAAGCTGGTAATCCCAAGAAAATATCTCAAAAGGTGAGATCCAAGATCGATGGAAAAAAGGCTAAAAGAGGATTGTCATTCCCTTGGTTCTGATCATAATGCGACATTTCTGTGCCCCAGGGTCTGATCATAGCGCATCAACCCTAATTGTCGCTACCCAGTAGATGTGCAAAGCGCAACAATGTATGCAAATTGGGTCAGATTGGGTGACACGTGGAAGATAAGATGTTGTCGTCGATATTCAGGCAATAGCCTTTACTCCTGGGTGTCGAGGTGAGACCAAGGAGGGTACCAGTAATGTATAATGATCATTAGGGGGAAGTGTCGTTTAGGTCACTTGGTGTAAGGATACGACACTGGGGTTTAGTGTGTAACATTGAGGTATAACATGTTAAGATTCAATATGCTAAGATAGAAAATATCAGCATTTCATTTCATTTCACAACAATAGCATATACAGGATCACTGAAGAAACAACAAGCACAACATAAACACAAGAGAGACAGATTTATCCTGGGAAACCCTCATGGGGTAGAAAACCCATCAAAGATTCCTCAATATAGATGACTAGCAATATACAAAGATGCAAACAAAATACATGATCTCCTCCTTCTCCATAACAGACCTCTCTCTCACAAGTGCGCTACATTCCAAGTGAGGGAAGTGTGTCAAATGAGGAACACACCTCCTCTATATATACACATCTCTGACTTGTACTTTATATTAACTAGGTCAGCCCCAACTTTACCACTGGGTTAAACACCCCATTACAACTGACTGCGCTGACCCCACTAGGGTGGTATAATAACCCTTTGACCCACATAACACATACAGGGCCGACCCCCACTAGGGAATTCTAATAACCCAAGTTACCACAATCCAACGGAGGAATGAACATCTCCAAATATACAATAAGATCTTCATGGAGGAATGAAACATCTCTAGAATAACAAAGTACAAATGTAATATTCTTAGAAGTTACAGTATTCAACACTCCCCCTTAACGAGAAGGATATTATAACAACATCTATAGGAGCAAGGAGTCATCGAATACATCATACATGATACATCTATAAATAATTGGGAGCTTTCTCAACATCATCAGTAACTCAACCAGTTACTGGAATATCTTCAATACTGGAACATCAACATCTTCAGTACTGAGTCTTCTACAGCACCCAAACAGCTACAGCATCATCATCATCTAGATCCTCACGATCAACAGCATCGTCGTCACACGATCATCAGCATCGTCATCATATGATCATCAGCATCGTCATCACATCATCTCAATCTACAGCATCTAGATCATCACGATCTACAGCATCTGGATCATCTCGATCTACAGAATCTGGATCATCTCAATTTACAGCATCTGGATCATCATCTCGATCTACATGATCAGTAACATCATCATCTAGATCAACACGATCAACAACATCCTCATCTAGATCATCAGTATTAGTATCCACACCAATACAAGTATACACATCATCAATACAAGTATCAATACAAGTATACATACAAGTATCCTCATCAATACATATCATCAATACAAGTATCAATACATCAATACAAGTATCCATAATAGCAACATGCCCTGCAACACACACGATCATATTACAGGATGATCAATCCCACTCTCTTTAGGACATAGGTCCATGGATGATACAATCCAGATCAAGTTCCAGGATGATCAATCCTTATCACTTTAAGAAAAGTCTCATGTCTAGGGACGATGCAATCCCAATCACGTACCTTTTGAACTGAGGTCCAGGGACAATCCAGTCCTATCATGTATGTTAAATTTTCAGAATTTACTTCAATCTGATCTAGGATCTTAACTGAGAGAACAACATGTACAGCATATCTACAGCATATCAATCATGGAGACAATAATGCAAGCACACAAGAGACACAAAGATTTACTTGGGGAAAACCATAAAGGTGAAAAACCCCAATAACTTCCTCAGAGATAGATAGAGCAATGATACAACCAACCATGAGAGATAGACATAACCTAGCAGCAGATCCTCCTCCTCCATAAGTGTGCCACTCCTCCTTGAGTGCATGTGTGAGAAGTGAGTGAGCAAATAGAGTGCCTCCCGCACTCTATTTATACTTGACTTGACTTGCCTTTTTACCTAACTCATGTAGGCTCGAACTTAACCACATAACATAATGCTGACTGGGATGACCCCTAATAGGGTGGCCTAATAACCCTTAGACCCACATGGCCGACCCCCAATAGGGTGGTCTAATAACCCTTTGACCCACATGACTTATACAGGGCCGACCCCAAACAAGATGGTCTAATAACCCATCAAGTATAAGTTATGACACTTACAATATAAATGACGACACTTCCATATAGAGGAATAATAACATCTCTATAGGAATACAATATACATACATGTGAAATACATTCCGAAGATACATATACATCAACAATGTACCCTTTGAACCGAGGTCTAGGGATGATCCAGTCCTATCAACCAATTCTAGGAGACCTCTGTCTATGTCTCTATTCAAGCGACCATAAATCTAGGGATTATCCAATCCTATCAATCAATTCTCGGAGACCTCTGTCTACGGCTCAATTCAAGGGACCATAAATCCAGGGACAATCCAATCCCATCCTGTCCACTAGGGACTTCATTTCCGGAGACATTGTGTCTACGGCTCAATTAAAGGGACCATAAATCCAGGGACAATCCAATCCCATCCTATCCACTAGGGACTTCATTCTTGGAGACATCATGTCTATGGCTCAATTCAAGGGACCATAAATCCGGGGACGATCCAATCCCATCTTTTCTACTAAGGACTTCATTTTCGAAGACATGTGTCTATGGCTCACTTTAGGAGTGAAGTCCAGGGATGATCCAATCCCAACCTTTCCACTAAGGACTTCATTTTCAAAGACATGTGTCTATGGCTCACTTTATGACTGAAGTCCAGGGATGATCCAATCCACACTTCTCCACTACGGACTTCATTTTTGAAGACATGTGTCTATGGCTCACTTTAGAACATGTGTTCAAGGATGATGCAATCCCCTTGTCAACTTAGACCCTTTCTAAGGACCATTCACCAACCTCTCTGTCGGCATCACCAATATAGGTATCCTACATATCATCGACTTCACTGTCGATGCGGACAATCTCATCATCAGTGTCTACATCACTCCCCCTTTCGAGGAGGGTCCTACCAACCTTATCTCGAAAATACTCAAAATTTACTTGAGGTAGAGGTTTGGTTAGTACATCTGTAACTTGTTCACTTGAGGTAGAGGATTGGTTAGTGCATCGGAAACTTGTTATAGATTCGAACTTTATAGTTCCTTTATGCACCATATCTTGTATATAGAAATGTCAGATGTCTATGTGCTTTGACTTATCATGGAACACTGGATTCTCTGCCATCTTGTTTGTCACATAGGATCACAGTTGGGTCTATCTCTAAGTCAAATAATCCTGAATCCATACTGCTTCACAACTAGCAGAGCAAGCAGCCATATATTCTACTTCGGTTGTGCTGAGAGCCACACTGGACTGCTTCCTTCTAAACCACGAGATCATGGCCGATCCCAAACAATAACATCCTCTCGATGTGCTCTTCCTGTCTGATACACTTCCTGCCCAATCAACATCTGTGTAGCCATCTGAAGTCATGATCTCCAAGATAACATAGATCAAAGTCTATCGTACCCTTTAGGTACCTCATCACATGCTTTGCAACTATTAAGTGAGCACGTCTAGGTTCCACTGGATACTGCCTAAAGGTGTTCACAGCAAAGCATATATCTGACCTAGTATTCGTCAGATACATCAATGAATCAATAATCTGTCTCTACAGAATTACATGCACTAAATTTTATGAGTGATCCACTAACAGCTTCAAGCTGGAATCCACGAGAGTGGCCATTCCAACACATCAAATCTTTTCAAGATTTCTCAGCATACTTTCCCTAGTTGAGAAACATTCCTTCTGAGCCTTGCCATACTTCCAAACCTAGGAAGTAAGAGATCTTTCATTTTCATTTCTGCAACCATCTTCTTCTTTCTTTTCATGATCTATTTGTAAAAATAGATCATCCACATACAATAATAGTATGACAGGTTCATCATTCGTAACGGATCAGCTTTACTTTTGGTAAAGCCCAAGCTTATCAAGAAACTGTCAATTCTTCCTTTGTGAATGAACATCATTCACACTTTGCATTGAGTGATCTTTTGCATATCTATCTGTGCCATCTCTCGTCAGATGGGTCTACTGATATGAGCCTTAATATCATTCAAACTCTGTGGTGAGTTCCTTCTTGCATCCATGTCATCTGTGTATGGAAACCATATTCAAACTTGTAGCAAAGGTTGAGATCCACATCACCCATGGTGATCATTAAGCTCATCAATTGACTATTGATCCTGGGTACCCATACAGAGCTTTCTTCAATTGAATCCTTGATTCGCACTTATTCTTCAATTACATCACTAAGATAATGATCTTATCTAGCCACTTGGATCAAACATATCATCATGATTCTCTTCCTTTTTTTAAGAGAACCTTCTAGCCATGAGCCTTCTATATTATGTTTGATTTGTAAATCTTCTTGTTGAACATCTATCACTTGTTCGGTGTTCATCATTCTTCATGATCTTTCCTACAAATCAAGATTAAGCACATGATTAGTAATGCTTCATAATCATCAAATCATGTTGACATGATAACCTATTATGCATATAGATATGATTTACATAGTTATGCTACTATCTTGACCAATAATTTGGCACAACACTTTTCCATATCCTGTATGCATACAGTGGCTAGCTAGATGTGTTCCATCTCTACCAGAACATACTATCGAGAGTGTGCACAGCTATCAGCATGTCAGCAAAGAGGTTTCCTTCTAGACAAGAAACAATGGAATGTTTGTCCAAATTACCAATCATATGCATATTAGTAGTATACTATTCAATGTTATATGAATGTTTACACTCAGCATGATATATTCTAGGAATACAAATATGCATACAACTATTACAAGCAATATCATTTATTATTTCAAATAACAACTCAAGTACTTATCTTTTATGTTTGTGTGGTTGCCTCTCGCTTGATCTTCTATATGACTTTTGAACTTCTATTCATTCTATACCACTGTGCATGCTCAAGTGTGCACTAGTGTCATCCTCATGATCTCATAAACCCAAATTCTTTACTGCAACATCCATATATTCTGACAACTACATATTATTTCACCCAGTGGACAGAAGAAGTCCCGCTACGCAAAGTAAATGAAGATGCAGCTATCGAGTTCCTGGAAGAGAACATCATAACTAGGTTTGGGGTTCCAATTTCCCTAGTCTTTGATAATGCAACTTATTTTTCATCTATAAAGTTAAGTTAGTTTGTTTATGAGAAAGGGATTAAATTGCATTATTCGACCAACTACCACCCTCAAGCAAATGGTCTGGTTGAATCCTCAAACAAAAACCTTATCCGAATTCTCAAGAAAGTTGTCATTGAAAATCAAAGAAGTTGGCATATGGCTTTCCCAAATGCTTTATGGGTGGATAGGGTGATCCCGAAGAATGCCTTAGGATTTTCCCCGTACACTCTAGTCTATGGTAAGGAAACCATACTCCATCCAAACATATTACTCCCATCCTTACATTTAGCCCAAGCCTCTCAAGGTTCTAGCAGCCAAGTCTTACAATCACTAATCGATACTCTAATGAAGCTTGAAGACTCATGGCAGAGAGCCAAAGACAAATTCAACCAACGTCAAGATATTGTCAAGAGCTGGTTTGATAAGCAGAAGTATGGCAGGAGGCATTTTGAAGTAGGTGACTTAGTTCTAAAGTGGGATCACGCACATGATGGTAAGGGAATGCACACAAAGTTTCAACAATTATGGATTGGTCCCTAGCAAGTTTATGAAAATCTTGGCCCGTCAACATACAAACTAAAAGACTTACAAGGGCAGGAAGAAAATCTCACTGTCAATGATCTTGATATAAAGCAATACTTTACATAGATTTAGCGGGAATTTTTGTACATAAATAAGCCCTGTTTTGTTTGTTTTTGCTAAGTTTGCTTTTCTTTGGTTTGATTTGATTTGTTGTTCTTTATCACCTAGGAGTCTGTAGTTTGTTTCATTTGATTGTTTATTTTGACCTTTTTCACCCTATTCTTGTTTGAAGCTCTTTATTCTTTAATAAACCCCCAGCCAACTTCTTGGCGTAGTTGAGGGGAAGGACTTTGAATTAATCTCAAATTTTGAAAGGCCATAATCCACTTGTAATGAAAGGATCTCTATGTGACTTTGCTTTTACTAGCTAGTTTCCAAAGTGAAGAGATCCTTTTGATCCATATTGGTGTCATAATAACCCCTATTTAATAACTAATATTTATGATTTCCTTGTCAGTATCTCGAGGTTCCATTCACTCTCACATTAATGTGTGTCTCGGGAAGTTAGCTACAATGGACCCATGAAGAGGAAGCATATCTCACAAGTGTATGGTATTTAAAATGATCCCATGCTGCCAATCAAAAGCCAAAAGAGATTATACAAATGAGTCTGTTTTCCAAAATTTTTTGCCTCCATTAAAGCATGGTTGAGAAAATCAAAGACATCCAATCAAGGAAGCTGTCCTAAAGGTCGGCCCAGTAAGGTTCTTCTCCGTCCGTGAGCCCGATGATCAAACAAATCTCTTTCTCACACAAAAGGACACTATGGATTGAAGAACCCAAGTTAATGTTGAAGATGGAAGAAAGTCATCATGGAAGTCTCAAACGACAAAATTCGTAAATAAAGAAAGTATCCAAAAGGATACTGACAGCATGGGTGTGAGGAACAAACCAATATTTTCGTGGGATGTTGTTACAATCCTGTGGAGTCCTGTGTTAGTTGGCGTGAGAAAGACAGTTTTAAACAATGAACCCCATGCTTTGGCCCTAAGAGAGTTGTAAATAATTCTGATTCAAGGTTTCCTTTGTCCCAAACACCATTATGAAGAAGCTGGACCGGATGATCAATTTTGTTATATATGGGACCATCAACTCATAAGTTTCTGACCTGGGAGAAGAGATTATTTCAGAGATCTGTGTTCACCAGCGAATCACCAATTGTTGCTGCTGCAACCTAATCCCCATAAAATTCTAAATTTTATAGGGACCCTCCTTTGATTTTTAGATTTTTTGTAGTCTCTTAAAGTGCCTTTTTCCTTCTAAGTTTGTCCCTTTTTCTTCCTCCAAAAGAAGTTGTTTTTCGACTAAGGAAAGTTTCGACTGTCTCTTAGAAAGATGGTCGCAGTTTTTATCCTAACTCGGCTGAGCAAGGAACACCTTTTTGACTTATTTCGCGCCGACTGGTCACATCTTTTAACCCTCATTTCGTCGATCGTTGCACAGTCGTAAATCTTGTCGCATCGATCATTGTGCAACTCTTGATCTTAACATCGCCGACTAGTCACATACTTTAATGTTAAACATGCTAATTGTTGCGCACCCTTTTACCTTATCATTTACTGATCGGGGTGGGTCCCTTTTGAATTATTACCCACTGAATATTGTGCAAGCTTTCGCCTTAAGCCTACCGATGATTGCACAAGATTTGGCCTTAACTTCGTAATTCTCCATCGCATTTCCTAGTCGCATCTTCTAGGCTTATTATTTCCGACCATTGTGCAGCCTTTTAGTTGCACCCACCGACCATTACTCGACCCCTCGTCGCAGCGCATAGTCACAAGGTTTAGTTTGAAGTGCGCTGGCCATTGCGCAAGCATTAAATGCAAAATCGCCGAAGTGGCAGGTGGATTCTTTAATGATCCTAGGTGCATTTTGATTAGTCATTTCATCGAGCCCCGTGCACATTAAAAAAACCAACTATCAACTCGTGCGTATTAAATGCTTGGATTATATATATATAATGGGGTTGGTGGTTCGCCCCCTATCGCTTGCATTGTTAGAAACACTCCATTCATGCGCTAAGGGAAGAGCATTGTTTTGCAACCAATCGGAGACATTTCTCACCAGTGAACCTCTCCATCATTGACAGGTAGGCTCTAGAAATCTCTATTCCATTTTGTGTCCCATTTGAAATCGCGTTTATGAGGTTCATTTTTTTTAAAAGAGGCAAATCATTATTTGGTGGGTGTAGAGCCCTTTTCCTTTGAGGCAACACCTCGACCTCCCTTGCTTTCACAGCACCAACTAAAGCGTTTTGGCTCTATGTTTTGACCCATAGCCTTGTCAAGCATAAGTTCCTATAGCCGTATTCACACACTGTGTCGTAGCCTTATGTTAGCACTCGGATTTTCCTTGGGCTGTATCAAAGAAACCCCGACGTAACCTATTTCGAACCAATCTTTAGACTGAAAAGTTGGCCTCTTTCAGCCAGAGAGGGCTCTCTTAGCAAATATGCTATCCAATGTTACCACGACAGCAGCTTGACAATAAATTCAATGGCCAAATTTGTAAAATCACAGTAAAAACTTTGTAGGCTTTAAATAATGTGGTTAGATCAACAGGAAAAAGATACCATTGGGCAATGGAGTCGAGAAACAGAAAAATACAGATCAGTAGCCAAACAAACTTTTGTACAAAGGCAAGATAGATGTTTTATTATAGTCAATAAGATTTTGCAAGTGACAGGAAAGAATTAATGATAATCCATCAACAATGGGCATCGATTTTCAGATGAATCCACTGTTAACTTTGGAGAAGCAGGTGGATACTTGAATGCGATAAACTGAGGCAGAGAAAATATGAATCCCAATTTATTTTAGACTTTCATTCAAGCATAGAAGAAAGACATAATGGCAAGAATGACAAAGAAGATTGACATACACATGTAAAGAAAGGGAAAGTACGGACTGTAATTTTAAAACAACACATGAATCTTTGATAAAAATATGCTCAACTTTGAAATCTTTATTAATTTCTGGAATAAACCTCAAAAACCTAGCACATGAATTCTTTTTCTCTCTGAAAATCCCCGTTTTACATGTTTTTTACATATCAATATATAGAAAGATGGCCTATACCTAATCTTGAATTCAAAACCTAACTGAAACTCTAAAAATAGAAATAGTTACAACTTTTTTTTATTTCAGGAATTAAATTTGCTGAAAAATAGGCTTCAAATCCCTAGCTGTATATCTCATATGGAGATATCTGTGTACATTTTGAGAGAGTTTTTTGTAACTGGGAATGTGCTGAAGAAAAGCCTCTTTCAGTTTCTAAAAATTCTTCTTCATTTGGAAGAAACAGCTCTTTGAAGTTGATAACTAAAATAGTAAACTGAAATTCTAGAAACTTTCCCCCTAAAGATGGCTTTGATTATCTTACCCCATAACACCTATGAAAATTCTGAGAGAGGTTATTGGAGAATGTCTTGTGCTGAATAAAAACCTCTCTCGGTTTCCTCAAATGCCTCCATGTTTGGCGGAAACAGCTGCTAGAAAATGGTGACTAAAACAGGCATTTTCTCAAAAACATGTTATACTTATCCCATTTGATTTTCTCTATGGGATATATCCCACATTGGTTGAGCAGGAAACAATCGTGGTGTTTATATACCCCACCGCGCACAACACTTGATAACACATAGCATGTGCTATTATACTCCTCTTCTTTGGGAATGGTGGTTCCGCATGGGCGGAAGGCGGTTTATAATACCACCCTCGCGTTGATGCAGATAAATAACCACACGCCACGTGCTCCTGTGGTATTTCATCCACAACCACTTACAATACATTGAGACCGTACCTTTTAATATCTCCGTCATCGGATCTTAGCTGGAGTTTAACCATTTTAATATTTATCATCGGACTATAGCATTTGTAGGTTCTTGTTTGTCGATTTTAATATAATTCTTATACACTTAGCAATCTTTCTTCTAAGTCCTTTTCACTTGGGAAAATTTTTTGACACATTTTTAGGCCTTCCTTTGGATTTTTGAAACATAGTGTCATCAACTTGAGGGAAAAAACATTTTCTCGGTCAAGATTGAAGACTTCACCAAAAAAAAAAAAATGCTTTATTTTTGCACTATCAACGCTACTAGAAGAAATTGAAGCACAAAATTTTATGGAGTGCTAACACCTTCATTTTCGAATTTGGTCACGCTTGACCTGGTACTCATCGAGAATGTTTCCTGTCCCCAGTTTGAAAGAATCGCTATCATTGAACCCCATCTAAAACCTTAAAACCCCGGTGACTGCATTTTTCATCTTCCTAGTCAAGTTTTTTTGCATTGAAAGAAGTTTGTGTCCTAGTCGCCGCGTTATGTCATCGCGCACACACCTTCATTTCTATTGGTCATCTTATTCGTCATCTCTTAGGATAAGTTAGGCATGAACCTTGAACACACTCTTTCAGTGGGAGGCTTCTCGTTTTCCTTGGCATAAAAGCACCTAGTGTTTGAAGTTACAAATAAATGCTGATAGTTCATTTTCTCACTGCATCGCATTCTTTTCCTTGCCACATAAATGAGTTTTGGTGTAAATGCTAGTCTGCATTGTTTTCAGTCTCTAATGGGAAGTTTATATGAAAATTAGCATTCCTTTCAGTTCATGTTTTCTTTAACAATCATGAATAAGAACAATGTTTTGCTCACAAACCATGAAACTCATTATTTATCCTTTAATTATCATTTCAGGTCCGATATGCACAACTGGTCTGCCAAGAAAAAAGCTAGGTTTTCCAAGTTAGATTCAGACGTGGAAATCCTCTTGGACACCTCGCTTGAGATGATGTTTGGTGATACGAAGGCTATCATAGGAGGTACCCCAGAATACCAATGGGGTGAGTTGTACAGAGTCATAGAAGATCAGAGCTTCCCTATGGCCTCCTTGGAAGAGAAAATGGTTTACAGGAACATAAAGAAATCCGGTCTCCACAAAGCAGCAACCCACCCTGAGTTGTTCCCATGCTTTGAGGTCAACGGTTGGATCCTATCACAAGTAAGACTGACTCCTGGTTCATCATAGATGTCATAGGGATGAGCCTTGCATCATTTGCGCCAGAACATATCATAGCAGCATACAAGCTACCGCATCCTAAGTTTTTCCTAAACGATGAATGGTTATCCGAGCTAAAGATGGACCTTTGGGAATGCGCAAGAAAGATGACAGTCGTCGAGAGGCAAATAAGGAAAAGAAACATTGTAGAATATGAGAGAAATATCCTAAGGAATCCCTATAGACTCATCACCCTGATGTTGAGACGGGTGTTCAACATGCCAAATAAGAACATATACAAACTGGGTTGGGTTCCTGTGATGATCCACATAGCTATGTAGGGTGTGATTTTCAATTGGGCAGACATCATATCAGATTACATTGCCTCACTTATAACCACTGCCTAGGGAGGAATGACCCAGGATGACGCTGAATTTTTCATGTCCTCTTATCTGGTGGATTGATTACTAGTCAAGCACCCTTTCCTTGATCGGGGATGCTTCTGAAAGAGAAAGGAATCCCCCCTCCATGTGGCTTATTAGATAATGTAGGCACACACATATGCAAGCCATTATACTATGTTGTAGATATTTATTCCTACGGATAGAAAGAATCCCTCTTAGGATAGAGCAAGATAGACTAACTCTATACTAAGACAAAAATGAAACAAATGCGATCTTGAATCCTAGATTAAACAAGTATTTCAGATTTTTTTTATTGAAGAGAGTGAGAGAAAGCAACTCACCTTTCACTCTCGATGTTTGTCCCACTCGTCGTTTAGATCCGGAAGTCCTCACGATGAACCTATTAAGATCAGACAATGCACAAGCATATACAATTCTCCAAGATCTCTGAATCACAAGTTAGAATCCAAATCTAAACTAGATACAAATAATGAAATTGAAACACAATCAACACGCATGAATTGGGAAACAAGACAAGTTAACTTTCTTACAACTTGAAGATGCTTACAATGGTTTATTGATGTCCAAGCAAACTTTCAGCTTCAAGTCCTACCTCTAGCTATCTCTGCAAAAGTCTCAATATCATAGGTTGGATGCCCCAAAATTCCTCCCTTTGGCCCATGGAAGGCCTCTCCTTTATAGTGTTTGGAAGGGTTAACCAAAAGGAGAGTAAAATCGATCTAATGAGTGTTTAGTGGATCAAGCCTACTAAACAGAGAGAGGGGGTTGGGATCGAATCAAAGATGGTAATCCCAAGAAAATATCCCAAAAGGTGAGATCCAAGATCCATGGAAAAAAGGCTAAAAGAGGATTGTCGTTCCCTTGGTTCTGATCATAATGCGACATTTCCGCGCCCCAGGGTCTGAGCATAGCGTAGCAACCCTAATTGTCGCTACCCAGTAGATGTGCAAAGCGCAACAATGTATGCAAATTGGGTCAGATTGGGTGACACATGGAAGATAAGATGTTGTCTTCGATATTCAGGCAATAGAATTTACTCCTGGGTGTCCAGGTGAGACCAAGGAGGGTACCAGTAATGTATAATGATCATTAGGGGGAAGTGTCGTTTAGGTCACTTGGTGTAAGGATACGACACTGGGGTTTAGTGTGTAACATTGAGGTATAACATGTTAAGATTCAATATGCTAAGATAGAAAATATCAGCATTTCATTTCATTTCACAACAATAGCATATACAGGATCACTGAAGAAACAACAAGCACAACATAAACACAAGAGAGACAGATTTATCCTGGGAAACCCTCATGGGGTAGAAAACCCAGCAAAGATTCCTCAATATAGATGACTAGCAATATACAAAGATGCAAACAAAATACATGATCTCCTCCTTCTCCATAACAGACCTCTCTCTCACAAGTGCGCTACATTCCAAGTGAGGGAAGTGTGTCAAATGAGGAACACACCTCCTCTATATATACACATCTCCGACTTGTACTTTATATTAACTAGGTCAGCCCCAACTTTACCACTGGGTTAAACACCCCATTACAACTGACTGCGCTGACCCCACTAGGGTGGTATAATAACCCTTTGACCCACATAACACATACAGGGCCGACCCCCACTAGGGAATTCTAATAACCCAAGTTACCACAATCCGACGGAGGAATGAACGTCTCCAAATATACAATAAGATCTTCATGGAGGAATGAAACATCTCTGGAATAACAAAGTACAAATGTAATATTCTTAGAAGTTACAGTATTCAACACTCCCCCTTAACGAGAAGGATATTATAACAACATCTATAGGAGCAAGGAGTCATCGAATACATCATACATGATACATCTATAAATAATTGGGAGCTTTCTCAACATCATCAGTAACTCAACCAGTTACTGGAATATCTTCAATACTGGAACATCAACATCTTCAGTACTGAGTCTTCTACAGCACCCAAACAGCTACAGCATCATCATCATCTATATCCTCACGATCAACAGCATCGTCGTCACACGATCATCAGCATCGTCATCATATGATCATCAGCATCGTCATCACATCATCTCGATCTACAGCATCTGGATCATCACGATCTACATCATCTGGATCATCTCGATCTATAGCATCTGGATCATCTCGATTTGCAGCATCTGGATCATCATCTCAATCTACATGATTAGTAACATCGTCATCTAGATCATCAGTATTAGTATCCACACCAATACAAGTATACACATCATCAATACAAGTGTCAATACAAGTATACATACAAGTATCCTCATCAATACATATCATCAATACAAGTATCAATACATCAATACAAGTATCCATAATAGCAACATGCCCTGCAACACACACGATCATATTATAGGATGATCAATCCGACTCTCTTTAGGACATAGGTCCATGGATGATACAATCCAGATCAAGTTCCAAGATGATCAATCCTTATCACTTTAAGACAAGTCTCATGTCTAGGGACGATGCAATCCCAATCACATACCTTTTGAACCGAGGTCCAGGGACAATCCATTCCTATCATGTACCTTTTGAACCGAGGTCTAGGGACGATCCAATCCTATCAACCAATTCTCGGATACCTCTGCCTATGTCTCTATTCAAGGGACCATAAATCTAGGGATGATCCAATCCCATCAATCAATTCTCGGAGACCTCTGTCTACAGCTCAATTCAAGGGACCATAAATCCATGGATGATCCAATCCCATCCTGTCCACTAGGGACTTCATTCTCGGAGACATCATGTCTACGGCTCAATTCAAGGGACCATAAATCCAGGGACAATCCAATCCCATCCTATCCACTAGGGACTTCATTCTTGGAGACATCATGTCTATGGCTCAATTCAAGGGACCATAATTCCAGGGACGATCCAATCCCATCTTTTCTACTAAGGACTTCATTTTCGAATACATGTGTCTACGGCTCACTTTAGGACTGAAGTCCAGGGATGATCCAATCCCAACTTTTCCACTAAGGACTTCATTTTCAAAGACATGTGTCTACGGCTCAATTTATGACTGAAGTCCAGGGATGATCCAATCCACACTTCTCCACTATGGACTTCACTTTCGAAGACATGTGTCTACGGCTCACTTTATAACATGTGTTCAACGATGATGCAATCCCCTTGTCAACTTAGACCCTTTCTAAGGACCATTCACCAACCTCTCTGTCGGCATCACCAATATAGGTATCCTACATATCATCAACTTCACTGTCGATGTGGAAAATCTCATCATCAGTGTCTACATCACTACCCCTTTCGAGGACGGTCCTACCAAGCTTATCTCAAAAATACTCAAAATTTACTTGAGGTAGAGGTTTGGTTAGTACATCCGTAACTTGTTCACTTGAGGTAGAGGATTGGTTAGTGCATCGGAAACTTGTTACAGATTCAAACTTTATAGTTCCTTTATGCACCATATCTTGTATATAGAAATGTCAGATCTCTATGTGCTTTGACTTGTCATGGAACACTGGATTCTCTGCCATCTTGTTTGTCACATAGGATCACAGTTGGGTTGAACTCTAAGTCAAATAATCCTGAAGCCATACCGCTTCACAACTAGCAGAGCAAGCAGCCATATATTCTACTTCGGTTGTGCTGAGAGCCACATTGGACTGCTTCCTGCAAAACCACGAGATCATGGCCGATCCCAAACAATAACATCCTCTCGACGTGCTCTTCCTGTCTGATACACTTCCTGCCCAATCAACATCTGTGTAGCCATCTGAAGTCATGATCTCCAAGATAACATAGATCAAAGTCTATCGTACCCTTTAGGTACCTCATCACATGCTTTGCAACTATTAAGTGAGCACATCTAGGTTCCACTGAATACTGCCTAAAGGTGTTCACAGCAAAACATATATCTGACCTAGTATTCGTCAAATACATCAATGACCCAATAATCTGTCTGTACAGAATTACATCCACTAACTTTTATGAGTGATCCGCTAATACATTCAAGCTGGAATCCACGAGAGTGGCCATTCCAACACATCAAATCTTTTCAAGATTTCTCAGCATACTTTCCCTGGTTGAGAAACATTCCTTCTGAGCCTTGCCATACTTCCAAACCTAGGAAGTAAGAGATCTTTCATTTTCATTTCTGCAACCATCTTCTTCTTTCTTTTCATGATCTGTTTGTAAAAATAGATCATCCACATACAATAATAGTATGACAGGTTCATCATTCATAACGGATCAACTTTACTTTTGGTAAAGCCCAAACTTATCAAGAAACTATCAATTCTTCCTTTGTGACTGAACATCATTCACACTCTGCATTGAGTGATCTTCTGCATATCTATCTGTGCCATCTCTCGTCAGATGGGTCTACTGATATGAGCGTTAATATCATTCGAACTCTATGGTGAGTTCCTTCTTGCATCCATGTCATCTGTGTATGGAAACCATATTCAAACTTGTAGCAAAGGTTGAGATCCACATCACCCATGGTGATCATTAAGCTCATCAATTGACTATCAATCCTGGGTACCCATACAGAGCTTTCTTCAATTGAATCCTTGATTTGCACTTATTCTTCAATTACATCATTAAGATAATGATCTTATCTAGCCACTTGGATCAAACATCTCATCATGATTCTCTTCCTTTTTCGAAGAGAAGCTTCTAGCCATGAGCCTTCTATATTATGTTTGATTTGTAAATCTTCTTGTTGAACATCTATCACTTGTTCGGTGTTCATCATTCTTCATGATCTTTCCTACAAATCAAGATTAAGCACATGATTAGTAATGCTTCATAATCATCAAATCATGTTGACATGATAACCTATTATGCATACAGATATGATTTACATAGTTATGCTACTATCTTGACCAATAATTTGGCACAACACTTTTCCATATCCTATATGCATATAGTGGCTATCTAGATGCCTTCCATCTCTACCAGAACATACTATCAAGAGTGTGCACAGCTCTCAGCATGTCAGCAAAGAGGTTTCCTTCTAGACAAGCAACAATGGAATGTTTGTCCAAATTACCAATCATATGCATATTAGTAGTATACTATTCAACGTTATATGAATGTTTACACTCAACATGATATATTCTAGGAATACAAATATGCATACAACTATTACAAGCAATATCATTTACTATTTCAAATAACAACTCAAGTACTTATCTTTTATGTTTGTGTGGTTGCCTCCCACTTGATCTTCTATATGACTTTTGAACTTCTATTCATTCTGTACCACTGTGCATGCTCAAGTGTGCACTAGTGTCATCCTCATGATCTCATACACAAACATACATTCATTAGTATAATCTCAATATTATCAAAACATTATAATTCTAAATAATCTTGAATATGTATAGTCATGATCATAGATAATAAACATTAGTATTTGAGGTTTTAGGGAAGTCTTCTTTTACTCATGCATATTGTTGTTTGATCATAGGACTCTTCTGGTTAGTTAAATCATCAATCAAGATAAGAGACATAATATGCATAAACCCTTGATTACTAACTTTATGGATAAGCATAACCAATCATACCAAATATACTTATATAAGGGATCTTAACACAAGGTAAGATTCTAACTTGACATAGGAAAACATACCTGGATTAGTATACCTGCTTAGTTATGTCTAACATACCTAATCAATATCTTCTTTGTTCTCTTCAATGATTGAGAGATCCTGTGCTAGAACGTGCATATCTCATAGGTTATGCATAATAGAACAAAGTCATACATACCTCGTAAGTAGAACTTCTATGTGATCAAAGATTATGGATGAATCTTTGTCTTCATGTTGTCATGGTCATGGAACTTGATTTGTCTTTCATGATGTACCTGTATCTTGTTAGCAAACAACATCAACCTCATACAACACCACAGTGCATTAGTACAATCATATAGCCGTAATCAATGAATGTATTCTATCATTCACATACTTTTACTAGGGTGATAAGACAATTCTAACATTAATCAAGATTGTACTAATAAATAATATGAAGACAAACATATTATGAACTTAATCAAGAATCAAATTTGAAGACATACCTGTATCTTCTTAAGTCATACCTGTCGAGACTTCTTGTAGTCTTCTTATGTAAGGCCTTAGCCTCATCTCCCCCTGAAACTTGATCTCGATCTCGATTAGGGTTTGTGAGAGAAACCCTAAAAATTTAAACTTTGACTTTCACACTTTTGAATGTATGGAAGGATGTGTCTTGCTGAGCTGATCAAACTATCATACTTCAATTTTGAAATCCCCAAAATTTGATCCTCAAAAATTGCCTTCGAAACTTCTGGATTTTCTGGACAAGATCTTGAACTAGGGTTTGATGGATCCAACCCTTCTTCCTAATCAAAAGGTTTGATCTAAGGCTCTAGACTCTTATTTTTCTGAGGAGCTTCCACCCGTGGTCACAGACTAAAAAAACTCCAACTTTTGCAGAATCCCTAATGTTCACTTTTCCGATCAAAATCCCGAACTGGGGTTTGATCAAGCCCGGTCTTCTACCCAACCAAAAAATTCGATCTTGGTCTCTAAATTTTGATTTTTCTAAGTAGCATTTAGCCGTGGACTCTGCTTCCAAAAATTCTAACTTTCTCCGAAACCCTAAATTCCAGAAGCCATGAATGAAGGTGCTCCAAAAATAATTCTGTTTTGACAGAAATATGTACCTGATTGTTTCGGATGTAACTCTAAACTTTTCGATCCACAGGGTCTGAATTTTTTTTTTTGTGGTATCCTTACCTGTCATATTTCCATCGCGATAGGTCTGACCTCAATTGGATTTTCTGAGAGAGAGTTATGCCAAATGTCGCAACATGACCTATTTATGGGATAAAACAGGACAGTGAACTTGTATGGCATGCCACGTGTCACTAGCTCAACTTCGGCCTTTGAAAACATTTATTGAGATAGTACAGTCTGTGTACTACCTTTCATTTTTTATGAAATTTCATTTGGAGCTTCCTAGCCCAAGTTATGACCTTTTTTCCTAGGTCACATGATTATGACTGAGATGTGGAAGAGGAAGAAACCCTAACTTGTACTGATCATAACTCAAGAAGTACAATGAATATGAGGGTGTCCTTTGGACACAAGGTACATGAGGATGTTATCTACGACTTATAAACGTTTCAGATCCTGAACCTGCGCCAAAATGGATTTATAGAGAAAGTTCCATGATGACAGGTTTTTGCTATATAAAACCCTAACCTTCAAATTGTCGCAACTGAAGCAAGTGTTGTAAGTTCCATACATTTCCTTCCTTCAGGTTAGATCCAATTCCATGTTAAGATTCAATATGCTAAGATAGAAAATATCAGCATTTCATTTCATTTCACAACAATAACATAGACAGGATAACTGAAGAAACAACAAGCACAGCATAAACACAAGAGACACAGATTTATCCTGGGAAACTCTCATGGGGTAGAAAACCCAGCAAAGCTTCCTCAATATAGATGACCAGCAATATACAAAAATGAAAACCGAAGACACGATCTCCTCCTTCTCCATAGCATACCTCTCTCTCATAAGTGCGCTACATTCCAAGTGAGGGAAGTGTGTCAAATGAGGAACACACCTCTTCTATATATGCACATCTCTAACTTGTACTTTATATTAACTAGGTCGGCCCCAACTTTAACACTGGGTTAAACACCCGATTACAACTGACTGGGATGACCCCACTAGGGTGGTCTAATAACCATTTGACCCACATAACACATACAGGGCTGACCCCCACTAGGGAAGTCTAATAACCGAAGTTGCCACTATCCGACGGAGGAATGAACATCTATGGATATACAATAAGATCTTCACGAAGGAATGAAACATCTCCAGAATAACAAAGTACAAATATAATATTCTTAGAAGTTACAATATTCAACATAACATACTCAAATCTACGAAATGTTCATCATGCCCCTATATTAGTTGATATTCATAGAAGAACCTTGTTGCCTATCGGAAAATGCCATGCCCATCATAGAGACATACAAAGATTACTACTTCTCTATGGAAGGGACATACTTCAGAATGTATGGAGGCAGTTGTGCTCCATCCCTTTTACTCCGTTATGCCACAGATTATGTTGTACACAAAGAAGTTGTAAAGCAACACTTTGTAGATGGATTCAGCAAAATACTCAGTGATAAGAAAAAGGCCACATACCCGCCAATGCCATTTGTCATTGGAGCATACCAACTCCCCAAGGAGAAAGACGGTGTATATTTCACTAAATATTTAGATGCCTTCCATTTCGGGATGAAAATATTTAGGAGGCATGACCTCAAAGGAAAATCTCGTGCCCACTGCCTCAACCTCAAGGTCACTTTTGAGTACGCTCACCATTTCAACAAGGATGAGCAGTTCTTTCAAAGTGCCAAGAATATGACCGAGTTGGGAAAGCGATACCGCCAGCCAAAAGTAGTCAACTCCAGTTCCAAACCTATGGGGTTAATGCAAAAGGAGCAGGAGGAAAAGCAACGCAAAGAGGAAGTGGCAGCGCAGCTGGAGGAAGCTGAAAGCAATAAGAAAGAGGAGGCTGATATGCTTGAAGAAGAAGAGAATGAGAGGGTCCAAAGTGAGCAAGCGGAGAAGCAGAAAGGCTTCAAAAGGAACAAGAGGAAAAGCGGCATCAAGATGAAGCTGCTAAAATTAAGCCGAGAGATTGCAAAGAGAAGAAGCTGAAAAGATAAAGAGAGAAATGGCAGAAACACTGCAAGAAATAAGGGAGAAAGCAGAAGCAGAAGCGGTAGAATTGCAGAGGCAGAAAGAAGAAGCGGAGAAGTCCAAAGAAGATATGGATCAAGGAGGCTTGGGCATGCAAGATATGGACTTGGGTGCGTTAACGACAACCTTGTTGGCCGAGAAAACTGTCCTAGGCCAACTTACGGAAAGACAACCCACACACTTGACTTAATGCAGTCTTATATGTGTTTAAAGTAGCTGTCCTTCATAGGATCAAGGCCCTGCTGCCTGTGTGTTATGCTCTCGAAGATAGAGAGTCTCTCCACGTGAGTGTGTTCTAAGTAAAGTCAATCCACTAACAAACTAGGGAAAATTTAAGCTAATGATTATCTAATTCTAAGGACTATCTAATACTAAATATCAAACATTTATAGCTCCTAATTTTATTCTATGATAAGGTAAATGCTAATGATCTAACTAAAATGTTAGCTTCCTATCTTGTCCAAAAGCATAGATTATTTATTGATCTGAAGTTCAAAATTACCAGCAATATATTCACTAACTAACTGTAGATTGGTAGAGAAATCCCAACCATAGAAGTAAATTTAAATCATCTCACAATGGATAAAAATCTATTGTAAAATAAGTATATAAGAATTCCGAACTAAAGTCAAAATTCCTAACTAGATACACTGTATAATTATTTTGCTAACTTGGAAGTGAAACACGGTCAAAATGCAAGCTAGGAAATAATAAGAATTGGTTTATAAAAGATTAAACAATGAAAACAGTTCATTAATCCCTATTTTGAAGTCAACCAATCACATTTCAGATCAGCATATACATTCGAATTCTGCAAAGATCATTCACATATAATAGCAAGATATATATATACGAAATAAAAACATGACAAAGAGCGATCAACAAAGCAATACAGCATAGATATTATTAATATTATAAAGACTTAGTTAGAATCTCCATTGTTCTGCAATATCCGACAACTCTCAGAAGAAGTTCAGAGAAAAATCAAAATACACAGAAGGAAATATAATACTGTATCATATGTATCTCTCGAATGTCTCAGAAATCGAACGCAAGGAGAAAACAGTAGAGCCTCTGGGAAACAGTTCCCTCCTTCTTTACAGAGCTTCCCCCCTCTAGCAGAGAAACATACAGAAAAATGAAAAAATAAGTTCGTCCAGTTTACTGGAACGTTCCTCCCCCTTTACAGACAGATGACTGTTGTTTATATAACCACAAAGAAAATAACAAAACTCCTGAATAGCAGCCACAGTTCTTAATTCACCCTGTGAGAGCGTGGATCAAATTTCTGCACGTTATTCGTTTGAGTTCCGCACTGTCTTCCAAAATCGCCTGCACCTTTTTCGTTCTGTTGGATGAGTTGGTCTCTATCAAATGATATCTTCAATGAAATTTACCCAATGAAACTTCACAGCATCTCAGCAATTAACCCATAATCTTGCGAAAATCCTTTGCGATCTAATAAACTTTCTCCGTCCATTAGCTACCTTTTGTCCTGCACAACAATCCATAGTTAATTCGTAAAAATAAAAATATTAAAAGAACTATTGTGAAAGCAAAAACTATGCAAAGAAGGCGCGAGTATTTCCCTTTTCATCGATCCGGTATTCTTTTCAAATGGAACCACGTTTAAATTCTAATTTATTGGAGAAACAGAATAGTTCCACGTTTCTGCATCCTATTCACTCTGCAGTCAAAATCAAACTAGTTAAAAATAATGAAACTCGGCAATTGATCGATGGATTGATCCTTCTATCTGCTAAAATTAGTTTTGATTACACTGTGCTGGTAATTTCCGCATCAACCTGTTGCAAATGATTAAGATATTAGTGTAGTTCAGGTAAACTTATCTGGTGCCCATCCTCCGAATTTTGATGAATCTTGAGAGGTCTGATAGCAGAAAATTATGGCAGCTTTTAAGCTTGCTTTGACACATCTTTCACACAGCAACAGAGCCGTTGAACTTCCCTCACGAGCTGGTATCAAACGCACAATCACAAGGCCAACATCAGCTGCAGCAATTAATTCTATTGGTGTAACCAAATCTTTAAATGGTATTTCAGCAACGTGGCCATTCTTCATCAAAATCTGTAATTGACAATTGTAGTGTCTTCCTTTCATTCCGCAATGGCGCACTAGCTTCAACTATCATCCCATCAAAAGCTCCAATTTAGTCTATGTCTTCTTCATGGATATCTCAACTATCTTGTTGGCGATTTCATTTAATTAAATGATGATATAAATGAAAATCTTTATGTGTGGATTCCCTTGAATGAAGTGGCATGATCCTAGAGCAACATGGCGAATTTGTTCAGAGTTTACAAACTGATATTATCTCTATTATCCCCATGCTTCTAACACATGGTGTAACATTTTAATGATACATGCAATAAATTCGGACTCGGTCATGCGCTGTCATTATTCTTAAATGAAATCTTGGGAGGCTGCGTCTGTCACATCTAAACTTTTGAACCGTTTAATGGCATCTTTGTTCTTCCATGATCTGGCATGAGTTGACTACGTGAAATACTTCAGGTGGAAAAAACTGGAATCTCCATAAGTCCAAAATCTTTATCCGTAGAGGACTGTAATCTTTATTTTGGCGTTTGGCCATAAGTCCATTCTACTTCAAAAATGCTGCACGCTGAAAATCATTTATCAATTCAAGAATTGGCTGCACAAATAAAACCAAAAGTTAACACATCACGAACCTTAGTTTGATTAAATGCAAGTTTAAACAATCAGATCCTAATGTGCAGGTTTAGTGCATTCACGTTAAAAAGAATTAAGAGCTTGCCTTGTTTAAATCGATCATCATGCACGAAACTATATAGCCAAGACCAATTAAAGTTTAATATTTACATGGTTTTGGATTAACTTTACTTAAATATTTCATTGGATTGACCCCACTACCCATCTTTGAATAGCTCACGTGACTTATGTAACATTCATGAAGTATTGTTTGATCAAAACCATAAACATGTGTCACATTGGTTATGAATTAAATAAAGGCAGTTAGGGCATGGTGGTAGCTTTTAATAAACAATATTTCAAGCTTATCTCAATTACTTTAAGTGCATAGTATTCCAATGACTATTATAACAAAACTTAATCCATTTAAAACCACAAGCATCATATTCTCTAAAAAGAGAATATATTTATTATAATTAAAAAGTATATTGATTGAAGTAATAAGATGAAGTTGTAAATATATAAGATTATTAGATTTTGATAATTGTGGAAAATATAAATAGAATTATGGAACAACTTCATCATATTATTTAAAAAATAAAAAGTGATCTCAATATTAAAATAAAATAATCTCTTCATAGGTCAAACCATAAGAATATAGTTTTAAAAAATATTGATAAGGATTAGGATTATAGTTAATCACTTAATGAAATTTCTAAAATTATGCAAGTGATTAAACACATGTCTCAATTAAGAAATTCCTTAACAATTATCATCATCCAATCATACTTATTGAAAACCTAAGCATGTACTATGCAACGTTGAACATCAAGGATCTGAAAAGAGGCCATGAAATCATCAAACCAATCAAGCAAGATAAAATAAAAACACACCAAAGAGATTCATATTTACAAAAATCTACATGAGGGGGCCCCTTTATTTTACAAAAATCAAGGGGAGTTGTTGGGGTGCCAACAAACCTCTAAAGGATCTGTCCCAACTCAAGAACTTCCTCTCACCCCATACACCCCCTCGAAGTAGTGCCTAGTGTCGAATATGGATACCGTCTTCTTTGATTCCACGAGAAAGACTATCATAAGTAGCTCTGAAAAGTGGATGAGAGATGGAGAAAGCCGAGAGGAAGTTAAAATAACTCAATTTCCACTCTTCAAAGGAACTCATAGTGACCCTGAGTTCATGGCAGCATGCAGTGTAGCTTCAGTCCAAGCGAGCACCGACAATGTAGTTACGTTGGTAGAGAAGGTAAAGCAATACATAGAAAGGTGCTTCAAGGTTAAAGATAATCTATAGAAGGAAGTGCACCTAGGTAAAAGAATGAAAAGGATGTACGACGACCTTCAAGAAGAAAATGTGGATATGGTGGTTAAGAAGCAGAAGCTCGAAGAAGAAAAGAATGCACTCAACACACATATGATAATCCTAGAAGGCGAGAAGAAGGAATTAGAAACTCGCCTAAAAGAATTAGAAGATCATACGTCCGACAACAGGCAGCAGCAGTTGATAGCCATGGAAGGGTTGGAAGCCCGCATTTGAGAATTGGAATATCATGAAGCCAACAACATGCGGCAGATTGGGTTCTACAAACCCCAGCTTGAAAGGATCACAAAAGAAAAGGAGCAGCTGAAAAAGGAAGAAGAGAAGAAACAAGATATAACCACATTCCATAAACAAGCATGTGATATGCTGAAGAGAGTTCAGCAATCGATAGAGCTAATCTCAGAGGAGATTTGTAAGATAAAAGGAATGATTTCAAGGATGAAAGCGATTGAGGATGAGGCAATAAGACTTAGGAGGAGGTATGTGCGCCACATAGAAGAAATCAATGGACAGTTTGAATGGAGGAAAGGGAAATCAGGATTCCTGGTAAACCTACATGCCTTCTCAGCGGATGAATTAGACTTGGATTTGGGAGTCCTGGAGTTCTGTAGAGACTGTGGTACAAAGATAAGCATTGCAATTCAGAAGGCCATCAAGAAGTGTACGGACCTCTACTTTAAGATCCGAGAGACCCATGGGAAATGCAACATGGCCTTACCTAAAACCATAGATGACTTTCCAAAAAAGGATCAACGCTTGTCAGACTTGCAGAGCGAGAAAATGCAGAAATAGAATACCTAAGAAAGATAGGTATCCCTACTCTAGAAGACTTCCACTGGATGATTGGGAAAACTTCTATCCATGCCTATTTCCTAGAAGACATCGCCCAGGAAGCAACAACATGAGCAACAAACGTTAAATCATATCCACGTAAGCATGAAATAGCACTGAAGATGATGATTCCTGCGCAGGGAAATACCATTTTATGAGAAATCAACCAATGGGCTAGGTACATCACAGACGTTGAAAAACCTACTGAAGTAAGCCAACCTGCCGAAGTGGACGGGGCAGCTGAAATAAAAGGATCAGCTGAAGCAGCGGGACCATCCAGGAATTAAGTCCGCTTTATTGTATTTTGAAGAAAAGAAAGTTGAGGTTGTTTTTATTGTATAAATGTTTTTAAATGACAGCTAGAATTGTTTTTATTGTATAATGTTTTAGAAAAACAGTTGGAAATGAGTTTTGTCTCTTTAGGCACTAGAAGGCAAACTTTTATGTTTCCCTAGGTTTAGGGTATGTGAAGAGACAAATTTTGTAAAAGATATAAATATGGGAATAGAAGAGAAGATGACTTTTGGCAGGTGAAAGGACAGACTGATGCTGTACATGAATTATTTTGCTACATCAATAAAGAAGGACTTATTTTTAACTGGGAAAGCTTGCGCTTCGTTTTGCTTGGGACAAGTTGAATGTTTGTTGAACTATTTCTGCACTGTTCATACATATACTATGAGATCGTTCCTGACTACCTAGAATTAATTCTTAGTTGTGAATGCTTTCATTTTCCTGTGCAAATATGCTATGTCAAATGAGTAATGGAATGCTTTAAATTGTAATGTCCCCACCTGCTGACCACTGCGAAGCAAGGAACATACTACCAATCGATGGGGCTCTTAATCAAAATTTAGCCCACTCATTTCATTACAAGAAATAAGATATGAATGTGCAGATGTAGACAATCAATCATGCACAGCGGAAACAACATCCACACAATCATTCGAATACATTCAAGATTTCAGGCATTAATAAAAGCATTTCATAAATAAATATATAGGCAGAAACACTTATCTTCGTTTCAATTGTCCCAAGCAACTAGCTATGTCGCTGCAACGTTCCACCCAACCGTAGGCTCTTCGACAGCTTATACTGAGTCCGTCCGAAGGCCACCCCCGAGCTGGGCATGATTCTCACAAGGACAAAGGGGGCATTCCAGCTCAACCACTGCCCAATAACCATTTTTATCTCAGCCAAGCCAGAATAATGGATTACCCATCACCCATACCCAACATACTCTTCCTTCTCACAACAAAACGACTATTGACAGGGTTACACATTTACAACAGAGGTGTTCACAAAACAGGGTCCACATTGGTTCCCCCAGCTCGTGGTTCACCCAATGAACTGTGGAATTTCATTTTCAACCCCAGGGAGCAAAACCGATTTCTCTCCACTGGTTAGGATCCCTTCCAATGGCCTAAACGACCCCCAGGAAGACCCAAAACGTTCTGCTCTCTTTCCCCACGGGTAACCAACACAAAAACGCCCCTTCCCAGCTAAAAGATGAAGGGAGACACAGCAAAATGAGGGAGGAAAATGCCCAGGCAGCTTGAGCTGCGTGAGAGAGCAAGGCCATGGTGAATAGTCCCTTAGGTAGCCATTTCATGGCTCTCTTCCTGCCCAAAAGACCAACACGTTTTTCCATGAAGGGTGGCTTTCCCATACCCGATTTTGGACAGCCATACCTTCCCATTCCCAAGGCAATAACTTCCCCAACCAACTCTTGGGAGAAATCAATGGTTGGGTACAAAAGTCAACATGGGTAGTTGAGGGTTTGATGGGTTTCCTCATTGACACTTGGCTTGACTCTATTGGCTCAAGGGTTTGAATGTTTTCCCTCCCAATTCCTTGTGAAATCATGCCCCCGTCTCTTTGTTGCATTGCATAGCTAGTTGTGGGTATTTTTTATTAAAATGCATATTACATGCTATTTGAATTTCCACTGTGCATTGCTAGCACGCAAACCATATGCATCACGAAATCGATGGCGGGGCCTTGGCCTTGAGCTCCTCACCATGATTTCCTAACAATATTACATCATTTATAGTGTTAATGCCATGGGGCCAAACTGGGGACATTACATTCCCCTCCCCTTGGAATAACACCGTCCTCGGTGTTCCAACACTTAGGTATGAATACCCACTTTACACATGATCCAAAATTCACAAAATGTGACAGGTCTGTTCTGCGTTTTACCCCCTTACTTTGACTTTCAAGATCAAGTCCTTTGGCTTCCTCAAGCTACTTTTGCTAGCTTTGGTCTTCCAGTTCTGCAGGTGGGCATCGCTCCACAGCAACCCCTTTTTGTTTGTTTATCTTCCAGCTGATCTACAAGTCTGGAATTTCATGGATGCCATCTTTCTTGTTGTCCCAGCAACTATCTGTGAGACTTAGCATGGCAATTCCTGTTAGGACAAGCATAACACAATAATAAAATTAGTCAATTATTTTCCTAATTGACTTGGAACGTCCATGCTTTACTCACGAGACTTCCACACATTCATGCTTTCCCACATACACATGAACTCATTCATGTTCATCCTTTCACAAGAAAATAACTATTTCAGCATTCACAATTCATTTCAAGCAATTAAACACAAATTATTCTCATTTATGACATGCACTCAATAGTCTTTTGTTTCTGAGATGCATTAGTCAAAAAAAAGAAAGAGAAGAGTAAGAGTTTCCCCCTCTTAATCTGGTTTCAATCCGGAGCCACACCATCATTGGTGGTTCTATGCTCCTTGGCTTCTTTCACTTCAATGTGAATGCTTGACTTGCCCTTTCTCGGCTATGACACGTTAGTGTCTAAGGTCTGTCGAGTAGATTTCAACTAGGGAACCTTTCCCCATGGTTGCTTACAGAACCTTTGGCTGCTAGGACCCACACAGTTCCACTAGCACCATCTTTCATTACTGCTCATATTGAGCTCTTTTTAGGATGGTCACATGTCCACATGCATCCTCCAGATGCTTTCATAGTCCTTGCTTCCAGCAATACCCAAATATTTATCTTTATAGGATGTCTTCACTTTATCCCACAGGATCCTTCTTCGCTTTCCAAGCATTGGATTTCCCGTGGATACCACCATGAATGTTGGGCCAGCACGCAGGCTACTCCACAACCATTCGAACAGGCAATGCTAGGCCAGTATGCTGACTGGTTTTATCAATTGTTTAAGGGAATGTTTGGCCAGCATGCCGGCTGCTCCACAACATCGAGTGGTTAATGTTCCCACCAACTATTCTCTGAATTTGCCAAGAATTTTATAGCTCCAGCCAGTTACTCTCTGGCTTTACCAAGCATTTATAGCTCCAACCAGTTACTCTCTGGATTTACCAAGCCTTTATAGCTCTTTCAGGGTCCTTGCTTCCTGCAATGGCCAGGGTTTCCAACAAAGAAACAACAGTGTATTAGCTCAGTTGTCATAAGACTTGTACCCAAAAACTTCATTATTCAAACCAAGAAATAAATGAGAATGAATACTTATCTGTATTGTGCATTTTCCTCGTTACTCCACAGGTTTCCTTCTCTGCTTTACAAGTCTTGGATCACCTGTGGGGTGGATGTTTGGCCAGCACACATGCTGCTCCACAACATCATCCGAATAGGCAATGCCAAGCCAGTGCGCTGACTGGGTTTATCAGGCATCCCACCAATCAATATGCTAAGCCAGTACTCCGACTGGGTTTATCAAGCATTTCAAAAATCAGTATGCTAAGCCAGTACGCCGACTGGGTTTATCAAGCGTTTCAAAATCAGTTCGCTAAGCCAGTACGCCGACTGGGTTTATCAAGCATTTAATAACCATTTCCAAGCCAGTTCTCTGACTGGGTTTGTCAGGAAATATCACCCAAATAACCAGTACCTTCACAACATGCAAATATCCAATGCCAAGCCAGTACACCGACTGGGTTTGTCAGGCATTAATTTAACAATCATGCCAAGCCAGTACACCGACTGGGTTTATCAGGCATCCAGCAACCTTTCACCACAACTCCCAAATAACCAATGCCAAGCCAGTACGCCGACTGGGTTTATCAGGCATACAACAACCATTGCCAAGCCAGTACATCGACTGGGTTTCTCAGGCAATATGAACAACATAATATGATTACGTGGCTCCCTCTCTTGTGCAACCAGCAGTTCCCTCCAGGAACTCCATAGGTGACTCACTTGACTGCAGACTAGCATGGCCCCACAATACCCACTCACACTACGCAAGGATAATACCCCTTTTCTGCAACACAGCTCCCTGGGCCTATCCACCCCTTCTAGTGTCCTTTAGTGTGAGCGTAGAAAGGTTACCACTGCCCATACAGTCCTCTTGAGCACCCTTTCTTCACTTTGCCTCTTTCGTGCAACACCAAGTTGCATCTGTGTAAGCTGTTAGCACAAGAAGGATAAGCAGGCTCATCAGTATTGTTGCCCAAAAATTGTAATCATATTTCATATCATTCACTATCAAGTATTGAAACACCAGGAATGCGTCCATTCCCTTAGGATGTAGTCAATATTGAAAAACCCTATCATGACCCAGCACCAGAAAAGGTGTGCACCCCCTCTCCGATGTGCGCCATGTAGGCCCTAATCATACTCAAGCAGTCTGCAATGATATAAATAAGATGGAGCATGCTCTGCATATTAAATCTAATAACCAGACACGTATATTCTTAGTTAGGGTTACGGAATACTCATTCGCTTCACAGATGTATATTTTCTGCATTTGTGAAGAATGGGGCTCCCTTCTCTGAGTCAATAGTCCTTCGGTTTGCCACCCCAATCTTTTCACGTGCCATAACCCACACATGCCTTCTTGGCATAATTTACTGTCTCACTCACATGCTTTACCAACATGCAGTTTGTCTGAGACATTATCAACATTTACAATGGCGTTTCACCCGAAACCCATTTCCAAAGCATGGGATCCTTCCCATCTAGTTTGGCTTCTGCAGGCCATCACACATGATCTTCCTGCAATGTGTCATCCTGGAACACTTTATCACATAGCCAAACAGTCAGCAACATTTAGAAATAAGCTTCAAATATGATTGTTCCATAACCAATCAATAGCATTAATAATCAAATTCAATATGAATTTACAATTCTGTCTACTACAGAAATTGGTTTTCTTATCCATGAGGCTATCCTCATATTGTTTGGCTCCTGCAAGGGACACCACTCTGCCCGTTATGGTCTTGTGTCCTGCTGCCATACATGAGCATCCACTTACAGCATGTCCTCCTGACACATTTTCATATAAGCCAAACAGTCATTAGCAATTATTGGCAAAATTTCAAATCCGAAATATTTACCAATCTAAGATTTACAACTGTTCTTACTAACAGAACTTAGAGCTCTCAACCATGAGATTCCTTCTCATAAGCTCTAGATCCAATTTCACAGTCATATCATTCATACAACTCTGTCTTTCCACAGAGCATTCTAGCAGCCCATCGATCATGATTGGGATTTTCGTGCACTTACTATTCTGCATTCATAACAGCCCATGAAATTGTCCTAGAATTATCATCAATTCATCATTTCATTCATTATTTATTTGTAATAACATATGCATCATACCTATGCATTCATACAATGCATCACAAGGTTTATAAAATCTCTTAATGCACATCTACTTAATGCTACCTTGCATTGTTTCATGAGTACCATGCACTCAAGCATATTATGATCGAAACATGACTATCTCATATAACTTGCATTATCATAATCAGGACCACCAGTCCTCACTTGCTTTGGTTAGTAAGCACATAACCAACATACACATGGCATGATATAAATTCATATGAATGCATTGAGATTTTTAAACAATCATAGGGTGTAAGGATCATTTCCTTCACTTACCCACACCTCACCAAGCTTGGTAGGTTAACAGTTCCAATTGGTATTCAATATCACAAGCAAACTAACTCAACATAGTTCAAACATAGTTGAAGGGATCTTACCAAATCCTCTTTCAACATTCATGCAATTTGGCACCAATAATCATTACCTGCATGGCTACCATTAACATCGCCTGATGTTACCTGATCAGTTGGCCTCTTACCAAGGCTGCTCGGTCCTTTTGCCAATTTTATGATCATAGATTTGTTGCACCATCCTTTCTGCATAAGGTTGCTGGCTTCATGCAACAACATCCTCAGCACATTTGGCCATGCTCTTTGTTATCTTTGGTCCTACAACCCATACCAACATCAATAATGATTATCAGCCACAATATTCTCCATCAGTGGTTCATTGCATTTGCAGACTTCATTATTTTACCAATATGCAACATCCCATTTATGCACAAGCATTCCCACATGTACTATGCAATGTTTGTTAAGATGCCATCTAGTGCATATACATCTATGTAATCCCTTATATTTTTATCATTTTTATGCCATATGACAATTTCATAATTATAAGTATGATAACAAACAAGGGTTTAAGGAATTCTTCCCTTTTCGATCCCTCCTCGTATCATGGAATTTCTCTTCCATATCCTGCAATTGTAGAAATTTCCCACATTGACAACAAAATTTCTTTGTCAAAAACAGCCGTTGGCACTCTTCTGCACTAAATAATTATGATATTTGTAGACCTCATTCAAACTCTGGTCATGTATCATCGTTCCCTGCTGGACAAGCTTTCCAATGCCTGTTTTCATGCTCCATTCCGACATCGGGTGTGAAAACTGCATCCCTTCAAAAATGACAACTTTCACTTCAGTTTTGCACATTTTACACAGTTGCATTTTGGTCCCGAATGCCAACTTCAGCCACCTGTGGAAGAAAATCTATGAGGAATCACAAAAACTTATCTATCGGGCGAAGTTAGTCCATATAACAAGGAACACTCAGAAATTCACGGATTTCAATTCCGATGCACCATTCATCTTCTATGAATTTCTGGATTTCACTACTTCCCACTTTTCACATTTTCCCAAAATTCCAAATTTTGGGCCAAAAATGGCTATCTCCCAAACGGTGCATTTCTGGAAAATCTTCGTCTAACGGAAACTGTCCTTCTTAATGAGAATATGAAATGTCTAGTTCAATAAAATTTCTGATTCCCACATCAGGGGTCACTTTCACTGCCCACAAGCTTTTCAAAATCCCGAAAAAGTGGCCCGGAACAGTGCTTTTTAGCCTTCTTGCTCACCCCGACTCCACATCCTTTGGAGTTTGGCTCCAAGATTCAGAACTTAACATTGTGCCTGCTTCATGGCCGTGCCTGATCAATTTCGGCTCAAACCGACCTTCTGTCAAGCCCCGGGACTCTATCCTTCAAAAGTCACTATTATCCAATTTCTGTCAAATCGGAGTGTAATGGACTTGGGGTCTTCACTGGTTCTTTCGTGGCCTTCGTCAATGGCCTCCAAGCCCCACAGAAATCATCCCATTCTGAGCCCCGGTGCTCCTGCTATTCAGAAATCAAGTTTTTTTTTTTTTTTTTTTTTTTTTTTTTTTTCGGGCGCGCGGGCCGGTTCTCCGAATGCTTCCGCAACGCGGAGCAGTTCGGCGAACGCTTCCGCAGTTGCGGAGCAGTTCGGCGAATGCTTCCGCAATGGCGGAGCGATTCGCTGAATTCTCCCGCAACTGCGGAGCCATTCGGCGAATGCTCCCGCAACTGCAGAGCCATTCGGCGAAGGCTTCCGTTGCGGAGCCATTCGGCGAAGGCTTCCGCCGTTTCGGAAGACTTTCCCGAATCCTCTCGCGATTTCGGAACCGTTCGCGGAATCCTTCCGCAGTTTCGGAAGACTTTCCCGAACTCTTCCGCAATTTCGGAACCGTTCGCGGAATCCTTCCGCAGTTTCGGAAGACTTTCCCGAACTCTTCCGCAATTTCGGAACCGTTCGCGGAATCCTTCCGCAGTTTCGGAAGACTTTCCCGAACTCCTTCCGAAACAAACTTTAAATGTAATTTTTCGAAAACACTTGGAAAATTTTCTTCTTTTTCGGAGCAGTTTGCCGAGTTTTTCCGCGTTGCGGGACAACTCGCGGAATCCTTCCGCAAAGTTCGGAAGAGAATTCCTTCCGAAAATTTCGGAAGGGAATTCCTTCCGCAAATTTCGGGGCGACTTCCCGAATTCCTCCGCGTTGCGGAAAACTTCGCGGAATGCTTCCGCAGTTTCGGGGCAATTCACTGAATGCTTCCATAGTTTCGGAAGACATTCAGGAATTCTCCCCGAAACAGTCTTAAACGAATTTTTCAGCCCGACTTAGGAAAATTCAAAATCTTTTATTCATTTATCATTCGACAGTCCATGCAATGGATTCACAATTAATCCCTGTACATGCAAAATACAAAATACAAAATGCATGTACACACAAAATGCATTTCAGTTTCTTTTAATGCGTTTTAATTCCAAGTACAAAATGCATGTTCACACACACTGATTTACATCTCCGTGAAGGGCCCAACAGCCGTAGTGTTGAACCTAGGGCTCTGATACCACAATGTAATGTCCCCACCTGCTGACCACTGTGAAGCAAGGAACATACTACCAATCGATGGGGCTCTTAATCAAAATTTAGCCCACTCATTTCATTACAAGAAATAAGATATGAATGTGCAGATGTAGACAATCAATCATGCACAGCGGAAACAACATCCACACAATCATTCGAATACATTCAAGATTTCAGGCATTAATAAAAGCATTTCATAAATAAATATATAGGCAGAAACACTTATCTTCGTTTCAATTGTCCCAAGCAACTAGCCATGTCGCTGCAACGTTCTACCCAACCGTAGGCTCTTCGACAGCTTATACTGAGTCCGTCCGAAGGCCACCCCCGAGCTGGGCATGATTCTCACAAGGACAAAGGGGGCATTCCAGCTCAACCACTGCCCAATAACCATTTTTATCTCAGCCAAGCCAGAATAATGGATTACCCATCACCCATACCCAACATACTCTTCCTTCTCACAACAAAATGACTATTGACAGGGTTACACATTTACAACAGAGGTGTTCACAAAACAGGGTCCACATTGGTTCCCCCAGCTCGTGGTTCACCCAATGAACTGTGGAATTTTGTTTTCAACCCCAGGGAGCAAAACCGATTTCTCTCCACTGGTTAGGATCCCTTCCAATGGCCTAAACGACCCCCAGGAAGACCCAAAATGTTCTGCTCTCTTTCCCCACGGGTAACCAACACAAAAACGCCCCTTCCCAGCTAAAAGATGAAGGGAGACACAGCAAAACGAGGGAGGAAAACGCCCAGGCAGCTTGAGCTGCGTGAGAGAGCAAGGCCATGGTGAATAGTCCCTTAGGAAGCCATTTCGTGGCTCTCTTCCTGCCCAAAAGACCAACACGTTTTTCCATGAAGGGTGGCTTGCCCATACCCGATTTTGGACAGCCATACCTTCCCATTCCAAAGGCAATAACTTCCCCAACCAACTCTTGGGAGAAATCAATGGTTGGGTACAAAAGTCAACATGGGTAGTTGAGGGTTTGATGGGTTTCCTCATTGACACTTGGCTTGACTCTATTGGCTCAAGGGTTTGAATGTTTTCCCTCCCAATTCCTTGTGAAATCATGCCCCCGTCTCTTTGTTGCATTGCATAGCTAGTTGTGGGTATTTTTTATTAAAATGCATATTACATGCTATTTGAATTTCCACTGTGCATTGCTAGCACGCAAACCATATGCATCACGAAATCGATGGCGGGGCCTTGGCCTTGAGCTCCTCACCATGATTTCCTAACAATATTACATCATTTATAGTGTTAATGCCATGGGGCCAAACTGGGGACATTACATTCCCCTCCCCTTGGAATAACACCGTCCTAAGTGTTCCAACACTTAGGTATGAATACCCACTTTACACATGATCTAAAATTCACAAAATGTGACAGGTCTGTTCTGCGTTTTACCCCCTTACTTTGACTTTCAAGATCAAGTCCTTTGGCTTCCTCAAGCTACTTTTGCTAGCTTTGGTCTTCCAGTTCTGCAGGTGGGCATCGCTCCACAGCAACCCCTTTTTGTTTGTTTATCTTCCAGCTGATCTACAAGTCTGGAATTTCATGGATGCCATCTTTCTTGTTGTCCCAGCAACTATCTGTGAGACTTAGCATGGCAATTCCTGTTAGGACAAGCATAACACAATAATAAAATTAGTCAATTATTTTCCTAATTGACTTGGAACGTCCATGCTTTACTCACGAGACTTCCACACATTCATGCTTTCCCACATACACATGAACTCATTCATGTTCATCCTTTCACAAGAAAATAACTATTTCAGCATTCACAATTCATTTCAAGCAATTAAACACAAATTATTCTCATTTATGACATGCACTCAATAGTCTTTTGTTTCTGAGATGCATTAGTCAAAAAAAAGAAAGAGAAGAGTAAGAGTTTCCCCCTCTTAATCTGGTTTCAATCCGGAGCCACACCATCATTGGTGGTTCTATGCTCCTTGGCTTCTTTCACTTCAATGTGAATGCTTGACTTGCCCTTTCTCGGCTATGACACGTTAGTGTCTAAGGTCTGTCGAGTAGATTTCAACTAGGGAACCTTTCCCCATGGTTGCTTACAGAACCTTTGGCTGCTAGGACCCACACAGTTCCACTAGCACCATCTTTCATTACTGCTCATATTGAGCTCTTTTTAGGATGGTCACATGTCCACATGCATCCTCCAGATGCTTTCATAGTCCTTGCTTCCAGCAATACCCAAATATTTATCTTTATAGGATGTCTTCACTTTATCCCACAGGATCCTTCTTCGCTTTCCAAGCATTGGATTTCCCGTGGATACCACCATGAATGTTGGGCCAACACGCAGGCTACTCCACAACCATTCGAACAGGCAATGCCAGGCCAGTATGCTGACTGGTTTTATCAATTGTTTAAGGGAATGTTTGGCCAGCATGCCGGCTGCTCCACAACATCGAGTGGTTAATGTTCCCACCAACTATTCTCTGAATTTGCCAAGAATTTTATAGCTCCAGCCAGTTACTCTCTGGCTTTACCAAGCATTTATAGCTCCAACCAGTTACTCTCTGGATTTACCAAGCCTTTATAGCTCTTTCAGGGTCCTTGCTTCCTGCAATGGCCAAGGTTTCCAACAAAGAAACAACAGTGTATTAGCTCAGTTGTCATAAGACTTGTACCCAAAAACTTCATTATTCAAACCAAGAAATAAATGAGAATGAATACTTATCTGTATTGTGCATTTTCCTCTTTACTCCACAGGTTTCCTTCTCTGCTTTACAAGTCTTGGATCACCTGTGGGGTGGATGTTTGGCCAGCACACATGCTGCTCCACAACATCATCCGAATAGGCAATGCCAAGCCAGTGCGCTGACTGGGTTTATCAGGCATCCCACCAATCAGTATGCTAAGCCAGTACTCCGACTGGGTTTATCAAGCATTTCAAAAATCAGTATGCTAAGCCAGTACGCCGACTGGGTTTATCAAGCGTTTCAAAATCAGTTCGCTAAGCCAGTACGCCGACTGGGTTTATCAAGCATTTAATAACCATTTCCAAGCCAGTTCTCTGACTGGGTTTGTCAGGAAATATCACCCAAATAACCAGTACCTTCACAACATGCAAATATCCAATGCCAAGCCAGTACACCGACTGGGTTTGTCAGGCATTAATTTAACAATCATGCCAAGCCAGTACACCGACTGGGTTTATCAGGCATCCAGCAACCTTTCACCACAACTCCCAAATAACCAATGCCAAGCCAGTACGCCGACTGGGTTTATCAGGCATACAACAACCATTGCCAAGCCAGTACATCGACTGGGTTTCTCAGGCAATATGAACAACATAATATGATTACGTGGCTCCCTCTCTTGTGCAACCAGCAGTTCCCTCCAGGAACTCCATAGGTGACTCACTTGACTGCAGACTAGCATGGCCCCACAATACCCACTCACACTACGCAAGGATAATACCCCTTTTCTGCAACACAGCTCCCTGGGCCTATCCACCCCTTCTAGTGTCCTTTAGTGTGAGCGTAGAAAGGTTACCACTGCCCATACAGTCCTCTTGAGCACCCTTTCTTCACTTTGCCTCTTTCGTGCAACACCAAGTTGCATCTGTGTAAGCTGTTAGCACAAGAAGGATAAGCAGGCTCATCAGTATTGTTGCCCAAAAATTGTAATCATATTTCATATCATTCACTATCAAGTATTGAAACACCAGGAATGCGTCCATTCCCTTAGGATGTAGTCAATATTGAAAAACCCTATCATGACCCAGCACCAGAAAAGGTGTGCACCCCCTCTCCGATGTGCGCCATGTAGTCCCTAATCATACTCAAGCAGTCTGCAATGATATAAATAAGATGGAGCATGCTCTGCATATTAAATCTAATAACCAGACACGTATATTCTTAGTTAGGGTTACGGAATACTCATTCGCTTCATAGATGTATATTTTCTGCATTTGTGAAGAATGGGGCTCCCTTCTCTGAGTCAATAGTCCTTCGGTTTGCCACCCCAATCTTTTCACGTGCCATAACCCACACATGCCTTCTTGGCATAATTTACTGTCTCACTCACATGCTTTACCAACATGCAGTTTGTCTGAGACATTATCAACATTTACAATGGCGTTTCACCCGAAACCCATTTCCAAAGCATGGGATCCTTCCCATCTAGTTTGGCTTCTGCAGGCCATCACACATGATCTTCCTGCAATGTGTCATCCTGGAACACTTTATCACATAGCCAAACAGTCAGCAACATTTAGCAATAAGCTTCAAATATGATTGTTCCATAACCAATCAATAGCATTAATAATCAAATTCAATATGAATTTACAATTCTGTCTACTACAGAAATTGGTTTTCTTATCCATGAGGCTATCCTCATATTGTTTGGCTCCTGCAAGGGACACCACTCTGCCCGTTATGGTCTTGTGTCCTGCTGCCATACATGAGCATCCACTTACAGCATGTCCTCCTGACACATTTTCATATAAGCCAAACAGTCATTAGCAATTATTGGCAAAATTTCAAATCCGAAATATTTACCAATCTGAGATTTACAACTGTTCTTACTAACAGAACTTAGAGCTCTCAACCATGAGATTCCTTCTCATAAGCTCTAGATCCAATTTCACAGTCATATCATTCATACAACTCTGTCTTTCCACAGAGCATTCTAGCAGCCCATCGATCATGGTTGGGATTTTCGTGCACTTACTATTCTGCATTCATAACAGCCCATGAAATTGTCCTAGAATTATCATCAATTCATCATTTCATTCATTATTTATTTGTAATAACATATGCATCATACCTATGCATTCATACAATGCATCACAAGGTTTATAAAATCTCTTAATGCACATCTACTTAATGCTACCTTGCATTGTTTCATGAGTACCATGCACTCAAGCATATTATGATCGAAACATGACTATCTCATATAACTTGCATTATCATAATTAGGACCACCAGTCCTCACTTGCTTTGGTTAGTAAGCACATAACCAACATACACATGGCATGATATAAATTCATATGAATGCATTGAGATTTTTAAACAATCATAGGGTGTAAGGATCATTTCCTTCACTTACCCACACCTCACCAAGCTTGGTAGGTTAACAGTTCCAATTGGTATTCAATATCACAAGCAAACTAACTCAACATAGTTCAAACATAGTTGAAGGGATCTTACCAAATCCTCTTTCAACATTCATGCAATTTGGCACCAATAATCATTACCTGCATGGCTACCATTAACATCTCCTGATGTTACCTGATCAGTTGGCCTCTTACCAAGGCTGCTCGGTCCTTTTGCCAATTTTATGATCATAGATTTGTTGCACCATCCTTTCTGCATAAGGTTGCTGGCTTCATGCAACAACATCCTCAGCACATTTGGCCATGCTCTTTGTTATCTTTGGTCCTACAACCCATACCAACATCAATAATGATTATCAGCCACAATATTCTCCATCAGTGGTTCATTGTATTTGCAGACTTCATTATTTTACCAATATGCAACATCCCATTTATGCACAAGCATTCCCACATGTACTATGCAATGTTTGTTAAGATGCCATCTAGTGCATATACATCTATGTAATCCCTTATATTTTTATCATTTTTATGCCATATGACAATTTCATAATTATAAGTATGATAACAAACAAGGGTTTAAGGAATTCTTCCCTTTTCGATCCCTCCTCGTATCATGGAATTTCTCTTCCATATCCTGCAATTGTAGAAATTTCCCACATTGACAACAAAATTTCTTTGTCAAAAACAGCCGTTGGCACTCTTCTGCACTAAATAATTATGATATTTGTAGACCTCATTCAAACTCTGGTCATGTATCATCGTTCCCTGCTGGACAAGCTTTCCAATGCCTGTTTTCATGCTCCATTCCGACATCGGGTGTGAAAACTGCATCCCTTCAAAAATGACAACTTTCACTTCAGTTTTGCACATTTTACACAGTTGCATTTTGGTCCCGAATGCCAAATTCAGCCACCTGTGGAAGAAAATCTATGAGGAATCACAAAAACTTATCTATCGGGCGAAGTTAGTCCATATAACAAGGAACACTCAGAAATTCACGGATTTCAATTCCGATGCACCATTCATCTTCTATGAATTTCTGGATTTCACTACTTCCCACTTTTCACATTTTCCCAAAATTCCAAATTTTGGGCCAAAAATGGCTATCTCCCAAACGGTGCATTTCTGGAAAATCTTCGTCTAACGGAAACTGTCCTTCTTAATGAGAATATGAAATGTCTAGTTCAATAAAATTTCTGATTCCCACATCAGGGGTCACTTTCACTGCCCACCAGCTTTTCAAAATCCCGAAAAAGTGGCCCGGAACAGTGCTTTTTGGCCTTCTTGCTCACCCCGACTCCACATCCTTTGGAGTTTGGCTCCAAGATTCAGAACTTAACATTGTGCCTGCTTCATGGCCGTGCCTGATCAATTTCGGCTCAAACCGACCTTCTGTCAAGCCCCGGGACTCTGTCCTTCAAAAGTCACTATTATCCAATTTCTGTCAAATCGGAGTGTAATGGACTTGGGGTCTTCACTGGTTCTTTCGTGGCCTTCGTCAATGGCCTCCAAGCCCCATAGAAATCATCCCATTCTGAGCCCCGGTGCTCCTGCTATTCAGAAATCAAGTTTTTTTTTTTTTTTTTTTTTTCGGGCGCGCGGGCCGGTTCTCCGAATGCTTCCGCAACACGGAGCAGTTCGGCGAACGCTTCCGCAGTTGCGGAGCAGTTCGGCGAATGCTTCCGCAATGGCGGAGCGATTCGCTGAATTCTCCCGCAACTGCGGAGCCATTCAGCGAATGCTCCCGCAACTGCAGAGCCATTCGGCGAAGGCTTCCGTTGCGGAGCCATTCGGCGAAGGCTTCCGCCGTTTCGGAAGACTTTCCCGAATCCTCTCGCGATTTCGGAACCGTTCGCGGAATCCTTCCGCAGTTTCGGAAGACTTTCCCGAACTCTTCCGCAATTTCGGAACCGTTCGCGGAATCCTTCCGCAGTTTCGGAAGACTTTCCCGAACTCTTCCGCAATTTCGGAACCGTTCGCGGAATCCTTCCGCAGTTTCGGAAGACTTTCCCGAACTCCTTCCGAAACAAACTTTAAATGTAATTTTTCGAAAACACTTGGAAAATTTTCTTCTTTTTCGGAGCAGTTTGCCGAGTTTTTCCGCGTTGCGGGACAACTCGCGGAATCCTTCCGCAAAGTTCGGAAGAGAATTCCTTCCGAAAATTTCGGAAGGGAATTCCTTCCGCAAATTTCGGGGCGACTTCCCGAATTCCTCCGCGTTGCGGAAAACTTCGCGGAATGCTTCCGCAGTTTCGGGGCAATTCACCGAATGCTTCCATAGTTTCGGAAGACATTCGGGAATTCTCCCCGAAACAGTCTTAAACGAATTTTTCAGCCCGACTTAGGAAAATTCAAAATCTTTTATTCATTTATCATTCGACAGTCCATGCAATGGATTCACAATTAATCCCTGTACATGCAAAATACAAAATACAAAATGCATGTACACACAAAATGCATTTCAGTTTCTTTTAATGCGTTTTAATTCCAAGTACAAAATGCATGTTCACACACACTGATTTACATCTCCGTGAAGGGCCCAACAGCCGTAGTGTTGAACCTAGGGCTCTGATACCACAATGTAATGTCCCCACCTGCTGACCACTGTGAAGCAAGGAACATACTACCAATCGATGGGGCTCTTAATCAAAATTTAGCCCACTCATTTCATTACAAGAAATAAGATATGAATGTGCAGATGTAGACAATCAATCATGCACAGCGGAAACAACATCCACACAATCATTCGAATACATTCAAGATTTCAGGCATTAATAAAAGCATTTCATAAATAAATATATAGGCAGAAACACTTATCTTCGTTTCAATTGTCCCAAGCAACTAGCCATGTCGCTGCAACGTTCTACCCAACCGTAGGCTCTTCGACAGCTTATACTGAGTCCGTCCGAAGGCCACCCCCGAGCTGGGCATGATTCTCACAAGGACAAAGGGGGCATTCTAGCTCAACCACTGCCCAATAACCATTTTTATCTCAGCCAAGCCAGAATAATGGATTACCCATCACCCATACCCAACATACTCTTCCTTCTCACAACAAAACGACTATTGACAGGGTTACACATTTACAACAGAGGTGTTCACAAAACAGGGTCCACATTGGTTCCCCCAGCTCGTGGTTCACCCAATGAACTGTGGAATTTTGTTTTCAACCCCAGGGAGCAAAACCGATTTCTCTCCACTGGTTAGGATCCCTTCCAATGGCCTAAACGACCCCCAGGAAGACCCAAAATGTTCTGCTCTCTTTCCCCACGGGTAACCAACACAAAAACGCCCCTTCCCAGCTAAAAGATGAAGGGAGACACAGCAAAACGAGGGAGGAAAACGCCCAGGCAGCTTGAGCTGCGTGAGAGAGCAAGGCCATGGTGAATAGTCCCTTAGGCAGCCATTTCGTGGCTCTCTTCCTGCCCAAAAGACCAACACGTTTTTCCATGAAGGGTGGCTTGCCCATACCCGATTTTGGACAGCCATACCTTCCCATTCCCAAGGCAATAACTTCCCCAACCAACTCTTGGGAGAAATCAATGGTTGGGTACAAAAGTCAACATGGGTAGTTGAGGGTTTGATGGGTTTCCTCATTGACACTTGGCTTGACTCTATTGGCTCAAGGGTTTGAATGTTTTCCCTCCCAATTCCTTGTGAAATCATGCCCCCATCTCTTTGTTGCATTGCATAGCTAGTTGTGGGTATTTTTTATTAAAATGCATATTACATGCTATTTGAATTTCCACTGTGCATTGCTAGCACGCAAACCATATGCATCACGAAATCGATGGCGGGGCCTTGGCCTTGAGCTCCTCACCATGATTTCCTAACAATATTACATCATTTATAGTGTTAATGCCATGGGGCCAAACTGGGGACATTACATAAATTCTGTCAGAGCTATTTTTGATATCTTTTAGTTTCTAATGTGAATGCATCTTATTTATTAAACAACTATCTATGAGATTCTTGGATGTATTTCAGTGTATTATGCATACTTCAATTTTGCTCCCTATAGGGATAGGTTAATTAGCTTAGATAATTCTTAGATCAGATTTGTTTTATAGCATGCATTTAGATAGAGCACATGCATAACATCTTTAAAATAAAATACATAAACGGTGGATCGGGCTGTAACCAGTGAAAGAAAACAAATCTTTAAATCTTATACGGTAGCTGGGCCATTAACTGGACGAATTCCCCACACCAAACGGTGAGCAATCTAATTGGGCTTGCTTACCGCGGATAATCCCTTCCTGATTGATGCTGCGAATTTCGAGGCATCAACACCACTCCATACAATCCACAACAGAATGGAGTTGCAGAAAGGAAGAATAGAACTATCATGGAAGCATCACGGGAAATGCTTCATGACCAAGATCTGCCTATGCATCTATGTGCAGAAGTAACAAGGACAATTGTATATGTACAAAATAGAACACCACACAGGATACTTGACAACAAGACACCAGAAGAAGCTTTCTCCGGTAAGAAACCAGAAGTGAGCCATCTCAGGATATTTGGCTATCCAGTATATACACATGTTCCAAGAGAAAAGAGGACCCAGATAGATCCTTCGAGAAAGAAGGTTATATTCGTGGGTTACAGTGAAAACTTGAAAGCATACAAAATCTACTTTCTAGGGTTCAAGAAGATTGACATCAACAGGGATGTGACTTTTGATGAAAACTCAGCATACATCAAATCAAGGAAGCCACCTGTTGAAGACAATGAAGAACCAAGAGTACCCAGAATACAAGACACCACCATGAATGAAGCAATTCCAGAAGAGGATCGTGAAATAGAAGATCCATAAGAGCCTGTAGATCTACCTCATGAGAGGAACTCTCACAAGAGGAAACCAGGATGGGCAAGAGAGCTTATCCAAGATGCAGAGAGGTATGGTGTTCCAAAAGAGGAACACAGAGAAAGAAAAAGGACAAGGTCACACACAAGTTATGTAGCCTTACTATGTGACATAATGGACAAAGAACCTTCCAGTTATGAAGAAGCGGCATAAATGAAAGAATGGAAGGAGGCCATGGTCGAGGAATACCGATCGATCATGAAGAATGATGTTTGGGATGTGGTCCCAAGGATAGAAGGAAAGTCTATTGTGACTTCCAAGTGGATCTACAAGATCAAGCATGCTATAGATGGTAGCATAGAGAAATACAAGGCAAGGTTTGTGGCTCATGGCTTCTCCCAGAAAGAAGGGATATATTATGAAGAGACTTTTGCACCTATATCCAGATACACTTCCATCAGAATAGTACTTCCTCTTGCTACAGTGATGAAGTGGAAGATACACCAGATGGATGTCAAGATAGCTTTCTTGAATGGTGTAGTTGAAGAGGAAGTGTACGTGGATCAACCACTCGGATTTGAGACACATGATAGGGAGTCACATGTGTGAAAATTAAAGAAGCCTTGTACGGTTTCAAACAAGCACCCAGAACTTGGTACGATAGGATTGACAGCTTCTTGACTAGTTTGGGATTTACCAAGAGTAAAGCGGATTCCAACCTTTACTACAAGGTTGAGGAAGGAAATCCAGTGATACTCCTACTGTATGTAGATGACATGTTTGTGACAGATGAGATTGGGTTGATTGATGATACAAAGAGGAATCTTGCTGTCGAGTTCGAGATGAAGGAATTGGGTATGATGCATTACTTTCTAGGTATGGAGGTGTGGCAGAGTGCAGAAGGAATCTTCTTAGGACAAGGGAAGTATGCACTAGAGATCCTGAAGTGGTTTGGGATGATGGACTGTAAGGCCATGGCCACACCTATGGCATCAAACCTGAATCTATTGAGTGATGCTTCATCAAATTCGGTTGATTCCATGATGTATCGTCAGATGATTGGGTCCTTGATGTACCTGACGAACATGAGACCAGATATTTGCTTTGTTGTGAACACCTTGAGCCAGTTCCCGATGGATCCTGGACATGTTCACTTGATTGCTATAAAGCATATTCTAAGGTACTTGAAGGATACGGTTGATTATGGGTTCAAGTATGATGAGAATCAAAAGTTTAACCTGGAGGGTTATGTTGATTCAGATTGGGCAGGAAAGGCTGTAGATAGGAAGAGCACTTCAGGGTGTTGCTTCAGTATGGGATTAGGTGTGATATCTTGGTTTAGCAGGAAGAAATACTATGTAGCACTGAGTACATCTGAAGCAGAGTATGTCGCAGCTTTTTCAGCTAGTTGTGAGGCAGTATGGCTAAGGAAGCTATTGTTTGATTTGTTTGATCTCCAGTTGAATGCTACTTGTATCTTATGTGACAACCAGAGTTGTGTGAAGTTATCTGAGAACCTGGTGTTCCATGACAAGTTGAAGCACATCAAGATCAAGTATCACTATATCAGGGATATGGTGCAGAGAGGAGCAATGATGCTCCTATATGTTGTGATGGATGAGCAAAGAGCAGATGCGTTGAACAAACCACTAGCCAGGGTGAAGTTCGAGTACTTCAGAGAGAGGCTTGGTGTTCTTCAGATTGAAGATACTTCCAGGAGGAAGCAATGGCACACAAATGCTAGAGCCATTCCAAGCATGGTGGTAGGAGGATCCTTCCCATGGCTATGGATGTAAGTGCTATGTGATGAGCATCAAGACGAGCAGATAGAAAATGTGTTGACCAAACCACTAGCTAGGGTGAAGTTTGAGTACTTTAGAGAGAGGCTTGGTGTTCTTCAGATTGAAGATACTTCTAGGAGGAAGTGACGGGACATAGATGCTATATCCATTCCAAGCATGATGGTAGGAAGATCCTTCCCATAGCTATGGATGTAAGTGTTGTGTGACGAACATCAGGACGATGCTCCGTATGATGTTCTATATTATGATGATCAATATGATCATGAGCATCAACATGATGCTCCATGCGAGGATGATCAGGTTGATCATGATTATCAGCATGATACTCCGAGGCTGTGGATATGTGACAGGTTGTGCAGTGGCATGTAATGTATTCTTGGGAGATCCGATAGAAGAGAAGTAAGCTCGTAATCAATCCTGGGGTTCTCTTTCAAGGTTTTTCCTGGTAGCATGTAATGTATTCCTCGTAGATCCAATAGGTTGAGCATTAAGCTCATAATCAGTCCTGGGATGCTCTTTCGAGGTTTTTCTTGGTAAGCATGTAATGTAGTCCTGAGAGATCCGATAGGTTGATCATGAAGCTCGTAATCAGTCCTGGGATGCTCTTTCAAGGTTTTGCTTGGTCACATGTAATTTAGTCCTGGGAGATCTTATAGGTTGAGCAGTAAGCTCATAATCAGTCGTGAGATGCTCTTTCGAGGTTTTGCGAGGTCTGCATGTAATGTAGTCCTGGGAGATCTTATAGGTTGAGCAATAAGCTCGTAATCAGTCATGAGATGCTCTTTCGAGGTTTTGTAGAGGCACATAATCAGTCCTGACATTCCACCTCTATCAGGTTGCTCGTAGAGATGATGAAGACCTACATGGAGGCTAGGCCTACATCCAGCATGAAAAAGGGTTGGCTCTGTAGAAATTCATATGATGAGAAGAATTGAGAGATAACACTAGTGATCAAGATGACGAGTACAACAACAGTGACGATGATGCTCCGTGATCCAGTGACGATGATCCAGCTCCAGTATTGAAGACTTGTGCCTATATGTATTGATAACCTGTGTCAATAGAATACCTTCCTAGTCAAGAGGGAGTGTTGATGTATTTGTAATATTGGAAGATATTCACTTGTATATTGTATGTATTACATTTGTACTTTATTGTATCCCAAATGAAGATGTATTATTCCTCTGATTGGAAGTGTCGTCATTTGTATTTGCAAGTGTCGCAAGTTACATTGTAAGTGTCGTAACTTATATGATGGGTTATTAGAAAACCTTGGTGGGGTCAGCCCTATATGAGTCATCCCAGTTAGGTTTAAAGGAAGGTTAAGTTAATGTATAAATAGAGAGTGTGACACTCTCATTCTATTCATTCACTCTCTCATCCAACTTGCATAGTTGAGAGAGAGGAGTGTGCACAAGTGGAGGAGGAGTAGCTATTGAAGACATTTATCTTTTGGGGTTTGATCTTTGTGATCTTTGTATTGGTGCTCATTCTATCTCTGAGGAAGTTGTGGAGTTTTTCACCTTCTTGGTTTTCGCCGAGGAAACTCTATGTCTCTTGTGTTTATGATTGTTATGTTGTGCATGTTATTCTCTTAGTAGGATCCTATATAATATTTGAATGAAATTATCAGAATTCTAACACTTGCCGACTAGCTCACAAAGTCACTACTACTTGTCATAGCTAAAGATGTAGCTATGGGTGAAGCTATTACAGAAGAACAAGTTATATCTCATGCTCAGTATTTAGACCTTGTCTACGGCCAATGTGGCACCTTATACGATATCATCCCCACTACCCCCCACACATAAGATCCAACAAAACCACCTATGGGACCTCATATCGATGGAATCATTGGTTCCGTTCATACCTAGCCTTCTACACAATCTGGTGAATCACAAACCCATCATAGCTCAACTCCACCCTCCACAGAAGTTGGAAACAACACCAAACAATCACCCATCCTTGCTTCCACTGAGGAAGTGAATTCAGTTCAATCTTCTTCACCTCAAAAAGCTAGTGGAAAAAAGAAGAACAAAGGAAAATCTAAAAAGTCTTCTAACCAGAAGGAGCCTAAAAATAATCATGAAGACAATAAGCAAAAGAGAAAGGTTAAATATCCTTTTTTACTGTGTGGTGATGATCACTTCACCAAAGAATTCCCACATCGAGAGGAAGTGAAAAAGATCCTTAAAGGAAACCCCACACCTGCAGTTTTAACTGATTTCTTCCCCACACAACATTGCACAAAATCCAGCTCCTTCTCATGGAGAACCATCCACAACCGCTCATGTTCTCAGGATGCGGAGCGAAACACTCAACTTATCTACTCGATCACGTACATATGACTCTACTTCTCATAAGGAATATAATGGGGGTAATACTGAAAAATACCCCACGTCTACATCTAGCATTACTTCACCTCAAGGTCCTCTTGTCATCGAGAAACCTTTACCGGATTTAGAATTGCGTCCACCGAAGAGCACTATTCGAAAAGCCATTTTCAATCCAAATGCTCGGGCTTCTCAAAACTATAATATAGTAGAGGATTTAGAGCAATCTCCTTGTGCTATGTCGACACTAGAAATCTTACAAAACTGTCCCAATCAGCATAAAACCCTGTTATCCGCAATAGGAGTTGTAGATCCAGATTCCTCCAACACCATCATGTTCAAGCTAGAGTATTTCAAGCCGAGGATTTCCCACCAACTCACATTTCAAATTGTTACTAACATTTCGGGGAAAAGCATCCATCGTACTATCTTAGACGAAGGAGCCTCTACCTCGGTTATGTCGTTATCCTATTGGCGAGCCATTGGCTCTCCCGAGTTGAACCGTTCCCACACCACATTAAAATCCTTTGATGGACGTTTTTTTTAACCCACGGGATATTACAATCTTTGGCTATCGAGTTGGGCGTAAAGACCATTTCCTTTAATGTGTAAGTCCTCACTATCTCGTTGGATTAGAGCCTATTACTCAGTCGAAACTGATTCTATGCCATGACCGCGGTTGCATCATCTGTCTTTTGTATTGTGCAATTCTCCCACAAAGGGGAGATCGTCACCATCGACCAGTTCGATTTATGTACACCTGACACCATTACTCATCTTGTGTACAATGTCCCTCTTTTAGGACACTCTACAGAGATATATGAGAGTGTGGGGGTAGGGATCCTTAAATATACATCCCTCATGGGATTCTTTCCAACACCAGATCCCCCTTCCCATGTTGCCAAGGTGAACATGATTTCGTCATCTCATTACTCGACAGACCAATGGATTATGCCTGATACTTATCATTTTTATTTGATTGGAAATGTGATTCCTCTCAGCCCCACATAAGCTACTTACGAGGCCATCCAATCAGCCCTTGATCTACGAGATGTCCACTCTTCCATGCCATCTACCTCAGGTTCTCCGCCATTACAATGGAACTCATCCCTACCTGATCCTCTACTCCAAAATTTTCATTCTGACGAGTCAATCATGGAGATAATGAGTGTGGATGAACCCCCATGGGAAGACCTTCACCATAGATCGTCCTTTCTTCCACCATTAGATTCAGTAGAGAATGCCATTGAAACAATTGTTGTTAAATATTGTAACTTCAAAGAATATTATATTTGTACTTTATTATTCCGGAGATGATTCATTCCTCCGTGAAGATCTTATTGTATATCCGGAGATGTTTATTCCTCCGTCGGAATGTGGTAACTCGGGTTATTAGACTTCCCTAGTGGGGGTCGGCCCTAAATGTGTTATGTGGGTCAAAGGGTTATTAGACCACCCTAGAGGGGTCGGCCCAGTTAGTTGTAGTGGGTTATTTAACCTATTGGTTAAATACGAGCCTACGTGTACTTGTGTAAAATACATATCAAAGTAGTGTATAAATAGAGGAGGTGTGTTCCTCATTATACACACTCACTCACTCAAGGGAGGCGCACCTATTGGAGGAGAGGTCTGCTACAGTGGAGAAGGAGATCATGTCTTTGGTTTGCATCTTTGTATATTGCTGGTCATCTATATTGAGGAAGCTTTACTGGGTTTTCTACCCCATGAGGGTTTCCCAGGATAAATCTGTGTCTCTTGTGTTTATGCTATGCTTGTTGTTTCTTCAGTGATCCTGTATATGCTATTATTGTGAAATGGAATGTAATGCTGCTATTTTCTGTCTTAGCATATTGAATTTTAACATGGTATCAGAGCTAACCTGAAGGAAGACAAGGTATGGCACTAAAGACACTTGCTTTACTTACGACAATTTGAAGGTTAGGGTTTTACATAGCAAAAACCAGTCATCGTAGCACTTTCGCTATAAATCCGTTTTGGCGAAGTTTTCGGATCTGAAATTGTTACAGGACGAAGCTAAGATCTCCAGGTACCTTGTGTCCAAAGGACAACCTCTAATTCGTTGTACTTTGTGATTTATGATCTGTACAATATAGGGTTTCTGCCTCTTCCAGATCTGAGTCAAAATCAGGTGACCTTGGGAAAAAGGTCATAACTTGGGCTAGGAAGATCCAAATGAAATTTCGTGAAAAGTGACAGGTAGTACACAGACTGTACTATCTCAGAAAACTTTTTCAGAGGCCGAAGTTGAACCAGTGACACGTGGCACGCCGTACAAGTTCGCTCTCCTGTATTATCCCATAAACAGGTCACGTTGCGACACTTGGCATAACTCTCTCTCAGAGAATCCAATTGAGGTCAGACCTGTCAGGATGGAAAGATAACAGGCCGAGATATGTCAGAAAACTTTTTCAAAGGCCGAAGGTCAAACAGTGACACGTGGCACGCCGTACAAGTTCGCTCTCCTGTATTTTCCCAAAACAGGTCACGTTGCGACATTTGGCATAACTCTCTCTCAGAACATCCAATTGAGGTCAGACCTGTCAGGATGGAAAGCTAACAGGTCAGGCTATCTCAGAAAACTTTTTCAGACCCTGTGGATCAAAAATTTCGGAGTTACACCAGAAACAATCAGGTACATATTTCTGTCAAAACAGAATTATTTTTTGGTACCTTCATTCATGGCTTCCGAAATTTAGGGCTTTGAAGAAAGTTGGAATTGTTGTAATCGGAGACCACGGCTGGATGCTACTCATCAAAATAGAAATTTAGAGACCAAGTTCAGAATTTTTGGTTGGGCAGAAGGCCGGGCTTGATTAGACCCTAGTTCGGGACTTTGATCAGAAAAGTGGAAAATTAGGGCTTCTGTAAAAATAGGAATTTTTGAAATCTGTGACCACGGCTGGAAGCTCCTCAGAAAAATAGAAGCTTAGAGCTTTGGTTCAAACTTTTTGATGGGGCAAAAGAGTGGGCTTCATCAAACCCCAGTTCAGGGTCACGTCCAGTGAATCCGAAAGTTTCAAAGGCAAAATTGAGGAGTAAAACTTTGCAGTTTTCAAATTCTAAATATATCAGTTTGATCAGCTCATCAAGGCGCATATTTCTATCCTTTCGGAAGTCTGAAATTCAAAGTTTGAATTTTTGGGGTTTCTCTGACAAACCCATATCCAGCTCCAGGTCCAGTTCTTGCAAATCAAGTGGATAGGGTTAATCCTAGAAGAAGATAGATTGGTCACCTACATAAGTGAAGGAGTTCATGTTTCAGAGGGAGATGAGGCTAAGGCTTTACATAAGGAGATTACAAGCGATCTCGATAGGTATGACTCATCGAGGTATGTTTTGAGATTTGTTCATGATTAAGTTTATGGTATGTTTGTCTTCATGATTATTACAGTTAGTACAATCTTGATTTTAGATTTGTTGTATCACCTTAACAAAATTATGAATGCATGATAGAAGATATTCATTGGTTAGGGTGTTGACACTTATGATTGTACTAATGCATTATGGTGTTGTGTGAGGTTGAGGTTGTCTGCTAACAAGATACAGGTACATCACAAAAGACAAATCAGGCTTCATGACCATGAAAACATGAAGACAAAGACTCATCCATAATCTTTGTTCTACTTACGAGGTATGTATGACTTTGTTATATTATGCTTAACCTATGAGACATGCAGGTTCTAGCTCAGGATCTCTAAATCATTGAAGAGGTTGTTTAGGTATGTTGTACATAACCAAGTAGGTATAATAATCCAGGTATGTTTCCCATGAATCTTACCTTGTGTTAGGATCCCTTATATAAGTATACTTGGAATGATTGGTTATGCTCATTCATAAAGTTAGTAACCAAGGGATTATGCATATTATATCTCTTATCAATGATACGCATGAGTAAAAGAAGACTTCCCTGAAATCTTGAATACTAATGTTTATTAACTATAATCATGACTATACGTTTTCAAGATTATTTAGTACTATAATGTTTTGATAGCATTTAGAATATACTAATGAGTGTATGTTTGTATATGAGATCATGAGGATGACTCTTGAGCATGCACAGTGGTACAGAATGAATAGAAGTTCAAAAGACATACAGAAGATCAAGCGGGAGGCAGCCACACAAACATAAAAGATAAGTATTTGAGTTGCTATTTGAAATAGTAATGATATTGCCTGCATGCATATTTGTATTCCTAGAATATATAATGCTGAGTGTAAACATTCATAGAGCATTGAACAGTATACATCTAATGTGCATATGCTTGGACAAACATTCCATTGTTGCTTGTCTAGAATGAAACCTCTTTGCTGACATGCTGAGAGTTGTGCACACTCTCGATAGTATGTTCTGGTAGAGATGGAAGGCATCTAGATAGCCACTGTATGCATACAGGATATGGGAAAGTGTTGTGCCAAAGTAATGGTCAAAATAGTTGCATCACTATGTAAATGATATCTGTATGCATAATGGGTTATCTTTTGATGATTATGAAGTATTACTAATCATGTACTTAATTTTGATTTGTAGGAAAGGTCATGAAGAATGATGGACACCGTACAAGTGGTGGATGTTCAAACAAGAAGATTTACAAATCAAACAAAATATAGAAGGCTCATGGCTAGAAGATTCTCTTAGAAAGGGGAAGAGAATCACGACAAGATGTTTGCTCCAAGTATGGTGTAATTAAAGAAGAAGTATGAATCAGGTTCTGTATAGGTACCTAGGATCGATAATAAATTGATAAGCTTAATGATCACCATGGGTGATGTGGATCTCAACCTTTGCTACAAGGTTGAATATGATACACATATGACATGGATGCAAGAAGGAACTCACCACAGAGTTCGAATGATATTGAGGCTCATATCAGTAGACCCATCTAACGAGAGATGGCACAGATAGATATGCAGAAGATCATTCAATGCAGAAATGAAAATTGAAAGATCTCAAATTGATGCTTTACTTCCTAGGTCTGGAAGTATGGCAAGGCTCAGAAGGAATATTTCTCAACCAGGGAAAGTATGATGAGAAATATGACTTGAGGTGTTGGAATGGCCACTCTTATGGATTCCAACTTGAAGCTGTTAGGGGTTAACTCATCAGAGTTAGTGGATATAACTTTGTACAGTCAATTTATTGGGTCTTTGATATATCTAACATATACTAGGTTAGATATATGCTTTGTTATGAACACCTTGAGTTAGTATCTAGTGGAAACTAGATGTGTTTACCTGATAATTGCAAAGTATGTGATGAGGCACATAAAGGACACGATAGAATTTGATCTATGCTATCTTGAAGATCATGACTTCAGATGGCTATTCAGATTCTGTTTGGGCAGGAAGTGTATCAGACAAGAAGAACACATCGAGAGGATGTTATTGTCTGGGATTAGCCATGATCTCGTGGTTTAGCTGGAAGCAGACTAGTGTGGCTCTAAGCACAAGCGGAATATATGGCTGCTTGCTCTGCTAGTTGTGAAGAAGTTTGGCTTTAGGATTGTTTGACTTAGAGATAGAACCAACTGAGATCCTATGTGATAATTAGAGTTGTATCAAGATGACATAGAATCTAGTGTTCCATGATAAGTCAAAGAACATAGGGAACTAACAAGATATGACACAGAAAGGAACTCTAAAAGTTTGAATTTGTAACAGGTTACCGTTGTACTAACCAAGCCTCTACGTCAAGAGAAGAAGTTACCAACCAAACCTCTGTCTCGAGTGAAGTTTGAATACTTCCGAGACAAGCTTGGTGTAGTTCAAAAGGACCCTCCTCGAAAGGGGGAGTAGTATAGTCACTACTGATGAAATTGTCTCATCAAACAACAAGGTCGTTGATGAGGTAAGCTGTTCTCTACACCCAGTTACTTAGAAATATTTAGATTTAGGACTCTTATACTTAGAATACTTAGCTTTACTTATACATGCTTTTGATGATAGATGTATTGCTGAGAATACATGCTAGATGTATACATGTTTTGGTGTGATGTATACATGTTTTGATGTATTAGTAAGAATACATGCTAGTTGTGATGTATAGATGTTTTGATGTTTGATGTATTAGTAAGAATACATGCTAGTTGTGATGTATACATGTTTTGATGTATTAGTAAGAATACATGCTAGTTGTGATGTATACATGTTTTGATGTTTGATGTATTAGTAAGAATACATGCTAGTTGTGATGTATACATGTTTTGATATTAGATGTATTAGTAAGAATACATGCTAGTTGTGATGTATACATGTTTTGATGTGATGTGTACATGTGTTGATTAAGTGATGTATACATGTTTTGATGTACACATGTTTTGATGTGATGTGTACATGTTTTGATTAGTGATGTATACATGTTTTGATGTACACATGTTTTGATTAGTGATGATGAACACATTTTTTTTTTGATGTGATGTATACATGTGTTGATGTATACATGTTTTGATGTACACATGTTTTGATGTGATGTATACATGTTTTGATGTGATATATGATTGTACCTGTATGGATGAGAATACAGTTGAAGGGATTGGATCATCCCTGGACTTTCAGTCCTAAAGAGAGCCGTAGACGTGAGGTCTCCGAGAATGAATTCCTTTGTGGACTTGAGGGGATTGGATCATCCCTGGACTTTCAGTCCTAAAGAGAGCCGTAGACGTAAGGTCTCCGAGAATGAAGTCCTTAGTGGACAGTTGAGGGGATTGGATCATCCCTGGACTTTCAGTCCTAAAGAGAGCCGTAGATGTAAGGTCTCCGAGAATGAAGTCCTTAGTGGACAGTTGAGGGGATTGGATCATCCCTGGACTTTCAGTCCTAAAGAGAGCCGTAGACGTAAGGTCTCCGAGAATGAAGTCCTTAGTGGACAGTTGAGGGGATTGGATCATCCCTGGACTTTCAGTCCTAAAGAGAGCCGTAGACGTAAGGTCTCCGAGAATGAAGTCCTTGGTGGACTTGAGGGGATTGGATCATCCTTGGACTTTCAGTCCTAAAGAGAGCCGTAGACGTGAGGTCTCCGAGAATAGAAGATAGGACTGCATCGTCCCTGGACCTTAGTTCAAAATGTACGTGATGGGGATTGCATCATCCCAGAACTGATAGTTCAAAATGTACGTGATGGGGATTGCATCATCCCGGAACTGATAGTTCAAAATGTACGTGATGGGGATTGCATCATCCCGGAACTGATAGTTCAAAATGTACGTGATGGGGATTGCATCATCCCGGAACTGATAGTTCAAAATGTACGTGATGGGGATTGCATCATCCCGGAACTGATAGTTCAAAATGTACGTGATGGGGATTGCATCATCCCGGAACTGATAGTTCAAAATGTACGTGATGGGGATTGCATCATCCCGGAACTGATAGTTCAAAATGTACGTGATGGGGATTGCATCATCCCGGAACTGATAGTTCAAAATGTACGTGATGGGGATTGCATCATCCCGGAACTGATAGTTCAAAATGTACGTGATGGGGATTGCATCATCCCGGAACTGATAGTTCAAAATGTACGTGAAGGGGATTGTATCATCCCCGGACTTCGGTCCCTGAATTGATCCGTAGACGAATGGTCTCCGAGAAAGTAATGGTATTAATGATGTGGTTACTTGTATCGATAGGATACTTGTATTAATGATGTGGTTACTTGTATCGGTAGGATACTTGTATTGATGATGTGGTTACTTGTATCGGTAGGATACTTGTATTGATGATGTGGTTACTTGTATCGGTAGGATACTTGTATTGATGATATGGTTACTTGTATCGGTAGGATACTTGTATTGATGATGTGGTTACTTGTATCGGTAGGATACTTGTATTGATGATGTGGTTACTTGTATCCGTAGGATACTTGTATTGATGATGTGGTTATCTGTATCGGTGGGATACTCGTATTGTTGTTGTAGGATACTTGCTGCTGATCGTGTGATGACGATGCTACTGATCATATGGTGATGATACTGATGATCGTATGATGACGATGCTGATGATCGTGTGATGACGATGATCGTATGATGACGATGCTGATGATCGTATGATGACGATGCTGAGAGTGCTGCAGAAGATAAAGACTCAGTACTGAAGATGTTGATGTTCCAGTATTGAAGATGTTCCAGTAACTGCTTGAGTTACTGATGATGTTGAGAAAGCTTCCAATGATTTATAGATGTATCATGTATGATGTTGATGACTCCTTGCTCGTGCAGATACTGTTATAATATCCTTCTCGTTAAGGGGGAGTGTTAAATATTGTAACTTCAAAGAATATTATATTTGTACTTTATTATTCCGGAGATGATTCATTCCTCCGTGAAGATCTTATTGTATATCCGGAGATGTTTATTCCTCCGTCGGAATGTGGTAACTCGGGTTATTAGACTTCCCTAGTGGGGGTCGGCCCTAAATGTGTTATGTGGGTCAAAGGGTTATTAGACCACCCTAGAGGGGTCGGCCCAGTTAGTTGTAGTGGGTTATTTAACCTATTGGTTAAATACGAGCCTACGTGTACTTGTGTAAAATACATATCAAAGTAGTGTATAAATAGAGGAGGTGTGTTCCTCATTATACACACTCACTCACTCAAGGGAGGCGCACCTATTGGAGGAGAGGTCTGCTACAGTGGAGAAGGAGATCATGTCTTTGGTTTGCATCTTTGTATATTGCTGGTCATCTATATTGAGGAAGCTTTACTGGGTTTTCTACCCCATGAGGGTTTCCCAGGATAAATCTGTGTCTCTTGTGTTTATGCTATGCTTGTTGTTTCTTCAGTGATCCTGTATATGCTATTATTGTGAAATGGAATGTAATGCTGCTATTTTCTGTCTTAGCATATTGAATTTTAACAATTGTTTCACTGGATGTATTTCCTTACCCTCAATTTCCTATCCTGACTTATGATACGGTAACTGAGGGAAAGCTTGCAAAAATCATGCCTACCTTTTCGATCGACATCTCAGTAAAACATGGATTCATCGAACAAATTCACCTAGGCCAAACATGTTCTCCAGCAGAAGTCACCACTTTCACAACCTTATTTAAAAAATTATGCGATGTCTTTGCATGGAGCTACGAGGAAATGCCCATGATTGATCCTACTATTCTCATGCACGATATCCAAAGATATCCCGATGCAAAACCTATCTGACAAAAACTCTACCCTGTGCACCCTAGGAAAACTGCGACTATTAAGGAAGAGATTGAAAATCTATTAAAGGATGGGCTCATTTATCCTATTCCCTTAACAGATTGGGTCTCTAATGTCATCCTCATTCCAAAAAAAAAGGGAATCATTATGGTTTGTGTTGATTATAGGGATTTGAATAAGGGTTGTCGCAAGGACAATTTCCCTACCTCGTTTATTTACCAAATCATCGACAACTATGCCGAAAGTGTCATATTTTCATTCATGGATGGATTTTACAGCTATAATCAGATTGAGATCCATCCTGCCGACCAACAAAAGACGACTTTCATCTTCCCATGGTTTACGTTTGCATATCGCAAACTCCCTTTTGGCCTTATAAATGTCAGTGCTACATTCCAGTGGGCTATGTTGTACGCTTTCCACGATGTGAAGGATTTTGTGGAACCCTACTTAAACAATCTCCCTGCTCATTTGAATCGTCGCGACTTCCACATCGATCATCTGATGGCAGTATTCCTCAGGTGTCGATGAAATAATATCTGTTTAAATCCTCATAAGTGCAGTTTCTTGTGTCCAATCTGTATGCCTTTTAGGATTCATTATTTACAAGGATGGGATCCACATCGATCCCCTCAAGGTGGAAGCCATCATTTCTCTACCGTCTCCCATGGATATCATGGAACTTCAAAGTTTGCAAGGGAAGGAAAACTACATGCGACGTTTGATGCGTAATTTCGCAGATAAAACATAGGGATACATGTGGTTGTTAAATAAGTATGTCCCATTCATTTGGGATGACTATGCTCAAAAATCCTTCGACAACCTCAAACATGCCATCACTCATGCACCCGTGTTACAACCGTCGAATTACACCAAGGATTATATCCTTTATATTGCTTCTTCCACTTCCACTATTGCTATGGTTTTGGTACAGGAAGATAGTCATGCCCAGGAGCATGTGATATAGTACCTTATTAAGTGTCTCATTGACTCTAAAACCTTATATTCACATGTAGAGAAGCTATCTCTCATAGCAGTCATTGTTGTACAAAATTTCTACCATTATATCCTCCTCCGCACTACCACCATCATCGCTAACTCTAACCCCATCTACCATGTTCTCATGCGCCAGGTACTCAAGGGAAAATATTCATGCTAGATTGTGATTCTTCATGAATTCAACCTCCAGTTTGAGAAGGCCAGATCAAAGAATTCCTTGGTATTTGTGGAACTTATTTGCAATATTCCCCATTCAGATCAGGAAATTGATCCCATGGAATCTCTCCCCAACGAGTCCTTGTTTCTCATAAGTACTTATGACCCATGGTATGGAGACATCACCTTGTATCTCCAAACCCAATGCTTCGATACTCAATTTTATCATGATGAACGCCATCGTATCCGTCACCACGCAAAATATTACCTCATCAATTCCATTCTCCGAAGTTGCTTAACTCATGTGGAATTCAAGCATGTTCTGAATGATTGTCACTTGGGGGTATGTGATGGTCATCTTTCTTGGATGGCTACTGTTGGAGCATTTTCCAACCACACATCATTTATTTGATGATTTGTGACTTATCCTAAGTATTTTGACTCAATTATGTGCTTACATCATCAATAGATCACAGTTTTAGTAAACTAGACCTTCTCCTACATTCTAGGATCCAACTGGGCCATCAACTGAGCCTCCACCACCATTCATGGGGTGATTTGCATGAGTAATGTGCACTACTCAGTCCAACTGACAACATTTACTAGTTTATTCAACCAACTAGAGACTAGAAGGCGCCCTACTACACTGGTTGACTTCATCTAGTGTTATTTTCACCTACTATTCAGTTAACTAAAGACATAAGGGTGCCCTCCCCTATTTTTTGGCAATCAGTTGAGTTCTAAATCAGTTAGATAGTTTCAGAGTGAGTTTGAGTCAGGCTTATGGTATTTAAGTGGTTAACTGATGTGCCGAGTGGTGTTAACTTCCAAGTAAGCCACTCTCATGCATTCAATTCGAATGACCACTCTGGAATTCGAATTGCTTGGATTATTGTAGCCATTGTTACACATTGTAATTATCTTATGAGTTAATGATAATGCATGAACTGCTGCAAACCTTTTGCATCATTGTTTTCACATTTTATTTGTCGCGTGCATCTCTATTAATTGTTGTATCTATTTCATAGATATGTTATGCTTAGATTTTACATGGTATCAGAGCCATGGAAGGAAAAGGAAACTTTTCTATAGTGTTTATGTACTTATGCACTTCTGCACTAGTGATTATGCACTTATGCACTAGTGATTATGCACTTCTGCACTAGTGATTCTGCACTTTTGCACTAAGGATTATACACTTTTGCACTAAGGATTCTACACTTTTGCACTTCTGTACTAGTGATTTTGCACTTTTGCACCAGCTCTTTCTGCACCTGGAATACATATGAAGATTGAGCAAGTTTGCTCAAAAATATTCCAACACTACACCAAAAGCTGAAATTTTTCCACATAATTCCTGGATATTGTGCATCCGACTCTTGAAGCTTGCTTGATAGTCTATGACGGCTGTGATACAACTTGAAAAGTGCAGGTTGTCGACCTAAATATTGTTTTTTTTTGTGACTGCAGGTTTCTCTAAAAAATATTACAACATCTTCGATGGATCTAAAAGCAATTAATCCTCTCTCTCCATTCAACTATGATGAGTGGAAACCAAAGATGATAGCATATCTGAAAAAACAAGGTACTTTTGACATGTGTATTGGTGTTATGAGAGATTTTGCTTCCTATGAAGAAGAGAATAATTGGCTAAATGATTGTGATAGAGCCTTTTGAGTAATGTGTATTGTTATGTCTCCTAGTATGGGCTACCTCAATAAAACTGCTAAAAATCCAAGTGATCTATGGGCCCAACTGGACAAATCATTTGGAAAGAAGAATGAAGAGATTGGTGTAAATTATTTGGAGAACAAGCCCAGTGATACCTCTTTAATTGTTCTCTCTAATTATCTCTCGGCCTCAACTATATCTCATGATGAAGTTGTTCAAGATGAAGAAGAAGCTGTAGATTCAACACTCATGTTCTCAATGTCTTCTATTTCGAATTCTGAGCAAGATAAGCTAGTTCATACTCTAGAATTTGAAGAGGCTCTTAAAGTCTCTATTTCACATGAGTCTGCTAGTGTGCAAAATTATGATCTATTGAATGTTTTGGAGGTTAAATCAGAATTTGGAGGTGATGCGTTCACCCTCCTTGATCACACTTCCTATCTACTTATGTTTGATCATTGGAACATGTTCTGAGAGTTTCATTGAAGATGGAGGACACTGCCATTCGCTTGGTTTCAAGTCTTAGTCACATTTTGGTGATTTTGGTTTTGATCTCACCCTTGTTGGTTCAAAGGAGATCACAATAAACCATAGATCAATTCTGGGAGTTGATTTAACTTCCACTGATCAGAAGTTGAATTTTCAAGAGAAATTAGATCTTATTGGAACTGATCCTACCTCAGTTGGTTTGAATTACAGGTTCCAAGATGATATCCATATTTTTGTATTTTTTCTCACCATGTTCGGTCTGAAGAGAAAGTTCAGAAAGCCTCCATATTCACTTGCATCCATTGAAGGAGAATACAAGCGCATGCTTTTGAAGCATGATCCACTCCTTCCCAAGAGGAAGATACCTCCAGACATATGATCAAGAATCACACCTACTTGATTTTGGAGCAATTAATCAATTGGTGTGTTTCATTCTACTTTGAGGGGGGGTTTTCCCATGAGGTTTTATCAATTTCCTTGGTTCATGGACTATACCTTACTTGGATTATTTATGTACTGGGTGACCTATGGCCTTTGTTTCCAGGGTTATTTTCTAATTTTTATTTTCTCCTCCACATGAGATTAGCTTAAGGGGGGGTGTTCGAGCATTTTCCAACCACACGTCATTTATTTGAGCCTCGCAACTTAATTTTCCACTTATCCTAAGTATTTTGACTCAATTATGTGCTTACATCATCAACATATCACAGTTTCAGTAAAATGGCCTCCTCCTATATTCTAGGAGACAACTGGGCCATCAACTGAGCCTCCTCCACCATTCAGGGGGTGATTTGCATCACTAATGCGCACTAATTAGTCCAACTGAAAACATTTACTAGTTTATTCATCCAAATAGAGACTAGAAGGAACCCTACTACACCGGTTGACTACATATGGTGTTATTTTCACCTACTATTCAGTTAACTGTAGACATAAAGGTGCCCTCCCCTATTTTTGGGAAATCAGTTGAGTTCTAAATTAGTTAGACAATTTCAGAGTCAGTTTGAGTCAGCCTTATGGTATTTAAGTGGTTAACTGATGTGCCGAGTGGTGTTAACTTCCAAGTAAGCCACTCTCATGCATTTAATTTGAATCAACACTCCGGAATTCAAATTGCTTGGCTTACTGTAGCCATTATTACACATTGTAATTATCTTCAGAGTTAATGATAATGCATGAACTGCTGCAAACCTTTTGCATTAATGTTTTGACATATTATTTTCTGCATGCATCTGTAGTAATTGTTGTCTGTGTTTCATAGATCTGACGTGCGTAGATTTTACATGGTATCAGAGCCAACAACTTTTCTACACTGTTTCTGCACTTCTACACTTCTGGACTAGTGATTATGCACTTATGCACTTCTGCACTAGTAATTATGCACTTTTGCACTTCTGCTCTAGTGATTTTGCACTTCTGCAGCAATGCTTTCTACACCTGGAACACATATGAAGATTGAGCAAGTTTGCTAAAAAATATTTGAACTATGCACCCGAAGATGAAAGTTCCACAAAATTCCTGGATATTGTGCATCCGACTCTTCAAGCTTGCTTGATAGTCTATGACAGGTTTTATGCAACTTGAAAAGTGCAGGTTGTTGATCTAAATATTGTTTGTTGTTTGTGACTGCAGGCTTCTCTCAAAAATATTACAACATCTTCGATGGATCTGAAAGCAATTAATCCTCTCTCTCCATTCAACTATGATGAATGGAAACCAAAGATGATAACATATCTGAACAGAAAAGGTTTTTCTGACATGTGTATTGGTGTTATGAACACTAGGTTTTTTTGACCCAAAATTCGATGGCCAAAAAGTCATATTTTCTACATCTGTGGTCTACCATCCGACCACTTTCATATTTCTTTAACGTCGTTCCAATTTCGGCTGTTATCTGACGGTAGGAAGGTGGTCGGATAACGGACTCCACTATGTAGTCGGATTTTCGACCACTATCACTTATTAGGAAATAGGATATCTCTAGCGCGGTAGTTGGATATTCGACGATCCGTCCAAGTGGAAATGGCCTATATCCGACGTTCTTTGTCATCGGTGGTATGGCAAGAGCGTCGAATATCTACGGTGTAGTAGTCGAATATCCGATGACCATTTGGTATTTTTTTTTTAAAATGCACTATTAAACTAGTGTTTCAACAGTGGTTTAGAGACTTTATTGGATACACTACTTTTTTATCACAACATAAACTAGTGTTTCCATATTTGATTCTTCAACGACAGTCTAGAGATGGATAGTGGCATCACTTTTTTGTGTCTACAATATGGTGACATTGCCTTCTTGTAGAGGGCCAAGGGATTTCAAATTTGTATTTTTTTATAGATCATCTAAGGATTTTTGCTAGGCAGGGTTTCATAGATCATTTCTTACTTAGCATTTGATCCTAGTATTTCAACCCATCTTCAAGGATTTCCACAATGCACTAGGAACCTGTCACAAGTACCAAGTGTCTAAGTTAATGTTGAAGCTAGTACATCTGAATTGAAAGACATGTGAACATATTTCAATCCTGCAAAAAAAAGCAAAATTGCATCAATTCTATCAGAATAATATATTCATAATAATTGAATAAAACATCCTAAAAGGTTTTAGTATCTAACCTTATACGTAGATGATGAATCTCACCCATCGTTTGCTCGACTTTTCAGACCAATAACAACTCTTGGATAATTCTCGCTTTCAGTGGAGATGTAGAACAAAAGATCACTTAGTGTCGTCATGAAAAACATTCTCACTTTTTCCTGCTTATCTCGAAGGACATCAATTAGCACTGATATTATTCCAGTACAAGCCAATTCATCTTCATTAAGAGTTTCATACGGAATCAACAAACCCATTACAAATAATATCTCACTCTACTCCACAAATAGTTACTCAAGTGATCTTTCATCATTTGGAAACCTAAAAATGGTTATGAGGAGAAACCAAACATCACAACAAGCTCCAAGAAATTGTCAAAATTTAGATGACACACTAGTGGGTTGTAGAAAGCCAGCATCGTAGCCATTCACTGAGCCCCTCTTTGTTTCGAGAATAATTTAATATTCTCTACTGAACAAGGCCAACCACGTGAAGGTGGAAGCTCTTATGGCCCCTCCCCCCCGTCACATCACTCTCAATTTCCCATACCCAATGCATGTACTTGAAAAAAAAAACCGTGCAAATTCATCCATATTTCATCATGAACTTTCATCTACATTTATTCAATAAAGGCTAACATTCATTAAACCACTGTTTCATTGAGTCAACACATTCATTCAATATATAAAAGATAACATTCAATAAACCATTCATTCATTTAATCAACACATTCATTCAATAAAAGCTGACATTCAATAAAGGTCACAATTTACTACAACCTTAAACCATTGTTTCATTCATACATTAAACCATTCATTCATTTAGTGAACACATTCATTCAATAAAAGATAACATTCAATAAAGGTAACTGTTTACTACACTGAATCATTAAACCATTTCTTACCTTGATTTCAAGAGGCAGTTGTGAAGATGAACAGTCATAAAGCATCGTTTCATATATCTTTGATTTTCTCAAAACTCGAGAATTAAGATAATGAGTATTTCCATGGTAATCTGTTCCATCCAAACCTGTCAAGTGTACTTTTAGGTCAACAGTATTCTTTTCTCCAAACTGTAGTAGCTATTTGGCCATTTTCACCCTGTAAATTGAAGGATTCCTACAAACAAATCCCTAAAAGAAGTTGTGTGATGGTGTTTAAATGTAACAAAGCCTTGAAAGATCTTAGAAGCAAATGTAACAAAGCCCAGAAAGTAGACCCTGTAACATTGTGGTTTTTGTTTGCAGGAATCCTTCAATTTACAGGGTGAAAACAGCTGCTACAGTTCGGAGTCAAGAATACTGTTGACCTAAAAGTACACTTGATAGGTTTGGATGGAAACCCTTTTCAATGTTGATGCCACTTCTCTCCTAATTGTCATACAAAACGGAATGAGCATTAGGAAAAATAAAATTAAAGAAAACATATAATTTGCATCGAAAAAAAAACAGGGTTTGAACTAAACTGAGGAAATTTGAACCTGTGACCTATGTCTAGTCCCAAGGCTACCACCTTCAAGCTTGAAGTGCAGCTGACAAAGGAAGACACAAGTGTAGTTTATTACCACCGTGCAAATTTAATTTGATCTTTCAATTCCCATCGCCATTTTCTCTCATACGACGTCCCACAACCATTTCTCTTCACACCCACTCTTCATTCATTCTGTATGCATTTCACTATGCAACCATCGTAGATTCTCACTGCGTTTTCCCTCAATTAGTTTATCAATCCAGTATGACCCATGCCCGCTGTCCAAGGAGTGTTTCCAACGGTCTTGAGTTTCATCTTGGAAACGGTGATGATTCATGGTATTATGTTTAATCCCTTTGACTGCAATATGGAAAAGTACTCATAGTTCATTACGAAGTTTTTTCTGACAAATGTGATGGTTTGGGTTCTGTTCCCCAAGAGAAATTCCTCAAAGTGTCTCTGAATGGCACCGGGGTTATGGAACCCAAACCATCAAATTTGTCAAACAAACCTTCAAAGTGAACTTTGAGTTTTCCATATTGCAGATGAAGGGAAACACAATACCATGAATCGTCATCGTTGCCAGGATGAAACTCAAGAATGTTGGAAACACTCCTTGGATGGCGGGCATGGGTCATACTGAATTGATAAACTAATTGAGGTAAAATGCAGTGAGAATCTGAGACGGTTGCATAGTGAAATGCATATAGAATGAATCAATCTTGAAGGTGGTAGCCCGATGTCTCCCATTGTGAAATGCATACAAAATGAATCAAGCTTGAAGGTGGTCTCCCATTTTCAGCTGCACTTCAAGCTTGAAGGTGGTAGCCTTGGGACTAGACATAGGTCGCAGGTTCGAATCTTATCTTACTTAAAATCCAAAGAAATGCAAATCCTACAAAAGAACCTTTCGTAAACACCACAATACATTGTTTCTTAATAGTGGTGATATTGTACTTTTGTACATATCTAAGTGTATAATATATTAAAAATAATTATATAATATAATATGAAAGTCTAACAATTAGTGAAGAGTGGATTCATCAATTAGTGATTGCTTTGTTTTATTGGTATGTGATTGATGATGTATAAAAATGAACAACAAAACATATCTAACTTTATATATTTTAAGCAATGGCAAGAACTAAGCCTCAAATCATACCAATCACACTAAATAGCATGTGCATTGCATGTGTGAATTAATAAAGATTCAAAACCTGGAAGCTGAGAATGTAGGAGAAAAATGATAGATACTCCCGTCTTGTAGCTACTCATTTCGCAATCTTATTGTAACATGAAAGATTGAGTTTGAAGGTTGATGTTACGGTAGAGTAGTTGAATGGAGTGGAAAGTTTGCAAATAATTCATGTATTTGTCTTCAGTCCTGGAGTAGAGCACCTTTAGACCATTTCCTTCTAGTAACAAATAAGTCATTTTCTAAGCACATAATAATCATAAAATGGTTCTAACCAAGAAATGCTATCCTCCTTACTTGCAACAAGTATGTGTATAAGTTAGTTGGTGACTTTGGTTGGTGTGTATCTATTCTAAATGAATATGGAGGCGTCCCTAATTTTCTGCATGGTAAATATGTGGAAAAGCATTTTGAAAAGACTAAAAATTTTGTTCTGTAAATATTCGTGGAGAGAGTAGGGAAAGCATCAAAAGCTACCCAATTTATGGGAAAGGTGGAACTGTTGGAAAACAAGAAAGAGGATTTTAATATTGTATTTGATCAAAAGCCTTGTAGAATCATGTATGTTCTTTCCCAAGGTGAACAATGACTAGTTAAGACAACTTGAAAAGTGCAATTTGAAGAGTTGAACTAGCATAAATTTATGGAAACATATTGTGACGTGTACAACAATCCTGTAGCAGCAAGGCATGACAACAAATAGTCTCAGATCTGGAAGAAATTTTGAAGCTTTCCTTATATAGCACATTCACATGAATGAAGATCCTACATAAGCAAATATTGAAAATCCCACCAAGGTGTCACATGAAAGAGAAATATGTGCCAGTCATTGAATATTCTCTCCAAGCTAATAAAATACTCGCCAAGCTAAGGATTATTACCACTAAGCTAAATTCCACCAAGAAAATGCCTACATGCCATGAGAAAATAACAGTAGGCCATGAGAAAATTCCCACAAGGAATGGGAAATTCCTTCCATGCATAAGAAATGCTTTCCAGAAAAGAGGAAATTCCCACCAGGAAGGTAGAAATGCTCACTACTCATGAAGGAAATGTACACAATAGCCACCATTGATGAGGAAATGCCCTCCAAGCATAAGGAAATGTATACTAGGTAATGAAGAAATGACCACCACTCTTGAAGGGAAATCGAATTACAAAGAATGCATGCAAACAAAAATCAAATTTGAAGTTAAATGTTGATGGGGTTCAACATTTTCCTAAGAGACTTGAATTTGTCTAGCATCATCATGCCCAAGTGGATTTCCAGTCTCATATATATGCTAGTAAGAGAACTGGAAAAAATGAAATTGTTACAGATGAATGGGAAATGACATATAATGCAACAATTACTAAAATAAAGTGGGAAGATACACTATTTGATCATAGTAGACATTGAAATCCATTGGCACACTTTCAAGGGAACTTGTGGACTGGCTTATGATAGAATTGGATTAGTTTTCAAGGGTAGATTGAAAATAGTTTTTAGGAAATCTGTAAGGTTGATTTCTGGACATAATTTGGATAAGGGTTGAGCCACTTGGTTGAAAACCTTAATATAGATACTCTATTGACATTATATGAAGATAAAATTGGCTCATCCAATATGGATTTGATAGTAGATATGTGAAGGATATTCTTGCATAAATTTGAAAAGAAAGGAAGGCTTCAAATTTTTGTGGCCCTCATTTAGTAGGATTATGGAAACACGACTATGTCTGTGGCATTGACTACATTGGACTCAGCCAAGAAATGGTCTTAGAGTTGGAAAATCGTCAATGGTAGGGGATAATGCCAAGATACTGTCAAAACCATTTGGAGAAATTGAAAATTCGATGGACTCCATGCATGTTTTGCATCCTTCAAATAAATAATTGGTCGTTGCTGAGTTTCCTATTTTAGATGCCCTGAAGTAAATTATTTTTTTCTCTGCAAACCAACTTCCTGAATTTCATCATCAACTGTTCAATTTCTATAATGTGAAGCAATGAAATATCAGGTGCTATCCTCTATTCTAAATGAAATCGGAGGAATCCCTCATTGTCTGCATAGTAAATAGGTGGAAAGGCATTTTTGTTCTGTAAAGATTCGTGGGGAGATTAGGGAAAGCATCAAAAGCTACCCAATTTTCGGGAAAGGTGGAACTGCTGGAAAACCAAAAGATGGATGGTCATCAAATTCTCTTATTTCACTAAAGAGAGAGACACCAAATACCTAATAATTCAAGCCACCTCAAGCAAGCTCAACACCGTTTCTATTTTGAAAATTCGGTTGTACAAACATAGGAAAAAACTAAACATATAGGAATGTGAAAATCCTCACAGTAGATCTAAGAAATGATGTATACCTCACAAGAGTAATTATGATTAAGTAGGAAAATAGAAGAAGAGTGATCAATGCAGTATAATGAGCAATAGAATAATAATATAGTAGAACTTAGATAGAAGCAAAAATACTTCACACACACTATCTAATTAATCACAATATGGACAAATAAGTAGTACAAGCATGAGGATTCGAATGCCTAAGGTGGCAATTCGAATTAGCCTTCATGGAGTGATCAAAGCATCACTGGAGTGTCATCGGAGCACAACTAGGTATCCTCATGATCATCAGTGGAGTCATCAATGCACAAGTAACTGTCAACTGTCAGTCAAACTGAGTCTAACTGAGTGTGGTAGTTGTAACTGAATGTAACTGGCACATGGAGATACTAACTGGATGAAGGAGGCTCAGTGGAGGATACAGTAGGAGCTTACTAGAGTCAGAACAGGCAGTTTAGTCTCACTGGAGGTCCATCGGAGTGATAAGGTCAGTAAAGAGTCAGTTAATCCTTAAATCAAGGAAAGAACTGAAGATAACTCAATATAACTGAATATAACTGGACTGGTAGGTGAAGAAGGTACCCTTGTCATGCAGTGGAGCAAAGAAGGGTGCATTAGTCACTGGGAGGGCTAGAAATGATCTGAAAGAAGCTCCGGGGGCTAGTTTGCTGAGGACTAGGTGTTGGTACTGATGACCTAGAATGCATGAAAAATTCATGCAACCCCTAATTGCATGCAAACCCTAATTTTGCATGCATGACTAAAAATGAAAATGACTAGAAAGCTAGTAGGACTAGGATGGAGTATAGGAATATCCTAACAAGGAAAGCATAAAGGCTAGTACTAGAGACAAGTAAAGGGATGTAAATTTTTATAGCTAAAGTTTGAGAGAGGCCGTGAGGGCCACTGTATTTTTCCATAGACCAATAAATTAATTCAAAGTATTCATCTCCCACATGGAATAATCTATCTTCTATAGGGGGGAAATGGTCTCTTTGATCCTACTATCAATTTATACTTTTGTACATAACATGATTCACAATTTGATGGAGTTGTTCAAATCAGTGAAGTTGGGGCGCAAGAAGACACCAAATGTGAATCGGTGGAAGCTAAAATAGATATTCAACATACTACCAAGATCAAAATAAGGGCATTGCTGCAAAGTCAAGGGAAGGGAGGTTCTTTATACCATGGAAAAAATCATCTGGATGGGATCAATTGCGTCCTTCTTGCAGGATTTCCCACACCAAGATGGAGTTGGGTAATGGCCAAAGTGTGTAATGCCTTTCAATGTTAATGCACAACGATGTTAATGTGATTTGAGGTTTGAGAGAGAAAAAATGAGAGATGGGAGAAGTGTGTAAGGCCCGTCGAATTTGCAAACTCAATCATGTAAATTCTTCAAACACAATAAAACTTGCAGAGGTGTGAGCATTTTACCAAATACATTGTAGGGTTTAGGGTATCTCCTCTGCTCCTTTGCTCATGTCGATTGCCCATGCCAAAAGAGGATTTCCCACTTTCCCGCGCCAGAAGAGGATTGCACGTGGAGGATTTCCCATGCCAAGATTTTGGGATGGAGATCAATGTTGGTGTTTTTGGGAAGGAGAATCCTATCAAGCTTTATATGAAAGGGGAGTGTCGCAATGGTCCAAACTTACCACGACCATTCGACATCTTCGAAACCCTTGTAGACAAGAACCACCCATGCCCCAACTCACTGCTCCAAATAACCACTCAACTTGCCATAGAAACAAAACAAGGTTAATACCATTCCATCATGAATACAAATGAATAAACGAATCAAAATGAAATTTATGGATAGATGAGCTGGATTGAACAAACCACTTACCAGGTTGTTGTTCCATGAGCGGCACGCGTTCCTTATAACCACCATAACCATCAGGGAACGCCTGAGCTATGCTCATGGTGCAGGCCCCATGACCACCAGTGTTAAACCACTATAGGAGCTTTGCCTCTTCCCAAAACTCAAAACAAGTACGAAATGACAAATGAACAAGCCTGCAAGCAACATAATTGTGGAGTTTTGCCACACTAGCTATAACCACCATAACGATCAGGGCACACCTGAGCTATGCTCATGGCGTAGGCCCGATGACCACGGCCAGTGTTAAACCACTACAGGAGCTCTTCCTCCTCCCAAAATGCAAAACAACGAAATGACAAATGAACAAGCCAAGCAACCAAATCGTGGAGTTTTTCCACACTAGCTAGCTGGGTACATTTCGATTTTAGGTTTTAGTTAAAGTTTGCCAAGTGTTTAAATTTTTGCATGCACTTCATATAGTGACCACGTCTCATTTCATTGATATGCACAGGCCGTCGTATATCCCACTTCCAATTATATCAATTTATTTTTTTTCATCAAATTTCATAACTGTGAAGGTGAAATTCGATGCCACAGACGTTTTCGTCGAATGTTGTTGTTGGATTTTGGCCTCAAATCTTGTAGTGGAGAGATTTTTCTTCCTATGAAGAAGAGAATGATTAGCTAAATGACTATGACAGAGCCTTTGGATAAATGTGTATTTCTATGGGACCAGCTGGACAAAGAATTTGGAAAGAAAAATGAAGAGATTGGTGCAAATTATTTGGAGAACAATCCCAGTGATACCTCCTTAAGTGTTCTCTTTAATTATGTCTCCGCCTCAACCATATCTCATGATGAAGTTGTTCAAGATGAAGAAGAAGTTGCAGATTCAACAATCATGTTCTCAGTGTCTTCTATTTCGAATTATGAGCAAGATAAGCTACTTCATACTCTAGAATATGAAGAGGTTCTAAAATCCTCTCTTTCACATGAGTCTATTGGTGTGCAAAATTATGATCTATTGAATTTTTTGGAGGTTAAATCAAAATTTGGAGGTGATGCATTCACCCTTCTTGATCACACACTTCATATCTACTTCTGTTCGATCATTGGAAAATGTTCTCAAAGTTTCCACTGATAAGAAGTTCAAGTTTCAAGAGCAATTATATCTTATTGGAACTGATCCTACCTCAGTTGGTTCGAATTACAGGTTCCAAGATGATATTCATATTTTTGTATTTTTTCTCACCATGTTCGGTTTGAAGAGAAAGTTCAGAAAGCCTCCATATTCACTTGCATCCACTAAAGGAGAAAACAAGCACATGTTTTTGAAGCATGATCCACTTCTTCCCAAGAGGAATATACCTCCAGACATATCATCAAGCATCACACCTAATTGAATTTGGATCAATTAATCCTTTTGTGTGTTTCCGTCTATTTTGAGGAGGGGTTTTTCCCATGAGGTTTTCTCCATTTCCTTGGTTCATGGACTGTTCTTTATTTGGATTATTTCCGTACTCGGTGAACTATGGCCTTTGTTGCCAGGGCCCTTTTATTATTATTTTTTCTCCTCCACATGAGATTAGCTTGAGGGGGGGTTTTGGAGCATTTTCCAACAACACATCATTTATTTGAGCCTCACAGCTTAATTTCCAACTTACCCTAAGTATTTTGACTGAATTATGTGCTTACATCATCAGCAGATCACAGTTTCAGTAAACTGAGCCTCCTACATTCTAGGAGCCTACTGGGCCATCAGCTGAGCCTCCTCCACCATTCATGGGGTGATTTGCATGACTAATGCACACTACTTAGTCCAACTGACAACATTTACTAGGTTATTTATCCAACTAGAGACTAGAAGGCGCCCTACTACATTGGTTGACTTCATCTGGTGTTATTTTCACCTACTATTCAGTTAACTGCAGACATAAAGGCGCCCTCCCCTATTTTTGGGAAATTAATTGAGCTCTAAATCAATTAGACTCAGTTAGACATTTTAAGAGTTAGTTTGAGTCAGTCTTATGGTAGTTAAGTGGTTAACCGATGTGCTGAGTGGTGTTAACTGCCAAGTAAGCCACTCGCATACATTCAATTTGAATGACCACTCTGGAATTTGAATTGCTTGTCTTATTGTAGCCATTGTTACACATAGTAATTAGCTTATGAGTATATGATATTATTTTATTGTTGCCAACCTTCTACATAGTGTTTCCATACATTTTGATGCATTCATCTCTAGTAATTGTTGTGCTTTTTCCATAGATTTGTTGTGCTTAAATTTCAGAGCTACATCCCATAAAATATTATGCGCCAGACACTATTAGCCTTCCATTTTTAAAGATTGTGTTGAAGTCATCAAGAAGTGTCCCCCTTTCTAGTTTTTCATTATAAAAATTTCTCACATCCCGCCCCATTACATCTAGTTATAGTCGTCAGTCCCTTTTCCAAATGGGGCATCAACTTCATGTTCGGATATCCACATCATCATTTTCAGGACCTTGCATGCAATTAGGGTTTGCATGCAAATTATAGGGTTTGCATGCATTTTGCACGCAGCCCAGTCACCATGTGATGCCTCCAGCACCTTACCCACCTTATTCTAGCACCCGGGAGCCACTTACTTCAGATTTTTAGCCCTCCTAGTCTGGAAGGCACCCACTTCTCACCTTCTGCCAGAGAAGGGCGCACTTCTTCATCTGCCACTGCAGCTCCACTTCAGTTACACTCAGTTAGCTTCGATTCTCCCTGATTTGAGGCTAGTTTCACTCCCGACTGACTATTTCACTTCCGTTGGACCTCCAGATTGACTAGATGACTTATTCTGACTTCAATTAGCCTCCCATGTGCCCCCCACTGAGCCTCCTTCCCTTAATCAGTGCTACACACTTCAGTTACACTTGTTACACTCAGTTAGACTCAGATTGACACCTGGATGACTAGTTCTTGTGCATTGATGACCACCACCGATTGATGATGAGGACTCCTAGTTGGAGTCAAGCTACTCCATTCAGTGATTCGAATGACCTTCTTAGTCAATTCGAATTGCTCAGTCATTGTTACTGTATTCTATTGTAATCATTCACCCTTACTGGGATATTGAGCACTGTTGCATGTTTTGCACAGTTTTACACCATATTTTCTATATTCATCTATTGTGATTGATTTACTTGTTCATTAGATCTGATGTGACTAATTTTACATGGTATCAAAGCCATGGAAGGGACAAGATTTATTTTCTACAGGTGTTCTACATGAAGAAGAGAGCAATCTTTGCTCACCAATATATTTCAGCAGCGGCATGCAAAATCTCATGTGCATTCGCTCATGTGCATGTAAGGCTGAAAACATAGTGTTTGTTTGTGTGTGATTTGCAGGTTTCTTACTTCCTCCATGTGCATTCGCTAATGCAAAGATGGAGACTTCTTCTTCACAAAATATTTTTACTCCATTCAACTATGATGAATGGAAACCAAAGATGATTGCATTCTTGAAGAGACAATGTCTTTTTGATATGTGCATTGGTAATACAAGAGATTTTGATTCCGATGAAGAGGATAATGATTGGATCAATGATTGTGACAGAGCTTTTGGAGAAATGTGTCTTGCTATGTCTCCTTGTATGTGCTACCTCAGTAATACTGCTGAAAATCCAAGTGATCTATGGGTCCAACTTGACAAAGAATTTGGAAAGCAAGAAGAAGAGGATTATGCTAGCCTTTTGGAGAACAAGCCCAGTGAGATCTCCTTATGTGTTCTTTCCGATCATGTCGTGGCCTCAACAATTGTTCAAGATGAAGAAGAAACTGTAGATTGAACACTCATTCTCTCACTGTCTTCTATTTCGAATTCTGAGCAAGATAAACCAGCTCATACTCTAGATTCCGAAAAGGTTCTTGAATCCTCTCTTTCACATGAGTTTTCCGGCATGCAGAATAATGATCTACTTGATGTTTTAGAGGTAAAATATGATTTTGGAGGTGAAGCATTTGCCCTCCTTGATTGCATGCCTCCTATAGACGTATGTTCTATCATTTGCAAAGTTTCTGAGAGTTTTAATGAAGATGAAGAGCACTACCATTCGCTTGAGTTCAATTCTCATGCACCTTTTGCTGATTTTGGTTTTGATCTCACCCTTGTTGGTTCAAAGGAGATCTCAAGAAACCATTCATCTATTTTTGGAGCTGATTTAATTTCTATTGATAAGAAGTTCAAGTTTCAAGATCTATTTTATCCGATTGGAACTATTCCTACCTCACTTGGTTTGAATCATAGGTTCCAGGATCATCCTCATATTTTCAGATTTCTTCTCACCATTTTCGGTATGAAGAGCAAGTTCATAAAGTCTCCACATTCGCTTGCATCCACTGATGGAGAATTCAAGCACATGTTTTTGGAGCATGATCCATTTACTCCCAAGAGTAAGATACCTCCAGACATATCTACTTGATTTTGGAGCAGTTAAATATTTTGGTGTGCTACAATCTATTTTGAGGGGGGGTATTTTTCCCATGAGGTTTTCCCCATTTCCTCGGTTTATTGACTGTTATTAGTTTGGATTATTATTGTATTGGGGTGACCTTTGGTCTTAGTTACCAGGGCCCTACATTATTTTTTGCACATCATAGTCTAGCTTGAGGGGGGGGTGTTCGGATATCCACATCATCATTTTCAGGACCTTGCATGCAATTAAGGTTTGCATGCAAATTCTAGGGTTTGCATGCATTTTCCATGCGGCCCAATCACCATGTGATGCCTCCAGCACCTTATCCACCTTATTCTAGCACCCAAGAGCCACTTACTTCAGAGTTTTATCCCTCATAGTCTAGAAGGCACCCACTTCTCACCTACTGCCAGAGAAGGGCACACTTCTTCACCTACCACTGCAGTTCCACTTCAGTTACACTTAGTTAGCTCCGATTCTCCCTGATTTAAGGCTAGTTTCACTCCCGACTGACTGTTTCACTTCCGTTGGACCTCCAGATTGACTAGATGACTTGTTCTGACTTCAGTTAGCCTCCCATGCGCCCCCCATTGAGCCTCCTTCCCTTAATCAGTGCTACACACTTCAGTTACACTTGTTACACTCAGTTAGACTCAGATTGACACCTGGATGACTGGTTCTTGTGCATTGATGACCACCACCGATTGATGATGAGGACTCCTAGTTGGATTCAAGCTACTCCATTCAGTGATTCAAATGACCTTCTTAGTCAATTCGAATTGCTCAGTTATTGTTACTGTATTCTATTGTAATCATTCACCCTTACTGGGATATTGAACACTGCTGCATGTTTTGCACAGTTTTACACCATATTTTCTATATTCATCTGTTGTGATTGATTTACTTGTTCATTAGATCTGCTGTGACTAATTTTACACTTCATGCACTGTAAGCCTACCTCAGCCAAGCGGCATGGTTATGTTATTGTCGCAGTTGACTACTTCACCAAGTGGGCCGAGGCTATTCCTACATACAAAGAAGATGGAAAAATTGTCACACTCTTTATGCTTAACCATATCATTGCGTGATTTGGAGTCCCTCAAGACATCGTCACCAACCATGGATCACATTTTCAAAACAATATGGTGGATGAACTAAGTGCCATACTAGGTTTTCGACATGAGAAATCTACTCCCTACTACCCTCAATCAAATGAACAAGTAGAGGCCATTGACAAGGTCTTGAAAACCATGATTCAACATATGGTGGGAACCCATAAGTCCAACTGGAATACAATGATTTTTTCACCCCTATGGGTGTATAGGACTTACGTTAAAAATGGCACTATTTTACACCCTTTCAATTGGTCTACGGACTAGAGGACGTATTACCTATCGAGTGCGAGATTCTGTCACTAAACATCATTGTCAAACTTTTAACAAACACCACTGTCGAGGAAGAACAATTTCTATACTTGGAAAAACTCGATGAAACTTGCCGCGATGCAGATCTGGCTAATGAACCACACACGAAACGCATCAAGGCCCAATACGACAAATCAGTGAAACCTCGTATCTTCAACAAGGGAGACTTGGTCCTTACTTATGACCAAAAAAATGATAAGATGGGTGCAGGACAATTTGAGTCTATGTGGCATGGGCCATATGTGGTAAAACATGTTTTGGAAAAGGGATCATATGAACTATAGTATTATGATGGGATATCTTTGCAGGATCCTCACAATGGTCTCTACCAAAGAGATACTATGCCTAAATAATTTACGCATCAGTACTTTGTATATACTGTACATGATGGGTGTTTTGTTTAGTGTCACACTTTACTTTTAGCGTCCTAGGGTATTATCATTATGCTTATACCATTTTCTACCTGGATGTGCAGATGGAAACGTGTTTTAGATTTGTAGACGCCGCTAGCCGACACACCCATAACCTCGCTTTGGCATCTTGGGTACTCTTTTCCACTACCGACGAAATGATTATTTCAGGATAACTTGCTTAGGGTTTGAAACCAACAATGATGTCGAGTATCATGCGGTAATTGGACTATTTACCGATTCTTGTTCCTTGGGTGCGACCCATCTTGTTATATATCTCAATTCACAATTAGTGGTCTCCCATCTCAACTGTGTCTATGCTATCCACGACCCCATATTAATCCATTTATTCCATCAAGTACGTCTCTTAGAGAGGTCCTTTGAGTCATTTCAATCCCTACACATCCTGAGAAACATGAACACCGTTGTTGATTCCCTAGCTAATGTCATATTAGATTGGTACATTGCACATTCATAAACATTTTCATCAAATATGTATAAAATGACATAACATGTAAACTACTCATAGTGTGTAAGATAACATTCATAAGATCCCCAATCATCATAGAACACAAAGTGTATAAACCCACAAAATAGTATTTTGTATATATATATCATCATGAACAAAAAGTCGTACTGATACAAAATATGAATCCCATAAATCTTTCAGTATGTCCTGGCTACAAAAATATGAATCCTATGGCTTTCATTACATATATCATACAATGATCTATGCTTGAGGATGCTCATGATAGCATACAATATCCGTAGCTACTCGATGAAGCAGCTGACCAAAGCACCCTGAAACTCCAGTTGTCTGGCCCTAGTAGCGACAATGCAAGTCATCGATAGATACATCGATAATATCCAACGTCAGTCTATAGAGTTTCTCCTCCATCTCGTTCAGGTCCTTTACTACATCCTGCTGAGCAGTGACCATCTCTCGTACCAGCCCTCTTCTCTCAATCGGAGAAGAACCTACCAGTCGAGATGGGCCAACATCTACATGAAACATGTGCGAACCATCAGTACTACCCAAAAACATTAAAAATTATAAAATTCATAAACAAAACCAGAGTTTCATTCTTACCTATATCTCCCCACTACCCCTCCGGGAAGAGCTAAGTCTGGGTCTACCCTAAAGTCAGTGATTGCATACGCATAGTCCTCAATCATGAGGAGTTGCCTGCAGATTCACCTAAAAAATTTGGGCCCATAACTGATAATAGGACCTCCACCTCCATTGAAGGCCATGACCTCTGACCATCTAACCATATGAATATCTCGTGGATCGAGATCATCCAAATCTACCTATGGTCTTAGCAATGGAACTCGCTCTAGGTAGAAATAGACCATGATGGATCCATACCCAGACTACTTCAGCTCACCCCTGCGCGGCATTTAGTGAGATGATCCTTTAGATTGGTGAGGATTCCCTCACACAAGTTGAAAAATGTCAGTGCCATACACTCAATGGCATATATCATGTGGGCCTTGTTTTCATGATGAGCAACCATGCTACCCGCCATGCACTCTATGGTAAAGAGAACAGTCCTCAAGGGTCAATATCAGACGTTCTTGATGGAAATTTTCCTAGCAACCATCTATCCCTGGTGTACAAAACTGTGCCACTAATCTCTCTGTCAACTGGTCACTACCCCGTGGACCCAATAGTGAAATTGGGGCTCCCCGCCTAGAAAAATGCATTAGGAAATAGATATCCTCCACATACAAGGTAAGGATGTGGGTACCAACTCAGAAATGATGCGAATCTAAATGCCATAGTCTAATCAGGTAATCTAGCAGTTGTACTTGGGTACTCATGCCCTCTACATGAAAAAAACTCAAAAGTCCACATATTTCTAAAGAATTAATAGAATGTGGATCATTTTCTCCTTGGGAATCTTCGGATTTGTGCTCCCATTCTTTCCATTGGACCATTGTGTGAGCCAAGACCTATGTAAACATCAAATAAAAATCCATTAGAACCTTTTCATGCCTTTGAGTTGGCCCTTTTTGGCCTCATCATTTCTTTTTAATTCTGGATCTGCGCCGACGCACCCTGCTTTTGTGGAAGTTGCATCGGTGATGCACTTTTTCCATGGGAGAACCGCGTCGGAGCACCCACGATGCACTTCCCGTAAGGGAAAAGTGGGTTGCCTAGGATGCGCGCAATCACCTACTAAATGAGTAAAAAAAACCCAAAAAATGACAACTAAACTAAAAATTGATCCATGAAAAGGTAAAGAGAAAGGTTGAGGCCTACATATGACTGACGAGGCATGAAACAACTGACGGTATCTCCTACAATCAATGTTTGAAAATCAAGCTCCAAAGAGGTGTTTTCACTATTCCAACTTGGTAAAAGAGAATTGGTAAATATTTCTTTACTATTTGACTTTTTATATAAAAGAAATGGAATATTCCTTTTTAAATATTTCTTTTATGTTTTTTTTTACTATATTTGGTGAGTTTTTACGTCTCAACACCTTATTGTCAATTCTGACTTAGTCTTTGGAGTTTTCAGATGAAGTAAACTGGTGTTCTGACTTTATTAGCGACCATCGTTGACGTTTCATACTATTTATCAAGTATGAAATTCGATCATTTTTTATGCTATCATGACACTCTTTAAAACCAAATATTAACGACATCGAGCTTACTTTTTGTTCTTTCTCATGCTCGTGAAAACTATGAGAATAAGTCATCGAGCTACATTTGATCACTTTTTCAAGCTCATAAAACTCCCTCAAAAAAGCAACCCCTCGGAGTTCCTCTTTAAGATATTTTCAGACTCCGTAAATATGAAAAGATCACCAAGCGAACCTAATTCTTTCACGCTTGTAAACGTATGTGAAAGGTCATCTTTCTGGTGATAATTTACCCCTTTTTTGGAGCAGGAGGACTATTTACGAAAAAGGAGCATTCCAGTTAATCATGACTCGAAGAGTTCTCTCTCATTTTTTTTTATCCTTTTTCGGATGAGGAGAATAAATTTTATGAAAAAGAACCTTTTGGAGTCTTCTTTAGTTTTTTTCAGACTCTCTAAATATGAAATGGCGTCGCGTTTTCCTTCTTTGGACTTGTTAAAATTTGACATTCAAGGGCCCTTTTTGGGACAAACCCCTCCTATCTCAGGTTCGTAAAGGTGAGCTATACCGATCATCTGTTACCCTCATCAATCTCATTAAAAAAAATAGGTACTCATCAATCATGATGGCGATAATGAGAGAGTTTGTGTTTCATTGTAATTATGGCAGTACTTAGCCACTCTTGAACATGGAACTCGTTTGCATATGCATTCAAACACTTGGATAATCTGCTTGTCTTTGAGTCCCACCCATTCCATGATTCATTTTACTCCTTTGAGTTATTCAAACAATGCTTCCATCATTAGTTTCATTAGGGGTCAGTGTCATTATCGTCATGTCAATGTTACCAAGTCATGCCATTCCCATGTTCAAGAGAGGTATGTTTATCAATTCAATCTCTGCAGTCGTTCTACCCTCTATCATGTTTATCATTCCTGAATCTGTCCCAAGTGTCACTCTACAGTCTAATCTACTCCAAAAATATTTGATCTTGATTGGTGTTGATGATGGGGGAAACATCATGACCCTGTTCATGTATATGTAACTTCGGAATGCATTTTACCCATGTATATTGTATTCCTATAGAGATGTTATTATTCCTCTATACAGAAGTGTTTGTATTCCTATAGAGATGTTATTATTCCTCTATACGGAAGTGTTTGTATTCCTATAGAGATGTTATTATTCCTTTAACTGGAAGTGTCGTCATTTATATTGTAAGTGTCGTACCTTATACTTGATGGCTTATTAGACCACCTTGATGGGGTCGGTCCTGTATGGGTCATGTGGGTAAATGGGTTATTAGACCACCAAGTGTGGGCTCGGCCCAGATTAAGTTAACCATGGGTTATTAGGCTAAGCTAGACAAGTCGGCCCCATTAGTTTATTGGGCAGGAAAGGACAAGTATAAATAGAGATCGAGATATCTCTATTTTATATCTCATTACTCACACTTGTCTCATTCGGAAAGTGGCACACTTGTGAGGAGGAGGATCTGCTTCTAGGAGAAGACTATCTCTTTTACTTTGGTTGTATCATTGCTTTTTCTATCTCTGAGGAAGTTGCGGGGTTTTTCACCTTCTTGGTTTTCCCCGATGAAACTCTGTGTCTCTTGTGTGCCTGCATTATTGTGTCCATGATTGATATGCTGTACAAGTTATTCTCTCAGTTAATATCTTAGATCAGATTGAAAATTCTGAAAAACTAACATGGTATCAGTGCTAGCCTAAAAGAAGGCATGGTATAGCTTGTATGACACTTGTTGCACTTGCGAAGCTAGGGCTTGATATAGAAAAAACTAGTTATCATAGGACTTTCGCTATAAATCCATTTCGGTGAGGTTTCAGGATCTAAAACTATTACAAGTCGAAGATACGATCCCCATGTACCTTCTGTCTGAAGCACAACTTCTAGTTCGTTGTACTTTCTGTTTTATGACCTTTACAATCTAGGGTTTCTGCCTCTTCCAGATCTCAATCATAAACAGGTGACCTAGGAAAAAAGGTCATAACTTGGGCTAGGAAGCTCCAAATGAAATTTCGTAAAAATTGATAGGTAGGGAACGGACTGTACTTTTACAGGACAAAGGTTTAGAGGCCGAAAGTGAACTAGTGACACGTGGAACTACATACAAGTTCACTCTCATGTTTTATCCCATAAACAGGTCACATTACGACACTTGGCATAACACTCTCTCAGAGAATCCAATTGAGGTCAGAACTATGGAGTTGGAAAGATGATAGGTCAGGCTAGCACAGGCATAATTTTTAGACCCTGTGGATTCGTATTTTCCGAGATACACCAGAAGAAATTAGGTGCATATTTCTGTCAAAACAAAATTGGATTTTGAGCACTTTCATTCATGGCTCCGGGAATTTAGGGCTTCGGAGAAAGTTGGAATTTTTGTAATCGGAGACCACGTCTGAATGATACTCATCAAAACCGAAATTTAGAGACCAAGATCAAATTTTTTGGTTGGGCAGAAGGTCGGGCTTGATCAAACCCTAGTTCGTGTTATAGGTCAAACTTGCACCTCTCCGTCCGTCATCACCCTGAGCTGCTGATCACACAAAAGGACAATTTGGATGGAGGAGCATGTTGACCTTTGATGGTATGACAACTCATCCCATTTCCTGAAAATACTGGAAAACATACAAAAATATCATTTTGAGGTATGAACGCTACTCCACTTAAAGAGACTAGTGCCCATACACGACTCCAATGTATAATAGTAGCGCCCATATCAATATATACGCTACTCCTTCTTAGCAAAGTAGCGCTCGACATTTAAAATCGATTGAGCGCTAGTTGTTAAATACAAGGGTAGCGCCCTATACGCTACTCCACTGAAGAAGAGTCGTGTACATCTGAAAAGATGATTAAAAAATATATTAATTCATCGAGGAGGATTAGTTGATGGCAGTTTCCTAACTCCCACAACTTCCTCCATAACTGCATCTCGACCTGAACTGCTTCTTTGAACCTATAAATACCAAGAAGGTTAAAGGAGCAAGGTTAGAAATTGTTAGAAGAAATTATTGCTAGAGAAGCTAGAGGATGAGTTAATGGAAAAACTTTAAGACATTGGAGAAGTTGTTGCAGAAGACATCCAAGCCAGAGCAGAGCCAGAGCCCAGAATCTAGTTGCAGGAGCCTGCTTCATTGTCAGGTATACTTGTACTTCATTCTATTTTTGACGAATAAAGGTTGAAGTGTTTTCCTTGTTCCAATTTGAATGTGTTAGCAAATGACATTTTAAGTTGGATTTATTTTGGTCAATGCTGAATATTAAAAATTGTTTTTGTTTATGTTAAGCTTATATGTTGCCCAAAATGTTTTGAGAAAGGTATTGTTGTTGCAGGTTTGCTGAAGGGAAGACAGATTCGGAAGCTGGACACGAGACCGGGTCAAGGCTAGGATCAGACGTCAGTTAAAAGGTGTGTTCCCTAAATCTACAATCTATTTATTTTTGTAAATGCTTCTGTAATAGCATCAATACACTTACCTGTCACCCCAACCAAGTTGATAGCTTTAGTTTCCTGGCTAGAGGGTAGAAATATCCACCAACAGACTAGCGACTCCACTGGGGAAATAGAGTTTTTGGATTTAGGAAACCTTGTTTTTGGGTGTCTTCCCAGATTGTTTTGACTTCTTTGATGTGTCAAGAAACTTTGTAGATATCCCTTGTCTGTTTCTTGCTTGCTTTCATCAGTTTTTTATACCTTCCAAAGTCAGTTTTCAAGCCTTTGAAATATGAGCGCTACTCTGATATATGTATAGTAGCACCCATACGCTACTGTGCTGTATATACAGTAGCGCCCGTTTCAATAGGGGCGCAAGTTTCCCTACTACACAGTAGGGTACACTTTCTGAAGCAGTCTATTTTTTGGTTTGCTTCTGTTTTAGCCCTGTGCTGATTTGCTGACTGTGCTGTAGGACTCCTCTGATGATTGCGTGAGGTTTTTAACTGTTGCTAAGTCATAAGAACCTTCTCTTGAAGCTTTTTTCCATATTTTAAACCACTTGTTGACCCTTTGGAATTTTGGAACTTTTTATTGACTTTTTGGAAGACTTGGTGGTGTTTGGTGACGAACACTTTCACTTTTTCAGACCCTGACTGCATGTTGCCCGCTTACAAACCTGCATACCCCTGTATCCGCTGTTTGTGGTGACAGTTGTCTACTCTCTACTACTCCCATCCTTTGTTTAGGGTTTGGTCCTTGGTAGAGCCTCTAGGGTGTCTTCTTTTTGGTCAAGTTTCATTCTTCCTAGACTCCTTGTCTTCTGCTGGTTACAATTGCTTTTTAAACAGTTGTAGGCTAGTTTCACCTCTCAGTTTCTTTGTGTTAGTAGGGAAGCTTGCTTGTCTACTTGTGCTTGGCTTTGTGGTCTTGCTAGGGCTAGATACTTTAGGTCAGTCCTGTGGTGTTTTTCTACTTTGTTTTCTTCCACTTTGTGCCCAAGTTTAGAGGCTTTTTCCTTAGTAAAAAACCTGTAGATCAAGTCTTTCTCGAGCTAGGGTTTCGACAGCTATAGGCCTAAGAACTTTTAGCCATACTTACACACTTTGCATAAAAAGTTTTATTTGGCTTTCCATTTTTGCATAGTTCTTTTTCGTTTATTGAAAAAGAAAAAAAAAAAATTGGTATTTCAAGCTTAAGTAGAACTTGTTTCGGTTATTGCAAAATAGCTTAGTATAATTTCAAAAAAGAAAACAAAAATTTTTAATTAAGTTTGCTTAGATTTTCAGTTTTGAAAAAAGAAGTAGATGAAAAAATGAAAAGAACTTTGTTGTAGGAAGATTTGAGTATATTTGCACTTTTGTTTTATTGTTATAACCACGCTCACACACTCACTATCCTTTTTGCGTAATAAAAGCCCTAAAATTTGTTAATAAAATGAACTAGAAACTTTTTCTTTTTAGGGTACACTACACCAACTAGTTTTGGTTAGGGTCTTGGGTTTAAATCACCTTAAACCACCCAAGATCACACATTGCGCAACAATCGTAGTGAGACTATCATAGGCAAACCCACCTCACTCAAAATTTGCCTGGGATCTATGCAGTAGGTCATTGCGAGATCAGTTTGTGGGAATACCCCTCCTACTTGCTGTTCGAGCATATGCCAGGATCGGATTGCGTATTGGGGACTCTTTCGAGTTTCGGGCTTAGCTACCCTGCCCACGCTTTCTGATTCGACCGGTGACTATTCCCCCAGGAATTTTCGGTGTTGTGGTATCCATAGTATTAGACTTCTAGGTTCTTACACAGGTGATAACAGAGGGTATATCTGCTATACCTAAGACAGACGTGGGAGGAAACCCCGTGCAGGTCTTTGGGAGGGCAGTTGGGTGATTCCAGCGCTTGCACCATTAGTCATTGTATCATGGAGCCCGGGGTAACTGTCTTTCTTCCTTCGTTGATCTGTTCTTGGCCCTAATCATCCCAGACTCTTCTCCGGAAGGCACCTTTGTTTGACTTGTTTGTATACTTAGGAATTTTTTTAGTTGGCGTGCTGTTTGCCCCCTAGTTGTAGTGGCCACCAAGTTCTAGTCTGTTATTTTATATTTATAATCATAGAGAATCAACAACTTTGTAGATCGAGAAGGATTCAAAACCTTCCACCAGTTAGGATAGAACCTTTACAACTAGCCAGACGACAGCGGGTAAACCCCGGTATTTCTTCAGAAATTACCTCTGAAATAGAATTGCTTGAAGAAATCCTTGTAACAGAAAACCTTGAAATTGAGGTTCCTGAGGAACCACTACCAGGTATCACAGATCAGAAACACTTTAGTACTGTTGAGGTGGAATATCTTACTTCCGCGGAGTATAGCACTCCTTTCAATCCTCCCTTAACCAATACTAGAATTTCGCTTCTGTCACCTGTTGGTTTCCAGCAACCCCTTTTCAGTGCAGATCTTTTGTTTCTCGATCATCTGATGTCTAACTCAGGAGGTGAACAAGGGGGTCCCCAAACTCCCACTTTAGGTATGAATACCAGCACAGTTAACCCTTCTTTTACTGCTACATCTAGTCAAGCACAAACCACATTTGTGCCTACTCCATCTTTCAGTTTCAACACTAGTACATTAGGTATGCCTAGTTTTACAATGATGGCATCTATTCCTACATCTACTGTTGGACCTAACAGTATGGCAAACTGTGCAACACCTTCTACTTCGCAACCGTTATATCAGATTCCTAGTACTTGGGTTTCCACACCTGTGGTAGGACCAAGTGCTTCTGCAAACATGCCAGTCATGGGTACCATGACTGCACCGTCCACATCAGCTTCTACTGGTTTCAACACCTTTGTAGGCCCTAACTTGAATCAAGGTAACATACCTGCAGGTAACACCCCTTTTTCCTTATTCTCAGGGGGAGGGGGGTAATATCTTTAACCAGCAATATGGCGGGGCTAACACCTAGCCACAGTGGACGAACCCGCAAAGCAGTAATCCACTCTCGTATGGGTGGGGAAATTTTAATAACTCTTTCTCACAACAACAACAGATGGCAAGGGGAAACCCCTACCAACAAATAGCTGGGGGCAATCCCTACCAACAGTTAACTGGGGGCAACCCCTATGAATAGTGGGTAGGTGGCAACTCCTATCAGCACATGGCCGGGGGCAACCCTTATCACCAGATGGATGGGGGCAACCCCTACCAACAATTCATGGGACAAACGATGGGTGTTTCCCCTTATCAAGCATCATCTTACCGGCATCGTCTACCTTTCCTGGCAACTTTGAATTTGCCAGACCTTTCGAAACTGACAAATGATCCTGTGTGTCATAATGCCACATGGCCATCAGTTCCCACCAAATTACCTTCGGATATTCCAAAATTCGAAGGAAAAACAAGTGAAGATCCTGGTGACCATGTCACTACCTTCCACCTTTGGTGTTCTTCCAATTCTTTAAATGAGGATTCCATCAGATTGAGATTGTTTCAAAGGACCTTAACTGGTCCTGCAGCCAAATGGTACATTGAACTACCTGCGGCTACTTTCTCTAGTTTTGGGGACCTAGCAACCATCTTTTTGAACCATTTCCAGCTTCCTGTTCGGTATGATGCCGGAACAGAACTTTTGTCTACTTTTAGACAAAACAAAGCCACTCACCTATCTGACCACATTCAGGAGTGGCGAAGACGGAAGAGGCTCATAAAGGCCAACATTCCTCCAGAGTTCCTGCTTGAGTGGTACTTGAAATCAATCCTTCCTTATATTTCTAAGGAAGTAGCGACATCTGGAGTATCCAATGAAGAAGAAGCCATCTTAAGGACTCAACAGTTAGACCTTGTATATGCACAATCTGGTTTACTGTACGAGATTATACCTGACACACCGAGATCAAACACTGATCTGAGTAGACCCAAACCTGAACCACATGCTGACGGCATAGTGGGTTCAGTTAACTCTGCAGCTTTCGAAGCACTGACCAAACAGGTCCAAGCCTTAACTGTCAAACATTCGATTGCAGACATTGCTTCCGTCACAACCTCTCCTTCTACTTCTGAATCTGTTAATCAGGTTCAGAACAATCAAAAGGGCCCTCGGCAGCCCAACAACAAAAACAAGGGCAAGAAAGGAGAGGGGAACCAACAAAAGCCCAAAAAAGACAATGCCGAAGAGGGTAACAAAGAAGAAAAAAAGGTTAGGTTCCCTTGTAAACTTTGCAAACAAAACCACCTTAGCCACCAATGCCCTCTACTAGAAGAAGCCCAGAAGCTCTTAAGAGAGAAGAAGCTTGTCGTCTTGAAAGATCCATTTCCTAAAGGGAAAGGCTCAACTTCTGGCACCTCCAAAACTGGGGGCACTTCGGACGCTTCGGTTGATCAAACATTCATAAACATGGTTAATTCAGATGCACTTTTGCAAACTAGAGCCATGAACTATACCTCGGAAGCGCAGAAAAAGGATAAGGAGATTGATGAATCCTCCACTCCACTCCACATACCTGTGGACCCAATGCCCAAGATTCTGAAAGGTGTCTTGAAGAGGGCATCGCACAATCCCAGCACACGGGATGCTTCCAACTACAATGTGGTTGAAGATCTAGCCCAAAACCTTTGTGCCATGTCTACTCTGGAAGTCTTGCAGAGTTGTCCATTGCAACGAAATGCACTTCTGGCAGCTATTGGGAGTATGGAGTCCTCCAACATGTCTGCGCGATTTGACATGATTGATGTCAAATACCGGTTTCCATATCACGTTGCCCTTCAGATTGAGGTCGTTCATGGTCCAATGACCATTAGACGAGCTGTAGTAGATGAGGGAGTGTCGACTTGATGGCACCATTAGACGAGCTCTAGGTTCTCCTGAGTTAGTCCCTTCCAACACAATGCTTACTGCATTTGATGGCAGAACTTTCCGTCCACATGGAGTTTTGCCATCATTTAATGTCACTTTGGCCAGTAAGACAGTTGCTGTTGAGATAGAAGTTCTGGACACTCCGCTTGATTACAATATGTTATTGGGCAGGAGTTGGACTTATGCCATCCAAGCTATAGCATCCGCAGTTTTTCGAGTGGTCATGTTCCCATTTGAAGGTAAGATCGTTACAGTCGATCAACTTTCTTTCACTCAAGGAAAACACCAGACTTCTATGGAAACCACGATTCCTTTGGTTGATCAAACCACCCCGGTTAAGGAGAGTTTAGGAGCAGGGTTGTATGGTTCATTAATAGGCACTTTCGACATCCCCTCCCCTGTTCTTTTTATGCGTTCTAATGTGGGTACCGTTACTGAAACATTTACGGTCGGTTTAAGAACTGATCCTTGGATCCTTCCTACCATGTCAGATCCTTTTGTGCCTTCCTCCATTGTAGAAGTGGCCTATATGGAAACTCAACATGCTGCAATGGAACATATCATGACTCCACTAGTCTCTATTGAGTCAGATATGGACTATGCTCCGGCATGGTCACTGAATTCTACTCACTCATTCGATTGTTTAGATACGGTTTTGCCATCTGATGAAGCCATCTTAGAAGTTATGATGGGCATGGACCAACCTTGGGAACATATGCATCATAGGTCCTACATACTTCCAGATCTAGACAGAATTGAGAGAGGAGAATTCCCTGTGAGACCCAGTGGATTGGTTGATTTGTCATATTCTCCTTCTACTTCAAAAGTTGTTTATTCTGAAGGGAACATGGCTAATATTTCAAGAACAATTCCAATCAACATTTCCACCAAACCCGGGGTCGTGGAAAATATTTTTATTGCTGCAGACTGTTCTCCAGAAGAGATAGCTCTATATACAAAACTGTTTAAAGAATTCCGTGACATTTTTGCTTGGTCATATGAGGAGATGCCAGGTATTGACCCAACCATTGGAGCATGTCATCACGACATACCCTAACGCGAAACCTGTGAGACAAAAGCTCCATCCCGTAAACCCTAGAAAAGAAGCTGCCATCAAGGCGGAGGTTGAAAAGTTGATCAAAGCCGGTTTCATTTATCCGATCGATATGACGGAATGGGTTTCAAATCCCGTTTCGGTTGATAAAAAGCAAGGCACTATTAGAGTTTGTACTGACTTTCAGGATTTGAACAAAGCTTGTCCGAAAGACAACTATCCCACACCATTTATCGATCAAATCATAGATGCGTGTGCAGGACATGAGATGTTCTCTTTTATGGATGGTTTTTCGGGATACAATCAAATAGAGATCAAACCTGAAGATCAGCATAAAACAGCTTTCATTTGCCCGTGGGGCACCTTTGCTTATCAAAAAATGCCATTTGGTTTGAAGAATGCTGGAGCTACTTTCCAACGATTAATGAATTTTGCTTTTCATGACATCAAACACATTGTAGAACCTTACTTGGACGATCTCCCGGTGCGATCTCGAAAGAGACGGGACCATCCGGATCACCTTAGACAAGTGTTTGAAAGATGCAGAAAATATAAGATTCGTTTGAATCCGAATAAATGTGTATTCTGTGTCGAATCGGGACATTTACTAGGTTTCATTGTCTCTAATCGTGGCATAATGGTTGACCCACTTAAAGTTGAGGTTATTGTAAATCTGCCTCCTCCTCGCACCTTGCGACAACTTCAAAGTCTGCAAGGCATGTCTAATTTCTTACGGCGATTTATCATAAACTACGCCAAAATTACCAAAGGTTTTATGAGGCTACTCAAACAAGATTCCTATTTTGTGTGGGACGAAGCTGCACAAGCATCCTTTGAAGCTTTAAAAAAGGCACTCCTTTCAGCACCCTTGTTGAGCCTGCCAGATTACTCAAAAGATTTTCTTTTATACCTGGCAGCGTCTCTTACTACAATTGGCATAGTTTTGGTTCAGGAAGACGATATGTTCCAAGAACTTGTTGTCTACTATCTTTCTCGCGCATTGATAGCCGCTGAGGTTAAATACTTGCACGTTGAGAAGTTAGCACTTGCTACGGTCTATGCGGTACAGAGGCTTCGTCACTACATACTTTTACGAACTACTACAGTGATAGCAGAAGTCAACCCTTTCCAGTACGTTCTCACCCGACGAATCATCGGTGGGAAATACAATAAATGGATTGTGATTCTACAGGAATTCGATTTGGTATTCCAATCAACCAAATCGAAAAAAATCACTAGTGTTCGCTGAATTAATCTCAGAATTTCCAAGTGACCTAGAACGCGTTGAGGAAGAAACATCATTCCCTGACGAACATATCTTTCTCATCGCTTCCTCTGACCCATGGTACGGAGATATTTTAATATATCTCTAGACTTTGAGGTGTCCTACCACTTTTTCCCGAGAAGAGCGCCGCAAGCTTAAAATCCATGTGAAAAACTACCTTATTATCTCAGATACTTTATATCGACGTGCGGTAGATTCCATTTTATGACGTTGCTTAACTCGGGAAGAAGCTGAAGCAGTATTAAATGATGCCCACAGTGGAGCTTGTGGGGGACATCTTTCCGGGTTGGCAACATCTCAGAAGATACTGCGTGCGGATATTTTTGGCCCACGATCTTTAAAGATTGTGTGGAAGCAGTGAAACACTGTCGACCGTGTCAGTTTTTCACTAAGAAAATGAGGGCACACCCAGCTCCTCTTCATCCTGTAATTACAGCAGGTCCCTTCACAAAATGGGGGGTTGATTTCATGACATGCAATCCAGTTTCAGCTGGAGGACATCATTACATCATCGTTGCCATTGACTACTTTACTAAGTGGGCAGAGGCAATGCCTACTATTAAGGAAGATGGAGAAACTGCCACTTATTTCGTGTTTAATCAGATCATATCACGGTTTGGCATACCTAAAGAGATAGTGACTGGTCATGGCAGTCATTTCCAAAATAGCATGATGACTGAGTTATATAAAATGCTTGGTTTTCGACAAGAACATTCGTCTTCATACTATCCTCAGGAGAATGGACAAGTTGAAGCAGTGAACAAAACTTTAAAAGTTATATTACAAAGAACTATTAATGCCAGTCGGAATAACTGGCACATCATGCTATACCCGGCTCTTTGGGCTTACCGAGCCAACGTTAAGACTGCTACTGGTTTCTCTCCTTTCCAACTAGTGCATGGGATAGAAGCAGTTGTGCCGATTGAATGCGAGATTCCTTCGCTAAAACTAGCAGTTCAGTTACTACCCGATACTTCAATACTTGAAGAACGTTTGTTACACTTAGAACATCTAGATGAACAGCGCCGGGATGCGCTTACAACGAACGAGGTTCATAAAAAACGAGTCAAAGGACAATACGACAAAACCGTCAAACCTAGAGTTTTCATCGAGGGAGATTTGGTCCTACTTTGGGATCAAGACAAAGAACCTTTAGGACCCAGTAAATTCAAATCCAGGTGGCTCGGACTTTATATAATTTCTAAAGTATTGAAGAAAGGTGCCTGCGAACTGGTAGATTACGAAGGTAATAAGTTGGCCGAGCCTAGAAATGGGCTCTACCTGAAGAAGTACTACGCCTAGGCTAAGATACTTTTTCTTGTAACATAGCTGTATATTTTTGCAAAGCTAGTTTTGTTATGCTCATTAGGTGATCTTATGTGTGTTTTTCATGTCGTGTACCAGATGTCAATCGCACATTTCTTAGGATTCGCTGATGGTGCCATTCGCCACACCTGTCAGTTGGCTGCAGCAGCTTGGGTCATTTACTCACCCACTGACCAACTTGTCTCTTCGGGGGGGGTCTGTTTGGGACCTACCACGAATAATGTAGCTGAATACAGTGCAGTCATAGAACTCCTCTGAGATGCTCTCAGTCATGGCATTTCGTACCTGGAGGTAAGGCTTGACTCACAATTAATTGTTTTTCAGTTAACAGGTGTCTATTAGATCAGGGATCCAGGATTGCTACGTCAGTTTCTATGAGTTAGACTATTGGAAAGACAATTTCATTCTATTAGATATGAACACATTCCGAGAAGTTTAAACACTTTAGCTGATTTCTTTAGCAAACTATGTGTTAGACTGGCATTTGCAGCATACATTATAAACAACATTACACACATAAAATTTAAAACGCATACACATGTAAATAACCGATACTATATATAACTGGTACCGTATCAAAAAATATGAGTTTTGAGTCATGAGTCTCTCAAGTCAAGTCATAAAAGTACAAAAGCTGGGCATGGTAGCCTCAAAAATATATACATATAATGTTTTTCTTCTCCTACGGAGAAGGAGGAACCTCCTCATCATCTACCGCATTGCGATAGCATATCACTAGTCTAGCAATCCGCCGCAGCACCCTAAGCCATGCTGGGGGCACCCCAACAACATCTTCCTGCATGTCTACAGGTATCTGGTCCATGTGGCATGCAGGAATCTCATGAGTCAACCGATTCATCTTCCTCTCCATGGTTCCCAACATAGCATCCACTGCGGTGATATCTGCTGGCCTCACATAGATGGTAGGATGGCCCTCAGGACGAACAGGACCAACATCTGCATTTGACACTTGATTAGAACTTCGAAACTCATTCATAAAAATCAAATACTTGAAAAGTTTGAAAAAATTAAATAAATTCTCAAAAATTTAAACATACCAATATCTCCCCAAGCTCCACCTGGCGGAAGCACCAGCTCTGGATCGTGACGGAAATCTAATCCAGCATAAGGAAACTGCTCAAATGCGGGTACTTGCCTCTCCCACCACCCCCAGAAGTCATCAGTGTGGTAACAATAGTGACTTTCCCCACCACCCTGACGGAGAAAAATGTCACTCCAACGGCCTAGTCTGGGCTCTCGGGGGTTAACCTATGGAAGAGGCATCCCCAAACTAATAGCAGGCATCCTCTCGAAGAAGAAAGTACACAAGATACTCCCGTACCCAAAATTCTTCATAGTGCCGGATTTGCAACCTGTCAGTTGAGACTTCATGTTTGCCAACAAGCTAGTACTCCAATCATAAACATGGTCGTGCAAGCACTGTACACCAATATGCATCGAATGCCTGGAAGCTAAGTGTTGTGATGCACTACCGGCTACTCGGTTGATCATGCTCACTATCACTTTTAGAGGGAGACCATCAATAGTTGTAATAAAAAATTGGCTTCCCGATTTTTCTGCTCCGGCAATATAGTATGTATTTACATATTCTTGCACTGATCGTGCACCCAAATGAGAAGTTCCTTTCAGATTGATTACGTCTCCTCTCCTTGAGAGACCAGTAATAAAGTATATGTCCTCAATGGTAAGCTCAAGAGTCTTCCCGCGGATGATGAAGGTATTAGTATCGAGATCCCAATACTGAATCAGTCTCCGAAACAACTTGTTTAGTGCCCGCATGTTTACGGTTCGATAAAATTTCAACAAACCGCATCTTCGGAGCGCATGGAGGGTAGCCGGGTCTTGCATGGCTAGCCTATCCATGTCTTCATGCTCCCTTTCCCTCCATTGTAAGACCATCCTGCAAAAAACCCCAAAAAATTTTGAGTCTCGGCGCTTGAAAATAGCTTTGCAAATATGTACGCTACTGTGTATACTACACAGTAGCGTGTAGGCGCTACTCTGTTTGAGCAAAGTAGCGCCCATCGAGTTTGTACGCTACTCTTGTGTATACACAGTAGCGGCCGCGCATAAAACCTTATGAGCATCACGTTGCAGGCCATTTTTTCTCAAAAATTTAAAAATAAACCATTGAAATGCAAGATAGGTTGATTTCTACTTACTTGGTGGAAGAAGTTTGGTGGTTGGATGCCCGGTTTGATCGCAGTGGAGATTTGAAATTCGCAAAAGTTGCCCCAATTTTTTGCCCTACAACACAAATTGAAAATTGATTTTTTAACAATGAAATTATATATAAAATTGGATTTTTATTTTTTACCCATAATTTTTAATTTTCCATAGTTTCAAAAAACTTTCAAAAACCCTAATTAATCAATTGAAACACAAAATAAGGTATAACACTGATCCAAGTTCAATTTTCACTCAATTGTTGTCAGATTCGTCTCCTAAGCTCAAATTTCTTGATGATAGATCTTGTCAGTTAACTAAACATTCCAAATTCATATATCATTTAAGATTTTTGCCACATCGACTAATATTTTGTTGACGACCTAGTCTTGGCAGGGCATGAAGCTACAATCTTAGAAGCTGACCTTTAAGTCATTTTAAGCTCTTGTTTGGACTATTTAAACCTAAACAAGATGGCCGAGCAAACTTGTCCTCTTCGAGCTCGTTAAAGTATCCGAAGGCTCATCCACTCAGGTATAGAATTATCCCTTTTCCAGGCCTCAGTGGATTAACTACGGAGAAGGTATACTCTAGGTATACTCCTGTATGCGCTAGAAGAGTTCTCCTTTCATTGTTTTATACTTTTTCAGGGGAGGAGACTAACTGTACGAAAAAGGACCTTTTGGAGTCTCTCTTTAGGGTTTTCAGACTCTCTAAACATGAAAATACCAAGCGAGCATTCACCTACTCGGGCTCGATGTGAAATTCACGAGAGGGTAAGTAGAGGACTGTTTAAGTTTTTCAACTCTATAAACAAGAAAACACCGCCGAGCACAGACCAATCCGGGCTCGATATAAAATCCACGGATAGGTGAAAAGAGGATTGTTTAAGTTTTTCAGACTCTATAAATAGGAAAACACTGGCGAGCATTAATCTGCTTGGGATCGATATTAAAATCCATGAGCAGATATATGGAGTTATTGTTTAAGTTTTTCAGACTCCTTAAAATTGAAAACATCGGCGAGCAAGAACAGATCTCGGCTCGATATTAAAATCCAGAGATCAGTACATATAGAGTAATCTTCTATCTCTTCTTTGAACTCTCTAAATTATGAAGAAGGTACTGAGTCTTCCTCCCATGGGCTCGTTAAATTATTTACATGGTTGGACCTATTGAGTTTTCATTCTTTCTTGTACTCATTAAATCCACAAGAAGGGTATTCTTTTATCTAAAAAGAATAAGGAACGGGAAAAACATATCATATCTTCATTGTCAAAGGCAGTTTTCGTCAAGTTCTATCCTTGAACACAGCACCTACTTGAGTCTATCTTGTTGGTTGGGTTTAGTTTTTGGCCCAAGGGTGAACCTTTCCTCCAAGTTATTTACTCCCCCGGTTGGTTATTCTTCCAACCATATGGAGGGTCTGCTAATGTCTCTTACATTTTAGACTTATTTACCCCATTATGTCAGAAACTGCCTAAGTCACTTTGTGTCGTGCTCAATGTTCAAGGATATACCCTGTGTCGACCATTCTGCAGTTTACCTTGACCTCATGTGTCGGCCTTCCTAGTGTCAGTCTTGTTGCATATTATTCCATATCAGCTCTTACCAGTTGAGTGTTCCTCGAGTTGGATGATGGAGGATGCCTTAAGGCATCCCTTCCAACGGACTTCTTCCCATCGACACCAAATCATTATTCTGGGATTGAAGTTTAGAGTTTCGGTTAGTACCTTGGAGATTGCAGTCACTAGTGGCAATTTTCCTCGCTGTTGAATGATGAGAATACATCAATGTATCTTCTTCGACAGGATTCCCAAGTGTTCGACTCCAATTCCATCTATTCACATTTGGTGAATCGTACTTGGTACCTTGGACCCCATCATCATTATCGGTGGAATTCCTCGCGTTTGTTAACGGTATACATCAATGACCGGTAATCAAACGATTCCCTCCATGTTCGACTATCAGCTCATCTATTCACATGGTTTGGGTTTGTACCTAGGGTTATTGTGGGATGAAGACCTTGGGATTTTTTTATGACACAACTTCATTTTGTTATCACCCAAGTTGCGCAAGACTGAGCCTCACTTATATACGGCTCTCTATGAGACATAGATCCAGTTTGTTGTTATGGCTATGATCTCTCAGTTTGACATGGATCCACGCTTGTATTTCAAGTGGCCATGATTTTATATACATCTCCTTGTTATGTATCGGAGATCATGTTGTATCACACAACACATCTATAAGATGTCAAAAATGTAATTGCTCGCTGACCTTGATCTTTGTTGCAGGTTTCTTGTGACTTGTTCTGCAATTCTGTGCTCTTCCTCTGGCTTTGGATTGTAATGTATTTCGGCCATCGTTTCCCTCTGACCTCACACATTAGGGGGCATCTGTTATAGGTCAAACTTGCACCTCTCTGTCTGTGATCACCCTGAGCTGCTGATCACACAAAAGGACAATTTGGATGGAGGAGCATGTTGACCTTTGATGGTATGACAACTCATCCCATTTCCTGAAAATACTGGAAAACATACAAAAATATCATTTTGAGGTATGAGTGCTACTCCACTTAAAGAGACTAGCGCCCATACGCGACTCCAGTGTATAATAGTATCACCCATATCAATATATACGCTACTCCTTCTTAGCAAAGTAGCGCTCGACATTTAAAATCGATTGAGCGCTAGTTGTTAAATACAAGGGTAGCGCCCTATACGCTACTCCATTGAAGAAGAGTCACGTACATCTTAAAAGATGATTAAAAAATATATTAATTCATCGAGGAGGATTAGTTGATGGCAGTTTCCTAACTCCCACAACCTCCTCCATAACTGCATCTCGACCTGAACTGCTTCTTTGAACCTATAAATACCAAGAAGGTTAAAGGAGCAAGGTTAGAAATTGTTAGAAGAAATTATTGCTAGAGAAGCTAGAGGATGAGTTAATGGAGAAACTTTAAGACATTAGAGAAGTTGTTGTAGAAGACATCCAAGCCAGAGCAGAGCCAGAGCCCAGAATCTAGTTGCAGGAGCCTGCTTCATTGTCAGGTATACTTGTACTTCATTCTATTTTTGACGAATAAAGGTTGAAGTGTTTTCCTTGTTCCAATTTGAATGTGTTAGCAAATGACATTTTAAGTTGGATTTATTTTGGTCAATGCTGAATATTAAACATTGTTTTTGTTTATGTTAAGCTTTATATGTTGCCCAAAATGTTTTGAGAAAGGTATTGTTGTTGTAGGTTTGCTGAAGGAAAGACAGATTCGGAAGCCGGACATGAGACCGGGTCAAGGCTAGGATCAGGCGTCGGTTAAAAGGTGTGTTCCCTAAATCTACAATCTATTTCTTTTTGTAAATGCTTCTGTAATAGCATCAATACACTTACCTGTCACCCCAACCAAGTTGATAGCTTTAGTTTCCTAGCTATAGGGTAGAAATATCCGCCAACAGTTCGAGACTTTGATCAGAAAAGTGGAAAATTAGGGCTTCTGCAAAAGTTGGAATTTTTTAAGTCTGTGACCACGGCTGGAAGCTCCTCAGAAAAATAGAAGTTTAGATCTTTGGATCGAACCTTTTGGTTGAGAAGAAGGGTGGGATTTATCAAACCCTAGTTCGGGATCCTGTCCAGAAGATCCGGATGTTTCAAAGGCAATTTTGAGGGGTGAAACTTTGCATTTTTCAAATTCTGAGTATACCAGCTTGATCAGTTCATCAAGGCACATCTTTCTATCCTTTGATAAGTTTGAAATTCAAAGTTTGAATTTTTAGGGTTTCTCTGACAAACCCGAATCCAACTCTAGATCTAGTTTTTGCAAATCAAGTGGATTGGGTTAATCCTAGAAGAGAATGGTTTGGTCACCTGCATAAGTGAAGAAGTTCCTGTTTCAGAGGGAGATGAGGCTAAGGCCTTACATAAGAAGATTACAAGCAATCTCGATAGGTATGTTTCGAGATCTATTCATGATTAAGTGTATGGTATGTTCATCTTCATTAAGGTTGGTACAATCTTGATTAACTTTAGACTTGTCATATCACCTTAATAAAATTATGAATGTACGATAGAAGATATTCATTGATTAGGGTTCTGACACTTATGATTGTACTAATGCATTGTGGTGTTGTATGAGGTTGATGTTGCCCGCTAACATGAAAGGTACATCAAGAAAGACAAATCATGTTCTAGTTCAAGAACATATGACCATGGTGACATGAAGACAAAGGTTCATCCATTGCCATGGATCACATAGAAGATATACTTACGAGGTATGTATAACTTTATTCTATAATGGTTAACTTATGAGATATGCAGGTTACTAGCACAAGTCATTGAAGAACAAGAAGACATCATGTGGGTATGTTAGACATAGCTAGCTAACATGCTAATCGAGGTATGTTTTTCCTATATCAAGTTAAAATCCTACCTTGTGTTAGGATATCTTATATAAGTATACTTGGCATGATTGATTATGATTATTCATGAAGTTATAGGTTTGAGTAATCATGGGTTTAGGAATATTATGTTTCTTACTTTAATTGATGATATGACTAACCAAAAGAGTCCTATATATAAACCTTGAATACTAATGTTTATTATCTGTGTTTAAAAAAGATCATTACTATACATGTTTAAGATTATTGTGTTTCTGGTAGTATTGAGATTATACTAATAAATATATGATTATGTATGATATCTCGAGGATATCACAATAAAGCATGCATCGTGATCGAGGATGGATATAAGTTCAAGGACAGGTAATCCAGGAAGAAAAGATCAATAGGGAGCACACTCTAATAGTTTCTACAAGGATGCAAATATTCAGAGGGAGTCAACCACTTCTCACAATCCACATCAGAATGGAGTTGCAGAAAGGAAGCAAAGGCTGAGAGGGAGTCAACCCAACAAACAAATGAAGATGAGTATTTGAATTATCATTTCTTGCATATTTGATTTTTTAAATAATACCTAGAATTAGGCTGTGTATTTTGGCATATTAGAATAATTTCATTAATGAACAACATACTACTAATATGCATGTAATGGGTAAGTGGCCTATGGCACTGTACAACATTCCATTGCTACTTATCTAGAATGAAACCTCTTTGCTGGCATGTTGGGAGTAGTGCAAACTCTTAACAATGTTCTGGTAGAGATTGGAAGGCATCTATAAAGTTACAGGATATGGATGAATGTTGTATTGAAGCATTGGCTAAAATAATTGCATGACTATATGACATATTTCCTTATGTGTAAGAATTTGTTCTGAAAACTATGAGAAGTTTCTAAGTATGCAATTTAACTTGTTTTGTAGGAAAGATCGTATACGAGCACCTACAAAAGAAGGACGACAACATTTGTTTCAACAACAAAGTTATCTATTGAAGATATTGAATATATTGAAGTTCCTAGGATTTGGGAAGAATGCCATGATCGAGGAGTACCAGCCGATCATGAATAATGATGTTTGGGATGCAGTCCCAAGACCTGAAGGGAAGCCTGCTGTGACTTTCAAATGGATCTATAAGATCAAGCATGCTGCAAATGGTAGCATGGAGAAATACAAAACGAGGTTTGTAGCTTGTGGCTTCTCCCAGAAAGAGGGATTGAGTATGAAGAGACTTCTACACCTATAGCCAGGAACACTTCCATCAGCTTAGTACTTTCTCTGGCTGTAGTGATGAAATGGAAGATACACTAGATGGATGTCAAGACAACTTTCTTGAATGGTGTAGTCGAAGAGGAAGTGTATGTGAAGCAGCCACTCGGGTTTGAGACAAATGACTGAGAGTCACATGTGTGCAAACTGAAGAAAGCCCTGTATGGTTTGAAACATGCAGCCAGGACCTAGTATGGCAGGATAGATGGCTTTCTATCCAGTTTGGGCTTTACCAAAAGTAAAGCGGATTCCAACCTTTTCTACAAGGTTGAGGAAGGCAATCTAGTGATACTACTTTTGTATGTGGATGACCTATTTGTTACAGGTGAGGATAGATTGATTGCCAACACGCAGCAGAAGCTTGCTGCCGAGTTTGAGATGAAGGACTTGGGTATGATGCACTATTTTCTAGGCATGGAGGTGTGGGAGAGTGCAGATGGAATCTTCCTTGGACAAGGGAAGTATGCAGTAGAGATCCTGAAGAGGTTCAGGATGATGGACTACAAGGCCATGGCCACACCTATGGCATCGAACCTGAAGCTTCTGTGTGATGCTTCATCTAATCCGGTTGATGTCATGATGTATCGTCAGTTGATTGGGTTCTTGATGTACCTGATGAATACGAGACCAGATATTTTCTTTGCGGTGAAATCATTAAGCCAGTCCCTAACGGATCCCAGAGGTGTTCACCTGGTTGTTGTAAATCCTATTATGAGGTACCTGAAGGGTACAATTGATTATGGGCTCAAGTATGATGCGAATCAAAAGTTTAACCTGTAGGGTTATGTTGATTCAGATTGGGCAGGCAGTGCTATAGATAGGAAGAGCGCATGTGGGTGTTGCTTCAGTATGGGATCAGGTGTGATCTCTTGGTTTAGAAGGAACCAGTCCTGCGTAGCACTGAGTACAGCCGAAGTAGAGTATGTTGCAGCTTGTTCGGCTAGTTGCGAGGCAATATAGCTCCCGAAGCTACTGTCTGAGTTATTTGATCTCCCGCTGGAGGCTACTAGTATCTTTTGTGATAACCAGAATTGTGTGAAGCTGTCTCAGAACCCAGTGTTCCACGATAGGTTGAAGTACATTGATATCAAATATCACTATATCAGGGATATGGTACAGAGAGGAGCAGTGAAGCTCCTACATGTTGCGACGGATGAGCAGATTGTAAATGTGCTGACGAAGCCACTAGCTAGAGTGAATTTCAAGTACTTCAGAGAGAAACTTGGTGTTCTTCAGATTAATGACACTTCGAGGAAGAAGTGATGGACACATTTTCTGGATCCATTCCAAGCATGATGAGAGGAGGATCCTTCCCATGGCTGTGGATGCAAGCGCTGGATGATGAGCATCATGACGATGTTCGAGTTTCTTCTCTGTATGATCAGTTGGATCGTTTATATGTATGTATGCATCATGTTGGATGCTTGCTATGATCAGTTGGATCATTCATATTTATATGCATCATGTTGGATGTTGGATATGATCAGTTGGATCATGTATATGTATCTGTGTATGTATTAGGTGGATACATTGTATGATGAGGTGGGTCATGTATGTTGATATGTATCAGGTATGATCAGGTGGATCATGTATTTGTATATGTATCAGGTGGATACATTGTATGATCAGGTAGAACATTTATGATGATATGTATCAGGAAGATATTGTGTATGCATTAGGAGGATGCATTGTATGATCAGGATGATCATGGATGATGAGCTTCAGGATGTTGCTCTAGATGACATGCATCAAGACAATGCAGTGATGATGATCAGGATGATCATGAGTACATCAGGATGATGTATGGTGAGTATCAGGTTGATACTCAGTGGTCGTGGAATAGGTTGTGTAGATAAGCATATAATCCAGCCCTGGGAGGTTTGTAGATAGTCTTTCGAGGTTTTTCCTATGGCATGTAATGTGGCCATAGGATATCTGGCAAACACTCTTTCGAGGTTTTGCTTTGGGAGGACATATAATCCAGCCTTGGGAGATCCGACAGGTAGAGCTGTGTGCTCGTACATCCTGGGATGATCTTTTGAGGTTTTGTCCTATGGCATGTAATGTGCTCCTGGGAGATCCGACAGGTAGAGCTGAGTGCTCGTAACAGCCTGGGATGCTACATCTAGGTTTTGCCATGACCACATGTAATATGCTCCTAGGAGATCCAACAGGTAGAGCTAAGTGCTTGTAACAGCCTGTGATGCTACAACCAGGTTTTGTGGTGAGATCACATGTAATGTGCTCCTAGGAGATCTGTGTGCTCGTAACATCCTGGGATGCTATAGTCAGGTTTTGTGATGGGGTCACATGTAATGTGCTCCTGGGAGATCTGATAGGTAGAGCTGTGTGCTCATAACAGCCTGGGATGCTATAGCCAAGTTTTGTGACGCATGTAATAAGTCCTTAGGATTCCATAGTATGGCCAGTGATGCTGAAGACCTACAGGTGGTAGGCCTACATTCAGTATGAAAAAGGACTGGCTCTGTAGAACTTCCTATGACGAGTAGATTCAGAGATCGATCGAGATAGCAGCAGCAGTGATGATGACGATGATTTGAGGATGATGATTCGCTGATGATGATCCAGAGAAGAAGACTTGTGCTAGCAGATCTGTGTCGAGAAATACCTTCCTAGTTAAGAGGGAGTGTTGATGTATATGTAACTTCAGAATGTATTTTACCCATGTATATTGTATTCTTATAGATATGTTATTATTCCTCTATACAAAAGTGTTTGTATTCCTATAGAGATGTTATTATTCCTCTATATGGAAGTGTTTGTATTCCTATAGAGATGTTATTATTCCTCTATACGGTAGTGTCGTCATTTATATTGTAAGTGTCGTAACTTATACTTGATGGGTTATTAGACCACCTTGATGGGGTCGGCCCTGTATGAGTCATGTGCGTAAATGGGTTATTAGACCACCAAGTGTGGGGTCGGCCCGGATTAAGTTAACCATGGGTTATTAGGCTAAGCTAGACAAGTCATCCCCATTAGTTTATTGGGCAGGACAGGACAAGTATAAATAGAGATCGGGAGATCTATATTTTATATCTCATTACTCAAACTTCTCTCATTCAGAAAGTGGCGCACTTGTGAGGAGGAGAATCTGCTGCTAGGAGAAGACTATCTCTTGTACTTTGGTTGTATCATCTCTTTCTATCTCCGAGGAAGTTGCGGGGTTTTTCACCCTCTTGGTTTTCCTTGGTGAAACACCGTGTCTCTTGTGTGCCTGCATTATTGTGTCCATGATTGATATGCTGTAGATATGTTGTAGATATGATGTACATGTTATTCTCTCAGTTAAGATCTTAGATCAGATTGAAAATTCTGAAAAACTAATAGACCCTACTTCGACCGGTTTATCCTTGTTGACTTCAACACATCATCCAAGGATTAAACCTAAAAACCAATCAAGTACCTAGGGCCTACATGCCTCAATGGCATGTTACCTTTCTTTCAACAGTAAGTTCACATCATTGACTTCTGATTAAAATATTCCATTGAGTGTTCGACCTTAGATCATTGATTCACGTTCAGTAGTATGTACTATGATACCTTGAGGATCATTGACATCAATGGTGATTTCCCTCGCACTTGTTAATGGTATACATCAATGACCAATAATCAAGTGGTCTCTACCATGTTCAACTTCAAGACATTGTAATCACATGGTTAGATTCATATCATTGTGGGCTCCGCTTGAAGACCCTGGGTTAACTCATGTATCTTACCCAGGTTGAGATGGATGTTTTTTGAGTCATATTACATGGATCCACTCTTGTATTGGTCGTGGTTGTGTTATCATCTCATCATCAATCTACGATTTTGTCTAGTAGCCATGATTGTGTTCATTCGGTATTTACTATCATGAATATGCGATGTATTGGTTGGAAGCCCTGTTATGAGTCAATTGAGACATGTATCTCAGAGTCAGTTGTACTACAATAATCTCTTTGTTCGTCACTCCAATCGACAATCCTTACCTCGATTGTTTCCCTATTACAAACCATTTCACGTATCTTATTTTTTCATCTTCATGCTTTGGGGGCATTATGTTACACCAAATTCTCGTTATCATGAGTTATGTGTCCTCTATATGCCTTGATCCCTAAAATTCCTGGGCTAAACCATCAGAAGAAAGGTTGTTACTTATCCCTTTAACCTTATGTGGTCACCTCGACATGCTCTTCTCTCTAGCAAGGTGCATCAAGTTCAAGGTGATGCACTTTACACCTTAGCAGAGTGCATCGGTGGCGCATGGTGCTCTTGTAAAAGGTGCATTGATCTCTCTTTGATGCATGTTTCCCTTGTGCAAGGTGCGTCGCAGTTGGATAAAATGGATAAAGAGAATCTTCGAGTGACTTATCGAATCTTGGATAGCATGGATACCTATCCCTACTTATCCGGAAAGGTGGCATTTGATCCCCTTGTCTAGTGGGATAATCCCTTAAGCCTCTCCCCTAAATCCTCAACCTATCCTATCCCTTTAGCCCTATATATATGAAACCGCTCTCCATTTTTAAGGGAGGAAGGATAGAGCACCTATATGCTGGTGGAATGTTGCTGGGAGATCCTCTTCATCCATTAGAGTCTAAGCATTTAATCTTGAGGCTAGGATTGTTGGAAGGAGGTTACGACGTCAAAGCATCAGTTGTAACACCTCTCTCATTGTACTTCTTATTATTACATCTAATGCCAATTATTTACATAAACTTGTTGTGTTAATAATGTTTAGTATTAACTTCTTTGATTGTTGATCTAGATCAATTCGCATCCATGTTCTTTTATTACTTGTTTGTTTCCACATGTTTTGTCCGGTTTTGCAGCTAAAGATTTGAAGATTGGGATTTGGATCAGTAAGAAGAAAGGAAAAACACACTTAAGGTAAGCCACCTTTTTCACTTATATTTCATTTCAATTGATCTAGGAAAGGAATTTGTATTATGTATTCATTTTTTCTAGATCTGAACCATTCATACTAGGGAGATCCATTTGAGTCCACCCTTACAGATTGTCCGTAAACACTCATCTTTAGGATTCTTTTTATCAACATCTTGTTTGTGTTTTAAATTTCCCTAAGATGTCATGTTTGCTTCTACATGAAGAGCATCATATTGCATATTCAAAAGAGTAGTATACCTTCTTTCTCTAAGAATCATAGCAATTCAGATTCGTGAGCTCCTGCATAATTAACTTTTGCAGCATATTGTGAAGGTTTAATATCTTGAGGAATTTTGTTATAAACCTTATTGAATCTTTTATTGAACTCACTCACAGTTTCTACATTTTTGTTTTTTAAAGATTCAAACTTAGTGAGGTAATATAGGTGGTATCTCTTTTCCCCCCACTTTTTCATGAATGCTTACTCCACAATAGGCCATGAATTTACAGAACTAGATGGAAGAGCTCTAAACCATTTCCTTACCTCACCTTTTAAGGATTGGACAGAAAGTCTCATATATACATCATCTTCTTCAATGAGAAGGTTATCTATAAAATCTTGAAACTTAGCAATATGATCTTCAGCCATGATATCATTTTCTCCATCAAACTTGGGTAAGATATTTAAGCATTTATCAGGCATATCATGAAGGTTATTTGGAAAGTTTAAAGGGACAAATATAGTAGCTATCCAAGGATTTACAGAAGGCAACGAACCTCCATGTCCTCTTACATCCATATTTAGGTGTTGTAAGATACTATTATGAGCCTGAAGTGTGAGTGGAGTCCTTTGAGGTTGAAAAGAGTATTAGACAGGTATAGATGTACTAGCAGATAATGATGGATAAGTAAACTGAGGTTCCTGATCAGGATTTAAAGGAGTCTCATGAATATTATTCATATTTTAATAATTATTTAAATCCTCAAATATTTCTTAATTATCTACAACATGAGATATTATATTTGAATTAAAAAGAGGAATATCTCTCCCCTGAGATGAGCGGATGTTCCTCCAGTGGGTTCAAGAATCAGGCATGATCTAGAAATCCTTCAACTGAGGATTTGATCTTGTGTGTCTCTTACTAGGATCCATCTTGATCCAATGAAGTCGCCAGGTAAAAAATCAACCAATAATGTCTACTCTACTTCACCACGCAGAGATCAGATCTTCTTCAACTTTGTATATGGGGAAATGTTTATTTCACTTGCATGCCCAGTATGGTTGCCATTTTTCATGTTAGTTCTAGAGGCATACTAGGTTGAAATAACATATACCTAGGCATGGAATAATCTCAAATTTGATAGATATTAGAGATATACCTGATACAAGATGTATTCTGATTTTATTCTTGAATATTTTTTTCAATGAAAAAAATGTTATGAACAACTTTTGGATATGTAAAGATATATTTGCAGAGGAAATTTATAGATTGTTATAGAACATATAGGAAAATGATAGAGAATTTAACAAATTGAATGCTTAGGGATATTTAAGAAGTCCCTGCAGAGGAAAATTTCTTAAATCAAAGCTAACATGAACGTATCGATCCTTAGACTGAGGAATTCAATAATTCTTACACAACTGGAATAAAAACATGAGTATAAAAAGAGCGAAACAAGACATTTATGTTTCGAATACACACATGAAATTCCATGTACTACCGAATCAACACAAAATATCCAAAGATAATAGCAGAGGAAAACAAAAATTAAGAATCTATGTTATAACATTCAACTATCAATTCTAACAAGCATCACTGATACTGGATTAGAACAAAAATTATTGCATCCAATTTATATTTATGTCATGAATCCTTACATGCACAAATAGATTTTGTAACAATGGATTTTCATAATAGAGGAACAGCTTCTTTGAAACACTTATGTATATTTAACCTCATACAAAGAATATCACAGGGCAGAATTTGACCATCGACTCTACTAAACTAGATAGAGCACCTCTATTCTAAAATTGCCATCCTTGATGACTGAATATGAGCCACATTATATATATATATATATATATATATATATATATATATATATATTTGTGTAACTAAATTCAATTTCACATTCTAACTTATTTGTAACAAATTATGTTTTACTTTTAAAATTTTGAATTTTACATTCCTTGAAATTTCCTTGTGGAGTATAGTAGATTCAATTCTTTTTGTTGGTGGTCTTCTTCTTTCCTCTCATGTAGATGTTTGTCTGATTAGGAACCTTCCCATTGGCCTTACCTGTGGTATATCTTCCTGTTTCATTTGATATGTCATATGGACATTGGTAGGTCTTGAAGGTGGCATAAAAGATATTGGAGTTGGTTGATTTTCAAGTTGTGCTAGTACTTGTGTTGATGATTGTCCTACTGCTTGACTAGGTTGCTAACTGGAGGATTCGCCTATAGGTTTTCTTGCTGGAACCTTAGGTGGAAATATGTATTTGTGATATTGTATTACCATTTTACACTCTTTTCCCAATTGATATTTGCATTCCTTTTGATACTCCAAGGAGATTTATGCATTAGTAGTATTTTCATAAGAGATTGGTCCAAGACTTTGAGCAACATTTTTAAGACCAACCCAAATCTCAAAAAAACTTATAAGTCTTTATAAATCTTGATCTCCATTAATCTCTCCTTCCAAAGGTTCTGGGGATATCTGTTCCCTCTTCTTATCTAGATGTTCTCTAGAAGTATGTTTACGGTAAGAATTACCATTACCATCCATTGGGGAAGGCATTCCCAAACCTATCACATCCTTGAATAATGTTTTAAAGCCGTTCATCTCATCTGTCAATTTTATCTTTTATTGTAAGCACATAGGTCATCTTTATTATCAGAGATATGGCTATTTTGATCATTTTTTTTCTATTATCAATCACTTTGGAAGGCAATTTCTTTTTGGTTCTGTTGTTCAAATAGTCAATTACTTCACTTTCCTATTTAGGCATATTTCCTAGATGTTTTTCCACTCACCTCACTTTTGCATTGGTTGATGTAGCCATCTCTAGTTCGTCTTGGATAAATTTTAAATAGTCCCATTTTTGCACAAACCATTTAGTGACCTTCTCCCATATAGTCTATGGTATCCTTCTTAAAAATGTATCTCCTTGTACATTCAATTGTAGTGTGGTTATCTAGCTTTTCAATCCCCCTATCTCTTTCTCCAAGTCTACCATTTCATCCTATTTTTTGTTGACCTCATTTTCCAATTCTAGGATCCTTCTATTCTTTATTTTTGGTTATTTTTCAGCGTATTCAAGATTTTTACTTTGGTCATTTTCTTATTGGATGGGTCGATGACTTGATATGTAATATGCTTAATCCTCCTCCATAACATCTATGCCTATTGATTTTGGATTCACAGTTGGTTTCTCAATCATTTCCTCTACTGCATTTTCTTCCATAGCCTGATTTTTCTACATGGATTGCAAGGATTGGTGCTCCAGGATCATCTCTAGTCAATATTTTTCTCCTTCTAATTTTAGATTGGCTATCTGGCAATGTAGATGATCAATATTACTTCTTCTATCTTCATACAACCTTTGATATTCTATCATATTAGCATTAATTTGTTCTTTCTCTACTTGTACCCGCTTCATCTCTTCAATTTGAACTGGATTTGTTATCGGAATTTTTAATTTATTTCTCAAAGTAGCTATCTCATTGTCTTTCTTCTCGATGAGTGATTTAATCGGGGTTCCATTTGATGGATCAGATGAAAATGCCACCAAGTTTGCATCTAATGAGTTGATAGTCAATTGTTTAGCTCTGGTTGTCCATTTTTCCATTTTATATATGTTAGCACGGGGTTAGTCTGCATGAAGTGCGGAAGCCGACAGCTGCAAAAAGGGATAATCCGTGAAAGAAGGGTCATTCACAGAAAACGAGGAAGCGCAAGATTAGTTTAGATTGTTAGAATTGGTCATGTGGACCATTTTGCAACCACTTAGTTTCATATAAATAGGAGTATGATGTAAGCCTAAGTGAATCTATCTTTTGATCTTTGATCCTTGATTTTGAGATCGACGTAGTTGGAGAATTCTGAACTATTTTGTATCCACGATAAGATGTTTTGACTGTTTCTGCGAAGGTTATTTCACAAGTTTTGATGAATGCATGAAGATGTCCGGTTATTGTTATATCTTTTGTCTTTGTTTATGCTAAATGATGAATACAAGTGTCTGCAAAATGTTTAATACTCTGAGGTTTGGTAATTTTTGTTCATGCATATGAGTAGTTTGATCATGTTGATGCGAATGTCCATTGGATATTGAATCTGCAAATGTTGAATATGAGAATGATGAATTGTTAGCATAATGCAAAGGCATAATCTCTATTTTCTTTGATTGTAATGTGTGTTTGATGCATGTCCTCCTCCCACTACAGAAACTTGGTTCCTGCAGCTCCCTTATCCATCTCGGGTGAGACTTCACTCGCTCTGCGAGTGTTGGTGGAAAGGAGTTTGGTTGATGTTTGTTGATGACAGAGGAAGTCAACCCTTGTTGATAGTCATTGTGTCAACAAATGGTTCCGTTGGTGGGACCTTGAAGAGGAAAATAAGAGGATATACCATGGCACCCGATGAAACCGGAGATTCAAGAGTGGTTTGACAAGAGGACAGAGGAATTCGCAGAAGGAGAAAATTGGAACCATGGACAGACAGTAAGCAGTTGGTTGGAGAAGTATATTTATTCGTATATCCACGAAGTGTTCTTCTATGAATTCTCGGTGTTGTTGCAAGAGTGGCTAGCACAACTGACGTTTCAGAAAAATCATTGGAAAAAGATTGAGCCTAACCTTTGGACTCCAGAACCGATTTGACGGATAAAAAGAGTCGATAATAAGGTATCAAGGGTTGTCGATTTTTGGGTGAATAGTATCCTAGAGGGATACATTACTGAGTTCGGAGTAGACACAATCAAATCATACAGTGACGCGGAAAGGAATTTTTTCAAAGGACCTGGGGGAAGATTCTTACTGTTGCTAAAACTGTGGATTAAGATGCTCGTCTATGAAACAGGCATATTGGGGATGACTTCTGATGAGTAGAAGATCAGTGTGTGGAGGTTGTCGGTATCGCGTGAATGTGGATCCGATAGAAAGATGTGGGGTAGTTGGACATGAGTGATGATGAGTTTCTAAAGGAGGCTAAGGAAGACTATGGTACCTTGAGGGGTGGGTTGATATTTCAGCGACCTGAGAAGAGGAGGAGGACTGAGAGAGAGTCTCTTGAAGGGACCAAAATGGAAGACTGCAAAATAGGACCACAAGGGATAGAGCTACCTTATTACAACGAAGGAGACGATGACCTATCTACACTAGAAGCAGAAGAGGGATGGATCATAAGTTACAACATACCTTCAACCCCATGCACTACACATAATTTCACACAAAGAAACACAAGTTATTCACAGAGTTGTCCTATGTGTAGCAGTAGAAGTAGTGCATCAGGTAAACACCAACAGTAGGAACGTTAGAATGGTAGACAACACAAAAATTCCCACTTTCCAGGGGAACGGGATGTTGGAATAATCCCTCCATCATTTTTCATATTTGCATGCCTGCATGCATCCAGTCATCATGCATGCATTTTCATGCAACTACATGTATCCAATCATCATTTTGGTGGTCTCCCGAGCACCTAGAGACTAATTTCAACTCCCTAGATCCTCTCTTCAGCCCCCAGTAGCCCTCCTACCTACCTGATGCACCTGATTTGACTCTCCTACATGACATGTGCTCCTTTTCTCACCTACAAGGAGTCATCATTCAGTTAGAGCGCCTTATCTCACCTACCAGCAGTCTAACAGTCAGTTAGAGCATTGGTTGAGTAGTTCTTCCACTTATTAATCACCCTAACTACTTGTAGCTCCTAGTTAGCTAGTTCTAGAGTGCCACTTGACCTTTTGACAACCTCATGCTCCCTCCTTGGAGTCTCCATCCCCTGATTCATGCCTAGATGGTTCTGTTAGAATCAATTAGACTCATTTGATTGACCTTTGACCATTTATGACTGATACTGCGTATTGGATGATGTCTCCAATGTTATCCAAGCTAGAAACTGAGGATGAATTCAAATGAACTTAGCTCAATTCCAATTCTCTTGACAATTATTGTATTGTATTCAGTTTTCACAGTGTCAACTCACAGCTGATGTATGATTATACAACTATTCTCCATTTTCTGTGTTCATGAGTGATTATTGACTACATTCTTCTCTTCTTCTCTGCACTTCTTGAGTGAATTTTGTGTGAGGCTTGTTACAGTTGTCAGATCCTACTGCATATTATCACATGGTATTATATCTTGCAACAACTATTCGAATTGTACCCATTGCAGTAGTTGTAGCAACAGCAGTTGCAACATTTCATTGAGCAGTTCTCTTTCACTTGAGCACTAGAATCTTATGAGTTTCCACAAAAAAACCTAGTGGTATTACCTTGAATTCATTGGACCAATCCAATGAGGTATAGCCAGGTGTGAAGGACTTAGTCATATGTTCTCAGTGTCCTAAGGCAGTGTTCATTCAAAGTGTAGCAAATATCCATCAACAAAACTCTTCTTGTTTTGCAGGTTTATTCATCCATTCGAATTCATCTTCAATTCAACCTCCACTGCTCAAAATGGATCTAAAACTCAATTATTCCAACTATGTCGGAAGGAAGGCCAAGATGACCATCTTCATGAGGTCCAAGAGATTCACCAGGACACTAAATGGAACTATGGTCGAACCCCTCGGTGTAGTAGAAAAATCCAAGTACTTGGATAGGCTTGATGAAGCAGTAGGCTTACTTCTTCTCTCAAGTTCTGAATATATTCACTTCCATGCCATCGATCTAACATCTCCAAAAGAGGTTGGGACAAGCTCAAATCCCTCTTTGGACAAAAAGATGATTTGAAAGGTCATAAATTGGAGAATGAGCTCATCTCATTGAGTCCTGAAAGCCTTGAATCCATCAATGCTTTCCTAACCAAGTTCAATAGCTTGATTTCAAAGTTGAAGATATATGAGATAGTGAAAGAATAAAAACAACTCATACTTGCCATTCTCTCAAAATTGGGGCCAAATTTCTCATTTTTTGTCTCCACATTTCAGTAAGCTAAGATGTCCATTCCAAAATGGAAGTTTCCTGCACTTGATGACTTCATTCAATCTCTCACACAAGAGGAGGAGAAGTTAATCTCCATGGGAATGATAAAACCAAATTTGGATTCGACCCTTAAAACTACTAAGGCCAAAAGAGAGAATGAAAAAGGAAAGCAAAAAGTATTTGAAAAGAGAGTGAATGATACAAAGCCAAAAGATGTTCCATATCAGTCAAATGGGGCTTCGAATTCAAAGAAGAACAAGCAATCTCAGAAAGAGAAATCTAAGTGCACATATTGTCATCGAGGATTTCATCCTAAGAGTTCTTGTATGAGGAAAACTCTGTGTACCTGCATGTACCTGATCTTCTTGATAGGTTCCATATGAGAGAATGAAAACCAGTTGCATTCCTCTTTCTTTCAGTGATCAACCTTGAGGATGGATCTTCTACACCTTTGGTAGACAGTACTTTGTATCGGTAGTTGATTGGTAGCCTATTGTTTCTTACACACACTCGTCCTAATCAACCCTATGCAGTTGGTGTTAACACCCAAAAAGTGCTCACTAGCTCATTCCCTTATTCACATGACCCATTTGTTCACCTTTTCCACCATTTGAGCCTCTAAAACCTTCAAAAGGTCACCAAAAAGACCATAATACCCCTTTTTCCCCTCAAAATATGTATTTTTTCCTCAAAAAACACAAAAAACCCTAAAAAAGGGTCCAAAATTCCCAAAAAATATTAAAAGCGAATAAAAATATTCAAAATATTCAAAAAAGGAAAGAGAGGGAAAAAGAGACATAAACCATGTTGGTTAATACCATTGGTTTCCTCAAAACCATAATGGTATTCCCCATCACCAAAAACTATAAAAAGGTGATAGGGGCTCCTCACTTTCCATCCACATTTCATCCTATCCTTATGCTGCCAAATTCCCTTTGAGAGCCATTGCCTCCGATTTCGAGTTTGAAGATCCCCATTGAAGCTTTGGAGAAGAAGAGACCATTGGATATTGGAGCTTCTCAACCTTGGAGTTGCTCAACACCCATCATACTCACCATTTGAGCTAATACAAAAACAAATTCTTTCGAATCTCTTGTCTTATTTGCTTATTGTTATCAATCTAGTTCTTTATTTCTCTTACATATGTTAATGTTAGATTAGATTAAGTTTATTGTTATTTGCTTTTCATTCGAGACTGCTATTACAAGTTAATAGGTGCATCCTTGCACATGCTTGGTTGAAAAACCAAGCCATAGTTGGTGTTGTCTCTAGATACATGCATGAGTCTCATGAGATTCAATGGAAGGCAACAAAGAGGATCTTGCACTATGTGAAAGGTGCCAAGAATCATGGTATTCACTATTCAGCTGGGTGTCCTTTGAACATGGTTGGATATACTGACTCTGATTGGGCTGGAGATAGCTCAGATCGAAAGTCTACATCTAGTTTTGTATTCATGATTGGATCTGGACCTATATGTTGGTCGAGCAGAAACCAGACTGCTTTAGCTCTTTATTCAGCAGAGGCTGAGTACAGAGGTGCAATAAATGTAGCCACACAGTGCATTTGGGTGAGAGGCATATTATCAGTGTTTGGGATTTGATTCAGTACTCCACCTGTCATCTATTGTGACAATCAGAGTTCCATAAGGATCTCCACAGATTCGGTTCTGAGACAGAGAACCAAATACATAGATATTCACATGCACTACATTCGAGGATTAGTGCATGATAGTACCATTACACTGCTCTACTACACTATAGAAGAGAAGATTGCCTACATCTTCACTAAGTCATTTACAATGAAGAGATTCACTTACCTCTGGTCCCTTCTTGGGGTGAGTGATGACATGCTACATTAGCATCCTTCTATCTATGTTTGAGGGAGGGATTTCTTCCCACTAGGTTTTACCTCTTTCCTCATTTATTATTTAGATTGTTGTACGAGGTGACCTTTGGTCTCAGTCACCATGGCCCTATTTTTCAGTTTTCAGTTATTACCTCATAGTATAGCTTGCAGAGGGTGTTGGAATATTCTCTCCATCATTTTTCAGATTTGCATGCCTACATGCATTTTGCATGCATCTAGTCATCATGCATGCATTTGCATGCAACTACATGCATCCAGTCATCATTTTGGTGGTCTCCCCAACACCTAGAACCTAATTTTAGCTCCCTAGAGCCTGTCTTCAGCCCCCAGTATCCCTCCTACCTACCTCATGCGCCCGATTTGATTCTCCTGCATGACATGTGCACCTTTTCTCACCTACCAGGAGTTATCATTTAGTTAGAGCACCTTATCTCACCTACTAGGACTTTGACAGTTAGTTACAGCATTGATTGAGCAGTTCTTCCACTGATTGCTCACCCTAACTACCTATAGCTCTTAGTTAGCTAGTTCTGGAGTGCCACTTGAACTTTTGATAGCCTCATGTTCTCGCCTTGGAGTCTCCATCCCCTGATTCACGCCTAGATGGTCCGGTTAGACTCAGTTAGAATCATTTGACTGACCTTTGACCATTTATGACTGATACTGTTGATTGGATGATGTATTCAATGTTATCCAATCTAGACACTGGGGATGAATTCGAATGACCTTAGCTCTATTCGAATTCTCTTGACAGTTATTGTATTCTATTCATTTTCCACAGTGCCAGGTCACATCTGATGTATGATTATACTGCTCTTCTCCATTTTATGTGTTCATGAGTGATTATTAACTACATTCTTCTGTTCTTCTCTTGACTTCTTCAATGAGTTTTGTGTGAGGCTTGTTACAACTACCATATCCTACTGCAGATTATCACACGGGACTGAGGATCCCGAGCAGTATTGGTTCCTATGTAAAGTGGTGTGGACTGTGAAGCAGGTCTAGGATGAATATATTAAGAAGAGACAACTAGCAACAACCCTCAGGGGACGTGCGCTAGATTGGTTTATGAAGTTTACAAAGGTTCCAACGGGAGCACCAGGAAATAAATTGGCACAGATCAAAGCAGGAATGGTCGATGAGTTTAGAAAACCAAAGTCGGAGTCGCAGCATGTCACCGAGCTCAAAGAAATCAAGCAATACCCAAATGAGCCCGTATGCAAATTTGATCAACGGTATAAAACATTGATAGCGAAGGTGATTTTTGGGATAAATGATATGCAACACAAGGAGGGGTTTATCGCAGGATTGGCGCCACACATCCGCGGACCACTAATGCAATAGAAGGTAGCAACACAAGCTGAAGCATTGGAGATTGCGATGAAGCTGGAGGCTTCACCAATCAACTAAGTTGGTATAGGGATGGATAGGATACAAGCACAGTTGGCCAATTTGACACTCCAATTGCAAGATATGAAGAAGAGGAAAGAAACCCATGAAGACGTATGGTGCATAAGGTGTAAAACATAAGGACACCATAAGGATAATTTCCCATGGTTTTGAGAATATTTGCAGTCAAGGGCACCGAACCTCCTCTGTCAGGGAGGAATGCCTTGGTGTCCCGTCTATCAGACCAGAGGGCATCGACCAGAAGAATGTATGTACTTGCAGAAGATGGTGTCGAAGCCATTAAATTTATATTGCAAATTTTGTCACTCGGTTGGCCACGATGAAAAAGATTGCTGTTCCTATGACCTACTCCAAGACCAGACCGTCGATGCATATTTTATTAAAGGGGAAGAGAAACTGGCAGTACAGCAACAACCGTAGTATACCCAACAACAACCTTATTTTAACCAGCCGCAGCAGTATGATCAAGGGAATTATGGGAAACTGCAGTATGGTCAACCGTATTATCCACCACTGCAGTATGGATAGCCGCAATATGCACAGCCACAATATCAACAACCGCAGTACCCACCATATGGGCCACCATGTGGAGGTCTCATTGGAGGATTCCGTGGAGGTCGAGGTGTTGGCACAAGATGAGGAGGAGCTGCTGGACAAGGACGAGGGCTGATTGTATGTTACAATTGTGGGCATCAGAGGAATTATCATAGGGATATACCAAATCTAGCACCATAGTGCACCTATTGCAGCATTGTGTACCACGACATCAAAGACTTCCTGCAACTCATCGTAAAATGGCAGACCAAGAACCTACCACCACCTCCACAGAATCAGAATCAGAATATGCCACCCACGGTACAGAAGATATTAGCGGACGTTAGAATTCACATTGTGACTGTTGGAGTAGTGACATGAGGAGGAGCTGTGACAGGAGTCGACAGGTCACAGGCTACCATCCGACCAACAACATGGAAGCACGTCACCTTTGATGCAGAAGTCGAAAGAGATGTTTTCTTGAAAGTGTAGGAAACGATGAGGTAGAGGAGGCAGTTACCTCTTCAGGAAGAAGTTACCTACGACATGCCACCGGCATTCAACATGACGAAGTCACGAAGGGAGGATAACACTTTAAGAGCCTTCTTGGAGTGTTTCGTAGAGTTCACAAAGGATCAGGATGATTTGGAATAAATATCCAGTTTGTTGCATCGATGGGAGAGTGCATGCCAAGAGCGAACAATCAATCGCATACACAAGAGGAAGATGAGAAGAGAGTTGTGGATGTTGGACCAAATTGGAGCATTTGATGTCGAATCAATTATCTTAGACCTGGGGTTAGACGTCAACATTCTGACAGAGCAGACATGGGAAGCAATGGGAAAACCACAGTTCGCATGGTCACCAGTACAACTACGATTGGCGAACTAGAGTAAGGTTACTCCACTTGGTCAGGTGTGCCAGCTTCTAGTTGAAATTGAGGGACCCAAGACATGCACCAAATTCGATATAATAGAGATTGTTGATAACACAAGCCCCTATATAGTGTTGTTAGGGATAGACTGGGCGATGGAAAACAAGGCCATCATCAACTTTAAAAAGTGGACTATGTCGTTTGAAAATCATGAGATGAGGGTTGTCGCACCTCTTGATCCTACAGAAGGACAATGATACGTTGAACTAGCCAGAGATGAATTTACTTATGGATGGGATAGTGTATACAACATATCCAAAAATTATATTAACCCCACCACAGATGGAGAGTTGGGATGGCGCAGTGTCAGTTCGGCATCGTTAGATTCAGATGAGGCGCTCGAGAATTGGCAAAATCGGCTACACGAAATATCATTGAGGAGGTGTACACAAATCACACAATCCTTGTGTTGGGTATCCACAGAGGAGTGCGTACTACCAACATCTCAGGGATTTCCCAATTTGAGCACATTTCTCACAAAATTTGAGGAAAAAGTGGCGGAACCACAACTCCTAATGGCCTTGGAGGAAGCCTTGAAGGCTACTCCTGTACGCTAGTGGGCGGTGCACAAGTCTAATATCACAAACTAGTGACTATGTTGACACCTCATGGAGGTTAGGTTCGGCGATGCTACAGGATACAGTGGAAGAAAATATGACGGCAAAGGAGATCCGAAGGAACATGTGAATGCATGTCAAAGCCAATGGGGCTCATAGGAGAAACATGAATGGGTCCATGCATTTGTTCACACACTAGATGAAGTATCACGGAGTTGGTATGTCTCAGCAGAACTGTGACGTGGGATGAACTCTTTGGAATAGCTACGAATTGGCTTCAGCCAAACATTTTGTTTCGCATATGAGAACCCCTTCATCCATAGTACATTGCAGGTGATTCGAGAGAAGGTATTTGAAATAGTACCGGCAGAGCAACCATTAGAACTTCGGTGGAATGCAACACCGAAAATGTGGATGGAGTGTTACAATATAACAGGAGAACCAAATGATGAGGATGACCCGAGGGCCATATATGTGTCGGATTCGGAAGGAAGTCGTAGTGTCGAGGCACCAAAAATACTTTCTGATAGGTTTCAGCAACCATTGAAAATAACGAAAGTGAACATTAGGTCGGAGGAGAATCCGAAGTTCGCAAGTATTGGAGACTATTGCGATGACTCCACTATTGCAAAGATGACTGATCTATTGCATGAGTTTCAGTATTTTTTCCCAACGAAATTCTCGAAGATGAAAGGAAATTGTAGGGACTTAGGCGAAATGAAAATTCCCCTAAAACCTGATGTGAAGCCAGTCAAACAACGACCCTACCTATTGAATCCAAGGTACAAGGAATAGGTGCAAGTTGAGATTGAAAGAATGCTGGAAGTAGGCATTATAGAACCAGTAGAAGAATCAAAGTGGATCAGGTCGATGGTGGTCCAGGATAAGAAAACCAACGAAGTCTGAATATGTGTCGATTTAAGGAAACTCAATGATGCCTTCCTACACGATCCATTCCCAACACCATTCATGGATGGGGTGCTCGAAGGAGTGGGAGCTCAAGAAATATAATCCTTTACGGATGGGTTTTCGGGCTATCACCATATCAAAATCATGAAGAAAAATCAGCATAAGACTAAATTCATCACAGAATGGGGATGCTTTCAGTATATAGTGATTCCATTTGGACTGAATGCTCCAGCAATTTTTTCAAGATTAGTAGTTTCGGCGTTCAAAGATTACATTCATAAATTTTGTGCCATCTATATGGACGATTGGACAGTGTACGGTTTGGTCAAGGATCATGTCACAAACCCAAGGCTAATGCTAGAACGATATTGACAACACCATATTTCATTGAACCTGAAAAAGTGCATCTTTTGTGCTCCATTTGGAATTTTATTGGGACACATTGTTTGCAGGGAAGGAATGTTGGTCGACCCTGCAAAGATCACAATTATTGTCGACCTCCCACCACCGACAACAGTCAAGCAATTGAGAGCGACGTTGGGACACACATGATACTATAGGAAGTTTATCATAGGGTATGCAACAATCACATCACTGGTGGAGAAGTTGTTGAAGAAAGACGCCAAGCTTGAATGGAATAAAGAGTTCCAGAAGAGTTTGGACATATTAAAATCAAAGATGGTCGCAGCACCCATACTCGCATTTCTGGATTGGATGAAGGAGTTCCACATTCACATCGATGCATCATTAGTCACATTAGGAATCATCTTGGCCTATCCAGGAGAAAGAGACATCGACGACCCGATATCCTTCGCAAATAGAAAGTTGTCTGCTGCGGAGAATAATTATACGACCACAGAAAGGGAAGGGTTGGTGATGGTCTAAGCCTTGCAGAAGTTATGACACTATCTCTTAGGGGGCCATTTTAAAATGTTCACCAATCATTCAGCACTAAAATAGTTGGTGAAAAAGCCTGTGTTAGGGGAAAATATGTGTTGATGGATCTTACTTGTTAATTTTTCGCTAATTTCATTCAAACATTATCTAGGATCTTACTAAGAGAATAACATGCACGGCATAACGATCATAAACAAAAGAGACACAGAGTTTCCTCGAGGAAAATCAAGAAGGTGAAAAACCCCGCAACTTCCTCAAAGATAGAATAAGCCCCAATACAAAGATCACAATTATCAATCCCCAAAAGATAGATGACTCCAGCAACTACTCCTCCTCCACTTGTGTGCACTCCTCTCTCTCAACTATGTGAGTTGGATGAGTGAGTGAATGAATAGAATGAGAGATACTCACTCTCTATTTATACACAACTTAACCTGCGTTTAACTCTAACAGGGCCGACTTCCTAATGAAGCCTAATAACCCAACCACATGACTCATACAGGGCCGACTCCACACTGGTGGTCTAATAACCCATCAAATATAAGTTGCGACACTTGCAACACTTGCGACTCTTACAAATACAAATGATGACACTTCTGATTGGAGGCATAATACATCTCCATCATGAATATAATAAAGTACAAGTGTAATACATAGAATAATATCTTCTGATATTACAAATACATCAACACTCCCTCTTAACTAGGAAGGTATTCTCTAGATATAGTTCATCAATACATATCAACTCTTTAATTCTGGAGCTATATCATCGCCATTTCCTCATGGAACATCATCGTCATTGTTGCTATACTTGTCATCTCGATCACTGGGCTATCTCTCAATTCTTCTCGTCATAGGAAGTTCTACAGAGCCAACCCTTTTTCATGCTAGTTGTAGGCCTAGCCTCCTCTAGGCCTTCATCATCTATGTGAGCTAGCCATCTTGTGGAATCCTCAGGACTGATTACGTGCATCAACAAAACCTCGAAAGAGTATCCCAGGAATTTTACAAGCATGCAGCTCAACCTATCGGATCTCCCAGGATCTTTTACATGTGACCTTCACAAAACCTTAAAAGAGTGTCTTGCCCAGCAAGAACTCTAAAGATCATCCAAGGAATTTTACGTGCCTAGAACAACCTGTCTGGATCTCCAGGATTGATTACATGTGATCTCCACAAAACCTTAAATTAGTGTCTTTCCCAGCAAAAAATATAAAGATCATCCGAGGACTTTTATGTTCCTAGCACAACCTGTCCGAATCTCTAGGACTTATTACATCTGGTCCCCACAAAACCTTAAAAGAGTGTCTTTCCAAGCAAGAACTCTAAAGAGCATTCAATGACTTTTACCTGCCTAGCACAACCTATCCGGATCTCCAGGACATATTACATGTGGTCTATCAAAACCTTAAAAGAGTGTCTTGCTCGACAATAACTCTAAAGAGCATCCAAGGACTTTTACATGCCTAGCACATGTCCGGATCTCCAGGACATATTACATGCTACCATTGCACAACCTGTCCACAGCCATAGAGTACCATCTTGATACTCAAGATCAACCTGATCATCCTCACACAAAGCATCATCCTGATGCTCATGATCATACTAATCATCATCATATAGTATATCATCCTGATGCACATCATCATTGCATGATCATCTTGATCATCATCAAAACATCGTCCTGATGCATATCATTATCGCATGATCATCCTGATCATCATCACAGCATTGTCCATATGCATATCAGACATATGATCACCCTGATCATCACCATGTAGAACATCATCTGGAGTATCGTCCTGATGCTCATCACGCAACACTTACATCCACAGCCATGGGAAGGATCCTCCTACCACCATGCTTGGAATGGCTCTTGCAAATGTGTCCCATCACTTATTCCTCGAAGTATTCTATATCTGAAGAACACTAAGCCTCTCTCTGAAGTACTCCAACTTAACTTTGGCTAGTGGTTTGGTCAACACATTTGCAATCTGCTGATCTGTTGCAACATACTGGAGCTTCACTGCTCCTCTCTACACCATATCCCTGATATAGTGATATTTGATCTTGATGTGCTTCGACTTGTCATGGAACACCGGGTTCTCTGACAAATTCACACAACTCTGGTTGTCACAATAATACATGTATCATCCAACTAGAGATCAAATAAATCATACAATAGCTTCCTTAGCCATACTGCCTCACAACTAGATGAACAAGCTACAACATACTCTGCTTTGGCTGTACTCAGTGCTACGTAGGATTGCTTCCTGCTAAACCAAGAGATCACACCTGATCCCATACTGAAGCAGCACCCCTAAGTGCTCTTCCTATCTGCAGCACTTCCTGCCCAATCCGAATAAACATAACCCTCCAAGTTAAAATTTTGATCGCATCATACTTGAGCCCATAATCAATTGTACCTTTCAGGTACCTCATAATATGATTTACAACAATCAAGTGAACATGTCTAGGATCTGTTAGAAACTGGATCAAGGTGTTCACCACAAAGAAAATATATGATCTCGTGTTCGTCAGGTACATCAAGGACCCAATCATCTGGCGATACATCATGGCATCAACCGAATCTGATGAAGCATCACTCAATAGCTTTAGGTTCGATGCCATAGGTGTGGCCATGGCCTTGCAGTCCATCATCCCAAACCGCTTCAGGATCTCTACTGCATACTTCCCTTGTCCAAGGAATATTCCATCTATACTCTGCCACACCTCCATACCTAGAAAGTAATGCATCATTCCCAAGTCCTTCATCTCGAACTCGGCAACAAGCTTCCTCTTCGTGTCGGCAATCAATCTATCCTCACCTGTCACAAACAGGTCATCCACATACAATAGGAGTATCACTGGATTTCCTTCCTCAACCTTGTAGTAAAGGTTGGAATCCTCTTTACTCTTGGTGAATCCCAAACTGGACAAGAAGCTGTCTATCCTGCTGTATCATGTCCTAGTTGATTGCTTTAAGCCATACAAGGCTTTCTTCAATTTGCACACATATGACTCCTTGTCATGTGTCTCAAAATCGAGTGGCTGTTCCACATACACTTCCTCTTCGACTACACCATTCAAGAAAGCTGTCTTGACATCCATCTAGTGTATCTTCCACTTCATCACTACAGCCAGAGGAAGTACTATTCTGATGGAAGTGTAACTGGCTACAGGTGCAAAAGTCTCTTCATAATCTATCCCCTCTTTCTTGGAGAAAACACGAGCTACAAATCTTGCCTTGTATTTATCTATGCTACCATCTGCAACATGCTTGATCTTATAGATACACTTGGAATTCACAAGAGACTTCCCTTCTTGTCTTGGGACCACATCCCAAACATCATTCTTCTTGATCGACTAGTATTCCTCGACCATGGCATCCTTCCATTCTTTTTTTTCTGCTACTTCTCCATAACTGGAAGGTTCTTTGTTCATAAAGTCACAGAGCAAGGCAACATAGCTGGTGTGTGATATTGTCCTTTTCCTTTCTCTGTGTTCCTCCTCTAGAATACCATACCTTTCTGCATCTTGGATGAGCTCTCTAGCCCATGCAAGTTTCCTCTTGTGATATTTCTTCTCACGGGGAGGATCTACATGTTCTTGTGGATCTTCTATTTTGATGATCCACTTTTGGTATTGCTTCATTCATGGTGATGTCTTGTGTTCTGGGTATCCTTGGTTCTTCATAGTCTTCAATGGGTGTCTTCCTTGATTTGATGTATGCTAAGTTTTCATCAAAAGTCACATCCCTACTGATGTCAGCCTTCTTGAACCCTGGAAAGTAAATTATGTATGCCTTCGAGCTTTCACTATACCCCACAAATATACCGTTCTTTCCTGAAGGATCTAACTTTGTCCTCTTTTCTTTTGGAACATGTGCATCATTGCTCATGCTACTTCCATGATTGTTCTATTCTTCCTTTCTATAACCCCATTTTGTTGTGGATTGTAAGGACTGGTCAACTCCCTCTTAATCCCTGAATCACTGCATAACTTCTTGAAGTCCCCTGAAGTGAATTCTTTGCCATTGTTGGATCTAAAGATCTTGATCTTCTTATCAATTTGATTTTCTATCATGGCTTTGAATTCCTTGAACTTATCAAACACTTCATCTTTGTTCTTCAAGAAATAAATCCAAGTCTTCCTAGAGAAATCATCAATGAAAGAAACATAATATACATACCCACTCAGAGAATAGGATGACATTGGTCCGCATACATCGGAGTGGAGAATCTCCAATATTCCTTTTGCTTTTCTTTCACTTGACAAACACCTTCATGCTTTGACTGGATTTTAGGAAGACCTTCTACTTCTTTGCTTGCAATTGGTAGTGATCTATAGTGCGCATGTGCAAGCCTTCTGTGCCAAATTTCACTTAGCTCCATGGATTCATGTACCATGGCTTGTTCAGGTTGTCCCTTCAATTTGTACAATCCTCCATCTTTCTCTCCAATCACCACTGCATCATCTATGGTCTTACCTTTTGGCCACATAAGTACTTGGCCATCCACAAATGCAACTCTCATCCCTTTTGCATCCAAATATGATATGGAGAGAAGATTCTTCTTGAGTCTAGGTACATATAGAACATCTTGCATCTTTAAAGACTTCCCAGAGTCTAGCTTGTAGGAGGATACACCACTTCCTTTTATAGGGTATTGATAGTCATCCCCAAGTTTCACCTTATGAGGTGACTCATGTTCAGATAGGTCCATAAGAGATTCTTTGAATCCTGTCATATGTTTGGAAGCCCCACTGTCAATAAGCCAATCATTACACCCATGTGTAACAGTACCTTTAAGAGCAGATATTAGAACATATTCATCGTCACTCGAAGAGTCTTCACTTTCTACCTTAGTCTTCTTTCTAGGAGGTTCATCATCCTCAGCAACATGAGCAAGATATCTCTTCTTGTTGTTCTTCTTCGTGTTGTGGTTGGAGCCCTTTTTTTTATTGTGCCAATCTGTGGCAAATTGTCCCTTCTCATTACATGTGAAGCATCTCAGATATTTCTTATCTCTTTGATGGCGGTGAAAGGATTTCTTGTGATGAGATTGCTCCCTCTTGGGATTACTTCTCTTGGTGTGAGCTGTGAGAGCTTGGTCTTCACTTCCCATCTTTTCTTCTCGAGCTACAATCCTAGCTTCTTCTTGTGAACATTCCTCCCATAGTCTACTGAAGGAGATCAACTTCTTTCTTGCACAAATACCTTGGATGAAGGAGTCCCATGACCTAGGTAGGCCATTCAACGTGGTCATGACAATTTCTCCATTCTCCACTACTTCATCCACAGCTTGAAGTTGTTATTTGGATTGAGAGCTCTTAGTAAAGTAGGATTGGATGGTCTCTCCATTCTGGAACTTAACCCCTTTCAATTGATTCCACAGAGTCATCTTCTGATTTATATTCTTTCCTTCAAACAACTTGGTCAAGGAGTCAAACATCTCCTTAGTTGACTTTAGAGAAGACACATGAGGTATGAGATGGTATTTTATAGAATCAACAATGATTCTTTTGGCTTTGACCAAGTTCTTCTTGTGTAAGGCCTTAGCCTCATGTCCCTCTGGAACTGGAACCTCTTCTTTTATGTAGGTGTCCAAATCATTCTCTTCTAGGATTAACCCAATCCTATACTTCCATGCTCGAAATTTGTCATCTCCTTCAAGATTATCCTCAAGCTTGGTGTGGTGAGACATCTTAGTGATAAACTCAAATGGAAATAAAAGATTTAGGTCTTACCACTTGATTTGCTGAAAACTCGATTTGGAGCTGGATTAGGGTTTGTCAGAGAAACCCTAAAAATTCAAACTTTGAATTCCAAAAATATGAATGGATGGAAAGATGTGCCTTGCTGAGCTAATCAAGCTGGTATACTTTAATTTTGAAATCTGCAAAATTTGACCCCTCAAAATTGCCTTTGAAACTTTCAGATCTTCTAGTCAAAATCCTGAACTAGGGTTTGATAATGCTCGGGGTTCTTCCCAGCCAAAAAGTTTGATCTTGGCTCTAAACTTTGATTTTTCTGAGGAGCATTCAACCATGGTCATGGATTCCAAAAATTTCAACTTTTGCAGAAACCCTAATTTTCCACCTTTCAGATCAAACTCTCGAACTAGGGTTTGATGATGCCCGGGGTTCTACCCAACCAAAAAATTTGATCTTGGCCTCTAAACTTCAATTTTCTTGAGGAGCATCCAGCCGTGTTCTCGGATTCCAAAAATTCCAACTTTCTCTGAAACCCTAATTTCCCGCAGTAGTGCGAGCCAAAAACTGAAAATGCTTAGAATTGAATTATATCTCGACAGAAAGATGCGCCCTTGCAAGGAGAGTCAGCCTAGATTCCTACCTTTGATGATATGAGGAGAGAAACCCAAAGATTAAGAAGCACTATCTTCCGCAGCTACACAGTGTCTTCTTCGTAGCACGGCTCTGATACCATGTTAATTTTTCGATAATTTCATTCAAACATTATCTAGGATATTACTAAGAGAATATCATGCACAACATAACAATCATAATCACAAGAGACACAAAGTTTCCTTGGGGAAAACCAAGAAGGTGAAAAACCCCACAAATTCCTCAGAGATAGAATAAGCCCCAATACAAAGATCACAATGATCAATCCCCAAAAGATAGATGACTCCAGCAGCTCCTCCTCCTCCATTTGTGCACACTCCTCTCTCTCAACTATGCGAGTTGGATGAGTGAGTGAATGAATAGAATGAGGGACACTCACTCTCTATTTATACACAACTTAACCTACCTTTAACTCTAATAGGGCTGACTTCCTAAGGAATCCTAATAACCCAACCACATGACTCATACAGGGCCGACCCCACACTGGTGGTCTAATAACCTATCAAATATAAGTTGCGACACTTGCAACACTTCCGACACTTACAAATACAAATAACGACACTTCTGATTGGAGGAATAATACATATCCATCATGAATATAATAAAGTACAAGCGTAATACATAGAAGAATATGTTCCGAAGTTACAAATACATCAACATTACTCTTCCAGGACTTTGATTTTGAGATAATCGTAAAGCCAGGACGACTGAATGCAGGACCAGACAACCTGTCACGGATAGAGTCCGGGGAAGAACCAAGGAGCATTGATGAAGGATTTTCGGATGCTCAGTTGTTCAGGTTCAGAATGGTCGATGGCCATTATGAACAAATCATTTAGTTTTTAGCGACAGGAGATGTTTTTAGCATCAAGAGAGGCTCCAGAAGGTTTCACTACCAACCAGAGGAAGAAGCTAGTTGTCAGAGCTACATATTTTCAATTGATTGTAGTGCAATTGTATAAGATGGGACGATATGACATACTTCGATGATACTTCCTTCCACATGAGCAGGAAATGATTTTAGCAGAAGATCATGATGGGATTGCAGGAGGACACTATGGAGGACGTGCGACTACTAGGAAGATCCTTCGAGCAGGACTATGGTGGTCGACAATGCATGGAGATGTTGCGGACTACGCCAAGAGCTTCGACGTATGTCAATGAATAGGGAAGACATCAAGAAGGGATGAAATGCCACTAGTAACCCAAGTGACACTACAGGATTTAGAAAAGTGGGAAGTTGACTTCGTGGGACCCATCAACTCACCCGGCAAAAGAACAGGGCCACGCTACATAATCATTGCAACAAACTATTTGACGCGATCGGAAAATCTGCACCGGTGAAATATTTCTTATCCGTGACTACAACAAGATTCCTCTTCAAAAATTTGGTCACTGGGATTGGGTGACCAAAAGTACTAATGAGTGACCAAGGGACTCATTTTGTTAATCAAACAATCGCAGCGATGACATAGGAGTTTCAAATTCAGCACAAGAAGAGTACCCCGTATCACCCTCAAGCGAATGGGACATTTGAGGCGTTCAATAAAATATTGGAGCATGCACTCACCAAGGTATGAAACACAGACCAATATGATTGGGACTTGAAGATTCCAGTGATACTATGGGCGTATCGCACAACTTGTAAACGAATAACCGGCCAGACCCCGTTCAAGCTCATTTATGGATAAGAAGCAGTCATGTTGATGGATTATATTGCGCCAAGCCTGTGCATTCCAGAAGCCAGAGAAATGAGTGATGACGGGGCATTGGAGGAATGGTTGACATATTTGGTACAAATCGACGAGGATCGCTTCATCATAGGGTTTCATCAGAAATTAGAAAAGGATCGACAAAAATATTGGCACGATCGCCATGTTACACCAAAGCATTTTCAGCGTGGAGACACGGTTCTGCTATATGACAACAAGTTTGCTAAGCACACAGGTAAGTTACAAATGCATTGGTTAGGTCACTAAATCATAAATTTTGTCACTGATGGAGGTGTGGTGTAGATACAAAGTTTATATGGGGTATTTTTTCCTAAGTTGGTAAATGGGAATCGGTTGAAACCCTATCACCATGATTAGGTGCATAGCAGTTGAGAACCAGAGGAAAAAAAATAAAATATAAAAAAATTATGACAAAGTGGAAGCATGACTAGCCGGGTCATTCATTGATGTTTCGCATGCTTGCACGCAAGAGTCAAATACGAGCATGATTATTATGGATCAACATCACTAGAATACGGAGGAGGAGTGTGATGACAGAATCAGAGGGCTATGGGAAATATTTTGCAAATGATTTAAGAATCAGACACCAAGGATGCAAGGAGCAAGCATAAATACAAGCGTCGAAGGTCAGTTAAACAAGGAAGTATCCATAAGTCGGAAGAGGAGATTTAGTTAGATCCATGACGCAAGATGGTAATATAGTGAGTTGAGTGAGCAATTCCAGGGAAGCTGTGTAAATGATTCATTTCATTTCATGTGGAAGCACTCCAGGTGCACTAAAGGCAAGAACGACGAGTGTGCATGAAAAACTAGCGAAGGAAGCGACACAGACATTCGGGAGGATCGAATATGAGGTCTCACCTAATATTTCTAAGGGTGTGGTAGTAGTTAGAACAACCGTGGTCGAGGTGACCACCAGAACACCAGGGGAGGAGGCCCGCTGGCTCCAGCAGCGGACGACCAAATGTGCGAAACAAATGTGCCAGAGCAGTTGGCCTGTTTCACAATTTGGTGACATAGATGAACTTTTCCCCAGTCCGGAACAAGCATGAATCTCACCAGCCGACACAAAAGGAATAGATGACAAAGGTTTCCAGATACTGGAGGATGAGTCCGAGAAGTACATGATAGAGAACCAGAAACTAGAGGATGAGTTCGAGAAGTACACAACAATGAGCTCCAGACGGCAAGAACAACTTCAAAAGTTTACCACAGCGAAGGATGAGAAGAATACCAGAGGTGTCCAGCTGAGGTGGCTCGAGGGAGAGCCACAAGTTTGTGTTTGGGGCCTATTAGCACAGGATTAGTCTCCATGAAGTGTGGAATCTGACAGCTACAAAAAGGGATAATCTGTAAAAGAAGGGTCATTCACGGAAAATGAGGAAGCACAATATTAGTTTAGGTTGTTAGAATTGGTCATGTGGACCGGTAACCACTTAGTTTCATATAAGTACGGGTATGGTTGTAATCCTAAGGGCATCTATCTTTCGATCTATGATCCTTTATTTTGAGATCGACATAGTTGGAGAATTATGAACTATTTTGTATCCGCGATAAGATGTTTTGACTGTTTCTGTGAAGGTTTTTTCCATAGGTTTTGATGAATGCATGAAGATGTCTGGTTATTGTTATATCTTTTGTCTTTGTTTCTGCTAAATGATGAATACAAGTTTTTGCAAAATGTTTAATACTCTTTGGTTTGGTAATTGTTTTTCATGCGAATGAGTAGTTTGATCATGTTGATGCGAATGTCCATTGTATATTTAATTTGCAATGGTGAATATGAAAATGATGAATTGTTATCATAATGCGAAGGCATAATCTCTGGTTTCTGCAATTGTAATGTGTGTTTGATGCATTTCCTACTCCCACTACGGAAACTTGGTTCCTGCAGCCCCCTTATCCATCTCGGGTGAGACTTCACTCGCTCTGTGAGTGTTGCTGGAAAGGATAAAACCCCTTTGGGCTGGTGTTTAAGGGATTTTGGTTGATGTTTGTTGATGACAGTGCAAAGTGAACCCCTGTCGATAGTCGTTGTGTCAACAATATAGCTTCTCGAACGTTTCTAGGGCTAACCTGATATTTTTTTATTCTTTCTTGGATTTAACTATTTCAGTGCAAATCATGTCACTGGCTTGCTTGTAAAATTCAATCTTATCAATATTTACAAATTATTTGAAATCTATAGTATGTTCTTCAAATCTCCAGTCACTTAGTTTCATAGGTTTGGGTACCTTAGGTTCAAGTATGGAAAACCTAAAAATATCCTGCTAATGATCAGCAACTGAGATCAATCTCCTTTCTACAGTTGGGATTTCTTGTCTAATCTCCTTCACAATTCTTATTTCTATCTCCCTGATATTTCTATAACAGGACTATACATTTGTATTCATAGGCACTGGCTCTGCTGAATATGATACTTGCATATTTTGAGGGATAGTGAATTCTATGGAAGGATAACTGGTAACTTGATAGGATCCCCCTTTAGAAAAGTTGGATTTTATATTAATTCAATTATTTATCTTGGGATTTCAATTGAATCTTGTGCCTATACTAATGCTTGTTCATCTCCCCCAACCTCTATCATGTCCCTCTTAGGATATGGGCCATGCTTAGTTTCATCAATATCCATTTCTTGGGGTTATTTAGCTATTATTTTATGCCCTATTAGTTGTCCTTGTTTTTCATGTTCTTCAATGCTCTTCAAGGCCTCCTGGACATCTTCCTATGTTTCCTTATTATCTATTTTTTCGCAAACATGCTTGGCCTGACATATGTAAGATGAATTTTTGTTCTCCATCCTCTTCTTTGAGATAATTTGATGTGGATCATAGGCTACCTTTTCATCCCTCTCAAGATTTAACTGATTCAAATATCCTTCTACATATTGGGAAGCATTCAACCCTCTTATGATGATAGGTCCTATTTCTTTTGGAAGTAAAAATGAATTGTGCTTCTTGAGGTGTCTAATGTGTATCTCATTTGAAGTAAACTTTTTTCTAAAAAAATACATGGAAAAAATACTAGAAGTGATAAGAAGAAACATATTGTATGGTTCTTCTTCAGATCCATATACCATTATCACTATATGATCCTCATAGAAGAACCGATCTCCTGTCTGTATATCAGCTGTGAATTGTAGATGTTTCTTGTTTTCTGGAAGCATCCTGGGAGGATAGCTGCCAAAAATAAGGGTATACACTACACTCACCACATTGTCTGTGAAAACTAAAAACTGAAAAATTATCAGCCCTCCTTAGGACTATCTTATACCATCCATCAACTGGGAATTGGATTCCTTCTTCGTCATTTTTCTTCAACCCTAGGTGTTTAAAACTATCATAATTTTTGTAGAAAAACATAAAGAACAATTAGGATGGATATCTGAAATATTCAATTGCAAGAAACTATTCTAATTGCTCATGTATGACCTCTTCTAAATGACTACAGAGATCAATTTGACATGAAATTCTTCCAGTTTCTATAGTAAACTTGATAAATATTCCCAAAATGACCTCATCTATAGAATTATCATTCTCCAAGGCCTACAATAGTACAAATGATGGAAATAAATTTCCTATAACTCTCAGAAAGAAATGTGGTATGATAGGGGGGGTCTGTAGGTATTTACATGCTAGGTTCCAAATGTTGGGACAAAAATGGATGGCGTTCAAATGGTCCAAGGTTATGGAAGGCATTTTCTAGGGATTTCTCATTGAAAGAGTAGGGAGCTAAGGATTTACGAATGTAAACCATATGTTTAAGTGAATCCAGAATGATGTAGAATAGGGTTTTTGACATGTATGAGGAGTGTTATAGGTCAAAACTGCACTTCTCCGTCCGTGATCTCCTTTAGCTAATTATCACACAAAAGGACAAAAGGGATGGAAGAGCATGTTGACCCTAGATTATGAATGGCCTAGACCTACCCTCATTCAGCTGATAAAAACTCACCTTTTCCCACTTTATGAGCAAAAACGCTAGTCTATAAGCCTACAACACGTTTTTCCCTTAAAAAACTCTACTCTGCTTCATAAAAGCAACTTTTTTCCTTAAAAAAATCTACTCTGCTTCATAAAAGTAGCGTTTTTCATCAGAAATACTCTACTTTGCTTAATAAAAGTAGCGTACACCTCAAAAAGTGATTAAAAATATATTAATTTGATGGAATGGGATTAGTTGAAGTTGGTTTTACAACTTCCCCAACCTACCAATCAAACTACCTCTCAATTTAAACTACCTACCTTGTCCTATAAATACAAGGGAGATGCATGAGAGAGGGAGCTAGAAACTATGCATTAAGGGTTGTTATGCTTGAGGAATTCTAAAGGTAGTGTGAAGAGAAGGAGCCCAGGATCCGGTTGCACAAGCACTCTGAATGATCAGGTATCATTGTACTGATTATTTGCTTTTGACAATAAAGGTTGAAGTGCCCTTCCCGTCCCAATCAAATGTCTAATGGATTGCATGTTTGTTTGGATTAAATGCTTGAGTGTATTTGATGTCTAAATTGTATTTCAATTTCATCATTGTTATATCAGTCAAGATACATTGAGGAAGGTATCTTTGTATTGTAGGTTTGTCGAACGGAAGATCAAGTGGAGGATCGATCGAAGGAGCAAGCGTAAGCTAGGATCAAACTTCGTTAATAAGGTATGCCTTCCAGAACCTTGATGTCTTTCCTTTTATAGAAGCCTATGTAATATGATTAATGCATTTACCTGTCACCCCTAAAGTTGGTAGTGTCCATCTCCTCACTATAGGGTAGAAATCCCGAACAACAGACTGGCGACTCCACTGGGGACCGGTTGTTTTTTGTTCTAGGAGACTTGTTTTTAACATTCCTTCCAGTACTTTTTGATATTTTTGATCCTCTGAGAGGATTTGTAGGGTACAGTAGCATGTTGTCTTCACTTGACTCATCCCAGTTTGAACTTTTTAAGCTTGTTTTAAGCCTTCCTTGGCAAAAATGCTCGTTTACCTTAACACAGTCGCTTTTTTCTCCTGAAAAACGTTGGTTTTGCTTCACATAGTATCTTTTTCCCTTGAAAAACGCTGGTTTTGCTTAACACAGTAGCTTTTTTCTCCAGAAAAACGTTGGTTCTCTACTGCATAGTAGAGTTTTTTCCTGTAAGTCTCTATTTGCTTTTGGGATTGGATTTCCGCCTATTTGGTTTGATTTCCAGCCTCTTTCCTTGGCTTCTTAACTGATCCTTGAGGTCTTTGTGCCTTTGTTGAGTCTTGTTTGCCTCTCCCTAACCCCTTAGGTCATATTTTGCTTGCTTGAGTACTTTTGAGGTGTCTTGTTTGTTTGTGACTTTTTTTTTGGAGATCGTGCGTTGTTCTTTAATGGACATTGCTGCTCATCCATACCCTAGTAGTGTGTTGCAAGTATACAAACCTTTGTGCATAAAATTTGTTGTTTTTTGCGACACGAATATGCTCTTTTGGTGTCTTATCCTTTGATTTAGGGTTTGGCCCATCTTTAGAGTCTTTAAGGTGTCTTTCCAAAAAAAAAATTTTTTTGAGTCCTGACACTTCCTAATCTCGTTGTTAGTTTCAGTTCCAAGCAAGTTGGAGTATCTTAGTTTGTTTCTTTTTCAGTCTTTGTGATAGTAAAGTCATCTTTAGTTCACTTTCCTACCTTCTACTTGGCTTAGTGCTTTTGTTTATGGTTTGGTGCTTTGGAGCAACTGTAGAGGTTTGATTTCCGGTTATAAGTGTCTCTCATCCCTGTTTTCTTTCCACTTTGTTTCCAAGTTTGAAGCTTTTTCCTTTGAAAAAATTTGTAGGACAAGTCTTTATCAAGTCATCGATTTGATTGTTGTGGATTTAGAGTCATTTTTCCTTACCTGCATATATTTTATAGGTCTTACTTGCTTCCATGTTCGAGTACTTTTTCTTTTACATATAATGAAAAAGAAAAAAATGAGATTGGTAGTTTAAAGTAATAAGGCTTATAATCATTTCAGAGTAGCATAGTTTACTTTGTTGTGAAATTGAAAAGAAAATGAAAAAAAAGAACTTTGTTTAGGTTTGCTTAAATTTGATTTTGGACAGAGCATAAGCAAAAAAGAAAAAGAGTCCCTTTTATTGTTGAAAGTTGTTTCATTTCTCACACTTTACTTTCTGTTGCAACCACACCACACAATGCACTACCCCGTTGAGTAAAAAGTAACCTTAAAAATAACTTTAATAAAATCAATTAGAAACAATTTGTATTTCTAGGGATACACAACACCAACTAGCTTAGGCTAGAGTTTCGAGCTTAAAACACCTTAAACTGCTCAAAGCTTGTTTCATTGCTCAAAAATTGTAGTGCGACTTTCATATAGGTAAACCCATCTATATCAAGTATTCCTGGGAAAATCTACTGAAACCATAGCTAAGCACGAGGCTGTGGAAGATTGGATTTGTTGAGGATATCCCCTCACTTTCCCTTCAACCATAGACTAGGGTCGATTCACGTATGGGGGTCCATTCGGACTTCGGGCTTTGCTACCCTTCCCACACGTTTTGATCACACTGACGACTGTCCGCCTAGGATATTTTGTACTTATGGTAGCCTTAGTATCAGACCTATAGGATCATACACAGGTGACAGCAGAGGATTATACCTATTGTACCTAGGACAAACATGGGAGGAAATACCTTGTAGGTATTTGGGAGGGCGGTTGAGTGATTCTAGCACTTGCACCCTTAGTCATTGTATTGTGGACCCCGGGTAACTGTCCTTCTTCCTTCATTGATCTGTTCTAGGCCTTCATCATCCTAGACTCTTCTCCGGAAGGCATCTTGTTTTCCTTGTTTGTATACTTAGGATTTTTTAGTGGTATGCTCTTTGCCCCTTAGTCTTAGTGGCCACTAGGTTTTTACTTAGTTTTATTTTTTCATAATTGTGGAAGACCAACAGCTTCGTAGGTCTAGAAGGTTGCAAAACCTTCTCCCACTCAGAGTGGAACCAATACCGCCACCACGACGATGGAGGACAGACTCCGGTGGTCTTTTTGAAACTACTGGTGAAATAGAGGTTCCTGGTGAACCACAACCTAGTACCCCAGATCAAAAAGATTTTAATACAGTCGATATTGAGGATCTCACTTATGGTGAGTTAAATACTCCTTTTAATCCTCCTCTGACCAGACTTAACAATCCACTTCTCGTGCCTATTGGTTTCCAGCAACCTAATTATAGTGCATACTTTTTCACACCTGGGCATATTATGACTAACCCGGGAGGCGAACAGGGAGTTCCACAGACTCCCACAATAGGTATGAATACAAATACTGTAAATCTGCCTTCCACTGTTACACCGAGTTCGACTCAGACAATTTATGTTTCCACTCCGTCCTTTAGTTTTAATGCTGGTACGTTAGGAATGCCAAGCTCAACAGCTTTGACATTTGCCTCTACCCCTACTTTTGGACCCAGTAATACAGTGAATGTCGTTCCACCTCCTGCGACTCAACAGTCATACCATATACCTAGTACTTGGATTTCCACACCCAATGTAGGGATGAATACCTCTGCAACTATGCCTGTCATGAGTACCATGACTGCACCGTCCACCTCGACTACCCCTGGTTTTAACACCTTTGTAGGTTACAACATGAATCAAAATAATGTACCTGCAGGAAACACCCCTTTTTCTTTGTTTTCTGAAAAAGGGGGTAACATCCTGAATCAACAATATGGCAGGGCTAACACCCAGCCACAATGGAAGAACATGTAGAGTACCAACCCACTTTCATTTGGATGAGAGAATTTCAACAACACTTTCACACAACAGCAGATGGTAGGGTGCAACCCCAACTAGCAGATGGTTGGGGGCAACCCCTACCAGCAGATGGATTGGGGAAACCCCTACCTACAAATGGATGGGGGAAACCCTAACCAATAGTTTATGGGTGAAAATATGGGTGGTTCCCCCTTCATGACCCCAGCTTATCAAATGCCATCTTATAGACCTCGTTTACCATTTCTGGCAACTTTGAATTTGCCAGATCTTTCCAAATTAACGAATGATCTGGTGTACCATAACGCGATGTGGCCACCTATTCCTACTAAGCTACCTTTCGACATTCCAAAATTTGAAGGAAAAACTGATGAGGACCCTGGTGATCATGTTACCACTTTCCATTTATGGTGTTCTTCGAACTTGTTGAACGAAGATTCCGTTAGGTTGATACTTTTTCAAAGAACCTTAACTAGTGTTGCAGCCAAATGGTACATTGAGTTATCTATAGCCACATTTTTTAATTTTCAGGATCTCGTGACCGTTTTTCTGAACCACTTCCAACTTCCTGTTTGGTACGATGCCAAGACAGATATTTTTTCTACATTTAGACAGAATAAGGCCACGCACTTATCTGATCACATTCAGGAGTGGCGAAGACAGAAGAGGCTCATTAAAGCCAATATACCTCCAGAATTCCTTTTAGAGTGGTATCTGAAATCACTCCTTCCTTACATTTCTAAGGAAGTAGCTACTTCTGGAGTGTCTTCAGAGGAAGAATCCATCTTACAGACCCAGTGGCTAGACCTATTTTATGGACAGTCTGGGCTAATTTATGAGATTATACCAGATGCACCACGATCAAACACTAATCTTGGAAGACCTGAACCTAGACCACATGCTGACGACATAGTGGGTTCAGTTGATTCTGCAGCTTTTGACGCATTGAATAAGCATATTCATGCCTTATCCATCAAACAATCGAATGCAGAAGCGACCTCCATCACAACCTCTCCTTCTACTACTGAATCTGTAAACCAGATTCAGAACAATCAAAAGGGCCCTCGGCATCCCAACAATAAAAAGAAGGGAAAGAAAGGAGAGGGAAACCAGCAAAAGCCCAAAAATAAAGAGAATGCCGAGGAGGGTAACAGAGAAAAGAAGAAGGTTAAGTTGCCTTGTAATCTTTCTTGTTTTCTAAGGATTTCTCATTGAAAGAGTAGGGAGCTAAGGATTTACAAATGTAAACCATATGTTTAAGTGAATCTAGAATGATGTAGCATAGGGTTTTTGACATGTATGAGGAGAGAATTGCTCTTTTGGTGGTGAAATAATGCCTTGAAAACCATTTTACAAATTCAGTACAAACTATTGATCTAGGGAAGGAAGTTCAAGTAAATTTGACTTCCAAAGGTTAAGTTCATCTTGGTCTGCAAAATATAAGGCTTTATATTCTCTGATTGTTTCATTCAAGTCTAAATTGGTGATTAATGTGTTAAAGATGTCATCCTCATGGTCATAGATGTTCTCCTCTCCTAAGAATAGAGGCTTCCAGATCTTAACTTTAGGTTTGGAGGCCATTTTAGATGAAAAAATGGTTCAGTAGCTTCACTAGTTACTAGGGAAAAAATCACAGAATTTAGGGATTTTCATACTCTATAACAAGCAATGGTATAAACAAAAAGGTTGGGTATCAGTAACCAGAAAAATACAGGGATGATGGATGATAGCTGAATTGGAATAGTTAAGGCGTTGATGTGGAGTGGTCATCTTCACGTAGATTGTAGGCTGGTACACTGGGATGTCAAGAGCACATTCCAGTTCAAATAGAAATGATTTTTTTTTTAAACAGGGGAAATATATTTTTTGTTCTCTTGGGAGTATGATTATCCAAATTGGATTCCACGACTTACTATATGAGGATGGAAAGGATTCAGGACCCACTCGACAAATGCATATGGGGATAGTATTAGTTGTACTTCACTTTATGTCTCATCACAAGTAGATACCACTTCTAGTTTCCCAGAGTGGTAACGCGCGGATAAAAGGCGGTATAAGAAATTTTTTCTTGAATATGTGTGGTCAATCAAGGTTAGGCCTGTGTCCTTAGTGGTTTTCAGGAAAACATGCCCTCATCTCACTTTTTAGAAGAGTTCATATTATCGACGCATTTTAGATCTCCACTGTTGATATGTCTCATGCTTCTCTGGACTTGCACATACACCTTTTTTCCTTAACTGACTTGCATTTTATGGGTGCGCCTGATCTTTGGACCGTCATATCTATCCTGATATAACATCTCATCCTTTCTAACACTTAAGCACTCATTTTTAGGCCCCTAATTTCTATATTTCAGTCACATTGAGGATCATGTTCTAATTCCCATTGATTCTTTTAGCTTCTGAGGCTAAATAAACTAGGAAAATAACTTTATGGAACTCAAAAAGAGGTAATTTATATATTGAAAATATCATTTTATTTTTTTAAATAAGAAAAGAGCCGTGCTATTAAACTATGGAAAATTTTGTTACAAAAGGTGTATAGTCATCCAGTGTCTTTCAAGTATGCAAGGAGATAAAAAAATATACAGCATTGTCCTGAGCTATTTGAGTGAGACCCAAAATGCTAGAGTTGGTAACCCACATAAATTGCCTGTATCTATACTTGACAGAATTTAAGATATTACAGAGATGTTCAAAGTCTAGAAATTCAAACATACTTAGAGATGTACCTATAGGATTGATCATAGAAAACAAAAAGTAGAGGTCATAAAAGAAACTAAGAGTGACCTACCTAATATTATTCCATAGGATCATCATCCCTGATGATGATAGGAAATTTCTTGCTATTTCTAGGTGCAAGAGAAATAGATTTAGTGATTCCCTCATCCAGGTGTTCCTCCATAATCCTGATTCTGGTGGCCATCAGTTGGTTGATTTGGTTGTGGTTGTGATGTCCCCTCCTATCATACCAGCATGATAGAGAGGATCATGATGCTAAAACCGGGCATCTAGCCCCATATCCATTAATTAAAAACTTATTGATAAAAAGACATATACATGTGCATGTTATAGGAACACAGCGGAATAAAAATCATGTTTAATTTCCAACATACATTCAACATTTCTGTGACAGCCATTAAATAAAGACATTGCAGAATTTATAAAAGGAAATACTTATATTAACAAGTAGTCCCAAGCAACCAGCTATGCATCTGCAACATTCCACCCAACCATAGGCCAGTTGTGCTTATCAACCTCTTGATAAAACTGCCACCCCCAAGCTGGGCAAGATTACTACAAGGAACCAGGGAACAACAGACTCACACATAGCCAAGCATACACCAAAATGAGCCAATCCAATCTACAATTTGGTTTATCAGGTTGCTAGGAAATGGAAAGGAAGAATTGCTAAGCTAGTGTGCTCAACCACATAGCTATGGATACCTCTACAAGATCTATTTAGCTTGGCACCCACAATGCCTACACACCCCACTCAAGGAAGTATTCCCTTCACCAATTCACAGTCCCTCAGGCCATACCTTCCAATTCTAGAGTGTCCTAGGTGTGCATAGAAGAGTAGCCATCCCTCTTGATCTTCTTGAGAGGTTATTCTCCCCACTAGGTTTATCAAGCCAATTCTGTCCACTACCACTCCAAAACTCCTGCTCACAGATTCAAACCAAAACAAGGATGCACATAACAACAAAAGTATAAGTGTTGGGCATGAAGAAACGTTTTTACAGTGAGATGCCCAAAGATGGGGTTTTCCTTAGCTTCATAAAAACGTGGGAAACCCAAAAATGAAACTGGAAGATGGGGAATAACCGTGGGAAGCCAAATCCATTTTCAGAAAAACGTCCATAGACATTCCGGGGAAAAAACGGCCTCCATGACAGTCCCAAATCGTGGTCCTTCTTCCCCAGCCACTGTGTAATACAAAAATGAGCTCCCAACCATGGAAAAATGTAGGAAAATTGGTAAAAACGTGATGAGGAAAGACCCAGTAGTTCAGACTGCGTGAGAGAGGAAAGACTGTCTGTTCAGAATGGCTTTGGGCACCATTTCATGGGTGTTTTCTTGCCCAAGGAGACAAAATACGATTTCCCAGGTTGATGGCTTGCCCATACACGAAATTGGCTGCCATACCTCTTCATTCCCAAGGCATTAACTGCCTCAACCAACTCTTGGAAGAATTAAATGATTGGGTGCATAACCCAAAATGGGTAGTTGGTGGTTCATGGGTTTTCTCATTGACACATGGATTAACACCATTGGCTCAAGGGTTTGAATAATTCCCTCCCTATTCCTTGTAGAATCATGCCCCCATCTCTTTGTTGCATTGCATAGCTAGTTGAGGGTATTTCCATTAAAATTCGTAATTACATGACGTCTTATTTACATTGTGCCTATCTAGCTAAAGAACCATAGGCATCTATTTATTTAATTGTCGATACATAAAATGCTAAATCAATGGTGGGGCCTTGGCCTTGAGCTCCTCACCATGATCAAATAACAATATTTACATCATTTACGATTTAATACAAAGGGGGTCAAAATGGGGACATTACAGCGGTTTTCCTCCAGAGTGCAGTAGTATTCGACATTCTTGGCTATGTACCCTCTGTGTTGAAGCATGTTTTTCAGAAGACTGCGCATAATACAATGGAGCGTCACTGAGCATTCATAGTGGTCAGCGTGCACCTTAATATTCCATGGTTTCCATATCCATGAATCCAGGGAATTGAAGGGGGTACCTTCATGCATATATTCTGGGTGTGAGGTTTTGGCTTGCTAGTTATCAGTTGGATTGTCAGATAATGTTCTTTTAACCTTACCGGAGGCTGGCTGCTCCACACCACAAGACAAAATCCATTGCATCGAGGATTTCTACTCCATTTCTCGAGACAAATTCTACTATATGAATTGGATTCCAAGATGGCCAACGAGTTTAGAGAGGTTATCATTAATGATTTTTACCTCTTTCTGAAACCCCTTAAGGATATTCTTCACCAGAGTATGGGGTAGATTCTCTTTGGTGTCTTACATGAGGATTTCCCCAGAGTAATATTACTAGTCCAGAAGGCTACCAAGGTGCGGACAAAAAGAGCAATTCTTCCTCTAGTAAAGCTCGAGTCAGATTCCTAGAAACCAAGCTCGGCTAGGGATAGACTTTTGTTGCTATCATAGTAATCATCCTAGAGTTTTTCCTCTTTGTTTTCAATTATCTTTCTGATATCCAGTGGAACTGTTGAGAAATAGGCTCTTGCAGCGTCAATGGCTTTTAGTTGATTCATTTTGTGATGGAGTGGTTCTCCAGACTAGCAATAAGACACTTCCTAAGTCTCACCATTTTGAAATCTATGTAATTGCAGTAGATGTTGAGAGGATAAACAGAGTAACCACCCGCCCAGAACATAAGGGATAAATGAATGGCCCAACAATTTTTTTTTTCAAGATAGCCTCCCATTATAGATTGATGTTGAAAAATCATCATACCTCTATTCTTTGTGATGGCACTTGTCACATACCCTCCCGTGGACCCAATTCAGGGAAGGGAATATGATAGCAATCTCTGGGGCTGTTCATAAATCTCATCCCATTCATTAGATTCACAGTAATTAAATAAATGTGTGCAGATGCAAATCAATTAAAATATGCACAGTGGATTTAAAAACTCATCCACACACATATCATATGCATATAGCATATAAAAAAAATTCATCAATTTAAACATTTAGGAAGTAAATACATAGACAGAAAAACACTTATCTTCATTGAGCAATTGTCCCAAACAACTAGCTATGTCGCTGCAACATTCCACCCAACCATAGGCCTGTTCTGTTCATCAATTCTCTCAACACAACTGCCAACCCTGAGATGGGCATGATTCTTACAAGGAAAATGGGACATTCATACTCATACAAAGCTCAATAATCACTACATCTAAGCCAAGCGAGTCCACAACTAGGTTTATCAGGCTAAATATGAACCTTGGATGCTTGCACTCAAGCTCAAGCCAATACAATGGATACCCATCCCAACCCCAACCTTCTCTTACGCATAACAGCTCAAAAAATGGACATGGATACACATTTCTAGCAATGGAATTTACAAACAGGATAGCCATGGGTTTTCCCCAAATCGTGGCTCACCCAAACGAACTATAAAAAGGGAAATTCATCCCCAGGGAGAAACCTCATTTATTCCACAAGTTATCAGTGTTTCAAATGGCCAAAACGGCCTCATTGCAAACCCAAATCAATCTTTTCTCTTCCCCATTGGTAATCAAAACAAAAACGCCCTTCCCAACTTGAAAGATGAAGGAAAACACAGGAAATCCATGGAGAAAAACATCTAGGTAGCTCCAAACTCATGGGAGAGCAAAACTCCTTGATGGGTAATGTCTTGGGGAGCAATTCATGGCTCTTTCCTTGCCAAGGAAACCAAACACATTTTTCCATGAAGGGTGGCTTTCCCATACTCGAATTTGGACAACCATACCTCTCCATTCCCAAGGCATTAACTACCTCAACCAACTCTTGGGAGAAATGAATGATTGGGTACAAAAGTCAACATGGGTAGTTGAGGGTTTGATGGGTTCTCTCATTGACACTTGGATTGACTTGATTGGATCCAAGGGTTTGAATATTTCCCTCCCAATTCCTTGTAAAATCATGCCCCCATCTCTTGTTGCATTGCATAGCTAGTTGTGGGTATTTTATTAAAATGCATATTTACGTGATATTTGCAATTCCAACGTGCCTGTCTAGCATGTAAACTGTATGCATCACTAAATCGATGGCAGGGCCTTGGCCTTGAGCTCCTCACCACGATTTTATAACAATATTACATCATTTACATTTTAATGCAACGGGGTCAAAATCGGGATGTTACAATCCCCTCCCCCTTGGAATAACACCGTCCTCAGTGTTCCAACACTTAAGAATATATACCCACTTTACACATGCCCAAAATTCACAAAATGTGGCAGGCTTGTCTTGCTTTCATCTCTTTACTTTCAACCTTCAGGATCTAGTCCTTTGGATTCCACAAGTTGCTCATGCTGGCTTTGATCTTCCAGCTTTACAGGCAGGCATTGCTCCACAGCAATCCCTTCCTTTTATTTATCTTCCAGCTGATCTACAAGTCTGGAATTTCATGGATGCCATCTTTCTTGTTGTCCTGACAACTTATTGAGGAGTATTTCTAGCCAAAACAAGTAGCTTTTGGTATGCTTCCATGGCCAATGTGAAGAACTGGCTCTCACTTTGCTCACTAGCAACAGTTGGCTAGTACATCTGCAAACAATGGCTTTCAATTTCTCACCTGTGAGATTCATCGTGGCAATTCCTGTTAGGACAAGGATAACACAATATTAAAATTAGTTAATTATTTCCCCAATTGACATGGAACATCCATGTTTTTTCGATGAGACTTCCACACATTTCATGCCTTCCCAAAATACACATGAGCTCATTCATGTTCATCCTTTCATAGGGAAAGAGTTATTTCAGCATTCACAATTCATTTCAAGCAATTTAGCCACAATCTATTTTCATCTATGACATGCACTCAACAATCTTTTGTTTCTAAGATGCATCAGTCGAAAGGGAAAGAGAAGAGTAAGAGTTTCCCCCCTCTTAGTCTTGTTCCAATCTGGAGCCACACCATCACTGTGGTTCTATGCTCCTTATCCTCTTTCACTTCAATGTGAATGCTTGACTTTCCCTTTCTTGGATATGACACATAGTGTCTAAGGTCTGTTTGAGGATTTTCTACTAGGGAACCTTTCCCCATTGATGTCTACAGAACCTTTGGCTGCTAGGGCCCACACATGTCCACTAGCACCATATTTCATTATGGCTTACACTGAGTTCTTTAGGATGGTCACATGTCCACATGCATCCCTATGATGCCTTTATAGTCCTTGGTTCCAACAATACCTATACTCAAAGATTGAATCAATTCACATGTTTAGTTTATTTTCATAGGGTTTATCTCTAAACAAGAGTTTGAGAAAATCATAACCAAATCATATAGACATGTATTTCATAAGCAAGAAGTTGCGAGATAACCAAATACTTATCTGTATTGGATGTCTTCACTTTATTCCACAGGCCCCTTCTTTGCTTTACAAGCATTGGATTTCCCGTGGATACAATAAAGAATGTTGGGTTAGCACGCAGGCTACTCCACAATCATTCGAATGGCAATGCCATGCTAGTATGCCAACTAGGTTTTAGTAATTAATTAATGAATGTTTGGCCAGCACACTGACTGCTCCACAACATCAAGTGGTTAATGCCCCACCAACTATTCTCTGAATTTATCAAGCATCAGTTACTCTCTAGATTTACCAAGAATTTTAACGCCCAACCAGTTACTCTCTGGATTTACCAAGCATTTATTGTTCTTTCAGGGTCCTTACTTTCCTACAATGACCAAGGTTTCCAACAAAGAAACAATAGTGTATCATCTTAGCTGTTAGAAGACTTATACCTGAAATCTTCATTACTCCAAACAAGAAATAAATGAAAATGAATACTTATCTGTATTGTGCATTTTGCTTTTTGGTCCACACGGTCCTGCTTCGCTTTGCAAGCCTTGGGATCGCCTATGGACTTGGATGTTTGGACAACACGCATGCTGCTCCAAAACATCAGGTAGTTAATTCCCAACTAGTACACCTTCACGTCGACTGGATTTACCAAGCATTTGTGGTGCCCAACTAGTCCCATACCTGGTTGGTCCTCTCCATTTTCGAGCCAGCACATTCGTCTGGTTCATCGACCAATGGAAGGAAACTGCGCCATGGACCATTATAGGTCAAGGCTCTACCACTCTGCCTTTGGCTTGCATCAGCCTTTCACATGTGTCACAACCCTCCACGTGCATCACAATTGTTCATCCACACAAGGATGGCACGCCTTATCCTGGGAAAACCAACGGTTCCCTTTAGGAACTCTATTGGTGACTTTTTTAACTACAGGCTATCATGGCCCCATGATACCCACTCACACTACACAAAGGTTATCACTGATCATATAGTCCTCTTGAGTACCCTTTATTCACTTTTCCTCTTAACGTGCGACACGAAATTACATCTGTGTAAGCTGATAACACAAGAAGGATAAGCAGACTCATCAGTATTGCTGCTCTAAAATTGTAACCATATTTCATAACATTCACTATCAAGTATTGAAACACTAGGAATGCATCCATTCCCTTAGGGTGTAGTCAAAATTGACAACCCTATCATAACCCAGCACCATAAAAGTGTGCACTCCCTTTCAGATGTGAGACATGTAGGCCCTAATCATACTCAAGCAGTCTGGAATAATAATGAAATAATAAAATATGCTCTGCATATAAAATCTAATAACTAGACATGTATGTTCTGAGTTAGGGTTAAAAAATACTTATCCCTTTTCAGATGTATCTTTCCTTCATTTGCGAAGAATTGGGGCTCCCTTCTCTAATTCAATAGTACTTTGGTTTGCCACCCCAATATTTTCACATTCCATAACCCACACATGCCTTCTTTGCATAATTTCACCATCTCACTCACATGGCTTTCCAACATGCAGTGCAGCTGAGGTTTTATCAAAATTTACAATGGTGTTTCACCCAAAACCCATTTCCAAAACATGGGATCCTCCCCATCTAGTTTGGCTTATGCAGGCCATCACACATGGTCTTATCGCAATGTGTCATCCAGGCACACTTATCGAATAGCCAGACAGTCAGCAATATTTGACAATAAATTTAAATTTGATTGTTCCATAACCAATCAATGTCATTAATAATTAAATTCAATATGAATTTGCAATTCTGTCTACTACAGAAATTGATTTGCTTAGCAATGAGGCTATCCTCATATTGTTTGGCTGTCATAAGTTGTATCACTCTGTCCATTATGGTTTCACCCTTGATACCATACATGAACAACCACCTACAATATGTCCTCCTAATACCATTTTATATAAGTCAAACAGTCATTAGCAACATTTAGCAAAATCTCAAATCTGAAATTTGTAAATCTGTTTTCCTACAGAAATTAGATTTACCACCATGAGATTATTCTCATAAATTTAAACCATAAAATTTTCATATTTGTTTCATACATACTTTACAACCATGATAACCCTCTCATAACCTTTGGCTTCTGCACATGGTAGATCCTGGCTTTTACTATGGACTTATCCTCATTTCCATACACAAGACTTTTCTACCTGCAATCTGAACTTCAATCAACCAAACATGTTGTGAGTATCTATGCAATAATCCTTCCATTGCCACAATAGTTACTGAAGTGATCTCAGAATTATAACACTCAATAATTCAAACACCTTAAGTTGTTAACATTTGAAATGCAATGAAATATATACATTTCTATATATGCATCATTATCACAATAAAATTGCAAGACACAGTCACACTATCCATGCAATTTAAATAAGCTGTAAATACTCATTACTTCACATTCCATGCAACTCTGTCCTTCCAACAGAGTGCTCTGGTAGCCCATCACATGTCTACCTTCTTCATGCAGTCTTTCTCCTGGATTCATAGAAGCTCATGAAATGGTCTCAGGATTAACAATAGTCCACCATTTCATCTATTATCTACTGTATTGAAACATATATATGTCACACCCATGCATTCACACAATGCATCTCAACATGTGCACCCACACATATGCATGCACATTCACAACATTTACATAATCTTTTAATGTGTATTTACTCAATGCATAACCCCTCAATACAACCTTGCATTAATCCATGAATACTATGCATTCCAACATATTATGGCTCAACCATGCCTATCTCATATGGCATACATTACAACAAGACCATAAGTCATAATTTTCTTTGGTTGTTAAACTCACAACCGACATACACAAATGGCATGATATAATTTCATATGAATGCATTGAGGTTTCTAAGAAACTATAGGGTCTAAGGACCATTTCCTTCACTTACCCACACCTCACCATACTTGGTAGGTTAACATTCCCATTCAGGCACTCAATACCACACGCAAACCAAATCAACATAGTTTATACATAGTTGAAGGGATCTTACCAAATCCTCTTTCAACATTGATGCAATTAAGGACCAATAACCGTTACCTGCATGGCTATCATTAACATCACCTTATGTTACTTGATCAGTTGGCCTCTTACCAAGGCTACATAGTCCTTTTTCCAACCTCATGATCACAGATTTGTTGCACCATCCCTTCTTCATAAGGTTGTTGGTCACGTGCAACAACGTCATCCACATATTTAGCCATGCTTCGGTTGTCCTTGGTCCTACAACCAATGCGATCGCAACTATTTATTAGTAACCACAATAATTATCTCAAGTGGCTCATTGCATATGTAAAACCTCACTATTTTACTAATATGCAATATCCTATTCATGCACAAACATTTTCACATGCACTATGCAATATGGAAGCACATATGCGCACTTTCGTATATGTGCATATATAGAAGTACACATATACGGAAGCACTTCCATATATGTGCATAAATGGAGAGAAGTGTATTCATAAGACATGGTCTAATTCATGCAAAAATATGGACTTAATATGAGGTCAACTTGCATTGAATTCAGAGTGAAAACATTTGTCCCTATGGAGCTCCGACTAAGTAAATAATGGCACAATTGGTCACTTCCATTTAAGAGACTTTCCTGATTATTATTATTATTTTCAGCCAAAGGACTTGCATCCGATGTTTGAGCTGCTGCAAATAAAGAAAGCGAAATATTCAGAATATTTCTGTAAAAATATCGGTTCAAGTTTGAGTGATAAGAAAACAAACCTGTTGTTGCAGCAACATCCCCCCCAAATTTTGTACATATTGGGGCCCCTCCTTTGCATTTTACTAGAAGAACTGCCTAAAGAAGTTAAGTCTCCTTTTGACTTAGTTTTTTGTTTCAACTGAGGAATCTACTTTAAAATTGAAGTTTTTCTTCTCTGTCAAAACTCACGATTCTCTCCCGAAATTGTGGAAGAAACTTAAATTTCTCTCTCGAAACTGGGGAAGAACTCACCGAGCTCTCCTGAAACTGCGGAGGAAACTTAAAATTATCTCCCGAAACTGGGGAAGAACTCAGCGAGCTCTCTCAAAACTGTGGAAGAAACTTAAAATTCTCTCCCAAAATTGCGGAAGAACTCAGCGAGCTATCCCGAAACTGCGGAAGAAACTTAAAATTCTCTCCTGAAATTGCGGAAGAACTCAGGATTCTCTCCCGAAACTGCGGAAAGACTTAAAGTTACTCACTGAAACAATGAAAACACTTAGCGTTTTTTTTTAAAGTTTCGAAAGAACTTAAAATTGCCTCCCGAAACTGTGGAAGAAGCTCAAATTTCTCTCTCGAAACTGGGGAAGAACTCAGCAAGCTCTCCCGAAACTGTGGAAGAAACTTAAAATTATCTCCTGAAATTGCGGAAGCTTTCACCAAATGTTGCCGTAGTAAGTTGTCCCCAGGTTACTCAACTATTTATGTTTCGATAAAGGAAAAACATAAACAAAGTTATTTGTGAATTGCGGAAGGACTTACTGAGCCTTTCCGAAACTTCGGGACGACTCGGAAAAGCCGGCCGTGATAAGCTTCTGAGAGAGTGTATTTCGGAAGAACTCACAAAGTGCTCCCGAAACGTCGAAATGACTCGCCATATTTTTTCACCACTGCGAAGTGTTGTTTTTTGTCTCTTTTCCGCAATAGAGTTTCCCGCCTTTCGGGAGGAACTCCTGAGTTCTGGCCACAACTGCGGATGAAACTTGTGAGTCCGCCCCGCATCCGACGGTCGTGCTTAAATGCCAAGTCGGCTTGAAAAGACCGCACCGTACGAGCATTAAACCCCATTTTAAATCACCACCTACCCGTTTAAATGCCCGTATGTGTCTAACTTTATATAAGAATGGTAGGGTTTTGTTGGTCCCATTGTTAGTTTGGTATTCAAAGAACACCGTTGGGAAGACCGCGTCAGCTCGCTCAAGCTCAGCGCATCCACCACCGTGTCCACCTCACTCCACCACTGTCTCATCTCCAGGTAGGTTTTTTAACCGTCATCTTTGTCTCATCATCACATCGAGTTACTTTTTTGGGTTTTCCCGTTTCATAACGTGGCCGGTAGACATTGGTAGCATAGATCATTTTTTTTTTATGGACACTGTGGCCCCATAGGTTTTTCATTCCTACCGACTAAGAGCAGTAGCCATGACCATCCGAAATTCATACCGGCTGCAGACTATCTCGCGAGTGTTATCAATGACAGTAGTGGTCAGTTGAGATACTCAACCACTCACCTATTCGACTCAGTTAATGACTGTGGAAAACAATTCCTTGCTTTCATCGTTTATTCATAGGATTTTTTCCACTCCAGGCCAACCCACCATTGACCATTAGAAGTGCTACGATGAAGGGCATCCTGTCTCCAAAGACTAGGAAGGAAGTAGGTTTTTCCACATTGTATGCTTACCTTTTCGGAAGCATTCCAAAAGTTCCTAACTAGGCATTGTCTCCCTAGAATAATCAAGTCTGAGGACCATATTTCATTTTCTGGAATGATCTATGTTTAGTTTTCTTCCCCGGCATGCAACTTTATAATTTTGTCTATATTTCTCATTAGCATGTTAAAATTTTCCTACTCTATGTTACACTCTCATAACATGTTGAAAATTTTATAATGATTCACATTTGGTTGCTGGCAGGGATAAGCCACGATGCCAAAAGGTGGTAAAAAGAAAAGTAAAGTGATGGAACTTGAGCCAGTGAAACTAAGAACTGAAACTATTTTCCAAGACACTAAGTGTACCACCAGCGTTCCTCCCAAGGTCTGTTGGGGAGATGTTTACTAGATGATCAGGGACCAGGATATCCCATATGTATTATTGGAAGAAGAACAAATCTACCTCAACATCAGAACTTTCGGCATAGCTAGGGCTTCTACTTTCCTTGAATTGTTTCCATGCTCTGAAGTGATCGGATGGATACTGGAACATGCCAACTCGTAGACAAGAGTGTTGCATGACAGCAAGGGAGAGCCTTTCGCTTCATTCCATCCAGCGTATATTGCAGCAACCTACAAATTCTCACGTCCCCAACAAGCTCTAAGTGATGAATGGTTGGGTAATATGAATAACACTGAGATGGCCAAAAAATTATTGGTCACAGGAAAATAGCTGAGGAAGAGAGATAATGATGAATATGATGTTCAGAGCCTAAGACATCCATTTAGGTTAATCGCCTTGATGTTATGCAGAATTTTTGGCAGGCCTGATGGCACTGTATATAGGATACAGTGGGATCCCATAATCCACTTCTTAGCATTCAAAGGAACTGTGTTTGATTGGGCTACTATCCTTTCGGATAGTTTTGCATCCACAGTGGCCGCTGCAAGAGAAGGTATGGCCTTAAAAAAGTCATAATTTTACATGTCTTCCTATCTCATTGACTACATTTTGGCCAAGCTCTCTTTCCCCATGCTAGGTTGCACATGGGATAAAGCCAACACCCCGGTCTACACTGCTTATAAAATAATGTGGGCTCAAAATTACAGAGCGAACTATAATCTCATCTGCGAAGAGTTCATCATGCCTCTATATGAGCAGATGTTCCAGGAAGAGCCCAATTGTCTATCAGAAAATGCCATGGAGCTCCTAGAAAACTATGGCGATTTTTATTTCTCAGATCAGGGCACCTAAATCAGGATGTTTGGAGGTACCAAAGTGCCATACATTTTGCAAAAATAAGCTACTGATTATGTAGTCCTCAAGGAAGCAGTCAGGCAAATTTTCCTTGATGGAATAGAAGGGGTGCTTAACAAGCAACATAAGGCTTCTTTCCCTCCTTTGCCCTTTTGCGTAGGAGCCTACAAATTCTCAGGGGTTGCAACAGCTGAGGAATACGTTCAAGAGATGAAATATTTCCACTTCGGTGAAATGATCTTCCATAGAAATGATAGGCGGAGCAAGGTTGCCGAACATTGCAAGGAAGTATATGCTCATTTTAAATATGCTCATTACTATGATGCAGAGGTAGAATTGTTCAGAGGCATCAACACCATGACTGAGTTGCAGATTTGTCATCAAGGCAGTGGAGCTAGCTCTAGCTTTGCCCCAGCCCAAGAAGCCAGTCTGCAGAAAGAGAGAGAAGCAGTTGAGGCCCTAGCCCGTGAAGAACAAAGATTGAAAGAAGAAGCAAGGTTGTAGAGAGAAGCTGAGGAAGCAAGACTGCAACAAGAAGAAGAAGATGCAAGGTTGCAGAGAGAAGCTGAAGAAGCAAGGTTGCAAAAGGAAGCAGAAGATCGAGAGCAGAGGGAGGAAAGTGAAAATCAGCAGCGAACTGAAGAGGAACAAAAGGCAGAGGAAGAACATAATACCAATGAAGATGCCCAGGCAGGTGGCTCCGGCACCCAAGATATGGAAACAAACACATCTCAAGCAGGTGTCTCCGGCACCCAAAATGTGGAAATAGACACATCTCAAGTAGTACAGACCCCACCCATAGAGACAGAAGTACATGTAATAGACCTCCCAATCATCCCTTACACCCCATCAGAAGATCATATTGTCTCCCGATGGGATGAATTTGTGTATTATAAGAAGAGGAAGGCGGTAGTCTTGAAATCAGAAGAGAGGATAAAGAGACTCTTCCAAGAAGATATTGTTACCCGGCAGGAGACCACGGTGATGCAAAATACAAATAAGGCTCCCATAGCCATGGCATCCACTGTTGTGTTAGCAGCAAAAGCAGCAAAGGACAATGTGGTCAATATGGTTAGAGAATTTGAGTCAACAAAGAGGAGAGATCACATGTTGCAACATCTGTGGCTAATGAGTAGGCTTACATGGATCTTGTAGTGAATAAATATAATCGCCTGTCTGTTGATCACAAGGAATTATCAGATAAGTATCGCCATTTTGGAAGAAGAAAAGGAGCACCTAGAAATCCAGATGATGGTTCTAGAAGCAGAAAAGAATGATTCTGAAGCTAGAGTTTTTCATCTGCAAGCAGATAAGCAAGCAATGGTTGATCAATTAGAGCAGGCAGAAAGCAGAGCAATAGATATGTCTCCCTTTCATGAGCTGTCCTGTGACATTCTGAGACAAATGCACGCCACACAGGAGCTGATTACTGAGGAAGTGTGCAGGCTCAAAACCATGATGGTTAGATTGAAATAAGTCAATGCAGAGGCCAATAGGCTTAAGGGAAAATACACTTGGGTTAAAGAAAACATCCTGAGCCAGATGGAATGGAGAGAAGGGAAGGTTGATTTCCCCAAGCATCTCCCATTCAATTCAGTAGATGATTTTAAAGAAGATATAGCCCTTATGGAATTATACAGGAATTGTGGCCTTAAGTTAATGGCTAAGATCCAGGGAACAATTGATAAAAGTAACAGCCTGTATCAAAAGATCCATGAAGTACATGATAAGTGCAAGATGAGTTTCCCTCAGTCCCTCGATGAGTTTCCAAGCAAAGAGAAATGTTTATTAGACTTGAAGGAAGAGCTAGGCATTCAAATAGAATATGTAAAGAAGATTGATGTCCTAGCCACTGATGATCTCCCTCACTATGTTGGGCTGTCATCAATATACAGTCAATTGCTTAAAGAAATCCACCTAGTCGCAGTTGCAGAAATTCATGGTGTTGAAGCAGAGCTTGGTAAACATGTGACTTCCTGGAAAATCTTGCTCCCTTCTCCAGCAAATGTGGTTATCAGAGACACTGGTATCTGGTTCAGTTACATAGTAGAGGAGGAAAAGAAAGTAGCAGCAACAGTAGCAGCCATTCCAAGCACCTCCCTCCCAGCAGAAGCGCCTTCCCAAGGGTGAACACGCTGATCCAAAGGCGTTGTTCCTATTTTTCATTTGGTCTCCCTATGTTTAGAGCGTAGAATCACTAGACAACTGTCCTTTTCTATTTTTGAGAAATTTTCTATTTTACGAAAAGGGCCATGATTTGTTTATTAAGAGGAAAAGTCTATAGAGGACATGTGTAAAGAGCCAGGTGGCAGCCCAAGAGGCATTTTGTAAAGATATAAATAGAAGCTTAGGGAATAGTGTAAAGGGACTTTTGGCAGGGAAAATATTTTTCTTAACTTGTACGAGCTATCTTGCACTTCCTCCAAGAAAATGAAATTTGTCTATTAAGAGCCTGGAGAGGACGTCTTTTGCATGGAAATGGATGTTGGATGCATGCTGGATTATTCTTTTGACTTTCATATTCTACAGTGAGATCTTTCTTTGTTGTCTTGAATTATTTCTCTGTATTGAATGATCTTACTGTTTCTTGTGCAAATGATTTTTCTCCTACATGAGTAATGGAATGCGTTATATGTGAATTGGAAGCTATCTTCTAATATCTTTTTCCTTCTTAATGTAGATATATCTTTATGATTTAATGGTTGTCTGTTGATCTGTAGATACTTCTTCCAGCACATTACTCATACTTATAATTTTTCTCCTTGTAGGGATAGTTTAGGTTTATTTCGGTTTTAGATACAGATTTGTTTCAAGTTCTACATTTAGATTAAGTTAGCTTAGGCACTTGCATATCATTTTAAACCATAAAATAAAAAAGAACGGTGGATCGGGCCATAACCGGTGTAATTTAAGCAAATCTACAAACCTAACGGTTGTCGGAACTACTAACCGGATGGATTCCCATACCAAACGGTGGACAATTTAATTGGGATAGTCTACTGGGGAGAATCCCTTTCTGCTTGATGCTGTGATCTTCGGGGCATCAACAGTTTTTGGCACTAGAAGGAGGGCCTGAAAGTGCATGGCTGATAAAGGAAAATATCCCACTGTTAGAGAATTTACTTAAAACCCACTTAAAAAAGGAATTTCAGACAACCCAAATCTTGGAGTAGCAAACGAAGAAAACCTCGTCTCTTATTTTGAACCTAAAGAAGTATTGTATGTTGTGCCTTTTGCAGAAATAGAATATTTAAGGAGACATAGACGATCTTATGTTAGATAGCGAGGTGGTTTAAACCCAGTAAATTTCCTCCCTAGGAAAAGTTCTCCTAGAAAAGAACAACAGTACACCCGTGATTCGATTCTTGTGCAGAATTTTGAAGAACTTGTGAATTTAACCTTGGAAGAAATTGCAGAACCCCTGAACAAGGTCGATCTTTGAAACTCAGAAAATATTTCAGATCAAGAAAGTATTGGAGAACTTATTACTCCAAAGAACACTCCATTGAATTCACTATACAATTCTCCACCTGATTCTCCACATAGAGACATGGTTGTACCTGCTTGGAGAGTGAGGGGAGCGTTTAATCTAGCTGGGCCATTCCACAATCTTCCAAAAAATCCAGAGAAAGTCTTGCCTAAATTCGACCCAGGGAAAGCCATTTCCACCGAAGATCATCTCAAGAGTTTTTATTTAGCTCTGAATCTTTTAAATGTGCAACATGAAGATGTAGTCTGTAGGCTTTTTCCATACACATTTGAGCCGAAAGTATCCTCCTGGTATTTTAGCTTACAACCTAGCTCGATCTCAAGCTGGGATGAATTTGAAAAATGTTTCTTAAAGAAATATGGAAACCAAAAAACTGTAGCTACGCTTATGAAATAATTATTGTCCATGAGAATGGAAAAGAAAGAAAAGGTTCAAGACTTCAACCAAAGGTTCACAACACTCTTAAATAATTTCAACGAAGAAAATAAACTAGCAGAGGAATCTCTGGTTGAATATTATACAACAGCTCTTGAAGGACCCATAGCAATGTTCGTTAAAAGATCTAAGAAAACCACCCTGATAGAGAATTTTGAAGAAGCTAGAAAGGTGGAAGAAGAAGCAGATAGCATTGCTAAACATGTCTTAGATGCAGAAACAAAACCAACAGCCAGTAAAAAAACCTTGCTGCTCACCAGAGGTAAAGAAGAGTCATCAACAGACATGGATAATGTAGTTAAGATGATGCAGAAGTTGTCCAATAAAATTGTAGATCTCGAGAAAGATAAAGCTACTAGTACATCTAGGAAACCTTTCAAGCCATTTTACAAGAAGAGGGAAGACAGAGATCAACCTCATCCACCCATGAATACTTCCCCTGTTTTAAATCTCAATTAAATAGGGATGGAAAACTTCTACACCTTTCATCAAGAACTGCACTCGAAAAAGAGCTTCCCACAATGGATTAACTCTATGAGTTTAGTCATGAACCAAATGTTGGATTCACAGATTCCAGATCAAGACGATCCTCCAGAGGAATCGAGCCCTGAATTAGAGGAACCACCTTCGGACACCACTATGGTGCTGTGGGATTGGGTACCTTTAACTGAATTAGTAGAAGAAGATCCCATATAAATCTCTCTCTCTGCTGTGAACATTAATACTCACAGTAAAGGTCCTATTACGGATCCTGTGCCAAACGCGACTCCTCCCAAGCCTAAAGTTTCAAAAGAACTACCTAGAAGACATATATCAATCATTCCACCACAACCTAAATCTAACCAAATAGCGGCCAAACAGCCAAACATTGACACCGTAGTTCAACAACCGAAGGTCACAATGAATAAAACAGACCATCTGACCAGAATTGGGAACAAATCTGATATAGGATATGACATTATTGAGGATATAAAGAAATTCATAGCAAATGTATCAATATTCAATATGTGCAGTTTTCCTCAGCAATGAGATAAGCTGCTGCATGCTCTGCAATCCCAACCCAACACTCCATTAACAGATACTCAAGAAGATCCCAAAATTAATGAGGCTAGTATCGACGAAAAATCTAAATCTCAAACGTTTCCATTCCTGTTGATCTTTGAAATTTTCAATCATAATGTTCACAATTGTCTGGTAGATTCTGGAGCATCTTCAAATGTCATGCCACTGTCAATTTGTAAAAAAATTAATGGGTAACCTATTCCATCTCTGGCCCAAATTATTCAGTTAGATAGAAACGCTGTCAAAGTTATTGGGGAAATGAAAGATGTCCTCATTAGATTATCAACCTACTCTAGAGTCTGTCTGTTTATTGACATAATGGTAGTTGATATTCCTAAGGCCTATGGTTTGATCTTAAGTAGGGACTGGTCCACAAAGCTGAATGGTTACTTTGCAACTAATTGGTCTCATCTGTGGTTGCCTTATCAAAATAGACAGAATCAGATGAAAGTCCTGAGAGAATCGCACATGAAACAAAATGTAACTCAACTAGAGGGAAAGAATGAGGCTGTAACCTTCTCATCCTCGGTTCTGGGGAATTATTTCTTAGAAATTGATCCGAGTAATTATCAGTCTGAAACTATCAACCATGAATCAGATGAACAGTCCGATCTCCTTCATTTTTCTCGGACTGATGATGTTGACTGTAATATAGTTAGTTTAGTCACTGACTTAAACCATAGAGATACTAACTTAGCTGAATCAAAAGATCTGTTTTGGACATTATACTTTGACGGTTCTAAAAATATGGAAGGATCCGGAGACGGTTGTGTTTTGATGGATCCGGAAAGAAATAAGTATTTTTTGTCCTGTAGGTTAGAATTTGACTGTACTAACAACACTGCGGAATATGAAGCTTTGGTACACGGATTAAAGAAGGCCATCGATTTAAATGTTAAATACTTGAAGGTTTTTGGTGACTCGGAAATAGTTGTGAGACTGGTAAGAGATACCATTCATTATCTCTCACCTCATTTGAACGGTTATCAGGCTGAGGTATGGGATTTAATTATGCATTTTGATGCTTTCAATATAAAGTTTATTCCTAGATTGCAAAATTCTGCAGCTGATTTGTTAGCAACATCCGCTTCTAGATTGGTGTCATCTAATAACAAATGCTCAATTGAATTAATTTTCAGGCCCTCCGTCCCTGACAACGTCGCAAACTTTAGGTTTTTCGATGATGACAAACAGATTATCAGTTTTCTAATGAATGAAGATATTTTCCAAGGAGCTGTGATAGATGAAGAAGAACACGATTCTGATTTGCTAAAGAAGGATGCAAATAAAGAAAATTTCATCCCCAAAGGGGTAAGGTCACTCGAAATGTTGTTTGATCTTCAAAGTAAGTTCAAAAGGCCAGCGAATACCAAAACTAACAGTTCATCAATGCAACATGAGTTAGTTAATTTAGGTACCGACGCTGAACCAAAATTTGTCAACCTTGGCAAATGTTGTTCACCGGGAGAAAGAGATAGGTTCATCAAACTGTTTAGACAATATAAGGATGTTTTTGCATGGACCTATGAGTATCTTAAAACATATGATGACCGCATTATTCATCTTGCTATACCAATGAAAGCGGGTGTCAAGCCATTTCAGCAGCAATTAATAAGGATGCATCCTACTTTGGAACCTCTGATTCAAAAGGAATTGAAGAAACTCCTGGACGCTAAAATAATCTTTAAGGTCTGGCATTCTAAGTGGGTTACTAACTTAGTTCCCGTAAGAAAGAAGTTAGGAGAGATAAGACCATGTTTGGACTTCATAAATTTAAACAGAGCTTCAAATAAAGACAACTATCCCGTCCCTTCAATGGAACAAATTCTTCAAATGGTGTCGGGATCTGAGCTATTTTCTCTTCTTGATGGTTTCTCTGGCTACAATCAAGTATTAGTAGCCGAAGAAGATATTCTTAAGACTACTTTCCGCACTAAGTGGGGAACTTTCACATATAGAAGGATGCCATTCGGCCTGATAAACGCAAGAGCCACATTCCAACGAGCAATGGATATCGCCTTTCGAGGATTGGGTGGGCAGTGTGTTGTTGTCTATCTAGATGATGTGACAGTTTTTTCAAAGAAAAGGGAAGATCATGTTGTCCATTTGAAGCATATTTTTTATCGTTGTCTGAAATATGGTATTTCATTGAATCCCAAGAAGAGTGTGTTCCCTGTTCCCGAAGGTAAAATTTTGGGCCATATCATTTCCAAAAGAGGAGTGTCAATAGATCAGGAAAGAGTACAAGCTATCAATAGAATTCCAATGCCTCATAACAAAAAATCTATGCAGTCCTTTATGGGCACTATCAATTTCGTCCGAAGATTTGTTCCAGATTTCGCACAAATTGTTAAACCTTTACAACAAATGGTTAAACAAAGCATACAGTGCAAGTGGACAGATTTAGAAAAGGATGTGTTTAGAGACATTAAGGAAGCCATAGCTAAAGCTCCTTCCTTAAGAAGCCTAGATTTTCATAAGGATTTTATCCTGTATATCTTTGCTTCAGATGACTCCCTCGCGGCTGTACTCATGCAAAAGGTGGAGCTAGGGGACGAATACCCAATCTTGTTTATGAGCACTGGTTTGCAAGGGGTTGAGCTAAACTATCCCATGGTTGACAAGCATGCATATGCTTTCTTCAAAGAAGTCACACAGTTCAGACCATATATTCTTAAGAACAAAACTAAAGTTATAGTTCCCCACCCAGTTGTTAGATCCCTTTTCGTTCAAAAGGAAATAGGAGAAAGGAGGGGAAACTGGGTCACAGCTCTTCAAGAATATGATTTAGAATTTAAACCGGCCACTATCATCAAAGGACAAGGCCTGTGAAAATTGCTTACAGGAAATTCGACTGATGAAGAGCGACATTGGAAGAATGAAGCTGAGCTAAACTCAGTTGAAGTATGTCCTACCTTCACAACTCCTCAATGATGGTATAGAGATCTGGTGCATTATTTGCAGCAAGGATACCTACCTAAGCACTGGAGATCTAAGCAAAGAAGGGAGCTCTGTTTGAAATCAGCATCTTATCAAATCATTGATGGGATACTTTTCAGAAAGAATTATGATGGAATTTTTCTTAGATGTCTAGAAAAGGAAGATGCAAGTAAAGTTGTTAAAGAATTACACGATGGCCCCGCTAGTGGACATTATTTAGGGGAGACAATAGCTCAAAAGATACTTAGAGCTGGATATTATTGGCCCACTCTGTTTCGAGATGCCCATGTGTATGCACGGAACTGTGATATATGCCAAAGAAGTGCCGGGAAATTACCTAAGGCAGCAGGACCCTTGCAACCGGTTATTATCTCTGAACCTTTTGAACAGTGGGGTATAGATGTTATTGGAGAGATAAATCCAAATTCTTCTTTACAACATCGATACATCCTGACGGCTACCGACTACTTCACTAGATGGACGAAGGCTATCCCGTTGCGCAAGTTCAATGAAGATACAGTCATCAGTTTCTTGAAGGAAAACATCATAACCAGGTTTGGGGTTCTGTTGACTGCTTTTCTGGGCAGACCCGGGTTTTAATGAAGCGCAGCAACAAAACCCCTTGGCGCACTGGCCCTCTCGGCAACGAGCTGCGCGGCAGCTCGAGGTCTCACCCGAAGTGGCTATGGGGGGGTTAAGGAATCAGGTTTCCTTAACCTGGGTGACGCGGAGATAGCTCTTCCTTGAATGGTTCCTGCGAAATCGGCAGTCGGACCTTCCCGCAGGCCGCTCGGCACAGCTGCGTGGATTCCTTCCTTGGCAGGTCTACTGCGCGGTTTCTCCTCCCTAGCGCAGAAGGAAACTATTCCTGGTGTTGACGCGCTAAATACTTCCTTGCCCTTCGCATCCGGCGCAGTAACGTATTCCCAGCTCGCTGCAGCGACAGCGCGCTACTACTTCTTTAGTACTTAAGACACTTATAGCTATCAAGGGATCTTTCCAACTCGCTCAAACAATCATAAAGATAAGACAGAAGTCTTGCATACACAAATAATGAACTCTAAATGGTTATCATTCACGCAAACATTATAACAAGAGGATATAAGTGAAGCTCATCTCCTCGAGGAAAACCACGTCCACGGGAGTGTTATATTAACCAGAAAATGATAGAGTTATACAATATGCTGCGCACACAGCTGCAGCCTTAGATCTTACAGGAAACTCCACGCACACAGCTGGGAGCCCTTCTCTCAACTTGTCTCCTCTCTATGGAGATTACAAAGGCACAGACGTCGACTCAGACTGTCTGGCAACTCAGGGATTAGCTCCTCGGCTATCCGATTTCCTCTCTAGTTCTACGCACCGGGTAGAAAATACAGTGAAGGATAATCAACACATGATCTATCCTTTAGACTGGCTCTCTAACAGTCTAACATCTAGCTCTCTAATTCTCCAAAAGGAAAGAACTGAAGGAACCTCTACCCATTACAATGATTCATATATATAGGTGGCCATGACGGTCACACCTTTACAAAACTGTGGGCCTTTCCCAACAGTGATTCCCAAAAACCCTAACCACGCACATGGCTAGGTGTACTGTAGGCGCCGCTTGCAGTCACGTCGCCGCTTCCTGCAGGCTCCGTGAATTCCGGCGCAGATTGTGGGTATGGGCGATCGTCCTTCGCCTTCAATGCTCTGGTCCGTTGCTCCTCCTTGATCCGAGCAACCATAACTTCTGTACTAAGCCTTTAAATGAGGGTAGCTGAGCCCTCTACTCCATCGCCTTATTTATTATGGTAGCTGAGCCACCTTCATTCTTCGATGACGTGCGCGTGAGCTCCGCAATTTCCGGTCCGTGATCTGCGCTGAGATCATCCATCTGGCACCGTACTGCGCACCGTCTCCTTCTTACCCAAAACTTAGTGCTTGTCCCAAAACTAGCACTTTCCTTCCATACTCGTGCTTTTTCACAAAATTCGCAGCTTTTACTATAGCTGCGACCTTGGCCCCAACAGGCCCCCAACACTCACTTGTGGCTCGCCCTCGAGCCACTCGCACTAGCGCGTGGTTGTTTGATTTGCGCATCTGCTTTTGCTTGAATCTCCGCGAATGTTTTCTGCCACTTCGCAATAGCGGAGTCCAATTCCTCGATACACTCATCAGCTGTTTGCACTGTTTCTGCGGTCGCTTCGTCTTTAGTGAGTGTATCAATGATCTCCTGAGACTCGGTAATCTCTTTGATTTTTGTCTCAACCTGGCCAACAATTTCAGCATACTCATCCATGAATGGCTGAATGCTGTTGGTGAGCTTCTCATCTTCAGTTCTGAGCTTGTGCAGTTGCTGCTGCATTTTGCGCACTTCGCCCATTTTCTTCATCTTTGGCAAGCCTGTTAAGGACTTAGCTTCTTCATTCAGAACAGTGAGAGACTGTTCTGCAGCTTGCACCTGTTCTGATAGTCCCACTTTAAAAGGGAGGTTTACAAGCTCTGACCATGCTTCCATAGCCTGGTCCATCAGGTTCTTGGCTTCCTGTACTCGGTCTTTCATTCGTGTGGAAGCTCTGCTCAATGCTTCAAATTGTACCTGCGCATCATCCGTAAGATGCGCAGCAACGCGAGCTTCTAGCTCAGCAATCTGGGTTCTATGGTCCTCAGCCATAGCAACTTTTTCTTGCTCCAGGGTTTTCACCCTTCCTCCAATAATTTGAACTTTTGCAACCAGAGGGAGGTCTGGTTGAATCTCGCAAGCCGGCAATTCCTGGGCAATCTCTTCTATTGCGTTTCTGATGCCGGTGTCTTGCGCCTCATAGAGTGCAAGCTTCACAGAGATATTCTTATGACTTTCCTTCAGCTCTATCTCCTGCGATTGCAGTCGTTGGTTTGCCTGGAAAGTAGAGAGCTCTCTAGCTCTCAACTCAAGAGAAACTTTCTCCTGTACAAGCTGTAGGGTTTCTATAGGAATCATAGACAAATTTATTTCTACAGGTCCAACTGTGCTTACCTGTAGTTCAGCTAGAGGATCTGGAAGTGTCATGCTGGTAGGCGGAATATGTACGACAGTGTGCCTTTCTGTGAGTTCTTCAATTCGCTCATCAGTTGGAATTTCTTGTGGCGCCTGCGAAGTAGATGCTGGCGCATGGGTCTGCGCAATCCTTCCTGCGAGACCTTTCAGTTCTACAAATTGTAAGTCTAGAGCACTTCGGATGTGAGCATGCATGTTCCTCATCTCACGAAATTGCTCTTTCAAGTATTTGTCGACCTCCGAGGGAATGGCCTCAGTGGGATGCGACACTTTCTGCTTCTTTGTAGCTGGTTCTGTTGAGCCTTCATCGCTTCTTTGCTCAGGGGCTTCCTTGCCCTTATCCTTTTCTTGCGCAGCGGCGGGTGGCATCGCAGGTGCGATGTCAGCTGCTGCTCTCCATTCGTCCGACCACGACTTAATGGTTTCTTCGACATCTTCTGTGGTCATCCTGTAAAGACCTAGCACCCAGTCACCTGGAATGTCGCAAGGCCGAAGGTAGAGTTGATGGATGTCGGCAGTAAAAGCCAACTTGCCTTCATACAATGTGGCTGTCTCCTCGCTCAGCCTTGGCATATCTTGTATGGTATCTCGGAGGAGATAGTAGTACCTACAAAAGACAGCGCGATTCATCTTGCGCTTCGCGGGATTAGGGGAATCCCAGAGGTTGATGTAGCGCATGCCGGCAACCTCTCCTGCGCGGCGTGGAAGGAACTGAGTATTCGGGGGCTCCTTCCACCCGACGAGAGCGCATAAAATTAGAAGCCACGAAAAATGGAATGATTGGCCTGCATTGTCCTGCACATTCAGGCAATCAGCCAAAAAAGAATTCAGCAGGAAGAGAGACCAGTTGTACTGTTCTCCCTCCGCAGCTGCGATAGCGAGCTCTACGACAGCTCTAGTAACTTCTTTTGGTCGGCACTTGGTGAGAAGTCTGCCTGCAAGCAGACTTCCTGTGAAGCGAAGTGCCTCATCTTCTACTGTCGTGAGGTCATAAGCCCGACCTCCTCTTGTCAAGTTATATTTCTGGACCAGCTTTGCAGCCAATTTTCGGTCCTTCTCCTTTCCCACAAAATGGATATTGGGATCCTTACCAACCTTAGATAGACCGGTGATGCGGTGTATCAAATCAACATTTAGATCAATTGGCCTCCCGAGCCAAAGGTAACCTCCATGAACGCAGGATAGCAGTGTTTTAACGACTGCGTTCACTTCATTGCTACGCCCAAAGTGCGGTAGCTTTAACAAATTCAAGAGTCCAGGGCGCTCAAGATTTGCTGCAAATCCCTTCGGGACAAACTCGTCAACCTGCCTGGTGGGATTATGGACGATATCCAGATATCGGTCCAACTGGAACTGAGGATATGTCTTATAGTCTCCAAGGTTAAAATCAGAGAATTTAACCAATGGAATGTTTCCCAATAGTTGGCCTTCTACCCGCACACTAGCCGGTAGTGGCGGTAGCGGAATTGGATACTTTGCATTCTTCGGAATCTGTACATCCGGCGCATCATCTGGACGCGGAGGAATATAGTTCACCATAGACGCAAGCGGCTCTGGAACAGGTTCCTCCGGCTGCTGCTGAGATGCTCTTGTGCCTGGGGATGTTCTGGGATCAGTAGCACCGGGGTGTACGTAGGTCGAAGCCGTCACCGGAGTGGCCATGCCGAAATCTAAGCCTCGGCGCAGAAATTGACAAACCACTTCTTCAGTTGATAAGTTCTCCGTTGTGAACCAATGTAAATAACAAAACTCTGGACAGCAAATGGCGGAACTGCGTAGGGTATAGACTCTGAAAACAAGGGGAAATACTCTGCACACTCGGCTCTGAAAACAATACTTTGGGTCTTCAAACACAACTATGCAACTCGAGACAGTAACCCGAAATTGATACAAGTGTGAGGTATTTATAGCCAGCGGGGATAGTAAATGCGACCAAGTGGGGTAACGTAGCTATAGGCGGCTACAGATGAGTTGACAACACGCTATCCTCCTTGTCGTAGCGGTGCATTTAGTGTGATTGACGGGTTCTGACAGCCTTCCGGGAGAAGCTAATGCTTTCGGCGCCTGAGTTAAATGCAAATCTTTCGGAGATTAAGCCGAATCCGTCGGAACGGCTAGACTTAAATAGCGGCCTTATCCTTCATTTATTCAAACGCGGCTACATAACTGCTGTAATTCAAAATTTCCGGCGGGTCATTTCAACTTAGGAAACTGTGCCTCTATGGGTCCATGACAAAAAAAAAAAAAAAATTTCAAGCGGCAACAGAAAGGGAACTCCGCAGGAGCGATAGTTCCATGGTCCAAAAACAAAACTTCGCCAGAGCGCACCGATAAGCTCTCTTCAAGCAATTTTTATTCAGGATGCGCGGATATTTCGAGGAACTGCGCAGGAAGCTGGAAACTGAGGGTGTGTCGCAGCTTCCGTGTAGACTGAATGCGATGTCTCTTTCAACTACACTGGGCATCTGCATTCTTGAGTAATATATTATGTCGACAGGGCGGAGTGGCCGTCGCAATAAAGCTTAAGCCGACTCCCGTTTATCATTGTAGGTAGTAGTTCTCCATTCAGCTTTGCAAGCTGTACTGCGCCTCCGTCTGTTATTTTTATTATCTGAAAAGGACCTAACCAATGCACACGAAACTTGCCTGGAAACTTGATGAATTTACTATCATAAAGGAGTACCAAGTCTCCTTCTTCAAAGTGCTTATGCTTAATGTGCCTGTCATGCCAAGCTTTCTGTCTTGCCTTCTGTACCTGTTGATGAAATCCGGCCAAAAGTCTGTCTTCTTCTAAGGAAAGCAGTTGCGAAAGTCTTTCATTCATAGTGTCAGGATCTGCCATTTCTGTAATTTGCGCAATTCGGAGACTGGGAACAATGTATTCCATGGGCATAACTGCTTCTTGTCCATACACCAAGCTGAAAGGTGTGTGACCTATTAATTTCTTGCAAGTGGTTCTGTAAGCCCATAATACAGCTGTGACTCTAAGGTCCCAATCATCTCTTTGTTGATTACAGATTTTTGTCAGGGCATTCTCAAGAATCTTATTGAATGCTTCCACCGTACCATTAGCTTGAGGATGGTAGGGTGTACTCTTATGGTGATTAATTTGAAATTCTTCAGTAAGGGCCTCTATAGTCTCATTGAGGAAATGTGTACCTTGATCACTCATGAGGATCACTGGGCATCCAAACCTAGTGATAATGTTCTCGAAAATGAACTGCGCGGCAGTAGCGGCGTCGCAGTTCTTAACTGGCTTCGCCTCAGCCCATCTGGTGAGGTATTCAGTAGCTGTAATGATATATCTTGCGCCAGTTCTTTTTCCTGGTGGGTTAATAGGTCCTACAAAGTCAATAGCCCATTTATCAAAAGCACGCAGTGTGATCTGGGGTCTTAGTGGCATTTCATCTCTCCTTGAGGGTTTTCCTGTGCACTGGCACACATCGCAACATTTACAGAATTCCTTAGTATCCTTGTGCAATGTCGGCCACCAAAGTCCTGCGGCTAATATCTTCTGCGCAGTCGGCTTTCCTGCGAAATGGCCTCCTGCGGTACCTGAATGCGCTTCTGCGATGATAGAGCTCTTTTCATGTGGTAAGATACATCTGCGCAAAATTTCGTCAGGGCCCAACTTATAAAGCTGGCCTGCTATCAAAGTGAAATCTGCGGCTCTAACAACAAGTTGCTTTTTCTGCTGGATTGTAAGGTCAGCCGGCGCTTGTCCGGTAGTGAGAAACTCAAGAATATCAGAATAATATTCGTCTGCTGCTTGGATATAAAACAACTGTGCGTCAGGCAGATTGTCCTCCAGACTCGTAGGTTCCTCTCCTGACTCTATTCTGGATAGGTGGTCAGGCCCTGCATTCAATCTGCCTGGCTTTACAATAACCTCAAAATCATACTCTTGAAAGAGCAGTAGCCATCTGCAAATTCTTCCTCCTAAAACTGGTTTATTGACCAAATATTTCAAAGCAGAATGATCAGTATACATTTTAAAGTGAGCTCCTAACAGGTAGTGTCTGAATTTCTGTAGGGCATACACCATAGCTAGTCCTTCCCGTTCTGTAGTAGTGTAATTCTTCTCAGCTGTAGATAGCTTTCTGCTGGAGTAAGCAATTGGGTGGTCAATACTTCCTTCTCCAGACTGTGTAAGCACGATTCCTAGTGCTATGGAAGAAGCATCAACATGAACATGAAAAGGTTTTCTCCAATCCGGGAAAACTAGAATAGGCGCTGTGATCATCTTTTCTTTAAGTGTGTCCAAGCTCTGTTGGCATTCTTCTGTCCATTGGAACTTCGAATCCTTCTTCAGCAATCTTTCCATAGGCACTGTGATCCTTGCGTATCCTTTGATGAATTTTCTGTAGTATCCTGTATGTCCCAATGTAGTGCGCAATTGCTTAACTGAGTTGGGCGCAGGTAAATTAGCAATGATGGCAACCTTCGCAGGATCCATCAGGAGTCCTTGTCTGCATACAATATGTCCCAACAAAATACCAAAGGGCGCACAAAATATACATTTTTTCAAGTTAAGGGAAATCTGATGCTGTCTACATTTTTCTAGCATCATGCGCAGATTCGCAGTATGGTTCTTTAGTAAACCAAATACAGTCCAGTCATCAAAATAGACTTCTAAAAACTTGTGGATAAATTCTTTAAAAACAGCAACAACAACTCTAGAGAAGATAGCAGGTGCGTTTTTAAGACCAAAGGGCATTACCGTATACTGGAATGAGCCCCATTCAGTTGCAAAAGTAGTCTTGTGGCGGTCATCTGGATGGATTCTGATCTGATGATATCCCGAGAATCCATCAGTGAAGGAGTAAGCCTCTTGTCCTCCAACATTATCAAGTACTTCATCTGTGAAAGGAGTGGGAAATGGATCGTGCGCTGATGCATCATTGAGTTTGCGCAAGTCGACACAAATTCGTATTTCACCTTTCGTTTTCTTTTCTTGGACCACCATAGGACTAATCCAATCGCTTTCCTCTACTGGCTCAATAATACCTGCTGCAAGCATCTTATCAATTTCTTCTTTGACTTTTTCTTTGTAGCGCGGGTTCAACCTGTATGGGCGCTGCTTTACTGGCTTGGCATCTGGTTTCAGAGGTATGCGCATCACTCCTAAGTCTCCTAGGATGCCTTTCATTTCTGTGAACTTGGTAGGAAAGATATCCTGGTAGTCACGTAATAAATCTGAAACATGCGCAACAGTTTCATCATCCCAATAATCTCCTATAGAAGCAAACTTTGGGTCAGCTTCTGTGCCAATGTTAACTTTCTTGAGCTTGACGTGTTCTGTGATGGCAGGAATATCAAGCTCAAGACCTTCAATATTACGCGTCCCTTCTGATTCTGGGATATTGATGTTGTGAGGATCGTCCTCCTCATCTTCAGCGGTGAAGTTATAGCATTCCAGGGCATGTTCTATCTGGACAGCCCAATCTGGTTGGGAATATTCTGTTACTAGACCTGGTTCAAATACCTTCTTTTTAATACACTTCAGAGCCTGATCAATACTTGGATGCTCTGACTCAAAGCTGAATGTAAGTTGAAAACTTTCTATCATAAGAGCCCAAGTAAGAGTGCCTCTGCGCAATTCTGTTTCAGTATACCAATTCCTTGGAATTGTATCCAATGTGTGGATGAATTGGTGAACCCATTCATCTTCCGGAATATCTGACCATTGCTGAATACATGCTTCAATGTGTGACCTGGGGTCACTCTGTCCTTCATATTTGCGTAGCGCTTCGGCTGTGGTGTCCTGAAATCTGCGCAGTATCAATCTGCGACAGTCTTTCCATGTATGAATATTCTCCTTGTGCGCAATCCACCATCTTGCGGGTGTAGCGCGCAATGCTATATCTAGTGCCTGTATGCGCTGCGGTTCTGGAAGCTTTTGTTCATATTCCTGTATGAATTTAGTTACTTCAGTTAAGCCATCAAAAGTTGGAGTATCAATTAATTCTGTGCCAATCCATCGAATGGATTTAGTCATCATGGCGCAACGTCTTGCAGAAACCTCATGTAGACGATTCTGCCAGTTTTCCAATCCTGCATCTGAATCTGATGTGCACGAGCTATCACATCGCCAGCTGATATGGCCGTCTGCTGTGGGGTTGACATAGTCACTGTGGTTAGTGGTCATCTGGTACAAGCTTTCCATGTGGCGCGCTTCCTCTTCTGCGCGAATGGGTTCTATATATCTTGGTCCTTGAATAGGATCAAGAGGTGCGATGACCCTGATCTGGTCATCCTCAAAGGTCATCTGTCTTTTCTTCAAGTTAATGACAGCCAAATTATCGAATGCCCAGTCTATTCCTAACAGCGCTGGGTATGGTCTACTATCATCCATAATTTTGATTACTTCAAAATCTGCAGAGCTTCTTACTCCTTCAATATCAATAGGTACATTGGGTAATCTGCCCAATGGAGAGACTCGTTGCTGATTTGCGAGTCTTAGCTGGATAGGGGATCTTGTAAGCTAAGGGCTTCCCATCTGTTCCCATGTCTGCATAGTGAGAACATTGGCTTCTGAGCCCAAATCTAACATGACTTCGTCCATTTCAAATGCTCCAATCTGCGCTGTAAGCCTCATCTCTTTTCCAGTTCTAATGTGACTCCTAATCTGGTGAATAGCACGCTGCGGTGTGTTCGTCGAAGCAGAGTGTTGGCACCGATCCAACAGGTGTTGAAGTTCTAGAGTTGCTTTTTCATTGCGCAACAATTTTAAACATTGTCGCAGGAATGCATGGACACTGCCTAGTGCATGCTCCTCCTCCTCATCATCATCATCATCCCTTCCAGCTGTAGTGGCCTGTTCTTGCACCAGGTTGTCTTGTTTTAGCGCTTGCGATCTAATATTGTTCTGCGGAATTGCGGCAGAACTTGAAGCTCTCGGATCTGAGAAATACTCTTGAGCTTGCTTAAATGCTTCTTTTTGCTTCTGCAGGTTAAGTGGGGCTGGTTTAATGTTAGCGCGGCGCACCCATTGCGTCGCTTGCTTTCCCGTTCCCATCTCTTGCGCACCGGTGGTTGCTCCACTGCGTGTCACTATATTAACTGTAGGGTCCGGTTCTCTTTTTTCTGCTCCAATCAGCTGAATATTCTGATTTACCTGTGGTGTCTTTGCTTGCATCTTAGCCTGTAACTGAGGGCATTCTTCAATGATATGGTCAGAAGATTTACAATACCTGCAGAGGGTTGTAGGATTTTGGCAATCCCTAGCAAAATGACCTTGTTCTCCGCAATTATAACAAGTGATATGTCCTCTTCCGCGACCAAAGTTTGTTGTGCGTCCACGTCCTCTGTAATTTGCTGCTCGGGCGTCCCGAGTTTGGTCATAAGGTGGACCTGCTGTGGGTCCTTGTGTCTCTGCTTGTACCCGATAGACATCATGCTTTCTTTCTATCATAAGATCATATGCTCTACAATTGTTCTCATCATGACCTACTGATTTACAGAAATTACAATATAGATTCTTTGGAGTTTGTACATATTTCTGAAGTAAGTGGCATTCTTGTGGTCTATGACCTCTAGTTCTACAGATTTCACACCAAGGCCCTTGTGCCTGTGGTAAAGGGTTAGGTGCTCCAGTTGCAATATAGTCTATGAAAACAGGACAATGGTCCTTTGAATGACCTTGGGCTTTACATTTTGTACACCAAATTTCTTCCTTGATCTCCTTGCCTTTCTTAATATCATGCACTTGCAAGGTTAAGTTTGCTAATTGGTTCTGTAAATGCGCAACATCGTTGCTTGTCCCTGCAATTGGTGAAGCTTCTAGTTTCATAGCCATCTCTAGAGCTTGTTCCTGAGTATTGAGATTCTGTTGCATAAGGGGAAGTCTAATGTGTGGAAGCAGTGCAGCAATAAACCATTCTTTATGTTGCTGTGGTGCAAACTCGAAGCTTACTTGATCTATCAAGGCTTTGAACTTCTGGTCAAAGTCCCATACTGATTCTGTAGGTAACTGTTTGATGTCTTTGAGCTCTGTTATACACTGTGATTCTGATTTAGGTTTCTTGAATTCTCTAATCATGGCATTTCTTACCTCAGCAAGCGTCCTATTCTGTGCTGCTGAGTATTTCATGAACCAAGTCAAGGCTCTTTCTCTTAGTGTGGTTGCTAACTGAACCAGTTTAACAGCATCGTCATTAATTTGCTTAATTGTCCAAATGGCTTCACATAAGAACCAGTGCTGCTCAGGGTCCTCTATCCCTGTTCCTCTAAAAGTTGGTAGCTTCATGTCATCACCCATCCTTCTTGCACGGGTTTGAGGTGGAGGTACTGTAGCAGTGCCTCTGGGATGGTTAAACAAAGGTGGTACAGAGGTACTAGAAGTACCGTGTGGGCTACTAGAAGGTGTTACTGTAGGATTATACTGAGCTCCGTCTGGTTTTTGCGGTGTAAAGGGGTAATAAGGGATATGAGCACTCCCTTGTATTTCTATATGGCTTGCTCTAGGGACTTGGCTATTGTCTGGGCTAGACTCAAAAGAATATTGGTCAAGGCCTACTTTATATCGTTTTCCACTACGAGTGCAACCAATAACTTCAGGATCACTATCAGAATCTACGGACATTACTTGTCTATGCTATTCATCAGAAGCAATACATAGCTTTCCTTTTTCATACAGAAGCATTTTAATCCATAAGTTCAGAGAATTTAAGAACTTACCTCTGTGCACTTGGAAGAAACTCCTCTCAGCTTCACTGAAACTCTTTCTTGTATCGACTGCAAATTCGGTAATGAAACCTTCCAGTAGACTATTCAACCAAAAGTCTACTGCGCGGGAAACAGAATTGTCGATCCGCGTCACAATACTGACTAGCTCAGGCGTCCACGTGACGGGTCGATCAACATGCAGCGTAGGTCTAGAATCTGCTAACTTGGCTATCCAAGCGTGTAACTCCAATGCAAACGTAACAAAGAAAATTTCGTAAAGGTCAGCATAAATATACTTCTGTAACCAATCTTCTGTTTGAAGCGTAGGGCTTCTATTTTCTTGTTCAGCAAACTCTTTAGCCTTTAAATCAAACCAATCTCCAATTTCTTTAGCTGTAGGATGCCAGTGACACATTTATTAACTGAGCAAGTCTCAGTGTAACAGAACCTTATGTTGTCTTCAGCAACAATCTGAGATGTCGCGTAACTAGTAAGTCTTACAGCAACAAGTCGCAAGGCAAAGGAATCATTTGTTGGCTCAATCAACAGGGTTCAAAGCCATGGAAGTAATGTGATCAAAAAGTCATAAGACAACAGAACCATTTGTTGGTCACTAGGCAACGGAACCATTTGTTTCGCTGCTTCCTTTCTCTAGGTTGCGCGTCAATCTCGCACGTCACTGAAATAAGAGGTCTCCCTCACGCGGCAACGGAACCATTTGTTGACTCCTCAATCTCGCGCGTCGCCAAAATAACAAGTCTCATTAGCGCGGCAACGGAACCATTTGTTGACTCCTCAATCTCGCGCGTCGTCAAAATAACAAGTCTCATTCGCGCGGCAACGGAACCATTTGTTGACTGCTTTTCTGGGCAGACCCGGGTTTTAATGAAGCGCAGCAACAAAACCCCTTGGCGCACTGGCCCTCTCGGAAACGAGCTGCGCGGCAGCTCGAGGTCTCACCCGAAGTGGCTATGGGGGGGTTAAGGAATCAGGTTTCCTTAACCTGGGTGACGCGGAGATAGCTCTTCCTTGAATGGTTCCTGCGAAATCGGCGGTCGGACCTTCCGGCAGGCCGCTCGGCGCAGCTGCGTGGATTCCTTCCTTGGCAGGTCTACTGCGCGGTTTCTCCTCCCTAGCGCAGAAGGAAACTATTCCTGGTGTTGACGCGCTAAATACTTCCTTGCCCTTCGCATCCGGCGCAGTAACGTATTCCCAGCTCGCTGCAGCGACAGCGCGCTACTACTTCTTTAGTACTTAAGACACTTATAGCTATCAAGGGATCTTTCCAACTCGCTCAAACAGTCATAAAGATAAGACAGAAGTCTTGCATACACAAATAATGAACTCTAAATGGTTATCATTCACGCAAACATTATAACAAGAGGATATAAGTGAAGCTCATCTCCTCGAGGAAAACCACGTCCACGGGAGTGTTATATTAACCAGAAAATGATAGAGTTATACAATATGCTGCGCACACAGCTGCAGCCTTAGATCTTACAGGAAACTCCACGCACACAGCTGGGAGCCCTTCTCTCAACTTGTCTCCTCTCTATGGAGATTACAAAGGCACAGACGTCGACTCAGACTGTCTGGCAACTCAGGGATTAGCTCCTCGGCTATCCGATTTCCTCTCTAGTTCTACGCACCGGGTAGAAAATACAGTGAAGGATAATCAACACATGATCTATCCTTTAGACTGGCTCTCTAACAGTCTAACATCTAGCTCTCTAATTCTCCAAAAGGAAAGAACTGAAGGAACCTCTACCCATTACAATGATTCATATATATAGGTGGCCATGACGGTCACACCTTTACAAAACTGTGGGCCTTTCCCAACAGTGATTCCCAAAAACCCTAACCACGCACATGGCTAGGTGTACTGTAGGCGCCGCTTGCAGTCACGTCGCCGCTTCCTGCAGGCTCCGTGAATTCCGGCGCAGATTGTGGGTATGGGCGATCGTCCTTCGCCTTCAATGCTCTGGTCCGTTGCTCCTCCTTGATCCGAGCAACCATAACTTCTGTACTAAGCCTTTAAATGAGGGTAGCTGAGCCCTCTACTCCATCGCATTATTTATTATGGTAGCTGAGCCACCTTCATTCTTCGATGACGTGCGCGCGAGCTCCGCAATTTCCGGTCCGTGATCTGCGCTGAGATCATCCATCTGGCACCGTACTGCGCACCGTCTCCTTCTTACCCAAAACTTAGTGCTTGTCCCAAAACTAGCACTTTCCTTCCATACTCGTGCTTTTTCCCAAAATTCGCAGCTTTTACTATAGCTGCGACCTTGGCCCCAACAGGTTCCAATTTCCCTTGTTTTTGATAATGCTCCCTATTTTTCGTCTTTTAAGATAAATGAATTTGTTTATGAATGGGGGATTAAACTGCATTATTCATCGAATTATTACCCTCAAGGAAACGGATTAGTTGAATCTTCAAACAAAAACCTCATTCGAATTCTCAAGAAGACTGTGATAGAAAATCAGCAAAGTTGGCATATAGCTCTCTCAAATGCCTTATGGGCAGATAGGGTGACTCCAAAGGATGCATTAGGGGTTTCCCCTTTCACTCTTGTCTATGGCAAGGAATCCATCTTCCCCCCCAACATCTTTCTTCCATCCTTACAGTTGTCCCAAGCCTCTCGAGGGTCTAGTAGCCAAGTTTTACAATCCAGGATCAATACCCTGCTCCAACTTGAAGAAGCCCGACAAAAAGCTAAAGACTGATTCCATCAGAACCAAGACATAGTCAAGAGATGGTTCGATAAGAGGAAGTCCGATAAAATAAGTTTTGAAGTTGGGGATTTAGTTCTGAAATGGGATCATAATCATGAAAGCAAAGGGGTGCACACGAAATTCCAACATTTATGGATAGGTCCTTACCAAATTTCGGCAAAGATCGGCCCATCCACTTATAAGTTGATGGACCTCGAGGGAGAGGAAGTAACCCTTCCTCTCAATGGCCTCGCCCTGAAACAATGCTTTGCGTAGTCTCACTGAGACTTTCTGTACATAAATAAAAATTTTCTTTTATGTTGCTTTAGCCCTTTGTTTTCATTGTTTTCAGCTATGTTGTTTCTTTTCTTGTCATTTGAACCTTCTGTACAAAGTTTGTTTTTTGAAAGCACCTGCGGTCAGGTTTCTCATCAAGATAGATCTCTCGAAGAAATCTCACAACTCATGAAGCCGAAACTACCCTCGAATGAAAGTTTATCTATGTATTGTGCTCTTGTTGAACAGTCTCCAAAACGAAGGAATCCTATTCTGTTAGTCACACTAATCCTGTTTAAATAACAGAGATCTATGACTATCTTTATTACTATCTTCGGGCTCCATCCACTCTCACACTTAAAGGCATCTCAAGAAGGTCATTGAAGCTGGACCCATGGAGAGTGGCACATCCCGAGGGCATAGGGTATTGAAATGACTCCATGCTACAAATCTAACAGCCAAAATGGCTTATAATTAAGGGCCTGTTTTCCAGAGATTCTCACGTCAATTGAAGCATGGCTGAGACAAAAGTAAAGCATGTAAGTCAAGAAGGCTGTCCAAAAAACTCAGCTCAAACTAGGCTCCTCTTCGTCCGTGAGGCTTGATCAAATCAATAAAATCTCTCACTCACACAAAAGGACATTATGGATTGAGGAGCCGAAATCAAAGATCATGTCTAAAGAAAATATTTATGGAAGGCTCAAACAGCAAAGCTGTCAAAAGTATAAGCATCCAAAAGGATGTAGGTGGCATGGGAATGAGGAATGAGTCTGATAGCAGTAGCCATCTGAAAGATGAATCTTCTAAAATGAACCCCATATGTTGTCCCTTTGAAAGTTTTAAAGATGTCTCTATCAAAGCTCCCCTTTCCCTAATGGCTAGCAGATAAAATGACTTCTTCCTTCGCCGAGATTCAAGTGCTCAGCTGAATATTGCATATAAGATGGATATCTTTAAGAAGGTTTCGGATCAACGAGACGGATTTTTTCAGAGATCTGTGTTCGCCAGCGACTCGCCAATTGTTGTTGCAGCAACATCCCCCCCAAATTTTGTACATATTGGGGCCCCTCTGCATTTTACTAGAAGGACTGCCTAAAGAAGTTAAGTCTCCTTTTGACTTAGTTTTTTGTTTCAACTGAGGAATCTGCTTTAAAATTGAAGTTTTTCTTCTAAGTCAAAACTCACGATTCTCTCCCGAAACTACGGAAGAAACTTAAATTTCTCTCTCGAAACTGGGGAAGAACTCAGCGAGCCCTCCCGAAACTGTGGAAGAAACTTAAAATTATCTCCCGAAACTGGGGAAGAACTCAACGAGCTCTCCCGAAACTGCAGAAGAAACTTAAAATTCTCTCCCGAAATTGCGGAAGAACTCAGCGAGCTCTCCCGAAATTGCGAAAGAAACTTAAAATTCTCTCCCAAAATTGCGGAAGAACTCAGGATTCTCTCCTGAAACCGCGGAAAGACTTAAAGTTACTCACTGAAACAGCAAAAACACTTAGCATTTTTTTAAAGTTTCAGAAGAACTTAAAATTGCCTCCCAAAACTGCGGAAGAAGCTCAAATTTCTCTCTCGAAACTGGGGAAGAACTCAGTGAGCTCTCCCGAAACTGCGGAAGAAACTTAAAATTATCTCCCAAAATTGTGAAACCTTTCACCAAATGTTGTCGTAGTAAGTTGTCCCCAGGTTACTCGACCATTTATGTTTCGATAAAGGAAAAACTTAAACAAAGTTATTCGTGAATTGCGGAAGGACTTACTAAGTCTTTCCGAAACTTCGGGACGACTTGGCAAAGCCGACCGCGATAAGCTTCCGAGAGAGTGTATTTCGGAAGAACTCAGAAAGTGCTCCCGAAACACTAAAATGACTCGCCATATTTTTTCGCCACTGCGAAGTGTTGTTTTTTGTTTCTTTTCCCCAATAAAGTTTCCCGCCTTTCGAGAGGAACTCCTGAGTTCTGGATGCAACTACGGATGAAACTTGTGAGTCCGCCCCGCAACTAATGGTCGCGCTTAAATGCCAAGTCGGCTTGAAAAGACCGCACCGTACGAGCATTAAACCCCATTTTAAATTGCCACCTACCCGTTTAAATGCTCGCACTTGTCTAACTTTTTATAAGAACGGTGGGGTTTTGTTGGTCCCATTGTTAGTTTGGTATTCAAAGAACGTCGTTGGGAATACCGTGTCAGCTCGCTGCAGCTCAGCGCATCCACCACCGTGTCCACCTCACTCCACCACTGTCTCGTCTCCAAGTAGGTTTTTTAACCGTCATCTTTGTCTCATCATCACATCGAGTTACTTTTTTGGGTTTTCCTGTTTCATAACGTGGCTGGTAGAGATTGGTAGCATAGATCGTTTTTTTTTTTTACGGCCACTGTGGCCCCATAGGTTTTTCATTCCTACCAACTAAGAGCGGTAAACATGACCATCCGAACTTCATACCAGATGTAGACCATCTCGTGAGTGTTATCAATGACAGTAGTGGTCGGTTGAGATACTCAACCACTCACCTATTCGGCTTAGTTAATGACTGTGGAAAATAGTTCCTTGTTTTCATCGTTTATTCATAGGATTTTTTCCACTCCAGGCCAACCCACCATTTACCATTAGAAGTGCTACGATGAAGGGAATCCTATCTCCAAAGACTAGGAAGGAAGTAGGTTTTTCCACGTCGTATGCTTACCTTTTTGGAAGCATTCCAAAAGTTCCTAACTAGGCATTGTCTCCCTAGAATAATCAAGTCTAAGGACCATATTTTGTTTTCTGGAATGATCTATGTTTAGTTTGCTTCCCCAGCATGCAACTTTATAATTTTGTCTATATTTCTCATTAGCATGTTAAAATTGTCCTAGTCTATGTTACACTCTCATAACATGTTGCAAATTTTATAATGATTCACATTTGGTTGCTGGCAGGGATAAGCCACGATGCCAAAAGGTGGTAGAAAGAAAACTAAAGTGATGGAACCTGAGCTAGTGCAACTAAGAACTGAAACTATTTTCCAAGACACTAAGTGTACCACCGGCGTTCCTCCCGAGGTCCGTTGGGGAGATGTTTACCGGATGATCAAGGACCAGGATATCCCAGATGTATTATTGGAAGAAGAACAAATCTACCTCAACACCAGAACTTCTGACATCGCTAGGGCTTTTACTCGCCCTGAATTGTTCCCATGCTCTAAAGTGATCGGATGGATACTGGAACATGCCAACCCATAGACAAGAGTGTTGCATGATAGCAAGGGAGAGCCTTTCGCTTCATTCCATCCAACGTATATTGCAGAAGCCTACAAATTCTCACATCCCCAACAAGCTCTAGGTGATGAATGGTTGGGTAAGATGATCAATACTGAGATGGCCAAAAAATTATTGGTCACAGGGAAATAGTTGAGGAAGAGAGATAATGATGAATATGATGTTCAGAGCCTAATACCTCCTTTTAGGTTAATCGCCCTGATGTTATGCAGAATTTTCGGCATGCCCGATGGCACTGTATATAGGATACAGTGGGCTCCCATCATCCACTTCTTAGCATTCAAAAGAACTGTTTTTGATTGGGCTACTATCCTTTCGGACAGTTTGGCATCCACAGTGGCCGCTGCAAGAGAAGGTCTGGCCTTAAAAAAGTCAGAATTTTACATGTCTTCCTATCTCATTGACTGCATTTTGGCCAAGCTCTCTTTCCCTAGGCTAGGTTGCACATGGGATAAAACCAACACCCCAGTCTACACTGCTTATAAAATAATGTGGGCTCAAAATTACAGAGCAAACTATAAGCTCATCTGCGAAGAGTTCATCATGGCTCTATGTGAGCAGATGTTCAAGGAAGAGCCCAATTGTCTATCAGAAAATGCCATGGAGGTCCTGGAAAACTATGGCGATTTTTATTTCTCAGAGCAGGGCACCTACATCAGGATGTTTGGAGGTACCAAAGAGCCATACATTTTGCAAAAATACGCTACTGATTATGTAGTCCTCAAGGAAGCAGTCAGACAAATTTTCCTTGATGGAATAGGAGGGGTGCTTAACAAGAAACATAAGGCTTCTTTCCCTCCTTTTCCCTTTTGCGTAGGAGCCTACAAATTCTCAGGGGTTGCAACAGCTAAGGAATATGTTCAAGAGCTGAAAGCTTTCCACTTCGGTGAAATGATCTTCCATAGAAATGATAGGCGGAGCAAGGTTGCTGAACATTGCAAGGAAGTATATGCTCATTTTGAATATGCTCATTACTATGATGCAGAGGAAGAAGTGTTCAGAGGCATCAGTAGCATGACTGAGTTGCATATTTTTCGTCAAGGTAGTGGAGCTAGCTCTAGCTCTGCCCCAGCCCGAGAAGCCAGTCTGCAGAAAGAGAGAGAAGTAGCTGAGGCCCTAGCCCATAAAGAACAAAGATTGAAAGAAGAAGCAAGGTTGCAAAGAGAAGCTGAGGAAGCAAGACTGCAACAAGAAGCAGAAGATGCAAGGTTGTAGAGAGAAGTTGAAGAAGCAAGGTTGCAGAAGGAAGCAGAAGATCGAGAGGAGAGGGAGGGAAGTTAAAATCAGCAATGAACTGAAGAAGAACAAAAGGCGGAGGAAGAACTTAAGACCAATGAAGATGCCCAGGAAGGTGGCTCCGGCACCCAAGATATGGAAACAGACACATCTCAAGCAGGTGTCGCCGACACCCAAAATGTGGAAACAGACACATCTCAAGTAGTACAGACCCCACCCATAGAGACAGAATTACATGTAATAGACCTCCCAATCATCCCTTACACCCCATCAGAAGATCATACTGTGTCCCGATGGGATGAATTTGTCTATTATAAGAAGAGGAAGGCGGTAGTCTTGAAATCAGAAGAGAGGATAAAGAGACTCTTCCAAGAAGATATTGTTACCCGGTGGGAGACCACGGTGATGGAAAATACAAATAAGGCTCCCATAGCCATGGCATCTGCCATTGTTTCAGCAGCAAAAGCAACAAAGGACAATGTGGTCGATATGGTTAGAGAGTTTGAGTCAACAAAGAGGAGAGCTCGCATGTTGCAACATACTATGGCTAATGAGCAGGCTTACAAGGATCTTGTAGTGAATATATATAATCATCTGTCTGTTGATCACAAGGAATTGTCAGATAAGTATCGCCATTTAGAAGAAGAAAAGGAGCACCTGAAAATCCAGATGATGGTTCTAGAAGCAAAAAAGAACGATTCTGAAGCTAGAGTTTTTCATCTACAAGCAGATAAGCAAGCAATGGTTGATCAATTAGAGCAGGCAGAAATCAGAGCAATAGATATGTCTCCCTTTCGTGAGCTGTCATGTGACATTCAGAGACAAATGCATGCCACACAGGAGCTGATTACTGAGGAAATGTGCAGGCTCAAAGCCATGATGGTTAGATTGAAAGAAGTCAATGCAGAGGCCAATAGGCTTAAGGGCAAATACACTCGGGTTAAAGCAAACATCCTGAGCTAGATGGAATGGAGAGAAGGGAAGGTTGATTTCCCCAAGCATCTCCCATTCAAGTCGGTAGATGATTTTAAAGAATATATAACCCTTATGGAATTCTGTAGGAATTGTGGCCTTAAGATAATGGCTAAGATCCAGGGAATAATTGATAAAAGTAACAGCCTACATCAAAAGATCCATGAATTACATGATAAGTGCAAGATGAGTTTCCCTCAGTCCCTCGATGAGTTTCCAAGCAAAGAGCAACGTTTATCAGACTTGAAGGTAGAGCTAGGCATTCAAATAGAATATGTAAAGAATATTGATGTCCTAGCCACTGATGATGTCCATCACTATATTGGGATGTCATCAATATACAGTCATTTGCTTAAAGAAATCCACCAAGCAGTAGTTGCAAAAATTCATGGTGTTGAAGCAGAGATTGGTAAACATGTGACTTCCCAGAAAATATTGCTCCTTTCCCCAGCAAATGTGGTGATCAGAGACACTGGTATCTGGTTCAGTTACATAGCAGAGGAGGAAAAGAAAGCAGCAGCAGCATTAGCATCTAGTCCAAGCACCTCCCTCCCAGCAGAAGTGCAGGGTGAACACGCTGATCGCAAGGCATTGTTCCTATTTTTCATTTGGTCTCCCTATGTTTAGAGCGTAGAATCACTAGGCAACTGTCCTTTTCTATTTTTGAGAAATTTTCTGTTTTAAGAAAAGGGCCACGATTTGTTTATTAAGAGGAAAAGTCTATAGAGGACATGTGTAAAGAGCCAAGTGGCATCCCAAGAGGCATTTTGTAAAGATATAAATAGAAGCTTAGGGAATAGTGTAAAGGGACTTTTTGCAGGGAAAAGATTTTTCTTAACTTGTACGAGCTATCTTGCACTTGCTCCAAGAAAATGAAAATTTTCTATTAAGAGCCTGGAGAGGACGTCTTTTGCATGGAAATGGATGTTGGATGCATGCTGGATTATTCTTGTGACTTTCATATTATACAGTGAGATCTTTCTTTGCTGTCTTGAATTATTTCTCTATATTGAATGATCTTACTACTTCTTGTGCAAATGATTTTTTTCCTACATGAGTAATGGAATGCATTATATGTGAATTGGAAGCTATCTTCTAATATCTTTTGTCTTCTTGATGTAGATATATCTTTATGATTTAATGGTTGTCTGTTGATCTTTAGATAATTCTTCCAGCACATTACTCATACTTATAATTTTGCTCCTTGCAAGGATAGTTTAGGTTTATTTCGGTTTTAGATATAGATTTGTTTCAAGTTCTGCATTTAGATTAAGTTAGCTTAGGCACTTGCATATCATTTTAAACCATAAAATAAAAAAGAACGATGGATTTGGCCATAACCGGTGTAATTGAAGCAAATCTCCAAACCTAACGGTTGCCGGAATTGCTAACCGGACGGATTCCCCATACCAAACGGTGGACAATCTAATTTGGATAGTCTACCGGGGAGAATCCCTTTCTGCTTGATGCTGCGATCTTGGGGGCCTCAAAAAAACCATTTATAGAGCCTTGGAACATTTCATCAGAGCAACAAAGATATTTTTTTAACTGTCAGAAGCCCTTAAGACACAACAACATAGCCATATCATATATAAACATAAAGAGAAGGCACCAGGACTGTCTCACAAGAGAACTAAAGTGGACATAACTTGACAGAGAGACCACCGAGACCGCCTCACAACCAGATTCAACAATAGGAGCTCGACAAAAACCCTAACCAAACAAAACAAATAAGGGATGAGAGTCCTCACAAGATTTATCTGTAGCAGGGTGCATAGTAGATAAACCTAGTAAGGACTCTTCTCCCTTCTTTGTTTTGTTTGGTTAGGGTTGCTTTCTGGATCTTGTTGTTGGCTCTAGTTGTGAGGTGGTCCCGAGGACTAGAGAAAGCATAGACAATGTTTGGCTTGAGAGTTGGGAGTGGAATCCTTCATTAATTCCTATGGTTAGGTGGTGATTTGCTTCTCAACAACTGGTTTGGTAGACTTAACTTGATTACAACTAAGTATTCATATTTATCTTTTTGTGAAATACTTTCTATTTTGATAATGTCTTGAATTCCATGCATAATGAATGAATTTAGAAATGCAATGTTATATCCATTGCATATGAAATTTGGATTATATCACTATTTATGTGAATTTATACCAGTAGTCGGTTATAGAAGATACAATTTTTGAATTGAGGGTCGCGATGGCTAAGGGATGCATCTGGGTATGTGACAATTTTAAGTCAAACAAAATTGCAAGTGAGATACTAGTGTCACAACTTTTTGTTTTGAAAGGTTGGTAGACTACACATTTTGCCAACAATTCAAACAACTAAAGTCATGCCATCTGGTGCATGTTCATTTCATCTATGTAATCTCTTGCATTTCCAACATTCCTATGCCACAGTTTATATGCATGACAATTTCATAATTATAAATGTGATAGAAAAATAGGGGTTAAGAAATTCTCCCTTTCCAATCCCTCATTGTAGCATGGAATCCCTCTTCCATATCATAGTTGGTCTGATTTCCTTCGAGTCATGCAACTATATAAATTGCCCATATTGACAAATTTTTCTTTTTGTCAAAACAACCATTGGCACTCTTCTGCACCAAATATCTATGATATATGTGGACCTCATTCAAATTCTGGTCATGCATCCCCATTCTCCTCTGGATAAGATTTCCAACGCCTTTCCTCGTGCTTGATTCCGATCCAGAACATGGAATTTACATTCTTCCAAAAATGCAATTTTTGCCCAAATTTCTGCACTTTTACACAGCTGCAATTTATTCTGAAAAGCCAACTACAGCTGCTTGTAGAAGAAAATTTAGGAAGAATCGTGAAAAATTATCTACTAGAAGAAGGTATTCCATATAACAAGGAACACTTAGCAACCTTCGGATCCCTGTTCTGATGCACTAGTCAACTTCTATAAAATTTGGGGTTTGGCTACTTTTAACTTTTCACTTTTCCCCCGAAATCTCAAAATTTGGCCAAAAATGGCTATCTCCCAATCTATGCATTTCTGGAAAATCTTCGTCTAACAAAAACTGTCTGTCTTAATGAGAAGATGAAATGTCGAGTTCAGTAAAATTTTTGATTCCAACATCTAGAGTCACTTTTACTGTCCACAAGCTTTTCAAAATCCCGAAAAAGTGACCCGGAATAGTGCTTTTCGGCCTTCTTGCTCACCCTGACTCCACATACTTTGGAGCTTGGCTCCAAGATTCCAAACTTAACACTGTGCCTTCTCCATGGCCATGCCATATCAATTTCATCTCAATCTGACCTTCCGTCAAGCCTCGGGACACCATTTTACAAGTCATTATTCTCCATTTTCTGTCAAATTGGAGTATAATGAGTTCGGGACCTTCTCTGGTTCTTTCATGGCCTTCGTTAATGGCCTCCAAGCCTCAAAGGAATCATCCCGTTCTGAGCCCGACTGCTCCTTCTACCCAAAAATCAAGTTTTGGGCTCTATATTTTATTTATTTAATTTTTTTTTGCTCCTCCGATTGCTGGTCGCGGCTCAATCTCAACGACCGTCGCTGTTCTTAACTTTAACTCCGCTAACCTTTGTCATTGGATTTAAATCTAAAATTGCTACCACATCGCAGACTTTAAGGCTAAAGTTTCTGACCACGTCGCAGATTTTAAGGCTAAAATTACTGACGGCATCGCAGATTTTAAGCCTAAAATTGCCGACCGCGTCGCAGATTTTAAGGCTAAAATTGCCGACCACATCGCAGATTTTAAGGCTAAAATTGGTGACCGCGTCACATATTTTAAGCCTTAAATTGTCGATCGCGTAGCATATTTTAAGGCTAAAATCGCCAACCACGTCGTAGATTTTAAGGCTAAAATCATCGTCTGCAAACCTCCGTCGCTACGTCCGCGTCGCATATTTTAAGGCTAAAATCCCTGACCGCGTCGCAGATTTTAAGACTAAAATCGCCGGCCACGTTGCAACATTTAAGCTTAAAATCGCCGCCTGTGTCGCAACATTTAAGCTTAAAATCGCCGCATATTTCGGTGTTTTCTGGCTTATCTTTTGCCGACAGAGTCTTTGGCAGAAACTCATAAAACACTTAGAAATTTTTGAAAATTGAAATTTTTCTTAATGATAAAGTGCTAAGAAGGAAGCATAATTACCTCTACACTATGATAGGTAGCCCATGAAGGCCCAATGCTGCAACCAGTAGCTCTGATACCATTACGTGAAATACCCTCCCGTGGACCCAATTTAGGGAAGGGAATATGATAGCAATCTCTGGGGTTGTTCATAAACCTCAACCCATTCATTAGATTCACAGTAATTAAATAAATGTGTGCAGATGCAAATCAATTAAAATATGCACAGCGGAATTAAAAACTCATCCACACACATATCATATGCATACAACATATTGAAAACAGTCATTAATTTAAACATTTTAGAAGTAAACCAATAGACAGAAAAACACTTATCTTCATTGAGAAATTGTCCCAAACAATTAGCTATGTTGCTGCAACGTTTCACCCAACCATAGGCCAGTTGTGTTCATCAATTCTCTCAACAAAGCTCCCACCCCCGAGCTGGGCATGAATCTTACAAGGAAAATGGGACATTCATACTCATACACAGCTCAATAATCACTGCATCTAAGCCAAGCCAGTCCATAGTTGGGTATATCAGGATAAATCTGAACCTTGGATACTTGCACTTAAGCTCAAGCCAATACAATGGATACCCATCCCAACCCCAACCTTCTCTTACGCACAGCAACTCAAAAATTGGGCATGGATCGACATTTCTAGCAATGAGATTTACAAACAGGATGGCCATGGGTTTTTCCCCAAATCGTGGCTCACGCAAACGAACTATAAAAAAGGAAATTCCTCTCCAGGGAGAACCCGATTTCTTCCACAAGTTATCAGCGTTTCAAATGGCCAAAATGGCCTCATTGCAAACCCAAATCGATCTGTTCTCTTCCCCATTGGTAACCAAAACAAAAACGCCCTTCCCAGCTTGAAAAATGTAGGAAATCATAGGAAATCCATGGAGAAAAACGCCTAGGTAGCTCCAACTCACGGGAGAGCAAAACTCCTTGATGGGTAATGGCTTGGGGAGCAATTCATGGTCTTTCCTTGCCAAGGAATCCAAACATGTTTTTCCATGAAGGGTGGCTTGCCCATACTCAAATTTGGACAACCATACCTCTCCATTCCCAAGGCATTAACTACCTCAACCAACTCTTCGGAGAAATGAATGATTGGGTACAAAAGTCAACATGGGTAGTTGAGAGTTTGATGGGTTCTCTCTCTAACACTTGGCTTGACTTGATTGGCTCAAAGGGTTTGAATATTTCCCTCCCAATTCCTTGTAAAATCATGCCCCCATCTCTTGTTGCATTGCATAGCTAGTTGTGGGTATTTTATTAAAATGCATATTTACATGATATTTGCAATTCCAACATGCTTGGATAGCATGCAAACTGTATGCATCACTAAATCGATGGTGGGGCCTTGGACTTGAGCTCCTCACCACGATTTTATAACAATATTACATCATTTACATTTTAATGCAATGGGGTCAAAATCGAAATATTAGAGTGCTGTACATCCTCTTGATCTAGAATCTCCTCGTAATTCTAATACCAGCAGTTCCCATGAATGCATTAAGGAATAAGGTACCTTGCATTGACTTCTCAATCGTGTTCCATATACTCTTCCTGGGCGTGGGTGGTGAAGTAGGGATTCCTGTACCGTCCAATTTTCCTTAACGGTGTTAGAGGTGACATTCTTCGTACATGTGCTTTTATTTTCCTTGTGGTTTGCTTCCAGTCGCGCCAGCTGCATACTGCTCTGGAAGGTGGCGAAGATAATCATATCCTCCTTGGTTGGGTGATAACAAGTGGTAAAACGAGGATCATCCCCATTATTGGGGCCATTCTTATTAATGATTATGGCTCCAAGTTGGGTCCCAATATTGGCCAAGTGGTCAGTCACCCTGTTTGTGTCCCATCTGACATGGAGAGGGATGAGAGTAGAAAAGTTTCCAACTATATTGGCCATGGTATTAGATCATCCTCCATATGCCAACTATTTCCAAGATTGTTGATAGTTGAACCGTTAATGATTTTTTTCAATATATTGATCAGTATCTCCGAGTCACCTTCTACCATTATCCAGTTTATATTTTGTATTTTGGAAATTTTCCGTCCTTGGACCAAGGCCGCTAATTTTTCTGCATTATTGTTGTTGATCCTAGTGTAACCTGCAAAAAATATTAGAATATCTCCTTTGCTATTCCTAAAAATTCCTCCATATCCAGAGCGCCCTGGATTACCTTTAGAGGCTCCATCAAAATTAAGATTAGTAAAATTATTAGTGGGAGGGTGCCAGATATTAGGGATTTTGATGATAGGTATGAGATTTTTTGGGATAGAAGGATGGTAATGATGCTTGAGCCCCCACTCCTTCAAAATTGTGTCTTTTGAGTCCTCAGGATGATAGTCCTCGTCCGACCACGGATGAATAAGGATAGTTTAAATAATGCTTGTCTTGATTCGGCCCCAAATTTCCTTGGTGATCATGGATATTGCCTTGAAGACATGCCTGTTCCGTTCTTTCCATGTTTCTCACAACATAAAGGAGGGGAATAGGTTCCATATTCTCTCTAGCAAGGGGTTATTGAAATGAAAAATATTCCAATTTAGGAGCGAGTTGTTGATATTGGTGCAGTCTATTTGTGTAGTTATGTTGCTACCGCAAACTTATCCCCAAATTTTTTAAATTGCAGGGCCCCTCCTTCTATTTTTGATTTACTTAGAGTTTTGTTCATCTTTGATAAGCTCACTTTTTGTCACTTAGAATTTTAAAAAAAAACAGCTGAAAAGGGCAAGTTTCTGAATCAAAGCAACTTGAAATTTTCCGCAGAAATGGTCGAAGCAACTCCCCAAGTTACGCTGAAACGGTCAGATCAATTTCAGGAAAGTTTTTGAATCGGAGAAACATGATATTTTCTGTCGAAACGGTCGGAGCAACTCCCCAACTCATGTTGAATCGGTTGGAGCAATTTTGGTAATCTTTTATGTTTCAGAGCAAATTGATATTCTTCACCGAAATGATCGGAATGCTAGAGGATTTACACCAAAACACTTAAATTTTTTTATGATTGACGATTCGGAGCAGAATCATAATTCATGCTGATACGGTCAGAAGATCAAGAAAAAGAAGCCAAATCGAGGGAGTTGTATGTTTTACTCCGAAACGGATCGATGACAAGTGGAATTGATGCCAAAGCATGTCACTCTCAAAATATAAAGTTCTCCGAAAAGGGAATCGAGGCAAGATGGAAGAAGGCTCTGAAATGGAATCGACGCAAAATTATAATGCTTATGCAAATAGACGTCGGCGACAGATGTTATGTTGCACCGAAACCTATCAGTGACAAATGACATGTTATGCCGAAATGCATCAGTTCCAATATAAAATTTCGCCGACATGCTTGTCTCTCTTAAAACAAAAAATTCTCTGAAAAGGGGTGATTCGACCCGTTAGACTTGTGCATTTATTACTAGGGTTGCATTGTGTTTTATAAAGGGGTGAAAACTTGTGACACTTGCGATGCCATTTTCATTTGGAGCCGCTACCAAACGTTGGATGCACCCGACGTCGTTGAGCATCGTTTTTAGACCAATCTTCAACTACTAGGTAGGTCTTTATTTTACCATGTTTTTTATGCTTGAAACGACATTTTTCACAATTGGTAGAAGGGAAACCGCAACCTAAAACGTGATTTTATTGTCAAGTTATGAAAGCACGTTAGTTTTTTTTATTAGCTTGAAAAAGCCTAAGAGAATCATTGTTTTTCTTTCCAGTTGGGAATAACGTAAAGTTTCAATAGCCTCAAGTAGTATTATAAGTGGGGGGGGGCTCGGCCAAAACATGCTAGGGCTTTCCCGTTCGATGACTGCCTCAAACCATACTTGTTTTCAGGTTTTCTGTTTTCGGGTTGGGAGAATATTAAATGGATTTTACCACTAAGATAACTTTTCTTCTAGGGATTTCCAATTGTAACTAATTTCCTAGTTCCTAACACCCACAACACCAATTTTGTTTGCTTCCCGCCATATCATGATACCACGCCACCAATGAGACACGCTCATTTTGGTTCATTACTGCAGCCTCTTAGGTGGACATTAATAAAAAGGGACATTTCAAGTATTCAAAACTTATAGTTGTCGTAGGTACAACGGACGGTAATTCATATGCTTATAAAAGTAGTATCAATAATGTTTGATCCCTTACCATCTAAGTTAAGGTGTTTTCAACACGCAAGTTCTTGGTTTCATGAGGCATAGAATAATAATGAATGTATCATGAGGAGTTTAAATTCAAGATTAGCACCCAGAAATGAAATTTACAGGAAGCACATAAATCCCATTGCTCTATTTGGTTTGGTTTCAACCGAAGCTATTTCCTCAAAGTTATTCGAACACCCTGAGCTTTCCAAGCCATTTAAACGAGTGAAACATCTGATTTTGAAACGACCAGTCTAAGATAAAACCTTGGTCGAACTTTTCCTTAAAAGAAATATGATTAGAATGACAAAATTATGATTAGAATGATGAGATTGTGTATGTTTTTGAAGACATTTTGGGAATGATGTATTAGAATATCTAAATAATTCCACATAAACAATCTAGTAATACATTGGTTCTTGCACGCAAGTGTATATTTTCCTTTACCAAGTGATCTGTTGTGATAAGACATAGCCAACATCAAAGACATATGATATCATGGAAGTAATGAATCTTCTAAACTTGGTTTTCTTGTAATGAATATTGATAAGAAATATATCTACATGTTCCTTAGTCCCATTGCTTTAACATTAAAATTCGCTTACACACTAATTTGATGTATCATTAGGACACAGAGATGCAAAAGAGGGATGCCAAGCAAAACCTCAAGATAACTGAATCAGACTTTGACGTTGAAGTTGTTACAGACACACCGATGGAGACAATATTCGAAGACACTAAAGTAGTGATGGGAATCATCCCAGAATACAAGTGGGGAGAGCTATATTATCTCGTCAGAGATCAGAATGTACCAGATGCATCCATTGAGGAGATGATGGTGTATCAAAATATCAAAAGATTTGGTCTCCAAAAAGCTGCCACATGACCAAAATTAGTTCCATACTCTGAATTCATCGGGTGGATTCTACCTCATGTAGACGTCGACACAAGAATCATAGATGGGGCAAGAAAAGAAGGATTTGCTTCATTCCAATCGGGTCACATCGCTGCAGCATAAAAATTATAGTCTCCCAAAGTCATGATGATGGATGACTGGATCAGAGGAGTAAATATATACCATTTTGAATACGCAAAAAATATGATGATTCCAAGAAAACAATTGAGACACAGAGCAAGTGGGGAACATGATATCCAGAATCTAAGGACACAATTCATGATCATAGCCTTGATGTTGAGCAGAATATTCAGTAGGGAAAATGGAAATATATACAAGCTCAATTGGGTAGCACTTATGTATCGCATAACCCCCCATGGCACCATTTTCAACTGGGAAGATATTTATTGGAAAGGATCGCATCAACGATAGCTACAACCCAAGAAGGAATGACCTAAAAGAAAGAATATTTTTTCATGTCCTCCTATCTGATGGATTGCATACTAGTCAGACATCCATTCCCTAAATTGGGATGTTTGTGGAATCAGACTGAGTCCCCCCTTTATGTGGCTTATCAAATCACATGGGCTCACTGTTGATGTATTTGTTACTTCGGAAGATATTCACTTATATATTGTATTTTTACTTTATTGTATCCCCAACAGAGATGTATTATTTGTTAAGATTTAATATGCTAAGAAAATGTCAGCATTACATTCCATTTCACAAAAATAGCATATACAGGATCACTGAAAGAACAACAAGCACAACATAAACACAAGAGACACAGATTTATCCTGGGAAACCCTCATGGGGTAGAAAACCCAGCAAAGCTTCCTCAATATAAATGACCAGCAAATACAAAGATGTAAACCCTAGACATGAGCTCCTTCTCCTCCATAGCAGATCTCTCCCTCACCTATGCACTATTCACAAGTGAGTGTAATGTGTGTTAAATAAGGAACACACCTCCTCTATTTATACACAACTCTGACTTGTCTTTTACATAAACTAGGTTGGCCCCAACTTTAACCATTGGGTTAAACACCCCATTACAATTGACTCTGGGCCGACCCCACTAGGGAAGTCTAATAACCCAAGTTACCACATTCCGACGGAGGAATAAACATCTCCGGATATACAATAAGGTCTTCACAGAGGAATGAAACATCTCCGGAATAATAAAGTACAAATATAATATTCTTAGAAGTTACAATATTTCAACACTCCCCCTTAATGAGAAGGATATTATAACAACATCTGCACGAGCAAGGAGTCATCAACATCATACATGATACATCTATAAATCATTGGAAAATTTCTTTATACATCATCAGTAACTCAAGCAGTTACTAGAACATCTTCAATACCGGAACATCAACATCTTCTGTACTAAGTCTTTATCTTCTATAGCACTTGAATAGCTACAGTAATATTGTAGCTAGGGTTTTCACCCTAGCTTGTGCAAATGAGCACCTACTAAGGAGAAGGGACTCCTTAGTAGCAGTTCAGAAAATACAGTAAATAAAAGACAGTACAGTAAAACAGTAAACTACTCTAAGCATGTGCATAAACGGAAAAAACAAGATAATAAAATATTTTTTGTATTGATTATACCTCCAATGTGAAGGTTGATGAAGCCTTTGCAGCAGTCCAAGAGGGTTGCTTCCAAGCTCCTTTCTCCAAAGGGTTTTGGAAATGGGCCAAAAGGGGCACTCAAATGTGAAATTAGCTCAAGGGAGAGCTAGGGTTTAAGGAGTGATTTTGGCAGAGTAAGGGTGTGGTTGACTGTGGATATGAAATGAGGGGCCTCTATCACCTATTTATAGGTTTTTAGTGGTGGAGTGTTGGCCCATGGTTTTGGACACCATATGGTTTAGGTCAGCTGTATAGGGTTTTTTCCTCCTTTTTCCCTCTTTTTCCACTTTTTTGTATTTTTTATTCCCTTTTTAGAGGGTTTTTTCTATTTTGGAGGAATTTTGGATTATTTTGGGGGGGAAAAGGGGTTTTTTGGCCTTTTGGAGGCTTTTTAATGGTATTTTGGTCTTTTGGAGGTTTTTTAATGGGTTTTTAAGGTTTTGGAGGAAAATATGGTAGGAAATATGGACAAATGAGTCATGCAATGGGGTATATGAGGTAGTGAGCACTTTTTGGGTGTTAACAGATTGCCCCCTGATGTGTGAGGGAAGGAGCTCATCGTATGGCCGATAGACATCATAAGTCTTTTATGGTTTTCCTGGGATGCGGAGAAGAGAAGAAACGAACTAGAGCCCGAATCAACGGTCCTGAACAAACTGCAAAGACTGAAAGTACATGAACTCAATAATGAATGAGGAATAATCTGAACATATGGACGAGGCGGGCATTCCCATGCTCGTATCAAGAGATAGAAAAATAATAACAATGGGGTCCAAAATATGGGGACCTGAAATATCCATGGCCTCAAATAATGAGTGAGGAAGAATCTCAATATATGGACGAGGTGGGCATACCCATGCTCGTATCAAGATACATAAAAAATAACTGCGAGGCCCGAAAAAGGGGGACCTGTAAGATACATAGAGAACCCCTGTGTACATCATAAGGGTCCAGAGGGGACACAAATCTGAGACATACTGCTGGGATGAAGAACTGATACACTGGAATAACAATAGTGCTGCTGAGTGTGGTACTAGAGGAACTGATGAGCTATTGGATCATATTGACGAGGAGTCATACCCTCAATGGTACACTGAACTGGAACTGAACTGGTTACTCAAGGAAGAATATAACTGGATGGATTCTGAATACAATCGCCTACGCAACCCAGAAATCCACAGGAACATATAACTAGGCGTTCCGAAGGGACTCACCAATGTGCTAGAGTCGGGGGAAATCCGGGGTCTTCGACCAATAACTGAAGGGATATATACCCTGCGCAATTCTCAACGATGCGATCAAGGTGTTGAAGTCGAACATTTGAGAAACAACCACTCGGAGAGGCAATGATGACTCCTCTAAAAGTGGTCCCTAGGCACTCAACACAGATGGAGATGGGTCCAAGGCACAGGGACCTTTGGAATAGAGGGGCTGTCGTCGACAGAAGGAGACCTGCAACTAGCAAGGCAATGATGTTTCCTTGATAGGAGCGCGAGGTGGAGAACCGAAGTGTGAGATTATTGATGGTAGGACTGTCATACTGTGGGGGATAACTGGGCAAGTAGAGTGGGTGGACTCAAACTTTTGTTGTTCAGAGTATGATGGCAGGGATGATCGAGTAGCATATGAAACTGACTGGTGCGAAAGGGATCATAGCTGTAATGGAACAAGGATAGTGACTGGAGTGAGTGATACTCAAGTTGGTGTAAAATGGCAGGAGACTGCAGAATACTGTGAACAAAGGAGACCTGATTGGGGGTGCTTCCGAGATGATCAATCACAGTGCCAAGAGGCACGGGGGGACTTCTTCATGGGTTAAAGAATGACAAGAAGTGTGTTCAAAATGGTACTGTCATGTGGATTTATACGAGCCTAGGACAGTTCATGCTCATGATTGCTTTCAATTTTAAGGAGTCTGAAAGTGATAAGAAGACTCAAAAATAATGGAATGGTACTGTCGTGTGGATTTGTACAAGCCCAGGACAGTTCATGCTCGTGGTTGCTTTCAATGTCAGAGAGTCTGAAAGCGATAAGAAGACTCCAGGGGGTTTCTTTTTCGTATGTTAGTCTCCAAGGCCCGAAGAAGCATAAAAGGATGCAATGAAGAACTCTTCTAGCCGGTGTGACTAGAGTATTCCTTTTTCGTAATTAGTCTACCAGGTCCGAAAAAGGGTTAAACTTATACCATATAGATGCCCTTTCAGGTACTTTAATGAGCATGAAAGGAAGCAAGATTGCTCGGTGATCTTTTCATTGTTTTAGGAGTCAGAAAAGAGATTAACAGAAACTCCCTAAGTGCCTTTTTCGTAAAGGACTTGTCCAGCCCGAAAAAGGGATAAAATTATACAGAACAAAAGGAATGATCAGGCAAGGAGGAAGTGCTTAATCAAGGAACATCGATGATGGCCAAGAATGAGGGTAGGGGGGAACACTAGTGGGCCTCCTTGCAGGATAATGAATGGTGGAAAAATAACGAAATAATTGCAGTATGAGTGCAGTGAATGGCTCATGTAAAAATATGGAACAATCCGATGGCAGTCAATGTGGTGCGTAAACCGAGGTAGCAAGGTGTTGAGACACAATGTTGAAATTGTACCTGGTGAGAGCTAGAAATGATCTCAAGCATCATCACAAGCTCGAAAAAATGAATCTGGTGATATAAAAAGTGTCAAAAATGGATAACGGTTGATATGGCACATAAACTGAGGCGACGGGGGGTGTTTTGGAAAAAATACCCGAAAAATATGGGGGTGAGAGCGAGAAATTATCTCAAGCATCATCACAGGCTCGGAAAATTGAATCCGATGGTATAAGGAATAGTAAAAATTGACAACGGCCGATGTGCTGTGAGAATCAAGATGGCGACGTGCGGGGAAAAAATTCTCAAAAGTTTTTTGTGAGAGCGAGAAATGATCTCAAGCATCATCACAAGCATGGAAATATGAATCCGGCGGTGCAAATGGTGCGAAAACGGAGGTCATAAGGACTCTGGAATGGTTAAAGGAAATAACTAGGTTAAAAAATGGCTACAAATAAAGGTGAGCCCACCAAGCCAAGGAGGCAGTGGCGGGGATAAATAATGACCCGCGGGGGAAGAATACTAGGTGTATCGAATCAAATCATATATACAAGTGACATGTGACCTCAAAAATGGTTGAGATCACGCATGTGAAAAAGTGAGCAAGGTTAATGACCTGCCCCCATGCTATGCACATGGGGTTTGTGATTGTGGATCGCATATGTGTTGGTTTGAACAATGGGATCATTGAAATACTGATATAGATGTGATGGGGAAGGTTCAAAAGGATTGATCATGCCCCCTATCCCAGGGTCGAGGTAATCTATAATTCCCCCTAACTCAGAGGTGTCAATGTGGGGCTCTATGATAGCGGGGTCAAGACCAGGCATTTCAGTATAGGACCAGGAAAAGACATCGCGGAACGCTTGGAAAAGTTTTTTGTATGCTCTGATCTCATGTTCACTGCAAGAGGCTCCTAAAGTGATGAGTTCAGGGGCACCTACTGGGGCAGCGATATCAATTTGGATTGTGGGTGAGATGTTGGCCATGTTACCTTCCTCAAAGGCATTAGGAGTGGGAATGGGATCCTTAAACTAGTCGACTTTAGTGGGAAGGAAATCTTTGGACTCAACCGCAAATTGGTGGTTGTGGTGGAGGAGGACTCTTCTGGGAGGAAATAGGATCGATGGTGCATGTCTTCCCAGGGGTAATCTGGGGCAGTGAGAGCCTCTAGAATCTCCTCATCAGTGCGGAAACTTTGAGTTGTCAAATCGGTTGACGAGGGAGTGTTAGTTGAAGAGATCATATAGATGGTGTTAATCTCTCCGGATGAGGGTGATATTGGGGGGTGGATCTCCTCAATTGTGGGGGGTGTCGTCTCAAGGTCCAAACTATTCATCTCGTAGAGAGCTGCTCTATAATCTGGGAGATCAGTACAGTGATGTGATTAATGGCCATAAATACCGCATATTTCACAAGGGTAGTTGGTACGCAGTGATTTATCACGAGGCTTAGGGGTTGGATCGAGTTGGACAACCGATATGTTGGGGTCGTCATCAAGCATTTGCATGTGTTCCTGTAATGCAGGTAATTGTGGACATTGATGAGTCGGGTGGCCTAACTCATCACACAACGAGCATTTGGGAGGAGCACAAAACACGGGGGGGTTTTTAACTGTTTTGGGCGGGGGGTACAACAATGTATGGTTGTGGGCCTCTACCCCCAGTGTGCTTGATAAGAGGGGGGGGTTTGTAGATGATGAAGGGGTAGTGAAACCAAGAGGTGGTTGACTAGTAGTGGCAATGGGTTGCACCGGTTGTAGGACGACATTTGGTGTTGGCGGGGGAATGGGAGGAAAAATATACCACACGGGTAATCCTAAGGTTAACCCGGGGAGGCCGAGAGTAGCCATAACCAGGGTGCTTACTACTCCCAAGGGAGGAAATAGGAAGGGGATTGTGTGGATGGGTGTAACACCAATGTGACTAGGTACCAATGGTGGTTTGGGTAACAAGGGCGGTTGATTATTGGGTGTTTTTGTATTGTGGGAAAGGGTACATAGGTCAGATACTTCAGTCATGGGTGACGGGGGTGGAATGGATTGGAATGTTGAGGTCATCGACGTATCTGAGTAAACTCTGGGTCCCACGGAGGAAACAAACGAGGTAGTTGCACCACAAACAGGTTGTTCAACCATGGGGAGAACATTTTCGGGTGCAGCGCGGGCATTGGGATCGTAATAGGTGGGTTGATCAACCTTGACCACGCGTTCGTCATGGGGGAACATCATGGTACGAAAAATGGATGAGGCAATTGCCCGGATGGCATACATGTAGCTGCGGCCAAGTAAGAGGTTATAATCAAGTTGGGAATTGATGACCTCTATGTCAATGGGCACGATTTTTCCAGACAATTGGACAAGGACATTAGCTAAGAGACCTTGGGGTTGAGCCGAACGGTCGTCGTAGGTTCGCAACGCAGTGGTGGACTGGGGGAGAGTAGGGGATCCCAACTTCTGCCAAACGAATGTGGACATAATGCATGTAGAGGCACCTTCATCGATAATGCATCGATGGATGACAAGGTTCCGAACGGAAACAAAAACTTGGAATGCTAAAGTGGAAGGCAGGCATGGTTCGGATTGGTCCAAATCGAAGGCCATTAGTCGTGAATCATTTGGGTCAATAGCACCAACGGCGGAGAGCAAAGTCTTGCATTGCGAAGGATAGTTTTTTAAGACTTCTAACGCAAACATGGGTACGGGGGACTGGGCTAAGTCATCTACAATGTTGTAATTTGACGCAGTGCGAGCATTGGGATTATTGTTGATGCGACGAAGTGGGAAGCGAGGTTCTTTGGAAGCGCCATCTAGTGGAGCCGGAGGTATACGTAATGTATTATCAGTGGGATCAGCATTAGTGTTTTTGTCGGTGGGAAGGGCTTCAGGGGTGGAGACATATTGGTTCCGATGGGTTTGGAGGTTGACATTGGTGGATGACATCATTAAAAAGTGGTGGGTACCTGAGTCTATCATGGGTTGATCAGGAGCGACATAAGTGATTTGCTGTTGTGGTGGTGCGTTTCCTTGAGGGGGAGCCAATGACTGAGCGTTCACTACGCCTTGGGTTGGTAAGGGTTTTTGTAGCACCAAGGGTTGATGTTGAGGTGGTGGGGGGTTGGGCGGTGCTTGAGGAGCCGCGTGCCCTTAGCGATGGGAATCATCATTCCAAAGTTGCTGAGCTCACTCCAAATGTGGGAAAGCATGTGTGTAGTGGCCATAGACCCCACAAATAGAACAAGGATGGTTTGTTCGCAAATTAGGATTTTTGGCCTGCTTGGGCAGTCGATCAGGGTTCTTGTTGGCAGATGCTGCATTATTGTTGTTTGGGGGATTGGGAGGTTGATCGCCTTGGTCTGGAGGGGGGTTGTTCCCACAGTTACGGCCTTTGCCGTGGTTTTCCTAGCCCTGTTGGCGCTGGTTATTTTGGTTCTGCTGCAAATTCTATTGGGCGTACACTTACCCTTGGGAAGCAGGTGGGTTCTGGGGTTGTGCAGGTGCGGGAGAAGGCTGCGGTGGATAATAAGTAGGTGGAGGCTGCGCAGGTGCTGAACCTTGTGGGGGTTGCTGATACGTTTGTGGAATGGGTTGTGGGTTTGCCGCAGGCGCTACCTGTGGCAGGTAATAAGTAGGTTGGGCTTGAGAGGACACAGGAGCTGGTGTAGCCTGTGGGTGGTAATATGGCTGAGGTGCGACCGGGGCGGCGTAAGCGGGGATGCATGACCAAAGTACTGAGGTGGACACGAGGGTCCATGGGAATGATGGTGATGTGCCATGGGAGCATACAAATTGGTTTCTCCGGACTGAGATGTAGCCCGCGAAAGGTTGGGGCCATGGCTAGGATGTGCTATGGAAAAGGGTTGGGGATGCGAGGCAATACGGCCAATGACGCCATCTGCAGCATGGGATGCCCCCGGTGCATCGTGTCGGGAGGAATCGCTGCGAGGGGCGTCAGGTATGATGTATACAAATAACCCAACTAGGCGTAAATAAGGTCAAATTGTTGGGCTTTGAGGATGGCCTCTTCTTCGGACTGGGGTCATTCGAATGCCACATCCTTGGCAATGACAGGAAGGAGGGATTTTAGAAACCAATCTAAGAAGATACGGTCATCTAACTTGATTTTTCAGAGGCTGTAGCGTTGATGCCACTCATGAATGTGGTCAGTGATGTGGGTACCCATGTTCCGTCTGCAAGACATTAGGATCTCAACTCTCGCATCATAGCGGACAGGTAACTGAAAGAACTACAGGAAAGTCGAGGCAAGAGAAGTAAAGGTGGCATGGGTCCCATGGGGCTGCTCTATGTACCACTTAGCTGCAAAGCCAGTGAGGGTGCGCTATAACAGACGAGGGCAGATAGATTTGTCCACTATGGAGTTGGAGGAACACCATAGATGGAAGGAGATAATATGGTTCTGGGGGTCTTCACCTGCCTTGCCCTCAAACTTAGGGATGTCGAAGGGGATCTTGGTGGGCATGTGAGGCTACGCAGGGTCATGTCTGATGGGATCGTTAGTCAGTCTAGCTAGGTCAGGAAGGTTGAGACTAGCCATGAATGGCAAACTAGTAGAAGGATGTGACATACTAGTTGCTGTGACCATGTTGGGGCCAATGCCCCCAAGTGGAGGGGCAAGGTTTGGGATGTTGCCCGCAAGTGGAGGAACGAAAGTGGTATGGGATGGTCCTGCACCCCCAAGGGTAGTGTGAGTCATTGATGGAGTGGAGATAGGTATGCCAGCTACTGGAATGGGTACAATGATCAGAATGGTAGATGTGGGCCCCATCGAGGGCATACTCAAAGCAGGTGTGGTAGCTGGTGTGGTGGTGGATGCTCCACCAATATTCCCTACAAAGAAAGGGGTGGAAGTCATGCCAGCCATGGGTCTGGTTGGTGTAGTGTAAGTGGGGTTCTCGGACTCTGCCTCAGAATCAGAGGTAAAATAAGGGGCGTTTAGATCGGGTGACAGAGTTCTATGCCATTGACGATTGGATTCAAGTGACAAAGCTCGAGATCTATGATGAGTGGTATCAAGTGATGAAGATCTACGTCTATGATGGGTGATGTCAAGTGAGCCGTGTTGTGGGGGCTCGCCCCGGAGGCACCGAGAATGTCTCGGGGACTCAATGGTGATAGATGGTGTCAAGTATCTGGGGGTTGTGTTGAGTGAAAAACAGCTCAAAAAACCCTAATGCAACCGAGTGTGCAGAAGGAGAGCTTAAAAAATATGGCACTCAGGCCAACAACCAACTCAAAACACTTACTGTAACAGCTGTGCTACAATAAGTGGAGTATCAACAGAAATGGTCAGAATACCAACAAGCAGCAAGTTTCCTAAAAAATAAAAATAGTGGACTCACTAGACCAAAAGAAGGCAAGGGAGCATGAAAACACCTAGCTAAATAGTATTCTGACTCAACTAGACATATACTCTACAAGGTGAGGAAATCCAAGTCAGATAATATGGATAGTAGAGCCAAGTGGCTAAAGATATCACCCTACTGGGAGGGACACCGGGTAGTCAATCCTAGAAGAAAAGCAACTAAGATACCTTGTTCATGACACGTTCGGTTGGGTGAATCTGTCGTTTGGTTCTATCGCCGCTGTATCCCCATATGGGTGATACACCGAGAACTGCGAAAGGTATCCTTCAGTTACTAAATGGATTGCGGTATTCCACTCAGGCTTCCGGAACCAGTCTGGAGACCTCAACCCTCCTAGGGGAGAGGCCTTCGCGATAAATTGGTTTTAAACCATGTCAAAAAATACTAAGAGATTTTGGTTCCCTAATGGACAACAGCTATGTCTCTCAAGTGTAAGCAACCGAGGGGTGTTATTTGGAGGCCTATCCCCCCGATCCTACCTAACTACAAGATTCTTATGTGTTCCCCAAGTGGGGTTAGAATATTGGTTGTGTTAAGTAGTATTTTAGGGCTCACTTGAATTAGGTGACAGAGTGTGTGCGTGTGAGATGATGAACCCAAGTAAAAGTGCCATGGGGTGGGCAACTTTCTAACTAAAAATATCAATGCATAAATTAAACTTTAAAATGCAAAATTTTCTTGTTTCAATTAAAATGCTGAAATTTTTAAAAAATATTCTGTAAATGGAACAGAAATAATACTGCAGGAAAAAAGGATATAGGAAAGTATGGCTGTAGATAGGACAGATGGCTGTGCAGGTGCAGAAAATATTGCAGCAAAGTGCTGGGTTCAAAACAGTGAAAAAAGTGCAGAGAACAGACCGCGGGTTTGTGGCAAATCTGAGCAGTCGGACCGCAGGAAATAGGTCGACAGTCGCGGATAGGTTGCGGGAATTTGGCCGAAAGATGCAGGCGGACCGTGGGAAAAGGGTTGAAAGACGTGGGTGGGTTGCAGGAAAATGGCTGAAAGCCACAGGCGGGTTGCAGAAAAAAGGTTGAAAGCCGCAAGCGGGACGCGGGAAAAAGGCCAAAAGACGCAAGCATGTTGCAGAAGAATGGCTGAAAGCCAGAAGCGGGACGCGGGAAAAAGGCCGAAAGACACAAGCGGGTTGCAGAAGAATGGCTGAAAGCTGCAAGCGAGACGCGGGAAAAAAGGCCGAAAGACGCAGGCGGGTTGCAGAAAAATGGTTGAAAGCCGCAGGCGGCCTGCGGAAAAATGGGTTAACAGCCACGGTCGTACCGCATGAAACAAGCTGATAGCCATGGTCAGATCGCAGGTAACAGACTGGAAACCGCTGGTAGATCACCGGAAACAGTCTGAGAGCCACGGTCGTATCGTAGGTAAATGCCTGAAAGATGAGGTCGGAACGCAACTGCGGGGGGCAAAAGACGTGGTTTACGGCAGCTAAAAGGGACAGCCGAAAGAAAAAACAGAAAAATATTGCCGAAAATTAAAAAAGTTTAAAACTTTAAAACTATAACCAGAAATTCAAAGGAACACAAGGGGAGTCGCCAAAACTGTAGCTAGTGTTTTCACCCTAGCTTGTGCAAATGAGCACCTACTAAGGAGAAGGGACTCCTTAGTAGCAGTTCAGAAAATACAGTAAATAAAACACAGTACAGTAAAACAGTAAACTACTCTAAGCATGTGCATAAACGGAAAAAACAAGATAATAAAATAGTTTTTGTATTGATTATACCTCCAATGTGAAGGTTGATGAAGCCTTTGTAGTAGTCCAAGAGGGTTGCTTCCAAGCTCCAGTGTTGTTCCTTTCTCTTTCTCCAAAGGGTTTTGGAAATGGTCCAAAAGGGGCACTCAAATGTGAAAGTAGCTCAAGGGAGAGCTAGGGTTTCAGGAGTGATTTTGGCAGAGTAAGGGCATGGTTGACTGTGGATATGAAATGAGGGGCCTCTATCACCTATTTATAGGTTTTTAGTGGTGGAGTGTTGGCCCATGGTTTTGGGCACCATATGGTTTAGGTCAGCTGTATAGGGTTTTTGCCTCCTTTTTCCCTCTTTTTCCTCTTTTTTGTATTTTTTATTCCCTTTTTAGAGCGTTTTTGCTATTTTGGAGGAATTTTGGATTATTTTGGGGGAAAAGGGGATTTTTTGGCCTTTTGGAGGCTTTTTAATGGGTTTTTAAGGTTTTGGAGGCAAATATGGTAGGAAATATGGACAAATGAGTCATTTTATGGGGTAGATGAGGTAGTGAGCACTTTTTGGGTGTTAACAAACATCATCATCTGGATCCTCTCGATCAACAGTATCATCATCACACAATCATCAACATCATCATCCCACGATCATCAGCATCGTCACCACATGATCATCATCATCGTCATCACACGATCATCAACATCGTCATCATACGGTCATCAACATCATCATCACATGATCATCAACCTCATCATCACATGATCCTCAGCATCGTCATCACACGATCATCAGCATCGTCATCACATGATCATCAACATCGTCATCACACGATCATCAGCATCATCATCACATGATCATCAACATCATCATCTAGATCATCATGATCAACAACATTGTCATCTAGATCATCACGATCAACAACATCATCATCTAGATCATCACGATCAGCAACATCGTCATCTAGATCATCACGATCAACAGTATCATAGCAACATACCCTGCAATACACATGATCCATTTAAGACACCATAACATGTCTAGGGACGATGTAGTCCTATCGTCAACTTAGACAGAGTCTAAGAACCTCTTTTTCGAAGACATATGTCTATGGATCAATTCAGGGACCGAAGTCCAAGGATGATGCAATCCCCTCTCATCCACTAGGGACCACTTTTCGGAGACATATGTCTATGGATGAATTCAGGGACCGAAGTATGGGGATGATTCAATCCCTATCATGTACATTTTGAACTAGTGGTTCCGGGATGATGCAATCCCCAACACGTACATTTTGAACTAGTGGTTCTGGGATGATGCAATCCCCATCACGTACATTTTGAACCAAGCGTTCAGGGAGGATGCAATCCCGACGATAGTGCCAGTCCTTTTTCATACTGGATGTGACCTAGATTAAATATAGGATTTTATCACCTGTGAATGATCACCTGCTGCAGTCCAGGAGCGAACATTACATCATTACAGGACCTGCGAATGATCACCTGCTGCTACACTGAGCAGTCCAGGAGTGAACATTACATCATTCCATTCAACCACAAAGCCAGTACTATTTCAATTGGGGTGTGACCTAGATCAAATCTAGGATTTACAGCCTGTGAATGATCACCTACTATTCCAGGAATGAACATTACATCATTACAGGTTTCGTGAATGATCACCCACTCCTGAGCAGTCAAGGAGCACGCATTACATCATTCACCAACATCTTTCTTGAAGACAAGAGTCTACAGATCAATTCAGGGACCGAAGTTCGGGGATGATACAATCCCTCTCGTCCACTAGGGACCACTTCTTGGAGACATATATCTACAGATCTCTTTTAGGACATGTGTCCAGGGATGATACAATCCCTCCTCGTCCACTTAGAAAAAGTCGAAGGACCATACATCGACCTCATCGTCGTAACCAGCAACCTCATCATCGACCTCATCATCAGAACAGGTAACCTCATCATCAATACATGTATCCTCATCATCTATACAAGTATCCACATCGTTGACCTTACCATCAATATAGGAAATCTCATCATCGATATATGTAGTATCCAAATATCGTCATCGACCACATAACTCCCCCTTTCGAGGAGTGTCCTTCTGAACTACCCCAAGATTGTCTCAGAAATACTCAAACTCTTCTCGAGACAAAGGTTTGGTCAATACAACAGCAACTTGTTCGTCGGTGCTCACATCCTCGAGCTTGATAGCTCCTTTTTGCACCATATAGAAATATCGGATCTCTATATTCTTTGACTTATCATGGAACACTGGATTCTTTATCATCTTGATACAACTCTGGTTGTCACATACGATCACAGTTGAGTCCATCTCTAAGTCAAACAATCCTGATAACAACTTCTGAAGCCATAGCGATTCACAACTAGCAGAGCAAGAAACTATATATTCCATTTCAGCTACACTGAGAGCCACACTATACTGCTTCCTTCTAATCCACGAGGTCATGGCAGATTCTAGACTATAACATCCACCCGATGTACACTTCCTTCCCAATCAGCATCTGTGTATCCATACAATCTGAAGTCATGATCTCCAAGATAACATAGACCAAAGTCTATCGTACCCTTTAGGTACCTCATCACATGCTTTGCAGCTATCAGGTGAACACACCTAGGTTCCACTAGACACTTACTCAAGGTGTTCACAACAAAGCATATATCTGGCCTTGTGTTCGTCAGATACATCAGTGACTCAATAATCTGTCTATATAGAGCTACATTCACTAACTCTGATAAGTCATCAACTAACAACTTCAAGTCAGAACTCATGAGAGTGGCCATGGTTGTACATTCCAACATATCAAATCTTCTCAAAATTTCTACAACATACTTTCCCTAGTTGAGAAAGATTCCTTCTGAGCCTTGCCATACTTCCAGACCTAGGAAGTAATGCATCAATCCGAGATCTTTCATCTCAAATTCTGTAGCTTCTTCTTGCTTTCCATGATCTGTTTCTCATTCCCTGTCAGAAAGAGATCATCCACATATAGAAACAATATGACAGGTTCATCATCCATAACCTTAAGGTAAAGGTTAGGATTAGCTTTACTTTTCGTAAAGCCCAAGCTTGTCAAGAAGCTATCAAATCTCCCTCTGTGACTGAACATCATTCATACTCTACATTGAGTGATCTTCTACATATCTATCTGTGCCATCTCCCGTCAGATGGTTCTACTGATATGAGCCTCAAGATCATTCGAACTCTGTGGTGAGTTCTTTCTTGCATCCATGTCATCTGTATATAGAAACCATATTCAACCTTGTAGCAAAGGTTGAAATTCGCATCACCCATGGTGATCATTAAGCTCATCAAATGACTATTGATCCTGGGTACTCGTACAGATCTTTCTTCAATTGAATTCTGGGATTTTTCTCGATTCACACTTCTTCTTCAATTACACCATTAAGAGAATGGTATTATCTAGCCACTTGGAGTAAACATCTCATCATGATCCTCTTTCTCTTTCTAAGAGAATCTTCTAGCCACGAGCTTTCTATAGCATGTTTGATTTGTAAGTCTTCTTGTTGAACATCCATTACTTGTTCAGTGTTCATCATTCTTCATGATCTTTCCTACAAATCAAAGTTAATTACATGATTAGTATTACTTCATAATCATCAAATCATGTTGACATGATAACCTATTATGCATACAAATATGATTCACATGGTTATGCAACTATCCTTACCAATACTTTGGCACAACACTTTTCCATATCCTGTATGCATACAGTGGTTATCTAGATGCCTTCCATCTCTACCAGAACATACTATCGAGAGCGTGCATATCTCTCAGCATGTCAGCAAAGAGGTTTCATTCTAGACAAGCAACAATGGAATGTTTGTCCAACTTACCCATCATATGTATATTAGTAGTATATTGTTCAATGTCATATGAATGCTTACACTATGCATGATATATACAAATATGCATACAACTATTACGAGCAATATTATTGACTATTTAGAGATTCAAATAACAACTCAAATACTTATCTTATATGTTTGTGTGGTTTCCTCCCGCTTGATCTCTATATGTCTTTGAACTTCTTATTCATTCTATATCACTATGCATGCTTAAGTGTGCACTAGTGTCATCCTCATGATCTCATACATAATCATACATTCACTAGTATAGTCTCAATACTATCAAAACATTATGATTATGTATAATCTTAAGTATGTATGGTCATGATCATTTCATACATAGGCATGCTTACCTAAGATCCTAACAAAGTAGGATTCTAACTTGATATAGGAAAACATACCTGGATTATCAAGCTTGGTTATGTCTTAACACACCCAAACAATATCTTCTTTGTTCTCTTCAATGATTTAGAGATATTGTGCCAGAACCTGCATATCTCATAGGTTAAGCATAGTAGAACAAAGTCATACATCCCTCATAAGTAGAGCTTCTATGTGATCAAAGACTATGGATGAGTCTTTGTCTTCATGTCATCACGGTCATAGAACTTGATATGTCTTTCTTGATGTACCTTTATCTTGTTAGCTGACAACATCATCCTCATACATCACCACAAGTGCATTAGTACAATCCTAAGTGTCATAACCCTAATCAATGAATGTATTCTATCATGCATTCATACTTTTACTAGGGTGATAAGACAAGTCTCAAATTAAGTAAGATTGTACTAACCTCAATAATACGAAGAAAAACATATCATAAACTTAATCATGAACAGATTTCAACACATACCTGTATCTCCTCAAGTCATACCTGTTAGGATTGTTTTTAACCCAATCCACTTTGATTTGCTAAAACTATATCTCGAGCTAGATTAGGGTTTGTCAGAGAAACCCTAAAAATTCAAACCTTGAATTTCAAACTTTTGAATAGATGGAAAGATGCACCTTGCTGAGCTGATCAAGCTAGCATACTTCAATTTTGAAATCTCTAAAATTTGACCCCTCAAAATTGCCTTTGAAACTTCTGGATCTTCTGGAGAGGATCCCAAAATAGGGTTTGATGAAGCCCACCCTGCTTCCCAATAAAAAGGTTCGATCCAAAGCTCTAAACTTCGATTTTTCTGAGGAGCTTCCAGCCGTGGTCACAGACTTTAAAAATTCCAACTTTTGCAGAAGCCCTAATTTTCCACCTTTCCGATCAAAATCCCGAACTAGGGTTTAATCAAGCCCAGCCTTCTGACCAACCAACAATTTCGATCTTGGTCTCTAAATTTTGATTTTTTTGAGGAGCATTCAGCCATGGTCTCCAACTCTAAAAAATTCACATTTCTTCGAAGCCCTAAATTTCTGCAAGAGTGACAAGCCAAGAATGGAGGTGCTCAAAATCCAAATCTGTTTTGACATAAATATGCACCTGGTTGTTTTTGGTGTAACTCTGAAATTATGAATCCACAAGGTCTGAAACGTCTACCTGTAGTATCCTGACCTGTCCTCTTTCCAAACCCATAGGTATGACCTCAATTGGATTCCTTGAGAGAGAGTTATTCCAAGTGTCGCAACGTGACCTATTTATGGGATAAAACAGGAGAGCAAACTTGTATGGCGTGCCACGTGTCACTGGTTCCACTTCGGCCTATAAAAGAGTTACCTCAGAAACTACAGTCCGTTATCTACCTATCACTTTTTACTAAATTTCATTTGGAGCTTCCTAGCCCAAGTTGTGACCTTTTTTCTTAGGTCACCTGTTTATGACTGAGATCTGGAAGAGGCAGAAACCCTAACTTGTACTGATAATAAATCACAAAGTACAACGAATTAGAGGCTTTCCTTTGGAAACAAGGTACAGGGGGATGTTATATATGACCTGTAAAGGTTTTAGATCCTGAACCTTCTCCAAAATGGATTTATAGCGAAAGTTTCACGATGACTGGTTTTTGCTATACAAAACCCTAACCTTCAAGTGAAGCAAGTGTCATAAGTGCCATACATTGCCTTCCTTCAAGCTAGCTCTGATACCATGTTAATATTTAATATGCTAAGAAAATATCAGCATTACATTCCATTTCACAACAATAGCATATGCAGGATCACTGAAAGAACAACAAGCAAAACCTAAACATAAGAGACACAGATTTATCCTGGAAAACCCTCATGGGGTAGAAATCCCAGCAAAGCTTCCTCAATATAGATGACCAGCAAATAAAAATATGTAAAACCTAGACATGAGCTCCTTCTCCTCCATAGCAGATCTCTCCTTCACCTATGCGCTATTCACAAGTGAGTGTAATGTGTATTAAATGAGGAACACACCTCCTCTATTTATACACAACTCCAACTTGTCTTTTACATAAACTAGGTCGGCCCCAACTTTAACCACTGGGTTAAACACCCTATTACAACTGACTCTGGGCCGACCCCACTAGGGAAGTCTAATAACCCAAGTTACCACATTCCGACGGAGGAATAAACATCTCGGGATATACAATAAGGTCTTCACAGAGGAATGAAACATCTTCGGAATAATAAAGTACAAATATACTATTCTTAGAAGTTACAATATTTCAACATTATTCCTCTGATTAGAAGTGTCGTTAGTTGTACTTGCAAGTGTCGCAAGTATATTGTAAGTGTCGTAACTTATACTTGATGGGTTATTAGACCACCTTGATGGGGTCGGCCCTATATGAGTCTTGTGGGTTAAAAGGTTATTATACTACCCTAGTGGGGTCGGCCCGGTTAGTATTATGTTAAGTGGTTAAGTTGAGGCCAACCTAGTTGAGTAAAGGTCAAGTGAAAGTTAGTGTATAAATAGAGAGTGTGTCTCTCTCATTTTACAAATTCTATTCTTCACTCGCTTTGCATTAGTGAGAGAGAGGAGGAGTGCACACAAGTAGAGGAGGGGCATGCTTCTAAGGATACCTATCTCTTGGGTTTGAACATTGTGATCCTTGTAATGATGTTTGTTCTATCTCTGAGGAAGTTGTGGGGTTTTTCACCTTCTTGGTTTTCCCCGATGAAATGTTTTGTGTCTCTTGTCTCTTATGCTTGATATGTTGTACATGTTTTTCTTTCAGTTAAGATCCTAGATCTATTGAATTAAATGTTGATAAAATAACATGGTACCAGATCTAGCCTGAAATAAGGCATGGTATGGCATTTATGACACTTGTTGCACTTGCGACAAATTGGAAGCTAGGGCTTGGTATAGAAAACAACAGTCATCGTAGCACTTTCGCTATAAATCCATTTTGGAGAAGTTTCAGGATTTGAAAATTTTACAGGTCGAAGGTAACATCCCCATGTACCTTATTTCTGAAGCTCAACATATGGTTCATTGTACTTTGTGTGATATGATCCGTACAATCTAGGGTTTCTACCTCTTCCAGATCTCAGTCATAAACAGGTGACCTAGGAAAAAAGGTCACAACTTGGGATAGGGAGATCCAAATGAAATTCTGTAAAAATTGATAGTAATATCACGGAATTTGGTTTCTCAGGTACATTTTTCAGAGGCCTAAGTTGAACCAGTGAAACATGGCACGCCGTACAAGTTCACTCTCCTATTTTATCCCATAAACAGGTCACATTGCAACCCTTGGCATAACTCTCTCTTAGATAATCCAATTGAGGTCATATCTATGGGGTTGAAAAGATGACAAGTCAGGCTACCACAGGCTGAAGTTTTAGACCCTGTGGATTCATAATTTCAGAGATGCACTAGAAACAATCAGGTACATAGTTATTTCAAAATAGAGTTGGATTCTGAGCACCTTCATTCTTGGGTTGTCACTGCTGCGGGAATTTAGGGCTTCGAAGAATGTTGGAATTTTTGGAATCAGAGTCCATGGATGAATGATCCTCATCAAAATTGAAATTGAGAGACTAAGATTTAATTTTTTGGTTGGGCAGAAGGCCGGGCTTGATCAAACCCTAATTCGGGATTTTGATTGGAAAGGTGGAAAATTAGGGCTTCCACAAAAGTTGGAATTTTTGAAATCTGTGACCACGACTGGAAGCTCCTCTGAAAAATCGAAATTTAGAACAAAAGATAGAACCTTTTGGATGGGCAGAAGGCTGGGCTTTATCAAACCCTAGTTCGGGATCCTATCGAGAAGATCTAGAAGTTTCAAAGGCAATTTTGAGGGGTCAAATTTTGGAGATTTCAAAATTGAAGTATACCAGCTTGATCAGCTCAGCAAGGCACATTTTGTCATCCAATCAGAAGTTTGAAATTTAAGGTTTGAATTTTTAGGGTTTCTCTGACAAATCCTAATCCAAATCCATATCTAGTTTCAACAAATCAAAGTAGATTTGGTTAATCCTAGAAGAGAATGGATTGGACACCAGCATAAGTGAAGAAGTTCTAGTTCCAGAGGGAGATAAGGCTAAGGCCTCACATAAGAAGACTACAAGCAATATCGACATGTATGAATTGAGGAAATACAAGTATGTTTTGAAATATGTTCATGATTAAGTTTATGATATGTTTGTCTTCATATTATTTAGGTTAGTACAATCTTGATTAATGTTGGACTTGTCTTATCACCCTAGTAAAAGTATGAATGCATGTGAATGATAGAATACATTCATTGATAAGGGTTATGACACTTATGATTGTACTAATGCACTGTGGTGTTGTATGAGGATGATATTGTCCGCTAACATGAAAGGTACATCAAGAAAGACAAATCAAGTTCTAGATAAAGAACATATAACCATGGCGACATGAAGACAAAGACTCATCCATATCCATTATAGAAGCTCTAATTACGAGGTATGTATATTTTGGTTCTACAATGGCTAACTTATGAGTTATGCAGGTTACTAGCACAAGTCATTGAAGAGAACAATAAGACATTGTTTGGGTATGTTAGACATAACTAGCAAACATGATATCCAGGTATGTTTTTCCTATATCAAGTTAGAACCCTACCTTGTGTTAGGATTTCTTATATAAGTATACATTTGTATGATTGATGATTGTTCATGAAGTTATAAATTTGAGTAATCATGGGATTATGCATATTATGTTTCTTAATTTGATTAATGATATGACTAACCAGAAGAGTCCTATGGTCAAATAAGAATATGCATGAGTAATAGAAGTCCTCCCTGAAACCTTGATATTAATGCTTGTGATAAATTACCTGTGTGTGAAATAATCATGACCATACATGTTAAGTTTATTTAGAATCATAATGTTTTGATAGTATTGAGATTATACTAATGGATGTATGATCATGTATGAGATATTGAGGATGACACTAGTGCACACTTAAGCATGCATAGCGATCCAGGATGAATATAAGTTCAAGGACAAGTAATCCAGGAAGCAAAGATCAAGCGGGAGCACACTCCAGTAGTTCCTGTAACGAAGCAAAGATTGAGAGGGAGTCCACCCTACAACTAAACAAAGATAAGTATTTGAACTGTCATTTATTATATGATTACTTAAATGATGTTGCGCAGTCATGTACATACTTATGTTCCTAGATTTAGGATGTACATTTTGCATTTTAGAAAAGTTGCATTAATGAACAAGATACTACCAATATGAAAGTAATGGGTAAGTGGCCTATGGTACTGTACAACATTCCATTGCTACTTATCTAGAATGAAACCTCTTTGCTGACATGTTGGGAGTAGTGCAAACTCTTAACAATGTTCTGGTAGAGATGGAAGGCATCTAGAAAGTTACCATATGAATACGGGATATGGATAAATGTTGTATTGAAGCATTGGATAAGATAATTGCATGACTGTATGACATATTCCTTTATGTATAAGACTTTTTTCTTCTTCTGTAAACTATGAGAATTTTCTAATCATGCAATTGAATTTGACTTGTAGAAAAGATCGTGTACAATCACCTACAAAAGAAGGACTACAACATTTGTTCCAGCAACGAAGATCAAAGAAAACTATCTATTGAAGATATTGAAGAATCTGAATTTCCCAGGATTCGGGATGTGGTAATGAAAGAATCCCATGATCGAGGAATACCATTCGATCATGAAGAACGATGTTTGGGATGTAAGGGAAGTTTGTTGTAACTTCCAAGTGGATCTATAAGATCAAGCATGCTGCAGACGGTAGCTGTATTGGAGAAAACTCACTATGGCTTGGGAAAGACCACAACAGACAACTGACTACTAGAAATTAACTCAATTCTAAATGCTATTCTATATAAATGACAACGCTAAGATAACGAAGAACTTAACCAACCTCGATCCAAACGTTTGATGTAGATCCCCATTGGATCTTTCAATCTGTGCACTTGAATTTGCAAATTAGTCTTGATAGCCAATATACAACAAGTACATATAATATATAAACGATATAAACATCATCAATAGAAATGGTCCATGATATTATAAGTAAATGCAACCCAATGTATAATAAACAACATTCACAACATTAATGGATGAGAATATGAGTATTTCTATTAATAAACAAGAAGAAGTAAAATGAGATATGACCTCTTGTCGGCAACCAATCTGAACCAAGATCTGGATCAATCCACTTACGTCTCCACCACTTCAATCCTCCATGAATGGAAAACTCAAACTATGGTAAGAGTTTGGAAGGTGAACATAAGGGATTCACAACTACAAGGATCAATGAGTGTAGACTCAAGATAGAGAAAAAATCCACTAGATTTCTCTTGCTCTTCCTTTTCCTCCCGTCCATAAGCCATATGTGTTCAATATATAGTCCTTCCAAAGGTAAGTGAAAGGAAACATCGAAGCATTACTGGGAAAATGGAGGGCCAAAGGTCACCCTATGACCGTGTCTTGGGAGTAAAAAGTAATAAACTAGTGATTTTTACCATTTTACATGCTACTCGTGGGCTATAGTGATGCAACTCAGTGGTACGCTGGCTATAGTGATGCAGCTAGCGTACAAGGGAAAAAATAGGGAAAAATAGTGTCTGAAGGATATAAAGTGGATCTGAGTCAGTGAAATGGATCCTACAGGCCAAAGAATGATGATGCCCACAAGGTGGAAAATTACATTGTAATATATGCCCCCTAATGTGTGAGGTCAGAGACTGATGCTACGATGGCCGAAATACATTATAAATCTCAGAAGTGGAGTGATGGAGACACAATTGGAAGGAGCATCTCACTCGTCATAATACAATAGTATCCCTGAATACATGTCAGTATAGAACAACAATTTGATACAATGGCCATGAATAGGCAGTACATAATGAATACATGTCATAAGTGATCATAGCCATGATCCCTCTATAGTAAGATATGGTCTCCTGCTGAAAAGGAAACAACTAGTGCAAACTGGAGGTACAAACTGCTGATATATGAGAGGTGATATTTTAGATGTAAATTCATAGTCATAAGTAGCATACTGAATGCCACTATTGCCTGGGATCTTCTACACAAGTATTCGACGGTGCAAGTCCATCAAGTGAATAAAGGAGTTGAGATCGAACCTGATGTGACATCGTCTGATTACCGGTCAATGATGTATACTGTTAACAGACGCGAGATAACCCACCAATAATGAAAATGTGCATCAAGGCATAGAGCACAATCATCGGTGTGTGAATAGATGTGTTGAAGTTGAACACTAGGATGAATCCATCGATCAGGGGACATTGATGTATTCCCAAAACTGTCGATGGCAAGAGAACCTGCCACTAATGACTGCAAGCCTCAAGGTACTCAACCGAACTCCAAGCCTCAAGTCCCGAAATAAATGGGTTGAAGTAGACAGAATGAGACTTACTGGAAGGAGGGCATTAAGGCATCCCCCATCAACTAGCATGAGGTACTAGCTGTGCTGAAAGATTTGTAATATCTCAGGTGAAATGGACTGACTCAATAGGGACGACCGAATTGCAATAGTCAAGAGATATGAGGAGTGGCTGACTTTGGTTTTAGGACTTCCTTTGAACAAGAGCATGAGCAGATGGATAGACTCAGGAAGCATAAAATCGATATAGACTGTGTGATGCAGGAGGCACCACAAAGGGCTCCATAATGTCTGGAATCTTAACCAATCGATGGAGTAAACTGAGAAACAAGAACATCTCCTCAGGTCCAACTATAGTCCCGACTCGTAATGTACGGAGTTGAATGAATGCTTTGTTCAAAGGTGACACAACAGCTGCCAACTAGAAGTAGTAATCATAATCCCGTCCGGCTTTTTGGAATATTTGATTTTTGGTCTTTTTCATATTTGGGAAAAGCTTAAAAAAGAATAGAATTGCTTATAGTACAACAAGTGAGGGAACGCATGTCAAATAGCGAGCAGACTAGTCCCAAGTAGTGGAACATACCCATGATCAATGCAAGGAAGCGTATGCAGGATGCAGACACTCAGGGATGTGTTCCCTTAGGGTCAAAAGGTCATCAAATTGTGAAAGACAAATGGAAGCTTTGCAAGGCTCGACAGGGAAAAGTGCTTAGGCACCAGCCTAACAACTGAGTAAGCGGGAGCCGACACAAGGCACAAGCGGCAAGCAAAATGATGCAATGCAATCACAACCTGATATAACTAAGGGGAGTTCTTAAGGGAAATGGCCAGCATAAGACAAAGTAGAGTATGAGTCCTTATCGCAGCGTCATGGCGTAACTACAAAGGAATCCCAATCCTAAGGATAGACAATGGCATGGGCACCAGAATGCATAAAGGGGTTCTAACTAGGGTACCCATGTTCAGAAAAGCCCTACCGCCACATAACGACACTTCTATAGCAATGTGAAGGTTCCGTGTCAGTTAAGAAGCAGGGTCGCACCTAGGGTTTATGAAAGTGGTCAAAAGGTCAAATGCATAATGCATGTGAAAATGACATCTAACCTATATGCCAGGTGTGAAACGTACCTACTGTAGGTGTGAAATACTCGGAAACAACTTCCGCCAAAGAGATCTGGTAAAAAATGCTACTCCAAAATGGTATATTAGTTCAAAACAACTTATAATGGCAAAAACTATAGACAAGTGGGTCTTGAAATATATAAATAGTAACAAAAATTTACATTTTACAATTCATTTTTACTATTCACCCATTTGGAGTATTGTGGTTAGTTTTCACCTCAAAGTTCAGTTGTTGATTCCGGGAGCCACAAGAATCCGTTCATCGAACCGTCAGGAGCAGGTTGGTAATCTCATCCCCACCTTCCATTTCAATGTTTTTATTTCAAATTTTAGTGGTTGTATTTTTAGTTTGGCCATGCCCTACATGGCTTCAGCGCTACCCGCGGGATACTACTATGCAGGTCACAGGTAGGGCACCATACTTGTAGTCAACGCACAGGTTGACCATGGGTACTCGCAACTATATGCAAATTTGCCCGCGAGTACGATCGTGAAGTTGATTTTGCAAAGGAAATTGACTAAAATATTTGTTTTTTCTTACTCCAGGATGGTTCTAGAGTGGAGGGAGAGGGAACATGACCTACTAGATGAGGCTGTTTGTAACGATCTGTGTGCACAACAAGCGTTAGAAGCATGTGATTTATACAAGTTCTAGAGCATAGGGGGTTTGAGGGCCCAAAACCTATTGCTTCGTCATTTGATAGACTATTGGGATGTTGATGAAGAGAAATTCAACCTAGACAGGCAAATACTTTCACTGGAGGTGGAAAATATCTATTTCATCACAGGTTTGTCCTGCTGAGGTGAGGTGGATAGCCTTCGATCTAAGACTGTGGGTGGCGGGATCACCATCCCCAACTACATAGAGAGATATTGTGTTCCAAATACTCGGGTAGTGGGAAGTCAGGTGCCCATCCTAGCCATAGTCAACCTGAGTATGAAGGTTGTTCTGGCAACTTTAGTGCGGATCAATAGATCCAAATCTCTTCACCAGGCATCGAGACCGGTTATGTTCTATGCATCACAGTGCATGCAGCCTATGATATTTGACTGGTGTACTACGATAATGGGGTATATGAAGACCCAACTGATAGAGTGCAAGTAGGGGGATGTGAAATTTGTTGGCTATGGTAGTATCTTGTGCAGCTTCTTCTTCGAGCGGGTTCCAGGGCTTAGTCTGAGGGTTGAGGTCCCTCCTCATAGTCTCCGTGACCTAGCCATAACCCGGTGGGCTGAGGTCTTGACACGACAGGGTGGTGGATTTCAGGAATCACCGTATACAAAGGATTTCTTTTACTGGTGGGATCAACAGGTCATAGCGATAGATGACTACGCTTATGCAAGGATAGATTTCCAGGAGGACCGGGACATGCCGTTCCCACTAGATGCAGTGTTCAGAGACATTGGTGAGTACTCTTTTTAGGTTTTTGTATGTATTAATTTTTTATGGATTTTTTATTATAGATGTAAACGCAAAAATATTTTTGGAGGTAGTATCATGTATTGATGTTTGACTGTTTGCTCGTAGACAAGGGTCTAGTGAGACCCGATGGTTTCCCGAGACATCGTCGCTGGGGAAGGGGTGACGAGATGGTAGCTGTTGTAGAAGAGCGGACACTACAGACTCTACGGTCCAACATATCATGGATGACTGCCAGGGTTTCATAGGAGGAGGTGGCGCAGCTGCCAGAGGCTATGCAACGCAAGGTAGTGGGGGTGCCGGGTAACTGGGTATGACTGCTGCAGCGGATAGCAAATGCAGTGCAGTACTTCTATGAGACACATCCAGTCGGGACGGCAGCTAGGCCTCCTCGTAGGGAGTATATATCTCAAGATCTTATTTTCGTATCGATATGTATATTTTTGAGGGCTACGGGTTCCAGGTTTGTATCATGACACTACCATTTTGGACATATTAGTTATAAAAACATTGGTTCTCCGGTTCTACTATATGTGTATATACAAATGTGTGAATGTCTTCTTTTATTTGTGTGCTTCAATATGAATGTGACAAATGCCAATCTAATACATAGTTAGCGTATGCATCAAATGTATGATTAACACTTCTCGGAACATGTATGTATGTAATTGAAAAAAAATGTCATTCCAAGAGTCTTACCCTTAGGAATTTCCGTAGTAGCGTAGGATCTCTTACACGGTACTGACCATTCAAGTGAGCCACAACCAGTTGTGAATCCAAGTGGACTTCTAAAGACTGGATGCCATTTGAAATAGCATCCCGAAGTAACTCAATCATGACACTATACTCAGCCAAATTGTTAGATGTAGAACTGAGACAAGCACCTCCTGAAGACACAACTAGATGGTCAGGCGAATAAATAACCCAGGCAGCAGAAGCAAGCTGCTACGTATGATGGCTAGCACCATCCGCAAAGCCTAAGAATGTAGGAAATTCTGTTGACATCTGTCAATAAAATGGAAGAGAATCAACAGACCCAAAAACCAAAAGCAAACTAAAATATGCACAGAAACAACTATACAATAGTGTACAAAGGGCACTAGCTCGAACTAAAAGTTTAAGCGTAATACCACTTGAGGTAGAGCCCATTTCTAGGCTCCTTCAAGGCACTCCCCTCATAGTCTTCTAATTCATAGGCTCCTTTTTCTAGGACACGCCTCACGATGTAACGACCATGCCACATGGGGTTAAATTTTCCTGGGCCCAAGGGTTTTTTAGCTTGGTCGTATAAGAGGACCAAGTCACCTTCAGCATACTACCGGGGACAGATAGACCTATCGTACTGAACCTTGACACGATGTTTGTTGGCATCTATAGCCACTGCGGCATCTCGACGTTGCTGGTCAAGCTGCTCAAGGTGGATTAAACATTGCTTAATACCTGTCGTATCAGGGAGGAGCTCTATGGCCAACTTAAGCGAAGGGATTTCACATTCAATCGGTAAAATCTACTCCAAACCATGTACAAACTGAAATGGTGAGAACCTGGTGGCAGTCTTGACTGCGGTTCGATATGCCCACAAAGCAGGATATAACATGATGTGCCAGTTGTTCTTTCTTTGTTGGATGGTACGTTGGAGAATGGTCTTCAAAGACTTATTAACTGCTTCAACTTTACCATTCTCTTGGGGATAATAAGAAGATGAGTTTTCTTGACAAAACCCAAGATTGAGTGACAAATCCTCCATCATCTTGTTCTAAAAGTGACTTCCATGGTCAGTGACAATCTCTTTCAGAATACTGAACCGAGTAATGATCTTATTGAACACGAAATGGGTTGTAGTAGCACTGTCAGCTTTTACGGTAGGCATGGCCTCATCCCATTTGGAAAAGTAGTCCACGGCCACTATAATATGGTGATGCCCCCTAGTTGAAGCTGGTTTGCAATCCATGAAATCCACCCCCCATTTGGTGAAGGGACCAATGGTGACGACCGGATGAAGGGGAGCTGGATGCGAGTGTATATTCTGAGAGAACACCTGGCAAGGGTGGCATCTCTTCACAGCGCTAATACAATCTTTAAATATTAAAGGCCAAAAGTAACCAGCTCGCATAATACGTTGGGATGTATCAAGCTTGGATAAGTGACCGACACATGCCCCTACATGGAAATCATTAAGCACCCACTCCGGTTCTTTGTGAGTTAAGCAATGACAGAGAATAGAATCCTTTCCTCGGTGATACAAAGTTTCGTCGACGATAGTATAATCTTTAGCATGAAGTTTCACACGGCGTCGCTCATCTTGTGAATAATGCGGAGGAAAATTCAAAGTTTGGAGATATACAATGACATCCCCATACCAAAGGTCCTCGGACGAGATAAGGAACACATGCTCATCCACAAAGGAATCTTCATGAATGACATCCTCATCAAGTCTCAGAAGGTCCAACATAATCTCAGCAAACACCAACGATTTCACCGATTTTGCCGAAGCAAAATTGAGATCGAACTCTTGAAGAATCACAATCCATTTATTATACTTCCCCCCTATAAGACGTCATGATAGCACGAACTGAAATGGATTGATATGTGCTACAACTGTGGTAGTTCTAAGCAAAATGTAATGTCGTAACCGCTGGACTGCATGGATAGTCGTAAGCGCCAGCTTTTCTACTTGAGTATATCTTAGCTTAGCGTCTACTAGATTTCGACTAAGGTAATAGATAACATGCTCGATGAGCGCGTCATCAACCTGAACCAAGACCATGCCAATCATCTCTTGATACGCGGCCACATAAAGGATGAAATCTCGTGCGAAGTTCAGTGGACTAAGCACAGGGGCCAATACCAAAGCTTTCTTAAGGGCATTGAAAGACTGTTGGGCTCACTCATCCCAGATAAAAGCCGTGCTTTCTTCAATAAGCGCGTGAAACCTTTGGTAAGATTAGCATAATTGACTACAATTGACATAGAAAAGTAGCTTTCTTTTAGAGGCTTTGAAGTTGTAACAAGTTGTGCGAAGGAGGCAACTGAAGTATTGCCTCAACTTTAAGAGGATCGACTCTAATACCCTCTTTCGAAACGATGAAGCCCAGAAGGTGACCAGTCCTTACAGCAAAGATGCACTTATTAGGATTCAATCGAATCTTGTAGCATATACATCGTTCGAGAATTAGGCGGAGGTGCTTGGGGTGGTTCACTCTCTTGCGAGAATGGCCGGCGAGATCATCAAAGAAAACCTCCATAATCTTTTTAAGATCGTGAAAGGTGTAGGTCATGGCACGCTGAAACGTAGCTCCGACATTTTTAAGGCCGAAGGGTATTTTCCGGTGTGCAAACGTCCCCCAAGGACAAATGAAAGTTGTCTTATGTTGGTCCTCGGGTTTGATTTGAATATGGTTATACCCTGAAAATCCATCCATGAATGAAAAAATATCACTTCCCGCACAAGCATCCGAGATCTGATTAATGAATGGCGTGGGGAAGTTGTCTTTCAGACATGCATGGTTCAAATATCTAAAATCAGTGCATACGTGGATCATTCCCTGCTTCTTATCCACAGGAATGGGGTCTGACACCCATTCGGTAAGGGGAATAGGGTAGATGAAACCAGCTTTGAGTAGTTTCTCCACCTCTGCCTTGATATTGGCTTCCTTCCTAGGGTTCACAACACATAGGAATTGTCGAACCAGTTTAGTGTTGGGATACATTCTAATCTCATGTTCAACAATGCGGGGGTCTATTCCTGGCATCTCCTCATATGAACAGGCGAAAGCTTCTTGGAGTTCTGTAAACAAATCAGTGTAAATAGAAATCTCCTCAAGAGTGCAATCGGCACCGATGTAGACATTCTCCACTTTTCCGGGAGTACGAGAGATGTTGATCGACATAGTCGGGGAAATATTGTCCATATTCCCCTCCTCAAAAATATCATGCGACCCTTAAAGAGCCACAGGGTGACCAACCATCTCTACTAGAGTCATCCTAAACTATTCTTGTTCGGCGAGCTCGAGGTTGGGAAGGAAATAAGAGCGATGGTGCATATCTTCTCAAGGTCTCTCACTACCACACATAGCCTTGATAATGGCTTCATCTGAAGGAAAAGTATCATCAAGGTAGTCATGTGAACAAGACGAGTTGGCTACCCAAACTGACAGCGTAATGGGATCTTCCTTAACTATTTCAGAAGAAGAGAGATCCAGCTCTGCAGTGGCTTGTTGAATATGCTGTTAAGCAAGCTTAGCTACAGATAGCGGCATAGACATCCCAACATGCGTAATGTCTCCAGACATAGAACTCGTGGATGGTAAAGTCCATGGATCATTACAATAGGAAGTCCGAAACGACATATTATGCAAAGGAGGAGACGCATCGTCGGAAATGGTTTCGATAAAATTCACAGGTGCAGGAAAACTATAAGTTCCCATCAACGAAGGGTACATGCCAACACCTATGTTCCCAGTTTCCGGCTAAGAATCAGTAACCTAAGGGACTCTGGATCCCATGGATGCTGTGGAAGGAGTGTTAACAAAATCCAGCTGATCGATGGTCACAATTTTGCCTTCATGAGGAAAGCATATAACTCTGAATACAGTGGATGTGACAACCTTCATAGCGTACATCCAATTCCGACCCAGTTTAAGGTTGTAGTCAATGGGCGCATCAACCACCTCGACGTCAATAGGCATAGATTTACCTCCCCAGTAGACAACCAGGGAAGGGATAATGCCATGTGGCGTAAAAGATCGACCATCGAATGCAGTGAGTGTGGTTCTAGATGCGAGTAGAGGAGAAGAGCCAAGAGCTTTCCAACAAGTTAATGACATTATTGACGCGGAAGCACCTTGGTCAACCATAGTACGTTTGACAAAATTCTGAAGGCATGCCACCTGGATTTGAAAATCCACGTGGTAAGGTAAGCGAGGTTGAACATTAGTAGTGTCAAACTTGATAACACTGGGGCTTCCCCCATCCTGAACTCCTAACACACTCAAAAGGGCATGCTTTTGAGAAGGATAGGCCTGCAAGACCTCAAGAGCCGACATGGCACATGGATTTTGGCCCAAATCTTCCACAATTGAGTAGTTTTGGGCAGCTCGAGCATTAGGATTATGCGTAGAGCGCTTAAGAACACCTTTCGGTATCCACGGCATATTCTAGGGATTCTCGATATGTAAGGAATTATCAGGAGGAGGGGGAGGCTCACTCCCCATATTAGGTTGTGGTGTACCATAATCACGTTGACGAGTGGAAACACTAACCTCCGATTGAACCATATTCACACATCCATAACCACTAGTATTGAAGGAGACGTTGCCATCTCAGTAGATCCATATCCAGTGGTGGGAGCATGCAAAGCCATGTTTTGATGATGAGGAAGGGGATCCTTTAACACAGTTGGGCTCTGTGCCAAATGCTTCGATGCTTCTTCGATTCAAGGACATAAGTCAGTAGGATGATCTTCCCCACAGAGCTTGCAAGGAAACTTCACCTTACGCCTAGGTTTAAGGTCCTCACCGGCATTTACGCCTTCCCGAGGAGGGTTGGCATTCTCCTTGTGAGGGGTATTGCGATTGCTATTATTGTTATTCCCATTGTTTCCACCCCTACGGTTGTTTCTCCCCTTTTTCTTACCACCAAGTTGTTGGTTACCTAACGGTTTTGTTGATTGCACATTGTGTACATCAGACAATGGGGTGGAAGTGGACAAGGTGTGAACCTGTCCGGGAGTAGACTAGTTTAGCGACAAATTTTGCATTTTATTAGCCACCAAATCTATAGGGCGAGTACTTGTGGATCCCATGATGCCATTGGAATGTGGTCCAGGAATTGACTTGGCCTCATGGTGTGTTTGCGATGTGTCAGGAATAATGTCATACAAAATGCCAGACTGAGAGTATAGTAAATCAAACTACTGGACTTTCAAGATGGCTTGTTCCTCAGTCACAATTCCGAACATCGAAACATCCTTCGCAATGTATGGGAGTAGAGACTTGAGGAATCATTCCAATAGAAACTTTGGAGGAATGTTGGCTTTCACTAACCTCTTCCGCCGACGCCACTCTTCAACGTGGTCAGAAATATGTGTGGTCTTATTCTGACGAAAGTTAGACAAATGTTCAGTGCCAATATCATAGCAAACCGACAACTGGAAATGGTCCAAGAAAACCAAATCAACCTCATTGAATCCCCTATAGGTGTTCCCAAGCAACTCAACATACCACTTCACGGTTGCCCCGTTTAGGGTGCATTGAAATAGTCGTAATCTAACAGAATCGTGATTCAACGAGTTGGAGGAGCACCAAAGGTGAAACATTGTGACATGATCACCAGGGTCCTCACCACCTTTCCCCTCAAACTTAGGAATGTCTTGGTAGGGACCGGAGGCCAATTAGGGTCGTGACACACCGAATCATTCATGAGCTTCGAAAGATCCAGAAGATTCAAGCATGCAAGATATGGGAGTTGTGGCTAGAAAGCTTGATTATAAGCTCCCATAAAAGGTTGGTTGAACGGAACCGAATTATAAGGTGGACCAAAAGCTTGACCATGAGCATTAAATTGTTGATAATGAGGACCTGAGGGACCATAAACTTGACCATGGCCATAAGGTTGATGTTAACACCCAAAAAGTACTCACTAGCTCATTCCCTTATTCACATGACCCATTTGTCCACCTTTTCCACCATTTCAGCCTCTAAAATCATCAAAAGGTCACCAAAAAGACCATAATACACCTTTTTCCCCTCAAAATATGTATTTTTCCTCAAAAAACACAAAAAACCCTAAAAAAGGGTCGAAAATTCCCAAAAAATATTAAAAGGGAATAAAAATATAAAAAATATTCAAAAAAGGAAAAAGAGGGAAAAAGAGACCTAAACCATGTTGGTCAATTCCATTGGTTTCCTTAAAACCATAATAGTATTCCCCATCACCCAAAAACTATAAAAATGTGATAGGGGCTCCTCATTATTCATCCACATTTCATCTTATCGTTATGCTACCAAATTCCCTTTGAGAGCCATTGCCTCCCATTTCGAGTTTGAAGAAAACCCATTGAAGCATTGGAGAAGAAGAGACCATTGGACATTGGAGCATCTCAACCTTGGAGCTGCTAAAAACTCACCATCCTCACCACTTGAGGTAATACAAAAAGATTTTTTTTTTTTTAATTTCTTGTTTTGTCTCATAGATCTTATTGCTTACATTTTGAAATCTAGTTTTTTATTTCTTTGCATATGTTATTGTTAAATTAGATTACATTAGTTTTTACACATTTTTATTGAGACTGCTGCTACTAGTTAGCAGGTGCATCCTTGCACATGTTTGGGAGAAATCCAAAGCAATAGTTTCTAGCGACTCCGCTGGATTTAGAATTCTTAGTCTTTGCTTTAGATCTTTATTTTTGTTGTTTTTCCCATTTAAAACTATAGATCTACCATACTAGTCAGCTTCTTGATAGATGTCCTAGCCATTGGCCCTTTCTGCAGCCCAAAACATCCCAAAACATCCCAAAACATCAATTTTTGGGTTCGTTTTTCATGGGCCATTTTTCCATCCGTACATCGCTACTTTCGCACACACAGCCGCACGGCCCATCGCGGTTGTTCGCCTGATTTCTGTGCGGCCCATCGCACCTGTGTGCCTTTTTTCCACGTGGTCCATCGTGACTTTTCAGCATTTTCCCGTGCAGCTCATCGCAACTTTTTCCCTATTTTCTGTGCTGCACATCGCAGCTTTTCACCTATTTTCCATGCTGCACATCGCGACTTTTTGCCCGAAACCCGCGATGTAATTTTCGGGCAGCGCGACTCAACTTTCAAACGGCCATATCTCCATCTCCGGAACTCCGTTTGAGACGATTGTTTTTTTCAAATTGGGTGTTTTCGAACAAGGAATCCAAATATTCTATTAGATTTAAGAATTTTTTCATATAATTTTCTCTAATTTCTTATTTTAGTTTTATTTATCATTTATCCTCTACCCATTGTAGTCGGCCCTCTCATACTATATTTTATGCTCATAGCACTTTTGATTAGTTTTGGCTTGTTGTAGGACTTGATAGACTCCTGCTGCATGCGTTGCTATCTTTTTCATCATATTTTTAGTAGGCATATTTACTTGCACCCATTTTGCTAGCTGCACTTTTCTGATATTTGCTTTACTACATCTTTTTGAAAATTTTCAGTTAAGTGAAAGAAAGATTTGTTAAGCCTTTTTCAGATTAGAAATTTCATATTTTGAAAAGTTAGAATCATAATTCTGAATTGCTTGATATTTTTCCCAAGCGAGGCTTTAGAAATCCACTCATTTCTGCTTATGTTATTTGCTTTAGCTTGAAAATTTCAAAGAATCAATAATTCTTGAAAAAGATTATTAAAGCATTTAATTTAAATCATTTTTCATATTTACATTGCTGTCTATTTTGCAAGTTAAAATCCTTATTTTAATTTGTACATTTTTCTCCTAAGTGAGGCAGCTTTGTTTTAAGTATATAACCACACTAGCACACAATCTGTCACAATAATTATAAGTGAGCCTTAAAATCCTCTTAACTAAACAAATATTCTAACCCCACTTGGGGAACACAAAAAGAATTTTGTAGCTAGGTAGGACTGAGGAGATAAGCATACAAATAACACCCCTCACTCATTTTTCATGTTGAGACATAGTGGTTGACTTTTAGGGTACCAAAATCCCTTATTATTTGTTGACACGGTTTTACACCAATTCGTCGGGAAGGCCTCTCCCTTAGGAGGGTTGAAGTAGCCAGAGTGGTTCCAGAAGCCTGATTGGAATACCGTAATCCATTCAGTAATCGAAGGATACCACTGGTAGTTCTTTTTGTACCACCCTTATGGGAGTACAACGGTGATAGAACCAAACTGTAGATTCACCCAACCGAACGTGTCATGAACGGGGTATCTTAGTGGCCAGACTTATAGGATTTTCTACCTGGTGTCCCTCCCAGTAGGGGGATATCTAGCCTTTGATTCAATAATTTATATTGTCTGACTTGGATTTCATCACCTTGCAGAGAATATACCTTGTCGAGTCATAATACTTTTTAGATTAGGTGTTTGCATTCTCTATTACCTCCCTTTGGTCAGTGAGGACACCTTTTTTCTATTTTTAAGTTCCATTTGCATGTTGGTTTTCTGACCACCCTTTTTTATTCCTCCACTTACTATAGCACAGCTGTTATAGTAAGTGTTTTTGAGTTTGGTTGTTGGCCTAAGTGCCATTATTTTTTACTCTCCCCTCTTGCACACACGGTTGCATTAGGGCCTTCAAGATTTCCACTCATCACCACATACTAGATTAATTCACACGTGTCACCATTGAGTCCGCAAGACATTCTTGACTTTTCTGGGGTGAACCCCCCCAGTATGGTTCCCTTGACTCCACACATCATCGACATGGAACCCCGTCATCCGATTATGACGTGCCTCATTTCACATCTGACTCTGAAGAAGAATCCAAAAATCCTGCATACACCGCACCCACTATCCCCATGGCTGGTTCACATTATGACAACTTTTTCATAGGCACTATTGGTGGAGCATCATCCACCCCCGCCACCACAACGGCCACCATGGTTTCCACAACTACCACATCCCCATTTGGTATGCCTAATATGGGACCCTTGCCCAATACATTACCCCCACCTACCCTAGGCATGCCCACTATGGTAAATATACCTACTATCCCCACTACCACTCATCTGTGACTCCCGTTGCAGTTGGTGGTGCAGTCCCCTCCCACATTCCTATGGGTGGAGGGCACATACCTCCCATGACAAATATCCCCCTAGGGGGCAGTGGCCTAACACATAACGCCACCGCTAGCACTTATGCCCCCATGACAACATCAAACCCCTCTGCTAGTTTGCCATTCATGGCTAGACTTAACCTACCATACTTGGCTAGGATAACAAATGATCCCATCTGGAGCGACCTTACTTTGCCCCCCATGCCCACAAAGCTCCTCTCAGACATCCCAAAATTTGAAGGAAAGGCTGGGGAAGACCCCCAAAACCATATCATGTCATTTCACCTATGGTGTTCCTCAAACTCCATAGTCGATGATTCTATTCGACTCCGAATTTTACAAAGAAATTTCATTGCCTCTGCAGCCAAATGGTACATCGAGCAACCCCATGGGACACACCCTACGTTTACATCCCTTTCCTTGACTTTCCTACAATTCTTTCAACTACCCGTATGCTATGATGCAGGAGTAGAAATCCTACTATCTTGTAGACAGAATACGGCCACCCATATCACAGATCATATCCATGAGTGAAGTAAGTGTCGTAGTCTCTGCAAGATCAAGCTAGACGACCGTATCTTCCTGTATTGGTTCCTGAAATCCCTCCTTCCACTCATAGCCAAGGACGTGGCTTCTAAATGACCTCAGTCGAAAGAAGAAGCCATTCTAAAAGCATAGCAATTTGATCTGATCTACGCCTAGTGTTGTAGCTAGGGTTTTCACCCTAGCTTGTGCAAATGAACACCTACTAAGGAGAATGGACTCCTTAGTAGTAGTTCAATAAATAGTAATTAAAAGACAATACATTAAAATGGAAATTATTCTAAACATGTGCATGAAACATAAAAGACAAGAAATATAAATGGTTTTTTTTTGTATTCAAATTTTACCTCCAATGTGAAGGTTGGTGAAGTTCTTGCAATTGTCCAAAAGGGTTGCTCCAAACTCTAGCTTTGCTCCTTCTCTTTCTCCAAAGGGTGGAAATGGGCCAAAAGGGGCACTTAAGGGTGAAAGTAGCTCAAGAGTGAGCTAGGGTTTCGAGAGTGATTTTGGCAGAGTAAGGGTATATTTGATTATGGATATGAAATGAGGGGCCTCCATCACCTATTTATAGGTTTTTAGTGGTGGAGTGTTGGCCCATGGTTTTGGGAACTATATGGTTTAGGTCAGCTGTATAGGGTTTTTTCCTCCTTTTTTCCTCTTTTTCCTCTTTTTTTTATATTTTTATTCCCTTTTTACAGGGTTTTTGCTATTTTGGAGGAATTTTGGATTATTTTGGGGGGAAAAGGGGTTTTTTGGCCTTTTGGAGGCTTTTTTAATGGTTTTGTGGCCTTTTCGAGGCTTTTTAGTGGGATTTTAAGGTTCTGGAGGTAAATATGGACAAATGAGTCATGTAATGGGGTAGATGAGGTAGTGAGAACTTTTTGGGTGTTAACAGATTGACCCTGATGTGTGAGGGCAGGAGCTCATCGTATGGCCGATAGACATCATAAGTCTTTTATGGTTTTCCTGGGATGTGGAGAAAAGAACGAACGAACTAGAGCCCGGAACAATGGTCCCGAACAAACTGCAAAAACAGAAAGTACATGACCTCAATAATGAATGAGGAATAATCTGAACATATGGACGAGGCGGGCATTCCCATGCTCGTAGCAAGATATAGAATAATAATAACAATGGGGTCCAAAATATGGGGACCTGACATATACATGGCCTCAAATAATGAATGAGGAAGAATCTCAATATATCGACGAGGCGGGCATATTCATGCTCGTATCAAGATACATAAATAACTGTGAGGCCCAAAAAAAGGGGGACCTATAAGATACATAGTGAACCACTGTGTACATCATAAGGGTCCAGAGGGGACACAAATCCGGGACATACTACTGGGCTGACCATGTCTAAGCTGAAGAACTGGTGCACTGGAATAACTATAGTGCTGCTGAGTGGGGTACCAGAGGAACTGATGAGCTGCTAGATCATAGTGACGGGGAGTCATATCCTCAATGGTACACTGAACTTGAACGGAACTGGGTACTCAAGGAAGCATATAAATGGATGGCTTCTGAATATAATCTCCAACGCAACCCAGACATCCATGGGAACATATAACTAGGCGTTCCAAAGTGACTCACCAATGTGCTAGAGTTGGGGGAAATCCGGGGTCTTTGACCAATAACTGAAGGGATATAAACATTGCGCGATTCTCAACGATGCGATCAAGGTGTTGAAGTCGAGCATGTGAGAAACAACCACTCGGAGAGGCAATGATGACTCCTCTCAAAATGGTCCGTAGGCACTCACCACTGATGGTGATGGGTCCAAGACACAGGGACCTCTGGGTCTATCCTCTAGAATAGAGGGTCTATCGTCAACAGAGGGAGACCTGCAACTAGCAAGGCAATGATGTTTCCTTGATAGGAGCACGAGGTGGAGAACTGAAGTGTGAGAGTACTGATGGTAGGACTGACTGACTATGGGGAATAACTGGGCAAGCAGAGTGGGTGGACTCAAACTTCCTTTGTTCAGAGTATGATGGTGGGGGATGATCAAGCAGCATATGAAACTGACTGGTGGGAAAGGGATCATAGTTGTAATGGATCAAGGATAGTGACTGGGATGAGTGAGACTCAAGCTGGTGTAAAATGGCAGGAGACTACAGAATACTCTGAAGAAAGGCGACCTGATTGGGGGTGCTTCCGAGATGATCGATCATAGTGCCAAGAGGCACGGGGGGACTTCTTCATGGGTTAAGGAACTAGAATAAGTGTGTGTAAAATGGTACTATTGTGTGGATTTATACGAGCCCGCGACAGTTCATGCTCATGATTGCTTTCAATTTTAAGGAGTCTGAAAGTGATAAGAAGACTGAAATAATGGAATGGTACCATCGTGTGTTTTTGTATGAGCCTAGGATGATGCATGCTCATGGTTTCTTTCAATTTTAGAGAGTCTGAAAGCGATAAGAAGACCCCAGGGGGTTTCTTTTTTGTGTGTTAGTCTCCAAGGCCTGAAGAAGCATAAAATGATGCAATGAAGAACTCTTCTAGCCGGTGTGACTAGAGTATTCCTTTTTCGTAATTAGTCTACCAGGTTCGGCAAAGGGTTAAACTTATACTAGATAGACGCCCTTTCAGGTACTTTAACAAGCATGAAAGGAAGCAAGATTGCTCGGTGATCTTTTCATTGTTTTAGGAGTCAGAAAAGAGCTTAACAAAAACTCCCTAAGTGCCTTTTTCGTAAAGGACTTATCTGGCCCGAAAAGGGATAAAATTATACCGAACAAAAGGAATGGTCAGGCAAGGAGGAAGTGCTCAATCAAGGAACATTTTTTATGACCAAGAGCGAGGGAAGGGGGGAACAGTATTGGGCCTCCTTGCGGGATAATTAATGGTGGCAAAATAATGAAATAATTGCAGTATGACAGGAGTGAATGGCTCATGTAAAAATGTGGAACAATCCGATGGCGGCCAATGTGGTGCGCAAATCGAGGCAGCAAGGTGTCGTGACACAATGTTGAAACTGTACCAGGTGAGAGCGAGAAATGATCTCAAGCATCATCACGAGATCAAAAAAATGAATCCGGAGATATAAAAAGTTTCAAAAATGGATAACGATCGATGTGGCATGCAAACCGAGGCGACCGGGGGCATTTTGAAAAAAATACCCAAAAAATATGGGGGTGAGAGCGAGAAATGATCTCAAGCAGCATCACGGGCTCAGAAAAATGAATCCGATGATATAAAATATATCAAAAACAATGGAGAGCAGTCGAAGTGGCACGCAAACCGAGGCGACTAGTGGGGTCTAAAAATGCTCAAAAAATGATGTGGAAAAAATAAGAAAACAAGTTGACCATCATGACGGTCTCGTCGTGCTGATTCCAGTGGTGGAAACGGTTAGAAAAATGGACTCCGTATGGGTCCAGAATGGACAAAACAAGAAAACGTCAACGGACTATAAATAGTGAGTGGGTCCAACATGACAAGTGTCATTTGTACTTGTTGACTTTGACTAGTGATTAGAGTTGACCAAAGCTGAGCTCATGTTTCTAGATGATCTGACCGACCGTTTTCAGATTCAGGAGTTACAGGTATTCTGTCAAACTCATACCTACTTTTTCATTAGGTTCGGTGGGGGGGTAGTGGGTCCCAGGGGAGTATTTGTACGATCCACGTGGGGTGGACCGCGGGTTTGTAGGATGGATCCACGGTTTGGTACCACACGTTCCGAGGCTAGACACGCAGTTCGGTACCGCGTGTTCGGCTCCTACAAGCGCAGTTTTGGACCGCAACTGTAGCCTTGATAGCCGCGGTCGGAAACCATGGCAAGGGGCTCTAAAGATGCGATTGGGATCGAGTTGTTAGGGTTCCCCGGGGGGAGGGCAGGGTTACTTCTTTGACATGAGTCTGATGAGTTTTCCTTGTGTGATTGACAGGATGCCGTTGTTGCTTTGGAGAGAACGGGAGGTCCCGGATGAGATAGTGGATGTCATCCAGGGGGATCGGCATGTGCGGTCGACGTTAGGATTGTGCAGACTGCTGAAGTTCGCACAGGTACCTATGATGCATTCAGCAGCGCTGCTGCTGAAACGGTTAGTGAGCTTTTGGGATCCAGACATTCAGACATTCAGGGTGTAGGGGGAGAGGGTGGATCTCACCCTCGCAGATGTATACTTCCTGATGGGGTTGCCATGTCTAGGTAGAGTGGCAGATACACAGCCACGAGTATCCGCAGATGTGGATATGGAGGATATGCTGGAGCGGTACTGTGTTCCATAGGCTAGGGTGCAGCGGAATGCACTCTAGGTGGTGGACCTGCAGGAGCCAGCAGTACAGGCTATTGTGGCGTGCGTGGTTCGAGTTTTGGGGTCCCAATCACCTGAGAAGGTGTCCAGGGGCCAGATGCAGCTAGTGGAGCAGGTACTGGATGGTGTCTATTATGCGTGGGGCCAGATGTTCCTCACTTGTGTTTAGCGACAGTTGACATCGGTGAAGGAATCTAGCAAAGGATTCTATTATGGATCCTTTCTATGTACCTTTTTCATGGAGCGGGTACCTACACTGCGACCGCGGGTGCCGGTCAGGGCAGGAGGGCTGAGGGAGCCGCACATGGTGCAGTGGGGAGAGATGATGCGCCGTCGGGGTGGCAGTGAGGTGGGTAGATACTTCACTCAGGAGTTGTACCTGCAGTGGATGCAGATACCGCTGACACTGGATGACTATCCATACAGAGATATGGACTACACCGGGGATCCAGAGGCACCATGGCCGCCAGGGTAGGCAAAGGGACCAGATGGTATGTATTGATTTACTTGCATGTTATGGATGTCAAGATTTGTGTATGATAGGTGTTTTGATATACTGTTACTGACTGATATGTGATCGACAGATGTTGGTCCAAGACCACCACCAGGACATGTAGCGCGCAAGGAGCATGTGGCGGTACCAGCCCTGCCAAGCCGAGGGGAGGTGCGTCGACGGGATGCTGAGGGGACTTTGGAGGCCGTACGGACGCTTCTAGATCAGTTGCTGGTTGGAGTGACCGATGACGGGTGGCGGGACATGGATCCTGAGGTGATCCAGGATTGTCTAAGGGAGCCACGGGATTTCCGATCGATCGCGATCCAGGTGGCTATCTTGGTGGATAGGGGTCGGGCACAGGAGCCCGTAGGGGATGAGGAGCTGCCGGAGGAGGAGCAAGGTGAGGACTTGGAGGCAGCTGATGTAGGAAGTGATGTAGGGTATGACTCTCATTAGGGAGTACTGGGGACTCCCCCCGATTTTGTAGCTACGGCATGTATTCTATGAGGTGTAGGGATGTATAGATATTTTTTGTATAGCTGAGTACGGGGGTACTCAGAACATGTGTAGCATATGGACATGTATTTTTTGATATATATATATATATATATGCACATGGATGCACCGTTTGCTATGATGATTTAGTGTACGCATGTGGATGCGCTTATGGTTTGTTATATGTTTGTACTGCACGTGGATGCCCCTTGTGTATTGTATGTGATGCAACATGATGTATGTAGGATTAGGCACGTGGATGCCCCTATATAAAAATGTGGTTTTATTTGTATTGCACATGGATGCAAATGTTTATGTGATGATAGGCACGTGGATGCCCCTTGCAATCTTTTTGGGTTTTTTATATATGTTTGATGAGATGTTATGGGATGATGATGCATGATGGAGGTTTTACATGGTGTGATTGATGTGCCAATCTAGGATGTTATTATCCATTTGATCTGCGACACTATTTTGAGCTCATGGGACATGAGTGAATGTTATGGATTCAAATTGTCGGCTAAGTTGTTTGGTGTGCAGGAATTTTCTAAAGAGGTAGGGATCACGCTCCTGGTAGCGGTTGTTGAGCTGGGAGACAAGGAGATGGGAGTCAAGGAACACATGAAGGTGACATATGCCCATCTGGAGGGAAGCAGTCAGAAGACCGGTCACAGCATCATACTCCGCCTGGTTATTGGTAGCAGTGCCTATACATATTCCATCAAGGTGAATCAATTCATGTGAAGGGGAATATAAGACCCATGTTGTAGAAGCCAGGTTTGGATATCAGCGGCTTGCTCCATCAGCGAAGCCAATGTAATGAGGTGGAAGAGGGTCCATTTGTGATCATGCAAAAATGATGAATGTAAGATTGTGGTAAAAAAGGTGAAAAACAAAAAGAGAGCAAACTGTACAATACGGACCAATGGGGCCGCAGGTTTATTTAGGGATAAAAATGCTTAAGATACAACACATTACAGGGGTTGCGCAAGGGGTGGCCTTCTGAGTTAGTTAAAATGTATGCCCCATTGTCGATACAGGTCTACACGATGTAAGGGCCTTGCCACATGGATTCAAACTTTCCTTTACTAGTTTTGTCGTGGGCTTGGTCATAGGTGAGGACGAGGTCCCCTTCATGGAAACTGCGAGGGTGTACATGTTTGTCGTAACCAACTTTGGAGCGGTTCTTGGCGGCTTCAATGGTCTGGAGAGTGGCATGACGGTCTTCATCATCTTGTTCTAGTGATAGTAGACGTTGCTCAAGTGGGGAGGTGTATGGGAGAAGCTCGACGGCGATGTGTAAGGTAGGTATCTAACACTTGATGGGAGGACAGACTCTACACTGTGAACTAAATGAAATGAGGTAAAACCGGTGGCGGTTTTGGTGGATGTACAGTAAGCCCATAAGGCAGGGAACAACATGTGGTGCCAATTGGACTTATGCCGGTCAACAGTGCGTTGAAGGATGGTTTTGAGAATTTTGTTAATGGCCTCTACTTGGACATTCCCTTGGGGGTAGTAAGCAGAGGAATACTGATGTTCGAACTTTAGTAGGGTGGATAACTCGCGCCAAAGGGAATCTTCAAAGTGTGAACCATGGTATGATACCAACTGTTTAGGGACCCCGAATCGAGTGATAACATGGTTAAAAAAGAAATGGGCAGTGGTGTCAGCTGTACAATTGAAGGTGGGCATGGCTTCCGCCCATTTGGTGAAGTAATCAACGGCGACAATGATGTACTTATGGCTGTTGGCGGATGGGGGTTTACATTCCATGAAGTCGATGGCCCATTTACAAAAGGGACCAATGGTGACAACTGGGTGTAACGGAGCAGGTGGTGTCCGGGCCTTGGGGGAAAAAAATTGGAAATTATGGCAATGTTTGACCACTGTGATGCAGGCAGTAAAGAGTGTGGGCCAGAAGTATTCGACGTGGACGACCTTTTGGGTGGTAGCCATTCCATAGAAATGTCCACCACATGCACTGCTATGACAGTCATTGAGGACGTGTTTGGCTTCCTCGTGTGTAAGGCAACGACGGATAATTGTGTCAACCCCTCGCTGGTAAAGGACATCGCCTAAGAGGAGATATCGAGAGGCCTGGTGATGGATACGGCGGCGTCCATCACGACTGATGTTGGGTCTGAACTTCTGCGTGCGAAGGTATAACAAAATATCACCGTACCATGGGTCATCATACGAGATGGTGAACAAGTGATTGTCGGGTAACTCATCGAAGATTTGTGGGGACGACAGAAGGGAGGGGAGATCAGTGATGAGCTCGGAAAGCACGAGGGCTTTAGTGCTCTTAGGGGTTCTGAAAGTGAGGTCATATTCCTGGAGGATAATGACCCATTTAGCAACGCGACCTTGCAGGAGCTGCCGGTTTAAGAGATAGACCATGGGGTTGGAGTCGGCGACAACTGTAGTATGACTGAGCAAAATGTAGTGTCGTAATTTTTGGATGGAAAAAACCACACCAAGGGCTATTCTTTCCTCATATGGGTAACGTAGGGGTGGTCCAGACAAGGTCTGGATGATGTAATAAATGACATGCTCTTGGCGAGCGGTGTCTTCTTGAACAAGGACTCCGGACATGGCATAATCGGATGCCGAGAGGTAAAGGATAAAGTCCTAAGAGAAATCTGGAGGGGAGATCAAAGGGGCCTGTGTGAGAGCTTTCTTGAGGGCTACGAATGCAGCTTCTACTTGCTCATCCCAAACAAAGGGTATGTCGGTACGAAGCAGGCGTAAGAAACCATGAATGGTAGTGGTGTAATCAGGAACGAAGCGACGAAGGAAATTGGATCGCCCCTGCAGACTCTGGAGCTGCCGAAGCGTGCGAGGAGAGGGAATGTCTAAGATGGCTTGGACTTCTAGGGGATCAATAGTAATTCCTTTCTGGGAAACAATGAAACCCAACAACCGGCCTGTCGGAACACAAAAAACACACTTGTGTGGGTTCAACCGGATTTGATATTTGCGACAACGCAAAAAAACTTGTCGGAGGTCGTTAAGGTGGTCTGATCATTTCTGGGAACGAGCTGTAAGGTCGTCAAGATAGAATAGCAGGATATGGACCAAATAGTGAAAACAATAGGTCATGGCCCGCTGGAAGGTGGCACCAGCATTTTTGAGGCCGAAAGGCATGACGCGATAGGAAAAAGTGCCCCATGGGGTGGTAAAAGTAGTCTTGTACTGGTCTTCCTTATGGATCTGAATCTGGTTGTATCCGGAAAAACCATCCATGAAAGATAGGACTTCATGTCCTGCACACGCATCGATGAGTTGGTAAATAAATGGCGTGGGGAAGTTGTCTTTGGGACATGCACGGTTTAAATCGTGGAAGTTAGTACATACTCTAATGGTGCCTTGCTTTTTGTTAACAGGAATGGGGTTTGAAACCCAAGTGGTATATGCAATAGGATAAATGAATCCTGCCTTGCGAAGTTTCTCGACCTCTGCTTTAACAGCGGGGAGCTTTGAAGGATGAATGGGGCGATGTTTCTGGCAAACGAGGGGTACATCAGGCCATGTGTCTATGTGGTGCTCTATAATAGCGGGGTCGAGACCAGGCATTTCGGTATAGGACCAGGAAAATACATCACGGAACTCTTGGAAAAGTTTTTTGTACTCTCCAATCTCAGACTCACTGCAGGAGGCTCCTAATGTAATGATTTCAAGAGCACCAAGTGGGTCAGAGATATCTATGTGGATGATGGGTAAGATGTTGGCCATGTTACCTTCCTCAAAGGCCTCAGGAGTAGGAATAGGATCCTTAAACCAGTTGACTTTGGTGGGAAGGAAATCTTTCGACTCAACCGCTAATTGGTTAGCTGTGGTGGAGGAGGAGTCTTCTGGGAGGAAATATGAGCGATGGTGCATGTTGTCCTAGGGATAATCTGGGGCAATAAGAGCCTCAAGAATCTCCTCATCATTGCGGAAATTTTGAGTTGTCAAATCGGTTGGCGAGGGAATGGTAGTTGAAGAGATCATATAAATGGTTTTAATCTCTCCGAATGGGGATGAGATCGGGGGGTGGATATCCTCAATGGTGGGGGGTTTCGTTTCAAGGTCCAAATTATTCATCTCATAGAAAGATTCTCGGTAATCTGGGAGATCAAGACAGTGATGTGAGTAATGGTCGTAAACACCGCATATTGCACAAGGGTGGTTAGTACGTAGTGGCTTATCACGAGGCTTAGGGGTTGGATCTAGTTCGATAACCGAGATGTTGGGGTTGTCGTCAAGCATTTGCATGTGTCCCTGTAATGCAGGTAACTGTGGACATTGATGAGTCGGATGGCCTAACTCATCACACAACGAGCATTTGGGGGGAGCACAAAACACGGGGGGGGGGGTTTAACTACCTTGGATGGAGGTACAACAGTGTAGGGTTGTGGGCCTCTGCCCCTAGTGTGGTTGATAAGAAGGGGGGGATTTGTAGAGGACGAAGGGGTAGTGACACCGGGAGGTGGTTGACTAGTAGTAGCAATGGGTTGCACCAGTTGTAGGATGACATTTGGTGTCGGCGGGGGAACGAGAGGCAAAATATACCACACGGGTAATCCCAAGGTTAACCCGGGGAGGCTAAGGGTAGCCATAACCGGGGCGCTTACTACTCCCGAGGGAGGGACTAGGAAGGGGATTGTGTGGATGGGTGTAACACCAATGTGACTAGGTACCAATGGTGGTTTGGGTAACAAGGGCGGTTGATTGTTGGGTGTTTGTGTATTGTGGGACAGGGTACATAGGTCAGATACTTCAGGTGCAGATGATGGGGGAGGAATGGATTGGAATGTTGAGGTCATCGGCGTATATGAGTAAACTCTAGGTCCCAAGGAGGAAACAAACGAGGTAGTTGCACCACAAACAGGTTGTTCAACCATGGGGAGAACATTCTTGGGTGCAACAGGGGCATTTGGATCGTAATAGGTGAGTTGGTCGACCTTGATCACGCGTCCGTCATGGGGGAAAATCATGGTACAAAAAATGGAAGAGGCAACCACCCGAATGGCATCCATGTAGCTACAGCCAAGTAAGAGCTTATAATCAAGTTGGGAATTGATGACCTCGATATCAATGAGTAAGGTTTTACCAGCCAACTGGACGGGGACATTAGCTAAGAGGCCTTGGGGTTGAGTCGAACGGCCGTCGTAGGCTCGCAACGCAGTGGTGGACTGTTGGAGATTAGGGGATCCCAAATTCTGCCAAACGAATGTGGACATAATGCATGTAGAGGCATGTTCATCGATGATGCACTGATGGATGACAAGATTCTGAACGGAAACAGAAACTTGGAATGCTAAAGTGGAAGGCAAGCGTGGTTCGCATTGGTCCAAATCAAATGCCATCAGTTGTGAATCATTTGGGTCAATAGAACCAATGGCTAAGAGCAAAGTCTTGCGCTGTGAAGGACAGGTTTTTAAGACTTCTAACACAGACATGGCTGCGGGAGATTAGGCTAAGTCATCTACAATATTGTAATTTGACGCAGCACGAGCATTGGGGTTATTGTTGATACGACGAAGTGGGAAACGAGGTTCTTTGGAGGCGCCATCGAGTGGAGCCGGAGGTATACGTAACGTCTGATCAGTGGGATGAGCGTTAGTGTTTTTGTCAGTGGGAGGGGCTTCAGAGGTGGAGCCATATTGGTTCTGATGGGTTTGGAGGTTGACATCAGCGGACGACATCATCAACAAGTGGTGAGTACGTGAGTTGAACATGGGTTGATCAGGAGCAGCATAAGTGATCTATTGTTGTGGTGGCGCGTTGCCTTGAGGGAGAGCCAACGACTGAGTGTTCACTATGCCTTGGGTTGGTAAGGGGTTTTCCAGCACCAACGGTTGCTGCTGAAGGGGTGGGGGATTGGTCAGTGCTTGAGGAGCTGCATTCCCTTGGTGATGGGCATCATCATCCCAGAGTTGCCGAGCTCGCTCCAAATGTGGGAAATCATGTGTGTAGTGGCCATAGACCCCGCAAATAGAACAAGGATGGTTTGTTCGTAAATTAGGATTTTTGGCCTACTTGGGCGGCCGATCAGGGTTCTGGTTGGTAGGGGCCGCATTATTGTTGTCTGGGGGATTGGGAGGTTGACCGCCTTGGTCTGGACGAGGGTTGTTCCCACAGTTACGGCCTTTTCCACGGTTTTGCTGGCCCTATTGGCGCTGGTTGTTTTGGTTTTGCTGCGGATTCTGCTGGCTGTAGACTTTCCCTTGGGAAGCAGGTGGATTCTGGGATTGTGTAGGTGTAGGAGCAGGCTGCGGTGGATAATAAGTGTGGGGAGGCTGCACAGGTGCTGAACCTTATGGGGGTTGTTGATACGTCTGCGGAACGGGTTGTGGGTTTGCCGCAGGGGCTGCCTGTGGTGGGTAATAAGCATGTTGGGCTTGAGAGGACACATGAGCTGGTGCAACCTGCGGGTGGTAATAGGGATGAGGTGCGATCGAGGGGGCGTAAGCGGGGGATGCATGACCAAAGCACTGAGGTCGACATGAGGGTCCGTGGGAATTGTGGTGATGTGCCATGGGAGCGTACGAATTGGTTGCATTGGACTGTGATGTAGCCCACGAAAGGTCGGGGCCATGGCTAGGACGTGCTATGGAAAAGGGTTGGGGATGCGAGGCAACACAGCCAATGATGTCGTCTACGGCATGGGATGCCCCCGGTGCATCATGTTGGGAGGAATTGCCCCGACGGGCGTTAGGTATGATGGTATACAGATAACCCAACTAGGCGTAAATGAGGTCAAATTGATAGGCTTTGAGGATGGCCTCTTCTTCAAACTGGGGTCGTTCGGATGCCACATCCTTGGCAATGACAGGAAGGAGGGATTTTAGAAACCAATCTAAGAAGATACGGTCATCTAACTTGATTTTGCAGAGGCTTCGGCGTCGACGCCACTCATGAATGTGGTCAGTGATGTGGGTAGCCATGTTCTGTCTGCAAGACAGTAGGATCTCAACTCCCGTGTCATAGCAGATAGGTAACTGAAAGAACTGCAGGAAATTCGAGGCAAGGGAAGTAAAGGTGGCATGGGTCCCATGGGATTGCTTGATGTACCACTTAGCTGCAGAGCTAGCGAAGGTGCGCTGTAACAGACGGAGGTGGATAAAGTTGTCCACTATGGAGTTGGAGGAACACCATAGATGGAAGGACATAATATGGTGCTGGGGTTCCTCACCTGCCTTGCCCTCAAACTTAGGGATGTCGGAGGGAAGCTTGGTGGGCATGTGAGGCCACGTAGGGTCATGTCTAATGGGGTCGTTAGTCAATCTAGCTAGGTCAGGAAGGTTGAGGCTAGCCATGAATGGAAAACTAGTAGAAGGATGTGACATACTAGTGGGTTGGACCATGTTGGGGCCAATGCCCCCAAGTGTAGGGGCAGGGTTTGGGAGGTTGCCCCCAAGTGTAGGGACGAAAGTGGTATGGGACGGTCCTGCACCGCCAAGGGTAGTGTGAGTCACTGATGGAGTGGGAATAGGTATTCCAGCTACTGGAATGGGTGTAGCGATCGGAATGGTAGATGTGGGCCCCATCGAGGGCATACCCAAAGCAGGTGTGGTGGTGGATGCTCCACCAATGGTCCCTACAAAGAAAGGGGTGGAAGTCACACCACCCATGGGGCTAGTTGGTGCAGTGTAAATGGGGTTCTCGGACTCTGCCTCAGAATTAGAGGAAAAATAAGGGGCATCAAGATCAGGTAACGGAGTTCTATGTCGTTGACGAGTGGAGTCAAGGGACAAAGCTCGAGATCTATGATGAGTGGTTTCAAGTGATGAATATCTATGTCTATGACGGGTGGTGTCAAGTGAATTGTGCTGTGGGGGCTCGCCCCGGAGGTGCCGAGAATGTCTCGGGGACTCAATGGTGACAGATGGTGTCAAATACCTGGGGGGTTGTGTTGAGTGAAAAATAGCTCAAAAACCCTAATGCAACCGAGTGTGCAGAAGGAGAGCTCAAAAAATATGGCACTCAAGCCAACAACCAACTCAAAAACAGTTACTGTAACAGCTGTGCTACAATAAGTGGAGTATCAACAGAAATGGTCAGAATACCAACAAGCAACAAGTTTCCTAAAAAATAAAAATAGTGGACTCGCTAGACCAAGAGGAGGTAATGGAGCATGCAAACAGCTAACTAAATAATATTCTGACTCAACTAGACATATCCTCTGCAAGGTGATGAAATCCAAGTCAGACAATATGGATAGGAGAGCCAAGTGGATAAATATATCCCCCTACCGGAAGGGACACCAGGTAGTCAATCCTAGAAGAAAGGCAACTAAGATACCCCGTTCATGACACGTCCAGAAAAGGTGAATCTACTGTTTGGTTCTCTCACCGCAGTATCCCCATATAGGGATACCCCGAGAACTGCGAAAGGTAGCCTTCGGTTACTGAATGGATTGTGGTATTCCACTCAGGCCTCCGGAACCAGTCTGGCGACTTCAACCATCCTAGGGGAGAGGCCCTCTGATAAACTGGTTGTGACCGTGCCAAAAAATACTAGGGGATTTTGGTTCCCTAATGGACAACAACTATGTCTCAAGTGTAAGCAACCGAGGGGTGTTATTTGGATGCCTATCCCCCCGATCCTACCTAACTACAAAAATTCTTATGTGTTCCCCAAGTGGGGTTAGATTGTTGGTTGTGTTAAGTAGTTTTTTAAGGCTCACTTGAATTAGGAGACAAAGTGTGTGCGTGTGAGATGATGAACCCAAGTAAAAGTGCCACTAGGGTGGGAAAATTTCTAACTGAAAATAACAATACAGAAATTAAACTTTGAAATGCAAAATTTTCTCTTTTTCAATTAAAATGTTGAAATTTAAAAAATATTCTGTAAAATGGAACAGAAATAGGACTGCAAAAAAGGATGTAGGGAAGTATGGCTGCAGGTAGGACATAAGGCTGTGCAAATGCAGAAAATATTGCAGCAAAGTGCTGAGTTCAAAACAGGAAAAATGCAGAAAACAGACCACGGGTCTGTGGAAAATCTGGGCGGTCGGACCGCGGGAATCGACTTAATAGTCGCGGACAGGTTGTGATATTTTGGCTGAAAAATGCAGTCGGGACGCGAGAAAAGGGGCGACAGGCGCAAGCGGGTTGCAGGAAAATGGCTGAAAGCCGCAGTCAGGATGCGGGAAGAATGCCGACAGGCGCAGGCGGGTTGCATGAAAATGGTTGAAAGCCGCAGTCAGGACGCGGGAAAAAGGCCGACAGGCGCAGGCAGGTTGTAGGAAAATGTCTGAAAGCCACAATCGGGACGCAGGAAAAAGGCCAATAGGCGCAGGCGGGTTGCAGGAAAATGGATGAAAGCCGCAGTCAGGACGCAGGAAAAGGGTTAACAACGGTAGTCGGATCGTCTGGAACAAACTAATAGCCACGGTCGAATTGCAGGTAACAGACTGAAAATGGTCGGCAGGTCACCGGAAACAGTCTGAGAGCTGCGGTCGGATCACAGGTAAAGGCCTGAAAGACGCGGTCGGAACGCAACTGTAGGGGGTAAAAGATGCGGTTGACTGCAGCCGAAAGGGACAGCAGAATAGAAAAATATTGCAGAAAATTAAAAATGTTTGAAACTTTAAAAACTATAACCAGAAATTCAAAGGAACACAAGGGGAGTCGCCAAAACTGTAGCTAGGGTTTTCACCCTAGCTTGTGCAAATGAGCACCTACTAAGGAGAATGGAATCCTTAGTAGCAGTTCAATAAACAGTAATTAAAAGACAATACATTAAAATGGAAATTATTCTAAACATGTGCATGAAACATAAAAGACAAGAAATATAAATGGTTTTTTTTGTATTCAAATTTTACCTCCAATGTGAAGGTTGGTGAAGTTCTTGCAATTGTCCAAGAGGGTTGCTCCAAACTCCAGCTTTGCTCCTTCTCTTTCTCCAAAGGGTGGAAATGGGCCAAAAGGGGCACTCAAGGGTGAAAGTAGCTCAAGGGTGAGCTAGGGTTTCGAGAGTGATTTTGGCAGAGTAAGGGTATATTTGATTGTGGATATGAAATGAGGGGCCTCCATCACCTATTTATAGGTTTTTAGTGGTGGAGTGTTGGCCCATGGTTTTGGGAGCCATATGGTTTAGGTCAGCTGTATAGGGTTTTTTCCTCCTTTTTTCCTCTATTTCCTCTTTTTTTTATATTTTTATTCCCTTTTTAGAGGGTTTTCACTATTTTGGAGGAATTGTGGATTATTTTGGGGGGGAAAGGGGTTTTTTGGCCTTTTGGAGGCTTTTTTAATGGTTTTGTGGCCTTTTGGAGGCTTTTTAGTGGGATTTTAAGGTTCTTGAGGTAAATATGGACAAATGAGTCATGTAATGGGGTAGATAAGGTAGTGAGCACTTTTTGGGTGTTAACAAGTGTGGCTACTTGTATACCATTTTACCTGATGCTCCCCACGGTGATTCCTCCCGGACTGACACGCCGGGGGCATCCCACTCTGCCGATGGCATCATTGGACAAGTTGAGTCCCACAACCAACCCTTTTCCATTATGTGCAATAATATCGGCCCCGATCTATCGCGGGCCACATCTCACTCCGGAGCTACAACTTCATATGATCCCATGGCCCACCCCCACCACACTCATGGACTCTCATGTTGACCATAGTGTTATGGTCACGCACCTTAAACCTATCCACCTCCGATTGCACCCCCTACGTATTACCATCAGCAGGCCACACATGCTCCTGTTCACTCACAAGCCCCAACGGCTTATTACCCACCACAGGAAGCGCTTGCTGTACCACAACCTCCAATCGCACAGACTTATCCTCCAAACAACAACAACGCCACCCCCTCCAACCAAAACCCTGATCGACCACCGAAATAGGGTAAGAGCCCTAATTTACGAACAAACCACCCATGTTCCATATACGGGGTATACGACCATTACACACACACTTGCCCCCATTTGGAGTGAGCGTTCCAACTATGGTCCAATGATTCCCAATGACAAGGACACGTTGCATAGCCAACACCACCTCCTCAACCGCAACCCATGATATCGCATAATCCTCTACCCAACAAAGGAGTAGTAAGCACCCGTCTAATGGATCCCCCACAAGGATCCACTGCACCACAACAACAAATTACCTATGTTGCAACCAATTACCAGCATACGGAGTCAAACACTCACCATTTGGTAATGATGTCATCAAATGATGTCAACCTCCAAATGCGTCAAAACCAATACGCCCCCGGTGCACTTGCAAATGTTCTCCCTATGATTGAACAACCAGTTCAGAACGCACCTACATCGTTCGTCTCCATAGTCAGACCTGGATTATACTCGGAATCATTTATGACTCCCACATTCTAATCCATCCCACCCCCTTTGAATATAACTGATATATATGATTTGTGCACCCTCTCGCATAATGTTGATGTATATGTAACTTCGGAATGTATTTCACATATATGTATATTGTATTCCTATAGAGATGGTATTATTCCTCTATAAGGAAGTGTCGTCATTTATATTGTAAGTGTCGTAACTTATACTTGATGGGTTATTAGACCACCTTGTTTGGGGTCGGCCCTGTATAAGTCATGTGGGTCAATGGGTTATTAGACCACCTTGTTTGGGGTCGGCCCTGTATAAGTCATGTGGGTCAAAGGGTTATTAGACCACCCTATTGGGGGTCGGCCATGTGGGTCAAAGGGTTATTAGACCACCCTATTGGGGGTCGGCCCACTCAGCATTATGTTATGTGGTTAAGTTCGAGCCTACATGAGTTAGGTAAAAAGGCAAGTCAAGTCAAGTATAAATAGAGTGCGGGAGGCACTCTATTTACTCACTCACTTCTCACACATGCTCTCAAGGAGGAGAGGCGCACTTATGGAGGAGGAGGATTGCTGCTAGGTTATGGATATCTCTATTGGTTGGTTGTATCATTGCTCTATCTATCTCTGAGGAAGTTATTGGGGTTTTTCACCTTTATGGTTTTCCCCAAGTAAATCTTTGTGTCTCTTGTGTGCTTGCATTATTGTCTCCATGATTGATATGCTGTAGATATGCTGTACATGTTGTTCTCTCAGTTAAGATCCTAGATCAGATTGAAGTAAATTCTGAAAATTTAACATGGTATCAGAGCTTGCCTGAAAGAAGGCATGATATGGCATGTATGACACTTGTTGCACTTACGATGCTAGGGCTTGATATAGCAAAAACCAGTCATCGTAGCACTTTCTCTATAAATCTGTTTTGGAGAATTTTTCGGATCTGAAATTGTTACAGGCCGAAGCTAAGATCTCCAGGTATCTTGTGTCCAAAGAACAACCTCTAATTCGTTGTACTTTGTGATTTATGATCTGTACAATATAGGGTTTCTGCCTCTTCCAGATCTGAGTCAAAATCAGGTGACCTTGGGAAAAAGGTCATATCTTGGGATAGGAAACTCGAAATGAAATTTCGTAAAAAGTGACAGGTAGTACACAGTCTGCACTACCTCCGAAAACTTTTTCAGAGGCCGAAGTTGAACCAGTGACACGTGGCATGCCGTACAAGTTCGCTCTCATGTATTTTCCCAAAACCGGTCACGTTGCGACATTTGGCATAACTCTCTCTCAGAGAGTCCAATTGAGGTCAGACCTGTCAGGATGGAAAGGTAACAGGCCGAGATATCTCAGAAAACTTTTTCAGAGGCCGAAGTTTAAACAGTGACACGTGGCACGCCGTACAAGTTCGCTCTCTTGTTTTATCCCAAAACAGGCCACGTTGCGACATTTGGCATATCTCTCTCTCAGAGAATCCAATTGAGGTCAGACCTATCAGGATGGAAAGATAACAGGTCAGGCTATCTCAAGAAACTTTTTTCAGACCCTGTGGATCAAAAATTTTGGAGTTACACCAGAAACAATCAGGTACATATTTCTGTCAAAACAGAATTTTTTTTTGGTACCTTCATTCATGGCTTCCGGAATTTAGGGCTTTGGAGAAAGTTGGAATTTTTGTAATCGGAGACCACGGCTGTATGCTACTCATCAAAATAGAAATTTAGAGACCAAGATCAGAATTTTTGGTTGGGTAGAAGGCTTGGCTTGATTAGACCCTAGTTCGGGACTTTGATCAGAAAAGTGGAAAATTAGGGCTTCTGTAAAAATGGGAATTTTTGAAATCTGTGACCACGGCTGGAAGCTCCTCAGAAAAATAGAAGCTTCTAGCTTTGGATCAAACCTTTTGATTGGTCAGAAGAGTGGTCTTCATCAAACCCCAGTTCAGGGTCACACCCAGTGAATCCAGAAGTTTCAAAGTCAAAATTGAGAAGTGAAACTTTGTAGTTTTCAAATTCTGAATATACCAGTTTGATCAGTTCATCAAGGCGCATATTCCTATCCTTTCGGAAGTTTGAAATTCAAAGTTTGAATTTTTGGGGTTTCTCTGACAAACCCATATCCAGCTCCAGGTTCAGTTCTTGCAAATCAAGTGGATTGGGTTAATCCTAGAAGAAGATGGATTGGTCACCTACATAAGTGAAGAAGTTCCTGTTTCAGAGGGAGATGAGGCTAAGGCCTTATATAAGAAGATTACAAGCGGTCTCGACAGGTATGACTCATCGAGGTATGTTTCGATATTTGTCCATGATTAAGTTTATGGTATGTTTGTCTTCATGTTATTATGGTTAGTACAATTTTGATTTTTGATTTGTCGTATCACCTTAACAAAATTATGAATGCATAATAGAAGATATTCATTGGTTAGGGTGTTGACACTTATGATTGTACTAATGCATTATGATGTTGTATGAGGTTTATGTTGTCTACTAACATGAAAGGTACACCAAGAAAGACAAATCATGTTCTGGTCCAAGAACATATGGTCATGATAACATGAGGACAAAGATTCATCCATTGTCATGGATCTCATAGAAGATCCATTTACGAGGTATGTATAACTTGGTTTTGTAATGGATAACATATGAGACATGCAGGTTACTAGCACAAGTCACTGAAGAGAAACAAAAGACATTATGCGGGTATGTTAGACATAAACTAGCTAGCATGCTAATCCAGGTATGTTTTTCCTATATCAAGCTAGAATCCTACCTTGGGTTAGGATTTTATACTATTGTTGATAATGATTATTCGTGAAGTCATAGGTTTGAATAATCATGGTTGTATGCATATTATGTTTCTTACCATAATTGATGATATGACTAACCAGAAGAATCATGATGGTATAGGTTTGAATAATCACAGGTTTTATGCATTTTATATCTCTTATCTTGATTGATGATTCAACTAACCTGAAGAGTCATAGGCTTGAGTAATTACAGGTTTAGACATGTTATGTTTCTTATGATTTGACTAACCATAAGAATCCTTGAATGCTAATGCTTATTATTTCTGTTTGAAATGATCATGACTATACATGCTTGAGATTATTGTGTTTTAATAGTATATTAATGAATGTATGATTTCATATGAGATCACAAGGATCATGATACTAATAAGCATGCATAGTAACCAAGGATGAATATGAGTTCAAGAACAGGTAATCCATGAAGCAAAGATCAAGAGGGAGCACACTCCAATTGTTCCTGCAAAGAAAGCAAAGGAGCACACTTCAGTAGCTTCTGCAAGGAGCATATATTCAAAGGGAGTTGAACATCTTTCTACAAAGGTGTAGAAGAAGCTACTTCAGATTATGACTCCAGTATCTCCCGCAAAGAAGCAAAGACTCAGAGGGAGTCCACCCAATGAACAAACAAAGATAAGTATTTTAATTATCATTTCTTACATATGTGTTTGTTTAATTAAAATTGTTCAATGATGTATATGCTCATGTTCCTAGACTTAGGATATGTATTGTGCATATTAGAATAGTTGCATTAATGAATAGTATACTACTAATATACATGGGTAAGTAGCCTATGGCACTGTACAACATTCCATTGCTACTTATCTAGAATGAAACCTCTTTGCTGACATGTTGGGAGTTGTGCACACTCTTAACAATGTTCTGGTAGAGATTGGAAGGCATCTAGAAAGTTACGGGATATGGATAAATGTTGTATTGAAGCATTGGCTAAGATAATTGCATGACTGTATGGCATATTTCTTTATGTGTAAGAATTTGTTCTGAAAACTATAAGATGTTTTCTAATCATGCAATTTAACTTGTTGTGTAGGAAAGATCATATGCCATCTCCTACAAAAGGACTACAACATTTGTTCCAGCAAGAAAGATATCTATTGAAGATATTGAAGTTCCCAGGATCTGGGATGAAGAAATGGAATGCCATGATCCATAGATCATGAAGAAGATGTTTGGGATGCAGTCCCAAGACCTGACATGGAGTCATATGTATGCAGATTGAAGAAAGCCTTGTATGGCTTGAAGCAAGCTCCCAGAACTTGGTATGGTGAAGATAGATTGATTGCAGACACGCAGCGGAAGCTTGCTGCCAAGTTCGAGATAAAGAACTTGGGGATGATGCACTATTTGTTTTTGGCATGGAGGTGTGGCAGAGTGCAGATGGAATCTTCCTTGGACAAGGGAAGTATGTAGTAGAGATCCTGAAGAGGTTCGGGATGATGGACTGCAAGGATATGGCCACACCTATGAAGCTTCTATGTGATGCTTCATCTGAGCCGGTTGATGTCTCTTTGTATCGTCAGATGATTGGGTCCTTGATGTACCTGACGAACACGAGACCAGACATTTGCTTTGCTGTGAACACATTGAGCCAGTTTTTGATGGATCCGAGGAGTGTTCACCTGGTTGCTGTAGAGCATGTTCTGAGGTACCTGAAGGGTACAGTGGATTATGGGCTCAGGTATGAGGAGAATCAAAAGTTTAACCTGGAAGGTTATGTTGATTCAGATTGGGCTGGCAGTGCTGCAGACAGGAAGAGCACATCTGGGTGCTGCTTCAGTATGGGATCAGGTGTGATCTCTTGGTTTAGCAGGAAGCAGTCCTGCGTAGCACTGAGTACAGCTGAGGCAGAGTATGTTGCAGCCTGTTCAGCTAGTTGTGAGGCAGTATGGCTACGGAAGCTACTGTCTGAGTTATTTGATCTCCCGTTGGAGGCTACTGGTATCTTCTGTGATAACCAGAGTTGTGTGAAGCTGTCCGAGAACCCAGTGTTTCATGACAGGTCGAAACACATAGAGATCAAATATCACTATATCAGGGATATGGTGCAGAGAGGAGCTGTGAAGCTCCTGTATGTTGCGACGGACGAGCAGATTGCAGATGTGCTGACAAAGCCACTAGCCAGGGTGAAGTTCGAGTACTTCAGAGAGAGGCTTGGCGTGCTTCAGATCAAGGATACTTCGAGGAAGAAGTGATGGACACATTTGCTGAAGCCATTCCAAGCATGTTGGAAGGAGGATCCTTCACATGGCTGTGGATGTAAGCGCTGGATGATGAGCATCAGGATGATGTTCTGGTTTCTGCTTGGATATGATCAGTTGGATCATTTTATGTATGTATGTATGCATCATGTTGGATGCTTGGACCATGTATCTGTATATGTATCAGGTGGATACATTGTATGATCAGGTGGATCATGTATGGTGATATGTATCATGTATTTGTATTTGTATCAGGTGGATACATTGATGATCAGGAGGATCATGTATGATGATATGTATCAGGTAGATACTTGGTATGCATCAGGTAGATGCATTGATGATCAGGAGGATCATGTATGATGATATGTATCATGTATTTGTATCAGGTGGATACATTGATGATCAGGAGGATCATGTATGATACTTGGTATGCATTAGGTAGATGCATTGATGATCAGGAGGATCATGGATCATGATATGTATCAGGTAGATACTTGGTATGCAGCAGGATGTTGCATTGATGATCAGGATGATCATAGATGACGAGCTTCAGGATGTTGCTCCAGATGGCATGCAGCAGGATGTTGCAGTGATGATCAGGATGATCATAGATGACGAGCTTCAGGATGTTGCTCCAGATGACATGCAGTAGGATGTTGCAGTGATGATCACGATGATCATAGATGACGAGCTTCAGGATGTTGCTCCAGATGACATGCAGCAGGATGTTGCAGTGATGATCAGGATGATCATAGATGACGAGCTTCAGGATGTTGCTCCAGATGACATGCAGCAGAACGTTGCAGTGATGATGATCAGGATGATCATGGATACATCAGGATGATGTATGGTGAGTATCAGGTTGATACTCTGTGGCCGTGGATCAGGTTGTGCAGATGAGCATGTAATTCGTTGCCTTGGGAGATTTGCAGATGGTCTTGCGAGGTTTTGCCTATGGCATGTAATTTGTTGCCCTGGGACATCTGGCAAATGCTCTTTCGAGGTTTTGCTCTGGGAGGACATGTAATTCGTTGCCCTGGGAGATCTGCAGATAGTCTTGCGAGGTTTTGCCTATGGCATGTAATTCGTTGCCCTGGGATATCTGGCAGATGCTCTTGCGAGGTTTTGTCCTATGGCATGTAATCCATTTCCCTGGGAGATCCTATAGGTAGAGCAGTATGCTCGTAACAGCCTGGGATTCTCTTGCGAGGTTTTGCCATGACCACATGTAATTCGTTGCCCTGGGAGATCCTATAGGTAGAGCAGTATGCTCGTAACAGCCTGGGATGCTCTTGCGAGGTTTTGTGGTGAGGTCACATGTAATTCGTTGCCCTGGGAGATCCTATAGGTAGAGCAGTACGCTCGTAACAGCCTGGGATGCTCTTGCGAGGTTTTGTGACGCACGTAAAAGTCCTGAGGATTCCACAGTATGGCCAGTGATGATGAAGACCTGCAGGTGGTGGGCCTACATCCAGTATGAAAAAGGACTGGCTCTGTAGAACTTCCTATGACGAGTAGATTCAGAGATTGATTGAGATAGCAGCAGAAGTGACGATGATGATGACTCGATGACGATTATCCAGTGACGATGATCCAGAGAAGATGACTTGTGCTAGAAGAACTGTGCTGAGAAATACCTTCCTAGTTAAGAGGGAGTGTTGATGTATATGTAACTTCGGAATGTATTTCACATATATGTATATTGTATTCCTATAGAGATGGTATTATTCCTCTATAAGGAAGTGTCGTCATTTATATTGTAAGTGTCGTAACTTATACTTGATGGGTTATTAGACCACCTTGTTTGGGGTCGGCCCTGTATAAGTCATGTGGGTCAATGGGTTATTAGACCACCTTGTTTGGGGTCGGCCCTGTATAAGTCATGTGGGTCAAAGGGTTATTAGACCACCCTATTGGGGGTCGGCCATGTGGGTCAAAGGGTTATTAGACCACCCTATTGGGGGTCGGCCCACTCAGCATTATGTTATGTGGTTAAGTTCGAGCCTACATGAGTTAGGTAAAAAGGCAAGTCAAGTCAAGTATAAATAGAGTGCGGGAGGCACTCTATTTACTCACTCACTTCTCACACATGCTCTAAAGGAGGAGAGGCGCACTTATGGAGGAGGAGGATTGCTGCTAGGTTATGGCTATCTCTATTGGTTGGTTGTATCATTGCTCTATCTATCTCTGAGGAAGTTATTGGGGTTTTTCACCTTTATGGTTTTCCCCAAGTAAATCTTTGTGTCTCTTGTGTGCTTGCATTATTGTCTCCATGATTGATATGCTGTAGATATGCTGTACATGTTGTTCTCTCAGTTAAGATCCTAGATCAGATTGAAGTAAATTCTGAAAATTTAACACATAACACACAGGTACCAAACCAACAACCCCCTTTACTCCCGCAACCACCCTCAGTGCCAACTCATGTAGGAGCCACACCGATTCATACTATCCCATTTTTATTTCCCCTTCAGACGCCATCAGTACACCAGTCATGGCTACACTTAATCTCCCAGGATTGACATTAGGACTACCTATATGGTACTTACCTGCCCCAAACCCTCCCCCGACATCGAATGTCATTTTACAACTGGTGCAACCCATCAATACTTCTAACCGTCCACCCCCTGGTGTAGCAAACATCCATAATCGACCACCTCCAACAGCGGCCACCGCATCAACATCCAATTATACTCCCCCAACACTTCGCAACACATGGAGTAGAGGCCCACAAACCTATACCACTGGAACCACCACCCACACCCCACCAAAAACTCCAAAGTTGGCGAAGAATACCCCAACAATCCGTGTTCCCCCTAAGTTCTCTTTCTGCGACGATATAGGCCATGCTACCCATCAATGTCCACAATTAATAGCACTTCAAGAACACATGAATATGTTGGATGATGACACTAACATCCCAGTTGTCAAACTAGAACTACCCCCTTAGCCTCGCGATAAATCATTGCATACCAACCACCCTTGTGCGATATGCGACATTTGTGGTCATTACTCACATCACTTCCCTGATCTACCAGATTATAGAGAAGCTCTATACGAATTGAATAATGCCAACCTAGAGATATCCCCTCTTGTCATTGAGGAAATATATCCCCCAAAATATTCCTCCTCGGAAGATATTAACACAATTTACACGGTTTCCACCGGAGACCCCTATGTCCGGTCGGCCCCTCCAACTGATCTCTCCGACCCACATGTTCAACCTTTTCAAATCAACGAGGAAACCACATGTCCACAACATGGGGGCAGGCCCAAAACCTTGCCTACTCATCATCATCGTGATTCTTGTCAGCGATATTGGGGGAATCCACCATGCAAGGGGAATCCCCCATCATCATATCATCACTTCAGTATGCCACCACAGCCCACAGCCTCATGGCACAACCCCCCGCCAGCAGTTGGTCAATGCCCTGTTGATCCCTCTCTAAGAGAGCATCTGCACTGCATTGACACCTCTGATTTATGGGGAATAATAAATTACCTCGACCCTGGGATAGGGGCCATGATCAATAATTTTGAACCTTCCCCGTCACACCTATCTCAGTATTTCAATGATCCCATTGTTCAAACCAACACATATGTGATCCACAATCACAAACCCCATGCACATAGCATGGGGGCAGGTCATTAACCCTGCTCACTTTTTCACATGCATGATCTCAACCATTTTTGAGGTCACGTGTCACTTTTATATTTGATTTGATTCAATACACCTAGTGTTCTTCCCCCACAGGTCATCATTTCTCCCCACCACTGCATCCCTGGCTTGGTGGGCTCACCTTTATTTGTAACCATTTTTTTTAACCTAGTTTTTTCCTTTGACCATTCTGGAGTCATTATGACCTCCATTTTTCGCACCATTTGCACCGCCGGATTCATATTTCTGTTCCCATGATGATGCTTGATATCAGTTCTCGCTCTCACCAGAAACCTTTTTAACATTGTGTCCCTACACCTTGTTTCCTCGGTTTGCGTGCCACATCGGCCACTGTTGATTTTTACAATTTTGAATGTCACAACCTATACATGAGCCCTTCGCTCCATCCATACTGCAATTATGGCGTTGTTTTTCTATCATTCATCAACCCGCAAGGAGGCCCCATCAGTGTTCCCCCCCACTGTTGTTCTTGGATTACATACTTGTCCCTCTATTGAACACTTCCTCCTTGCTTATCCACTACTTTTGTTCGGTATAATTTTATCCCTTTTTCGGGCCGAGCAATTCCTTTACGAAAAAGGCACTTAGGGAGTTTCTGTTAAGCTCTTTTCTGACTCCTAAAACAATGAAAAGATCGTCGAGCAATCTTGCTTCCTTTCATGCTCACTAAAAGTATCTAAAAGGGTGTCTACCTGGTATAAGTTTACTCCTTTTCTGGACCTTGTAGACTAATTACGAAAAAGGAATACTCTAGTCACATCGGCTAGAAGAGTTATCCATTTGCATCATTTTATGCTTTTTCGGGCCTTGGAGACTAACATACGAAAAAGAACACCAATGGAGTCTACTTACTACTTTCAGACTCTCTAAAATTGAAAGCAAGCATGAGCAATCACCATCTTGGGCTTGTATAAATCCACAGGACGGTACTCCTCCACCAATTCAGAGTCTTCTTATCATTTTCAGACTCCTTAAAAATGAAAGCACTCATGAGCATGAATAGTCCTGGGCTCACATAAATCCACAGGACAGTACCATTTTAGAGCACACTTTTATCCCTTCTTGGAGCTCATTAAAACCACGAAGAAGGAGCCAATGGTGCTTTTCGGTGCCACAATAGATCATGTCTATTCATATGGTATCTCCCCCATTATGGTTTCCTTTGTTCAAAGTATTCTACAGTATGTCACCCTAAGAGTCTCACAATAGCATCCATCAGCTTGTCCCCCCAGAGTCACTCCAGTTTGCAATACATACCCCTAATAATCTATGATCTTAACACCTAAAAGTCAATTTCCTATGCTGCCAGGTCAACCATGTCATCATACTCTAAACAAAGGAAGTTTGAGTCCACCCACTCTATGACCCCATTTATTCCCCATCCCCACAGTATGATAGTCCTACCACCAGTACTATCACACTTCAATTGTACACCTCGCGTTCCTATCAAGGAAACATGATTGCCTTGGTAGTTGCCGATCTCCCTCTGTCATCGCCAAAAAAATCTATTCCATAGGATAGACCCAGAGGTCCCTGTGCCTTGGACTCATCACCATTAGTGATGAGTACCTACAAATCATTTTGAAAGGAGTCATCAGTGCCTCTCCAATTGATTGTTTCTCACATGCTCGACCTCAACACCTTGATCACATCCTTGAGACTCGTACAGGGTATCAGTCCTTTTAGTTATTTGTTGAAGACCCCGGATATCACCTGACTCTACCACATTTGAGGGTCTCATTGAGAAAAAAACCAGTTACATATTCCTATGAATATCCGGGTTGCGCTTGGTGACATTTTTTCATATGTACCCCAGTTTTATACTCCCTCGAGTATACAGTTACATATAATTTTCAGAAGTTCACTCACAGTCATTGAATCCCTACAGATGTTGGACACCTTCAGCTCCAGCAGTTCATCAACCCTTCTGAAACCTTATTCAGAACAGTTGATGCTCTTTTCCAGTGTATCAGTTATTGAGATCATTCATGGTATGACCATGAGTGTAGCTAGGGTTTTCACCCTAGCTTGTGCAAATGAGCACCTACTAAGGAGAAGGGACTCCTTAGTAGCAGTTCAATTAACAGTAATTAAAAGACAAGATATTAAAATGAAAATCATACTAAGCATGTGCATGAAATATAAAAAGACAAGAGATAATGTAAATGTTTTTTTTGTATTAAAGCTTTACCTCCAATGTGAAGGTTGGTGAAGTTCTTGCAATGATCCAAGAGGGTTGCTCCAAACTCCAGCTTTGCTCCTTCTCTTTCTCCAATGGTGGAAATGGGCCAAAAGGGGCTCTCAATGGTGAAAGTAGCTCAAGGGTGAGCTAGGGTTTCAAGAGAGATTTTGGCAGAGTAAGGGTAGACTTGATTGTGGATATGAAATGGGGGGTCTCCATCACCTATTTATAGGTTTTTGGTGGAGTGCTGGCCCATGGTTTTGGGAACCATATGGTTTAGGTCAGCTGTATAGGGTTTTTTTCCTCCTTTTTCCTCTTTTTCCTCATTATTTTATATTTTTTATTCCCTTTTTAGAGGGTTTTTGCTATTTTGAGGGAATTTTGGATATTTTTGGAGGGAAAAGGGGTTTTTTAGCCTTTTTGAGGCTTTTTTGATGGTTTTGTGGCCTTTTGGAGGTATTTGTTTCCTTTTGGAGGCTTTTTAATGGGATTTGAGGGTTTTGAAGGCAAATATAGGAGGAAATATGGACAAATGAGTCTTGTAATGGGGTAGATGAAGTAGTGAGCACTTTTTGGGTGTTAACAGATTGCCCCCTGATGTGTGAGGGCAGGAGCTCTTCGTATGGCCGTTATACATCATAAGTCTTTGAATAGTTTTCTTGGGGTGTGGAGAAGAGAAGAAAAAAACTGGAGCCCGGAACAACAATCCCGAACCAACTGCAAAAACTAAAAGTATATAACCTCAATAATGGATGAGGAATAATCTGATCATATGGATGAGGCGGGCATTCCCATGCTCGTATCAAGATATAATAACAATGGGGTCCAAAATATGGGGACCTGACATATACATGACCTCAAAGAATGAATGAGGAAGAATCTCAATATATGGACGAGGCGGGCATACCCATGCTCGTATCAAGATACATAAAAATAATTGTGAGGCCCGAAAAAAGGGGACCTGTAGGATACATAGAGAACCACTGTGTACATCATAAAAGTCTAGAGGGGACACAAATCTGGGACATACTGCTAGGTTGACCATGTCTGAGCTGAAGGACTGATACACTGGAATGAAAACAGTGCTACTGAGTGTGGTACCAAAGAAACTGATGAGCTGCTGGATCATAGTGACAAGGGGTCATACTCTCAATGGTACACTGAACTGGAAGTGAACTGGGTACTCAAGGAAGCATAGAACTGGATGGCTTCCGAATGCAATTGCCAACGAAACCCGGACATCCACGGGAACATATAACTGGGTGTTTCGAAGTGACTCACCAATGTGCTAGAGTCAGGGGAAATCTGGGGTCTTCGACCAATAACTGAAGGGATATAATCCCTGCGCAATTCTCAACGATGCAATCAAGGTGTTGAAGTCGAGCATGTGAGAAACAACCACTCGGAGAGGCAATGATGATTCCTCTCAAAATGGTCCATAGGCACTCACCATTGATGGTGATGGGTCCAAGGTGCAGGGACCTTTGGGTCTATCCTCTGGAATAGAGGGGCTATCATCGACAGAGGGAGACCTGCAACTAGCAAGGCAATGATGTTTCCTTGATAGGAGCACGAGGTGGAGAACCGAAGTGTGAGAGTACTGATGGTAGGACTGACAAACTGTGGGGGATAACTGAGCAAGTAGAGTAGGTGGACTCAAACTTCCTTTGTTCAGAGTATGATGGTGGGGATGATCGGGCAACATATGAAACTGACTGATGGGAAAAGGATCATAGATGTAATGGATCAAGGATAGTAACTGGGATGAGGGAGACTCAAGCTGGTGTAAAGTGGCAGGAGACTGCAGACTACTCTGAACAATGGCAACCTGATTGGGGGTGCTCCCGAGATGATCGATCATAGTGCCAGGAGGCACGGGGGGACTTCTTCATGGGTTAAGGAATGAGGAGAAGTGGGTGAAAAAATGGTACTATCGTGTTGATTTATACAAGCCCATGACAGTTCATGCTCGTGATTGCTTTCAATTTAAAGGAGTCTGAAAGCGATAAGAAGACTCTGAAATAATGGAATGGTACTGTCGTGTGGATTTGTACAAGCCCAGGATAGTGCATGCTCGTGGTTTCTTTCAATTTTAGAGAGTCTGAAAGCGATAAGAAGACTCCAGGGGGTTGCTTTTTCATGTGTTAGTCTCCAAGGCCCAAAGAAGCATAAAAAGATGCAATGAAGAACTCTTCTTGCAGGTGTGACTAGAGTATTCCTTTTTCGTAAGTAGTCTACCAGGTCCAGAAAAGGGGTAAAATTAGACCAGATAGATGCCCTTTCAGGTACTTTAACGAGCATGAAAGGAAGCAAGATTGCTCGGCGATCTTTTCATTGTTTTAGGAGTCAGAAAAGAGCTTAACAGAAACTTTCTAAGTGCATTTTCCGTAAAGGACTTGTCCGGCCCGAAAAAGGGATAAAATTATACCAGACAAAAGCAATGGCCAGGAAAGAAGGAAGTGCTCAATCAAGGAACATTTATGATGACCAAGAACGAGGGTAGGGGGGAACACTGGTGGGCCTCCTTGCAGGTTAATGAATGGTGGAAAAATAATGAAATACTTGCAGTATGACAAGAGTGAATGGCTCATGTAAAAAAGTGGAACAATCCGATGGCGGCCAATGTGGCGCACCAACCGAGGCAGCAAGGTGTCGGGACACAATGTTGAAACTGTACCAAGTGAGAGTGAGAAATGATCTCAAGCATTATCACGAGCTCGGAAAAATGAATCCGGCAATATAAAAAGTGTCAAAAACGGAGAACGATCGATGTGGTACGCAAACTCAGGTGAAGGGGGGCATTTTGGAAAAAATACCCAAAAAATCTGGGGGTGAGAGCGAGAAATGATCTCAAGCATCATCACGGGCTCGGAAAAATGAATCCGATGATATAAAATATATCAAAAAATGGGCTACGGCCGATGTGGCATGCAAACTAAGGTGACAAGGTGTCAGGACACAATGTTGATATTGGTCTTGGTGATAACGAGAAATGATCTCAAGCATCATCACGAGCGCGGAAAAATGAATCCATCAGTGCAAATAGTGCAAAAAACGGAGGTCATAAGGACTCCGGAATGGTCAAAGAAAATAACTAGGTTAAAAAATGGCTACAAATAAAGGTGAGCCCACCAAGTGAAGGATGCAGTGGTGAGGAGAAATGATGACCTGTGGGGGAAGAATACTAGGTGTATCAAATCCAATCAAATCTACAAGTGACATGTGACCTCAAAAATGGTTGAGATCACAAGTGTGAAAAAGTGAGCAGGTTTAATGACTTGTCCCCATGCTATGTGCATGGGGTTTGTGATTATGGATCACATATGTGTGGGTTTGAACAAGGGGATCATTGACGTGCTGAGATAGATGTGATGGGGAAGGTTCAAAATGATTGATCATGCCCCCTATCCTAGGGTCTAGGTAATCTATTGTGTCAATGTGGTGCTCTATAATGGCGGGGTCAAGACCAGGCATTTTGGTATAGGACTAGGCAAAGACATCATGGAACTCTTGGAAAAAAAATTTGTACTCCCCAATCTCAGACTCACTGCAGGAGGCTCCTAAAGTGATGAGTTCAGGGGCACCTCCGGGGGTAGAGATATCTATGTGGATAATGAGAGAGATTTTGGCCATGTTACCTTCCTCAAAGGCATCAGGAGCAGGAATAGGATCCTTAAACCAGTCGACTTTGGTGGGAAGGAAATCTTTGGACTCAATCGCGAATTGGGTAGTTGTGGTGGAGGAGGAGTCTTCTGGGAGGAAATACGAACGATGGTCATGTCGTCCTAGGGATAATTCAGGGCAGTGAGAGCCTCTAGAATCTCCTCATCAGTGCGAAACGTTTGAGTTGTCAAATCGGTTGATGAGGGAGTGGTAGTCGAAGAGATCATATAAATGGTATTAATCTCGCCGGATGGGGAGGAGACCGGTGGGTGGATCTCCTCAATTGTGGGGGGCTCCGTCTGAAGGTCCAAATTATTCATCTCATAGAGAGATGCTCTATAATCTGGGAGATCAGGACAGTGATGTGAGTAGTGGCCGTAAATACCGCATATGGCACAAGGGTGGTTGGTGCGCAGCGATTTATCACGAGGCTTGGGGGTGGGGTCGAGTTCGACAACCGGGATGTTGGGGTCGTCGTCAAGCATCTGCATGTGTTCCTGTAATGCAGGTAATTGTGGACATTGGTGAGTCAGATGGCCTAACTCATCGCACAATGAGCATTTCGGGGGAGCACAAAAAATGGGAGGGGTTTTAACTATCTTGGGAGGAGGTACAGCAGTGTATGGTTGTGGGCCTCTTCCCCCAGTGTGCTTGATAAGAGGGGGGGATTCGTAGAGGATGAAGGGGTATTGACAAGGGGAGGTGGTTGACTAGTAGTAGCCATGGGTTGCACTAGTTGTAGGACAACATTTGGTGTCGGTGGGGGAACAGGAGGCGAAAGATACCACACGGGTAATCCCAAGGTTAACCCAGGGAGGCTAAGGGTAGCCATAACCGGGGTGCTTACTACTCCCAAAGGAGGGACTAGGAAGGGGATTGTGTGGATGGGTATAACACAAATGTGGCTAGGTACCAATGGTGGTTTAGGAAACAAGGGCGGTTGATTGTTAGGTGTTTGTGTATCGTGGGAAAGGGTACATAGGTCAGATACATCATGTGCAGATGATGGGGGAGGAATGGATTGGAAGGTTGATGTCATCGACGGATCTGAGTAAACTCTAGGTCCCAAGGAGGAAACAAACGAGGTAGAGGCACCACTAACAGGTTGTTCAACCATGGGGAGAACATTTTCGGGTGCAGCAGGGGCATTTGGATCATAGTAGGTGAGTTGGTCGACCTTGACCACGCGTCCATCATGGGGGAACATCATGGCACGAAAAACGGAGGAGGAAACCACCTTCATGGCATACATATAGCTGCGGCCAAGTAAGAGGTTATAATCAAGTTGGGCATTGATGACCTTTATGTCAATGAGAATGGTTTTACCAGCCAGCTGGATGGGGACGTTAGCTAATAGTCCTTGGGGTTGAGCCGAATGCCCGTCGTAGGCTCGCAACGCAGTAGTGGACTGCTGAAGAGTAGGGAATCCCAACTTCTACCAAACGAATGTGGACATAACACATGTAGAGGCACCTTCATCGATGATGCACCGATGGATGACAAGATTCTGTATGGAAAAAGAAACTTGGAATGCTAAAGTGGAAGGCAGGCGTGGTTCGGATTGGTCCAAATCGGATGCCATCAGTTGTGAATCATTGGGGTCAATAGCACCAATGGTAGATAGCAAAGTCTTACGCTGTGAATGACAGTTTTTCAATACTTCTAACGCAGACATGGCTACGAGAGACTGGGCTAATTCATCTACAATGTTGTAATTTGACGCAGCGTGAGCATTGGGATTATTATTGATTCGACGAAGTGGGAAACGAGGTGCTTTGGAAACGCCATCGAGTGGAGCCAGAGGTATACGTAATGTCTGATCGGTGGGATGAGCGTTAGTGTTTTTGTTGAAGGGAGGGGCTTTAGGGGTGGAGCCATATTGGTTCCGACGGGTTTGGAGATTGACATCAATGGATGACATCATCAACAAGTGGTGGGCACCTGAGTCAAACATGTGTTGATCAAGAGCGGCGTATGTGATCTGTTGTTAGGTCGGTGTGTTGCCTTGAGGAGGAGCCAATGGCTGAGTGTTAACTATGCCTTCAGTTGGTAAGGGGTTTTGCAAGACCAAGGGTGGCTGCTGAGGGGGTGGGGGGTTGGGCGGTGCTTGAGGAGCTGAATGCCCTTGGCGATGGGCATCATTAACCCAGAGTTGTCGAGCTCGCTCCAAATGTGGGCAAGCATGTGTGTAGTGGCCATAGACCCCACAAATAGAACAAGGATGGTTAGTTCGCAAGTTAGGGTTTTTGGCCTGCTTGGGTGGCCGATCAGGGTTTTGGATGGAAGGTGACACATTATTGTTGTCTGGGGGATTAGGAGGTTGACCACCTTGGTCTGGAGGAGGGTTACTCCCACGGTTGCGGACTTTGCCATGGTTTTGCTAGCCTTGTTGGCGCTAGTTGTTTTAGTTTTGCTGCTGATTTTGTTGGGCGTATACTTGCCCTTGGGCAGCAGGTGGGTTCTGTGGTTGCACACATGCTGGAGCAGGCTACAGAGGATAGTATGTAGGTGGAGGCTGCGCAGGTGCTGAACCTTGTGGGGGTTGTTGATATGTCTGCGGAGCGGGTTGTGGGTTGGCCGTAGGGGCTACCTATGGCGGGTAATAAGCAGGTTGGGCTTGAGAGGATACAGGAGCTGGTGCAGCCTGTGGATGGTAATACAGCTGAGGTGCGGCCGAGGGAGCATAAGCGGGGGGTGCGTGTCCAAAGCACTGAGGTGGACATGAGGGTCCGTGAGAATGGTGATGATGTGCCATGGGAGCATACGAATTGGTAGCTTCGGACTGTGATGTATCCTGCGAAAGGTTGGGGCCATGGCTAGGACGTGCTATGGAAAAGGGTTGGGGATGCGAGGCAATACGACCAATGATGCCATCTGCGGCATGGGATGCCCCCGGTGCATCGTGTTGGGAAGAATCACCGTGAGGGGCATCAGGTATGATGGTATAGAGATAACCCGACTGGGCGTAAATGAGTTCAAATTGTTGGGCTTTGAGGATGGCCTCTTCTTCAGACTGGGGTCGTTCGGATGCCACATCCTTGGCAATGACAGGAAGGAAGGATTTTAGGAACCAATCTAGGAAGATACGGTCATCTAACTTGATCTTACAGAGGCTGCGGTGTCAACGCCACTCATGAATGTGGTCGGAGATGTGGGTAGCCGTGTTCTGTCTGCAAGACAGTAAGATCTCAACTCCCGCGTCATAGCGCACAGGTAACTGAAAGAACTACAGGAAGGTCTAGGCAAGGGAGGTAAAGGTGGCATGGGTCCCATGGGGCTGCTCGATGTACCACTTAGCTGCAAAGCCAGTGAAGGTGCGCTGTAACAGACAGAGGCGGACAGAGTCGTCCACTATGGAGTTGGAGGAACACCATAGATGGAAGGACATAATATGGTTCTGAGGGTCCTCACCTACCTTTCCCTCAAACTTAGGGATGTCGGAGGGGAGCTTGGTAGGCATGTGAGGCCAGGCAGGGTCATGTCTAATGGGATCGTTAGTCAGTCTGGCTAGGTCAGGAAGGTTGAGGCTAGCCATGAATGGCAAACTAGTAGAAGGATGTGACATACTAGTGGGGGTGGCCATGTTGGGGCCAATGCCCCCAAGTGGAGGGGCAAAGTTTGGGATGTTGCCCCCAAGTGGGGGAACAAAAGTGGTATGGGATGGTCCTGCACCACCAAGTGTAGTGTGAGTCACTGGTGGAGTGGTGATAGGTATGCCAGCTACTAGAATGGGTACAGTGACCGGAATGGTGGACGTGGCCCCCATCGAGGGCACACCCAAAACAAGTGTGGTAACTGGTGTAGTGGTGGGTGTGCCACCAATGGTCCCTACAAAGAAAGGAGTGGAAGTCACGCCAGACATGGGGCTAGTAGGGGCAGTGTAAATGGGGTTCTCAGACTCTGCCTCAGAATCGGAGGTAAAGTAAGGGGCGTCAATATATGGTGACAGAGTTCTATGCCATTGACAAGTGGAGTCAAGGGACAAAGCTCGAGATCTATGATGAGTGGTATCAAGTGATGAAGATCTAAGTCTATGACGGGTGGTGTCAAGTGAACCGTGCTGTGGGGGCTCACCCCTAAGGCGCCGAGAATGTCTCGGGGACTCAATGGTGATAGATGGTGTTAAATATCTGGGGGTTGTGTTGAATGAAAACCAGCTCAAAAACCCTAATGCAACCGAGTGTGCAGAAGGAGAGCTAAAAAAATATGGCACTCAGGCCAACAACCAACTCAAAACACTTACTGTAACAGCTGTGCTACAATAAGTGGAGTATCAACAGAAATGGTCAAAATACCAACAAGCAGCAGGTTTCCTAGAAAATAAAAATAGTGGACTCACTAGACCAAAAGGAGGTAAGGGAGCATGCAAACACCTAACTAGATAGTATTCTGACTCAACTAGACATATCCTCTGCAAGGTGATGAAATCCAAGTCAAACAATATGGATAGGAGAGCTAAGTGGCTAAATATATCCCCCTACCAGGAGGGACACTGGGTAGTCAATCCTAGAAGAAAGGAAACTAAGTTACCTCATTCATGACACGTCCAGAAAAGGTGAATCTGTCGTTTGGTCCTTTTACCACAGTACCCCCATACAGGGATACCCTGAGAACTGCGAAAGGTAGCCTTTGATTACTGAATGGATTGCAGTATTCCACTCAGGCCTCCGGAACCAGTCTGGCGACTTCAACCCTCCTAGGGGAGAGGCCCTCTGATAAACTGGTTTGACCGTGCCAAAAAATACTAGGAGATTTTGGTTCCCTAATGGACAACAGCTATGTCTCAAGTGTAAGCAACCGAGGGGTGTTATTTGGATGCCTATCCCCCCGATCCTACCTAACTACAAAAATTATTATGTGTTCCCCAAGTGGGGTTAGAATATTGGTTGTGTTATGTACTTTTTAAGGCTCACTTGAATTAGGTGACAGAGTGTGTGCTTGTGAGATGATGATGAACCCAAGTAAAAAGTGCCACTAGGGTGGGCAACTTTCTAACTAACAATAACAAGACAAAAATTAACCTTTGAAATGCACAATTTTCCTTTTTCAAATTAAAAATGCTGAAAATGTAAAAATGATTCTGTAAATGAAACAGAAATAAAACTACAGAAAAATGTTGTAAGGAAGGGTGGCTGCAGGTAGGACAAATGGCTGTGCTGGTGCAGAAAATAGTGCAGCGAAGTGTTGGGTTCAAAAAAATGCAGAAAATAGACCACGGGTTTTTGGCAAATCTGAGCGGTTAGACCACGGAAAACAGCTCAGCAGACGCAGTCGGGTTGCGGGTTTTAGGCTGAAAAACACAGTCGGGACGCAGGAGAAACGCCGAAAGTAGCAGGCGGGTTGGGGCAAAATGGCCGAAAGGCGGGACGCAGGAAAAACGCCGAAAGGCGCTGGTGGGTTGCGGGAAAATGGCCGAAAGCCGCAGGCGGGATGTAGGAAAAATGTCGAAAGCCACCAACGGGTCGCAGGAAAATGGCCGAAAGCCACAGGCGGGATGCAGAAAAAGGGTTAACAACCGCAGTCAGACCGTCCCGAACAGGCTAATAGCCGTGGTCGGATCGCAGGTAACAGACTGAAAACGGCCGGCAGGTCGCCGGAAACAGTCTGAGAGCCGCGGTCGGATCGCGGGTAAGTGCCTGAAAGACGCGGTCGGAACGCAATTGCAGGGGGGTAAAAGATGCGGTTTATGGCGGTCGAAAGGGACAGCCAAACATATTTTTTTTTTAAAAACTATAACCAGAAATTCAAACCAAGCGGAGTCGCCAAAACTATAGCTAGGGTTTTCACCCTAGCTTGTGCAAATGAGCACCTACTAAGGAGAAGGGACTCCTTAGTAGGAGTTCAATAAACAGTAATTAAAAGACAAGATATTAAAATGAAAATTATACTAAGCATGTGCATGAAATATAAAAAGACAAGAGATAATGTAAATGTTTTTTTTGTATTAAATCTTTACCTCCAATGTGAAGGTTGGTGAAGTTCTTGCAATGATCCAAGAGGTTTGCTCCAAACTCCAGCTTTGCTCCTTTTCTTTCTCCAATGGTGGAAATGGGCCAAAAGGGGCTCTCAATGGTGAAAGTAGCTCAAGGGTGAGCTAGGGTTTCAAGAGAGATTTTGGCAGAGTAAGGGTAGACTTGATTGTGGATATGAAATGAGGGGTCTCCATCACCTATTTATAGGTTTTTGGTGGTGGAGTGCTGGCCCATGGTTTTGGGAACCATATGGTTTAGGTCAGTTGTATAGCGTTTTTTCCTCCTTTTTCCTCGTTTTCCTCATTATTTTATATTTTTTATTCCCTTTTTAGAGGGTTTTTGCTATTTTGGAGGAATTTTGGATATTTTTGGAGGGAAAATGGGTTTTTTTAGCCTTTTCGAGGCTTTTTTGATGGTTTTGTGGCCTTTTAGAGGCATTTTTGGCCTTTTGGAGGCTTTTTAATGGGATTTGAGGGTTTTGAAGGCAAATATGGTAGGAAATATGGACAAATGAGTCATGTAATGGGGTAGATGAGGTAGCGAGCACTTTTTGGGTGTTAACAATGAGTATGTCCCAGCATTGTATCCCCTCTGGACCATTATGATGTACCAACATATTTTTATATATTATTCAGGTCCCCCTTCTTGGGCCTCATTTTTATGTATATGTCTTGATATGAGCATGGGTATGCCCACCTTGTCCATTATCACAGATTATTCCTCATTCATTTTTAGGCCATGTATTTTTTCAGTTTTTGCAGCATCCAAGGGGCCGTTGTTCCAGTCTCCAATCGGTCTATTCTCTTCTCCAAACCCTGGGAAAAAGACAAAAGAACTATGATGTCTATCGGCCATACGATGAGCTCCTTCCTCACACATCAGGGGTCAATCTGTTAACACCCAAAAAGTGCTCACTAGCTCATTCCCTTATTCACATGACCCATTTGTCCACTTTTTCCACCATTTAAGCCTCTAAAATCATCAAAAGGTCACCAAAAAATCCATAATACACCTTTTCCCCTTCAAAATATGTATTTTTCCTCAAAAACCACAAAAAACCCTAAAAAAGGGTCAAAATTTCCCAAAAATATTAAAAGGGAATAAAAATATAAAAAATATTCAAAAAGGGAAAAAGAGGGAAAAATAAACCTAAACCATGTTGGTCAATACCATTGGTTTCCTTAAAACCATAATGGTATTCCCCATCACCCAAAAACTATAAAAAGGTGATAGGGGCTCCTCATTATTCATTCACATTTCGTCCTATCCTTATGTTGCCAAATTCCCTTTGAGAGCCATTGCCTCCCATTTTGAGTTTGAAGAATCTCCATTGAAGCATTGGAGAAGAAGAGACCATTGGACATTGGAGTACCTCAACCTTGGAGCTGCTCAAAACTCACCATCCTCACCACTTGAGGTAATACAAAAAGATTAATTTTTTTTTAATTTCTTGTTTTGTCTCATAGATCTTATTGCTTACATTTTGAAATCTAGTTTTTTATTTCTTTGCATATGTTATTGTTAGATTAGATTACATTAGTTTTTACACATTTTTATTGAGACGGCTGCTACTAGTTAGCAGGTGCATCCTTGCACATGCTTGGGAGAAATCCCAAACAATAGTTGATAACCTCCTCCGACCTGACCCATATGAGAGTAAGCAGGTATATAAGTGTTTTTGGCACCATATTGAGGTGGGTTGTACTGGTGGCCAGCACTGACTGTGTTGTAGTAAGGGTTTTCACCATAAGTATGGGGCATATACGTACTATTCGTAGTGGGAACCAGGTTGTACTGACCATAATGGTGAGGTATGTTCCCACCCCCAGCATTAGCATGAGCAGTCGTGTGGTGACCTAAAGCATGAGAAGTATTCCAAACCCCAACGTTGGTGTTACTAGTAGCAGGAATGGTGGCGTTATGACCATGAGGATAAGATATATTGCCACCTCCTACATTAGTATTACTAGTAGCAGAAGTGGACACAAAAGTGTGCGGTATATGTCCACCCCCATGGTTAGGAGGAGCATTAACATTCGTGAAAGTGGCCCTGAGTTGACGAGTAGTGATATGTGTGTTAGGTGGTGGATGGCGAGTCGTGTTTCGAATAGTGTTCCTATTAGGTTGGTTAGCCCTGGGAGGTGGTCGTCTTCCAACATTAGCATTGTTAGGAGGAACGTGACCAGTCCCCATATTATGTGTGTGAGTGGACAACGTGGTGCCTCCGACGAGAGTATTGCTCCAATGGGTGCAGTGTTGCTGACACCATGAATGGCGCTAGCATGGCTACCAAAAGTAGTGGAAGGATCAACTATGGTGTAATCTGACATACCATATGAGAATGTTGTAGGGTTGACCGTAGGGCCTGTATCGTCATGAAATTCTGGTATCCCGTGTAGATAACCATGTGGATATGAAGGATCGAATGGGACGTCCTCAAGTGGATCTGGACCAAACAAACTAGGTTGGGTCTCAAGTGGATCACCCCCCCACGCCTTAGGTGGAGTAGGGGTGTCTGAAGTGTGCTCAACTCCACCCGATGGACTCATAGGGATTTCTCCCGTGTCAAAGTGTGCAGCGGTCATGACGTCTTGGATGTAAGTCTCGTAAGAATCTAAAGACTCAGAGGGTGCCTGCCGACGTCCCCTAGCAACGTGACGTGAAAGTTTGGTAGGCTGTAAACCAACCAATCGACGGGATCGGCGGAGAGTAGGACTCCGCGCCATGATATCTTCGGAGAGAATATAAATCAAAACATCCCCTAAAGGCCAACTATCGATCAAAAATAGTAAATCAAAAGCACACACCTAGAGAAACTACAGCCAAGAGCAGACAAACAGAGTGGCTAAATGAGCTCTCGACACTAGAACCGGTATGTCTCACCTAGGAGAGGCTTGAGACTCCCAAGCTATAGCCGAAGGTAACAAAATCAGTTATAGAGACACCTAGGCTTCACTGTGTGCAAAGGGTCATAACCCTCGGCAACAAACAACTGTGATGTCCAATCCCTATCTGACTCAGGACATAAACAACATAACCACTGTAAGTACCCTATGTGATACCTAGGTAAGGAAACTATGGTCACCGCAATATAACCAATGCTCAGGGGGATAGTGGTTGGTGGGATCCGTCGTATGGGCATGGTAGATGAGCCTGAAACTCAATGAGAGTCGAATCCCCAGATATGAACAAATCCTGGAAATATCTCCCACATTCAGCCGGTATCAGAGGGATATCTCCTCAACCAACCTCCCGTGACCTCGTGCTTAACTCTGGTTTGAGTAGAGCTTCCTGAGAACACCGATATATACCATGGATTCCTCCACTCCCTGGTCAGACACCTAATGTTTCATCTAGTAGTCTTGGAGTGTTAACTCACAATGATCTATTCCAAGACTCAAAACCTATGCTAGTTGGTGTACCCTATAAATAAAATCGGTCTAATCAATTTTAAGATTAAGCGTTAATTTTAGTGGCTATGGTTACTCAAGGGATATGGTTGTGAAACTAATGATGTGTATGACTCAATAGTATGCAAAATCATCAAATCCTAGACTCATCTATCCAATAAAAACAATGTCACTAGTATGCAAAATCAACCCAACGGTTTCGGAATAAAAATGCAATCCTTTTATATTTTCGATGCACAAGCAGAACCTATATGAAAGCAGCAAGCACTCAATACAAGATGCAGTACAGAAAAGTAATTTTTTATTTTTTTTGTATTTTCTCTTATAAGCAAAAAGGAAAATGAAAAACTATATGTATTTTTTTGTATTTTTCAATATAAGGAAATGAAAAATGCAAGCAAAATCCTACTATCTAGTCATTGATATGCCAAGCAGATCACTAAGACAACTCGGCAGACACCAAACAGTAAGACTCAGCTAAAGGAATGAGCTCAAAAGGAAGAAACCAATAAGGCTAAATCCAAAGATGGGTAAAAAACCAACAAGGCTCAACCAAGCGAAACGAAGAGTTCTGGTCAGAACCAAGGTATGGAACAGTCAAGAAACAGGCCAACAAAGACTCAGGATCATCCAAAGCCAACCCAGCAACAACCAAAAGTCATAAATCAACCAAAGACAGAGTTGTACACTACTGTCGAAGGAAAACCTGGGGGTACCCACGAGCAGTAGAGTAAACAGAGGTGGGTGTACGCGGGCAGAGCAAAGCTAGCCCGCGGGTAAGGAAAGGCAAATGGGCAAACAGAGAGTCCAATGGCTCAAAAAAAGCAAGTTTTCTATAGTGTATCTCAATGGCGAATCAGTGACACAGAGCTTAAAAAAAAACAACTCTAATTAAGGACTAATGCTCAAAAATTCCCAAACATGGATGTTTTCCCCAGTGGAGTCGCCATTTCTATATTGGAGAAAACTCACCATGGCTTGGGACAGACCACAATAGACAGATGACTACCAGAAATTAACTCAATTCTCAATGCTATGCTATATAAATGACAATGCTAAAATAATGAAGAACTTAACCAACCTCAATCCAAACGTTTGATGTAGATCCCCGTTAGAGCTTTCAATCCATGCACTTGAATCTGCAAATTAGTCTTGACAGCCAATATACAACAAGTACATATAATATATAAACGATATTAACATCATCAATAGCAATGGTCCATGATATTATAAGTAAATGGAATCCAATGTATAATAAACAACATTCACAACATTAATGGATGAGAATATGAGTATTTCTATTAATAAACAAGAAGTACAATGACATACGACCTTTTACTAGAAACCAATTTGAACCAAGATCTGGATCAATCTACTTGCGCCTCCACCACTTCAATCCTCCATGAATGGCAAACTCAAACTATGGTAGGAGTTTGGAAGGTGAACATAAGGGGTTCACAACTACAAGGATCAATGAGTGTAGACTCAAGATAGGGCAAAAATCCACTAGAGTTCTCTTGCTCTTCTTTTTCCTACCGTCCATAAGCCATATGTGTTCAATATATAGTCCTTCGAAAGGTAAGTGAAAGGACACATCGAAGTGTTACTAGGAAAATGGAGGGCCAAAGGTCACCGTATGACCACTTATTGGGAGTAAAAAGTAATAAACTAGTGGTTTTTACCATTTTACATGCTACCCATGGGCTATAGTGATGCAACTTGTGGGTACGCTGGCTATAGTGATGCAACTAGCGTACAAGGGAAAAAATAGGGAAAAATAGTGTCTGAAGGATATAAAGTGGATTCGAGTCAGTGAAATGGATCCTACAGGCCAAAGAATGCTGATGCCCACAAGGTGGAAAATTGCGTTGTAACAGTAGCATAGAGAAATACAAGGCGAGGTTCGTAGCTCATGGCTTCTCCCAGAAAGAGGAGATAGACTATGAAGAGACTTTTACACCTATAGCCAGTTACACTTCCATAATATTAGTACGTGCAATGGCTACAGTGATGAAGTGGGAGATACACCAGATGGATGTCAATACAACTTTCTTGAATGGTGTAGTCGAAGAGGAAGTGTATGTGGAGCAGCCACTCGGTTTTGAGGCATATGATAGGGAGTCATATGCGTGCAGGTTGAAGAAATCCTTGTATGGATTGAAGCAAGCTCCTAGGACTTGGTATGGTAGGATAGACAACTTTCTATCTCGTTTGGGCTTTACTAAGAGTAAAGGAGATCCAACCTTTACTACAAGATTGAGGAAGGAAATCTAGTGATACTACTACTATATGTGGATGACCTGTTTATTACAAGTGAGGATGGGTTGATTGCCGACACAAAGAGGAAGATTGCTTCTGAGTTCGAGTTGAAGGACTTGGGTATGATGCATTACTTTCTAGGTATGGAGGTGTGGCAGAGTATAGATGGAATCTTCCTTGGAAAAAGGAAGTATGCAGTAGAGACCCTAAAGCGGTTCGAGATGATGGAATGCAAGGCCATGGCCACACCTATGGCATCAAACCTGAAGCTTTTGTGTGATTCTTCATCAGAGATGGTTGATGTCATGGTGTATCATCAGATGATTAGGTCCTTGATGTACCTAATGAACACGAGACCAGATATTTGCTTTGCAGTGAACACATTGATCCAGTTCCTGACAGATCCTATACATGTTCACCTGATTGCTATAAAGCATATTCTGAGGTACTTGAAGGGTATAGTTGATCATGGGCTCAAGTATGATGCGAATAAAAAGTTTAACCTAGAGGGTTATGTTGATTCAGATTGGGAAGGAAGTGCTGCAGATAGGAAGAACACTTTTGGGTGCTGCTTCAGTATGGGATCATGTGTGATCTCTTCGTTTAGCAGGAAGCATTCCTGCATAGCACTGAGTATAGCCGAAGCGGAGTATGTTGTAGCTTGTTCGGCCAATTGTGAGGCAGTATGGCTTAGGAAGCTACTGTTTGAGTTATTTGATCTCCTGTTGGATGCTACCTGTATCTTCTATGACAACCAAAGTTGTGTGAAGTTGTTTGAGAACCCAGTGTTCCATGACAGGTCGAAGCACATTGAGATCAAATATCACTATATCAGGGATATGGTGCAGAGAGGAGAAGTGAAGCTCCTGTATGTTGCGACGGATGAGCAAATTGCAGATGTGTTGACGAAACCACTAGCTAGAGTGAAGTTTGAGTAATTCAGAGAGAGGCTTGGTGTTCTTCAGATAGAAGATACTTTGAGGAAGAAGTGACGGGACACATCTGCAGGAGCCATTCCAAGCGTGGTGGTAGGAAGTTCCTTTCCATGGATGTGGATGTAAGAGCTATGTGATGAACATTAGGACGATGCTCCAGATGATATTCTGTATGACGATGATCAGGTGGATCATATATGATGATATGCATTAGTTGGATGCTATGATCAGATGGATCATATATGATGATATGCATCAGTTGGATGCTTTGTATGATCAGGTGGATCATATATGATGATATGCATCAGTTGGATGCTTTGTATGATCAGGTGGATCATATATGATGACATGCATCAGTTGGATGATTTGTATGATCAGTTGGATCATGTATTATGATATGCATCAATTGGCTACTTTGTATCATCGGTTGGATCATGTATGATATGCATCAGTTGGATGCTTTGTATGATCAGTTGGATCATATGTGATTATATGTATCGGGTGGATGCATTGTATGATCAGTTTGATCATGTGTGATGAGCATCAGGTCGATGCTCCAGATGATGTACTGTATGATGATCATGACGATCATGTGTGATGAGCATTAGGTCGATGCTCCAAATGATGTACATCAGGATGATGCACTATATGATGATCAGTATGATCATGAGTATCAGGTTCATACTCCGTGGCCATGGACAGGTTGTGTAGGTAGCATAGAAAATATCCTGGGAGATCCAGACAGGTAGAGCTGTGTGCTCGTAACATCCTGGGATGCTCTTTCAAGGTTTTGCTACAGTTTTGCATTGAAAAGATCCTGGAGATCCGGATAGATTAAGTTGTGTGCTAGTAAAGGATCCTGGGATGCTCTATAGAGATCTTGCAGGTTGCAAGATGCTCTTTAAGGGTTTTGAGAAAGTTCACATAGAAAAGATCCTGGAGATCCGAACAGGTAGAGCTGTGTGTTCATAACAGCCTAGGATGCTCTATAGAGATCTTGCAAATTGCAAGATGCTCTTTAAAGGTTTTGTTAAGGTCACATGTAAAAGATCCTGGGAGATCCTCACAGGTAGAGTTGTGTGCTCGTAACAGCCTGGGACTCTCTTTCAAGGTTTTGTTGACGCGTGTAATTAGTCCTGGGATCCACAGTATGGCCAGAGTTGATGAAGACCTACAGGAGGCTAGGCCTACATCCAACATGAAAAAGGGTTGGCTCTGTAGAACTTCCTATGATGAGAAGAATTCAGAGATATCCTAGTGATCGAGATGATGGGTACAGTAGCAGTGATGATGATGATGCTCTGTGATCCAGTGATGATGATCCAGCTCCAAAATTGAAGACTTGTTCCTAAATGTATTGATGACTTGTGTCAAGAGAATACCTTCCTAGTTAAGAGGGAGTGTTGATGTATTTGTAACTTCATAATATATTCACTTGTATATTGTATTTGTACTTTATTGTATCCCCAACAAAGATGTATTATTCCTCCGATTGGAAGTGTTGTCAGTTGTACTTGCAAGTGTCACAAGTTATATTCTAAGTGTCACAACTTATACTTGATGGGTTATTAGACCACGTTGATGGGGTCGGCCACGTATGAGTCTTGTGGGTTAAAGGGTTATTAGACCACCCTAGTGGGGTTGGCCCAGTTAGTATTATGTTAAGTGGTTAAGTTGAGGCTGACCTAGTTGAGTAAAGGTCAAGTGAAAGTTAGTGTATAAATAGAGAGTGTGTCTGTCTCATTTTACACATTCTATTCTTCACTCACTTCGCATTAGTGAGAGAGAGGAGGAGTGTGCAAAAGTGGAGGAGGAGCATGCTGTTGAAGATATCTATCTCTTGGTTTTGATCATTGTGATCCTTGTATTGATGCTTATTCTATGTCTGAGGAAGTTACATGGTTTTTCACCTTCTTGGTTTTCCCCGGTGAAATGTTTTGTGTCTCTTGTCTCTTGTCTCTTATGCTTGATATGTTATACATGTTGTTATTTTAGTTAATATCCTAGATCTATTGAATTAAATTTTGATAAAATAAGGCTCACAAGTATGCGAGCTACTACAAGCTCAGCTGTGAAGAACTAATCATCCCCTTGTATTGGTTGATTTTTAACGAAGAACCAGACTGTTGGTTGGAAAATGCTATGGAGGTTATAAATGAATATGGAGACTACTATTTTTCTCCGGAAGGCACTTATATCAGGATGTATGGGGTCACCAAAACCCCATCTCTGATGCCAAAGTATTTGACTGATATTGGAGTACAGAAAGAGGCAGTAAGGTAGGTTTTCATTAACAGGGTAGGTAATTTTTTGAATGAACATAAGAATGCCTCTTAGCCACCATTTCCATTTGTCATTGGGGCATACAAATTCCCTAAGGTGAAAGGTGCAAAAGCTTTCATAAAATAATTAGAGGTTTTCCATTTTGGGGAAAGAATTTTCGTGAGAAATGACAGTTTGCAACAGGTCGCCCAGCATTGTGTGTCATGCAAAGTTAACTTTGAATACTCAGAACATTTCCTTAAGGATGAGGAGATGTATCAGAGAGCAAGAAATATGACTGAGTTAAATAATTTTTTGTTTGGAAAAATGGTACGGGCCCTAGTCATGCTGCTGATACTTCTAAGGAGTTTGAATTGCAGAAGCAAAGAGAAGAATCCAAAAGACTATACGTAGCGAAAGAAGAAAGAAAGCAAAGGGAAGAAGCAGAAAGGATATAGGCTGAGGAAGTGGAAAAACAAAGAAGACAAGAAGAAAACAAAAGAAAAGAAGAAGAGGAAAGAAAAGACAAAGAAGAGCAAGAAGCAGCAGAGAAAGCCGCAGAATTGGAAAGACAAAGAGAAGAAGAAGACATGCTCAAGAAAGTTGTGGAAGAGGAAGAATCCCAAGATAGAGCTCCAAATATCTAGAACATGGATAAAGATTTAACAGGGGTGTCAGGTTTCACACTTACAGGGGACCACCTCTCATTTCTAGAACTCAGACTCACTCCTTTCACCCCATCAAAGCAACACATGGTGGCAAAGCTGGATACGATAGTATTCAACTCAAAAAGGAAGACAATAACCACAATATTAGAGAAAAGACAAAATATGGGAGCACAACCTGATGTAGTGACCATTCAAGAGAATGCCACAATGGAAGACATCCATAATGATCCCAAGTTCACAGCATCAATGAATGTAGTAGCTGCACAAGCAAGTGCAGATAATGTTGATAAGATAATGAATTATTTGGAATGCAATAAGGAGAAGATGCTAAAGCTGAAAGACAACCTGGTAAAATCCAAAGGTGAAGGACTAGAGTTGAAAAGAAATCACGATGCTCTAATAAGTGAGAAATAAAACGTAGTGTTTGATTATCAGAATCTCAAGAATGAGAACGATGCTTTAAATGTACAGCTTGTGATTATGGAGGGTGAAAGAAGTGATTTTTACGCCCACATAAATGAATTGGAGGGAAAGGAAATAACAACAAATCAGTAAGTGGAAATCATGAAATACCAGATGAATAGCTGGCGAGGGAGAAAGAATCTCTCATGGAACAGGTCGAGTTGGAACAGAATCAAAAGCAATATATGACCACTTTTCACGAACATGCATGTAAGATACAGGAACAGATCTGCCGCACATAGGAATTATTAACTTAAGAAATTTACAAGATGAAGTAGATGATAGATAGGATGAAGGATATTTCTGTAGATTCTCTGTCAATAAGGAAAAAGTTGGTTAACTATTTTAAAAGGATAAAAAAGAAGATGGCCTGGAAGGAAGAAAAATAGGACTTCCCTGATCACCTTTCGAACAAGATGGCTGCGGAACTTTAATTGGATAGGAAAGGTTCCAGGAGGATATGTGTAGAAATACCTAAGTCCATTGAAAAGTGTGAATATTTCTACAAAGGAATTCATCATATACATGAGAAATGACACATTGCACTGAATTCAGATATGGCTAAGCTTCCCACAAAAGATCGTCGTTTAGTGGAGCTAAAGGATAGACTGAAATAAGACTTGGAGTATATCAGAAAACTAGATGTGTTGAACGAAGAAGACCTCAACCAGTATATTGTGCAGGAGACTATCAATGCTTATTTCTTAGAAGAAAGATACAAAGTTGTTGCTAAGGGAGTGACCAATGTACAAAAGGAATTATCTGTCCATGAGGTGTATTTGAAATTATTAGAACCTATCCAATGTAATATCATATTTGAAGAGACAAAATTATGGGATAGTCACATTTCTAGTTTGTAGGGCCCACCAAAAATTTAATTTGTAATTTGTAATTAATCAATATTTTTCTGCAAACACAAAAGGATGGATTTTGGGAAGTCCAAAGGTTGGGGTAGCTATGTTGGAATATTCTCACCACCATTTTTCATATTCTGCATGCATGCATCTAGTCATCGTGCATGCATTTGCATGTAGCCAACCATTAATATGGTGGTATTCATAGCACCTGGAGCCTATTTTCATCCCTCAAAATCCTGTTTCCAGCCCTAAGTAGCCCCCCTACCTACCTAGTGTGCCTTGTTTTCCTCACCTAGATGACATATGTGCCCTACTACACTACTTGGATCACTAATAGTCAGTTGTAGCATTGATTGACTAGTTCTTTCATTTATTGCTCAGTTTAACTATCTATAGCTCCCAGTTGTCTGCATCGAAGTGCCACTTGATTACTGCCATCCTCATGTGCCCTACTTGGAGTCCCCATCCCTTGATTTGTGCTCACATGGTTCAGTTAGACTCATTTAGACTCATTTGACTAACTTTTGACTATTTGTGACTACTACCACTGATTGGATGATGTCTCCAATGCTATCCAAGCCACAAATTGAGGAGAATTCGAATGAATTTTGGATCATTCGAATTCACTGGATAGTCTTATCATTGTATTCAGTTTTCATAGTGCCAACTTACAATTGATGTATGATTATACTGCATATTTCTCCATTTCTGAGTTTACTAGTGATAATTGATTCATTTCTTCTTCTTCTCTATAATTCTTGAGTGAGATTTGTGAGGTTTGCTCTAGTTGTGTGATATTTCCTATAGAATTACACATGGTATCAAAGGTGGAGTTAGCTATTCAAATTGCAACAGTAGTAGCTGTAGCCATTGCAACATTTGGATCAATTCTTTTAGCATTTGTCTTTCATTGAGCATCAGAAGCCTCTGGATTTCCAGAACAATTCTTGGTGCAATTGTCTTGAATTCACTGGAGCAATCTAGTGAGGTCTAGAAAGATGTGAAAGATCCAGTCACATGTGGTCATTTTCCTAAGGCAGTGCTCTCTTGATTTGCAGCAATCTCCATTAACAATTTCATTTGTTTTTCAGTTTTATTCCATCATTCGAATCCATCTTCAGTAGATTTGAAATTTAGTAGTTACTATGGATCTCCATTTTTTTTGCAGGTTATTCAAAGTTTTATGTAGTTGCAACAGTTTCAAATTTTTCTGCAGTTGCAGTAGTTTTCTATAGTTGTAGTAGTTCTCTACAGTTGTAGCAGTTTTCTACAGTTGCAACAGTAGATTCGAATTCAACAACAGCTTCCATGAGTCTGAAAGCAGTTCCTTCTCTCTCTTCGTAGAACTATGAAGAATGGAAACCAAATATGATAGCATACCTGAAGATATATGGTCTTTTTGATATGTGTATTGGTGTTAAGAGAGGTTTTGCTTCCTATGAAGAGGAAGAATATTGACTGGATGATTGTGACAGAGCCTTAGCATCAATATGTACTTCCATGCTTTCCAATATGGAGTACCTAATCGATCCTCCGGAACATCCAAGTGATAACTGAACAATATTGGACATATTATTTGGAACGAAGGAAGAGGATGATGTTATGCATTTGGAGATCAAGCCCAGTAGTATTGCCTCCAGTGCTCTTTGTATTCATGATTCATCCTCAATCATCTCTCATGATGAAGTTGTTCAAGATTAATTTGGAATACAAGACATGTTTTCAGGACGTATCATTGCAAAAGGTGTTGCAAACCACAATTCGAAACTCTATGAGTTCTCCCACTTTCTACCTCTCTCCAAACAGTCTGCTCTTCACACACACGAAAATGAAGAGAATAGACTATGGCATGAAAGTGACACAACCGATGGAATTGATATATCTTCTGATTCGAATTCTGAGCAAGAGATGTTAGCTACTACTCTAGAAGGTTAAGAGACTTTCACAATTTCTACCTTCCATGAGCCTGTTGGTGTACAATATGATGACCTATTGAGTATTTTGGAGGTAAAATCAGATTTTGGAGGTGATGCATTCGCCCTCCTTGATCAAATGCTTCCTATGGAATCCTATTTGGTCATTGGCACATGTTTTCATATTTTCACTGAAGTTGGAAGGCACCATCGTTCGCTTGGGTTCAAGTCTCATGCATATCCTTGCGATTTTGGTTTTGATCTCACCCCTGCTGCTTCAAAGGAGATTATAAGAGACTATTTATCATTTCTTGTAGGTGATTTGAAGTCCAAGCCATCACCATTATGTCATGGTTCATTTGGTTTTGATCTCACTCCTGCTGGTTCAAAGGAGATCATAAGAGACCATTTATCAATTCTTGGAGCTTATTTGAATTCCAAGATACCATCATCATATCATAGTTCATTTGGTTATGATATAACCTATGTTGGTTCAAAGGAGATATCAAATAGCTATCTACACATTCATGGAGTTGAATCTACCTTGGTTGGCTCGAATCACATGCTCCATAATGATCTTCATATTTTTGAATTTGTTCTCACCATGCTTGGTAGGGCGAGCAAGTTCAGGAAGCCTCAATATTCACTTGCACCAATTGTTGGAGAACTCAAGCACATTTTTTTGAAGCATGATCCACTTCTTCCCAAGAGGAAGATAACTCTTTTTGAGCAAATGTTAGACCCATATCCACAAGAACCTCAATATCTAGCCCCTGACAGTGAACATGAGAGAATGGAAGATCCAGATCCACAAGAACCGGATGATCTACAACCTGATGATCCTCCTCTTCCGATATGGGCAGCCATTACTCTTAGATCTTCCAGATATATTGTTGGTGATCCCCTTGATCAAAGGAGAACTAGATCTGATTTTTAGAATGGAAGGTTTCATCCTTCTCAAATTGATCATTCACATAGTGATCCATTTCTTGCCGATCAATCATTCTTCATTAAAGAAGGTCACTTTCCTCCTTCTAGGGTGAGTGATGCCATGCTACATTAGCATCATTTAGTCTATTTTGAGGGAGGGATTTCTTCCCACTGGGTTTTCCCTCTTTCCTCACTTTATTTATTTAGATTGTTGTACGGGGTGACCTTTGGTCTCAGTTTCCAGAGCCCTATCATTAGTTTTTATGTTGCTTCCTCATAGTTTGGCTTGGGGAGGGGTGTTGGAATATTCTCACCATTGTTTTTCATATTATGCATGCATGCATGCATACTGCATGTATCCAGTCATCATGCATGCATTTTCATGCATCCATTCATCAGTATGACCTAGAGACTATTTTGAGCCCCCTAGGGCCTGTTTCGAGTCCTCAGTAGCCCTCCTACCTACCTAGTGCACCATTTTTACTCACCTAGATGACATATGCACCCTACTACACTACTTGGATCACTAACAGTCAGTTGCAGCATTGATTGACCAGTTCTTGCATTTATTGCTCAGTTTAACTTCTTGTAGCTCCCAGTTGTCTGCATTAGAGTGCCACTTGACCTACTGACAGCCTCATGCACCCTCCTTGGAGTCTCCATCCCATGATTTGTGCTCAAATGGTTCAGTTAGACTCAATTAGAATCATTTGACCGACTTTTGACTATTTGTGACTACTAGCACTGATTGGATGATGTCTCCAATGCTATCCAAGCCACACACTAAGGAGAATTCCAATGACTTTCAGCTAATTTGAATTCACTTGACAGTATTATCATTGTATTAAGTTTTCACAGTGCTAGTTTACAACTGATGTCTGATTATACTGCATATTTCTCCATTTCTGAGTTTATGAGTGATAATTGATTCATTTCTTCTTCTTCTTCTCTGCAATTCTTGAGTGAGATTTGTGAGGTTTGCTCTAGCTGTGTGATCTTTCCTGTAGAATTACACAAGTGGAAACAAATAGTCATGTAGAGACAAAATTCATTGTAATATAAATATAGGGGAGGGATACTAGTAGAAAGGGGACTTTTATAGCATAATAGAAGCTGGACACATTTTGTAAGAGAACTATTTTTTTACTAATGAGAAGGACCTGTTTGTCGAGAAAAGATTGCACATAAATGTTTTGTGTGGAATGTGTGGAATGAAAAATTTGGAACTATTTCCTCTTTCATTCGTAATTCATACTATGAGATATTTCTAACCTTATTTAACTACTTCAAATGGTGATAAATAACTTCTTTATATATGCAAATGTTACGTGTTGATAGAGTAATAAATTGTTTAAATTAGATCAAAGCTATATTTGGTATTTTTTTGTTGTGAATGTGAAGACTTTATCTTAAACAACTATCTGTTGGGTTTGTATGAGAATTTTCATATTATTACTCTTACTTAAACTCCCTCCTTACAAGGATAGGTTAGCTTATCTTAGAATAGGACTAGATAATTGATAAGGTAGGAAAGGTAAGACGAGAGGTAAGAACCTACGCATCACTAGTGTGGTTTCTACCTGTCAATTATATGCATTAGTTAGAAAGCACTTGCATATTCATACTCTTAAACATAAAATATAAATGATGGGCTGGGCCACAACTGGTAAACAAACAAACAAATTCATCTACAGTAGCCAGACCATTAACCGGACGGGTTCCTCACACAAAACAATGAGTAATCTAATTTGGATTATTCATTGGGGAGAATCCCTACTGTCAATGCTAGGATTTTATGGGCATCAACAGTTTTGGCACTAGAAGGAGTGCCACCAGTGCATGGCTGGCATAGGAAGTCCATTTTTAATAGGAAATTTCTTTGGGTTTCCATTGGATAGAAACCAACTAGAAGATTTAATTTCTGAAACTGAACATCAAGAAAAGTTTGATTCTGAAATTGATCATACTGAACATTTATACGATGTCCCTCACACAGAAGTAGATAATTTCAAAAGATATACTAGATCATATGTGAGGAAACTTAGTGGATTAATAGTAGTACCCTTATTTCCTAGAAGGAAAGCTCCAAGAAGACAAGTAGTGCATACTAGGGATTCTGTGCTTGTGTAATATTTGGAAGAATTAGTTGATCTATCATTACAAGAGATACCAGATCCCATTAATCAATTGAGACCATATACTCCTGGAAAAAAACACTACTCTGCACACACAGGCTCACACACCACCACATATGCCCCCACATTCTCCTAGGGATATTTATAGCATGGCTCACAATGTCAATCAACCTCCTGCGTGGAGAGCTAGAGGTCCACTTAACTTAGATTCTTCTTTGCAAGATTTACCTAAAAATACAGAACGAGTACTACCTAAGTTTGAACCTGGGAAAGGGATCTCTGCTAAAGATCACCTGAAATTTTTTTACTTGGCATTGAACCTTTTAAATTTTTAACATGAATATGTAGTGTGTATATTGTTCCCTTACACTTTTGAGCCAAGAGCATCATCCTAGTATTTCATCTTACAAGCTAATTCTATAGCAGATTGGGATAGTTTTGAAAAGGTTTTTGTAAATAAGTTTGGTACTCAAAAGACTGTGGCTTCTCTTATGAAAGAATCATTGTCTATGAGGATGGAGAAGAAAGAGAAATTTCAATATTTTAATCAAATATTACTATGATTTTGAATAGTTTTAGCACTGCAACTAAACTTGTTGAAGAGGTATTTGTAGAATATTACACTACAATGCTTCTCCCATCCATAGCTATGTTTTTCAAAAGGGATGTTAAAACTACTCTAGCAGAAAATTATGATGAAGCAAAGAAAGTAGAGGCATCCATAGATAGTATTATCAAAGATTCTTTGGATTTGGAAGTATAGACCACAACTAGTAAGAAGCCTTTAATATTGACCAGACCTAAAGAAGAATCTGCAAATGAATTATAAAATGTAGTCAAGATGGTTCAAAAGTTATCCAACAAAATAGTAGACTTGGAAAAGGAAAAGGGTGCTAGTTCTTTAGCGAGAAAACCATTTAAACCCTTCAATAAGAAAAAATAAGAAAGCACACAACCACAACCACCAGTAAATAATTCTGTTGTTTTCAATTTGAACGGAGTTTGCATGGACCATTTTTGCATGTTTCATCAAGAACATCATTGCAAGAAAAGTTGTCCCAAGTGGATTAATTCGATGAGCTGGTAATGAATCAGTTATTAGATGCACAACTAATAGAGCAGGAAGGACAAATTATAGAACCAGAAGAACCAAATGGAGAAACTACCTTGGTATTACGGGATTGGGCACCAGCTTTATAATTAGATGAAGAAGAAAAGGTGGAATAAGTGCAAATATCATCTGTGGATTATGCCACTAGGAGTAATGGACCCATAGAAGAACAAAGTATAGTTATACCCAAAATGAAGGAATTCAAAGAAAATATTAAGAAGCATAATGGTTTAAATCAATCACAACGGAAAGAAAATTCTGGGATCATTAAGGAAACTAACCCAGTAACCAATAAACAACTTAACCCTATGATAAAAAAATATGATAATGGTAAAAGGATTGTAGAAAATCACAATATGGGGTATGATATTGTGGAAGATATCAATAAAAATAAAGCAAATATATCTTTGTTTGAATTATGTAATCTCCCACAATAGAGGAAAAATTTATTGGAACCTTTTGACGTAAAATCAAGCAGTACTGTAAATAAATAGTCAGAAAGGGTGGAGTCAGATACTCAAATTAATGAAGCAAGCATTGGTGGCAAATCGAAATCTCAAACTCTCCCTTTTCTTTTAACTTTTGAAATGTTCAATTATAATGTGCATAATTTCTTGGTAGACTTTGGGGCTGTGTTATAGATTGAAATGACACCTCTCCGTCCGTGACGACACTTGCTTCCCTTGGTCGCATGACGACACTTCTTGAGATCAAGTTCAGTCACACAATAGGACATTTGTGGATGGAGGAGTCATTTGGGACACTAAAAATGGTTTAAATTACCTCATTATTGACCCATTTGATGTATATGACCCTTAGGAACATTTTTCCAGACCAAACCATCTCCTGAAAATGAGCAGAAAAGCCTGTTTTTGGTCATTTTTTAACATGAGCGCTGGTACACAGGCATGATAGTAGCGTGTGTACCCTACTCTAGCGTACAATAGTAGCGCTCAAACCTTCTGAGCGCTACTCCATTGTTGAAATAGTAGCGCTCAACTCCATATGTACGCTACTTTGTCTATTGTAGAGTGGCGTACACCCCTGTTTTGGTCAAAATCTCAAAATTTTGGGAAGTTAAGTTGGTTGGGGAACCTCCTACTCGGTTATAAATTCTTTTCCTATCCTTCACTGACTATATAAGGAGGGTAGAAGGGCCATGTGAGGGGACGAAGTATATAACATCGTTATGTTGGAGGAATGGAGACCTTCATCCCCCTCTCTTGTGCTTGGTTTCTGATAAACCCTAGCACTACTGGTTAGAGGTTGGGATCCTTGGAGAACAGAAGTAGGAGACCTTGAATATAGGTTTCGTGAAGTGCCAAGCTTGAAAGAAGGTATAACTTTATGTACTTGCTTTCATTCATTAATAAAGATCAAACGTTCTTCTCTTTCCAAATCTGACCTATTAATGTGTCTCAGATTTGATTACAGTTTGTTTATAATCTGATGTCTTCTTCTATTATGAATATCAGTCTTATATGTGTAGTCAAATGTATTTGTGAAAGGTATCAAGTTGTTTTGCAGGTCTGGGCATTGCGACACTGGATAAGTATTGAAGAGCGAGGGAGGCAAAGCTAGGATCAACCTTCTGAATAAGGTGCCTACATCTCTAAACCCTAATCTCTACACTTATTTGTTGTACTTACAGAATGCTTGTAAGTCTATCTTTGTCACCATAAGTTGGTAGTTTCTCCCCTGAACTATAGGTGCATTTTCCCCACAACAGAATGGCGACTCTGCTGGGGAAAGCCTAACTACTTAGGGGTATCCAAGGTCATTTCTTTAGTTTTGTTTGATGGTGTTTATTCATTTTCTTGATTAGGATCAGTTAGTAGGATCTGTTTGACCCTGCTGGGATTTTACAGACCCTTCCTGGCCCTTGCAAACCCTTGTGGACCTAGGTGTGGGGGGTTTTAACCCCATTTTTTCAATTTTTTCAACCTGTATGCTATTGTTGTGCAGTACAGTAGCGCCCTGGTTGCTAGTCTCCTTCATACGCAGTAGCACTCAAAATATGGGTTTAAATTTTTGAGTTTTTTGGGTTGTGGACCCAAATCTGGGGTTCTGGCTGCATTTTTGTTGTCCCTGATGACCCTAGGTCTGTGTTAAACCCATGTAAGTGGTCTCCCATCCTTGTACTAATCCTGCATTCATGATTTGAACCTCTTTTGATCAATTTGGGCTTGTTTGGAAAGTTTTGGGGCTTGTTGACCCAAGTTGGGGGGTTGTGGACCCGTTTGGTGTTTTGTACCCTAATTTGTGTCTGACTGAACCTGCTTACCCCATTTCCATTGGATTTGAAATCTCTTGAGTCTTCTTGACCCTGTTTGTATCTATTTGAGCGAAATTTCTCTTTTAGATTGGTTTTTTATCCTCCCTTATGCTTTTTAGTTTTCTTTTGTAGTGAAAGCTCAAGTGTTTTGGTTGTTGTTCAAGACCTTTTTTGCACTGTTTATGTGCAGACCTGACTTTACCAAACCATACTTCTTCGTAGGTCATTTGCTTCATTTGGGTCTAAAAGTAGTTTTCGTACTCTTTTCCCAATGTTTGGCATGCTTACATCAATAAGAATTTGAAAGTCATATTTGGTAGCTTTTACTGTTTCATAAAGAGAACCTAAAAGTTTCTTTGCTTTGCTTTGATAGTAGGGTAGTTTCAGTTTTTGTTTCTTGCCTTTGAAAAGCATAAAGAATTTTGATTCATTTTCTAAATAGAGTACCTTGCAAGTGACTTAAAAGATTTTAGAGTGCTTTGCATCAAAAGGAACAAGTTTTCTTTTGCATACCTATTTGTTTGAGTAGCAACATTCTTAGGTTTTGAGTTTAATTTTGTACATTTAGACTTTATTTTTACCTTTTTTGCATTAAAAAGATTAAAAAATTGCATTTGCATATGCATTCTAGATCATAATTTTAAGACTTGCATTGAAAAGAAAAGATTTGTTTGGTGGTAAATATTTCATTTTCAGTACTCTATCTCTATTATAACCACTCTCACACACCCATTACCTTTTTGAGTAAGCAAGTAACCTTTAAAATGAACCCTAATAAAATGTACTAGTAACATTTTCTTTTCTAGGTTACACTACACCAACTAGATTTGGTTAGGATCTTAGGTTTAAAACACCTTAAACCACCCAAGATCACACATTACACAAAAATCATAGTTTGACTATCACAGGTAAACCCACTTCATTCAAATATTGCCTGGGATTTATGCAGTAGGTCCTGTGAGATCAGATTGTTGGGAATACTCATCCTACTTTCTGTTTCGAGCATATACCAGGATTGGATAGCATTTGGGGACTCTTTTGAGTTTCTGGCTCAGTTACCCTTCCCACGCCTTCTGATTCGACCAGCGACTGTTCCCCCAGGAGTTTTCGATGTGGTGTTATCCTTAGTATCTGACCATAGGTTCATACACAGGTGACAGCGGAGGGTATATCTGCTGTACCTAGGACAGACGTGGGAGGAAATACCTTAAAGGTCTTTGGGAGGGTGGTTGGGTGAATCCATCGCTTGCACCCTTAGTCATTGTATTGTGGACCCCGGGTAACTGTTCTTCATCCTTCATTGATCTGTTCTGGGCCCTCATCATCCCAGACTCTTCTCCAGAAGGCATCTATTCGCCTGGTTTGATTTACCTAGGACCTTTTTTAGTGGTGTGCTCTTTGTGCTACTTGTTTTAGTTTTCCTTAAGAACTTCTTGTTCATTTGAGCAGAAAACTATGTCTAGCATTCCGGCGAGTGCCAATCAAGGTACCCCTATTCCGGGGGATCCTTGTACTGTTCCATTCATTGGAAACATTGGTGCTCCCTTAATGGCTACTCTGAATCTTCCTAGATTCACTATTGGGCTGTCGGTTTGGTTGTTTTCCACTCTGAATGCCTTGCATGCTCCTAACACTTCTTTTGTGAGCACCTCAAATCAAGAGCATCAGAACCCTGTGCCTCCCTTGCCAGTAACATCTTCTCCTCCTCCTTCTACCTCATGTGGTGAAAGTAGCAATACGAGTAACCAACAGTCTAAAAGGAATAGACGGAGGAAGAATGGGAAGAAGATGCCAAAACAAGGGGGCAGGAACCCAGCCTTTGTAAGTCATGCTGGGGGCAAGCACTCGGCCTCTGCAAATCATGCAGGGGGCACTTACCTAGCCTCTGGAGGTCATGCTGGGAGAAAACATTTAGTCACTGAAAATCATACTGAAAGTTTGTCTTCAACCACTGTCAGTCATGTTGAGGACACGTCATTGATCACTGCTAGTCATATTAATGACAAGTCACCAGTTCCTGTGAGTCATACTAGAGACACCAGATCAACCACTGCAAGTCATGCTGAGGGAGTTGACATTATCAACAAACCCAACAAACAGAAGCTTAAGTTCCCTTGTAAGTTTTGCGAGGGAGACCACCTTACTTACTTGTGCCCTGTACTTCCAGAAGTGCAAAAAGTGTGGTCCTTAGTTCAAAAGTATTCTGCTTCTGAGCAACCAGCCACTGCAAGTCATGCTGGGGGCAATCTATCAGCCAATGTTAGTCATGCTGAGAGTGTTGACGTTGTAAAGGAGTCTCGACCTATAGGACGGAAACCAAAGTTCCCTTGTAAACTTTGTAAGGGAGATCACCTTACTCACCGATGCCCTGCCATTCCAGAGGCACGAAGAGTGTGGTCCATGTCTGAAGGAACCTCTGTTCCTGAGTTGTCTATAGATTCCCTGCAGTTAGATCAACCTTTGGTTGATAAAGTGGTTGAACCAATGCAATCTTTGGTCGACCCCACTCTTCCTTCGGAGAGTGAAGTGATCGATTCGATGCAATCTTTGATCGATCCCATCAGTCCTTCAGAAATTGATGCGCCTACTGCTGAAGTATTCTGCATTACCAATTTGGATATTCCTGAAAAAGGGGGCACTTCATCTGTGCCATGTGAACCCCTACCAAGCCCTAGGATTGTTTCCTTTGATTGGAATAGTCTAGTCGAGCCTCGTCTTCCTTCTTCGACACCTTTCCAGATAAAGGTTGATATGGGGAACCATACGGTTGATCGATGCATTGTTGATGAAGGTGCTTCTGTTAGTATCTTATCTGCTTATGCTTGGAGAGATTCGGGTTTCCCTAATGTTATTCTAGCTGCTAATTGGTCGTTGACCTTTGATAGAAGACCTAGTGAACCGATCGGATTCCTCCGTCAGGAACCTGTTACTTTGGGTGGAAAAACAGTCTTAGTTGATTTTATGGTTTTAAAGGACCCTGTGGATTTTGATATGATCCTCGGGCGTGATTACATTTATGCTATGCATGCTGTGGTGTCTACGCTTTTTCGTGTGATGCATTTCCCTCATAACGAAAACATTGTCACCATCGACCAGCTTGCATTTGTTGATCCTCCTTATTACCCAACTGTAGACCAGTCAGATCCCTCATCATTAGGAACTACTATGTCACATGGGACTTATGTGGCATATTGTTCCTTGAGTTCAAATGATACTGAGAAGAAGTCTCTGAGTTCATGCTTACCTTCTCGGGACTTGGTCCCATCTTTTGACCAAGTGACACCTCCATATGAATGTTTAGATATGTATTCTATCTGGGATGATATGCTTCCTTTCGATGAAGTTTTCTTAGAGTCTATAGTACAGTCTGCCATTCATTTGGATGTTGATCTAGTCACAGTCATGTCTAGCCCCGGTTTGACCTTAAAGTCTGATCTTCCTACTGTTGAGTCTTTGGACTCTCCTATAGATCCGCAAATCGGTGTTCCTGCTGAGTTTGATTCTGTTTCTAGAATTTTCAACTCCCGTGATGATGAATTTGTTTCTGCAGATTCCATCATGTCCTTCAACTTTGATCTTCATCCTGAATTTGATCTTGTTGATTGTAAGTCCTCGGGTTCGGGTACCATAGAGTCTTCATTTGAAAACTCTGCCTTGTTTATGCCTGTTGTTGATGATAGTGAAGTTGAAAGTATTTCTACCACAGTGACTTGTATCGGGTCTTTCCTTACATATGTTTTGGATATGATCCTGGTACTAATGTTTCTTGGAGACAGGATTCTTAGCTGGATGTATACTTACTTACTGGTCATTTTCGACACCTTGTGCGACCATGTCAAGTATATTCGAAACCTTGCATATAGGTTTAGGCTTCCCTTCTGTTATGTTGCATTTGAACCTTTTGCCATCCGAATTCACCATAGGGTCGAACCTGTTGGATATTGGTGTGTTAGCCATCTTTTTATGCATCATGCACCAGTCCGACAGCAGAGCCTACCTAACATGGGTCACCCTACTCAGCACCCTTATGCCATTCTGGTGCCCATGCTGAGTTTTAGATTTACCATGACTTTGAGAAGAAACCTCATATCTTTCTTCCTCATATATTTCTGGCCATCCCTGATAAGGCTCCCATCTTTGTGTTCAAGTTGCATATGCGTCTGTTATGATCCCGCTTGCGCTAATGAGATCGATGCCAGCTTCCACACTTTTAGCCCGTTGTATAAGCCTCCATCTATGATCTCATTTCTGCTAAGCCCTGTATCATTTTTCCCTCACAATTTGACACCTTTTACCTGGAGGAGACACACCCTGAGTGTACTTATCTTGCTCATGTTCCTTGCATTAGGCATATCTTGGTTCCATGTGCTTGGAGTTAGTTTCACATGTCCCTGACACTCGTCTCCTCCCATTTCGAGCATTCTTCTTTTACTTCGAGCTCGTTAAAAACAGTAAGTAGGTTTCAAGCATTCTTCTTTTACTTCGAGCTCGTTAAAAATAGTAAGTAGGTTATGAGAAGCCTTCCACCTTCCCTTCAAGCTCGTTAAAAACAGTAAGGAGGTCATGAGTTTACTTTTTTGGACTCATTAAACCTTTACGGAAAAGATCCCTATGGAGTTCTTTTAAGCCCTTTTCAGACTCCTTAAATAGGAAAAGTTTGCCGAGCATAGTTGTCTTTTCGGGCTCGTTAAAATAACTGAACCGACATCCACTTAGGTATAGAATTACCCATTTTCCGGGCCTTGGTGGATAATTTACGGAAAGGGTATACTCTTGTATGCACTAGAAGAGTTCTTCTTCCATCATTTTACACTTTTTCCGGGAAGGAGACTAACTTTACGAAAAAAGGACCTTTGGAGTCATCTTTAGGGTTTTCAGACTCTCGAAATGTGAGAACACCAAGTGAGCATTCACCTACTTGGGCTCGATGTGAAATCCACAAGATGGTGTATAGAGGATTGTTTAAGTTTTTCAACTCTATAAGCAAGAAAACACCAAGCGAGCATTCACCTACTCGGGCTTGATATAAAATCCACAGATAGGTGTATGGAGTTTTCTTCTAGGTTTTTCAGACTCCTTAAATATGAAAATACTGTCGAGCATGCTTTAGTTCTTTGTCAAGCTCATTAAAAAATGAAAAAGGAAAGGGAAGGGAAGAATGTTAAAATATCTTTCAATATGATGGCAGCAAGTCAACTATCTCCTTGAACAAAGCACTTGTTTTGAGTCTATCAAACAAGTTGGGTTCTAGTGTTGGCCTTAGGATTAACCTGATCTCAGAGTTCTTACTCTTCCGTTTGGTTCGTTTTCCAATCATATGGAGAATCTGTTAATGTCTCCTACATTGCAGATTTGCATCATGGTCTCTTTGTGTTCAAAGTTGCCTAAGTCACTCTTGTGTCGTGCTCACTGTTCAAGGATATAATCTGTGTCAACCATTCTGTTGTTGCCTTGACCTCATGCATCGACCATTCCTTAGTGTCAGTATGTTTCATCTTGTGTTCAGTCCTACTCCAAATCATCTCATACCTATTGAGTGTCCCTCGTGTTGGATGATGGAGGATGTATTAAGGCCTCCCTTCCAACGAACTTCTTCCCATCGACTTCAGCTCATTGTGCTTTGGGAATGAATTTTAGAGTTTCGGTTAGTACCTTGGGGATTGCAGTCATTAGTGGCAGTTTCCCTTGCTATTGGATAGATGGGAATACATCAATGTCTCCTATCCGATGGATTCTTCAAGTGTTCGACGACAAGACCACTTATTCGCACTTGCTTGAATGTACTAGGTACCTTGGGTTCCATTTTCATTATTGGCGAACACCCTCACGTTTGTTAACGGTATACATCAATGACCGGTAATCAAACGATACCTCCCATGTTCGACATCAACTCATTTATTCGCATGGATAGGTTTGTACCTTGGGTTTTTTTTGGATGAAGACCTTGGGATCCTTGATAGAATCACCTTATTTATGTTATTGCGCAAGTTGCGCAAGACTGAGCCACACTCTTTTTGGCTCTTGATGAGACATAGATCCAGCTTGTTCTCTATGGCTATGTTCTCCAGTTTTGACATAGATCCACCTTGTATTTATGTGGCTATGTTTACACTTATGTTCCTCATGGATCCATGCTTGTATTTTAGTGGCCATGATATATGCATTAGTATTTGGATCATTATTGTATCCTCTTGGAGGTCATGTTCCACCATTTGAACATGGACAGTTACCACAAGGATAAGTTTGTCTGACATTGCCTTTGCTTTCAAGTACTTCATTTGAGCCTATGATTCTTGGTTTCTTCGTTCCTCCATGATTCAACTCTTTGTTATTTATAATGTATTTCGGCCATCGTTTTCCGCACTCCCTCTAATCTCATACATTAGGGGGCATCTGTTATAGCTTGAAATGACACCTCTCCATCTGTAACGACACTTGCTTCCCTTGGTCGCATGACGACAATTCTTGAGATCAAGTTCAGTCACACAACGGGACATTTGTGGATGGAGGAGTCATTTGGGACACTAAAAATGGTTGAAATTACCTCATTCTTGACCCATTTGATGTATATGACCCTTAGGAACATTTTTCCAGACCAAACCATCTTTTGAAAATGAGCAAAAAAAGCCTATTTTTGGCCATTTTTTAACAAGAGCGCTGATACACAGGCATGATAGTAGCATGTGTACCCTACTCTAGTGTACAATAGTAGCCCTCAAACTCCATATGTATGCTACTTTGTCTATTGTAGAGTAGCGTACACCCCTGTTTTGGTCAAAATCGTGAAATTTTTGGAAGTTAAGTTGGTTGGGGAACCTCCTACTCGGTTATAACTTCTTTTCCTATCCTTCACTGACTATATAAGGAGGGTAGAAGGGCCATGTGAGGGGACAAAGTCTATAACATCGTTATGCTGGAGGAATGGAGACCTTCATCCCCCTCTCTTATGCTTAGTTTCTAATAAACCCTAGCACTACTGGTTAGAGGTTGCGATCCTTGGAGAACGGAAGCAGGAGACCTTGAATCTAGGTTTCATGAAGTGCCAAGCTTGAAAGAAGGTATAACTTTATGTACTTGCTTTCATTCATTAATAAAGATCAGACGTTCTTCTCTTTCCAAATATGACCTATTAATGTGTCTCAAATTTGATTACAGTTTGTTTATAATCTGATGTCTTCTTCTATTATGAATATCAGTCTTATATGTGTAGTCAAATGTATTTGAGAAAGGTATCAAGTTGGTTTGCAGGTCTGGGCATTGCGACACTGGATAAGTATTGAAGAGCGAGGGACGCAAAGCTAGGATCAACCTTCTGAATAAGGTGCCTACATCTCTAAACCCTAATCTCTTCACTTATTTGTTGTACTTGCAGAATGCTTGTAAGTCTATCTTTATCACCGTAAGTTGGTAGTTTCTCCCCTGAACTATAGGTGCATTTTCCCCGTAACAGGCTGCATCTAACATTATGCCACTACCTATTTGCAAGAAGATAAATGGACAACCCACTCCATCCCCTTCTCGGATTATTCAACTTGACAGATCCGATGTTAAAGTCACTGGGGAAATGAAAAATGCTTAATCATATTAGTTGCAGACCCTAGAGTCTGTGAATTTATCGACATCATGGTAGTGGATATACCAAAGGCTTATGGGTTAATACTGAGTAGGTATTGGTCAAACAAGTTGAATTTTTATTTTTCTACTGATTGGTCTCACCTATGGTTTCCTTATCAGAATAAGCAGAATCAAATCAAGGTATTAAGAGAACCTCATATGAAACACAATGTGACTCAGTTGGAAGAAAAGATGAGCCAGTTAATTTTTCATCCTCATCTTTGGGGAATTACTTTTTGGAATTAGATCCAGGAAATTATCTTGATGAATATGTTGGCCATGATTCATACAAACAGTCTGATATCCTTTAATTTGCACGGGATGACGATATTGACTATAACATAGTAGAATTAGTTACTAATGTAGATAGTCCGACTAACATAGTTGAGTTAGATAATAAATTTTGGATTTTATACTTTGATGGCTCCAAAACACAGGAGGGAGCAGGAGTTGGTTGTGTTCTTGTTGATTCTCAAGGGAACAAACATTTTCTCTCTTGTAGGTTAGAATTTGAATGCACAAATAATACTGCAGAATATGAAGCTTTAGTGCAAGGATTAAAAAAAGCCATGGATTTGAAGATTAAGAATTTAAAATTTTTTGGTGACAAAAATAGTAGTTAGACAAATAAGAAATACCACTCATTGTGTCTGTCCACACTTAAAATGGTTTCAGTTGAAAGTATGAAAGTTAATATCAAATTTTAATGCTTTCAACATAAATTCCATCCCTAGATTACATAACAGCGTTGCTGATTTATTAGTTGTTTCTGCTTCGCGTTTAGTACCAACAAATAACAAGTGTTCTATTAGATTTCTTTTCAGCCCATCTGTATCTGAAAACATTACGAATCTGAGAGTGTTCGATAATGATGAGAAGATTATCAATTTTTTGACAAATGAAGATAAATTCAAAGAATCATTCATTGAACAAGATGAACACCAGTCATAATTACAAAGCGAGGGTATCATCAAAGGAAATTTTATGCCAAAAGGAGTGCGAACTCTTGAAGGATTATTTGACTTACAACAAAATTTAGAAATCCTATAGATGTCAAGAAAAATAGCTCCTCGATGCAATATGAGATGGTAAACTTAGCCATAGAACAAGAGCCCAAATATGTCAATTTGGGAAAATGTTGCTCACCTGGTGAAAGATGCAAGCTTATTAAATTGTTTCAACAATACAAATATATTTTTGCATGGACATATGAATATTTGAAAAGTTATGATACTTGCATCATCCAACATGTGATACCCATTAAACAAGGAGCAAAACCATTTCAGCAGCAGCTTCGAAAGATGCATCCTACACTTGAACCATTAATACAAAAAGAATTAAAGAAGTTGTTGGATGCTAAGATTATTTTCAAGGTTATACATTCTGAATGGGTGGCAAACTTGGTGCCTATAAGAAATAAATCAAGAGAAATCAGACTGTGTGTTGATTTTCGGAATTTGAACAAGGCATCTAACAAAGACAACTATTCGGTCCCACCCATGGAATAGATTTTACAGATAGTGTTAGGATCAGAAATGTTCTCCCTATTAGATGGATTCTTAGGTTATAATCAAGTGCTGGTTGCTGATAAGGATAGGCTCAAGACTACCTTTCGCATGAAATGGGGAACATTCACTTATAGGAGAATTCCTTTTGGCCTTATGAATGTTAGAGACACATTTCAAAGGGCCATGGATATCGCATTCTGAGGTTTGGTCGGCCACTCTGTTGTCATTTATTTAGATGATGTAACAATTTTTTCCAATAAAAAAAAAAGATCATGCTTTCCATTTGAAACAAATTTTTAAACGTTGTAGAAAGTATGGTATATCTATGAACCCTAAGAAAAGAATTTTTGTTGTTCTCGAGGGAAAAATGTTAGGGTGCATCATCTATAAAAACGGGATCTCTATAGAACCCAAAAGAATTCAAGCTATAACTCAGATTCCCATGCTCCATAATAAGAAAACTATGCATTCATTTATGGGCACAATAAATTTTGTGCAAAGGTTTGTACCATATTTTGCACAGATTGTAAAACCTTTGCAGCAAATGGTGAAGCAAAGTGTGCAGTTCAAATGGACTGATCTTGAGAAGAATGCATTTAAAGATATAAAAAATTCCATTTCTCACGCACCCTCATTGAGTAGTCCATATTTTGAGATGGATTTTATTATATACACATTTGATTCATATTTTTCTCTTGCAGCAAGACTCACATAGAAAGGAGAGCAAGGAGATGAACACCCAATATATTTTATGAGCATTGGGTGACAAGGAGCTGAACTGAATTACCTAGTTGTGGATAAACTAGAATATGCATTTTTCAAGGCAGTAAAGCAGTTCGGACCTTATATTTTGAAAAATAGAACAATAGTTGTAATACCTCACTTGAACTGTTAGGTCTCTATTTATTCAGAAGAAGTTGGGAGAAAGACGAGGAAATTGGGTGACTACACTCCAAGAATATGACCTAGAATTTAACCCAACCAATATCGTTAAAGATCAGGGACTATGCAAGTTGCTTACTGAGAATCCAATTGGTAAAGATCGGGACTAGGAAAATGAATCAGAAATGAATTTGATTGAAGTATGTTCCACTTTCACCACTCCAGAGTCTTGGTATAGAGACCTAATTCATTATCTTCAAAATGGGTATTTGTCGGAACATTGGAGTTCAAAGAAAAGAAGGGAACTTTGATTGAATTCAATGCCATATCAAATAATAAATGGAGTATTATTCATAAAGAATCTCGATGGATTTTTTCCTAGGTGTCTTGAAAAGGATGACGCGGACAAAGTGGTGAAGGAGTTACATGATGGCCCTACAGGGGGACATTATTTTGGGGAAACCACTACTCATAAAATATTAAGAGATAGATATTATTGTCCAACTGCTTTCAAATATTCTCATGCTTATGAAAGGAGATGTGATGTGTTTCATAGCAGTGTTGGAAGACTACCAAAATCAGCAGAGCCACTAAAACTAGTTATCATGTCAGAACAATTTGAGCAGTGGGGTTTAGATATCATAGGGGAAATCAATCCCAACTCTTCATTACAACACCGGTATATTCTCACAGCCACTGATTATTTCATGATATGGACCGAAGAAACTCCTTTACATAAGGTGAATGAAGATGCGGTCATCAGATTCTTGCAAGAAAACATAATAACCAGGTTTGGGGTTCCAATTTCATTAGTTTTTGATCATGCATCTTATTTTTCTTCTGCTAAGTTAAGTACATTTTCTATGGAACAAGGAATTAAATTGCATTGTTCATCTAACTATTATCCTCAAGGTAATGGGTTGGTAGAATCTACCAATAAGAATCTCATACGAATTTTGAAGAAAACAGTTATTGAAAACCAAAGAACTTGGCATGTAGCCCTTCCCAACGCTTTATGGGAAGATAGGGTCACTCCAAAGAACTATTTAGGGGCTTATCCTTATACATTAGTCTATGGGAAAGAGGTTATCCTTCCTCCAAACATACTACATTCCCTACAGTTAGCTGAGGCATCCCGAGGATCAAATAGTGAAATCATGCAGTCAAGGATCAACACTTTGGTAAAAATTGAAGAGGCATGACAAAAGGCCAAATATAGATTCAACCATCACCAAGGAAATGTTAAGAGGTGGTTTGATAAAAAAAATATAGCAAGAAAAATTTTGAGGTAGGATACTTAGTTCTAAAGTGGGACTATCCTCATGAAGAAAAGGGAAAACATACAAAATTTCAACAGTTATGGCTTTCTCCTTATCAGGATGTAGAGAAGCTTGGCCCAACAACTTATAACTTATATGATTTACAAGGGGAGGAGGAGAACCTCCCTGTCAATAGCCTAGCCCTCAAACAATACTTCTCTTAGGTTTAGGGAAACCTGCTGTACATAACAAAAATTGTTGATTTTAGCTTTCCTTTGATTTTGGTTGTTCTTCTTCTATGATAGTTAGTTTCATCCTTATCTAGTTTTGTTTTTAGTTTACTTTGATTTTTTAATTTTTGTTTAAATAAATCCCAGCTGAACTTCTAGAGCAATGTGTAGAGTTGCAGAGATACACGGGGGGTTCACTAGCGGGGCAATATCATATCACGTCCATTCATATTGGGTGTTTGAATACTCTTAAAAACCTAAGAAATATATTGCTTCGTATTAAGGGGCCAAGGGGGGTTTTTAATTTGACATAGTAATATAAATATTGGGGGTTATTTTATTTGGGTGGGATAAGGAATAACCTCCAAATCATGGGATGTATTCATACCTCCAAATCATGGGCTCAATTCATACCCACCTAAAACTTATGGACCCTCCATTTTTATTTGATATTCCTTATAATGATCCTAAGTTTTGCATAAATCTGATAATAATGTACCAATGATAATATCAATGGAAGTCTCTTTGGAGTACTAGCCTTGAGCAATTCTCATTTAATAGCTTATTTAGGCTTGGTTTGAATTGATGTTATATTGTTTTTCATCTTTAAGTTAAGATATGTAGCTCATTGGGAGTTTTATAGTTGAACAATTGTATTGTATTTTTTGTAGGCATTTGACTAAAAGATCTAAATCTTCACTTTTTAGGTTGGGGTTTAGGTGGGTATTGAGAGTCAATCAAACCTTGCTCCACGACAACCAAGAAAAGTGAGATCAAACTTTATTGGCTCACTGGAACCACGATGTTTGTTTTGATAGCAAGTTAGGGGATTCCATCCATGAATTGGTTTCAATTTTTCATTTTTATGGAGTTTAATTGATTAAGCTTATTAAAAAAATGAGCTCTATATGGATATAATTTTTTTTACATAATCTAAAATTGGTAGATTGGCAGGCTATGGTGTGAAACATTTACAATTCTCGTCTTTTCTAAGCATTGCACTAACTAGTGGACAATCATTCTTTTACATTCTTTGTTATGTTGATCTATTCATTGGGTTTCCTTTTACACATTTTTCCTTCCCCAATACTATTTTGTTGGGTCTTCCACTATCCAATGCTACAGATTGATCATTCGCCCCTGCAATCCTGGTGGGATCATTATTAGCATTATATTATTATTTTATTTAGCATATTGTTTGCTTATACTAATATGTGCTAGGGCTCCTGTTTGTTACAGCTTGATAATATGATATAAAAGGGGCATTAAAAATGGGTTGATAAAAATTGATACCTACAATATCTGGTGAAACTAGGGGTTTTCTTAATTGAAAAGGCATATTGGGAGGGGGGTTCAACAATACAATCTTAGGAGGCATTTTCCAATATTTAGCGAAAATAGGGATATTCTTTAATATCGTGCGAACGATCGTGCTATATAACAAGTTCACTAAGTGAACCCCCCGTGCAGAGATATGAACAATCGCATATGAATTGATCATAATCACCGAAGGATTAGAATAGACTTTATAAAAAATGAATTATTTTTGTAACAACAATGTCATTAGTGATATTAATTGCTACTTTGCTTTAAAAATGGAAAATTGCTTCATGTTTCCATTTGTGTTCGCGTAAACCTTGTGAAATAACCACAATTCATGAATTTTAAATAACTATCTTGGAGATCCACTCACTCACACATAAATTCCTATCTTAGGAAACCTACAATAACTGACCCATGGAAAGGAAGCGATTCTTGCTGATGTATGACAGTTAAAATGATCCCATGCTACGAAAATTACAGCCAAAATGCTTACAATCAAGAGTTAAAAGTACTAAAGGTATTCCATCTCCATCAAAGAAATGGTATGGAAAATTCAAAGTATCCAATCAAAAAGATAAACTAGATGATACTCCAAAAGGTTCTTCTCCGTCTGTGAGTATGAAAAATAAGAAAAATCATAACTCACACAAAATGACATTATGGATGGAAGAACCTACGTCAAATGCTTGAAGACTGAAGAAAGTTATTTTGAAGGACTCAGATGATAAAATCTTCAAAAGAAAGCATCCAAAGAAATGTTGATAGCATGGGAATGAGGAACAAAGTAATACATATTCCTGATTTCGTTACAATCCCGTGGAGTCATATGTAGAGGTAATTAAAAGACAGGATTAATAATGAACCCCATATTATGGACTCATGAGAGTGGTCAAGAAATCTAGTCTAGGTTTCCCACTCCCCAAACCAAATGACCAATATGATTCAAGAAGATCCTTTTCCTACTTGAAGCTTTGGACTTTTAAAATCCTGGAAGGAAATGTTAGAGGCATAGTTTTACATTAAGAATTGATAACAAACAAGTAATTATAATCCTCAAGAAGAGTTGTTCATATATCTGTGTTCACTAGCTAGTTGCCAATTATTGTTGCCACAACCTTATCCCCAAATTTTTTAAATTGTAGGGCCCCTCCTATTTTTTATTTACATAGAGTTTTGTTCATCTTTGATAAGCTCACTTTTTGTCACTTAGAATTAAAAAAAAAACAACGAAAACAAGTGGAAAGAGCAAGTTTTTGAAGCGGAGAAACTTGATATTTACGCCGAAACGGTCGAAGCAACTCCCCAAGTTATGGCGAAACAATCGGATCAATTTCGGTAAAGTTTTTGAATCGGAGCAACTTGATATTTTCCACCGAAATGGTCGGAGCAACTCCCCAAGTCACGCCAAAATGGTCGGAGCAATTTCAGTAAGTTTTTGTGTTTCGGAGCAACTTGACATTCTCCACCGAAACGGTCGGAATGGTATAGGATTTATGCCAAAACACTTAATTTTTTTTTGCGATTGGAGTTTCAAAGCAGAATTGTAAGTCACGCCGATACTGTCAGAAGATCAAGGAAAAGAATCCAAATCGGGGAGTTGTCTATTTTACTCTGAAACGGATCGGTGACAAGTGGAATTGACATCGAAGCATGTCGCTCTAAAAATGTAAATAGACGTTGACGACAAATGACATGTTATGCCGAAATGTATCGGTGCCGAGTTAAAATTGCCTCGACATGCTTATCGCTCTTAAAACGAAATGTTCTCCGAAAAGGGGTGATTTGACCCATTATCCTTGTGCATTTATTACTAGGGTTGCATTGGGTTGTATAAATGGAGAAAAATTGTGACACTTGCGACGGAGTTTGCATTTGGAGCCTCTACCGGACGTGTTGATGCCTCGATTGTGTATGTGCTAGAATAGTGTCCAAGGCAAACTATAGGGTATGAAAACCCAACCAAAGGCTTCAGATAATCATACACAAGTATTACCCTATCCTCGAGCTATTTGGTGTGGTTAACACCTACAGATATTCGGCCTCCATTGGCACTCTTTGAGTTGGTGAGTTTGCTCCTTAAAAGGGAGACTTTGAATTAAATATAAAATTAATCCTAAATGTGATTTAAAATAAATATACAATTAGTAATCCTGCAACTATTAGAAGAAATTCTAGGATTACAGAAATACATATATGAACTAGAATACTAACCTATCCAAATGTTAATTAAATTAATAACCGATCACGGGAGCAAAGTAATTTGAAATGGAGGAAATGATTTAATGCTCCAATGAATAATTGGATCATCAATGATTTAAAAACATTTAAACATTGATGTCATAAGCACATCAATTCTAACATGAGAAGTAAAACATTATCTTCACTGTGCTAAAACTGTTTGAACATAGAATTGTTCATGCAATGATTAAACATAACCAGGTTAACACATAAACTATAAACATATAGAAAATTGCTTGAATTTGATTATGATCCGATCTTTGCACAAAAAGAAAAATCCGATTAAATGCACATGAACAAATGAAAAATAATTGCAGAAAAGAAATTGTATTACCATCTCAGCTTGATAAAAACATTTACAAAGATTTAAATTGATAATCAGCAGGCACTTCAAGCAGAGCCTATGATCTCCAATCTCTTAAACACAAAACATTGATATCAAGAAAATCATAGCAGAGAAAGAATAAATTTAGTTCTCTGTCATACAGAAACCATCCACTCCCTTTGGTAACAACGTTCCTCCTTCTTCCCTGCCAACAAAAACATTGCAAGAAGAATGCAGATATAGGAAGAATGAAAATCCTTCCATTCTTTAGAGACCTCCTCCCCCTTTCTCAGACTGGTGAGGTCGAATTTATAGAAGTGAAGAGCAGTGGGAATGATAACATCAAATCCCCAGATGTTTGGTTCGTTCAACTAAGCATAAATGATCGGAATGAATTTATGGAAAAATCACCTCTGTTAGGTGACGTTTTCCTCCCAAACGCCTGATAGATTTGCAAAATTGTTCACAATCAGGTGTAAATGAGCCCATTTGGGAAGTGGGTTTTCAATCGTTTGAGCTACTGCCTCACGGTTTGCTCACAAATCTCCACTAAAAAACATGTATTCTACAAGTGCGCGATCCGTTTTTAAACTTCATCCTTCAAGGCAACAACAAATTAGGGTTTAGTGAAATACTATGCATTAACATTGTAAATAGTATGATATCAAAATCCAATTATATAAATAAATTATTAATATTGTTTTTAAAAGTATATTGAATATAATTTAAACAATAATAATAATCTTATCTACAAGCAAAGCTATTTATTCTTTGTAAAATATAATACTTTGCTTAATGAAAAATTATTGACTCTTTCCATGTTTTGAAAGTATGTTTTTTTTTAGGATTCAATTGAATTATAAATAACAAGGCCTTGAAAAATCTTTGTCATAAAATTACAAATTTTCCCAAAAGGACAAATTTTATCAAATATTTAAGGCTTAGTAAAATTCAGCAATCCTTTCAATGTTGAGAATCAAATGCACGGTTCCATTATTTGATATACACCATTTCAAGTCACAAATCAAAATGATTAAAAATGAGTGTTCAATCAAATTATTCTAACCTATTGAGATGCTCTTTAAACTTATTGATTCAATGAAGTTCAAATTTGTTTCCAAGACTACCGAAACATCATATGAATTTAATTAGTCAAAATTGAAGCATGTAAATGACTCAAACAAGTTCAAATAAGGATAAGAAATCAATACACACAATAGTCGGAATCAAATGACAAGATCTTTGAAATCTCCAAAAACCAATAAAATGAATCAGCTTATGCAGTGAAGACCAAATCTATGTGGAGAATGTGAAAGATAACATGTTAATTTAACCACCGAGATTATGGAACCAACTGAAATGATAAAAACCAACTCAAATGAATCAAAACAAATAAATAAAAATGAAAATAATGCGCATTCTGCAATCCGCAATCCGCAATCCACAATAGGGGTTTTAGGCCATGAAAATGCAACTTCAAACAAAAACAAACAAAGTGTCTGCAATCCGCAATGTGGGTTGCGTGTTGCGGAGAGAACAAACTCAACAAGTGACCAAAACGTTCTGCAATCCGCAATCCTCAATTGCAGGTTGCGGGTTATGGAACATAAAACACATCACGGAGTAAAAACCTTCTTGCAATCCACAATTATGGATTGCGAAATAGAAAATTTTCAAACTCAAAAACCAAACTCTTGCAATCTGCATTGCAGGTTGCGTGTTGCCGGAAAGACACATTTTTGGGAAAAATTAGTTATTTCCGCAACTCACAAAAAACACACAAAAATGCATAAATTTTCAAAATGTTAACTAAATCAAATCATATCAAAGGCGATAATGCATGCATATAGGATGAACAACCCCCCAAAATTGACTAAGTTACCCTTTCATATAAAATTGGGGCTCCCATATTTTGGATAAAACATGGGATCTGTTGTGCCTACAACAAATGGCGACACGCTGGGACAAAGTAGTTATCTCTTCCTTGAAAAGATAGAATCTTTACATGTAAGTGAAGACAAAAGATAAGGTTTCCAATGAAAAGGGAGTTTACCCTATAACATGGGTACCACATTAACGAGTCAACCATTCAAATATATACCCAACTGCAATTGATTTTTAGTTATAACTTTCTAACCATCATTGAAAATAGAAAGACAAGTATTGATTGACTAGATTTCCAACAAAATATGTTCTTCATTGGACCACATTCTAAAAGAACAATTTGTGATGATGAGACGATGTTATCTTAATGATTAGCCTCTAATACCACATGCACGGAGCTGCTACCAGCAAGAATCTATAGCCTCGATAGGGTTACCTTTTAACCCAATAAGTTGTTTTTATCCCATCCATTAGATAAATATGTAAAGCTTGTCAATCCTTGTTAAAGATTTGCATCCTTGGAAAGAAGATGGAAAACACTATCCTGACTTGGTCATTAGATTGTGATAGTGTCATTCACACCAACTTATAGACAATGAGTGGGTTGGATCGTGATGAGTGTTAGCACCTAAATTGACCCCCAAGGTTGTGGAAGAGGGACTGTTTGGGGTAACAACAAAACCACTTTAGACTTATGCTACTGACCCAACATAGTATGAGAGGGATGTCTCTTAAACTTATGAAAAAATGGAAATAATCAAGGTTGTCAGCAATTAAAAAACAAACCAGCCTTCGTTACTCAAGATGTTCAATCAAGCACATTCAGAAGGTCAAATTTCTGATAAGACAAATTGTTTCTAATTGTGGTTTGTTTGAAAACAACATGCATTCCCATTGGGAATTGGAGTCAAAATGTATATCGGGTAAAAATGATAACAATGCTCTGCAAATGCACACATTCAAAGGCAAGATAGCCACCAGTCTACAGTCGAAATTCTTTTAATTTGTTGATTTAGAAGAAATATAGACAGTCCACCGGTATGGAGCATAAACATATGAATTCCATATCAATTTTTGCAGAAGTTAGTTGTGGAATGCTTAGAACAAAATGAACAGGGCACCATCAATATGAATCCCATTTAAATACTGCACTGAACCAAGCACGAACAACATGACAAAATGAATTAACAAAGAAAGAGACACAATCACATGGGAAGAGAAATAAACAGACTGTAAATCTGAAGACACGTGAATCTATGAACAGAAACACTTGCAAGGCTTCTCCAATTTTATTTAAAATAGTTTCAAAATATTCAACACAGAGCGGCCCTTAGGATTTAAAATTTTCAACCCTTCTGCCTTTGATTACATTGAATATATGGATGTCTTCGAGCACCATGCTCGACCTTCTCTTAAACAGAAAATAGTTACAATCTATTGACACCTAGCAAGGCATATTCGCCATTACAGCTATGAGAGAGAGGTGGAAAAAATGTCTCAACAGGATTTTACATTTACAGGTCGCTTTTTACTACATGACTGCCTATACTTAAAAAAAAGACAAAAATGATCTTGGAGATGCTCTTCTAGCTGGCCACTCCCACTAACCGGATTGTTACACGAGAAGAAAGCTTTGAAATAACCTTGAAATCCTCATGCACCTGTCTTTATTCTCGCCTTGCCATACTTCTCGATGAACTTCCATTGGTTAGCTGAGGGTAGGTCCAAGGTGGCGAGCTCTTTAAGTAACACCCTCAGCTCAGTGTGTTCCCTGTATGAACAACCAGTGTGGAGTGTTCTGGCTTCTTTGAAGGCCACGGCTATCTCAAAATATTATGTTAGTTTCTCAGCCACTATCCTGCCTGTCAGAGGCTAATCCATACCTGTGAAACACTCCTGGTTCATTATGCAATCCCATAGTTTAACCTTATATTCTTCCTTTGACAGTATGGTTCCATCCTTCTCCCAAAACACAGGAAGGCCTTTCTTGAACAAGGGATTGATTGCTTCCTTGAATAGATTCAGCTGATTCGATATAATGTCTATCCCTGACTGGGTGACCTTCACCTTCTAATGCTTGTTAACTATTCTCTTGGTCCATATAATTGTGTCCACCTTGTCCTTGATGCCTGTTTCACCAGCCTATTCTTCTGACAAACCACTCAGGATTTCCACTGCATTCTCTGCATAATCGGAGGGATTCTTATTTAGCTTTTCATTTGCTACTCTCACGTCCTGTTTGTATAGCTCTACCACAGTTTCTTTATCCACTATGAAGTTTAGATAAGGCCTCAAGTCTTCTGCTTGTATGATGACATCATCCCATATGATTTTCTTGGTTTCCTGTAGTACCTCCTATCCTATCACTTGCTCCTTTAACATGTCAAGATCTACCTGCATTCCTTGGTACTTGGTTTCCCAAGCCTCCTTTTCTTTTTCTGTAGTGTCCTTTAGAGTCTTCAGGTTAGCAACTTGTTTTCTCAATCTGATCACCTCGGCATCTTCCAAGCTGGCATTGTCTATCTGTCCTACTGTGGAGAAGTCCCCAGACTCAATCGAGGGCATGATCTCCATCTCCTTCTCTTTTTCTTTCTCCTTCACCTTCTTCTCCAGTTCTTTGAAATGGGATTTCCATGCTTTTTCACTAGCTTCCATAAGTGCCATGTTAAGCTGCAACTACTTCTCTTTTTCTCCAAGCTCCACCAGCTGGGCCTTATAGTCAACCAATTCTTCCTCTAAATTTTCATTCTCCCCTTCTAGTTATGCCATCTGAGGGACATTTACCAATTGGGAAACCGACATATTTAACTTCTTTTTTAGGGTCAGATCATCTATTCCTTTCCATCCAACAAATCTTGTATGCTTTTTCTCTCGGATTCTTCAGGCTATGAGGCCAACAATTGAGTTTGGAGCTTCTTCACTTTCCCCTTTAGATGTTTGTTTTCTGTCTTCTCTAACCTCAGTTATTCTGAAACTTGGATTTATTTGATTGTGCCTTAGACAGCTCCAAGGCATATTTCAGTGTCTTGTTATATATGAATTCCCCTCTCTCCTTATCATATTGGTTAAATCAGGGTTTGGGATGTCTTCCAGATTGACCTTTAATTCTGTGGCTTTGCTTTTAGTGGCTATAGCCAGGCTTAAAGTATTCTGGGCCACGTTTCTGCTGCCCACCAAGCCTACGTTCTTCTTAGATATTTTCCTTACTTATTCATACAATCTTGTCTCTACTGCAATGTTGTCTTGATTTTCCTCATACCCTACTAGCAGCTCTGCTCTGCTCGTGCTCAGTGCAGTAGGTCCCTTGGGTGGTTTTCCAAAGACATGCTCTTTGACTTCAAAATGGGGCATTAGGAATTTTACCAGTTTCTTCTTTTGTTTCTCTTTCTAAATCTTTGCCACCTGTTGATCAGCTTCTTCTAGTTTTTGCCTCTTTGAAGCTCTTTTGGGGCGACTATCCACATCCATGGGACTATTGATTCCCTGCTGACTGGAATTTTCTGGGATGGTGACTTGGGGAAAAAAACCATTTGCACTGCTAGGATTGTACTAGATGAACTGGGTGCTGACGATGTGCCTTCTTGAAAAATGGATGCCAAGGATTGGGGGGCCTTTGGGGGGTCAATGTTCATTTGTATTTGATCAACATACTCTAACCAGTTTGTTCTTTTAGCCACGCCCGCCATCTCAAAGTGTTCATATCCCTTCCTATTTGTTGCTTTCCTCCTTTATGAAAGTATGTGATGGGGAACATAATTCACTGCTACCTTGGAGGGGAATGCCATGTCCTACACTATCTACTGAATGCTTGGGAGGGTTTCTCTTCTCTTAACCATAAAGGATACCACTGTCCAGGGGAAAATTATATCAGATGACTTTTTGTCATCTAGGAAGTGTTCACACTCAACTCTCGGCTTCTGCCTTATGAACTCCATGGTGAGTATTCTAAGAGTGAGGAATGCAGACAGCTCCTATGGGGCCAGGGAAAACCCATACACTCTGATCACAGTGCTCTGTCTTAATAAAAACCAATCTCCAACCCCTTTTTCCATTGGTGGTTGCAACAAATCTTTCATCTTAGGTATTACTCTAGGCAATATTTTCTGAAAAAACAAGAAGTAAATCTCAGCCATGAGGTTGTTCATGAACATCTTGTAGTCAAAATAAATCTCTTTGGTCATTTGCAGTGCTGGAACTTGTAGGTTTTCATCATTGGCTGCTAGGAACATCTATAACAAATACGATTGGAACCTGAAGGATCTAACTTTTGGAAACTCTACAAGTTGGGCATGGATGCTAATGGTTAGGGCTTTGTCAAACTTTAGACATGCACATAGGGGGGTGAATCAGGGTTGGATGGCTCAAGGGGACAAGCACTCATAACGAACATAAGGCTAATTAAGGGTTCAATTATATCATGGTCGGTATCCAACCCTAAGAATTGAGACAGCATAGAAATTACATATCTGGATTCCTCTTTGAACATGTTGGCTTCACTAGGGAAAGACCCTTCTACGAAGGAGGCATCCGAGAGTAAAGAGGCATGGTAAAAACTCTTCTTAAGGTTGTCAGGGTCTCTTCGAAAATGTTGAATTAGCGATTCTAACTGATAACTATGGGACTTTCAGCAGAAATCTTCGGGCAGGGCTAGGGATTTCCAGATGGTCGGGGCATCTATGTAACACAAAATCTTTGTTCCTATGACGTTGATGACTGCCTTGCATCTGGGGGAATAATGGCAGGAGCACTAGTCTATGAATTCAGTGCAATTTGGGGTTTGACTAGTGGTAAAAAGGTGGAAGAAAGACTCGTAAACTTTGTCGACATCTCTGATTTGGGCTCTCATGGATTCTAGCCTTTCCTTGGTGGTTTCTAGGGTACTATTCAGTAACATGGTGTCGAAAATGTCACTGTCTTTATCCTCTATCTGGTCGTTTATCCTTGAATATTCATAACCCAGAGGTCCTACAGAGCCCTGTTGGGCACTCTATATGTCAGTTAATTAAAGATAACACACAGAATGATCAATATAAATTATCAAACCCAGGAAGGTATTTTATTTCAAAGGCAATAAGCAAAATCTATGCATAAACAGATTAAGCAGTTGATTAATGAATGTAAGTAATGATCCTACCTAGACGCTCAGCCAGCTCATTCCCTAAGCAACTAATCTAATTCACACATCTATAAATACCAATTGAAACAATCCTTCTTACAGAATCAATCCAGAAAGCTAATGATCTAATAATGAAATGAAATGAGATTACTTTTGCAAGAAGTTAAATCCTTATGATCATCAAACTACAACATTCAACCTTTACCAAAATGATCTATCTAGTGACTACTGTAACTCTATCATTATCTATCTAATCTATGTATGCAATTAAAGATACAACATCAACCAGAATTGAAATACAAGCTTGAACTCTACTGATGATTACTGGAAGTCCTAGAAAGCATTAACTACAAATTGATTGGGATCGAGCTTGGCTGTCGCAGCTCATTAAAACACACATGCAATTAATTGAATTGTCCTACACAGTCGACTATCACACCACTTTGCTACAGCTATTCAAGATGCAATTGTAAACTACCAGCAAGGAAGCTAATCTCTGTTATAGCTACCAGCAATGTCTGCAACATTCCACACCACACAACATAAATGAAATTAAACTATTTTACCTACTTAAATCGGCTATCTCTATGAGAAGGCGGGCCCTGGACTTCTAACAGAGACGTTGAGAGTCACAGCTAATTAAAACTCAGAAGTGAAGAATTCTTCTCTCATATTATTAATGGAAGATCATGAGCCTCAATGCTCTGTTGCATCTTACACAAGTAATGATTGTCCAACCCCAGGCTACGAGAGCCTTCTGGAATTTATACAAAAGAAAGACAGTTTCAGATCCACAGAAATTTCACAGCAATGAAGATCTATGATCTTCATGCTACGTAGTTATAACTAACTGATATAGCGTGTTGAATAGTGTTGTTAATTCTAAAGGATGTTCCTATCCCGATAGCAATTGGATCAACAGACTCGACAGTTGGAATGCCACCTGTTTCTTGCAGCTAGGCTCTTCTTCAATGGGATCTGTTATAGTGGAAATCTGTTACAACTCGCGTGGAGGATGCACTATCCCTTAGAATATGAGGAGCTGACGCTTGAAGAGTCACAGCTGGTACTGCTGGGATGATACACCTGCTCTTTTAGACCTTGGATAAATGAAGTCACATAAGTTAGTATAAACCAAGGACCAAGATCCATAATCTTTAACAATCTTAGCCTAAAAAACAAATAAATTAATAGCAAATTATACCTGTCAATGTTATAGATTGATCTGGAAAGACATGGATATAGCTCATGAAAATAGGATGGAATTAGGGCAAAAAGGTGTAATAGAGGTAGCCAAAAAGGGGCATTTCCTGGACCCAACATCTCCCCCCAACTATCTAATTACATGTCCTCATCCAACAACCTCCCTTAGTCTGAATTTGAATCTGAGTGAAATCTATGGAGATTGGTGATGTTATAAGCAAATTCTAGTGCCTCCCCTCGAGGGACAAACCCATAGCAATATACCCAATGCTCCCACCAACTCTCTTCTTCTTCTAATGTTAGAGCATAACTGGTTCTGTAAGAATTGCTTATAGGCAACCAAATGAGGGGGAATTTAAATCTTAAACCAATCCACCAAGGTCCACACCTCTGCATGCACTGCACATATCTAGGCACCCTAGTAAAGGCTTGCCTGAAATTTTTGAAATCATATGGATCCATTTCCTTCAGAGATGAGGATGAGTACAACCATCTGTATTCACTTCCTTCCAGGGCATCCTGCTGCATATTAAGAATCATTGGGAAACATGTAGTAAGGAGTTTATCTCGCAGGCTCCCAAAATATTGAGCAATTGAAGGAACCTTGAGGGATTTAGCATGACTGGCCATGAATGCTGGTGGATTCTGAGGTTCCTCCCTAATCTAGAGAGTAGAATTCTCCTCATTCCTAAGGATGGTTTGGAAGGCATCCTTCCATCTTACATGGTTAATGACAAAGGAGGCAAATTCCCTCAGCTGAACATCCCCAAGAACAGGTAAAGGTTCAGCGGGAATGGTAATATAGCAAGCCCTATCATGCAAATATAACTCACATAACAAATGCTGATCCTCAAAGTCACTCTTCAGAAAAGTCTGCAGAAATTGATCAGTTTTTGCCAACTCAAATGATCTTCCATCTTTGAGAGCCTTCAATTTAAATAAGTTTGTCTGGTCATAGAGGAAGATAGGATAAGAGGGGGATGGAGCTCTGCAACTCATCAAATCTATAGAAAGATTATACATTTGGTTTTTGTCCTGCTATAGGGACTCAAGCTTCTTCAAACCTTCCAGTTTTTCTTGGAGTTTCTCCCACCGAAGTTTCTGGAAGAATACCTCCTCAGCCATTTTTCACTTAGTCCCTTAATGACATTCCTTTGCTCCTGGAGAGGGATCATACCTTCTTTGAACTGTTCAATCCATTTGAGCCATCTATCCAGTTCAAGGTTTAACCAGAGAATTTTCTTCTCTAGTCGTTGAATCTTTCTGTCTTCTACCTCCTTTTCATCATCAGAATCTAGATGAATGACTTCCTTGTCTTGCCTCAGCACTGTGACAGCTTCATCTTCTATCAGGATTGCAATGGTCTGTGCATGTGGTGCAGTATCAACCATGGGGTCTAAGGATGCTGGTACTTGTGTAACAAAATTCTTCATTTCCATGTCCATCTCAGCTTCCTAGGTCAATGTTACAGTCTCAGTCAATATTCTTAGGGTTGCTGGTTCTTGTGTAACAGCACCCGAGTCTTTCATTTCAGTCTCAGCCATCTCAGTTTGTGTTGCCACTGTAGCAAATGATTTTGGAAACACTGGTTCTTGTGTAATAGTGTTTCGCTCCTGATTCTCCACAGCAAATGTTGCTATCTGTGTTGCAGATTTAAACATTCTCAAGGGTACTGGTTCTTGTGTAACAGCCCCCTGTTCCTGAAATTATTTAAACTGCTGAGATTGTCTCTGGTTTTTATCAGATTTTTCTGACTGGTCCTGAAGGATCTCAGTATCCCCTGATGGCTGGGACTGTACCGTTTCATCCCCTAAATTCAAATCATGGATTTCTTCCATTCTTGGCTCATTCTCCTCTATCAATTCGATCCCTGGCATTCCTTCTTCCACCTCCTTTATCTGTACATGACTCTGTGATGCAAGTCCCAACACAACAACTTTGTATCTTGCTGAAGAAAATATATCTCCACATTCTGGGCAAACAGTCTAGTCTCCCCATACTTCTCATTTTCAAATGCAAAATATGGGTTTTCCAGCAAATTTGCAGCATTTGCTAATGTATCCAAATTTATCTCTACTTGTCTTCCAGCTATTCCCTTCCACTTTTCCAACTCCTTTCGTAATGTCTGCACTTCCTCCTTTAATAATTCATTTTCAAACAGGAGGTTTTCGATTTGGGGTTCTTCCCTAGAGGGTTCCTGTGTAGAAGTAGACAATTTGGGGTTCAAAATAGGAATCTCTATATCTACCCCTACTGTATGTGCTTCTTCTAACACAAGTGACCCCCTATTCCCTTTAACTGCTCCTGTCATTTCTGATAGGGGTGTTCCACTGTTACCCCCAACAACATCCACTGTATCAGCTTCTGCTGTTGTCCCTGTTAATTCTACTGCTATTACATTTACTTCTGTCGTTGTTGTTGTTGACCAAGTTCTTCTTTTCCTCATCAATCCCACTCGGTTTTCCTCACCACTTGCTGCTACTGATGCTTTGACAGTCCGACTCTTCTTCCTCTTTGCTGCCATGGGTGTATGACCCCTGTTTCTTGATTCTATTATTCGTTTCTTTGACACAGGGGTGTTCACCTTGGTTTCTTCTTCTTCAATAATGGTGCCCCTTATTTATGAAGAGGAATCCACTTCCAAGACTTCCACAGTCCCTTATGCTACTGTTTCTGGCCAATATTCTTCCTTCTTAATCCCTACTTCTGCAATTGCAGCTTCAACTATCGTAGCTTCAACAACTGCTCCAGTTTCAGCTTCTTTCAATTGAGTACTTACCTCTGCAATTACAGATTCCAATTTTTCTACCTCCTTCTCCAAGGTTTCCATCACACTTCCTTCAATTATAGGGTTTTCTGCTACTCCAACCTCTCCTTTACTTACTTCCCCTTCATTATTGGCCTGGCTTTCTGTTACTCCAACCTCCCCCCCAACTGGGTTTGAGGAACTTCGGTCCTCACTATCCTCATCGGCACCTCCCTCTTCTAATATAGGTTGTATGATTGGCACATCCCCAACAAAAAATTTCTCCCAAGTTAAATGACGACTTGCAATGGCTCTTAGGACCAATACTTTAATTAAACCATGATTAGTGAGGGAGGAAACTGGGTGCTGGGTAGTTCTTGCATAGCCATCCATGGTTTGTAGGGCTTTAAACAGATAGAATGGTATATTTACTAAGATACCATGTCGTAAATGAGACAGTAAGGGAAGTTCAAAGAATGAAACAACTTAGTACCTACCTCCACAAGAAATATATCTCTTCACAAAGACTGCAACTTGATTCCAGGGTGGTGGTAAGGATGCTAGTTCCAGCCCACGGAGCTTTGGAATGACCTATTCTCCTACTGACAGAAATTCCCTCACTCCATTCGCATTATGTACTTTCCACCCAAATGAATTTATTCCCACCATGGGAAAACCAGTAACCTCAGCTATGATTTCTTCTGTAACATCCACGCGTAGTCCTCTGACCTCGGCATGAGTATCAGTCAGGCTGAGGGCGAATTGCAATGCGGTTTCTGTGTGAAAACCATTCAACCGTTAGAAATATGCCATCCAACCTGCTGCTATAAAAATATTGAGAACCTCTGCATTGGAACGCACAACATTTGTATTCACAGGTTCGTGCCTGACTGAATTTCCCATTTTAACCTCTCCTCAAGGTTCAGACCTCAACAATTTATGGTTTAGAAGTGGAGAGTTGCAACTTACGAACATGCAAAGGGTCGTTGGGGTTCAAGAATCAGGTTTCAGGCTAGTCTATGATAGTATGAATGTTCTATGGAAGCGACAAGGTTGGCAGATAGGAGTAACAGGTGCAAAATCAGGTAAGGTGACAGAAAAAAAAAAAAAATCACAATTATGACCTTTAACTTAATCTTTAAAGTGTGATTCGAATGGGTTCATTGATCGAGGGTTATGACAGGACATAATCGTTATTACCGTATTAATTCTCTGCCAAATCATGTAAAAGATAGGACCCATACCTTGCATTTATGAGTTTGAACCATGAATTAATCATTGCGGCCGGTCGTCGTCCAGGTAGATGTAAATGCACATGTGCCGAAGTACGTGGCCCTTGCCACCCAGGCTGACAGCTACTCAAGGAATCCGAATTTTCCTTTGTGGTGGATCATGGTTGGACCATGTGGACCAAGCGCCAAAACGGACGCCTAGTCACATCATTATTTGCATCATTAATCAGAGAGAAGACAAACTAGTGGAGTATCAGCTGCGAAATCTAGCAAAATAAATGAAAAATTGCGGAGTCGCAGCTGTACGGAAGGAGCGATAATGAAGTGGAAGGAATGGAGCCACGGTGCTAGATTTAGCAGAACGGACAAAGGTCGTGGAGTCTCAACTGCTATATTTAGCGGAATGGAAAAAAGTAGCGGAGTCGCAGCTGCTGGGAAGGAGTAAAAATGAGACGGAAATGGCGAAGTAACAGCTACCAATTTAGAAAGATAAGCAGAAGTAGCGGAGTCGCAGCCGCGGGATTTGATCGAATGAGCAAAAGTGGCAGAGTTGCAGCTGCGAAATTGGTAGAATGGACAATTGTGGCGGAGTCGCAGCTGCGAAATTTGGTAGAATAGGCAAATGTAGTGGAGTCGCAGCTACGAAATTGGCAGAATAGGAAAATGTAGCAGAGTCGCAGCTGCGAAATTGGCAAAATGGACAATTGTGGTGGAGTCGCAGCTACGAAAGACTACAGTATAAGCAAATTTTATCTGTGAAAGACCATGAAATATCCATTTTTTCTAGAGAGATTTATTAGACCAGGAACAAATATGGGGTGTTTGCAGTCATCTGGCCCCATCATGGCTAATACTCCTCCAATAAGTCCCTGCACATAGTTCTTCAAAACAAAACGATCAAGTGGAAGAAAAAAATTAAAAATAGATAAAATACAGAATGAAAGAAAAACCGATTATTTATATACAAAAATATGTGTGGAAACTGCAACTTTTAGGAATTCATAGGGTTTAAAAATCCTTGTCCTAGTGCTAACTGATACTCTGGGTCAGATGCAACTTGTGAAATAAAAGCCTCCCTTGAGATTGGCCTGTGATACAGTCGCAACCGATGACCATTTGCGAATAATGGTACTTTGTTCTCATCAATGGTGATCAATCGTACTGTTCCACTATCAAATACTCGATCTATCTGATAGGGTCCCAACCAATGGGTGCACAATTTGCCTTTAAAATCCCTCTTAAATCATGAATCATACAACAGGGCCCAGTCTCCTTCCTAGAAGACTATTTTCTTTATAAATCTATCATGCCATCTAGAGCGCTGTTGTTGGATTAAAGTTGTATGATGCACTGCAGTTGCGCGCTTCTCGTCCACTTCATTGAGTTGATTCAGTCGATTCCTTTGAGCCTCTGATAAATCCATATTTGCTTCAACATCTGTTTTCAAAGTTCTGATTTCAAATTCAATTGGGAAAACAACGTTCTTGCCATATACTAACTCATATGGGGAAAAACCAGTGGTGTTACACCAAGTAGTACGATAGGCCCACAGTGCCTCTGGAAGTCTTTTAGCCCAATCTTTACGATGGATCTTCACTGTTTTTGTCAAAATAGCCTCAATAACCTTGTTTGTGCTCTCCACCTGACCATTTTCCTGTGGATGATATGGTGAGGTTATTTTGTGTTGAATATGAAATTTCTACAACAGTGCTTCCAGCTTGTGAGATACAAACTGTGGTCCACCGTATGTAATGATCTCCTTGGGTACTCCAAAGCGAGTAAAATTTTCTTCATACAGGAAATCAATCACAGCCTGATCATTGGCCTTAACTAAGGCTATAGCTTCCACCCATTTAGTCATATAGTCTGTGCAAACCAAGATATGAACTTTCTGCTTTGAGAGAGGGTTGATAGGCCCTGCAAAATCTAGATCCCACCTATCAAATGGTTCAACCACAAGCTGTGTCTATAAAGGCATCTCATCTAATCTGTTGGGTTGGCCCATCCTCTGGCAGCTATCACATGCCTGAACATACTTCTTCACATCCCTGAATAATGTAGGCCAGAAATAGCCCATTCTCAAAACTTTATGACCTGTCCTCTTGTCAGCAAAATGTCTCCCACAGGGCTCATCATGGCAAAGCTTTAAGAATGCTGAAGATTTCATCCTCTCTAACACATCTTTTGATTTCTAAATCAAGCCCTGTGTAGAAAAGATGGTCATCAATCCAGCAATACCTAGCACTCTGTTGTATGATTTCCTTCTTTCCCTCTTCAACAGATGTGCTAGAAGCTTACCTGCAGCCAAAAAGTTAGCAATATTTGCATACCATGGGGAATGAGCTGATACTGCGAACAAATGTTCGTCAGGGAAGGAATCTTCGACTGGTAAATTGTCATCACTGTTAGTAAGTCGAGATAAGAAATCTACAACAACATTTTCCTTTCCTGGTCTATCAATAATTGTGATATCAAATTCCTATAGCAATAACAACCATCTAGTAACTCTAGCATTTGTGATTGGTTTATTCATTAAATACTTGATGGAAGAATGATCAGTGTGAAAAAAAGTAGAATATCCAGTAATATAATGCCTAAACTTATTGATGGCATAAACAATGGCAAGAAATTCTTTTTCTGTGAAAGTATAATTCAGTTCAGCAGGAGACAGATTTTTACTAATATAATAAATAGCATAAGGAGCATTACCTTCCTACTATCCCAAAACTTCTCCAATGGCAGTGTCTGAAGCATCTGAAGAAATATGGAAAGGCAGAGCCCAATTGGGTCCTCTTAAGATGGGTGCTGTGGACAGCCTCCTTTTTAGCTCAGTGAATGTTGTTTGGCATGCATCATTCCAGATAAACTGTGCATCCTTCATTAACAAAGTGAACAAAGGAGAAGCCAGTTTGGAAAATTTTTCTATGAATCTTCTGTAATAAAGAGCATGCCCCAAGAAGCTACGCACATCCTTCTGAGTTCTAGGAGTTGGTATGTTTTCAATTACCTTGATTTTGGATGGGTCTACCTGGATACCAGCAAAAGAGATGAAGTGCCCTAGCACTATGCCTTCACTCATCATCATGTGGCACTTTTTTAGTTCTCAAAGAGAGCTGACTTTGTTCACAGCATTTCAACACCTTTTCTAAGTTCTTCAGTGCTTCTTCATAGCTGTCACCATATGGAGTAAAGTCATCCATAAATATTTCCATGCAATCATTCACCATTTTTGAAAAGATTCCAATCACTGCCATCTGAAATGTAGCTGGTGCGTTGCACAATCCAAAAGGAAGTACTCGGTATGCAAAAGTCCCCCGGGGACAAGTGAAAGTGGTTTTGTCTTGATCTTCTAGAGCAATCTGAATCTGGTTGTAGCTACTATATCCATCCAGAAAAGAGAAATACTTCTTCCCAGACAAGGTATCAAGGACCTGATCGATGAAAGGTAAGGGGATATGGTCTTTCTGCGTTGCCTTGTTCAATTCTCTGTAATACACACAGACCCTCCATTTCCCATTTTTCTTTGGCATGATCACAAGTGGAGAAACCCACTCACTGTCTGAAATTGGATATATGAATCCATCTTCCAACAGTTTCTGGATTTCCTCATTCACTATGTCTCTCAGGTTTGGGTTCATCCTTCATCGGGGTTGGCATACAGGCCTGGATTCACTTTTAATATAGATGTGATAAGTGCACAAATGAGAGGGAATTCCTTTCATGTCTATGTACTCCCAAGCAAAAGCTCCCCTACGCTGTTTCAGCAGAGTGACTAGCTGTTCCATCTCACTAGGTGCCATATTAGGATTGATATTCAATGTTTTTCCTGGCTCAATTTCCACTGGAACACTCTTTGAATTCTTAAGTATTGGAATTACATTGTCATCACTGATCAAAGTTTCTTCTGTAATATTTTCTTGTTCTGTTGCAGCTAAGGTATTGTCCAAGATCTGATAAACATTCTTATTGAATAACATGGCCTCACTGATGAAACTATTAATGGCATCATCCTCTGTTTCATCTTTAAATGTCAAGGCTCTCCCTATGGTTAATAGTGGCTGAAAACCCTCTTCCTCCTCCAAATCTTCCCATAATGGAGTATCAGCTTCTGTGCTTGGTCGAGCTGGAGGGTACAGGGTCATATTCTTGATCTCAGTCTCGTATGAAATGGTCATAGAACCTGACCGACAGCTGATACAGGCATCATCTGTGGCCAACCATGGTCTTCCCAGGATCAGTGGGTGTCCCCACAATTAAGATTTTGGCAGTAACACCAAAAATTCTATAGGGTATTCCCACGAGTCCACTAAGATTATAAGGTCATTTAAAATTCCTTCAGGTTTGATTGTTGATCTATCAGCAAGTTCCAAAACAGTAGGGGTTGGCCGTAGATTAGTGAGTACCAATTTCTTCACAGTCTCTATGGTCATAACATTAATAGATGTGCCCAAATACACAAATACATTTGGAATCCGTGTGCTCCCTATGTGCACTGTAACAGTCGGGTTCCCAAGGTCATCATACTTCGCCACAGGGGCCTTTCCCATTATTAATTCTGAAATTTTTCCAAGCACGTGGACAGTGGGAGGATCCCTGGGCCTTCTCCCTGGTTTCTTAACACACAAATCTTTAAATGTCTTAGCATAAATAGGCACATCATGAAGGGCTTGTAACAATGGAATTTAGCATATAAATTTTTCAATTCTCCCACGAGATCAAATCGGGGTTGTTCCACTGTTTTCTGCAGCTGCAATCATTCCGGATATGGTGGTTCTCTGTTCAACTGTGTAGGCTGTGGAAGATTGTGTGTTTCTTTTTGAGTTTCAGCTGCTGCTTTAGTAGGACTATCAGCATCCTCAATAATGGGGCTTGCTGGATAGTGCTAACTTACTCCAGTTCCAATCACTGGGGATGACACATACTCAGTGATAATAGGCTCCACTACCCTCCCTAATCGTAATTGTATATCATTGCAGGGAATCTGAGTAATGGAATAAGCAGGCATGTTGGCAGTCTCAAATTGATGGACTGCTTTATTGTTTGGGTTCGGGTTAGGTTGTGCAGGTAGCTGGGGTTGAAGTGGTGCATTCATGGGTGTGGCATTGTTCTGGAAAGGGAGATGTGGTTACTGATACTGCTGATGCTGATACTGTTGAGGAGGGTATTGTTGATACTAAGTCTAGTGATGGGGAAAGTTATTTCCTTGGTAAGAGTTTCTCCAGTTGGAATTCCAAGGAGCTTGGTTTGACTGCTGTGGACATGGTGTCCATGAATTAGGATTTTGCATTGGGTTCTGAGATGGATGTCACTGACTGTTGGAATAATGTGAAGGGAATTGTGTATTCATATTATGCATGTTGTTCATTCCATTCATATTATGTAGAAAAAATGTTGGATCCGGATTCATACCTTGGTTTCTGGGCTGCCATGGTCTCTTCTATGCCATAAAGTATGCTAGCTCTACATCAGGAATAGATGCCTGCAGGACTGCTTTAACCTTAGGTAATGAAGTACACTCCTTAGTTTCATGCTTGAGTTCACATATCCTACATATCTCTGCTTTTTCCAATGGGCACTCCTTCAGTGGATGCTTCTTTCTACATTTAGGACATAATACTCCAAGTCTAAGATCTTCTACTACTTGTTTATGTTTTTCCTTCATGGCATCCAACTATGAGGATAGGGAGCTCATCATGTCTGTTTTAAAGTTCTCTAGTAAGTTGCCTATTTCTGCCCGAGTGGCACCTCCACTAGCTGACTTCTGAGTCCTAGTAAAGACATCCTGGTCTCGGTCCTTGTCTCGTTTGCTGGTTTTGGAGGATCCCCTGGAATACCTCCGACATAATTCAACAATCTTTTCAAAAGGTTCCTTCGAGATATCCCCTTTTCCCAGTAGATTCAACATATCAAGGCAATCTTCCCTAATTCCTCTAAGTAAGATGATCTTGAGCACATCCTTTCCAATCTCAGCATGACCAGATCTTTGCAAATTATACAACAATCTCTCCACAAATTCTTCCAAACTCTCTCCATCCTTCTGAACCATTTTGAACAATTCTTCATTTCTGTCTCTAGTTCTGCAATATTCTTGATATTTAGAAAGAAAGGTGTTCTTCATTTGGTCCCAGGTAGCAATGGTCTCACGACCCAAACTCATGAACCAACGCAGAGCATTTCCTTTTAAGGTGGTTTGGAATAGCTTCATCTTCTGAGCACTAGAAGTGTAATCATAGCTGCGATAGAGGATATCAAACTCAAAAAGAAACTCATCAGGATCCTGAGAGGACTTACCATGAAAATTAGGGAGCACTGATGGTGAAATATTCTTCATAGGAGCTGCTCTAGGTGTCTGAAGGATGGGGAATTCCAATGTAGCCACCATATTACTAGGCTGATTGTTTTCTCATTCTTCCTCCTAGCGGTCCTCATATTCATTCTCACCCCCTTGTTCTCTACCAGCCATGGTTCTGGTCTAAAATTCAATAGTCTCTTTTATGCGTTCTTCCTCTGCTTTAGCTTCTTCCTCTTTTCTCCTATCTTCTTCTTGCCTTCTTTCTTCCTCTACTATTATGCGAGTCTCCAACCACACCTCTTTAGTAACTCTGGTTCCATCAATATGATAAATATCCTCTCTATCTGGTGCACCTACAACACTTCCCTTATCTTCAGGAGGTTTACTTTCTGCAACAAGAGTTGAAGGTCACGTTGTATTCTCCACTGTGGATGTTGAATGTTCAAGATTGGGAGGAACAGAATTTCCCCTACCTGTAGAGTTCCGCTGTGGTCTAGTGGAAGAATCAGCTTTAGCAAATATCTCATCAATATATGTGTGTCTTCCCTGACCTGCATTACAACCTCGACCTCTTCCACCTGCAATGTTAGTATTCAAAGGGGGTACCCGATTTGTTTTTCTTGTATTCATGCATGCCGTAAAAAAAATTGAACTAAAGTAAAATCAAATGAAACCAACTACTAACTCTATCTATCTATTACCATCCCCGGCAATGGTGCCAAAATGTTGGGCACTCTATATGTCAGTTAATTAAAGCTAACACACAGAATGATCAATATAAATTGTCAAACCCAGGAAGGTCTTTTATTTCAAAGGCAATAAACACAATCTATGCATAAATAGATTAAGCAGTTGATTAATGAATGTAAGTAATGATCCTACCTAGATGCTCAGCCAGCTCATTCCCTAAGCAACTAATCTAATTCACACATCTACAAATCCCAATTGAAACAATCCTTCTTACATAATCAATCCAGAAAGTTAATGATCTAATAATGAAATGAAACGAGATTACTTTTGCAAGAAGTTAAATCCTTATGATCATCAAACTACAGCATTCAACCTTTACCAAAATGATCTATCTAGTGACTACTGTAACTATATCATTATCTATCTAATCTATGTATGCAATTAAAGATACAAAAGCAACCAGAATTGAAATACAAGCTTGAACTCTACTGATGATTACTGGAAGTCCTAGAAAGCATAAATAACTACAAATTGATTGGGATTGAGCTTGGTTGTCACAGCTGATTAAAACACACATGCAATTAATTGAATTGTCCTACATAGTCGACTGTCACACCACTCTGCTACAACTATTCAAGATGCAATTGTAAACTACTAGCAAGGAAGCTAATCTCTGTTACAGCTACCAGCAATGTTTGCAACATTCCACACCACACAACATAAATGAAATTAAACTATTTTACCTACTTAAATCGGCTATCTCTGTGAGAAGGCGGGCTCTGTCCTTCTAACAGAGATGCCGAGAGTCACAGCTAATTAAAACTCAAAAGTGAAGAATTCTTCTCTCATATTATTAATGGAAGATCATGAGCCTTAATGCTCTGTTACAGCTTACACAAGTAATGATTGTCCAACCCCAGGCTACGAGAGACTTTTGGAATTTATACAAAAGAAAGACAGTTTCAGATCCACAAAAATCACATAGCAATGAAGATCTATGATCTTCATGCTGCGCAGTTACAGCTAACTGATACAGCATGTTGAATAGTGTTGTTAATTTTGAAGGATGTTGTTGTCCCAATAGCAATTGGATCAACAGACTCGACAGCTGGAATGCCACCTGTCTGTTGCAGCTAGGCTCTTCTTCAATCGGATCTGTTACAGTGGAAATCTGTTATAGCTCGTGTGGAGGATGCGATGTCCCTTAGAATATGAGGAGTTGACGCTTGAAGAGTCACAGCTAGCACTGCTGGGCTGATACACCTGCGCTTTTAGACCTTGGATAAATGAAGTCACATAAATTAGTATAAACCAAGGACTAAGATCCATAATATTTAATAATCTTAGGAATAAAAACAAATAAAGTAATAGCAAATTATACCTGTCAATGTTATAGATTGATCTGGAAAGACATGGATATAGCTCATGAAAATAGGATGGAATTAGGGAAAAAATGTGTAATAGAGGTAACCAAAAAGGGGCATTTCCTTGACCCAACAAGCCCGTCATTCAAAAACGTTTATAGAGGAAAAGAGTGCCCTACCTGTTTGCTTGACACCTGGGCAGAGCTCCCGAGCTTCTGGTTGGATGACTTGGTTGCACATGGTTTGATCCTTTCACCTTTAAATGCACACAGGACAACAGGTATGTGAATATCCATGCAGGAGAATATTATATATATAGTGGTCCTTCTATATCATCCCTCTAGCTGTGACGATGGACGAGCTACACCGGCCGTTTATCTCTCAGATCAATCCTTCACCGTTGGATCCTCTTGACTTTCTTACCTTCGACCTTTGTGGCCCCCACTCCTGCCACACGATAGCTTGGAAACACCTTTTACCTTTGGGAAACCTTACCCTCCATCGATCGGACTTCTGCTTGAATCTTGGCCATCCAACGACGCATCTCTTTAATTGTTCGCAAATCTTGGTTCCACTGAGCTGCCGCATAGGTAATATCTATGAAGTTCACCCAGACCGTAGATGTTTTCCCTATCAAATCTGGGCCGTCGAAGAATGTAGTTCTTTAAGAAAAGTTTTCGAATATGCATTGCAACTGTTCCCATACAAGTAGTATCTGCAAACCTATTGTGAGTCGTTGATTTGAGTCTTTCACCATTGATTACTTTTGAACCTGTCCATCAGATAGCACCCGCCTCCGCTTAAAAATTTGCCAACTTATTTCGCGAAGAAGGCTCCTGACCACATATCCCTTGATGCTAGATCTCATCCGTCCATACATGCTTTCATACGTTGCTTAGCGCATTCCTTCACATTTGGTCTTCTAGTGGTCACTCAAACCCCCGACTACCATGAAACCTCGAGCTTTCTCAGATTCCTTTTCGGGCCATGTTCACTGCATAGGGCTCTAGTTTTAGACACTTGGGGAATGTAGCCTGAGATCTATGTCTCCCTTTGGGGATTTTTCATGGTGCTATGACCCTTTCTCCACAAGAAACCTCTTCAATAACTTAGCATAATCCTAGTGTTAACAACTGGCTCCTATTGGGGATGTTATCGTCCCTGCAAGGTGGCAAAGATCCTTCGCAGACTAGTGCCTTATCCATTAGGAAAAAACTCAAAGTGTCACCTTACCTGACTTTATCTGATCATGCAAACAAAAACAAAAACAAATACTGTGGCTACCCCTGTCAGATTTTAGGGCCTTCACTATGAGATTCAAATCCTCAGGTTTTTCATCATTATTTGAACTAACTGTAAAATATAAATATGTACAAGTTGTAATATAGAGGTTACCTACCCACCTCAGGACAGGCAATGCTTTAAAAACCTTCCATTGACTGGACCTCCTGGCAGTGGAGACGCATCATGATGCTCCAAGATGAACGCGTTCAGCCCCCTGTTGGCTGAAATGACATATGGGCCAACCCACATATGGTCAAACTTTCCATGCTTATCTTCTCTGGGAGCATCCCATTTTAGAACTAAATCATTCACCTGAAAATGCTTTTCCTTCACCTTCCTGTCAAAGGTACCCCTCATCTTTTCCTGGTGCTTCTGTACTTTGTCATAGGCTCTGTCTCTAAGCTCACTCAACTCAATAATCTCGTTTATCCTCCTCTATACATGGTTTGGATCTTCTTCCTCTCCCTACAGCAATCTCATGACTGGAAACCCTAGAGATGCTGGAAAAATCACCTCAGCTCCATATACCAACTGAAATGGAGACATCATGATGGCCCTCTTGGTACTGATCCTATCATCCCACAGAGCATATCTCAACTTAGTGTGCCAGGACCTCTTGTTCTCTTCTAACAATTTCTTAATTATCCTCACCAAGATTTTGTTGGAAGATTCTTCCAGCCCATTTCCCTATGGATAGTATGTAGTGGAGTGATTTAAGCTTATATGGTACTTATGATAGAAATTTATCATTTTCTTGGACTTAAAGGAAACAACATTATCGGTCACTATCCTCCTAGGGAAACCAAACCTGGATAGGATGTTATCTTCCAGAAAATCCATGATGACATTCTCTATTTCCCTCCTAGTGGGTGTGGCCTCAATCCACTTAGTAAAATAATCTGTGGCTATGAGGATCCACTTGTGCTGACCAGAGGAGTTTGGGTTTATCTCCCCAATGAAGTCTAATCCCCACTGCTGAAAAGGTGCTTCAACTGAGATTGGGTTTAGAGGAAGTGAAATGAGCTTCCTTTTTCCTTCAAAGACCTGACATTGGTGGCATGTAACAGTTTCCTTGTACACATCAAAAAACAGAGAAGGCCAATAGAATCAAGCCCTCAAGATCTTGTCGGCCATCACCTTCCATGAGTGATGACCTCCACGGTCCCCCTTATGAAAATATTTCATAGTCTGTTGAGCTTCATCTTCTAAACAATTGAGCAGTACACCACCCGGTTCCTTCCAATAGAGGTATTGATTCATTACACGGAATTTTGCAGCTTTCATCTTGATAAAGCTGGCCCTTGTTTTACTCAAACCTATAGGAGCCTGCAAATTTTGCAGCACATACACAATATCGACATACCAAGGAGACATAGAAAATATAGGTGACACCTGCAAGCTCACGTCTAGCTGGTTTGAGTGACTAGATAGGAAATTCAACTCTAGGGGTTCACAATTGGCTTCAGTCATAAGCTTTTCCAACCCTTTCCCTTTGATCAGTTTGGTAGGCTTTATGTCCAGGTCATATTCTAATAGACTAGAAATCCATTTGGCTCTCCTCCCTTCAAGATCTTTCTGGGTGAGGATACTCTTCACAACATTATTAGGTACATGCACAATAATATGTGAATGCAAGATGTAAACTTGGAAATCCTTTAACGCATTTACCAAAGCATATGCCTACTTCTCCATTATGTCATACTTGAGATCCCCATCTCTCAACAATCTGCTAAAAAAGGCAATGGGTTGCTCGACATTCTGGGCATTCTTCTGTAATAGGACCCTTGCTATTGTATGTTCAGATGCATAGGAGAAAATCAGGAACTCTTTGGAAAAATCTGGGCTGGCAAGGACGGGGGCTTCAGTGATGGCTTTCTTGATACCTTTAAAGGATTCTTTGGCCTCTTCAGTCCATTTTATCTAATTTTCTTTTCTCAGCATGTTAGTGATGCTTCTCATTATTTCTGTAAAACTTGGAATAAACCTTCTCGGGAATCCTACCTTCCAAATGAAGGATTGCACCTCCTTCTTACTCCAAGTCTCCCCAACTTTCTGAATAGCACTAACCCTTTCATGGTCAATTTTAATTCCTTCCTTATAGATGATGTGTCCAAGGAGCTTAGCCTCTTCCAATGCAAAATGGGACTTCTTTGAGTTAAGAGAGATACCATATTTCCTGAATTTGATGAAAACCCTTTCCAAATGCTTAAGGTGTTCTTCATCGGACTTGGAGTAGACAGTTATGTCATCCATGTACACTACCACAAACTTGTCCTTCTGTTCAGCAAAGGTTATGTCCATTGCACGTTGGAACGTGGCCCCAGCATACATTAGCCTAAAAGGCATATTTTCATACATAAAGGTGCCCCAGGGGGTGGTGAAAGAAGTCTTTTCTTGATCTTCGGGGCATACTTTGACTTGATTGTATCCTGAAAAGCCACCCACGGTAGAGATCCTCTATGCTCCTACCACTTTCTATAAAATCTGTTCCATCTTAGGAAGGGGGTAGTTATCTTTCAATGACACCCTGTTCAGGCTCATGAAGTCTGTGTAGATCCTTATCTCTCCATTCTTCTTCCTGATAAGAACTAGATTGCCTACCCACTTGGAAAACATCATGGCGACAATGATTTTGGCATTGAAAAGCTTCCTGACTTCCGTTTCTATTACATGTAGTAATTTAGGGTTGATCCTTCTCAGCTTCTGCCTGAAAGGTTTCTCTTTAGGATTGATTGGAATCGAATGCTGTATAATGGAGGTGTCATACTCCTTTAGTTCCTCATAGCTCCTAGTGAATACATCACAATAATTCTTCATTAAATTCACATACCCCTCCTTTCTACCAGGCAGTTTCTTAGACAAATTTAAAATTCGAGGCTCTTCGGTGGTGCCCAGGTTCTGATCTTCTACAACATCGCTAGCAGGCTCGACTTTGGGGTTTTTGGCCACGTCGTTTTGGTCAAACAACTTCTCTAAGGGTATCAAGCCTTTGGGGATTTGATTTCTTTTCAATTGGATAATGTCTTTACCCCCATCATGTTTTTCCATTTCTTACCTCCAACTTCCTCATCTTCGGCCTTCTCTTCACCTTCTTGGAGACATTCCATATTTTCATTCTCGACGTCGATCTGGGTATTGACAAACTCATTAGTCAATTCCATAAATCTTCTTATCTGCAGGTCGTCATTGAACACTTGCCAGTATTTGGAATTATCTAGGATTGATGGCATGTTCACTACCTCCACCTCATACTTCGTTTGATAATAGATTGGGGTTTTTAAACGCCCAACTGTAGTGGCTAAGGAATCTTCCACCTAGTTCTCCATCCTGGGTATTACGGTGATCTTGTGCTCTGAAAATTAGTTACCAAACATATCCCATACTTCGTTTCTATAGTGCCTCATCCTAGGATGATTTGTTTGATAGCTATCATTTACCTGGTTTATTACCAGCTCTGAGTCTCCAAACACATGTATCCTTTTTGCTCCCATGTCCTTCAAATCCTACAGGCCCAATAATAAAGCTTCATATTCAACCACATTGTTGGTACATTCAAAAGTTCACTTGTATGACAGGGCCTTAAATTCCAGGTCGGGAGGGATAATCCAACCTCCTGCCCCTGCCCCATTTTTTCTCAAAGACCCATCGAAATACATCTTCCATGAGACTTATTCATTTTTCTTCCTTTCTAGAGCCTCGTGTCTCGCTGCAAACTCCTTGTCCTCCACCACTTCTAGGTGTATAGGGACTTTAGGATCTACTATAGGTCCATCATTAAAGAATATAGATGCCCCTAAATCTATATCAACAGAATAGATGGGATGGTTCTCAGGCTTTCTTGGACTGCTGACCATATAAGCCATTCTTTTCTCCATGTACAGTCTCTTGTTTATCCCAAATAAGGGAATGGTGGCATAAGATAAATCTAACTACATGTTCCCCTTCCGCTTCGATGCCCAAGACCTGGACCATAGCATGCCAAACTTGGATGGGATGTCATCCACCACTATGTCCATCATAATGCTTTTAGTTGGGAGCTGTGTCAATGTCACCACCATATCCTTTATCAACCCCAAACATTTGACCTTCCCGGAGTCAAAAGAGTAGAGATCTTTGTAAGGCCTGCTAATTTCTAGACCCAATTCCTCCAGAAACGATTTTGGCATTAAGTTGTGGGAGGCACCAGAGTCTATTAGTGCATTGTGTAGAATCATGTCATGAATATTTAAACTCAAATAGAATGGGGGAACATTCTCATCGTCTTCTTCCTCAATCTTGGGCCCAAAAACGATTTTTGGAGCATCATCATTTACTTCCAAAATATCGTGCTGACAGTCATCTTGACTACTAACCATTTTGGTGATCTAATTCCTATATTCATTGTTCTTTAACATCTCATTGAAAGGGATAGATATCTTTACCTTTGATAGATCAGTCTTTAGACTGAAGGATGATACCATTTTACACAGGTCTTCATGTTCGGGCTGCCTAGGCTCCTTGTGTTGCTTCTCCTTGTTCTATGAATTCTTATGTGCAGTGACCTCTTGCTTCTTTTCCTTTGGATTCTCTAGGCCACTTGGTACAACAACTTATTGCGGCTTCTCTTTTTGTTTATCAGGGTTCTGTTGGGCGTTAGAGGGCTGGCTGAGACTAGGATTTCCCTTGGTCACATTAACATCTCTATTCATTAGCTTCAGTTTCCCTTGGAAGTCATCTACTGCATTTTGATATCCCATTGGATATTGCTCTGAGTCTAACTCCGGATTGGATGTGGAAGCTCCTTTGGTGAAAAAATCATGCTCCCTTTCAGTCATATATATCTCATGGTCAAGAGTATCAAAATTAATTGTGAATCTGCTCATTCATTGGGTCTTCTGGTCCTTCCTCATCCACCATATTTTCAGGGAAAGGGGGCCTTATTTGTTGGTCATCAGGGTTCCTTTGATTTCTCTGGGGTGGTGGTCTTCTGAAATTTGGATTCCTCGCTTGATTCACAGGATGCTCTCTACTAGGAGTCTTGTTGTCTAGGGCCAACCTATCCATTAATCTTTCCATGGATTTCATCATCATTTTGAACTTCACATCATTGGTAGAAGAGGAGGTAGAAGTAGAGGTGTGGATTTCTATTTTCTTCCACTTTTCCTTTCAACTTTCCTAAGGCCATCATGTTTGCTTCTACTTCTATGGCATCCTTTAAGATAGCAAGTAGGGATGGTGATTTCCTTTCTCTCAGCATGCATGAGAAATCCCCTTCAAAGGCATCAATGTAATGGAGTTTTGCAGCTCCTATCGAGGGTTTTAAGTCATTTGGGATAGAATTACCCTCGTGAACCTAGTAGAGAACTCATGGACAGACTCAAAGCCTCCTTTCTTCAGGTGATTGTATTGGGACAAGATTTGTGAGGGGATTATCATCGCTTCCCACCTATTTAAGAAGAGGGTCTTAAAGGTTGCAAAGGTAGGGATAGATGCATTCGGTAATTGCCTGAACCACTTTCTAACTTCTCCTGAGAGACTTTGGGAAAACAGGCTCATCTTCACATATTCATAGTCTACTTCTTCTAAATCAGAAAAATCTTCAAATTTATCTACATGTTGCTTCGCCGAAAATTCCCCATCCCCATCAAAAAAGGTAATTCTCTGGGAATAATTCTGAGGGAGTTCATGTAGGACAACTGGTAGATCTAAAGGTGCAAATCTGGTAGCCATGGGTACTGGTGGATTTTGCGCAAGGGGAGGGATATTCTGGAGGATATTCTGAGTAAGGTTACTTGCAGGGTTTATGGTATGGGACCGGGGAGTCTGGAAATGTAGATAACCTGCTCCAGTCTTGACAGTGTTCTGCAAATTGTACCTTACAGGATCTGACAGATATGATTGAAGGCTATCTGGTTTTACCTTGACTGAATTTAGATCCGATTCTGACTTAGACTTTAGCAAGGGTCTCCAAAGGTATATTTCCATATTTAATTCATGAAACTCATAGGACTCTTCTTCAGACACAACTCTTTCAATGTTAGAAGCGCTAGCCTTATTCTTTTCCCCTCTATGCCTTAGCAAAACTTCTGGATTATCTACTCCTAGCTGAATCGTAGAGAAAGGATTACCTCTGGTATGGATTCTTTTAGGGGCTAGGATGCCTTTGAAAATTCTTTAGAAATGGACTTTAGCTCGTCATTTTTTCCCAATGGAGTCTCCTTTGAACGCAAATCTCAATGAGTTGAGTCGCCGGGGAAAAAGCGTGCAACCTTCTTTAGAAATTTGGAAACCTCTGTTTAAACGTAGAGATTTCTCTCTCTTTGAAATTATGATATCCTTTTTCATTCTCCTAGGGATGATAAGAAAATCACTCCCCAACAATGACGCCAATTTGTTAGCACCCAAATTGACCCCCAAGGTTGTGGAAGAGGGACTGTTCAGGGTAATAGAGAAACCACTTTAGAATTATGCTATTGACCCAACACAGTCTGAGAGGGATCTCTCTTAAACTTATGAAAAACTGGAAATAATCAAGGTTTTCAACAATGAAAAAACAAACCAACCTTCATTAATAAAGATGTTCAATCAAGCACATTCAGAAGGTCAGATTTCTAATAAGACAAATTGTTTTTAATTGTGATTTGGTTGAAAACAATATGCATTCCCATTGGGCATTGGAGTAAAAACGTATATGAGGTAAAAATGATAACAATGCTCTGCAAACGCACACATTCAAATGAAAGATAGCCACCAATATACAGTCAAAATGCTTTTAATTTGGTGATTTAGAAGAAAGATAAACAGTCCATCGGTATGGAGCATAAACATACGAATTCCATATCAATTTTAGCAGAATTTAATTGTGGAATGCTTAGAACAAAATGAATAGGGCACAATCAATATGAATCCCATTTAAATATTTCAATGAACCAGGCACGAACATCATGACAAAATGAATTAACAAAGAAAGGGACACAATCACAAGGGAAGAGAAATAAACAGACTGTAAATCTGAAGACACATAAATCTCTCAATAGAAACGCCTGCAAGGCTTCGCCAATTTTATTTAAAATATTTTCAAAATTATTCAACACAGAGCGACCCTTAGGATTCAAAATTTTCAAACCTTCTTCCTTTGATTACATTGAATTTATATGTCTTCGAGCACCAAGATCGGCCTTCTCTTGAACAAAAAATAGTTACACTCTATTGACACCTAATCAAGGCATATTCACCATTATCACTATGAGAGAGAGGTGGCAAAAATGGCTCAATAGCCTTTTATATTTACAGGTTGATTTTTACTACATGAAGGCCTATACTTAACAAAAAGACAAAATTATCTTGGAGATGCTCTTATAGCTGGCCACTCCCACTAACTGGATGCTTCCACGAGAAGAAAGCTTTGCAATAACCTTGAACTCCTCATGCACATGTCTTTATTCTCGCCTTTCCATACTTCTCGATGAAATTCCATTGGCCAGCTGAGGACATATTCAAGGTGGCGAGCTCTTTAAGTAACACCCTCAGCTCAGTGTGTTCCCTGTATGAATAACCAGTGTGGAGTGTTCTGTCTTCTTTGAAGGCCGCGACTATCTCAAAATATTCTGTTACTTTCTCAGCCACTATCCTGCCTGTCAGAGGCTGATCCATACCTATGAAACGCTCTTGGTTCATTCTGCAATCCCATAGTTTAACCTTCTAGTCTTTCTTTGATAACATGGTTCCATCCTTCCCCCAGAACATAGGCAGGCCTTTCTTGAACAAGGGATTGAATGCTTCCTTGAATAGCTTCAGCTAATTGGACAGAATGTCTATCCCTGACTGGGTGACCTTCACCTGCTGATGCTTGCTAACTATTCTCTTGTCCCATATAATTGTGGCCACCTTGTCCTTGATTCCTGGTGCATCAGCCTGTTCTTCTGACAAACCACTCAGGTATTCCACTACATTCTTTGCATAATCCGAGGGATTCTTATTTAGCTTTTCATTTTATACTCTCACAGCCTATTTGACCAGCTCTACCACCATTTCCTTATCCACTATGAAGTTTAGATAAGGACTCAGGTCTTCTTCTTGTATGATGACATCATCCCATATGATTTTCTTGGTTTCCTGTAGTACATCTTGTCCTATCACTTGCTCCTTTAACCTATCAAGATCTACTTGCATTCCCTGGTACATCATTTCCCAAGCCTCCTTTTCTTTTTTTGCAGTGTCCTTTAGAATCTTTAGCTTAGCAACTTGTTTTCTCAATATGATCACCTTGGCATCTTCCATCCTAGCATTGGCTATTTTTCCTACTATGGAGAAGTCCCCAGACTCAATCGAGGGAGTGATCTCCATATCTTCCTCTTTTTCTTTTTCCTTCACCTTCTTCTCTAGTTCTTCGAACTAGGATTTCCATACTTTTTCACTAGCTACCACAAGTTCCATGTGTTAACACCCAAAAAGTGTTCACTACCTCATCTACCACATTACATGGCTCATTTGTCCATTTTCCTACCATATTTCCCTTAAAAATCCTGAAAATCCTGCTAAAAAGCCTCCAAAAGGCCTAAAATGCCTCCAAAAGGCCACAAAACCATCAAAAAAGCCTCAAAAAGGCTAAAAAATGCTTTTTTCCTCCAAAAATATCCAAAATTCCTCTAAACTAGCAAAATCCCTGTAAAAAGGGAATAAAAAATATAAAATAATGAGGAAAAGGAGGAAAAAACCCTATACAGCTGCCCTAAACCATATGGTTCCCAAAACCATGGGCCAGCACTCCACCACCAAAAAACTATAAATAGGTGATGGAGACCCCTTATTCCATATCCACAGTCATAAGCACCCTTACTCTGCCAAAATAGTTCTTGAAACCCTAGCTCACCCTTGAGCTACTTTCACCTTAAGAGCCCCTTTTGGCCCATTTCCACCATTGGAGAAAGAGAAGGAGCAAGTTGGAGCTTGGAGCAACCCTCTTGGAGCATTGCAAGAGCTTCACCAACCTTCACATTGGAGGTAAAATTAATAAAAAGCCATTCTTTACATCTTTTTTTTTTTGTTTCATGCACATGTTTAGAGTAATTTATATTTCTGTTTTAGCATTTTAATTTACATTTACTGAACTGCTACTAAGGAGTCCATTCTCCTTAGTAGGTGCTCATTTGCACAAACTAGGGGTAAAACCCTAGCTACAGTTTTGGCGACTCCCCTAGGTTTGAATTTCTGGTTTTAGTTTAAAAAAATTTTAGTTTTCTGCAATAATTTCCCGTTTTTTCCTTTCGACTGGCGTAAACCTCATCTTTTCCCTTTGCAGTCGCATCTCGACCGCGTCTTTCAGGCCTTTACTTGCGACCCGACCGCGACTCTCAAACTATTTTCGGTGCCCTGCCAGCGGATTCAAGTTTGTTACCTGCGATCCGACCGTGGCTAATCAATCTATTTACTGTGATATGACTGCGCCGATCGGCCATTTTCCCGCGTCCTGACTATGGCTTTCAGCCCCTTTGCTGCGTCCCGACTGCGTCTATCAGACATTTTCCCATGACCCGACTGCGTCGTTTTACCTATTACCTGCATCCCGACTGCGCCTGTCGGCCAAAAACCCGCGGTCTAACTGCTCAGTTTCGCCACAGACCCGCGGTCTAATTTCTGCATTTTTCCAGTTTTGAACCCAGCCCCCTTTGCTGCAATATTTTCTGCATCTACACAGCCATTTGTCCTACCTGTAGCCATCCTTCCCTACAGCCTTTTCTGCAACATAATTTATGTACCCTTTACAGAATCTTTTTAAAATTTTAGTATTTTAATTCAGAAAATTTTGCATGTTAAATTTCAATATTGTTAATTAGAAAGTTGCCCCCCTTGTGGCACTTTTATTTTGGGTTCATCACCTCACGAGCACACACTCTGTCACATAATTCAAGTGAGCCTTAAAAAATACTTAACTCAACCAATATTCTAACCCCACTTGGGGAACACAAAAGAATCTTTGTAGTCAGGTAGGATCCAGGGGATAGGCTTCCAATAACACCCCTCGGTTACTTACACTTGAGACATAGCTGTTGTCCAATTAGGGAACCAAAATCCCCTAGTACTTTTTGGCATGGTCACAACCAGTTTACCAGAGGGCGTCTCCCCTAGGAGGGTTGAAGTTGCGAGGAAGGTTCTGGAGGCCTAAGTGGAATACCGCACTCCATTCAGTCACCGAAGGGATACCTTTTACAGTTCTCGGGATATCCCTGTATAGGGGTATTGCGGTAAAAGGACCAAACGACATATTCACCTTTCTGGACATGTCATGAACGGGGTATCTTAGTTGCCATTCTTCTAGGATTGACTACCCGGTGTCCCTCTCGGTAGGGGGACATCTTAGCCACTTGGATTTCCTATTCATATTGTCTGACTTGGATTTCATCACCTTGCAGAGGATATGTCTAGTTGAGTCAGAATACTTTTTAGTTAGGTGTTTGCATGCTCCCTTACCTTCTTTTGGTCTAGTGAGTCCACCATTTTTTATTTTTAGGAAACCTGCTGCTTGTTGGTATTCTGACCATTTTGTTGGTACTCCACTTATTGTAGCACAGCTGTTACAGTAGGTGTTTTGAGTTGGTTGCTGGCCTGAGTGCCTTGTTTTTGAGCTCTCCTTCTGCACACTCGGTTGCATTAGGATTTTTGAGCTGTTTTCTCACTCACCACAATCCCCAGCGATTTGACACCATCTGTCACCATTGAGTCACCGAGACATTCTCAGTGCCTCAGGGGAGAGCCCCCACAACACGGTTCACTTGACACTACCCATAATAGACTTCGATCATCATCACTTGATACCACTTATCACAGATCTAGAGCCTTGTCACTTGACTCCACTCGTCAACGGCATAGGACTCCATCACCAGACATTGACGCCCCTTACATTACCTCTGATTCTGAAGAAGAGTCTGAGAACCCCATTTACACTGCCCCTACTAGCCCCATGGTTGGCGCCACTTCCACTCCTTTCATTGTAGGGACCATTGGTGGCACGTCCACCACTACACCAGTTACCACACCTGCTCTGGGAATGCCCTCGATGGGGGCCACGTCCACCATCCCAGTCACCATCCCCATTCCAGTAGCTGGCATACATATCACCACTCCACCAGTGACTCACGCTACCCTTGGTGGTGTAGGACCATCCTATACCACCTTTGTTCCCCCCCTTGGGGGCAACATCCCGAACCCTGGCCCTCCACTTAGGGGCATTGGCCCCAACTTGGTACAACACACTACTATGTCACATCCTTCTTCCAGTTTGCCATTCATGGCTAGCCTCAACCTACCCGACCTAGCTAGATTGATCAATGAACCTATCCGACACGACCCTGCGTGGTCTCACATGCCCACCAAGCTCCCCTTTGACATCCCTAAGTTCGAGGGCAAGGCAGGTGAGGACCCACAAAACCATATCATGTCCTTCCATCTATGGTGTTCCTCCAACTCCATAGTGGATGACTCTATTCGCCTCCGTCTGTTACAGCACACCTTCACTGGCTCTGCAGCCAAGTGGTATATCGAGCAACCCCACGGGACCCATGCCACCTTTGCTTCCCTTGCCTCAACCTTCCTGCAGTTCTTCCAGTTACCTGCCCGCTATGACGCGGGCGTTGAGATCCTCCTATCTTGCAGATAAAACACGGCTACCCACATCACGGACCACATTCATGAGTGGCGTCGATGTCGTAGCTTATGCAAGATCAAATTAGACGACCGTATCTTCCTAGATTGGTTCCTCAAGTCCCTTCTCCCTCTCATTGCTAAGGATGTGGCATCAGAAAGACCCCAGTCTAAAGAAGAGGCCATCCTTAAGGCCCAACAATTCAACCTCATTTACGCCCAGTCGAGTTATCTCTATACCATTATACCTGACACCCCTCGCAGCGAGTCCTCCCATCACGATGCACCGGGGGCATCCCATGCTGCAGACGGCATCATCGGCCGTGTTTCTTCGCATCCCAAACCCTTTTCCATAGCACGTCCTAGCCCTGACCCTGACCTTTTGCGGGCCTCCTCACAGTCTGGGGCCACCAACTCGTATGCTCCTATGACACATCAACATCATTCCCATGGACCCACCTGTCCACCTCAGTGCTTTGGTCATGAGGCCCCCTCTTACCCCCCCCGGTCGCCCCTCAGCCCTATTACCACCAGCAGACTGCACCAGCTCCTGCGCCTTCTCATGCCCAACCCGCTTATTACCACCAGCAGGCTACACCAACTCTTGCGCCTTCCCAGGCCCAACCCACTTATTACCCGCCACAGGAAGCCCCTGCGGCAAATACAAAACCTGCTCCGCAGACATATCAACGACCCCCTCAAGGTGTCACACCTGCAAAGCCTCCACCTACATATCATCCACCAGAGCCTGCCCCCACACCTACACAACCCCAAAACCCACCTGCTGCCCAAGGGCAAGTGTACGCCCAATAAAATCCGTAGCAAAACCAGAACAACCAACGCAACTAGGGCCAACAAAACCGTGGCAAGGGCCGTAATCATTGGAACAACCAACCTACAGACCAAGGTGGTCATCCGCCTAATCCCCTAGACAACAATAATGCGGCCCCTGCTAACCAAAACCCTGATCGCTCGCCCAAACAGGCTAAAAATCCCAGTTTGCGAACAAACCATCCTTGTTATATTTGCGGGGTCTATGGCCACTACACACATGCTTTCCCACACTTGGAGCGAGCTCAGCAACTTTGGGTTGATGATGCCCATCGCCAAGGGCATGCGGCTCCTCAAGCACCACCCAACGCCCCGCAACCTCAGCAGCCACCTTTGGTGCTGCAAAACCCCTTACCAAACCAAGGCATAGTGAACACTCAGCTGTTAGCTCCCCCTCAAGTCAACATGCCATCACAACAACAACAGATCACATACGCCGCCCCTGATCAACCCATGTTTGACTCAGGTACCCACCACTTGTTGATGATGTCATCCGCTGATGTCAACCTCCAGACCCGTCGGAACTAATATGGATCCACCTCTGAAGCCCCTCCCATCGATGAAACCACTAACGCTCATCCCACTAATCAGGCGTTACGTATCCCTCCACCCCCAATAGATGGCACTTCCAAAGCATCTCATTTCCCACTTCGCTGTATCAATAATAACCCCAATGCGTGCGCTGCATCAAACTACAACATTGTAGATGACTTAGCCCAATCTCCCGCAGCCATGTCTGTGTTAGATGTCTTGAAGAACTGCCCTTCCCAGTGCAAGACTTTACTCTCAGCCATTGGGGCTATTGACCCAAATGATTCGAATTTGATGGCATTTGATTTGGACCAGTCCGAACCATGCTTGCCTTCCACCTTAGCATTCCAAGTTTTTGTTTCTGTCTGGAATGTTGTCAGCCATCGATGCATCATTGATGAAGGTGCCTCCACATGCGTTATGTCTACATACGTATGGCAGAAGTTGGGATCCCCTACCCTTCAGCAGTCCACCACTGCATTACGCACCTACGACGGTCGTTCGACTCATCCCCAAGGTCTCCTAGCCAATGTCCCTGTCCAGTCAGGTGGTAAAACCGTCCTCATCGATATCGAGGTCATCAACGCCCAGCTTGATTACAACCTCTTACTCGATCATAGCTACATGTATGCTATGCGGGCGGTAGCTTCCTCTGTCTTTCGTACCATGATGTTCCCCCATGACGGACGTGTGGTCAAGATTGACCAACTCACTTACTATGATCCAAATGCCCCTGCTGCAACCGAAAATGTTCTCCCCATGGTTGAACAACCTGTTAATGGTGCCACTACCTCGTTTGTTTCCTCCTTGGGACCTGGAGTTTACTCAGACCCGCCGATGATATCCACCTTCCAATCCATTCCTCCCCCGTCATCTACGCCCGAAGTGTCTGACTTATGTACCTTGTCCCACGATAACCAAACACTTAACAATCAACCACCCTTGTTGCCTAAACCACCCTTGGTACCTAGCCACATTGGTGTTACACCTATCCATACAATCCCCTTCCTAGTCCCTCACTTAGGAGTAGTAAGCGCCCCGGTCATGGCTACCCTTAGCCTCCCTGGGTTAACCTTGCGATTACCCGTCTGGTATCTTTTTCCTCCCGTTCCCCCGTCGACACCAAGCGTTGTCCTACAACTGGTGCAGCCCATGGCTACTACCACTCAGCCACCCCCCGGTGTCTCTACCCCTTCATCCTCCGTGAATCCCCCTCCTCCTCCCAAATCCACTGGGGGCAGAGGCCCTCAACCTTACACTGCTGTACCACCTCCCAAGATAGTAAAAAACCCCCCCGTGTTTCGTGCTCCTCCCAAATGCCCGTTGTGCGATGAGTTAGGCCATGCGACTCATCAATGTCCATAGTTACTGCCATTACAGGAACACATGCAGATGCTTGTCGATGACCCTAGTATCTCGGTTGTCAAACTAGATCCAACCCCTAAGCCTCGCGACAAATCCCTGCGCACTAACCACCCCTGTGCCATATGCGGTGTTTACGGGCATTACTCACATCACTGTCCCGATCTCCCCGATTACAAAGCAGCTCTCTATGAGATGAACAATCTGGATCTTGAGACGGCACCACCCACCATTGAAGAGATTCACCCCCCGATCCCACCCTCATCCGAGGAGATCAACACCATTTACATGATATCTTCAACTACCATTCCCTCGTCAACCGATTTGACGTCCCACACTTTCTGCACTGATGAGGAGATTCTTGAGGCACTCACTGTCCCGGAGTATCCCTGGGATGACATGCATCATCGTTCGTATTTCCTCCCAGAAGCATCTTCCTCTAGCACCGCTACCCAATTTGCGGTTGAATCCAAATATTTCCTTCCTACAAAGGTCGACTGGTTTAAGGACCCTATTCCTGCTCCGGATGCCTTTGAGGAAGGTAACATGGCCAATATTTCACCCGTCATCGAAATTGACATCGCTACACGAGGAGGTACACCTGAACTCATAACTTTAGGAGCCTCTTGCAGTGAGCATGAGATTGAGGAGTACAAAAAACTCTTCCAGGAATTCCGTGATGTCTTTTCCTGGTCCTATACTGAGATGTCGGGTCTCGACCCCGCCATTATAGAGCACCACATTGACACATGGCCTGATGTACCCCCCGTTCATCAGAAACAGCATCCCATTCATCCTTCCAAGCTACTCGCCATCGAAGCAGAGATTGAAAAACTTCGCAAGGCAGGATTCATTTATCCTATTGCTTATACCACCTGGGTTTCAAACCCCGTTCCCGTTAACAAAAAACAAGGCACCATTAGAGTATGCACTGAATTCCACGATTTAAACCATGCCTATCCCAAAGACAATTTCCCCATGCCATTTATTGACCAGTTCATTGATGCGTGTGCGGGGCATGAAGTCCTCTCGTTCATGGATGGTTTTTCTGGATACAATCAGATTCAGATCCGAAAGGAGGATCAGTACAAAACTGCCTTTACCACCCCATGGGGCACCTTTGCCTATCGCGTCATGCCTTTTGGCCTCAAAAATGCTGGTGCCACCTTCCAGCGGGCCATGACCTATTGCTTTCACGACTTGGTCCATATCTTGCTAGTCTACCTTGATGACCTTACAGCTCGTTCCCGGAAACGATCAGACCACCTTTATGACCTTCGGCAAGTTTTTCTGCGTTGTCGCAAATACCAAGTCCGCTTGAACCCACACAAGTGTGTCTTTTGCATTTCGACAGGCCAATTGTTGGGTTTCATTGTTCCCCAGAAAGGAATTGTTGTTGACCCCCTAAAAGTCCAAGCCATCTTAGACCTTCCCTCTCCTCGTACGCTCTGACAGCTCCAAAGTCTGCAAGGGTGATCCAATTTCCTCCGTCATTTTGTTCCTGATTATGCTACTACTGTTCATGGTTTCTTGCACCTTCTCCGTACCCACGTACCCTTTGTCTGGGATCAGCAAGTAGAAGCCGCATTTGGAGCCCTCAAGAAATATCTCACACAAGCCCCCTTGATCTCCCCTCCGGATTTCTCTCAAGACTTCATCCTCTATGTCTCGGCATCCGAGCACGCTGTGTCTGGAGTCTTGGTTCAAGAAGTCATCTCTCACCAAGAGCATGTCATTTACTACGTTAGACAGACCTTGGCTAGTCCACCCCTACTTTACCCATATGAGGAGAGACTAGCCCTAGCTGTGGTCTTTTCCATCCAAAAACTACGACACTACATCTTACTTAGTCATACCACAGTCATTGCCGACTCCAACCCCATGGTCTATCTCCTAAATCAACGGCTTTTGCAAGGTCGTGTTGCTAAATGGGTCATTATCCTCCAGGAATATGACCTCACTTTCCGAACACCTAAGAGCACTAAAGTCCTTGCGCTTGCCCAGCTCATCACTGATCTCCCTTCCCTTCTCCCCGCCCCACAAATCTCCGATGAGTTACCCGACAATCACTTGTTCACTATCTCGTCTGATGACCCATGGTACGGTGATATTTTTTTATACCTGCGTATGCAGAAGTTCAGACCAAAAGTCACCCGTAATGGACGCCGTCGCATCCGTCACCAGGCCTCTCGATATCTCCTCTTAGGCGATGTCCTTTACCGACGAGGGGTAGACACAATTATTCGTCGTTGCCTTACACACGAGGAAGCTGAACACATCCTTAATGACTATCATAGCAGTGCCTGCGGTGGTAATTTCTCAGGGATGGCCACTGCCCAAAAGGTCATCCGCGCTGGATACTTCTGGCCCACACTTTTCACCGACTGCATCACTGCGGTCAAGCATTGCCATAACTGCCAACTTTTTTCCCCCAAGGCCCAGACACCACCTGCTCCTTTACACCCAGTCATCACCGTTGGTCCCTTTTGTAAGTGGGCCATCGACTTCATGGAGTGTAGACCCCCGTCTGCCAACGGCCACAAATACATCATCGTCGCCGTCGATTACTTCACCAAATGGGCCGAAGCCATGCCAACCTTCAATTGTACCACTGACACAGCTGCCCGTTTCTTTTTTAACCATGTTATCACTCGAATCGGGGTTCCTAAACAGTTGGTCTCAAACCATGGTTCACACTTCGAAGATTCCGTTTGGCGCGAGTTATCCACCCTCCTCAAATTCGAACATCAGTTCTCCTCTGCTTACTATCCTCAAGGGAACGGCCAAGTAGAGGCCATTAACAAAATTCTCAAAACCATCCTCCAATGCACTATTGACCGACATAAGTCCAATTGGCACCACATGCTCTTCCCCGCCTTATGGGCTTACCGTACATCCACTAAACATGCCACTGGTTTTACCCCATTTCACTTAGTTCACGGCGTAGAGTCTGTCCTCCCCGTCGAATGTCAGATACCTGCCTTACATATCGCCGTTGAGCTTCTCCCCGATACCTCCCCACTTGAGCAACGTTTGCTATCCCTCGAACAAGCCGATGAAGACCGTCGTGCCGCTCTCTAGACCATTGAAGCTGCCAAGAACCGCTCCAAAGCTGGTTACGACAAACACGTACACCCTTGAACTTTCCACGAAGGGGACCTTGTCCTAGCCTATGACCAAGCCGATGAAAAAACCGGCAAAGGGAAGTTTGAATCCATGTGGCAAGGCCCTTACATCGTGCAGGATTGTATCGGCAAGGGGGCATACATTTTAGCTGACTCCCAAGGTCACCCTTTGCGCAACCCTCGTAATGGGTTGTATCTTAAACGCTTTTATCCCTAAATCACTCGCGGCCCCATTGGTCCGCATTGTACAGTTTGCTCTCTTTTTTGTTTTTTACCTTTTTTACCGTGATCTTACATTCTTCATTTTTGCATGACCACAGATGGACCATTTTCCACCTTATTACACTGGCTTCACCGATGGAGCAAGCCGCTAGTCTCCCAACCTGGCTTCTGCAGCGTGGGTCTTATATTCCCCTTCCCATGAAATGATTCACCTTGACAGAATCTGCATAGGCGCTGCCACCAATAACCAGGCGGAGTATGATGTCATGACCGGTCTCCTGACTACCGCCCTCCAGCTGGGCATATGTCACCTTCATGTGTTCCTCGACTCCCAGCTGCTTGTCTCCCAGCTCAACAACTGCTACCAGGTGCGTGATCCCTTCCTCTTTAGAAAATTCCTACGCACAAAACAACTCAGCCGACAGTTTGAATCCATAACTTTCACCCATGTCCCAAGAGCTCAAAATAGTGTCGCGGACCAAATGGCCAACAAAATCCTAGATTGGCATATCAATCACACCATGTAACACCTCCATCATGCATCATCAGCTCATAGCATCTCATACAAATATATAAAAACCCAAAAAGACTGCATTGCATCAACATTTGCATCCATGTACATAAACCATAAACCACATTTGTATCCATAGGGGCATCCATGTGCCTAGTCATACATACATCATGTCGCATCGCATAAAATACACAAGGGGCATCCATGTGCCCAACATCCTAGACTACTTGCATCCATGTGCAATACAAACATATCACACATCATAAAGCGCATCCACGTGCGTACAACTAAAACAACATCGCAAAAAGATGCATCCACATGCATATATATATATATCAAAAAAAAAAAATACATGTCACAGTGCTATACATGTCCTGAGTACCCCTGTACTCAGCTATACAAAAATGTCTATACATCCCTAAAGCCTCATAAAATACATGCCATATCTACAAAACTCGCGGGGAGTCCCCTGTACTCCCTAATTAGAGTCATAACCTGCATCACTGCCTACATCTGCTGCCTCTGAGTCCTCCCCTCGCTCCTCCTCTAGCAAATCCTCATCCCCTACGGGCTCATGTGCCCGTGCCCTATCCGCCAAGATAGCCACCAGGATCGCAATGGATCTGAACTCTCAGGGTGCCCTCATGCAATCCTGAACCACATTTGGATCAACGTCCCACCACCCCTCGTCAGTCACCCCCACCAGTAAACGGTCTAGTAGTGCCTGTACGGACTCTAGCGTCCCCTCCGCATCCCAGCGACACACCTCCCCCCGCCTAGGCAGAGCTGGAACGGCCACAATCCCCCTCCGTGCCACATGCCCTGGCGGCGGCCTCGGGTCCACATCTGCAGATCACCCATTTGTCAGTAACACTATATCAATTAACTATCATATATAAAAATTGACATCCATAACATGCAAGCAAAACATATGTACCATCTGGTCCCCATGCCTGTCCCGGCGCCCATGGTGCCTCTGGATCTCCGGTGTAATCCATATCTCTATATGGATAGTCATCGAGTGTCAATGGTATCTGGACCCACTGCAGGTACAACTCCTGCATAAAATACCTACCAACATCGCTGCCACCATGGCGGCATATCATCTCGCCCCACCGCACCATCCGCGGCTCCCTCAAGCCTCCTGCTCTGATCGGCACCCGCAGCCGCAGTGTGGGTACCCTCTCCATAAAAAATGCACACAAGAAAGAACCATAGCAAAACCCCTTCCCAGATTCCTTCGCTGCTGTTAGCTGCCGCTGAACGCAGGTAAGGTACATCTGGCCCCACGCATAATAAACCCCATCCAGTACACGCTCCACCAGCTGCATCTGGCCCCCAGACACCTTCTCCGGCAACTGGGACCCCAAGACGCGAACCACACATGCCACCATGGCCTGTACTACTGGCTCCTACAGGTCTCTCACCAGAAGTGCATTCCTATGCACCCTAGCCTCTGGACTACAGTACCGCTCCAGCATGTCCTCCATATCTATGTCCGCGGATACCCGCGGCTACGTGTCTGCCACCCTACCCAGACAGGGCAACCCCGTCAGGAAGTATACATCTGTCAGGGTGAGGTCCACCCTCTCACCCTGCACTCTGAAGGCCTGTATGTCCGACTCCCAGAAACTAATCAGTCGGTTCAGCAGCAATGCTGCTGACCGCATCATGGGTACCTGGGAAAACTTTAGTAGTCCACATAGTCCCAGCACCGATCGCACAAGGCTTCCCCTCGGATGACGGCTACGATCTCTTCTGGAATCTCACGCTCTCTCCACAGAACCTACGGCATCCTGTCAAACACGCAGGGCAAACTCATCAGACTCATGTCAAACAAATAAACTTTGCTGACCCGGGGAAGTCCTAACAGCTCGCTCCAAAACGCGGCTTTAGACCCCCTTGTCGTGGTTTCCAACCACGGCTGTTTGGCCCACAGTCGCGGTCCAAAACCGCGACTGTCAGTCCTGAACACGCGGTACCAAACCGCGTGTTCATCCTCGGAACACGCAGTCCCATACCGTGTGTTCCGCATCGAACCCCGCGATCTCCACGCGCGTCATCCACCGTGGAACCCGCGATCTCCGACCGTGGTTTCCTCCTGAAAACCCACGGTCCACCCCATGTGGACTGTACAAATAAACTCTGGGACCCACTACCTACCCCCCGAACCCAAAAAACATGCAGGTATGAGTTTGACGAAATACCTGTATCTCCCGGATCTGAAATCGGCAGGTCAGATCGTCCAGAAATGCCACCTCACCTCTGGTCCACTCTGATCACTAGTCAAAGTCAAATAGTACAAATGACACTTGTCATATTGGACCTACTCACTATTTATAGTCCGTTGACTTTTTCTTGTTTTGGCCATTCTGAACCCATACAGAGTCTATTTTTCGCACCATTTCCACCATTGGAATCAGCATGACAAGACCATCCTGATGGTCACCTTGTTGCATTATTTTTTCCCCGTCATTTTTTACACATTTTTTAAATGCCACTAGTCGCCTCGGTTTGCATGCCACATCGGTCGTTCTCCGTTTTTCCCATATTTGATATCATTGGATTCATTTTTCCAAGCCGGTGATGATGCTCGAGATCATTCCTCGCTCTCACCCCCAAATTTTTCGGGTATTTTCTCCAAAACGCCCCCCGTCGCCTCGGTTTGCATGCCACATTGGCCGTTATCCATTTTTGACACTCTTTATATCATCGGATTCATTTTTCCGAGCTTGTGATGATGCTTGAGATCATTTCTCGCTCTCACTCGGTACAGTGTCAACATTATGTCCTGACACCTTGTTGTCTCGGTTTGCATGCCACATCGACTGCCATCGGATTGTTCCACACTTTTACATGAGCCATCCACTCCTGTCATACTGCAAATGTTTCGTTATTTTTCCACCATTTAATTCACCCCGCATGGAGGCCCACCAGTGTTCCCCCCCCTACCCTCATTCTTGGTCATCATTTATGTTCCTTGACTGAACACTTCCTCCTTGCCTGGCCATTCATTTTGTTCAATATAATTTTATCCCTTTTTCGGGTCGGACAAGTCCTTTACGAAAAAGGCACTTAGGGAGTTTCTATTAAGCTCTTTTCTGACTCCTAAAAAAATGAAAAGATCGCCGAGCAATCTTGCTTCCTTTCATGCTCGTTAAAGTACCTAAAAGGGCGTCTATCTGGTATAAGTTTAACCCTTTTCCAGACCTGGTAGACTAATTACGAAAAAGGAATACTCTAGTCACACCGGCTAGAAGAGTTCTTCATTGTATCATTTTATGTTTCTTTGGGCCTTGGAGACTAACACACGAAAAAGCAACCCCTTGGAGTCTTCTTATTTGCTTTCAGACTCTCTAAAATTGAAAGCAACCACGAGCATGAACTGTCTTGGGCTCGTAAAATCCACATGACATTACCATTCCATCATTTCAGAGTCTTCTTATCACTTTCAGACTCCTTAAAATTGAAAGCACTCATAAGCATGAACTGTCCTGGGCTCGTATAAATCCACACGACAGTACCATTTTTACACACACTTCTTCTAGTTCCTTAACCCATGAAGAAGTTCCCCGTGCCTCTTGGCACTATGATCGATCATCTCAGTAGCACCCCCAATCAGGTCTCCTTTGTTCAGAGTATTCTGCAGTCTCCTGCCATTTTACACCAGCTTGAGTCTCCCTCATCCCAATCACTTCCCAGTCCAGCTATGATCCCTTTCCCCTCAGTCAGTTTCATATGTTTCCCGATCATCCCCGCCATCATACTCTGAACAAAGGAAGTTTGAGTCCACCCACTCTACTTGCCCAGTTATTCCCCCCCCAGTTTGTCAGTCCTGCCATCAGTACTCTCACATTTCGGTTCTCCACCCCGCGCTCCTGTCAAGGAAACATCATTGCCTTGATAGTTACAGGTGTCCCTCTATCGACGACAGCCCCTCTATTCTAGCGGATAGACCCAGAGGTCCTTGCACCTTGGACCCATCACCATCTGTGGTGAGTGCCTACGGATCATTTTGAGAGGAGTCATCATTGCCTTTCCGAATGGTTGTTTCTCACATGCTTGACGTCAGCACCTTGATCGCATCGTTGAGAATCACACAGGGTTTATATCCCCTCCATTTTTGTGTTAAAAACCCCGGATTTCCCCCGACTCTAGCACATTGGTGAGTCACTTCGGAACACCCAGTTGTATGTTCCTGTGGATGTCCGGGCTGTGTTGGCAATTATATTCGGAAGCCATCCAATTATATGCTTCCTTGAGTACCCAGTTCAGTCCCAGATCAGTTCCAGTTCAGTGTACCATTGTGAGTGTGACCCTTGTCACAATGATCCAACAGCTCATCCATTCCTTTGGTACCACACTCAGTAGCACGGTTGATTGTTCCAGTGTATCAGTTCTTCAGCTCCGACATGGTCAGCCCAGCAGTATGTCCCAGATTTGGTGTCCCCTTTGGAATCTTATGATGTACACAGTGGTTCTCTATGTATCCTACAGGTCCCCCTTTTTTCAGGCCCTACAGTTATTTTTATGTATCTTGATACGAGCATGGGTATGCCCGCCTCGTCCATATATTGAGATTCTTCCTCATTCAGTATTTGAGGTCATGTATATTTCAAGTCCCCATATTGTGGACCCTGTTGTTATTGTTTTATATCCTGATACGAGCATGGGAATGCCCGCCTCGTCCATATGATCAGATGGTTCCTCATCCATTATTAAGGTTATGTACTTTTAGTTCTTGCAGTTTGTTCGGGATCGTTGTTCCAGGCTTCAGTTTGTTTCTTCTCTTCTCCATACCTCAGGAAAACCATATATGCCTTATGATGTCCATCGACCATACGATGAGCTCCTGCCCTCGCACATCAGGGGGCAATATGTTAACACCCAAAAAGTGTTCACTACCTCATCTACCACATTACATGGCTCATTTGTCCATTTTCCTACCATATTTCCCTTAAAAATCCTGAAAATCCCACTAAAAAGCCTCCAAAAGGTCACAAAACCATCAAAAAAGCCTCAAAAAGGCTAAAAAACCCCTTTTTCCTCCAAAAATATCCAAAATTCCTCTAAAATAGCAAAATCCCTCTAAAAAGGGAATAAAAAATATAAAATAATGAGGAAAAGAAGGAAAAAACCCTATACAACTGCCCTAAACCATATGGTTCCCAAAACCATGGGCCAGCACTCCACCACCAAAAAACTATAAATAGGTGATGGAGACCCCTTATTCCATATCCACAGTCATAAGCACCCTTACTCTGCCAAAATAGTTCTTGAAACCCTAGCTCACCCTTGAGCTACTTTCACCTTAAGAGCCCCTTTTGGCCCATTTCCACCATTGGAGAAAGAGAAGGAGCAAGTTGGAGCTTGGAGCAACCCTCTTGGAGCATTGCAAGAGCTTCACCAACCTTCACATTGGAGGTAAAATTAATACAAAAGCCATTCTTTACATCTTCTTTTTTCTGTTTCATGCACATGTTTAGAGTAATTTATATTTCTGTTTTAGCATTTTAATTTACATTTACTAAACTGCTACTAAGGAGTCCATTCTCCTTAGTAGGTTCTCATTTGCACAAGCCAGGGGTAAAACCCTAGCTACACCATGTTAAGCCGCAACTGCTTCTCTTTTTCTCCAAGCTCCACCAGTTGGGCCTTACAGCCAACCAGTTCTTCCTCTAACTTTTCTTTCTCCCCTTCTAGTTCTTCCATCTCAGGGGCATTTACCAATTGGGCAGCAGGAATCTTTAACTTCTTTTTTAGGGTTAGGATCTCTTGTTCCTTCCATCCAACAAATCCTGTATGCTTTTTCTCTTGGCTTATTCAAACTCTAAGGCCAACAATTGAGTTTGGAGCTTCTTCACTTGCCCCTTTAGATGTTTGTTCTATGTCTTCTCTAACCTCAACTGATTCTGAACCTTGGATTTATTTGATTGTTCCTTAGACATCTCCAAGGATTATTTCAGTGTCGTTTTGTATATGACTTCCTCTGTCTCTTATGCAGATTGATTAGATCAATTTCTGGGATTTCTTCCAGATTGACCTTTAATTCTGTGGCTTTTCTTTTAGTGGCCAGAGCCAGGCTTAAAGTATTATGGGCCAAGTTTCTGTTGGCCACCAAGGCTATGTTCTTCTTAGATATTCTCCTTACTTCTTCATACAATCTTGTCTTTGCTGCAATGTTGTCTGTAATTTCCTCATACCCTTCTAGGAGCTCTGCTCTGCTCGTGCTCAATGCAGTAGGTCCCTTGGGTGGTTTTCCAAAGACATGCTCTTTGACTTCAAAATGGGGCATTAGGAATTTTACTTGTTTCTTCTTTGGTTTCTCTTTCTGAATCTTTGCCACCTATTGATCAGCTTCTTCTACTTTCTGCCTCTTTGAAGCACTTTCAGGGCCACTGTCCATAGCAATGGGACTGTTGATTCCTTGCTAACTGGACTTTTCTGGGATGGTGACTACGGGAAAAACCATTTGCACTACTGGGACTCTACTAGATGAACTGGGTGTTGACGATGTTCCTTCCCAAAAAATGGATTCCATGGATTGGGAGGCCTCTGGAGGGTCAATGTTCATTTTCCTTTGATCAACATACTCCAACCAGTTTGCTCTTTCAGCCATGCCCGCCATCTCAAAGTGTTCATACCCCTTCCTATTTGTTGCTTTCCTCCTTTCTAAAAGTATGTGATGGGGATCATAATTCACTATTTCCTTGGAGGGGAATCCCATGTCCTACACTATCTGCTAAATGCTTGGGAGGGATGCTCTGCTCTTAACCATATAGGATCCCATTGTCCAACCGAAAATTATATCAAATGACCTTTTGTCATCTAGGAAGTGTTCACACTCAACTGTCAGCTTCTGCGTTACGAACTCCATGGTGAGTATTCTAGGAGTGAGTAATGCAGGCATCTCATATGGGGCATGGGAAAACCCATACACTTTGATCTTAGTGCTCTGTCTTAATAAAAACCAATCTCCCACCCCTTTTTCCATTGGTGGTTGCAACAAATATTTCATCTCAGGTATTACTCTAGGAAATATTTTCTGAAAAAACAAGAAGTAAATCTCATCCATGAGGTCGTTCATGAACATCTTGTAGTCATAATACATCTCTTTGGTCATCTGCAACACTGGAACTTGTAGGTTTTCATCATTGGCTGATAGGAACATCTTTAACAAATACGATTGGAGCCTAAAGGATCTAACTTTTGGAAACTCTACAAGTTGGGCATGGATGCTAATGGCTAGGGCTTAGTCAAACTTTAGACAGTCACACAGGGGGGGTGAATCAGGGTTGGATGGCTCAAGGGGACAAATATTGATAATGAACAGAAGGCTAATTAAGGGTTTGGTGTTATCATGGTTGATATCCAGCCCTAAGAATTGAGACAACATAGAAATTACATATCTAGATTCCTCTTTAAACATGTTCGCTTCGCCAGGAAAAGATCCTTCTGGGAAGGAGGCATCTGGGAGTAAAGAGGCATGGTAAAAACTCTTCTTGAGGTTGTCAATCTCTCTTCGAAAATGTTGAATTAGGGCTTCTAACTAATAACTCTGGGAATTTCAACAGAAATCTTCAGGCATGACTAGGGATTTCCAGATGGTCGGGGCATCTATGTAACACAAAATCTCTATTTTTGCGGCGTTCATGACCGCCCTATGTCTGGGGGAATAATGGCAGGAGCACTAGTCTACAAATTCAGGGAAATTTGGGGCTTGACTGGTGATAAAAAGGTGGAAGAAATACTGGTAAACTTTGGGGACATCTCTTCTTTGGATTCTCATGGCTTCTACACCTACTCCTACACTACTCTAAAAAGAAAACAAAAACTAAGTATAATCGAATTTCCAATGCAACCATGAAAACATATGGAATCTTGCAAAAATGAAGAAGTGAAAAATCAGAAGGCATGATATGAATGCTTGAAAATAAGAATGGAAAAAGAGTGCATTAAAGAAAATAAAATGAAATTTATGTACAAATAAAGAGAATGGAACCTTATCATATTTATATACAAATAAGGAAAACTGAGTGTTACGAGAATGATGAAATCTCACTGAGAAATATTTCTCAAGCCAATCAACAACCCAATCATTGGTATGTACAATGAAAATCAAAAGAATGACAAAAAGATTTTGGAAAATTTATGCTATGGAATGAATTAAATGAACCCAAAAATTCTTCTTAAACAATTTTCTCCTTAGAAATATTTTCCTGAACAAGATCAGCTAAATCAGATCCAATTTGTTCTAATTTATTCTCATAAAAATAATCGTAAATTGGTTGATTTGATTGGAAATTCTCAAAAAGATCAAATATCTTTTGAGTATTTGTTTGAGAAGAATTAAAGATACAAGATGTTATCAGTGTAGAACTAGTATCATTAACATCCTGATAAGAATCTTCTGCATCAAGCAATTAATTGTAAGAAGAAAATATTTCTTCATTAAATGATGAATCATAAAAGGAAGAGTTCTGAAAATAATCATTAGAAATAGTATTTATTTCCAGCAAAGAAGAATGACAAGAAGACATAGATTGATGACAAAGATAAGAATCTTCTTGATCTTCTTCATGTATCTCATAAATAACTTGTACCTCTTTAATACTTAACAATGGAGAATTAGAATCTGAAATACATGATTGAATGTCGTTGTTATCAAATAGATCATGATACATAGAAAAATATGAAGAGGAAATAAGTGTATGAAATTCATCTCTTTGTAGAATATTTTCAGATTGAGATTCCTTAAGAGAAATTTTCTCTTCAAAAGAGATATGTATGAAAGGTTTCAAATCAGGATCTGCTTCTTCTTCTAATGTAGTGTCATCATTTCGTGAAATATGTTTTCCTATAGAATCACTTAGGTCAGAAAATGGTAATTAGGAAAACATATAAAAAATTTCAGAACAATTAGTTGATTCAAGATCTATCAAAGGTTTAACATAATAATAAATATCAGAATATTGAAGCTCTTTAATTATGCTAGAAGAAGATTGTTCGATATTATGATCAGAACTATTCTCTTGTACTTTGGAAGAATCTTCTATAGAAAAATGATCTCCTTCATGATTAGTTAGACATTGAATTTCGCATGAAATAGACATGGGCATATCAACTTTTAGTTCATCAGAATCATCATATTGATTATGATCCATATCTAAAAAAAGAATGAAGTCATTTTTACAATTTTTAAATCCTTAGATTCTTCATGTAAATCTAAACCAAGAGGTGGATGACTATCAATGTATAATTCAGATGTATCATCCACTAATTGATCAGATTCATGTGAAATGGAACTATTGTGCTGAAACCATTCAAGTATCATAGGACAATCTATTATAGGGAATCTACAATAGAGATTAAAAATTCTAATTGCAAATTCTTCTAATGATTCACCCTTTTTAATAGTGAGTTGTTTCCATTCATCGCATAATCTAATGAAGTCGTAGTGTTCAAAAGAAAGTATGAAAAGATCTGTAAAATGTTCAAAAGAATGGATAGAGGCAAAAGGTAAGGTTACAAACCACTCTTTGATTCATCCTTCGAATGTGAAGGCTAACAATATGCACAAAACATCTTGATCCAAAATTTTGTTAACAAGACAATTATAAGTAAATTGAAGAACATGTTCGTGTGCTAAAATTTCTCCCTCACGATCGAATTTTACTTCTATCAATTGCTTCAGCAAATCTGTTTGAAAATGAAAACTAATTCGTCTAGAAAAACAACTAAATACAGATTCTTAAGCAGAAAAGGAACTATATATAGATTTTTGGGATGGATCCATAATAAGATAATCTGATTAAAGTGGATAGCTCAAATTACCTTACATGTCGGATGGCCCTCCTTTTAGGGCCATTTTTCGATGCCTTGGTTGTCTATGTGATGGAATAGTGTCCAAGGCAAACAACAAGGGATGAGAACCCAGCCAAAGGCTTCATATAATCCTATGCAAGTATTACCTTATCCTTGAGCTGTTTGGTGTGCTTAAACACCCACGGATATTCAGCCTCTGCTGGCACTCTTTGAGTTGGTGAGTTTGCTCCTTAAAAGGGAGACTTTGAATTAAATCTAAAATTAATCCTAAATGTGATTTGAAAGAAATCTACAATTAGTAATCCTACAACTATTAGAAGAAATTCTATAGTTACAGAAATACATATATGAACCACAATACTAACCTATCCAAATGTTAATTAAATTAATAACATATCCTAGGAGCAAAGTAATTTGAAATGGAGGAAATGATTTAATGCTCAAAAGAATAATTGGATCATCAATGATTTAAAAACATTTAAACATCGATGTCATAAGCACACCAATTCTAACATGAGAAGTAAAACATTATCTTCACTATGATAAAACTGTTTGAACATAGAATCGTTCATGCAATGATTAAACATAACCAGTTAACACATAAACTATAAACACATAGAAAATTGCTTGAATCTGATTATGATCCGATCAGTGCACAAAAAGAAAAATTTGATTAAATGCACATGAACAAATGGAAAATAATTGCAGAAAAGAAATTCTATTACCATCTCAGCTTGATAAAAACATTTACAAAGCTTTAAATTGATAATTAGTAGCCACTTCAAGCAGAGCCTACGATCTCCAATCTTTTAAACAAGAAACATTGATATCAAGAGAATCATAGTAGAGAAAGAAGAAAATCAGTTCTCTGTCATACAGAAATCATCCACTCCCTCTGGTAGCAGCGTTCCTCCTTCTTCCCAGTCAACAAAAACATTGCAAGAAGAATGCAGATATAGGAAGAATGAAAATCCTTCCATTCTTTACATACCTCCTCCCCCTTTCTCAGAATGATGAGGTCGAATTTATAGAAGTGAAGAGAAGTGGGAAGGATAGCATCAAATCCCCAGATGTCTAGTTCGTTCAACTAAGCAAAAATGACCAGAATCAATTTCTAGAAAATTCACCTCTGTTTGGTCACGTTCTTCTCCCAAACAGTTAATATATTTGTAAAACGGTTCACCTGGAGGGGTAACTGAGCCCATTTTGGAAGTGGGTTTTCAACCGTTTGAGCTAATTCCTCACGGTTTTCTCACAATCCCCCACGCAAAAACATGTCTTCTACAGGTGCGCGATCCATTTTTAAACTTCATCCTTCACATCAACAACAAATTAGGGTTTAGTGAAATACTATGCATTAACATTGTAAATAGTATGATATCAAAATCCAATTATATAAATAAATTATTAATATTGTTATTAAAAGTATATCGAATATAATTTAAACAATAATAATAATCTTATCAACAAGCAAATATAATTATTCTTTGTAAAATATAATACTTTGCTTAATGAAAAATTATTGACTCTTTCCATGATTTGAAAGTATGTTTTTTTTTAGGATTGAATTGAATTATAAATAACAAGGCCTTGAAAAATCTTTATCTTAAAATTATAGACTTTCCCAAAAGGAAATTTTTTATCAAATATTCAAGGCTTAGCAAAATTCAGTAATCCTTTCAAAGTTGAGAATTAAATGCACGGTTCCATTATTTGATATACACCCTTTCAAGTCACAAATCAAGATGATTAAAAATGAGTGTTCAATCAAATTATTCTAATCCGTCAAGATGCTCTTTAAACTTATTGATTCAATGAAGTTCAAATTTGTTGCCAAGACTACCGAAACATCATATGAATTTAATTAGTCAAAATTGAAGCATGTAAATGACTCAAACAAATTCAGATAAGGATAAGAAATCATTAAACAAAATAGTCGGAATCAAATGACAAGATCTTTGAAATCTCCAAAAACCAATAAAATGAATCAGCTTATGCAGTGAAGACCAAATCTAGGTGGGGAATGTGAAAGATAACATGTTAAGTTAACCACCGAGATTATGGAACCAACTGAAATGATAAAAACCAACACAAATGAATCAAAACGAATAAATAAAAATGAAAATAATGCGCATTCCGCAATCTGCAATCCACAATGTGGGTTGTGGGTTGCGGAAATGCAACTTCAAACAAATACAAACAAAGTGTCTGCAATTCACAATCTGCAATACGGGTTGCGAGCTGTGGAGAGAACAAACTCGAAAAGTGACCAAAAAGTTCCGCAATCTGCAATCTGCAATTGCGGGTTATGGGTTGCGGAACATAAAACACATCACAGAGTAAAAATCTTCGCGCAATCCGCAATTGCAAGTTGCGGGTTGCAAGCACATAAAGTGTGCTTATTTGAATAATTCTTTCTCAATCCGTAATCCGCAATCTGCATTTGTAGGTTGCAGGTTGTAGAATGGAAAAGTTTCAAACTCAAAAACCAAGCTCTTGCGATCCACATTGCGGGTTGCGGGAAAGACACATTTTTGGGAAAAATTAGTTCTTTCCGCAACTCACAAAAAACGCACAAAAATGCATAAAGTTTCAAAATGTTAACTAAATCAAATCATGTCAAAGGAAAGAATGCATGCATACAGGATGAACAACCCCAAAAAATTGACTAAGTTACCCTTTCATATAAAATTGGGGCTCCCATATTTTGGATAAAACATGGGATTTGTTGTGCCTACAACATGACGCTAGACGCACCCAATGCCGTTGAGCATCATTTTTCAACCAATCTTCAACCGACAGATAAGTATTTATTTTACCATGTTTTCTATGCTTGAAACGACATTTTTCACCATTGGTAAAAGGGAAACCACAACCTAAAACGTGATTTTATTGTCAAGTTATGAATGCACGTTAGTTTTTTTTTATTAGCTTGAAAACCCCTAAGTGAATCATTGATTTTCTTTCCAGTTGGGAATAGGGTAAATTTTTGATAGCCTCAATTAGTATTTTAAGTGGGGGGGGTCTCAGCCAAAAAATGCTAGGGTTTTCCCATTCGACAGCTGCCTCGGGCCATACTTGTTTTCAGGTTTTCTACTTTCGAGTTGGTCAATTTGAAATGGATTTAACCACTAAGATAGCTTCTCTACTAGGTATTTCCAATTGTATATAATTTCATGGTTCCTAACACCCACAACGTCGGTTCTGTTTGCTTACTTCCATCTCATGATACCGCACCACCAATGAGACAAGCTCATTTCAGTTCATTACCGTGGCCTCTTAGGTGGAAATTAAAAAAAATGGACATTTCAAGGATCCAAAACTTATAGTTTCCGTAGGTACAATGGACGGTAATTCATATTCTTACAAAAGTAATATCAATAATGTTCAAGCCCTTACCATCTAAGTTAAGGTGTTTTCAACCCACGAGTTCCTAGTTTCGTGAGGCACAAACTAATAATAAATGTATCATGAGGAGTTTAAATTCAAGATTATCACCCAGAAATGAAATTTTTCAGGAAGAGCATAAATCCCATTGCTCTATTTGGTTTGGTTTCAGCCGAAGCTAGTTCCTCAAAGTTATTCGAAAACCCTGAGCTTTCCAAGCCATTTAAACGAGCGAAACATTTGATTCTGAAACAATCAGTCTATGATAAAACCTTGGTCGAACTTTTCCTGAACATAAATATAATTAGAATGACTAAAATATGATTAGAATCATCAGACTGTGTATGTTATTGAAAGTTTTTGAAGACATTTTGGGAATGCTATATTAAAATATCTAAATAATTCCACATAAACAATCCAGTCATACATTGGTTCTTTCACACAAGTGAATATTTTCCTTTACCAAGCGATAATGTTATGATAAAACATAGCCAACATAAAAGAAATCTGATATCATGGAAGTAATGAATCTTATAAACTTGGTTTTCTTGTAATGAATATTGATAAGAAATATATCTACATGTTGCTTAGTCCCATTGCTTTAACATTAAAATTCGCTTACACATTAATTTGATTTTTCATTAGCACGTAGAGATGCAAAAGAGGGATTCCAAGCAAAAGTTCTGGATAACTGAATCATACTCCGATGTTGAATTTTTTACAGACACCCTGATGGAGAAAATATTCGAAGACACTAAAGAACGATGAAAATCAGCCCCGAATACAAGTGGGGAGAGATATATTATCTCATCAGAGATCAGAATGTACCATATGCATCCATTGAGGAGACGATGGTGTATCAAAATATCAAAAGATCTAGTCTCCATAAAGCTTCCACACAAACAAAATTATTCCCATGCTTCGAAGTCATCGGTTGGATTCTACCTCATGTAGACGTCAACACAAGAATCATAGTTGGGGAAAGCAAAAAAGTATTTGCTTCATTCCAGTAGAATCACATCGTTGCAACATTTAAATTAAGCTCTCCCAAACGCATGATGATAGATGACTGGATCATAGGAGTAAATATAGACCATTTCAAATATGTAAAAAAGATGATGATTCCAGGAAAATAATTGAGACATGGAGCAAGTGGGGAACATGATATCCAAAATCTAAGGACACCATTCAGGATCATAGCCCTGATGTTGAGCAGAATCTTCAGTAGGGAAGATGGAAATATATACAAGCTTAGTTGGGTACCCCTTATGTATCACATATCCTCCCATGGAACTATTTTCAACTGGGTATATATTATATCGGAAAGCATGGTATCAACGATAGCTGCAGCACAAGGAGTTTGACCCAAAAGAAAGCAGAATTTTTCATGTCCTCCTATCTGATGGATTCCACCCTACGTAGACATCCATTCCCTAAATTGGGATTTTTGTGGAATCATATTGAGTCCCCCCTTTATGTGGATTATCAAATCACATGGGACTACAAGTATGCGAGCTACTACAAGCTCATCTGTGAAGAACTAATCATCCCCTTGTATTGGTTGATTTTTAACAAAGAACCAAATTGCTTGTCGGATAATGCTATGGCAGTTATAAATGAATATGGAGACCACTATGTTTCTCTAGAAGGAACTTATATCAGGATTTATGGGGGAACCAAAGCCCCATCTTTGATGTCGAAGTATGTGATTGATTTTGTAGTACACAAAGAGGCAGTAAGGTAGGTTTTCATTAACAGGGTAGGTAATTTTTTGAATGAACATAAGAAGGCCTCTTACACTCTATTGTCATTTGTCATTGGGGCATACAAATTCGCTAAGGTGAAAGGTGCAGAAGCTTTCATAAAAGACTTAGAGGTTTTCCATTTTGGGGAAATAATTTTTGTGAGGAATGACAATTTGCAAAAGGTCGCCCAGCATTGTACGTCATGCAAAGTTCATTTTGAATACTCAGACCATTTCCTTAAGGATGAGGAGGTGTATTGGAGAGCAAGAAATATGACTGAGTTAAATAAATGTTTTGTTTGGAAAAGTGGCGCGGGCCGTAGTCATGTTGTTTATACTGCTAAGGAGGTCGAATTGCAAAAGCAAAGAGAATAAGCCAAAAGACTACATTCCGAGGAAGCAGAAAAACAAGGAAGAGAAGAAGGAAACAAAATGAAATAAGAAGAGGAAAGAAAAGAGAAAGAAGAGCAAGAAGCAGATGAGAAAGTTGCAGAATTGGAAATACAAAGAGAAGAAGAATACATGCTCAAGAAAGTTGTGGAAGAGGAAGAATCCCAAGGTGGAGGTCCAAATCTCCAAGACATGGATATAGATTTATGAGGGGTGTCAGGAATCACACTTACAGGGGGGAACCTCTCATTTATACAACTCAGACTCACTCCTTCCACCCCATCAAAGAAACACATAGTGGAAAAGATGGATACGATAGTCTTCGACTCAAAAAGGAAGACAATAACCAAAAGATCAGAAAAAAGACTGAAGATGAGAGAATAGCCTGATGTGGTCACCATTCAAGAGAATACCATAATGGAAGGCAACCATAAGGATCCCAAGTTCATAACATCAGTGAATGTAGCAATTGCACAAGCAAGTGCAGATAATGTTGATAAGCTAATGAATGACTTGGAGAGCAATAAGGAGAAGATGCTAAAGCTGAAAGACAACCTGGTAAAATCTAGTGGTGAAGGAATAGATCTGAAAGGAAAGAATGATGCTCTAATAAGTGAGAAAGACAACTTAGTGTCTGATTATCAAAATCTCAAGAGCGAGAAAGATGATTTAAATGTACAGCTTGTGATTATGGAGGGTGAAATACGTGCTTTTTACGCCCGCATAAATGAATTGGAGGGAAAGGAAATAACAACAAATCAACAAGTGGAAATCATGAAATCTCGTATGGACGAGCAGGTGAGGGAGAAAGAATCTATGGTGGAACAGGTAGAGTTGGCACATAATCAAAAGCATGATATGACCCCTTTTCATGAAGAGACATGTAAGATACAAGAATAGATCTTCTGCACACAGGAATTATTAACTGAAGAAATTTACAAGATGAAGTAGATGATAGATAGGATGAAGGAGATTTCTACAGATTCTCTGTCAATAAGGCATATGTTGGTTAACTATTTTAAAATATATAAAAGTAGATGGCGTGGAAGGAAGAAAATTTGGACTTCCCTGATCACCTGCTGAACAAGACGGTTGCGGTACTTAAATTTGATATAGCGCTTGAGTTTTGCAGGAAAGATTCTAGGAGGATATGTGTAGAAGTACCTAGGTCCATTGAAAAGTGTGAAGAGTTCTACAAGAGAATTTATCAAATACATGAGAAATGCCACATTGCATTGAATCCAAATATGGATAAGCTACCCACAAAATATCAACATTTAGTGGAGCTAAAGGGAAGACTGAAAGAAGACCTGGAGTATATCAAAAACTGGATGTGTTGAACGAAGAAGATCTCAACCAGTATATTAGGCAGGAGACTGTCAATGCTTATTTATTAGAAGAAAGCTACAAAGTTGTTGCCGAGGGAGTGACTAGTGTGGAAAATGAATTATCTATCCATGAAGTGTCTTTGAAATTATTAGAACATGTCCAATGTAATAGCATATTTGAAGAGACAGACTTATGGGATAATTACATTTATATTTTGGAGGGCCCACCCAAAAATTAATTTGTAATTTGTAATTAATTATATTTTTGTGCAAACACAAAAGGACGCATTTTGGGAAGTCCAAAGGTTGGGGTAGTTGAAATGAATAGTCATGTAGGGACAAAATATATTATAATATAAATATAGGGGAGGCATATTAGTAGAAAGGGGACTTTTTCTAGCATAATAGAAGATGGACACATTTTGTAAGAGAACTATTTTTCTGCTAATGAGAAGGACCTGTTTCCTTGAAAAAGCTTGCACATAAATGTTTTCTGTGGAATGACAAATTTGGAACTATTTCCTCTTTCATTCGTAATTCATACTGTGAGATCATTCTAAGCTGATTGAACTACTTCAAATGGTGATAAATTATTTATTTATCTATGCAAATGTTTACGTGTTGATAGAGTAATAAATTGTTTAAATTACATCAAATCTATCTTTGGTGTTTTTATATTGTGAATCTGAACACTTTATCTTAAACAACTATCTGTTGGGTTTGTATGATAATTTTCAGATTATTACTCTTACTTAAACTCGCTCGTGAACTCGCTCCTTGCAAGGATAGGTTAGCTTATCTTAGATTAGGACTAGATAACTGATAACGTAGGAGCTGTAAGATGGGGGTAAGAACCTACGCATAACTAGTTTGGTTTATACTTGTCAATTATATGCATTAGTTAGAAAGCGTTTGCATATTCATACTTTTAAACGTAAAATATAAACGGTGGATCAGGCCGCAACCGGTAAACAAACAAACCAATTCATCTACGGTAGTCGTACTGTTAACTGGACGGGTTCCCCACACCAAACAATGAGTAATCTACAGGGATTATTAATTGGGGAGAATCCTTGTTGTCGATGCTAGTATTTTCTGGGCATCAACAAGTTCATATTGAAAAATATCATTACTAACACCATGCTTCAACAAAAACACATGATACACACATACATTCATTTTTAGGTGTTTTGATTTCTCTAAGTACTCTGTAATATACCTATTTTTTATTAATTATAGTAATACTATATAGGATTGTGTACTTTAGAAAAGTCATATCTCTTGCATACTACTAAAATACCCATTGTTTTCCAAAATAAATTTCAAAGGTAGACCATTCTATTTCGGCAAGTTCCCATAGAGAATCAAATGCATGTATGAATGTCTGGATCTTTCTCACCTTCATCTTGTGAATAACGTAAGAAGTATAATTGGGATTTTGGTGACTGAGGTGTTGACACAAGACATGAATCCCTTTTAACATGCTTCAAACATCTTTTGCAGCTATCTTGTAGAACTATGATGGTTTAGTTGGTGCACTCTGTAGAGACGTGAACTGATAGATGAGAATTTGACACATACTATTGTTAAGAGAGGACATGTTCCTCATTTTAGAAAATGTACTTTTTCTACTAGGAAAATAATTTTATTTCCATGTACTAAAAACATTCAAATCACAATAATAGTATCTGTGAAGAGAAAGTGACATTTTTGTAATTGATATAATTTGAACATAGAACATTGTTGGTCTCGACTGTTAGCATATTGTTTCAAAAGGTTAGAAAAATTTCATATATATAATTATAGACAATAAAAATTTCTCCATATAATACCATCAAACTATTGAAATAGTTGTCAATGTTACTAGACATACAAGAGCTGCTTCTTTTCTTTGGCTATGACATAGTAATTTTTCTTTGGTTTTCAAAATCATTTAGTTGTCTAGTGGGGTTCTTTTACAAGTACGTACAAGACATTTTCTATACACATTTAGTATGTCAAAACAAACTTTTACATAGTCGTATGGGTTGAATTAAAATACAAAAGACACCATTTTCATAATCAAAGAGATGAAATTTTAATGAATATTTGATGTAAACAAATACTTGAAAGGTTGGTTATGGGATTGGATAGGGGCAAGGTTTTTCTATCTATAGTGCCTCTTCTTCCCCACCATTTTGTGCATACCCTGCAATCATCACTGTCCAAGAGATGAAATGTGGGTTGGGAAATATGTCAAACATATTGCATGCAAACTCTAACCAACCACATGAAGCATTCATTAAGTAGTGTGAGGAGGCACTCACTCAACAAAACTCTTAGATGAAAGCTAATGGATCTATTGAAGATAATATTGGTGAATCCAAGAACATGTTAAATCTATTTCAACATCATGAAAAATAAGCATACAAATTAAGCACACAATTTTTCCTTGATTGATGCCTTCTTCTCCACTTTCTAGCTTTAAATTCTTGAGTGTATTGGGTGCCTCTCACTTGCAAAAACCCTAGGGTTTGTTCTTCTTTTATCTTGAATGCTAAAACCCATTCCTCAAATGAAATTATTCAACTATCTACATGAAGGAAAATTCTTCAACCAACTTCCCCAAGGAAAAAATACAAACCCTCTTCCTCAATAAAAAATATTCAAGCAACTACAAGGAATTCTTCAAATAGAAAGGGTGAATTTAGGGGTCGTTTTCCCTTGGAAATCTACAAATCTAAAGTAAGAATCACCAATTTTAGAGCTTGTATGATCCTCCATCCTTCCAATGTTTCAAGTTATTTTTTAGCTCTTTTATTTTTGTGTTTTAAGAATGAAATGAACTCCCTTTGCTCTCATATTTGCGCACAATTTTTATTTTTTAACATTCAGATATTACTTGGCGCTAAACTAGACACAATATGCCTATGAAATTTTGTCCCAATTATTGTCTCGATTAACATCCTCAATAGAACCTAGTCTAACGTCCTTAATAGCGCCATGCTTAGCATTTACTTTTGGCTAAAGTTGCACATGAATGTTCTTGCAAGATGTAATTCATTTGGGACACCTTTTGTGGTGTCAAGTGCGTCATTTTTAGCATCCATCCAACGAAATATAGTGAATCTAGGTGACCCTAATGGCATATGAGTTACCTTAATTCCACCTAAATGACCCTAATGGAATTTGGTTGTCCATACCAACATTTGAGTTACCCTAATAGAACTTGAGCGACCCTAACAACATGATGATGATGCTAATGATGCATGACGTCAATGATGTTGGCACTAATGATGATTTGACTACAAGATGATGACTATGACAATGACCACTACATTGACGATCAGGACCATGATGATGAAAATCATCATGATGAGGGTGATGACAATGATGATGATTATGATGATATTGTTTATTTGTATGATGTCAACAATGAAGACTTGGATGATGGTGAAAATGACGATGTAGATTCCAATGGTGACGATGCATATCATTATAGAACTTTGATTTTAATTATTCCTAATGGCATCTAAATTATGCTAATGACTCCTAAATGACCCTAACGGAACCTAAATGACCCTAATTGCATCTAAATGTTTCTAATTTGAATGACCCTAATGGAACTTGAGTGATCCTAAATACATGACAATGATTCTAATGATGCATGATGACAATGATGTTGGCATTGATGATGTTTTGATTACTAGATGATAATCATGACAATGAGCACTGCATTGGCAATCAGGATGATGACATTGAAAATTATGATGATGGGTGTGATGATGATGATATTGTTGATTCATATGATGTTGATGATAATGCCTAGGATGATGATGACAATGAAAATGTCGATGTCAATGATGATGATGGTTGTGATTATACAACTATTTGATCTTGATTGATACTAATGGAACCTAAATGACACTAATGGAATTTGAGTGACCCTAATGCCACATAAATTACCCTATTCGCATTCATTTGTACCTAGCACCATTTGAGTGACCCAAATGTAACTTGAGTGACCCTAACAACATGACGATGATGCTAATGATGCATGATGACAATTATTTGGTATTGATGATAATTTGATTTCAAGATGATATGGTTGAAAATGAGCACTACATAGATGATGAGCATGAAAATTATGATGATGAGGGTGATGACAATGATGATATTGTTGATTTGTATGATGTTTTTTATGATGACTAGGATGATGGTCATGAAGATGATGTTAATGACGATGATCCATGTTATTATAGAACTATTTGATCTTGCTTGATCCTAATGCCGCTTAAAATAACCTAATGGAATATGATTGACTATAAAGGCACCTAAATGACCATAATGGCATCTGATTGTCCCTAAAAACATTTGAGTGACCCTAATGGAAATTTTGCGACACTAATAGCATGATGATGATGCTAATGATGCATCATGACAATGATGTTGGCATTGATGACGATTTGATTACAAGATAATGAGAAGTATATTCATGATGAGGGTGATGAGGATCAAAATTATGATGATGATGATGACAATGATGATGATGATGATGATGATATGTTTGATTTGTATGCTTTTGACATTGATGACTAGGATGGTGAGAATGATTACAATGTAAATGTCAATGATGATGATGCATTTTATTATAGCACTATTATTTGATATTGATTGATCCTAATGGCACCTAAATCACTCTAATAACATCAAAGTTACCCTAAAGGCCCCTAATTTAACCTAATGGAATATGATTGTACTTAACAACGTTTGAGTGACTCTAATGAAACTTGAGTGAGCATAACAACATGATGATGATGCTAATGATGCATGATGAAAATGGTGTTGGGGTTGATGATGATTTGACTACAAGATGGTAGCGATGACAATGTGAACTACAACAATGACAAGGATGATGATGATGAAAATTATGATGATGAGGATGATGACAATGATGATGATGATTATGATGACAATGATGTTAATGAAATGATGATGATGCATGCAATTATACACTATATGATCTTTACTGATCCCAATGGTACCTAAATGAACCAAATTGAATATGAGTGATTCTAATGGATTGTAGATGACCCTAATGGCATCTTGTCATCCCTAACAACATTTGAGTAACACTAATAGCATCACGATGATGTTAATGATGCATGCTGCCATTCATGTTGGCATTAATGATGATTTGATTACAAGATGATAATGAGGAAGATGATCACTACATCTATGATTATGACGATGAAACTAAAAATTATGATGATGGGAACAATGAAAATGATGATGATGATGATGATGATATTGTTTATTTGTATGATGTTGATGATGATTACTAGTACAATGATGACAACAAGTATGTCGATTTTAATGATGATGATGGTTAATATTATAGAAACATTTGATCTTGATGGATCCTAATGGAACAAACATGACCCTAATGGCATCTAAGTAACCCTAATGCCACCTAAATGACCTTAATGGTATTTTCTTGTCCCTAACAACATTTAAGTGACCCTAATGGAACTTGGGTGACCCTAAAACCATGACGATTATGGTAATGATGAATTATGCCAATAATTTTTAATTGATGATAATTTGACTATACAGTGATAATGATGACAATGAGGACTACATCGATGATGAAAAATATGATGTAGAGGAAAATGAAAATGATGATATTGTTGATTTCTATGATGTTGATGAAGATGATGATGAAGATGATGATGAAGATGATGTTGATGTCAATGATGATGATGCATGTGATTATAGAAATATTTGGTCTTGATTTATCCTAATGGAACTTAAATTACCTAAATAGAATTTGAGTGACCTTAATTGCACTTAAATGGACCCAATGGCACATGGTTTCCTCTAAAAACATTTTAGTGACCCTAATAGAACTTGAGTGAAACTAACAACATGACAATGATGCATGATGACAATGATGTTTGTATTTATGACCATCATAGAGCCAAATCCTAGGCTCTATCAAGCGCCGAGAGAGATCAAATATCCCTAGGTGCAAACCTCTCCTCGAAAAGATCCTTGACTGAAATACCTGAGAAGAGGTTTTCACTTCGGCAAATTTGATCACTCTCAGCACTTGATAGAGCCTAGGATTTGTATCTAGGCTGGTTTCAGTCGTGGGTGGTGACACTAAACTAGATTTTGATTAGCATTGTAAGGAACAGGTTAAGTTGAAAACACAAATACATTTACGAGGATTATCATAATGTAAGTAATAAGTATTAAGGATTGAGTAAATTGTTAAACGGGAAAATAGAGACAATTCGCCTAACTTTTTTTTCCCGATTCTCTTTTTGTTGATCTGCGTTTTGTTTTGTTTTTTCTTGTTGGCTGTAGATCACCTTCTTGAGGTTTCCAGTGTAGACCTAGGTACTTCGTGGTTCAAGGAACCAACAAAACCCCTATTCACTGGCCCTTTCGACAACAGGCTATGCGCAGCCTGAGGTCTCACCTGAGATGAGTCTGAGGGGGTGGTTGCGGAATCAAGTTTCCACAACCAGGTGATGCAATGGGGGGGGGAAGGATAACAATAAGTGAAATGCCTTGTGGGTTGCACGGACAGATAACTGTGTGAACCCTCTATTCTGCGTCGGGTACTTCGGCGCGCAACCGCGCTTGCGCACTGGAACCTCCAATGACTGTGCGATACAGGATACCTTTGTGTTATGACAGTAAGCTATCAACAACTTACCTCCCAGCAACCTTTAATGACTCAGCGCATCAACCAGACTGCGCGTCCCTGCCAAGATGTTTAATTATAACTACTCTACTTAACATTCTTTATCCCTTCATTCCGTTCAAGTTCTTATCATTAATTTGTAGAAGATGAATAAACATACATCATTGCGCACTCCAACGCTGCGCATAAATTCAATGTTTAACTATATGACCCGTTTGACATATTCATACATTCTTAGATTCATAAGCGTTGAATACTTAACATTCCTCCGTGCATGTATTACTTAACATATTATTCCCATTCACTGTGGTGAATACATATAAAAGCAATCAGATAATAGAAGTCTTCAGCATTAAACATTCATACCAAATAAAATGGACAATGATAAACACACAATAGTCACATAACATAGAATTTAACGTGGTTCACCCCCCGGATGGAGGCTACATACACAAGAACGGTTGTTAATATTTCTCTTAATGGGAAGGGTACAACTGTTCTTAGTTTGTGCACTCAGCTAAAGACTCTCTTCTCTCTCAGATAGGTCTCTGCGCACTTAGCTGTAGAGCCTTTACAATGGATTTTCTAAGCTAAATATTCTACAATGATCAATTCTTAGCCAAAATGAAGAGTCCCCCGTTCCCTTACAAAATTGTTCCTTATTTACAGATCATGCTCGTAGGTCATGTCTTTACAATTATTAGGTCGAAACCATAAGGTTTTCAAAAAATGGCTTGGCTAACTACCACCCTAGCTATCTCCGTCGACAGCCTGCTCCACCTGCTCCAGCTGGGCCACTCATGGCTCACACGCTCTTCTGACATCCGCAGTCCTCAAAACAGTTACAAGTGCATCATGGCATGTCCCTTTCCACTCCTTCACCTGCATGTCACCATTGGCGTCGTGGCCTATCTTCTCAACTACTTTCCACCACATGTTCGAACAGGTCGCTTTCATTTTCCATCCACCTGTTCCTTACCCAAAATAGGTCATGTCCTCGTCTGACCTTTACCCCTGCCATGAGCCCAAAAATAGCTCATGCACTATAATGCGCATCGTCCTACTTGCGTGACCATGCCTTGGCCATTGCTGTCGCGCGACATGCGCAATAACTCAAAATTGTCTGCTGCCTGCCGCCACGCACAATGCGCTTTCAACAAAATTGGTTCACTTCCTGCCACAATGCGCAATGTGCAATTATCAAAATTGCCTTTTCTTCCTGCTGCAGCGTGCTATGCATGGTTTTCCATACTTGTATATTTTTCCAACCCACCTAGACCCCTCCCAACAAGCCCCTAACACTCACCTGTGGCTCGTCCCGAGCCACTTCCACTTGCAGAGCCTGGTGCCGCATCTTCCATCGTCCCAAGCTTTAGTGTAAAGCTTTGTAGAGTTCCTGCTAACTCCGCAACTATGTCCTTGGCTTTCTGTTCAAACCCTTGAAGCGTCTCTAGGGTAGCGTGTGAGACCTTCTCTTGAGCCACTTGTTCCTGCATGGTTCCTTCTGTCGTATGAATTTCTACAAACTTTGCGTCGAATTGCTGCATTAATTCGAGGCCTTCTTTCTCAATAGGCTGTAGCCTGTCCGATGTGGCAGCCTCTTTCTCCCTCAGTGTTGCCAATTCTTTCTGCAGGTCCTTGAACTAATTAAATCTTTGCACTTTCTCTCTGGTCGGCCCATTCCTCATATGTATACTTGCATCCTTTACCTGCTGTTGCTTCTGTTCAACTTCTACCCTTACCTGCTACAGCATAGGATCCTCACTCAACCCAGTTACCACTGTAGTTATGCGCTCAAGTAAGTCTTGGCATTTCGTCACTTCCACCAAAATGCCATCCAAGGTTTCCTTGATGTCCTTAGCTGGAGTTGGGCACTGATCTGGTGGAATGATAGGGTGCCTAGCCTCCATCTCTGCGATTTTCCCTTTATAAGAGGCTTCCATTTCTATTTTCTCAAAGGTAAGGGACTCTACCTTGGCCCCAATTTTCTTTATTTTTTCCTCCATATCATCTTCTTCCTCACATTCTTCAATGTTTGCACACACAACTCAAATGGTTTCCTTCAGCTTCTGGCCCTTTTCGTTGGCTGCACTCAATTCTTGCTTGGTGTTATCTGCTTCCTACCTTAACAGATTTATGCCTTCAGTTAACTATGCACACTTATCATATGAGGCGAGGCCTCTCTCATGAGTTTCTTCTACAACTCTAATGTGCATCTCGTTCAGGTCCTCCAGGGGCAGGGCCCCAATATTTAGGTCAAGGCGCCCAGTCTTTAATGCTTCCTTAACCATTTCATTCGGATAGATCAGGTAGCCCGATTCAAGGTTCAAGACGCACGGATACTTACTTCCAGTAACAGGCAGTCTTCTTTGCGTAGTTGGTCCTCCTGACTTCCCATTAATACCTGAACCTGACTTCCCCAATCCCATATGGGCTACCAATGTCTTGAACTCCTCCACAACTTGGATTATGGTCAATTGTAGTTGCTCTTGCTTAGCCTCTTTCTCAGCGTGAGTCTCTTCCCATACCTCCTAAACCTTGGTTGCAATGGTCTCGCAATCATCTGGATGTAGTTGTGGCCCGTACTCAGGTTTTTCAGCCTTCCTCTTTGTGCATCGGCTTTGTGATTGTGAGGGGCCGTCAGTGGCCTTTGTCTTTCCTACTGATGTGGCTGTATTTTGGGTTTGCATGTCAACCTTTTGTTCCTCAATCGGTGTTCCATCTGGTAGTCCTCCCTTCTTTCCCTTCTTCGTTGGTGTTTCTCCCCTGTCTTCCTGATCTGTTTCAGTATCTTTTTCATCGGTGTCTTTTACATCAATCTTCTCCTGAAGAGGTTCTATGTTCTCCTCGTAGTCTAATGCATCATCGCGTGAACTTGGGAATTTCCATTTGGGCTCCCATCGCTCCATAATTCCCTCGATCACCTCCTTATCCAGTCGATAAATCCTGGATACCATAAATCATGCTCTGTTATGTCACCTCTTGGATGAATGAATGTTTGGTGCCTTTTCACTTGAAACCTCATGATGCAGGTATATTCATCAGCTAGTGGTTTGGAAATGTGCGGTGTTGTCATAATTGCTTCGCACAACTGGTGATAGTAAACATAAAACACTTCAGCCATTTGGCATTGCCTAGACTCCTTTGGGCTTTCCCATAGATTGACAAAGCACGTTCCTTGGCCTTGTCCAGCTAAAGTGGCAGCTCCCTGGTAATTCTATGGCTCCTTCCATCCTACAAGGGCTATCAACACTAGTATCCAACTAAAATGGAATGGTGTTCCATCGTCTTGGGTATCTTGAACATTTGCCAGAAACTCGTTCAGTAAGAACTTGCACCAATTGTAGGAATTCCTGCGCAATACATTAGAGGCTGCCCTGATTGTGACCGCGGGTATTCAGGTGGTCTACATTTGTGCAACAAATTTCCTGCAAGTAACTGGGTCGTAAACTGTGTAGCGCAGTCATTAATGTCGACCGTTGGGAACCCCTGTCCCTTGCGCGCTACGCCGAACTCTTTTTCTATTTTGGCGCCAAGGACTTTATCATGTGCCTTCTTTATAATGAGGTTAGCAGGGCCCTCTCCGTGCTTGTTTAGTCCAGCGATTTGATGGACCAGGTCGATACTGATATCGATGCAGGTGTCCAACCACATGAATCCTTCATGCACGCAAGTGAGAAGTGTGCGCACTACGGTGGAAAACTTAGCACTTTTAGTGAAGTGCGGCATTTGTAATAAGTTTAATAAGCCTAATGGCCATATGGCCCTTAGCCATTCTTGAATTTCCAGCCTACCGGTGTCGGTTTCTGCATCCTTGACCCAATTGATATAGGCATCTAGTCTAAACTATGGGTAATTTTTCAGTGTTACCAGCATATTCTCCAGTAAGTCTTGATCATCTAGTTTGCAGCCTGGTACACCACCCATCAAATTTTCCTCAATCTTCACCCTAGTAGAGATGGTGGGTAGCCAAATTTCGTATTTGAAGTTCTTTTCTATGTTGACTGGTGGGGCATCAAGCTTCCTTGGGGGAATGTAGTCTGGCACAGGATAAAACAATAAGACTTGAGCCGAGGCTGTTTGCTGTAATGGCACTTCAGGGCCCCCTGCTCTGAAGCTATTTCTTTGCCCTTGCTGCTTCCGACAGCCTGTCGTGCTAAACTTCTAGATGGACCGAGTTTCATCGCCATCATTGTTACTGGAATTCCTGCTTGCTCAAATATCCAAGAGATATCTTCTAACTCAAATGGTTCACTTATATGATGCTCTGGTCACTCGGATCTTGTCCAGTTCAAACACTTCATCAAAATGGCTAAGTGGCCAAGCGAGGTCTATTTATAACCGATGCTAGCCTGCTACATGGCCTTCCGTGGTTTCTAAGGCCTTAAAATCCCTATTTATTACCAATTTGTGCATATTATCTTGGCGCTATCATCCGATCCTTCTCACGATGCGAAGGTTGTTGCCTTAAATGCGAAAAGGTTTCCTGGCAGGCCAGCTTGTCAGCTCCATCGAATCCGCGTTAATGGTTTAGCCTACTAGCTAGATTTCGGTATGAACTGGTCACTTCCGTCTTTAATAGGTTCCAATATGTCACATCTATTTTTAAATTGTGAATTGCCCTAGTGCCACCAATTTGGTTAACGACCCACTAACCGACCGACAGATGTCATGGTAACGGTTTCCGTCATGATGTGCTCGCGGTCTAGGAGGATGTTTTCTACGGGACGCGCATTGGGTGTCATCTTCTGCACGACTGTCATCCTATCTTTTTGTGCAATGAGTATCTTGGCTTGCTCTGCGCAGCTGCTCTTCTCTTTTTTTTTTCTTTTTTTTTGCACGCAACTTTAGCAGTGTTGTGCAATAAACTTCCCCGACTCATCCGGAACCGTGCGCAGCCAGACTATCATAGTAAAGATTTAGTCTGCTACCATTTATCAAACTTGGTAAGGTATCTCCGGCTAATGTAGCTAACTGGACTGCGCCACCGTTAGTAACATGCATTATAGTATATGGGCCAAGCCAATCCATCTTAAATTTTCCAGGAAATTTCATGAATTTTCTATCATACAAGAGGACTAGATCACCTACTTGAAAGATCTTGTTCTTGATGTGGTGATCATGCCATGATTTTTTGCGCTCTTTTTGGACTTGCTGGTGGAATCCTGCGATGAAGCAATCTTCCTCTAACCCAACCAAGTGTAGGAGTCTTTATTCAAGTGCTACGTGATCTACCATGCCTGTAAACACTGCGATTCTCAAGCTGGGAACAATGTACTCCATCGGCATTATTGCTTCTTGGCAATAGTCCAACCTGTAGGGAGTATGGCCAGTTAGCTTCTTGCAGGTAGTCCTGTATGCCCATAGCACAGATGGAATGCGCAGGTCCCAATCATCCCGATTGACATTGCATATATTGGTTAGCACATTCTCCAACACTTTGTTAAATGCTTCAATGGTACCATTCTCCTGTGGATGATAAGGTGTGCTGTGCTGATGATGAATGTAAAACTCTTCGGTCAAAGCCTCAATGGTCTTATTCAGAAAATGAGTGCCTTGATCACTCATCAGTATCTTCGGGCATCCAAACCTTGTAAGGATATTCCCATATATAAACTCTGCAGCTGTAGCTGCGCTACAGTCTTTGACTGCCTTTGCTTCTGCCCATCTGGTGAGGTAATCGGTAGCAGTAATGATATACCTCGCACCAGTTCTTTTTCCTCGTGGGTTAATAGGACCCACAAAATCATGTGAAAATACTCACAGCATATCTAAGAGATGATGTGTACCTCACAAGAGTAATTATGATTAAGCAGGAAAATAGAAGAAGAGTGAACAATACAGTATAATGAGCAACAGAATAATATGGTACAGTAGAACTCAGATAGAAGCAATAATACTTCACACACACTAGTTAATTAATCACAATATGGACAAATAAATAGTACAATGGTAGATAGGATTCGAATGCCTAAGGTGGCAATTCGAATTAGCCTCTCAGAGTGATCATAAGATCAATAGAGTGTCATCGGAGCAAAACTAGGTGTCCTCATGATCATCGGAGCACAACTAGAAGTCTTTGTCATCATCAGTGGAGTCATCAATGCTCAAGTAACTGTCAACCATCAGTCAAAATAACTCTAGTAGGTGTAACTAAGTGTAACTCAATGTAACTAAGTGTAACTGAGTGTAACTAAGTGTAACTGAGTGTAACTAAGTGCAACTGAGTGCAACTGACTGTAATTGACTGTAACTAACTGTAACTGAGTGTGACTGAGTGACAACTGGACTGGTAGGTGAAGAAGGGTGAGTTGCTTCCTAAAATCAAGGAAGAAGGGCGCATTAAGAAACTGGAGGGATAAAACTGAATAGTGAGAAGCTCCTGGGGGTTGGCTAACTGAGGGCTAGGTGCTAGACTGATGACTAGGATGCATGCAAACCCTAGAATGCATGCAAACCCTAAAGGTGCATGCATGACTGAAAATGTAAATGATCAAAATACTGGTGGGACTAGGATGGAGTATAGGAATATCCTAACACCCCCCCCTTAATCCATCCTGGGCCTTGGTAACTAAGACCAAAGGTCACCCAATACAATGAATAATAACAATCAATAAACCAAGCAAGTGGGAAAATTTCATGGGAAACATACCCCCTCCTCAAAAAAATAGATTGTAAGGCACACATAAAAATAAATGCTCCAAACTCAATCATGTGTGATGCTTGGTCATATGTCTAGAGGTATCTTCTTCTTGGGAAGAAGTGGATCATGCTCAAAAAGCATGTGCTTGTACTTGCTCTTCAGATTGAATGTGATGAGAACAAATCCAACAGTATGAGAATGATCCTTGAACCTGTGATTCGAATCAGCTAAGGTAGGATCAAATCTGTGAAAGTGCATATAGTCTTTTGTCTTCTCCTTCGAACCACCATGGGTGAGATTATGCCAAAAATTACTATTACATGTTTGCTTGAAATCAAAATCAGATTTAAGACTTAAAAAACAGTTTCTTGAGATCTCCTTTGAACCAGCAGGGATGAGATCAAAACTATCATATACATGAGAAATTATCCCAAGAAGTAATTGCTTAGAATCCAAATTAGATCCAAGACTTGAATCATGGTTTCTTGAGATCTCCTTTGAACCATGAGAGGTGAGATCAAAACTAGTACATGCATGAGAAATCATCCCAAGTGAATCGCAACGGCCATATTCTTTAATGACCTTCTGAAAGCATGGAATTATGATCATATAGTAGTATAAAAGAGGAGATAGCTGGAGATGAGCGAATGCATTAACTTCAAAAGCTGTTTTGACCTCTGAAATAATCATGTGATCATGATGCAAACCAACAGACTCTAGTGTAAGAAAGGATTTAGGACCTTTTGCAATATCTAGAGTGTGAGCTGGCACAGAAAGAGAAGAAAGTTTGAGCATGAGTGGAGAATTTGCAAGTTCTTTGTCAACAACTTCAATATGAGATGATACTGGTTCATGATCTGAGAGACCATCAAGAGCAGCGAATGCATCACTTTGCTTGCTTTTGAAGGGGTTTGGAGCAAATCCTTCATTCTTTCTGCCAAATTTTTCCTCCAGGTGAGCCCATAGCTCTTTTGGAGTTTCAATATCAATAATAATTGGGAGCAATATGTAATCCAGCATAGTAAGCTTCATTCTTCCAATGTGCATGTCACCTTTATTCAACCAGTCAATCTTCTCATCAGAGGATTCGAACTCTCTTTCAAAATAACAATCAAAGAGATCATGGCTCTTTAAATATGCTATTATTTTTGGTTTCCATTCATCATAGTTGAATAGAGAAAGATGAGTGATTTCTTCTAATTCGGGATACATTGAAGCTGTAGAAGACCTGCAAAAACAATATAGAATAACTGCAACTGCTACTGCTGCAAAAATGCAGAAACTGCTGCAATTGCTGCACTCGAAATCTGGATAATAACCTGAAAAAAACTCTCAAGAATGAAGATAAACAATACTCTCAACATGCTCTGATACCATGTGAAAATCCTCACAACAGATCTAAGAGATGATGTGTACCTCACAAGAGTAATTATGATTAAGCAGGAAAATAGAAGAAGAGTGAACAATACAGTATAATGAGCAATAGAATAATATGGTACAGTAGAACGCAGATAGAAGCAATAATACTTCACACACAGTAGTTAATTAATCACAATATGGACAAATAAATAGTACAATGGTAGAGAGGATTCGAATGCCTAAGGTGGCAATTCGAATTAGCCTCTCAGAGTGATCATAAGATCAATAGAGTGTCATCGAAGCACAACTAGGTGTCCTCATAATCATCGGAGCACAACTAGAAGTCTTCATCATCATCAGTGGAGTCATCAATGCTCAAGTAACTGTCAACCATCAGTCAAACTAACTCTGGTAGGTGTAACTAAGTGTAACTCAATGTAACTAAGTGTAACTGAGTGTAACTGAGTGTAACTGAGTGCAACTGAGTGCAACTGACTGTAAATAACTGTAACTGAGTGTGACTGAGTGACAACTGGACTGGTAGGTGAAGAAGGGTGAGTTTCTCCCTAAAATCAAGGAAGAAGGGCGCACTAAGCAACTGGAGGGCTAAAACTAAAAAGTGAGAAGCTCCTGGGGGCTGGCTAACTGAGGGCTAGGTGCTGGACTGATGACTCGGATGCATGCAAAACCTAAAGGTGCATGCATGACTGAAAATGTAAATGATCAAAATACTGGTGGGACTAGGATGGAGTATAGGAATATCCTAACAAATCAATGGCCCACTTCTCAAAGGCCTACAATGTCAGCTGTGGATTTAATGGCATTTCATCTCTGCGTGATGGCTTCCCTGTCCTCTGACAGACATCGCAATTATGGTAGTGTTCTTTCGAATCTTTATGATTTGTAGGCCACCATAGCCCTGTGCGCAATATATTCTGCGCAGTATCTCTTCCTACAATTCCTGAGTGCACATCAACTAGTATAAATGGTTTCTGATTCTTTAGCACACATCCGCGCAGTACTTCATCCGGTCCCAGTTTGTATAGCTTACCTGCAATTATAGTGAAGTCTATTGCGCGCACTACCAGTTTCTTCTTCTGCTATGTAGTGAACTCTGTGGGTGCAAATCCAGTGGTAAGAAAATCAATGATGTCCTGATAGTATTCATCTACAACTTGTATGGCGAACAACTACGCATCAGGCAGATTGTCCTCCAAATTCGTAGGCTCTTCTCCTGACTCGATTCTTGACAAATGATCTGGTCCCAAATTCAATCTGCCTGGCTTAACAACAATCTAAAAATCGTACTCCTGAAAGAGTAGTAACCATCTGCATATGCGCCTCCCTAACACTGGCTTATTAACAAGGTATTTCAAGGCAAAATGGTTAGTGAACATGGAGAAGTGCGTACCAAGCAAGTAGTGCCTGAACTTCTGCAGTGCATATACCATTGCGAGTCCTTCTCTTTCAGTAGTAGTATAGTTCTTCTCAGCAGATGATACCTTCCTACTGGAAAAGGCAATGGGATGATCAATACCTCCCTCTCCCAGTTGATCAAGAACAATTCCCAATGCTATGCATGAGGAGTCCACATGGACGTGAAAAGGCTTCTCCCAGTCCGGGAAAAACTAGGATTGGCACAGTGACCATTTTCTCCTTCAATGTGTTGAAGCCTTTCTTGCAATCCTGATTCCACATGAATGGTGCATCCTTCTTTAGCAACTTTTCCATAGTTGCGGTTATCTGCGCATACCCTTTTATGAATTTCCTATAGTAAACGGTATGCCCCAGTCTAGTGCACAATTGCTTAACTGAATTGGGTGTAGGCAAGTTTACAATGACTGCGATCTTAGTAGGATCTACCATCAAGCCCTGTTTGCATACAATGTGTCCAAACAAGACTCCATAGGGAACACAGAAAACACACTTCTTCAAATTTAGTGAAATTTGGTGTTGTATACACTTTTCCAGCATCATCCTAAGGTTTGTGGCATGGTTCTTCAATAGGTAGAAAATGGTCCAATCATCAAAGTAAACCTCTAAAAACTTATGTATAAAATCCTTAAATGCTGCGACAACCACTCTAGAGAATATTGCGGGTGCATTCTTCAGACCAAAGGGCATAACTGTGTATTGGAATGACCCCCATTCTGTAGCAAAAGTCGTCTTGTGCCTATCCGTGCGATCAATCCTAATATGATGGTAACCAGAGAATCCATCAGTAAATGAATAGGCCCCATTCCCTCCAACATTATATAGCACTTCATCTGTAAAAGGTGTAGGGAATGGGTCATGCATTGAAGCATCGTTCAGTTTTCTGAGATCCACACAAATTATGATCCTACCCTTTGTTTTCTTGTCCTGGATAACCATCAGGCTTATCCATTCAGATTCGTCGACTGGCTCAATGACGCCTGCATCGAGCATCTTATCGAGTTCTGCCTTAACTCGTTCTTTATAGCACGGGTTCAGTCTGTATGGTCTTTGTTTCACAGGCTTCGCGCCCAACTTAAGAGGAATTTTCATTACTCATAAGTCTCCCAAAATTCCTTTCATCTTTGTGAACTTGGTCGGGAATAGTTCTTTATATTCCTGTAATATACCCGCGACTTCCTCAACTATGTCTTCATCCCAATAATATCTGATTGCTGAGAACTTTGGCTCTTCACTGGTGTCAATGTTCACTTTCCTTGTTTTCACCGGTCCACTCATATCTGGAATTTCCAGTAGAGGTCCTTCTATCTAGCGCGATCCTTCTGACTCAGGTATCCGTATATTGCGCGGGTCCTCCTCATCACTATCTACTGTATCCTTGGTTTCTCCATCGATGTGATAACAATCAAGAGCATGCTCTAGATGCTCCTCCCATTCAGGTTGTAGGTGTGTAGGTATGCTGTCTGCGCCAAAGAATTCTTCTAGTGTCATGTTCCCTTGTGTACAATATGGACTGAATATTTTTTTCTTAATGACCTGCAGCGTGTCATTAACACTTGGATTCTCATCTTCGAAGCTGAAATCCTACTGGAAGGTCGCAGTTAGGCCCGACCAGTCTACTATGCCTCTGCGCAATTCCAGGTCTAGGTACCACTTCTTCGGAATCGGTTCTTCTAACGTGTGCACAAACAGATGTACCCATTATGTTTGTGGTCTTTCCCTCCATGCTTCTTAACAGACCCGAATATGCTCGCTTGGATCCATCTGTCCATTATATTTCTTAAAGGATAGGGTAACCTTATCATCAAACCTTATTTGCATCTTAATTCTACACTGATCCCATGTTGTTAGTGTCTTCTTATGTGCAACCCACCATCTAGCAGTTATGTTGCGCAGTGCCATGTCTATAGCTGAGACACGGTATTCATCCGGAACTGGTACAGTATATTCTTTGATGAAACAATAAACATTAGATAAACCATCAAAGGTAGGGATTGGAGTTACCTCTTTCCCAATCCAGCGGAGTGACTTCATGATCCGCACGCATTTCCTAGCGGATACTTCGTGTAATCTGCTTTGCCAGTTTTCTAGTCCTGCATCAGAATCTGAAATGCAAGAACTATCACAGCGCCAACTGAGTGTGCCATCCACAGTTGGATTAATATAGTCTGCAGTATTGGTTGTCATCTTGTAGATACGGTCCAAGTCTTGAGCTCTGGATTCCTCTTGAATCGGTTCAACATACCGCTCGCCCTGCGAAGGGTCTAATGGCACGATGACCCTGATATCATTGCCTTCCAATATCATTTTCATGGTCTTTAAATCAATAATGGAAGAATTTGTCATTTCCCAATCGATACCCAGCAGTGCTGGATAAGGATGGTTGTCATCCACTATTTCAATTACTTCAAAATCGGCATAGCTACGCACTCCATCAATGTCAACAATGGTGTTGGGTAATTTTCCCAAGGGTATAACTATCCCTTGATTAGCCATCCTCAACTGTAGAGGTGACCACTGTAACTTGGGTTTACCCATCTGATGCCATGTCTACTTGGTCAAGAAATTTACTTCAGATCCTAGATCAAGAATGATCTCATCCATCTCATAGTCCCCAATCTGTGCAGTGAGTCTCATTTCCCTTCCTGTTCTTTTAGGACTCCTAATATTGTGGACTGCACCATTGGCAGCCCCCTTCTCACTATTTGGCTCATACTGGCTTAGTATCTTTTCAAACTCCATGTAAGCATCTATGCTCTTTCGTAATTTCATGCAGCTGCGTAAGAACTGCGCAACAGAAGTCCCTGTATCTGTCATGACGTTGGTCTAATCTTGTGCCGTTAGCATGTTCTCTTTGTGCGGTACTTCACTGCGCAACTGTGTTTTGGGGGAGCCAGGTGGCGGTGCCCTAAACATATCCCGCGCTTTCTCGAATGCTCCCTTATTTTTCTGTAAATCCAGACCCGACGCTTTCCCAGGAGCTTTCCTAATCCATACCGGCTCTCCAGGATTATGCCTAGGGTCGCGCGTTCTGGAGGTCGAAGCTTCTGTGCCTCCATCCCTTCCTGTATCAATGCCACTACGCATTATTGTAGCTAGGGTTTTCACCCTAGCTTGTGCAAATGAGAACCTACTAAGGAGAAGGGACTCCTTAGTAGCAGTTCAATAAAAACAATAAAAGCAATACAGTAAATGAAAACAATAACTTTAAACTAGCATGTGCATAAAAATAAAAATAAAAAAGATAATAAAATGTTTTTTTATTGATTATACCTCCAATGTGAGGTTGGTGAAGCTCTTGCAGCAGTCTAGGAGGGTTGCTTCCAAGCTCTAGTTTTGTTCCTTCTCCTTCTTCCAAAGATGTTTTGGAAATGGGGCCAAATGGGGTTCTCAAGTGGAAAGTAGCTCCAAAGGGAGAGCTAAGGTTTTGTGAGAATTTTTGGTAGAGTGAGGATAGGGATGATTGTGGATATGAAATGGGGGGCCTCCATCACCTATTTATAGGTTTTTTAGTGGTGGAGTGCTGACCCATGGTTTTGGGCACCATATGGTTTAGGTCAGCTGTATAGGGTTTTTGCTTCCTTTTTTCCCTCTTTTTCCTCTTTTTTGTATTTTTATTCTCTTTTTAGAGGGTTTTTGCTATTTTTGGAGGAATTTAACTTATTTTGGGGGGAAAAGGGGGATTTTGTCCTTTTGGAGGCTTTTTTTAATGGTTTTTTGGCCTTTTGGAGGCTTTTTATTGGTTTTTTGGGGTTCTGGAGGCAAATATGGACAAATGAGTCATGTAATGGGGTAGGTGAGGTAGTGAGCATTTTTTGGGTGTTAACAGATTGCCCTCTGATGTGTGAGGGCAAGAGCTCATCGTATCACCGATAGACATCATAAGTCTTTGATGGTTTTCCTGGGCTGTGGAGAGGAGAAGAAACGAACTAGAGCCCGGAACAACGGTCCCGAACAAACTGCAAAAAATTGAAAGTACATGACCTCAATAGTGAATGAGGAATATGTTAAATTTTTAGTATTAAATCACAATACTATAGGATCTTTGCTGAGAGAATAACATCTATAATATATCAATGCATGACAATCATAATATGACAAGCATCACAAGCATCACAAGAATCAAAAGCATAGAGACAAGAGACACAGAGTTTCCGTGGGGAAAACCCTAAGGTGAGAAACCCCACAACTTCGTCAGAGATAGAGAGAGCAATGGCTCAACCAAAATACAACCAAATAACACTGAGATAGTCTCCTAGCAGATGATCCTCCTCCTCCTCACTAGTGCGCCACTTTTCAGAGAGAGAGATAGTTACTTTTCCGAGTGAGTAAAATAGAGATCTCCTATCTCTATTTATACTCACCTTTTTGCCCAGTGACCTACTGGGGCCGACTTGTCTACTTGGATACATCCACATTATATTATATATTAATTAAGGCCGACCCCATAAGGTGGTCTAATAACCCATCGACAAGTACACACACTTGCGACACTTGTCAATCCACATGACGACACTTCCTTATAGAGGAATAACACATCTCTTATAAGGGTACAATAAATATATATATAATACACAGATGAAATACATTCCAAAGTTACATATACATCAACACTCCCTCGTAACTAGGAAGGTATTTCTCGACACAGATCTGCTAGACAAGTCTTCTTCTCTGGATCATCGTCATTGATGCATCGTCATCATCATCGTCACTGCTACTACTATCTCAACCAATCTCTGACTCTACTCGTCATAGGAAGTTCTACAGAGCCAGTCCTTTTTCATACTGGATGTAGGCCCACCACCTGCAGGTCTTCATCATCACTGGCCATACTGTGGAATCCTCAGGACTTATTACGTGCGTCACAAAACCTCAAAAGAGAATCCCAGGATGTTATGGGTACACAACTCGGACCTGTAGGATCTCCCAGGGCGCTATTACATGTGACCCCACCACAAAACCTCGAAAGAGCATCTCAGGATGTTACGGGTACACAACTCCAACCTGAAATCTCCCAGGGCACAAATTACATGTGGTCCACCACAAAACCTAGCAAGAGCATCTCAGGATGTTACGGGTACACAAATCCGACCTGAAATCTCCCAGGGCACAAATTACATGTGGTCCACCACAAAACCTAGCAAGAGCATCTCAGGATGTTATGGGTACACAACTCCGACCTGAAATCTCCCAGGGCACAAATTACATGTGGTCCACCACAAAACCTAGCAAGAGCATCTCAAGATGTTACGGGTACACAACTCCGACCTGAAATCTCCCAGGGCACAAATTACATGTGGTCCACCACAAAACCTAGCAAGAGCATCTCAGGATGTTACGGGTACACAACTCCGACCTGAAATCTCCCAGGGCACAAATTACATGTGGTCATGGAAAAACCTCGCAAGAGCATCTCAGGATGTTACGGGTACACAACTCCGACCTGAAATCTCCCAGGGCCCAAATTACATGCATAGGACAAAACCTCGCAAGAGCATCTCAGGATGTTACGGGTACATAACTCCGAACTGAGATCTCCCAGGGCGCTATTACATGTCCTCCCAGAGCAATGTCTCAAAAGACCATCCCAGGTTGTTACGGGTACACAACTCCGACCTATAGGATATCCCAGACATGCTCATCTGCACAACCTGATCCACGGCCATAGAGTATCAACCTGATACTCACCATACATCATCCTGATGTACTCATGATCATCCTGATCATCATCACTGCAACGTCCTGCTGCATGTCATCTGGAGCAACATCCTGAAGCTCATCATCCATGATCATCCTGATCATCACTGCAACATCCTACTGCATGTCATCTGGAGCAACATCCTGAAGCTCATCATCCATGATCATACTGATCATCAATGCATCCACCTGATGCATACCAAGTATCTACCTGATACATATCATCATACATGATCCACCTGATCATTAATGCATCCACCTGATGCATACCAAGTATCTACCTGATACATGATACATATCACCATACATGATCCACTTGATCATACAATGTATCCACCTGATACATATACAGATACATGGTCCAAGCATCCAACATGATGCACATACATACATAAATGATCCACCTGATCATATCCAACATCCAACATGATGCATACATACATAAATGATCCAGCTGATCATATCCAGCATCCAACATGATGCGTACATACATACATAAAAATGATCCAACTGATCATATCCAGCAGAAACCAAAACATCATCTTGATGCCCATTATCCAGCGCTTACATCCACAGCCATGTGAAGGATCCTCCTTCCAACATGCTTGGAATGGCTTCAGCAAATGTGTCCATCACTTCTTCCTCGAAGTGTCCTCGATCTGAAGAACGCCAAGCCTCTCTCTGAAGTACTCGAACTTCACTCTGGCTAGTGGCTTCGTTAGCACATCTGCAATCTGTTCGTCCATCGCAACATACAGAAGCTTCACAGCTCCTCTCTGCACCATATCCCTGATATAGTGATATTTGATCTCTATGTGTTTCGACCTGTCATGAAACACTGGGTTCTCAGACAGCTTCACACAACTCTGGTTATCACAGAAGATACCAGTAGCCTCCAATGGGAGATCAAATAACTCAGACAGTAGCTTCCGTAGCCATACTGCCTCACAACTAGCTGAGCAGGCTGCAACATACTCTGCCTCAGCTGTACTCAGTGCTACACAGGACTGCTTCCTGCTAAACCAAGAGATCACACCTGATCCCATACTGAAGCAACACAAAGATGTGCTCTTCCTATCTGCAGCACTGCCATCCCAATCTGAATCAACATAACCCAGCAGGTTAAACTTTTGATTCACCTCATACTTGAGCCCATAATCCACTGTAGCCTTCAGGTACCTCAGAACATGCTTTACAGCAACCAGGTGAACACTCCTCGGATCCGTCAGGAACTGGCTCAATGTGTTCACAGCAAAGCAAATGTCTGGTCTAGTGTTCGTCAGGTATATCAAGGACCCAATCATCTGACGATACATAGAGACATCAATCGGCTCAGATGAAGCATCACATAGAAGCTTCAGATTCGATGCCATAGGTGTGGCCATGGCCTTGCAATCCATCATCCCGAATCTCTTCAGGATATCTTACTGTGTACTTCCCTTGACCAAGGAAGATTCCACCTGCATTCTGCCACACCTCCATACCTAGGAAATAGTGCATCATTCCCAAATCTTTCATATCGAATTCAGCTGCAAGCTTCCTCTTAGTATCTGCAATCAGTCTGTCATCTCCTATTACGAATAAGTCATCCACATACAGGAGTAGAATCACAGGATTCCCTTCCTCAACCTTGTAGTAAAGGTTGGAATCCGCTTTACTCTTGGTAAAGCCTAAACTAGATAGGAAACTGTCCATCCTACCATACCAGGTTCTGGGAGCTTGCTTCAAGCCATACAAGGCTTTCTTCAATCTGCACACATATGAATTCCTGTCAGGTCTTGGGACTACATCCCAAACATCTTCTTCATGATCTATGGATCATGGCATTCCATTTCTTCATCCCAGATCCTGGGAACTTCAATATCTTCAATAGATATCTTTGTTGTTGGAACAAATGTTGTAGTCCTTTTGTAGGTGAAGATATATAGTCTTTCCTACAAAACAAGTTAAATTGCATGATTAGAAACATCTCATAATTTTCAGAACAAATTCTTTACACATAAAGAAATATGTCATGCAGTCATGCAGTTATATTAGCCAATGCTTCAATACAACATTTATCCATGTTCCACAAATTTCTAGATGCCTTCCAGTCTCTACCAGAACATTGTTAAGAGTTTGCACTACTCCCAACATGTCAACAAAGAGGTTTCATTCTAGATAAGTAGCACTGGAATGTCGTACAGTGCCATAAGCCACTTACCCATCACATGCATATTAGTAGTATACTGTTCATTAATGCAATCATTCAAATATGCACAATACATCTCCTAAGTCTATGAACATAAGCATAATATTATTAAACAAACAAAATAGGCAAGAAATGATAATTGCAATACTTATCTTTGTTTGTTTGTTTGGGTGGACTCCCTCTGAGTCTTTGCTTCCTGGTAGGAGCTGCTGAAGTAGCTTCTTCTACACCTTTCTGTTCTGGAATGTAGGAAGATGGTCAACTCCCTCTGAATATCTGCATCCTTGTAGGAGATGCTGGAGTGTGCTCCCTTTTGATCTTTGCTTCCTGGATTACCTATCCTTATATTCATCTTTGCTAACATCAATATTCTTGAACCCAGAAAAGACCTCTTCTGGTGTCTTGATGTCCAATATCTTGTGGGGAGTTCTGTTCTGCACATATACAACTGTTCTAACTGCTTCTGCCCATAGATGCATAGGTAGATCCTGGTCATGTAGCATTGCCCTTGCTACTTCCATGACTGTTCTGTTCTTCCTTTCTGCAATTCCATTCTGTTGAGGATTATAAGGAGCAGTCAACTCCCTCTTAATCCCTGAATCACTGCAAAGATTCTTGAAGTTACTTGAGGTGAATTCTCCACCATTGTCAGATCTGAATGTCTTGATTTTCTTGTCAGTTTGATTCTCCATCAAGGTTTTGAATTCCTTGAATTTATCAAGCACCTCATCTTTTCCCTTCAAGAAGTATACCCAAGTCTTCCTGGAGAAGTCATCGATAAATGATACATAGTAAACATACCCACTCAGGGAGCTGGATGACATAGGGCCACATACATCTGAGTGTATGATTTCCAGGATGTCCTTGCTTTCACTGCTTGGGAAAGTCTTCTTAATGTTCTTACCTTTTTGAACATCCTTTGCAAACACCTTCATGTTTGGTCTTGAATTCAGGAAGACCCTCTACTTCCTTGCTTGCAATTGGAAGTGCCCTATAGTGCATATGAGCAAGTCTTCTATGCCAAAGTTCACTTGGCTCCATGGATTCATGTACCATGGCATGTTCAGGTTCTCCCTTCAATTTATACAAGCCTCCCTCTTGTTCTCCAATCACTACTGCATCATCTATGGTCTTTCCCTTTGGCCACATTAGGACTTGGCCATCCACAAATGCAACCCTCATACCTTTTGCATCCAATGCAGAGATGGAGAGTAAGTTCTTCTTGAGCCCAGGTACATAAAGTACTTCTTTCATCTTCAATGATTTTCCAGAATCTAGGTTGTAGGAGGCTTCACCACTTCCTTTGATTGGGTATTGATAATCATCCCCAAGTTTCACCTTATGGGGTGATTCATGTTCAGATAGGTTCACAAAGGATTCTTTAAACCTAGTCATGTGTTTGGAAGCCCCACTATCAATCAACCAATCATTACATCCATGGGAGATGGTATCTGTAAGAGCAGAAATTAGAACATATTCTTCTTCACTTGATGAGTCATAATCACTACTACTTTCTCCCCTAGCCTTCTTCTTTGGAGGTTCATCATCTTCGGCAGCATGAGCATGAAACCTTGTTTTGCTGCCCTTCTTCTTCTTACTGGAGTTGTTGTTATTATCCCTTTTGTTCTTGGGACAATCTGAAGCAAAGTGACCCTTCTCATTGCATGTGAAGCATCTTAGGTCCTTCTTACTCTTTTGATGGAATCTTTTGTGGTGAGAGTGATCCTTCTTGGTTTTGCTTGTCTTGGTGTGAGCTGCAAGAGCTTGATCTTCTCCTCCCATCTTTTCCTCATGAGCTATGAGTCTAGCTTCTTCTTGAGAGCATTCTTCCCTCAATCTATTGAAGGAGATCAATTTCTTCCTTGCACAAATTCCTTGAATAAAGGAATCCCATGACCTGGGTAGGCCATTCAGAGTGGTCATCACCACTTCACCATTCTCCACCATTTCATCCACTACTTCTAGTTGTTCCTTGATCTGGGAGACCCTTGAAAAGTAAGATTGAATGGTTTCTCCATTCTGAAACTTCACTGCTTTCAATTGGTTCCGCAGGGTCATCTTCCGATTTATGTTCTTTCCTTCAAATAGCTTGGTCAAGGATTCAAACATCTCTTTGGGTGTCTTAAGAGAAGACACATGAGGTATGAGATGGCCTTTGATAGAATCAGCAATGATTCTCTTTGCCTTGATCAATTTCTTCTTGTGCAATGCCTTGGCTTCTTCATCCTCTGGGATAGGGATGTCTTCTTTCACATATGAGTCCAAGTCATTCTCTTCCATGATTAACCCAATCCTATACTTCCAGGCTCGAAAGTTGTCAGCCCCTTCAAGCTTATCCTCAAGCTTAGTGTGGAGAGACATCTTTAAGAGTACTTCAAATGGAAATAGAAAAGGTTTAGGAGTTACCACTTGAAGTGCTGAAAACTAGATCTGGTCCCGGATTAGGGTTTGTCAGAGAAACCCTAAAAATTCAAAATGTGAATTTCAAAATTCCGAAAGGATAGAAAGATGCGCCTTGGAGAGCTGATCAGCCTAGTACATTCATAATTTGAGATCAGCAAAGTCTTGCCCTTCAAAATTTCCTTTTTGTCCTCCCAGGTTCATTGGGGAGAGCCCTGAATTAGGGTTTGAGTTTCCCAGAGATCTACCCAGCCAAAAATCTCGATCCAAAGCTCTAACCTTCTATTTTTGCAAGGAGCTTCCAGTTGTGCCTTCAGTTTCCAGAAATTCCTATTTTTATGGAAACCCTAATTTTTAGGGCCAAATCTAAAAATGCTCGGAACTGAATTCTGATTGGACAGATAGATGCGCCTTGATGAGTAGATCCAATCTACTATACTGAATTTCAAAAATCTGTGGAGAGAAACCCAATAAACAAGGAATACAAGCTTCCGTCACTGCAAAATGTCTTCTTCTCAGTTAAGCTCTGATACCATGTTAAATTTTTAGTATTAAATCACAATACTATAGGATCTTTGTTGAGAGAATAACATCTACAATATATCAATGCATGACAATCATAATATGACAAGCATCACAAGCATCACAAGAATCAAAAGCATAGAGACAAGAGACACAGAGTTTCCGTGGGGAAAACCCTAAGGTGAAAAACCCCACAACTTCCTCAGAGATAGAGAGAGCAATGGCTCAACCAAAATACAACCAAATAACACTGAGATAGTCTCCTAGCAGATGATCCTCCTCCTCCTCACTAGTGCGCCACTTTTCAGAGAGAGAGATAGTTACTTTTCCGAGTGAGTAAAATAGAGATCTCCTATCTCTATTTATACTCACCTTTTTGCCCAGTGACCTACTGGGGCCGACTTGTCTACTTGGATACATCCACATTATATTATATATTAATTAGGGTCGACCCCATAAGGTGGTCTAATAACCCATCGGCAAGTACACACACTTGCGACACTTGTCAATCCACATGACGACACTTCCTTATAGAGGAATAACACATCTCTTATAAGGGTACAATAAATATATATATAATACATAGATGAAATACATTCCGAAGTTACATATACATCAACAGAATAATCTCAACATATGGACGAGGCGGGCATTCCCATGCTCATATCAAGATATATAATAATAACAATGAGGTCCAAAAAATGGGGACCTGAAAGATACATGGCCTCAAATAATGAATGAGGAAGAATCTCAATATATGAACGAGGCGGGCATACCCATGCTCGTATCAAGATATATAAAAAATAACAGTGAGGCCCAAAAAATGGGGGCCTGAAGGATACATGGAGAACCACTGTGTACATCATAAGGGTCCAGAGGGGACACAAAATCTGGGACATACTGTTGGGCTGACGATGTCTGAGCTGAAGAACTGATATACTGGAATAACAATAGTGCTGCTGAGTGTGGTACCAGAGGAACTGATGAACTGCTGGGGCAGAGTGACGGGGGGTCATACCCTCAATGGTACACCAGACTGGAGTTGAATTGGGTACTCAAGGAAGCATATAACTGGATGGCTTTCGAATACAATCGCCAACACAGCCCGGACATCCATGGGAACATATAACTAGGTGTTCCAAAGTGACTCACCAATGTGCTAGAGTTGAGGGAAATTCGAGGTCTTCGACCAATAACTGAAGGGAAACATACCCTGCGCGATTCTCAACAATGTGATCAAGGTGTTGAAGTCGAGCATGTGAGAAACAACCACTTGGAGAGGCACTGATGACTCCTCTCAAAATGGTCCGTAGGAACTCACCACAAATGGTGATGAGTCCAAGGCGCAGGGACCTATGGGTCTATTCTCTAGAATAGATGGGCTATCGTCGACAGAGGGAGACCAGCAACTAGCAAGGCAATGATGTTTTCTTGATATGAGCACAAGGTGGAAAACTGAAGTGTGAGAGTACTGATGGTAGGACTGACATACTGTGGGGGTGGAGGGTAACTGGGCAAGTAGAGTGGGTGGACTCAAACTTCCTTTGTTCAGAGTATGATGTTGGTGATGATCGAGCAACATATGAAAATGACTGGTAGGAAAGGGATCATAGCTGTAATGGATCAAGGATAGTGACTGGGATGATTGATACTCAAGTTGGTGTAAAATGGCAGGAGATTGCAGAATACTCTGAACAAAGGTGAACTGATTGGGGGTGCTTCCGAGATGATCGATCATGGTGCTGAGGGGAACTGGGAGGACTTCTGCATGGGTTAAGGAACTAGAAGAAGTGTGTTCAAACGGTACTATCGTGTTGATTTATACGAGCCTATGACAGTTCATGCTCAGGATTGCTTTCAATTTTAAGGAGTCTGAAAGCGATAAGAAGACTCTGAAATAAGGGAATGGTACCGTCGTGTGGATTTGTACGAGCCCAAGATGGTGCGTGCTCGTGGTTTCTTTCAATTTTAGAGAGTCTGAAAGCAATAAGAAGACTCCAGGGGGGTGCTTTTTCATGTGTTAGTCTCCAAGGCCCGAAGAAGCATAAAAGGATGCAATGAAGAACTCTTCTAGCCGCTGTGACTAGAGTATTCCTTTTTCGTAATTAGTCTACCAGGTCCGGAAAAGGGTTAAACTTATACAAGATAGATTCCCTTTCAGGTACTTTAACAAGCATGAAAGGAAGCAAGATTGCTCGACGATCTTTTCATTGTTTTAGGAGTCAGAAAAGAGCTTAACAGAAACTCCCTAAGTGCCTTTTTCGTAAAGGACTTGTCCGGCCCGAAAAAGGGATAAAATTATATCGAACAAAAGGAATGGTCAGGCAAGGAGGAAGTGCTCAATCCAGGAACATCAATGGGAACCAAGAACGAGGGTGGGGGGTACCATTGGTGGGCCTCCTTGCAGGATGTTGAATGGTGGCAAAATAATGAAATAATTGTAGTATGAATGGAGTGACTGGCTCATGTAAAAATGTGTAACAATCCGATGGTGGACGATGTGACAAGCAAACCGAGGCAACACGGTGTCAGGACACAATGTTGAAATTGTACCAGGTGAGAGCGAGAAATGATCTGAAGAATCATCACGAGCTCGAAAAACTGTATCCGACGATATAAAAAGTGTCAAAAATGGAGAACGGTCGAGGTGGCACGCAAATCGAGGTGATGGGGGTCATTTTGGAAAAAATACCCAAAAAATATGGGGGTGAGAGAGAGAAATGATCTCAAGCATCATCACGAGCTCAGAAAAATGAATGTGATGATATAAAGTATATCAAAAATAGGCTATGGCCGATGTGGCACGCAAGTCGAGGCGACGAGGTGTCGGGACACAATGTGGAAACTGTTCCTGGTGAGAGTGAGAAATGATCTCAAGCATCATCACAAGCATGAAAATATGAATCCGACGATATAAGGAACATCAGAACAGATGACGGCCGAGGTGGCATGCGGACCGAGGCGACGGGGGGTGTTTTGGAAAAAATACCCGAAGAAAATGAGTGTGATGGCGAGAAATGATCTCAAGCATCATCATGGGCACGGAAATATGAATCCGACAGTGCAAATGGTGTGAAAAACGGAGGTCATAAGGACTCTAGAATCGTCAAAGGAAATAACTAGGTTAAAAAATGGTTGCAAATAAAGGTGAGCCCACCAAGCCAAGGATGCAGTGATGGGGAGAAATGATGACCTACGGGGGAATAATACTAGGTGTATCAAATCAAATCAAATCTACAAGTAATATGTGACCTCAAAAATGGTTGAGATCATGCATGTGAAAAAGTGAGCAGGGTTAATGACCTGCCCCTATGCTATCTGCATGGTGTTTATGATGTGGATCACATATGTGCTGGTTTGAACAATGGGTTCATTGAAATATTGAGATAGATGTGATGGGGAAGGTTCAAAATGATTGATCATGCCCCCTATCCTAGGGTAAAGGTAATCTGTTATGCCCCCTAACTCAGAGGTCTCAATGTGGTGCTCAATGATAGCGGGGTCAAGACCAGGCATTTCGGTATAGGACCAAGCAAAGACATCGCGGAACTCTTGGAAAAGTTTTTGGTACTCTCCGATCTTGTACTCAATGCAGGAGGCTCCAAAAGTAATGGTTTCAGGGGCACCGCTGGGGGAAGAGATATCAATATGGATTGTGGGAGAGATATTGGCCATGTTATGTTCCTCGAAGGCATTGGGAGCGGGAATGGGCTCTTTAAACCAGTCGACTTTGGCGGGGAGGAAATATTTGGACTCAACTGAGAATTGGGTGGCTGTGGTGGAGGAGGACTCTTCCGAGAGGAAATAAGAGCGATGGTGCATATCTTCCCAGGGGTAATCGGGAGCGGTAAGAGCCTCTAGAATCTCCTCATCATTGTGGAAACTTTCGGTTGTCAAATCGGTTGACAAGGGAGTGCTAGTAGAAGAGATAATATAAATGGTATTAATCTCTCCAGTTGGCGGGGATGCTGGGGGGTGGATCTCTTCAATGGTGGGAGGAGCAGTCTCAAGGTCCAAGTTATTCATCTCATAGAGGGCGGCTCTGTAATCTAGGATATCTAGACAGTGATGTGAGTAATGACCGTAAATACTGCATATTGCACAAGGGTGGTTGGTACGCAGTGATTTATCACGAGGCTTAGGGGTAGGGTCGAGTTTGAAAACCGGGATGTTGGGGTTATCGTCAAGCATTTGCATGTGTTCTTGTAATGTGGGTAATTGTCGACATTGATGGGTGGCATGGCCCAACTCATCACACAACAAGCATTTGGGAGGAGCAGGAAACACGGGGGTATTCTTAACTGGTTTGGGCGGGGCTAAAGAAGTGTATGGTTGCAGGCCTCTGCCCCTAGTGTGCTTGATAAGAGGTGATGGATTAGTAGATGAGGAAGGGGTAGTAACACCGGGAGGTGGTTGGCTAGTAGTGGTGATGGGTTGCACTGGTTGTAGGATGACATTTGGTGTCAGAGGGGTAACGGGAGGCGTAATGTACCATACAGGTAAGCCTAAGGTTAAAATGGGGAGGCTGAGGGTAGCCATAACTGGGGCGCTCACTATCGCCTAAGGGGGGAATAGGAAGGGGATTGTATGGATGGGTGGAACACCAACATTACTAGGTACCAATGGTGGTTGGGGTAGCAAGGGTGGTTGATGGTTGGGTGTTGGTGTATTGTGGGAAAGGGTACATAAGCCAGATACTTCGGTCGTGGGTGACGGGGGTGGAATGGCCTGGAATGTTGAGGTCATGGTCATATCTGAGTAGACTCTAGGTCCCACTGAGGAAACCAATGAGGTAGTTACACTGCAAGTAGGTTGTTCGACCATGGGGAGAATATTTTTGGGTGCAGCAGGAGCATTGGGATCGTAATAGGTGAGTTAATCAACCTTAACCATGCATCCGTCGTGGGGGAACATCATGGTATGAAAAACGGATGAGGCAACCGCCCAATGGCATACATGTAACTGCAGCCAAGTAAGAGGTTATAATCAAGCTGGGTGTTGATGACCTCTATGTCAATAAGCACTGTTTTACCAGCCAACTGGACGGGGACCTTATCTAAGAGACCTTGAGGTTGAGTCGAATGGTCGTCATAGGCTCACAACGCAGTGGTGGACTGCTGGAGAGTAGGGGATCCCAACTTCTGCCAAAAGAAAGTGGACATAATGCATGTAGAGGCACCTTCATCGATGATGCACCGATGGATGAAAATATTTTGAACGGATACAGAAACTTGGAATGCTAATGTGGAAGGAAGGCGTGGTTCGGATTGGTCCAAATCGAAGGCCATCATTCGTGAATCATTTGGGTCAATAGCACCAATGGCGGAGAGAAAAGTCTTGTGCTGTGAAGGACAATTTTTTAAGATCTCTAACGCAGACATGGCTGCGGGGGACTGGGCTAAGTCATCTACAATGTTGTAATTAGACGCAACGCGAGCATTGCGGTTATTGTTGATGCGGTGGAGTGGAAAGCGAGGGGCTTTGGAGGTGCCATCTAGGGGAGCCAGAGGTATGCGTAACGACTGATCAGTGGGATGAGCAGTGGTGTTTTTGTCGACGGGAGGGGCTTCAAGGGTGGAGCCATATTGGTTTCGACGGGTTTGAAGGTTGACATTGGCAGATGACATCATTAACAAGTGATGGGTACCTGAGTCTAACATGGGTTGATCAGGAGAGACATAAGAGATTTGTTGTTGTGGTGGCGTGTTTCCTTGAGGGAGAGCCAATGGCTGAGTGTTCACTACTCCTTGGGTGGGTAAAGGGTTTTGTAACACCAAGGGTTGATTCTGAGGTGGTGGGGGGTTGGGTGGCGCCTAAGGAGCCGCGTGCCCTTGGCAGTGGGCATCATCGGTCCATAGTTGTCGAGCTCGCTCCAAATGTGGGCAAGTGTGTGTGTAATGTCCATAGACCCCGCAAATAGAACAAGGATGGTTTGTTCACAAATTAGGATTTTTGGCTTGCTTGGGCGCCTGATCGGGGTTCTGGTTGGCAGGTGCTGCGTTATTGTTGTTTGGGGGATTGGGAGGTGGACCGCCTTGGTCTAGAGGGGGGTTGTTCCCACGGTTATGGCCTTTGCCGCAGTTTTGCTGGCCTTGTTGGCGCTGGTTGTTCTGGTTTGGCTGCAGATTTTGTTGTCCATATACTTGCCCTTGGGAAGCAGGTGGGTTCTGGAGTTGTGCAGGTGTGGGAGAAAGCTACGGTGGATAATAAGTAGGTGGAGGCGACGCAGGTGCTAAGCCTTGTAGGGGTTGCTGATATGCTTGTGCGATGGGTTGTTTGTTTTCCGCAGGGGCTTCCTGTGGTGGGTAATAAGCAGGTGGGGCTTGAGAGGATACAAGAGCTGGAGCGGCCTGCGGGTGGTAATATGGCTGAGGTGCGACTAGGGGGGTGTAAGCGGGGGATGCATGACCAAAGCACTGTGGTGGACATGAGGGTCCATGGGAATGGTGATGATGTGCCATGGGAGCATATGAATTGGTTGCTCCGGAATGGGATGTAGCCCGTGAAAGGTCAAGGCCAGGGCTAGGACATGCTATGGAAAAGGGTTGGTTATCTGAGGCTATACGGCCAATGATGCTATCTGCAGCATGGGATGCCCCCGACGCATCATGTCGGGAGGAATCACCACGGGGGAGGGGGGGGGGGGGTCAGGGATGATGGAATATAGATAACCAGACTGGGCGTAAATAAGGTCAAATTGCTAAGCTTTGAGGATGGCCTCTTCTTTGGACTGGAGTCGCTCGGATGCCACATCCTTAGCAATGACAGGAAGGAGAGATTTTAGAAACCAATGACAGGAACGAGAGATTTTAGAAACCAATCTAAGAAGATACAGTCATCTAATTAGATTTTGCAGAGGCTGCGGCGTCGATGCCACTAATGAATGTGGTCATTGATGTGGGTGGTCGTGTTCTGTCTGCAAGACAGTAGGATCTCAACTCTTGCATCATAGCAGATAGGTAACTAAAAGAACTGTAGGAAGGTTGAGGCGAGGGAGGTAAAGGTGGCATGGGTCCCATGGGGTTGTTCGATGTACCACTTAGCTGCAGAGCCAGTGAGGGTGCGCTATAACAGATGGAGGTGGACAGATTCGTCCACTATGGAGTTGGAGGAACACCATAGATGAAAGGACATAATGTGCTTCTGGGGGTCTTCACCTGCCTTTCCCTCAAACTTAGGGATGTCGGATGGGAGCTTGGTGGGCATGTGAGGCCACGCATGGTCGTGTCTGATGGGATCGTTAGTCAGTCTGGCTAGGTCAAGAAGGTTGAGACTGGCCATGAATGGAAAAATATTAGAAGTATGTGAGATACTGGTGGTTGTGATCACATTGGGGCAATGCCCCCAAGTGGAGGGGCTGGGGTCAAGTTGGGGACATTGCCCCCATGTGGAGGAACGAAGGTGGTATGGGACGGTCCTACACCGCCAAGGGTAGTGTGAGCCACTGGTGGAGTTGGGATGGGTATGCTAGAAACTGGGATGGGTGCAGTGATCGGAATGGTGGATGTGGGCCCCATCGTGGGCATACCCAAAGCAGGTGTGTTAGCTGGAGTGGTGGTGGATGCTCCACCAAGGGTCCCTACAAAGAAAGGGTTGGAAGTCATGCTAGCCATGGGGCTGGTTGGTGCAGTGTAAGTGGGGTTCTCGGACTCTGCCTTAGAATCAGAGGTAAAATAAGGGGCGTCAGTGCCGGGGGACGGAGCTCTGCGTCTACGATGAGTGGAGTCGAGTGATGAAACTCTACATCTATGACGGGTGGTGTCAAGTGAACTGTACTGCGGGGGCTGGCCCCGAAGGCACCGAGAATGTCTCGGGGACTCAATGGTGATAGGTGGTGTCAAGTCTGTCGGGGTTGTGTCGAGTGAAAAATAGATCCAAAACCCTAATGCAACCGAGTGTGCAGAAGGAGAGTGCAAAAAATATGGCACTCAGGCCAACAACCAACTCAAAACACTTACTGTAACAGCTTTGCTACAATAAGCAGAGTATCAACAGAAATGGTCAGAATACCAACAAGTAGCAAGTTTCCTAAAAAATAAAAATAGTGGACTCACTAGACCAAAGGGAGGTAAGGGAGCATGCAAACACCTAACTAAACAGTATTCTGACTCAACCAGACATATCCTCTGCAAGGTGATGAAATACAAGTCATACAATATGGATAGTAGTGCCAAGTGGCTAAAGATATCCCCCTACCGGGAGGGACACCGGGTAGTCAATCCTAGAAGAAAGGAAACTAAGATACCCCGTTCATGACACGTCCAGAAAAGGTGAATCTGCAGTTTGGTTCTATCGCCGTTGTATCCCCATACGGGTAATACACCGAGAACTACGAATGGTAACCTTCAGTGACTGAATGGATTGTCGTATTCCACTCAGCCCTCCGGAACCAGTCTGGCTACTTCAACCCTCCTAGGGGAGAGGCCCTCTGATAAACAGGTTGTGACCATGCCAAAAAATACTAGGGGATTTTGGTTCCCTAATGGACAACAACTATGTCTCAAGTGTAAGAGACCAAGGGGTGTTATTTGGATGCCTATCCCCCCAATCTTACCTAACTACAAGATTCTTATGTGTTCCCCAAGTGGGGTTAGAATGTTGGTTGTATTAAGTAGTATTTTAGGGCCCACTTGAATTAGGTGACAGAGTGTGTGCATGTGAGGTAATGAACCCAAGTAAAAGTACCATGGGGTGGGAAACTTTCTAACTAAAAATAACAATGCAGAAATTAAACTTTGAAATGCAAAATTTTCTTTTTTCAATTAAAATGTTAATTTTTTTTTAAAATTCTGTAAATGGAAAAAAAATAATACTACAGAAAAAGGTTGTAGGTAAGTATGGCTGCAGATAGGACAGGTGGTTGTGCAGGTGCAGAAAATATTGTAGCAAAGTGCTGTGTTCAAACAGGGAAAAAGTGCAGAAAACAGATTGCGGGTCTGCGGCGAAACTGTGCAGTCGGATCGCGGGAAACAGGTTGATAGTCGCAGGCGGACAACAAGGAAATGGCTGAAAGCCGTAGGCGGATCGCAGGAAAATGGATGAAAGCCACAGGCGAGTCACAGGAAAATGGCTGAAAGACGTAGGCAGATCGCATGAAAATGGTTGAACGCCGTAGGTGGACCGCAGGAAAATGGTTGAAGGCCACGGGCGGATCGCAGGAAAAAGGGTAACAGTTGCGGTCGGAGCGTAGGAAACAGGCTGAGAGCCGCGGTCAGATTGCAGGAAATAGACTGCAAGCTGCGGGGAGATCGTAGGAAACAGTTTGGGAGTCATGGTCAGATTGCAAGTAACAGTCTAGAAGTCTCGGTCGAAATGCAACTGTGGAGAAAAAAGACGCAGTTTACGGCAGCAAACCCGACTGTCGAAAGGGACAGTTGAAAGGGGAAAACAGAAAAATATTGCAGAAAACTAAAAAAATTTAAAAACTATAACCAGAAATTCAAAGGAACACTAGGGGAGTCGCCAAAACTGTAGCTAGGGTTTTCACCCTAGCTTGTGCAAATGAGCACCTACTAAGGAGAAGGGACTCCTTAGTAGCAGTTCGGTAAAAATAGTAAAAGCAATACAGTGAATGAAAACAGTAACTTTAAACTAGCATGTGCATAAAAATTATATAAAAAAAAAAGATAATAAAATGTTTTTGTATTGATTATACCTCCAATGTGAGGTTGGTGAAGCTCTTGCAGCAGTCTAGGAGGGTTTCTTCCAAGCTCCAATGTTGTTCCTTCTCCTTCTTCCAAAGATGTTTTGGAAATGGGGCCAAATGGGGTTCTCAAGTGGAAAGTAGCTCCAAAGGGAGAGCTAGGGTTTCGTGAGAATTTTTGGCAGAGTGAGGATAAGGATGCTTGTGGATATGAAATGGGGGGCCTCCATTACCTATTTATAGGTTTTTAAGTGGTGGAGTGTTGACCCATGGTTTTGGGAACCATATGGCTTAGGTCAGTTGTATAGGGTTTTTGCTTCCTTTTTTCCCTCTTTTTCCTCTTTTTTGTATTTTTTATTCCCTTTAAAGAGGGTTTTTGCTATTTTTGGAGGAATTTAACTTATTTTGGGGAAAAAGTGGGGTTTTTGGCCTTTTGGAGGCTTTTTAATGTTTTTTTGGGGTTCTAGAGGCAAATATGGTAGGACTTATGGACAAATGAGTCATGTAATGGGGTAGATGAGGTAGTGAGCACTTTTTGGGTGTTAACAGTTACTACGTTTACACTTGGATCCACAATTCTGCTCTCTACTGCGATCATCTAGATGTTGGGATTCAGTGGTTCTGTCCTTCTTCTTTTCTACATTTCTACCTCAAGCATAGGGAAGTATTCAATAACATGCTCAAATGATTTATAGTAATTGCACATAGTGCATGGGTGAGTACAATCTCTAGAAACGTTACCTGGCTGGCCACAATTATAACATATTACCTGGCCGGGACCTCTTCCTTGCGCTAGGCTAGCATTTCTTCCTCTCCCGTGGTATCCACCACCACAACCTCTATATCCTCCCTAATCATAGTCGGTGTTTTCTTGCTTTGGCTAATTCTCCTCTTTAACGTGGTACATTCCAACACCTCTCATTGCTTCCATATCGCGCTTTCTTTAATTCATGAGCTCGTATGCATGACAATTGGATTCATCATGTCCAACTGATCTATAGATATTGCAATATAAGCTTTTAGGGGTGTTTACATATTTCTGTATTAGATAACAGTCTTCAGGCCTGTGTCCTCTGGTTCTGCAGATTTCACACCATGGTGCCTGATTGTGGTTCATATTGATTGGGTTTGGTGTGCCACTTGTTCGTCATAGCACTATTCTAGAGGTTTTCCAATGTAGACCTAGGTACTTCGCGATACAAAATACCAACAAAAACCCTATTCACCGGCCCTTTCGGCAACATACTACAAGCAGCATGAGGTCTCACCCAAGGGGAAGTTGGAGGGGGTGGTTGCAGAAGCAGGTTTCCACAACCTTGTGATACGAGTGATTCAGCTGATTAATGCATAGCGCAGTGACGGACTACGCAACTGCGTAGGTGACTACGCGAATTCTTCTACTTCACGTCAAGATTCTTCAAGACCCCGTATAATGGCACCCTCAGTGAGACCCCAAGCCACACAGTGGGTTTATGAGATCTGACCACTTCTTATTCAATTCCTAGTCGATAAACCTTAATCATTCATCCTTACTTAGCTTTGATAAGCACCATAACTTATGCAAATATGTGAGATGTGCAGTGTTGTGTGCTTTGACACTGTGATATAATCCTTCTCACTTAATTGTGTGGTTATCTTATCGATCTATTCATTCGATACTTATAGGTGCTTTACTGTTTAATATTCCTCCATACATGAACTGCTTAGCATCTTATTCCATCCTTTCCACGACGAATACAAATCACAGTAAACATATAACAAGCAATAATAATAACTTCATGCATGCACTGTAAGTAAATTAGATCATAAATTAATGGCAATCATACACAGCAATCACATAACACAATGGTTTAACGTGGTTCACCCCCCCGGATGGGAAGCTACATCCACAAGAAATGTTGTTTATTTATCTGGGAAAGGGTACAACAGTTCTTCGCCTACGGGCTCAGCTGCAGGCGCTCTTCTCTTTCTCTCTCAAAATTAGGTCTCTACGCACTCAGTTGCAGAGCCTTTACAATGTTTTTATCTAACAGATCTCACAATATTAACCAAAATGAGAGTTAACCCCTTTCCTTTACAAAATTTCCTTATATATAGATCAAGACCCATAGGTCATGTCTTTACTTTTTACAAAGGCAGAACCCTTAGGTTTACAAAACTGTCACGGTTTTCCGAAAACTGGACTACTGATATCTGGTAGCGGATCTTCTATTATATGTGCGCCAGTAGGTTGCTTCCACCGATCTATTCCTTCTTTTCTGGCCTTAGATGACTAGCTTCGAGTAGTCGTAGTCTTCTGCTCGTTGTGAGTCACCTACCTTCGATCTGAACCTACCCACTACTTGGTAGTTATCGACGATCTTCGCCAAAAAGAGGTCTTCTGTGACCTAACCAAAATAACTGCCTTCATCTGTCGATGATGTGCTTAGTTGGATCCTTGTTGACGTGGCACATCGCAGCACTGTACTCCTCGCATCATCGACCTCACAGCTCCTCTAACACTATGCTGCGTGCAACTTCGCAACATACCAAAACTTATCCCAAAATTGTTCAAGCTTAACTACACTTATCTCCGCAGTTCTCACAATACTTCCTGTTCAAAATTTCCCCATCTGGGCCAGGCCCAATAGGCCCCTAACACTTACTTGTGGCTCGCCCCCGAGCCACCTGGAGTTCCTTAAAGGTGTTTTGATGATTGTGGGTTGATCTTTGCAGTGAACTCCTTGAATGTTTTAGTTAGCTTTTCTACTATAGCCTTCATATCTTGTTCAATTTTCCCAACTGTTTCCACCATCTCTAATGTTATCTCCTGTCCGACCTGGCCTTCCACCTTCTCTTGGTTCTGGTTAAGCTCCTTCAACTTTTCTTCGATCTCCTGTGAGATCATGTTGGCATCTTTTAATAATGGTTGGTACTTGTCACCCATTTCTGTCTCCTTCTCCCGCTACACTTTCACTTCCTTCTTGAGGTTGTTGATTTCCTTGTATTTGAGGAGTTTCTCCCCTACTGGTAGCGCCTTAACCTCCTCACCCATCTTTTCTAGTACTTCTTGTTTTTCCTTGACTTCCTTCTTTACGACCTGTAATTGTTGATCTTCTTCAAGGGTACTAAATTCCTTCATTGCTGCTTCTAGTAGACTCTGGCACTTAGCAACTTCGATAGCAATATTCTGTGTCGCGGTCTTCACTACTCCTTGTCTCAACTGCTGTTCATCTGGTAGAGTCTGTGGATTGATTTATGCTTTTAGGGAAGCAATTTCAGATTCATGGAGAATCTCCATGTCTTCCTTCTCAGTCCTTAGGCTATTAACCAAATCTTCAATATTGACGATGGTATCTGCTGGTTCTGTTTGAATTTCAAACTCATCTATATTACCTGCAACAGCAGTGATTGTGTTCTCCAATCTCAACCGACGATCTGTTTCATCTTGTAATTGCATAGTATTTCATGAGCTCTCTTCCTCAAGTTGCCTTTATAACTCTGCTTGTCCTTTCAGTGCTTCTATGGTTCTGTCATGCATTTCTTCACCTAGTTGCACTTGTAAGTAATGGAGTACTGGCAATGGTATGGTTGCAAGATCAAGCTCCACGTGCTCTACATTCTTTGTATCTAGCATTGCTTAATCTTGTAATGGAAATATGATAGATTGTGGCTGCAAATGGACAATATGGGACCTCGCGAGAACTGTTATTTGCTACTGTGAAGTCCCTGCTGACCCTTTTCCAGCTGTTGACTCATGGTGCAATCGTAATCTTTTGCTGACTTCATCAAATTTTTGGGATATCCCTTGCAGTGTAGTCAGGTTCTATTTTAAGATGTCTTGAATTGCCTTTTCCTTCTTTTCTTTGTTTGTCGAGAGTTCCTCCATTTGTTAAGTTACCCTCGCAGCAATCATTAAATAGTCATCTTCGTGAAGCATTGTGTCTAATTGGTCTTTGTTTTCTTTCTGCTTTTTCCTTGGTTCCTTGCATCCTGAAGGACTTCCAACGTCCTTCCTTTTGCTTGACTCTTTATATTTTATAATGGGACATGGGATAGGGTTATCCTCGCCAGAATCACTTTCGATGTCCACAACCTCAACTCAGAATTTAGCTGGCCATTCCTTCATTAAGTTCTCAATATCTTCCTCATACATATTGTAGTTTCCTGGGTACAAATCAGCATTATTTGTTTGCGCTTTGTGTGAAATGGAGATGCATTTCATCGCAGCATAAAAATTTATAATGCAAATATATTTGCTCGTTATCTGCTTTGGCATGCGAGGTGTGATCATGATGGCCCCACACAGCTGGTCATAATATGTGTAAAAGACCAGCGTTGTCTCGTGCTTTCGCTCTGGATTCAAGTTTTCCCATAGATTCTGAAATCTAGCGCCTCTGCAATCCAAAGTGTTTGTGACCACTCCGACATATTGCTTCGGTTCCCTCCATCCGAGGAAGCCGATCAATATGATTAGGCAGGTGAAATGAAAATATACCCCGTTGATCTATGTATCATTTAGTTCTTCAAGGAATTCATGTAATACAAATTGGGATCAATTGAATTCTTGTCCCTCGACGGTTGTAGCGCCAAGTAGTACTGCTCCTGCGTTTACTTCTAATGGTCTGCACTTCCTTAATATTTTGCCCACTAACAACTGCATGACAAACCTTATTGCATCATCCTTTATGTCATCCGTCTCGAAGCCTCGCTTCCCTTTGACCACAGATTGTGTTTGCTTCATTAATGATGCTACCTATTTATCCTTTGTCATTCCCTGGAAGAACTTCCTTTGGTATTCTCCCCTTTTGCTTAATCCAGTTATATGGTGTATCAAGTCAATTGACAGGTCGATATTCTGGTCTAGCCATAAATATCCCTGGTGGATGCGATCCATAAGAGTTCGCACCACCGCATTGAGCTCCGCTGATCTGTCAAAATGTGGAAGCCTTAACAGGTTGAGCAGCCCAGACTTGGCTACTCCTGACAACCAGCTCTCGGTGACCAAGGTGAAGTCACACTTTACATTCCTCTTCCAGCACATGTATTTGTTGGGCTGGAACTGTGGGAAATTTGGTTCAGTTGGTTTATCCTTCTGCATTGCTAGTAGATCATAATCCTCCCATTAGCAATCTGGAATCTTTCCTAACAAATTTTTGTCCACCTAAACATGCTTCGATATAGGTGAGAGTGGTATCTCATACTTTGGGCTCTTTAGCAGTCTAATGGTCGGCGCATCCACTGTACGCGGTGAGATGTAGTCTGGAGTCATAGTTAATGGTATCTCTTTATCAACAAGAGGCTTTTTGGCCCTACCAAACTTGTCTACAGTAGTTTTGATCTGGGTGCTGCTGGATTTTTCCCTTTGTCTTGCATTGAGGGGCCGTGTCTTGGTGGTCTCCTTAGATTTTGTTCTAATTCCTTAATGATTTTTTTGTTTGGGGTTCTCATTAATTCGTCAATTCCTGCATGTTGGAACAACCTCACAGTCTCTTCAACCATGAACTCTTCTTCAATTAAAAATTTCTTAGGCATGCAAACAGTTTCAACGGTTGTAGACAGCTTATGAAAACTAGCTCAGATAGAAGTATTTGCAGAAAATTCTAAGTGTTTGATACGCCTGCGAGATGATAAGCAATGTTATTTATAGGCATGGTAGACCCTCCTCCGTGCCCTTGAACAACTAGATATGCATTTAATGGTGGTCTCCGTTGGCCAAATCTAGTTGCTTTTGTTGTCTTGTATTTCAAAATTGTGATCAGAACAGCTATCTATGCTTTAAATGCCCAAGCGGTCGGCAGGGAATTACTGTATGACGACTATATTCCCAACTGACACTTGTAAAGGCTATTTTCTGGATTCTTGCATTGAACTGCATGGCAGGTCATCGTTGGTTCCATGCAGTGATTTCATGGCATGTAACATTTCTTTTCTTTCTAGTTGTTGCTTTTTGAATGTCGCAACAGGCACATTTTTTTTTTCGCGGGGCACTGTATAGATCTATCTCTATCAGTCTATGTACACACTTTTTCACAGTTTCTAGTGCCCAATTCCGACCATACTTGGTACCTAGAAACTTTTCCTTCTTTTGATCATTATGGATGCTGCGAAGCAAAACTATCGCGGTAAAGCTTTAGTGTGCTCCCATTTATCAGATTGGGTAATGAATCACCAACTAAAGTGGCTAGTTGGACTGTGCCACCATTAGTAACATCTATTATAGTATATGGTCCAAGACAATGCATTTTAAATTTTCCAGGAAACTTCATGAATTTACTATCATATAGTAGGACTAGGTCACCTACCTGAAAAGACTTATTCTTGATGTGGTGATCGTGCCATGATTTTTCTCGTTCTTTCTGCACTTGCTAGTAGAATCCCGCAATGAAGCGCTCTTCTTCCAACCCAACCAAGTGTGACAACCTTTCTTCTAGTGCTATGTGATCTACCATCCCTGTAAATGCAGTTATTATCAAGCTAGGTATAATGTACTCCATTGGCGTTATTGCTTCTTGTCCATAAGCCAATCTGAAAGGTGTATGTCCAGTTAATTTCTTGCATGTCGTTCTGTATGCCCATAATACTAAAGGAATGCGTAGGTCCCAATCATCGTAGTTTACATTGCATACCTTGGTTAGCACATTCTCAAGTACTTTATTAAATGCTTCAACAATACCATTTCCTTGTAGATGATAAGGCGTACTGCGTTGATGATGGATGTGGAATTCTTCAGTCAAAGCTTCAATAGTTCTGTTCAAAAAATGAGTACCCTGATCACTCATCAAAATTTTTGGGCATCCAAATCGTGTAAGGATATTCTAAAAAATAAATTGTGCGGCTGTAGCTGCGCTACAGTCCTTGACTGGTTTTGCTTCTGCCCATCTAGTGAGGTTATTAGTTGCTGTAATAATGTACCTCGCACCATTTCTTTTTCCCGATGGGTTAATAGGTCCCACGAAATCAATTGCCCATTTCTCGAATGCCTGTAAGGTTAGTTGAGGGTTCAACAACATTTCAACTCTTCTTGACTATTTCCCTGTCCTTTGATAGACATCGCAGTTCTGGCAATGTTCTTTGGAGTCCTTATGAATCGTAGGCCACCATAGCCCTGCGCGAAATATCTTCTGCGTAGTAGCCCTTCCTGCATAATGACCTCCTGTGACTCATGAATGTGCATTAGTTAATATAAATGGCTTCTCATGTTCTAATACACATCTTCGCAGTACTTCATCAGGTCTTAATTTGTAGAGTTGTCCTGTGATAATGGTGAAGTCTGCAGCTCATACTACCATCTGCTTCTTTTGCTGCATTGTAAATTCAGTAGGTGCAAACCCGGTAGTTAGAAATTCAATGATATCCTGATAATAATCATTGGCAATCTATATAGCAAACAATTGTGCATCAGGTAGATTGTCTTCTAGATTCATTGGTTCCTCTCCTGACTCGATCCTTGATAGATGATCTGGGCCTAAATTTAATTTTCCTAGTTTAACTATTATTTCAAAATCATACTCTTGGAAGAGTAAGAGCCATCTGCATATTCACCCCCCTAACACTGGCTTATTGACCAGGTATTTTAATGCAGAATGGTCAGTAAACATTGAAAAGTGTGCACCCAACAAATAGTGTCTGAATTTCTGTAGTGCATATACCATTGCAAGTCCTTCCCTTTCAGTAGTGGTATAGTTCTTCTTAGCAGATGATAGCTTTTTGCTTGAAAATGAAATGGGATGATCAATTCCTCCTTCTCTTGGCTGCGCAAGAATGATACCCAATACTATACATGAAGCATCAACATGTACGTGAAATGGCTTTTCCTAGTCTGGAAAAACTAGGATCGACATAGTGACCATTTTTTCTTTCAATGTGTCGAGTCCTTTCTCACAGTCCTCATTCCAAATGAATGGTGCATCCTTTTTCAAAAGCTTCTCCATTGTTGCGCTTAATTGTGCATACCCCTTTATGAATTTCCTGTAGTATCTGGTATGCCCTAGTGTAGTGTGCAATTGTTTAACTGAATTTGGTGTAGGTAAACTTACAATAACTGTGATCTTCGCTGGATCAACCATTAACCCTTGCTTACACATGATGTGTCCCAATAGAATCCCATAAGGAACACAGAAAATACATTTATTTAAATTCAATGAAATCTGATGTTGTCTACATTTTTCCAGCATCATTATGAGGTTTGCGGCATGGTTCTTCAATAAGCCAAAAATGGTCCAATCATCAAAGTAAACTTCTAAAAACTTGTGGATGAATTCTTTGAATGCTATAATCACCACTCTGGAAAATATGGCTGGAGCAATCTTCAAACCAAAAGGCATTACTGTATACTGGAACAACCCCCATTCTATTGCAAAAGTGGTTTTGTGCCTATCGGCTGGATCAATTTTTATCTGATGGTATCCAGAAAATCCATCAGTAAAAGAGTATGCTTCATTCCCTCCAATGTTATCAAGAACTTCATCGGTAAAAGGTGTAGGAAATGGATCATGCATAGAGGCATCATTCAACTTTCTGAGGTCAACACAGATCCTAATCTCACCCTTTGTTTTCTTGTCTTGGATTACCATTGGGCTTATCCATTCAGATTCTTCAACTGGCTCAATAATTCCTGCATCGAGCATCTTATCGAGTTCTGCCTTAACTCATTCTTTGTAGCATGGATTCAGTCTATATGGCCTTTGTTTAATAGGTTGCGCTCCTGGCTTAAGAGGAATTCTCATGACTCCTAAGTCTCCTAGGATACCTTTCATTTCTATGAACTTCGTTGGGAATACTTCCTGATATTCCTGTAATATAGTTGCGATCTCTGCAACTGTGTCATCATACCAGTAGTCTCCTATTGCTGCGAAATTTAGCTCTTCAGGGGTGCTGATGTTCACTTTCTTTGTTTTAACCGGTCCACTCATATCTGGAATTTCAAGTGGAGGTCCCTCTACCTCGCGTATTCCTTCTGATTCTTGAATTTTTATGTTGCGCGGGTTCTCTGTGTCGTTATCTTCAACTTCTTCAACTATGTTGTAGCAGTCTAAAGCATGCTCTATTTGTTCTGACCAATCTAGTTGTAGACTCACAAGTACATTGGTTGTGTCAAAAAACTCTTCTAGTGTTATATTTTCCTCCTTGCGATGTGGGCTAAATATCTTTTGCTTGATCAGTTGCAGCGCGTCATGTACAGTCGGATGGTCATCTTGAAAACTAAAATCCTACTGGAAGGTCACAGTAAGGACGTACCAATCCATGGCCTGTGCGCATCTCCTCCTCTAGATACCACTTTTTTGGAATAGGCTCCTCCAACGTATGCACAAAGAGATGTACCCATTCTGTCTGTGGTCTTTCCTTCCAAGCTTGTAAACAAGCTGCGATATGATCTCCTAGATCCCTCTGGCCATTATATTTTTCAAATGGTAGTGTGACCTTATCAGCAAATCTAATCTGTAGTTTTATTCTTCACTGGTCCCAAGTTATCATTGTCTTTTTGTGTGTAGCCCACCATCTGACAGGTGTTTGTCTGAGTGCCATGTCTAACGCTGAGATGCGATGTTCATCTTCCACTACTGCAGTGTATTCTTTGATAAATGAATTAACATTAGCTGTACCATCATAAGTGGGGATTGGACTTACCTGCTTTCCAATTCAGGGGAGTGATTTTGTAATTGTTGCGCATCTCCTGGCAGATACTTCATGCATTTTGTGTTTCCATTTTTCTAATCCTGCCTCAGAGTCTGAGATGCAAGAACTATCGCAGTGCCAGCTGAGCGTTCCATCCGCAATAGCATCAAAATAATTGCAACATTTGTTGTCATTTGATAGATATGGTCAAGGTCTTGGGCTCTGTACTCTTCTTGAATAGGTTCAACATATCGCTCCCCCTGCGAAGGATCCAATGGTGCGATGACCCTTATGTTGTTTCCTTCAAATATCATTTTCATTGTCTTGAGATTGATGACGGTTGAGTTCGTCATTACCCAATCAATACCCAGTAGTGCTGGATAAGGATTGCTATCATCCACAATTTAAATTACTTCGAAGTCTGCATAACTTCACACTCCATCAATGTCGACAATGGTGTTGGTTAACCTTCCCAGTGGTATAACTATGCCTTGGTTAGCCATTCTTAACTGTATAGGTGACCACTGTAACTTTGGTTTTCCCATCGCCTGCCATGTCTAATTGGTTAAGACATTCACTTCATATCAAAGATCAAGAATGATCTCGTCCATCTCATAGTCTCCTATCTATGCAATGAATCGCATTTCTCTGTTGGTTCTTTCAGGAATTCTAGTATTATGTACTGCGATATGTGCTATTCCTTTCTTACTGCATGATTCGTACTGATTTATCAGTTTTTCAAATTCCATAAGAGTGTCCTTGTTTTTAAATAACTTGATGCAGCTTTGTAGAAACTACGTAAAACAATTAGAGGTATCTGGTGTAGTGCGCGTCTGATCATATGCCAGTGGCATGTCTTGTATTTGTGGTTCTTGACTTCACAGCGGAATCCTTGGTGAAGTAGGTGGTGGTTGTTTAAACATGTCCCACGTTTCTTTGAATATTTCCTTATTTTTCTACAAGTTCAATGGAGGTGCTTTCCCAGGAGCTTTTGGAATTCCTACTATTTCTCCAGGGTTCTTCTTAGGATCAGTTGTTCCAGAAGTCGAATCTTCTGCGGTGTTGTCTTTTCCTGTATTCGTGCTACTTCGTGTTACTGCATTCACACTCTGACCTGTAGGTTTGTTCTCTGATGCAATTAACTGGATGTTGGGGTTTGGTGTTTCCGTTCTTCTTCTCTTCTGCATTTCTACCTCAAGCACGGGGCAGTCTTCAATCACATGTTCAAATGATTTACAGTAGTTGCATGTGGTGCATGGATTAGTACATTCTCTTGATACATGAACTGGCTGACCATAGTTATAGCATATGACCTGGCCTCATCTTCTTCCTTGATTTTGACCAGTATTTCTTCCTCTCCTGCGATATCCACCACCACGACCTCTATATCCTCCTTGATCATAGTGGGTGTTCTCTTGCTTTGGCTCATTTTCCTCTTGAACGTGGTACATTCCAACACCTCGCATTTCCTCCATATCTCACTTTCTTTCATTCATCAGTTCATAAGTGCGACAGTTGGACTCATCATGTCCAACTGACTTACATAAATTGCAGTATAGGTTTTTAGGTGTCTTGACATATTTTTGTATCAGGTAGCAGTCTTTAGGTCTGTGTCCTCTGCTTCTACAAATTTCACACCATGGCGCCTGGTTCTGATTCATATTTATTGGGTTTGGTGTGCCACTATTAAGGTATTCTTGAAATAAGGGGCAATGTTCTCTGGTGTGGCCCTCTCCTTTGCATCCTGTGCACCAAAATTAATGTCTTTGTTCATGTCTGTGCTCCTTTCCATTCTTCATACCTCACTACTACATTTTGATCCAAAAACTGACGGCGCGTGGATTTATCTTTATAAACTTACCAAAAAACGTAAGTGTACAATTTTTTTTTAAAATGTGGCAACAAACGTCGGCTATGCGACGGCGCGTTTAGTAAACGTCAGTTAAGCGATGTCTCTTTTAGTACACATCGGTTAAGCAACGATTAAGAGAGCACGTTTAATAGGTCAGATATATGAAATATGTTTAGCCGTCACATAACCGACGTGTACTAAAAGAAACGTCGTTTAAATCCATGCGTCCTAAACACGCCGTCGCATATTCGACGCTTGTGGCCATTATTTGCAAACACTCATATAAATAGAGATGTAGGCCTAGGTTCATAATCTCACACACTCACTCTCGCACAAATCTCTTGGACAAGAAATGCGAAATTCCTAAGGAGTATTAGGGTTTGGTTTTTGGCCTTGTGCTTTTGTGGGGATCTTCCCACTTGCTCTTGGAATTTGGTCTTGCTCTTTGGTGACTTCTCTCCTGAAGTATCTCTTGGTTAATTTGTTGGTTTAGGGTTTGGTTTTTGGACTTGTGCCTTTGTGGGGATCTTCCCACTTGGTCTTGGAATTTGGTCTTGCTCTTTTTGTGACTTCTCTCTTGAAGTATCTCTTGGTTAATTTCTTGGTTTAGGGTTTGGTTTTGGCCTTGTGCCTTTGTGGGGATCTTCCCACTTGGTCTCGGATTTTGGTCTTGCTCTTTGGTGACTTCTCTCTTGAAGTATCTCTTGGTTAATTTCTAATTGGTTTATCATTGGTAAATCTTTCTTGGAGAAAGTTTGTCCTCTTGTGTTAAGGTTTACCCTCACTAGTTAGGGTTTTCTCTTGTGGATTTGGCTTTGACTCTTGTGGAAAAGAAGATTCATCATATACTTGGTTTTGTTTTGAGTTAGGGTTTACCCTCACTTAGGGTTTGCTCTTGTGGATTTGGCTTTGACTCTTGTGGAAAAGAAGATTCATCATATACTTGGTCTTGTCTTGAGTACTTAGGGTTTACTCATGTGGATTTGGTTTTAACCATTGTGGAAAAGAGGACTCATCATATAGTTGGTATTGTCTTGAGTTAGGGTTTACTCATGTGGATTTGGTTTTAACCATTGTGGAAAAGAAGACTCATTATATACTTGGTCTTGTCTTGAGTTAGGGTTGACTCATATATTGTGGATTTGGTTCTAACCCTTGTGGAAAAGAAGACTCATCATATACTTGGGTTTGCTCGTACTTTGTTCTTAGGGTTTGAGTAATAAAATGCCATGTAACAATAATGTTACAGGTCATCAAGATCATCTAGAACAAAATCAAGAATTGCTTGCTAGGTTGTGGGATGGAGTGGAAAGAAGGGGTGATGGAAAATGTTATTGTCCTTGCAATCGATGTAGGGGCTTTAATAAGAGAAGGTTACTGATCTCAACAGCTAAAAAACATTGTAGGGAACATGGACATGTTGAGGGGGGGCATGAATATCATCCATTGGTAAGTCATAATTCATTATATAGCATGCGGTCTGTTTGTGCCAGAAATTGTTTCCAGGCCACAAAGAAACAAGCCAACACAATCTCAAAAATACAATAAAGTAAAAGTAGGTTTTAGGGTTTTTTGATAGGTTTTCTGGTTATAAAGTTTGATGACTGAAGGGAATACATTCATGAGCAAAACAGGAACTGAATCACAAGCAAAAGAGAAAAAAGATGCATAATATAATTACCAGTATCCAACAGAATATGATTTTGAAGTTCATTCATAAAAGACAAGCACTATCAGCATACAAACCATAAACCAGCAATGAATTTATCAATTATGTAACTAAACAAGTTAAAAATGAAGCCAAAACATAGACTAAAGGGTAAAAAGGATCATATATTTCATAATTCTGTTCAGCAAATACACATGAGAGTTACAGTACTTAGCTCATAAACAAGTCAGAGACCTCCTTAAGCCAGCCAAAAATCGAACTCTGTTTCTGTCTTTCTTCTCACTCTAAATACAAATTTTTTACAAAATTCGTTAGGGTCTAAACCCTAACTGCTTTCAACCAAATCCTCGATGGGTTAAAGTGAAATAAAGTCTTTCCTATAGAACATAACTAAAAAACTAACTAATTAAAGCATCTATTAAAAGCTCCATAAGTAACTGACAAACTGCCAACTCAAAGGTCTTTGGCAGCTTCGACTAGTAAGGCTATTCCATCCGAGATTTGAGCCTTTTTTCTAGCTCTCTTCTGCTCAGCTTCTGTCTCTGCTAACTTCCTTGTAAGCTTTTCATTCTTCTGATGCAAGTCTTTGACATTCTGCTTCAATTCTGCATAATGCAAATCTGTGCTTCTCTTTCTCTTCAAGGATTCTTTAGACACTGTTATTAGCTCTTGATAATTTTCATTCACTTCCTGTAAGTCTTCTCTTAGCCTTCTATTTGCTAATACTAGGGCATCATTAGTCTCTTGCATGCATTCCATTTGATGCCTATATTGTTTGATGGTTCTTTGCAGGTTCTCCATGTCTGAGTCAAAAACCTTCCCTGTTATGGTATTTTGCATCTCACTGGGCAGCCAAGGGACATTCAGTCTTCTGAAAATATCCTCATCTTCCTGTAACAGCTCTGAAGATACACCATGAAAAATAGGGTTTTCCTGACTTGTTGTTTCAATGGGTGTAGTTTCATCTATCAAGTTCTAATTTTCAGAATAAGAAACCTCAATTTCCTTCTTTTGTTGTTCCTTTATTATTTCATCTTTTAATTCCAGAAACACAGTAGATAATTTTGTTTGAGTGAGACTGGAATCTTCTGCTGACTTCAATGACCTTTTTTCTTTTGTATGCTTAGAAATTGGACTGTTTATAACTGCTTCCTTCTTGATCTTGAGTTCTTCATTTGAAGATTCATCATCAAGTACATTTATCTCTTCTGTCTTCATTCTAGGGTTTAGCAACTTTTTCATATTCAGCCTTAACTTGTTTTTAGATCTGGTTTTTTGTCTCCATTCTGAAACAAGGTCATTTACCATCTTCAAAGTTTTTTCTCTATGCTTAATTGTGGCTAGCTCTATACCTTCTATTTTGGTTTTCTTTTTCTTTGGCTTCTTTGTTTTATCTTCTTGACTGTACTTTTCTGTGTATTCCATCCCAGCTTCAGTTTTGAGAGTGAATTCATCCTCTTCTAGTAAATATCCCTCATCTTCAGATAGGACAGTGATGGGGCTTCTTCGTTGAACCTGAATGTCCTCTTTTTCTAGAGCACCCTTTTCTGTGACAACAATTTTCTCTTCACTGAGAGTTGTTGGCTGCTTTTGGGGCAGACCTGGGTTTTAATGAAGCGCAACAACAAAACCCCTTGGCGCACTGGCCCTCTCGGCAATGAGCTACGCAGCAGCTCGAGGTCTCACCCAAAGTGGCTATGGGGGGGCTAAGGAATCATATTTCCTTAACCTAGGCGACGCAGAGACTGCTCTCTTTCTTCTCTTCCGACTCCTCAAAGCAGACTGTCGGTCTTTTCCGTAGGCCCTCCTTCGCAACTGCGCGGAACTCTCACTTAACAGCCTAGCAGCGCGGCATCTCCGTTCCAGCGCACGGGGCGACTATCCCCCCCTTGCATCAGAGCTCTATGTATCTCTTCCTTCCACGCACCCAGCGCAGTAATGCAATCCTCGATCGCTGTGGCGACAGCGTTCTACAACTCCTTCGACACTTAACGATTATAGCTATCACGAAAGCTTCGAGAACGTACCCAACATATTCATAAAGATCATACAACATTCATATAAACGCAGATAACTCAGACATGCATTCATGCGAATATTACCATAACAAGGAGATGTAAAGAATTCACCTCCACGGGAAACCACGTCCACGGGAGTGTTTCATATATTAACTCAAAGGAAACTTATACAATAATGCTGCGCACACAGCTGCAACCTTAGATCTTTCCAGGAAACTCCACGCACACAGCTGGGAGCCCTTCTCTCGATCTAGTCTCTTCCTCTACAGAGATTACAATAGTTCAGACGTCGACTCAGACTGTCTGCAACTCAGGGATTAACTCCACGGCTATCCCGACTCTAACTCTTTCTTCTTACAACACAATAGAAGACTGAATGGCTAGCTTACTAGCTGACTGACTGGAAACCACTAACTAGCTAGCTTACTAACTAACCTTTTCCCTTATCAATTATACATATATATAGGTGGCCATGATGGTCACACCTTTACAAAACTGTGGGCCTTTCCCAACAGTAATCCCCAAAAACCCTAACCACGCACATGGCTAGGTGTACTATAGGCGCCGCTTGCAGTCACGTCACCGCTTCCTGCAAGTTCCATGACTTCCGGCGCAGATTGCGGGTATGGGCACCTTGTCCTTCGCCTTCAATGCTCTGGTCCGTTGCTCCTCCTTGATCCGAGCAACCATAACTTCTGTACTTAGCCTTAATGAGGGTAGCTGAGCCCTCTACTCCATCGCTTCATTCATTATGGTAGCTGAGCTTTCTATTCAGCCACATTCATTCCTCTATGACGTGTGCGTGCGAGCTCCGCGAGTTCCAGTCTGTAATCTGCGTAAGCTCATCCATCTGGCACCGTACTGCACACCGTTTGCTTCTACCCAAAAATTGGTGCTTGTTCAAAATTAGCACTTTCCTTCCATACTTGTGCTTTTTCCTCAAAATTCGCATCTTTCACCATAGCTGCGTCCTAGGCTCCAACAAGAGTTTCTGCTGGCGCCATGTGTTTCTCAGGCTAATCTTCTTGTTGTGGAAACAATGAATATTTACCTTTACTGTCAGCTACAACCCTTTGAGGTTCATTGTTACCCTTCAAAGGTTCGGGTTCTTCTTCAAATTTAATCTCTTTTTTGTCTTCAGACTTGCTCTCTTGACCTAGTTTTCTGACTAGAGATTGACCTTTGTCTACACGCTTTTTAGCTTGCTGCTCTTTTTGCTTGGTCTGAAAACCAGACCAAAACAAGAAATGCTCCCATGTCTTCCCTTCTCGTTGTAGAACTGTACTGATAATAAGCTTAATCAGACCATGATGGAAGATGGATTGTGTAGTATGATCATGATGCCCCTTAATTTTGCTTGACATCTTTTGCATACTTTTGAATAAGAAGAAAGGAAGGTTCATTTTGGATTCACCAATCAGATGCTATAGAAATCTAAAATGGTATTTGAAAACATAAGCATATCTGCCTTCACAAGTGATATAGCTTCATAGAATTTTAATGGGCTGCACCCATTCATCCCTGACCTCCTGGATTAATACCCCTTTATGCCAGTCTAGAGTAATACCAGGTAAAAGGTACCTTTGATCATCAAAAGTGAAAGGCACTTTTTGAACCACATTTCACCTTCATTCTTGACTCCTGTAGATTCAGCAACTAAATCCACAGTCAATTTAAACTTTAAAGTATCAAATACTATCATGTCCTCCTTATAGCTTTGGGAAAATTTATAAGAAATCTCAGTGTTATAGCCATTGATTTTCCTGAAGAAATTCAACCAACCAGCATTTTGAAAAAGCTTTGCACAATCTGGAAATTTGTTAATCCAATTTAGCTCAATGGGTTCGATTCTATTTGTTTTGCCACTTTTACCCATCTGCTTTCAACAACTGAAACCTATGTACTTTTGGAGTTCTATTGATGAGCTAACAGGCTGCTTTCAAATTTTGAAGAAGTAGTGGCTTAATGTATCGCTAAATTTCAAATTTCCACTTGTCACAGCGTCTCAAAGAACTCTTAAACTGGTCTATTTTTTACAGGAGCTTTGTTTAGAACCTATATTCATGTTTTCCCTAATGAATTTTAAGAAAACAAAATTTTATGAGAAAAAACCCCAATTTAGCAGCCGCTATCGGTTTAATGCGGAATACCCTATTCTCGCATTGTTGTGGATGTTTAAATCAATTTTTTAGGTACCTGGTTGTTCAATTCCTCTGTGCAAGTGTCTTCAGGTCTTTAATTCGCTACCAGCTGGCAGAACGAGCAAGCCCTAATTTCTCTGTAACTACAACTTCTGGCTTTCAGGCACCTGTCCTCTCTCCACCTATTTTCCAGCTTTGTGATGTATCTATGAAATAACTCCTTTCATGTCAAATTCGTCTAACACCTCCTCCTGTCATGATATGCACTGTTCCAGCTAATAATCTTCACGATCTCTTCCATGATCCAGCAGCACCTGTTTTCATAATTACTACTGGAGCAACACGTATCAACAACTTTCATTCATGTGATTAGTCACTTAGCAATGAAACCATGCGAAAATTTAGCTTAAAAAATAATGATTTCGGCTGGCGCGATATTCTTGTAGCACCACTGTATTAACTTTTCATGATTGCGCTACAAGAATAATTTGCATTCAAATTTTGGCCCAATTTCAACTATTGTTCCAGTTTAAATGATAAACCACACTCTTTGAGTATGTTTGTGACATCCTTACTTAATATAAATCCTATTTATCCCTTCAAATCCTAAAAGAAAATAATAAGAAATTTAAAAGCAAGCAAAAAATTAAAAATTTCATTTGAAAATAAAAAATTTCCTAAAGGAAGAAAAATGAGAAAAATTTAGCAAACGAGCAAAATTAAAATCAAAATCACAATCAAAATATAAAATTGAAGGAAACAAGATCATGACTTAACACGGTCTTTATATTGAGAGTTTTTGTAATTGTATATTGTATCATTTTTATTTTTGTTACTTATTAATCGAAATGACTAACGTTCTTTGTTTGATGTTTTAATTATAATTATAAAGCAAGGGCCTCCTAGGGCTGTTCCGAACATGGAGAATGTTGTAATTGCGGAACAACTAGCGCAGGAAGAACAATATGTAGGTCCTTCTAATACTGATCATGATCAAGTTAATGATGATCATATGGAATTAAACGATGATCATGACGATAACATAATTGAGGATGATGGTGCAAATACATTAATCAATGATGTATTTAATGTTAGAATGGACGATGATCAACATCATGCAACACCAATTGATGACTTTGAAGATATTAATGATTTACCTACACTTGAGAAGGCGACGGAACCGCTTTTTGAAGGCTCCCGCATAAGTGTTCTCTCTGTTGTGTTGCTGATAATGAACTTGAAGGTTATGAATGGTTTTTCAAACACATCCATCATGTTGGTGTTAAGGTACGCATGTGATTATATGTGATCCGTCGGATCTCAACTTTAGTGCATATACTCCAAAACTATGTCACACCTTTCAATCAAAACCACTTTGATCTTATAATATACTCCAAAAAATAAGGATGTATTTGTTGTCGTTAATATTATGCTCTTCAAATATTTATATTAACCATTTTTTTAAAATTTGTTGTAACAGCTTAATAGGTGAATATTTCTTACCGGCATCAAATAAATTACCTCGCACATATCGAGATTTAACTTTCATCATGAAATATGTTGGAATGGAGTATCAAGCAATTGATGCATGTCCTAATGATCATATTTTATATTATAATCAGTATGAGCTTGCAATAGAATGCCCTATATGTCATAGTAGTAGATACCGAACAGATCAAGTAACCAAAAAGGTGTCTCATAAGGTTCTTCGTTATATTCCCATTATTCCACGCTTGCAACGACTGTTTAGGTGAAAAAACATAGCACAATTTATGGATTACCACGCACAGAATAGAAGTGGAGATGATATTCTTCGAATGCCTGCAGATGGTTCTTGCATTTACAGACATGGAGGAAAAATGGCCACACTTTAAAGAAGAACCTCGTAATGCTAGACTTTCTTTGGAAGCGGATGGTGTCAATCCATTTGCAGAGATGAGATCTACTTACTCGGTCTGGCCTGTTTTTGTTATCAACAATAACATTCCTCCATGGATGTCAATAAAGAGGGAGCATATAATGTTGGCAATGATTGTTCCAGGTATAATTTGTACTTTAGAATAATGTTTTTTTAATGCATTAGTATTTAATTTGTCATGAAGATCAATATTGTTGCATATTCATGTCATATATATTTTTCATTTACTTATATGTATTGTATTTGTTGTTTTCTTTTAGGTAAGTTCCAAGTTAAAGATATGAATGTATATATAGAGCCTCTTGTTGATGAACTACTTAAGCTATGGAATGGTGTCACTATGTATGATGTCTCTAGACTAGTAGGGCAAAGGGAATTTCAATTCCATGCAATGCTTTCCTGGACAATTCACGATGCTCCAGGGCTAACACATTTTTGTGGTCTTCAAACAAAGGGAAAATTTGCATGTCCAGTTTGTGGTCCCAAGATGAAATCTCGTCATTCAAAGAGTTTGTCAAAGGTAGTGTTTGATGAGTATAGGCACTTCCTCTCTAAGAATCATAGGTATCGAACTACCGAAAAACATATTTTTAATGGGAAAGAGGAGACCGCATTAAAACCACAGAGAATGACACCTCACATATGGAAGTTGCAATATAATAGAAATCGTCAAGGTATGATTCAATTTGTCTATCTTATATATTCGTATTGATCATCTCTTATATGTTTTTAATGTTTTATTTTGGATTGTATTAATTTTTTTTTACTGTAATATACTACATTTTAATCTCTTTAACTTATATATTGATTACTAATGGTCTACATGAACATCATGAAGGTGTGAATGGGCTTCCACGAGGAATGAAAAGTTATCCGAAACAATTTAGTAGGCTGCCTTACTATAAGCACTTACTAGTTGTTCATTTGTTTGATACAATGCATATCGGAAAGAATGTAACTGAAACACTATGGCGAATATTAGACGGAAGGAGTGACAAAGAAAAAATTGTCAAAATTTGCAGTGACATTCATGAATCCAATCATGCAATGAAAGATATCATTGAACATTTAAACAACGATGGAGACCAAATTAATATAAGGTCACTTCCATGGTTATTGACTGAGCAACAAAGCAATGCAGTAAAAGAAGTGATACAAAAAATGAAATTTCCCACAGGATTTTGTTCGAACATAAAGAATATCCTAACAAGGAAAGGTGATTTTGGCGGGGTAAAAACGCATGATTGGTATATCTTCATTAAGGTAATTATATTTTTGGTATATATATTGGTATATTACAATACTGCATGTTTTTTGTTTACTTCTTTTCTTAATTTTGAAAAATATATTGATGAGACGTGTTCATTGTTACAGTATGTTTTACCTGTATCTCTCCCAGACAACTTTGACAATAATGTCAAACAGGTCATATATGATCTTGGAAAATACATGAGGTAATTAGAAACAATATTTTTCACGCATCATCATGTAATTTGTTTAATTCATTGTATAACTTATATGAATTGACATTTGTTTTAGTCAATCATGTAGATTTGTACTACAATCTTAAATTTTCGTCATTAAATGATATCATTATTTTCTTGCTTTACATGCAGATGGTTGTCATCGAAATAAATCCACAAAGAAGATATAAAGTATTGGAAGAGAGAAATTCCTCATTTAATGTGTCAAATGCAGAGATTTCTACCTTTGGCATTTTTCAATGCACAAGAACACTACCTTATACACCAAGTTGAGGAGATTGAATTATGTGGACCTATACATGCAAGGTCCATGTGGATGGTTGAGAGGCACTTGAAATTTATGAAGGCTTTAGTTAGACAAAGAGAATGTCCAAAGGGTTCTATGGTGGAGGGATATATGGTATTTTAGGCCATGGGGTATATTGTTGAATATCTTCTAGGGTTGGGGTCTATTAAGACCAAATTAGATCGATGCATTGGTGATCCAAAGTCCACTAAGAAATTAGAAGGAGAGTACCTGATGGGGAAAGGTAAATCGAGGAAGGTCAAAGGTAATTATTAAATGGTGTTATAGATTAATAATGTTAATACATTTTAATAGTATCGTACATAATTATTTCATTTTTAATATTCATTAATGATATGCATCATTAATATTTATAATGTTACACTGCGTTAAGTAATTATAAATTTTTGAGTTGATTTATGTAATTTTATTTTCATGCAGTTGGTTGCGAGTGGGATGCACTACATTTGTACGTCGCAAACAATCTTGATTGAATGAAGGTATGGATTGAACGATGTAATCAATCTGGTCGAGGACTATCATGGGAAGGTGTGGCTTCATTGGTTAAAGAAGCACATCGCAATGGAGATGTCAATCTAACAGAAAGGGAAATCGATTTAGCATATAACACATATTTCATTAAAATTGGAAAGGTTTTATTATAAGAACAACCCTAGAATTGAGTTTTTTTGTTATGTTGGAATTCTCGATCCACTATTTAATTCCAAATTTAATGAAATATGTGTTATATGGTTTAAAAGATAAACAGGTAAGCATGATATTATAAATATATAAGCCATAATATTTTCAATTATGTCGATATTCATGTTCATCTTGATTAATTTCATTTTATTTGCATACTTTAAGAACATAAAATACGTACTAGTTCATTATCAATTGCAGGTAAAACACCACAAGGCTATGTGGTGCAACAGTCGTAAATATCGCATTAAAAAGTTGGATGACACAAGGAAAACATGTGATTCTGGGATAAGTGCAGTCTTTGAGGTCACTAATGTTTCATCTAGAAGCGACAGACGTCCAGAATTGTCAGAAAATCGATATTATGGATATTTGGAAGATATCATTGACTGTGACTTTAAATCATTCAAAATAATTCTTTTTGTTGTGAAATGGTACAGGATACGATTGAATCGATTTGATCCCGATAGAACTGTTATTGAACATGCTAATGGATTTACCATGGTCAATACAAGGTCGCTTGAGTCATGAACGTCAGAGCCCTATGTTCTTCCAAGTCAATGTGAACAGGTATTTTACTCAGAAGTTCCTGGTAGACAGGGTTGGTCGTTTGTTATTAGACATGATCCAAGAGGAAGGCCGATAAAGTATAATATTGTAGAGGAAGCTGAAGAGGGTGTTGAAGAAGAAGGTGCTCATGTAGAGGATCAACATGAGTTGGATGTTGATGATCATAATGTTACGCAGGAAGATGTTGAAGAGTTAGTTGAAGAAGATGATGTTAGACACAATGTTCATGATGCAAATGATATTGACGATCATGATCAATTTATTGAAACTAATTACAGTGACGACGACGATGATATAGATTCCTCTAATCCTTATAATGTTGAATCTGGATCAGATGACATAGATGCAGACTTGGATGGAGAAGATGATCATGAAGTGCATTGAACATCATTCCAAGTGATGTGACGGGGGGGGGGGGGGGGTAGATGAGCTTCCACCTTCACGTGGTTTTCCCTGTTGAGTAGAGAATATTAAGATATTCTTGAAACAAACAGAAGCTCGTTAAGGTATTTTACTCAGAATTTCCTGGTAGACAGGGTTGGTCATTTGTTATTAGACATTATCTAAGAGCTGGAAGGCAGGTAAAGTATAATATTGTAGAGTAATGCTTTTACTAGTTTGCTTAAATACATGAAATAGCATTAATGTTCAGAGTTCTAAAAAAAATAACAACGTTCAGAGTTTTAAACAAGGCCGAGCTCCAGGATTTATTGGCTAGTATCATGCGGATAAGACTTAGTGGGAGGATAGGTCACGGGTTCGACTCGTCTGCCTTATTCATTTTGGCATAACAAATGTTGTTTTTAAATTATGGTTACAACCATATGCTACCCGCCAAAATGTTACTCTTTTACATATTTTAAAACATAAAATTTTTTAAACCCACGCCAACAGTAGGAGAGCTATATGGTTTAAATAGTCCCATGCCAACAGTAGCAGAGCTATAGGTTTTAAACCCACGCAACATTCGTTCCTTTTCCTCCCTTGTTTACGCATAAGCAGTACCAGATGCGATGCAATATGTTGAGCTTTAATAGGTAGAATAGAGGTGGCTAGAGCTTGGGTAGGGGTTTAGGAAGCAAAGTAGGTAGCAGGAGCAGTCCGCTGTTTCGATTTGGAGCAGTCCGCCATTTCGTCGATTTGGAGTAGTCTGTCATTTTGTTTTGGAGAAGATTCAGTCCGCCATTTCGATTTGAAGCTCAGTCCATTCAGCCCCGCCATTTCGATTTGAAGCTCAGTCTGCCATTTCGATTTGAAGCTCAGTCGATTTAGCCATTTCGATTTGAAGCTCAGTCCATTCAGCCATTTTGATTTGGAGCTACCATTCCATTCCAAATGTCTTCAGTAAGTGACATTCTCATCCATAGCTTCATTTGCCTGATATGCACACTGTGTGGGACATTACATCTATAAATGTTCATTCTGTAGTTGGTCCAAGTCCTCCAACTAGAAACTTGGCTTCTTGATGCAGGCACCACCTGCAATACCTAAGCAAACCCTTGATTCCCAAATTTTCTGTACTGGAATCTTCACTTAATACAGTCCTTTACCATTCTTCTCTTAGTTTTTCTTAGTTTCCAATTAACTCTGTGACAGAACTAAAAATAGATAACTGTCACTATACTTGGCAATTCTATCAAAATTGAGCAAGACTTCTCTATTAGCGAATTAAACACTTTACCTTTTGCTTAGCCCTCAACGGAATTTACTTTACACTCAAAGGTTAAACGCCACATGACCATTCGCCATGACCTAAGCCCCAACGGAAAATCACTTATCGTACCAATTGTACCTTCTTTTCATTTTCCGCTTCCACCCAATGCACGAAACGTATCTCTCAGCGGAAAACTCCACTTTGCCTCGAGCTTTGAACCATCACTTTTTGGTGTGATCGTGATCGTTGATTTCTGACTTCACAACTCCGCTCTCATCCTGATCGTTAATCTCCTATGTGATCAGAACCATCCATTACTTAGCTCATCAATCTTCGCTCTGTTCTCAATTGTTGATCCCCAAATGTTATACATATGAGCGCCACTTATAGACTGTACATGTGAGCTAGGGATTCTGCACTGTGACAATTATGATGACTCACAAACCATTACAATATTCCATGGAATCACTATTTCCCTTAATGAATCAGATGTATACTCGAAATAGAAGGCTAATCAAATCCCACACGGCTGAACAGAATGTTAACATATATATAGACTGTATTTTACCCTAGGATATACACTGTAACGTTTCCAATAATTCACACTTCATTTCACTATTCCTTAAACTCGATGCTTTTAGATGAAATTGATGAATCATATGTATCCAACCAATGATAACAGAAATATCATAACATATACAGATGAGATGAATCATATATACTGAGATTTTACATAGTAGAGAGGAAATTTAATGATTCTCCATCATTTTATTACATTTCACTGTATGTAATCAATCACACTCTACACCCTTCTCTCTCTTCTCGAGCTCTGTGAGCTAACCTTCATCTAGGCTAAGCTACCTATTCAAAATACTAAAGACTGCATTTATTTACAATGGATTTCTATTTCCAGATCCTATGATTAAGGAATAGAGTCCTTAATAACCTCAACTGACCCCTATGAGTCATCATTGACTCACTAACAATTAACAAACCCTATCTTATCTTTTACAAGTGGAAAGGATCTAGAATCCTTGACCATTATTCAAATTTTTCACAAAAATAACAATTTACACAAATGTGAGACCCTAGGTCTCTTTGAATTCTCTTGACCTTGATGAAGTCATGGGTGACTTCTTTTTCATGAGCCTATGCTCCTGCATCACTTATGTCACCCTATACCGATGCCATCACATCCTTCCAAAATGATCTTTAAGGACTTTGTGACTAGTGCAGCAAAGTTGTGTTAGAAATCATGAGATAGAGGATCTGTGATTAATTCAATAAATACCCTATCCCAATAAGATAAACACAAGATAGATGTATCGCATACCATAAACACATATAAAGACTTCAAGAGAGTGTGCAATAGATAGGATTCCCTTGGGCTGATGAATAATTCAATTGAATGAGATGATTACAATCCACAACCACCCACAGGTCCACCCATTAAGGGCCTCAATTACCCACCTAGTGGTTTGGCACATGGCCACAAGTGAATATTAGCCAAGATATCTCAACACCCCCCGCCCCTGATTTTCCCCATGTATTGGTTTCAGTTCGAAATTAATGTTTTTAATTACTTTTTTGCAGTCAGCTGATCGGGGAAAGTCCCTAATGGAGCATGAGAGGCCGACACCCCCCTACAGGCGACAGGTATATATACCACATTTTTACTTATCTGCTTCTTTAGAATGTACATTTGTTTAATTATGATATCAACGTGGTAAATATTTAAATATTTTTTTAAATAATATTTTCCCCGTGTATTGGTTTCAGTGCAAAATTAATGTTTTTAATTACTTTGTTGCAGTCAGCTGATCGGGGCAAGTCCCCAATGGAGCCTGGGAGGCCGACACCCCCCCTACAGGCAACAGGTATATATACCACATTTTTACTTACCTGCTTCTTTATAAAGTACATTTGTTTAATTATGATATCAACATGGCCAATATTTTGTTTGTAGGCTGAGGGTCGAGGTAGGAGCCCCATGACAGATGATATGTCGACAGATGTTAGCACGCCACGCTCATCGGGTCATGAGCAGGTATATAGCACGTTGTGAATTTCAGAAACTGTATTTATACATATTTATGTTATCTAATTATATTAATGTTTTCTATTTTTATGTCGGATAATACTTATCTATAGGTGGATCCAAAGGATATGGATTTGGGGCACATTCTTGATGATGTTGACCTCAAGAATTCAAAGAATATCCGGGATGCAGTTCAAAAAGAAAAAACAAAATTAAATCAGGAGGTCGTCAATCTGCTTATATCGAATACGCAAATGACACAGGATGAGACTCAAGCAAAGATAGATCGTGTGTTGCTTAAAGTAAAGCGCTTGGATGTAAGCTGCAAACTCTTTCATTATAAGTCTATTCCAAATGCAATTTTTTTTCCTATTCGTATATGAGTAACCAAAATATTATTTGTTTCTACAGGAATATTTTTTCCCCAGTGAGAGGCATGCTGGTACCATTGAGCATGACACCCCCTTTGCCACTGATCATGTATCGTTGCCATCTGGCCAGTCGGAAACACAAAATGAGACACCCTAGATGGAACATGATAGTGCCGATGAGGATCAAGGGCCAGTACATGGAGAAGAGCGTGACTTTGATGCTGTCGTCCCAACATTTTCTGGATCTTTCCGTGTCACTAGCACGGGAACATTTGAGACTACTTTTTTGGTGGACGGAGATTTCATTCCCTACAAGATGGAGAAGATTCCAGGTACTATTTACAAAATGTTTTAACTATATATTATAATTTTATTGGAATGTAATTATGCATCATTCTTTTTACACTAATTAACACATACTCGTTTTTGTAGGAAATGATGTCTTTTATAAACATCTTAATGATTGGTCTTTAGAGCTGTTTGGGCCCACTATCCGCACATGGTGGAACCGACAGAGTAAAGTTTTGAAAGATGAGCTTATTGCTCGCTTGGTTGGGTTTTTTGGTGCCGAAACCTTCAACCAAAAAAAGGTTCTCGAAAAAGCTGGCCAACATTTACATTATGTATGGGAGCAATATCGGAACAACTTAGCAGATAATCCAAAGTATGAGCGCCCTCCGATGATTCCAACAACGGAGTGGAAAGGCTTGCTGGATGATGCAAGGGAGAAAGATGCGAAAATACCGGGCAAGCTAGTACCCGAGTCAGCTAGAAGGTATGCAATACTTTCAGCAATGCAATTATATGTTTATTACACTTTATTTTCCATTTTTTGCAATGTCTAATGTATTTAAAAATACTTTTATAGGCTACCAGATACGTCGAAGGCCACCCAGGAAAGAATAGAAAAACATGGGCAACACAAGCTTGGCCGTGGTGGATATTCCAACCTGCAAGCAGGAATCGTAAGTATGATCAATAATTATTTTATTGTATAGAAATTATAGATTGCATTTAAAATTGTTTTCATGATGATATAACAACAACAATGATGATCTAATTGAAAATTACAGGCTCAAAGATTCCACGATTTGCCAACGGAGGAAGACATGAGGATCGGCTACCAACACGGGTTTTCAAGTGTTGTTGAACATCGAACAAGCAGCCGTGGTAGCCAAGCAAATTCTTCCAGTGATCCATCCTGCGAACAAGTAACTACAATAAACAAATTCTATTTAAGATTGATTCATTGTGTTCTATATTCATTAATAAACTAGTACATAAAATATTGAGTCTCTTTGTGTTAATCCGCACAACGAAAGTAGAGAAAATGCAGAGGATGGAGGATAAAGAGATATTGAAGTTCATGTTGATCGAAATCCAGGTAATAAATATTCTTGTGTTAAAAAAAACTAGCATGGATTAAAGTCTCAAATATTAAATTGCAAATACTATATTGTTGTAAGTGTTGATGTTTTAATGCAGAGGGTCTTCATGTGCAACTTGAGGCAGCAGTAGAAGATCAAACGTAGGAAATTCATGTCACCCATGAGTTGCCAGGTACAAAGCACCGCTCTAATGTTTTTTTCTTAATGAAGGACTTACAATGATTATAATAGTAAAAACACGTCAAGTAATTAATATTTCTTCATTTTTCCAGTACATCCTGGCACCTTACAGCAGCCGCATACACGTCGTGAGCACACGACCCGTCGACAAACATGATCACAGGCAGCTATAGAGGGCATAGGAAACAAAAAACAATTGGTAGAAGAGGATTTTACACTTAGAGAATTTGTGGAGAGAAAAAAGCGTCAAAAAAAGTAGTGATTGTAATAAGTACACTATTACATTATTTTTTTATGCATTGTCCTCGGATATTATTTTTGATATTATGGAGTAATGTCCTCAACTATTTATTATTTTATATGTACGAATGAATGAATGAGTTAATTTATGAATGCTATAAACTAATTAATGATCGAATGCACGTAATTCCTTTAAGACAAGAAACTCACGATGTTCGCACAAAAGATCATTTATTTCCAAGCACGTGCATTGGGTATGGGGAATTGAGAGTGATGTGAGGGGGGGGGAGGGGCCATATGAGATTCCAACTTCACGTGGTTGGCCCTGTTTAGTAGAGAATATTAAACTATTCTCGAAACAGAGAGGAGCTCAATAAGGTAAAATGCATGCATTATTACAATGTTTCTTTCTTATGACCAGATACGTTGTTTCTTTCTTCTAGCTAACTATAGACATGCATTTTCTTTATACTGCAAAGTGAGAATCTTGATGGGCTAGAGCTTTCTGGTTTGGAAGATATTCAAAGTCTCAGGATGAGGATCGTTGGAATCCATTATGTGCATCAATACCTCAATATCTTTTGCAAACTCTACATCCGGCTCCAAATCCACAAATATGAAGAGGTACCCATCCTTCAATTTAATTTAGGTTTTCTATTGATTTTTCAATGTGAAGTAGAAAATAAGGGTTCAGTAAATCATTCCCAAGAAATAGATGAAAGCCAGTGGATGAACAACAGGCCTGTAGCAGAGGTATTGAGGTTTTATATAGTCTTAGTGTGTTGCAACTAACGAAGTTCCTAAGGTAAATTTCATGGTAGTTCTCACATTGATAATCTGGAATTGGTTTGCTAATATGATTAGTGGGTTGTCATTAGACGTTCATAAGGTGGAGCTTGCAAATCTCAATAATGGTGATTTGTCATTCTTTAAACCATTTCATCTGTCCCAGGGTATAGAAGACCCTAGAATATCCTGTTAACCAGCACAAGGTCATGTTGTCAACAAACCTAGTGAGGACTTGTGATGATTGAGAAATACAATACAATAAGTCTTGTATTTTTGTCCTATTTTTAAATTAAGAATTTAATATATGTGGTGGCTTTGATTGAAATTGCCCATAACACTGACTTATGCATAGCTAAGACCTGCTTTTGAATATTTTGTCATATGTAGTTATGTATGTAAGGGCTTGGTATGAATGGATGACATGTGTACTATATGTGTAGTATGCTTCCTCTTGCAATTGCTATGCGTGTAGAACTCTGTTGTTCCTGACCTCTGCTGTTGATATTCTCCTAGTTATATTTGTAACAAAAGTGTATTTTCAAGGTATTTGAGGGAAGTTCCAATAGCTTCTCATGTTTGCAATTGGGATTATACCATCTGGACATCCAATTGGAATGGGATCAAAGTAAGAATTTCTTATTCTTCATGTTTGTTTGAACATCATTCTTCATTTGTCCCACAAAGTTTAAAGGGATTGAAATGAGATTCCCCCCCCTTCCTCTTCTCAAATTCATGGGTGCTGTTATCACTCCGTAATTTCTTGAGGTTGTGTTCAAGAAACCCAAAGGTAACCTACAACCAATCTTTAGGATGACTGTCTGACTCAGCCAACCAAAGAGGGCTCTCTCTTTGTCACTGTATGATAAATGTATCAAGGAATAGGAGAAACAAGGCCAGATTCTCAAGGTAACAAGTGTTTTCAATGGTGATCAAGGTGTTGGGAAAGTTCAAGAGTAAAAAAAATTGGGCAATGGAGTCAAGGATTGAGGCTTAAATCAAATGAAAGAGTAAATCAGGTCACAGAGGTTTAAGGCCTTTTGAATGCATTTGGCACAGATCATTAAACTTTAAAGGTGATAGAAGAAGGTAGAGAAGTGATTATTTATTTTCAGGAGCATGTGACTATGAATTCCTTAAATAAGCAGGAAAGACTTATGAAAGATAAGGAAAAGTAAATTATAATAGAGCACCAGAACACCAACGATGAATTCTATTAAAGTTTATCTTTCAATGGTATTTACTGTAAATACTATGGAGCATGGAAACATCAATTCCAAAGATTTAAATTAACAGTAAAGAAGAGTAAATAACACAGATGAATGAATTTCACATAGAAGACATTCTACAACAAAACATGGAAGGAATCTTAAACATGAGAAAACCTGTATGTCTGTTCTTTCATTGAAGTTCACAAAATCCTAGATACACGAGTCTTTTCTTCTTTACAATTTGAATTTATTCGACCAAAGACCAACCCTCTCCCTATCGAAGTAGGGTCTATTTGTAGTTAATCTATTCAAAGGAGAGATGCAAAAAACTAGGAAAAAGTTACATACGTGGGGATCATGTCCCAGCAAAATAGCTTAAATCCTATGTTCTAAAACAGATGGCATAGTGACCATTTATTGCATAACCAACTCTAAAAATAGAAATGACAGCTGTATGAATATTTATGAGGTTGATAATCCTTTTAGGATCAACAATATCCTATTCATTTCCAGGATGGAAAGAGATATCATTGATGTTTTCTGATAATTTTAGCCTTCAAAGGCACATACTGTCTGAACAGGCTCACTTGATTTCAGGCTCGCTTGATTAACTTGTCATATTCCTCTGAATATTTCCAAAACAACTGTAAATAAAGTATCTGTGTGACTATTGCTTACTGTAGTAACTGCAGACAACAAGCTAGCGTCATGGACTCCCTAAAACGTCTTCTGCAGGATCTAAACTTTATAGTTCTTAGCAACAGTATCAAATATCTGACAACCTTGACTTACTTATGCTTCACGGACATCTAAATGGCACTTCCTGGACCTGAACTTGGTATAAGAACTCGTGCTCCCACCCTGAATACTTCATTCCAAGCATCATCCTTTGGAACAGAAGCATAAGATAATTCTTCCATCAGCACATCAAGCTCTATTAAAAGAGCTTCTGTAAAGACAGGCAATTTAGATTTAACCTCCCTGAAAAGTAATGGAAGTTCAAAGTCCTGCCTCATTTTGCTTACTACCACCATGCCTTTAAGTCCTTTTACCATATCATTACATTTGCTATGGTCTGATCTGGCTTCAATCAACATTTCTTTATATTCAGGCCATGCTATTAGCATATTCTCATCATCCCAAAAGGATGTTAAACCATAACCAATCAATGGTAAAAAGGCTTGCTTGAACTCCTGCACTTGCTTTTTAATCTGGGACATCTTTCCTCTAACTGAATTCAATAGAGTATATTTCTGCAACACCCTCCTGGCATCTACTAACAGAACAGTTATGTTACTCACCTTTAAAACCTGTAACTCAGAAGCAGGAGCTTTACTGAGGAAAATAATTGCGTTTTGAGCTACCTCTTGAGTTCTGTTAAATAACTTTTCCTCAGCTAATTTACATTTGTTGGATGCCACTCCCAATGCCTTCTCATGCTCCTCCACAATCATCAATTGAGGCCTGAGAGCATTGATATCTGCTATCAATTCATCCCAAAGAAAATGCTTTGCACCTTCCAGTGGCAGAACTCCCTTGGTTTTCTCTTTCAACTTATAAATCTTATCTTTCAGTTTATCATTTTCTTCTTTGAGCTTGATGATTTCCTGCTCTCTAGGATCCTGAGCTTTAATCTCTTCAATCTGCAGTTTAAGTTCAGAAATTGTGTCCTCTAAGTCTGAAACCTTCTCCTTGAAATTCTCAATTTCAGCTTCATGTACAGACAGATCTGCAATGTCATGTATGATCTAGTCAATTGGTGACAAAGGACTAGTTCCCCTATTTGATTTCAATTGTTCAATTTATTGAAGCAATTTACCTTTCTCTTTCTCCAATGCCTCTTTCTGCTCCTGAAGGACTAGAATTTTGGCATTATCTTCCACAACCTTTGCATTCAAACCAGCTATCTCTTCATCCAACTTAACCAAATTAGGTGAAGGTGTAGTATCAACATTAACATTTACAGCTTTACCCCTCCTTCTAACTGTCTTAACAGTTTTGACTTTGACTGTTGGCTGGGTTTCTGCCCCTTGTGCAGGTGGCAACTCTTTATATGAAGCCAGCTCAGTTTGTAAATAAGCCACCTGTGTAGACCATGCTTTGTTTACAGCTTTCTCCTGCTTCAGGTGAGCTTCCAATTTTTCTATTTTCTGCACTGCATTCTTATGTGCCAAGGTCTCCCTAGTCAAGTCAGCATAAAGGACTTCATTGGCTTGTTTGTGGAACCATATCTTGTCAGGAGCTGGTAATTGATCCATTTCTAAACGAATCTCAGAAGCCTTTTCATCATCAGTGATGGCCAAACTTAAAGATCCAATTGTTGAATCCCTCACTGTCATCAATGTTGTCTTCATATCATATTTTTCTTTGAGTTCATTCAATTGTTTTTGCTCTTGCATCACAGACTCATTTCTTTGATCAATGTAATGTTTGAGGAGACTCTGCTTGTTTTGAAATTGACCTTTAGCAGCTGCAGCATAGCTATATTTCTTGTATTGCAGGACCGATACAGGGGGTAGTTTACTGCTTTCTTTAGGGTTTGCAGTAGTATTTTCAACTCTGGTCTGTGATACTTCTTCTTGAATAATAGTACGGGTGATAACTAGCTCCCTTATCATATCAACATCAATGATCTCTGTATCCATGGCAGTTTTCTGCTTTTTAGATGTCTCAGGTTCCTTTGTATCCATCTCTGTGGCCTCTGGTTATGACCTTTTCTTGGTAGATATCTGCTCCACTTTTCCCTGTGCAGTATTTGACTGTGAAAAATCTATATGATCTCTAGCCTCTACAATCTCCTTTAAAGGCTCACTGATCCATATCTGATCATATATAAGAGAATTGGCCTCTCCCATCCAAGTTTCAGCCTGACTGTGCTGAAATATACCTCTTCCATACTCCTATCTCCTTTGTGAAATAAAATGTTTAGGGTCATATTTTACAGGTGGTAGTTGAGGGAAATCAAGCTGCTTCAGAACTTCTTCAATAATGGGCAATGCTGCTTCCTTCTTTAAAATGAAATTTCCCACAGTCATAGGATATTTTATCCATGAACTCCTTTTCAATGATGGGGCAGTGAAATACTCTTTATCTGCAGAGATCCTTTGCCTCATTACCTCTAAAGCAAATACACTGGTAGTTAAAAATATAGGCAACACATATGGTGATCCAGTGAATCCAAAGACTCTTACAAGGGAGAATTTTTTTGCCAGGAACCAATCTCCAATCAAATCAGGGTTTAGGATTTCTTTCAAGTCATTTGAAATTCTGTTGATCTCCAGATTAAACACTCTAAACAGATTAAGTACGATCAAATCCATGAATTTGGCATAAGACCAGGCATGGTAAAATGGTGAAGAAGGAGGCCATTTCTTGAAGGTTTCTGAGTCTATAATAGCTAGTGCTCCTAACTTAGCATGAATTATCAAAGCATATAAGTATGCCTGATACCTGAAATGATAGATTTTGGAGAAATTGGACAACTGAAAACACATTTCTTTGGAAAAATATTCATCAAACCTAAGGGGAGCTGTTCCAGGTCTATCTAGGTATAGGAAAATTCCTGACATTGCTTCAGTTACCTCCGAACTAGTGTCTGACCCTAAAATGTGACTTAATAGGGTTACAACAGCAGCAATAACTGGTAAACAAAGTTTAGATGAAAAAGGAACAGACAGGTTCTTCACTGGTTTCAACAAAACCTTCTGATACATTCGTTCTTTATCCTCACTAGAAACTTTCTTTTAAATCTGGGATATTTCAGCTTCATTAAAATAGATAGAAGTTGAAACGAAATCAGCAAAATATTTCAGGGTTTCCCTAAGGGTTTGAGGGTCTACTTTGCAGATAATTTGGTCACCCTAGTAATTCATAATTACTCCCTCTGAGGTTGAAAAATGTTCAGCACATAAGGATACAAATTCCGGGCAACTAGGTAAAGGATACAATGTAGAAGGGATCAAAGTACTGTACAATTTGGTATGGAACTCGGAATTGTCAAGGGAAGCAGTACTGAGTTCATTGTGACTGGTAATGATATCAAATGGTTTTGAAATTGGGTCATATACATCCCAGAAACGGTCAGAAATCAGGCCTTTGGAGGAATCTAAGGTTTTTACAGTGGTAAACATGGTCAAAGTAGGTAATTCAACAGAGGAATACTCAGAAATTGTGTACCTGAGGGTAAGGGCTGACTGTAATTACTCACAGTTGAAATGTTGATAGTATATCTGGTATCTGTAGCAGCTGAACCAATTGAACCTTGATCTCCGAGCAGAAATGGCGGAAATAGTCTTTCAGCGGTATTTGACGGTAACATGTACGGTGGAGCCTCTTTAGTTAGTGCCTTGATAGATTGGGCTAAGTACTATTGTTGGACCCCGCATGCATATCAGAGAGCTATAGCACCTGGCACTCCTTTGTCCATAGAACACCTATTTCATTAAATCTAGAAAAATTCTATTACAAGGACTTCTATGACATTGAATTTTTTTGTAAATATTTTATTTATTTCATTTAATTTTTAAAAATTATGCATTAAAGAAATATTCCATTAAAATTGGAAAAACTAATCCTAGAAAGAATGTTTTTATTGATCACAAATTTTATTTACTCCAAGTGTTTTTAATATACAATCATAAAAAATGAAATGTTGTATCATTTATAACTAGTTCGGTATGCCATAAATTAGGAGGAGTATATGAAAATCTGTAATTTGTTGAATCGTGAGAAAAAATATTCATGAAGATATAAAATGTAGGATTAATGAAGTTAAGTTGCACACATAATTGCATGTTTTATTACAAGAAGATCTCTATCTATATTTGAAGTGAACAAAGTATCATATTAAATATTTTCATTGTTAAATAACATATTATAATATAGCATGATTGGAAGGAAATCACAATATTAAATTAAAATAAAATAAATTATAAGAAATGTATTGATGTCACCAAATAATAACTATAAATTCGTCAAAATTGGGATAGTTGTTAGGTACAACATTATACATACACAATGAAAGTGTGAAGAAATCGAATTAAGAAATCATGGCCGAGAATTACTTTCACCAAAAGGCAAAGAAAATGATAAGATTTTTAAATGTCGAAGAAATAGATGTTGAAACATATTTTTCAAATCTTTTAGTTGAACTTTATATATGACCCCATGCTCTTTTGAATTTATTTATGGCACATATCGAATGAGTCTAAATAGTCCACTTAGTACTCATTATCAATTAATTATATGGTTTTACATTGTATTATATTCCAAAAATTACATACTACATTTATACATTCATTTAATGCATATAAGAAGATAAAAGATAGAACATATCTCATCTATCTATAAAAGTTTTAAAAACATACAAATTAATTCATCAAAAAATGTGTCCAACTTGTATTGAAATATTGCAATGTACGCGTTAACCAATTTCTAAAAATTAACATCTTCACCTACTATAGAGAACTCAATGTTCTATTGAACATTCGAATGTAGTTGCGTTTCTCTTTGCGATGAAGTGTCTTAAAAAGGGGGAATAGAATTTGGACAAGCCAAGTATCAGGTTCATGTCCTATATAAGCCTTTGTTAAGATACAATTTGACCGGTATCCGGGGAATTGAGAAATAAGCTTTGATGTATCTATTAGCAATATATTTGATTTTTCGTACATATTTCCATATTTGGACCACACATCACTTAACATTTTCTCATAAAATTGTATCACACTACATTATTTGAATTTTGTTTCCAAGTGACAATGAGAGCTGTCCCATATGGACCACACATCACTTAACATTTTCTCATAAAATTGTATCACACTACATTATTTGAATTTTGTTTCCAAGTGACAATGAGAGCTGTCCCATATGAATTCAAAGTCACTTGTATCAGTATTTGATTTTTCAACTACTTGTGGAATGTTTTTACATTGTATTTTATTCCAAAAAATACATCACATTTATACATTCATTTAATGCATACAAGAAGATAAAAGATAGAGCGTATCTCATGCTTTGTTGGCTATTATGAGATTATTTCAATTAATCGTAATTGAGTTAATAATACAAACTTACAAAAAAATGAAATGAGAAATCAAATTTCTTATAGTTCAATGTCACTCACTTATGACCAATCTCGTACTACCCTTAATACCACTTAGCACTCATTAGCAATTAATTTTGTGTTTTAAAACAATTGAAACTTCAATTATATGGGGTTTTATTTCAAAAATTACATATTGCATTGATAAACTCCTCATATTAATGAATATAGGCTAATAACAGTCAATAATTTATTTCATGTCCAGTTGGCTTATATGAGATTATTGCAATTATAACCTATTAACTTAAGAATACACATTTACAATAAGTTATAGATTGGGAAATCAAATGCCTATACCTTTCAAAATCATTCATCTATGACTAATCATGCTTCAATCTAAATTCTAGTACACTTAGCACTCATTATCATTGAAGTAATATTTTTTGTAAGAAATGTGCTTTTATATAGATGGAGGTTTAATTCAAAATTTGTGTGTCACTTGTATTAATCGATATAGATCAATAAAACTAAAGAGAACTTCATTCCTTGTTGGCTTTTGTGAGATGATTTAAATTACAAATAATTGATTTAAGAGTATGTAATTTAAAAAATATTTTGAATAGAGAAATCAAGTGTTGTAATGCACTTGTATTAATACATATAGATAAATAAAACTAAAGAGAGTTTCTTGCACGCCTTGTTGGCTTTTATGAGATGATTTAAATTACAAATAGTTGATTTAAGAGCACAAGTTTAGAAAATATTTTGAATGGGGAAATCAAGTGTTGTATGATGCAAAAACTTGTCAATCTAAAAGCAATCATAAATAATACTAATAATTGTATTTATATATCATTGTCAATTATCATCTATCTATAAAAGTTATAAAATCATACAAATTAATTCACTAAAAAATGTGTCCAACTTGTATTGAAATATTGCAATGTAATCGTCAACAAATTTCCATATAATAATATCTTCACTTAATACAAAGAACTCAATGTTCTATTGAACATTCGAATGTAGTTGCGTTTCTGTTTGATGCGATGAAGTGTCTTTAAAAAGGGGAATAGAACTTGCACAAGCCAAGTATCGTGTTCATGTCCTATATAAGCCTTTATTAAGATACAGTTTGACCGATATACGAGGAATTGAGAAGTAGGCTTTGATGTATCTATTAGCAATACATTTGATTCTGTGTACTTATTTCCATATTGGGACCACACGTCGCTTAGCCTTTTCTCATAAAACTGTATCATACTACATGATTTGAATTTTGTTTGCAAGTGACAATGGGACCTATCCCATATGAATTGAAAGTCACTTGTATCAATATTTGATTTTTCAAGTACTTGTCGAATGTACTTGTTAGTAACATTTGATGTCCATATCGCAACATCATAATGTTTTAGGCAGTATTTTAATACTTCTAGTTGAAAAGGCCTACAAAAGTAGGATTTATCACCAAGCTCCCAATCTGGTTTTCTTTGAATTTGACAACTCGTATCATCTTTGGAATACGACGAGAAGAATACTCCTTCCATTTCAAAGATCAACAAGATCTTCCGACTGATATTAACTCCCATCTGCATTGCTGCCACATATATAACATTAACATATTTTCACTTCAAAACTTCATTGCTTAATGGCATCAAAACATATCCAATTTATTTCCACTCCCAAACAAACAACTTAATGAAAAAAATAAAAGTAATTTCAGTTGAATAGTTTTTTTATACAAACACATTCAACTACTACTCAAATCACTAATTTTTAAGAATTGTAATGAGATAAACTACAATTTAAAAATATAATTACAATAGTCGAATTCATTTGAACTAATTATATGTTAATATCTACATACTACCTAAATTTTACAGTTTTTAAATTTAAATCAAGCAAACTATTTATATGTTCATTTTTACATACAACCTCATACGATATTTTAATTTTCAAGAAATTATAAGAAAAATTCATATAAGCACATTGCAATGAAATTCAAATCACAATTTAAAAATATAGTTACAATGGTCCAATTCAAACCAATTATATGTTAATTTATACCCACGACTAGATTTACAATTTTTTAAATTTCAATTAAACAAGCTAATTATAGGTAATTTTTACATACAACCTGATATGATTTTCCATTTTTTTAATTTCTAAGAAATAAGAAAATTTCATATGATAACATTGAACTAACATTCAAATCACTGATTTGTAAGAGTTATAATGATCAATTAAGACGCAATTGATAAATAAACTGCAATTGCTCAAACATAGTAATTGTACGTTAATTTATACATACAACCTAATACAATTATTTAATTAATATGGAATACTACATTTTTATGCAAACACATAAGACTATTATTCAAATCACTAACTTTTTATAACTCAATATCTCAATATAAATAAACAAAATAATAATATGTTAATTTATAATAATGACACAACAACAATCCTTATATGTGTATTATGAAATAATAGACATTAAATTGATAATAAAATAAAACACAGTAATAACACATCACATGTAGAATTAAGTCATCAAATGTACAATGACCAAGAATTTATATCATAAACTTCAAGATTTTGTTTATAGAGGAAATGAATAACAATCATCTTAATGTACTATTAAAAGTCATTGAAGATTCTTCAAAATATCTCGAACATCGAGTGCCTTGTACAATTTATTCAATAAGCTCCACAGATCAGCGATCAACCATTTATCCTCATTCTTTCCATCAAACGAAGGGGCAATAATCACATTTTCTTTGGGATTTTCTTTCCTTGTCTCCATTGAACAATCCACTAGAATAGTGTTAGTAGCATCATATTGAGAATACATTCTCCACACTTTTTTCAGATGTTTTTTGTATATAACTTGTGTTGAATTATCAATGTCATTTTTTCCCTTTTGTTGTTTGCAATCTGAAGCAGTCCATGTAAACAAAAATTTAGCTTGTAATGTTTCTGAAACCAGCTTTTTCATAACTCTTGTTGTGTTTTGTTTCAAAGATGTCGTCCAAATTGCAATGTCAAGAGATTCATTTCTGGAACACATTTCAAGAAATGTTTTTGCATGTGGACGAAACCAAAATGATTTTTTCTCTATCGTGTAATCTGCGGCCCTTCCCATTTTCTCGATAAATTCTTTTTGTGATGCATCACCATCAACGCTCTGATAGAAAATGTTATTCAATTCAAAAATAACTAATTTCTTTTGACTTATAATAGCTGCAAAACAATAATGGATCATAGTAAATTCATTTTATTCATGCTACATAAATTATTATTAAAAAAAATTGTTGAAGAAATACACTCACTTTGAGTATTTTTTGTACTAGTTATTGATAAGCCACACTTCTCTTGTATTGTCTTCATAGAACCTAGAGCCAAAATAACAAACCTTCAATCAAATACCAATAATACTTCTTTAAATAAATTTTTTTTTTATAAGACATATTTTATGTTTAATTGAAAATAAGAGACATGTGAAGTACCTGATATGATATCATGTTCTTGACTATGGCTTTCTGTCACATTCCCTTGATCACTGTCTTTTTTCTCCTCGTTTGCTACTGTAATAAACATATGAAATGTTATAAAATGTATCAACGAATGAAATTCATTAAATAAATAGGCATAGAATCCAAAGAATCACTAGAGAAAGAACAAAACAAGTACAATACAACAAAAGAAACAAAATAAATTATGTACCTGGTATGGTATTTTCTTCGTCTTGTATTTGCATCTCGAAAACTTCTTCGACATTGTGCACACTATGTTGATCATTGCTTTGTTGCAAAGTGTCGTTGTTTTCTTTACAATTTCCGCCATTAGTAGTTATAGTAAACATCTTGTTAATCAAGATATATAAATAGCATAGAATCCAACGAATCACAAGAGAAAGAACAAAAAAAGTACAATACCTGGATATTCCAACAGCAATATATTAGACATTGGTTTTTGCAATTGGAAGGATTCTTGATTAGTCAGCATGGTAGTCCTTTGTAACTCGTTTTCTACGACACATGCCATTCTTCTTCCATATGTACAGCAAGCCTGCTGTAAATTTTTCCCCGCATAAAGAGAAATAATCAAATTTAGATCACTATGTTGTTGATGCATTTGCAATAATTCTTCCCAGAATTCAAAATCTCTCTCTTTTTCATCAGATATGTCTCTAAAACTGTGAGAGTATATTGAGGCCTGTAAACTTTTAGACTCTTCACTATAGAAATGTATAGTTAAAACTATATCATAACTATAGTTATTTTGTTCTTTATATTCATAAAGACCGGTAGCCATTTTATAGTTGACATTTGAGTCCTTGACAACAATCTCCAGAGCTTGGCGTACATCCTTACAAGACCAAATTTCTACTAAGATAATCATAGTAAAATCTTTCAACCCATTTTTTTCGATTAAAAATCGAAACAATTCAATATAGTGATCCTTAAGGAATGATTCATCTTTCAAAGCCAATGTATCCAACACAACAAAGTCAGTGTATAACATTGGTTGAAACAGACAAGGAAAAGAGTGCAAAAGTGTTGACAAGAGGCTAGGACCCCCATAATGACAACCGAATTCAAAATTGTTCTCAATTTCCTGTATATCTGTCGATGCATCAATTATTCTATCAAGGACCACACAAGCTTGTGGAGAAAGGGACTCTATTTTTGTATTTCGTGATCCTTTTACATATTTACACCCTTCCATTGTCTTACAGAAGTTGGCAAATATGATATCAGTAATTCCATAATGCTCAAGAATATTGGATATTGTAAGAATCTTATCATTCAGATTCTTATCATGACTTTTGCAATATGTTACCATTGCCTCCAAAATTGTTCTTTTGGTTTTCAATTGTGAACAATAATCTTTCATTTTTATGGCATTGGTTGGATGGTTCACTGGAATAGAAAACCAGACAGTTCCATCCAATAGTTTATCTGCTACAGAACACATTTCTTCAGCGGTTAGTCCCTGAAGGGGACGGAAAGAACTTGATACCAAACTGTTCAGACTATTTGTCTTATAGTTTGGATCCTTAGGTTGGTTTGGAGAACACATTAATGTCCCTAGTTTGTAACAATTAAAAACAACTTCCCATTTATCCCAAGTAGTATCATCAAGATATAACAAGACTTTTTTTTCAGCAAAGTTTGTTAGTGGACAATCGAAGAAAGAGCACAACATTTCATCATCAACCTGTTAAAAAATAACAAATATAAATTAGTAAGAATGTGATATCAAAAATAAAATAGCCATGAATTTAGTTATAACAATATAAACTAAGTGCAAAAAAAAAAAAATTGCATACCTTGTCTTCAGCCGTCTTAGAATTCCCACATTTTTGTTTCTTTAATTTATTTGTGGCAATTAGGAATTGTCTTGCAGATCGCACAGAATCAATGAATGGAGTTTTGAAGAACACTGTGTTTGCAGAATTTAACTGGCAGCAAATACGAATCACCACACTGGGAGCAACTAATGGATCTAAGAATCGAGCATTACGTTCTTTGTACTTTTGTTTTGCCTCCCCAGATAGACTGAATTTAGGATTTGTTAATATTTCTTTTGCTGCTTGAATGGTGTGTTGCCCATCAACTATCCAAAAATTGATGTTCTTGGCATTTATATCCATTTCATTCATGATTTTCACAGGGTTTCCAATCAGATCAGACTCTTTTTTGTCAAATGGAATCAGAAGAGCATCAGGCAATGATGCTTGAAATTTCTGTAGGAACGATTTTACTAATACTCGAACATTTAAATCATCCCGTGATCTCAATTTATATAACTTGGGTGCTTCTACACATCTTCGAACATCCACCTTCATGGTAAAAGAGCTTGAAAATAAATAACTGTCCTTAAAATTTTCATGGATTTCATCGCATTGGTCAGCAAGCTTCTCTATCTGAGAGTCTTCTTTTTGGGATTTTACAAACTCTGTAGTAGGCATGAACTCACTTTCTTTAATGCTCTGTTCTAGCTCAGCTAAATATACCCTTCTCAAAGCAAGCATTTGAGCCTCGAGTTTATCATCTGGTATTTTATCAAGTAGTTTACCTCTTTGTTGCAAATAAAGAAACACGGATGATGTTTTCTTACATCTCACATAGCGATATTTCATAACGTTGGTAATACGTTGTACAAGATCATCACAACTCTTTAGACCAGATTCATTGAAGCTCTCAAAACTGTCCAACTTAAACTGTGACTTTTTTATTGACTCTGGAAATTCTATATTAGTATCAATCAAATCTGGTCTAAATTTTGTGTAATCAACTTGGCAAGAAAATAATTTCACTTCATTTTCTTCAATTACCTCCATTTGAAAATCGATCTGACTATGATTGAGAGCATAGCAATTAACAATTATCCCTAGCCTTTGTATATCATTTCCATCCATGGATCCAAATAGATACATATCTGGAAACATATTCATGGGACTTTCAATCTCAACATACCAATCTTCGACATACTCAAATGCAGCAGATGTTTTGAACTTTTTAATCATTTCAAAATTAGAACCCATTGTTGAATTTATAATCTGAGTTGAATGAAGCTTTTGTTTTTTGAATGCTGATTGTGGTATTTTAATTGCTTTGGAGACGACAGCTTCAAAAAACAATAATAAGCAATTATTACTATAAATAAAATGAAATCAAAATCACAAATATTACCATATAGTCTTCTAGTCTAACCATTTAGAAATGAGAGAATAATATTTAAAACCACCATACCACATGGGGGAGACGTTGTTTGTGTGTCACTTGCAATTCGTTTTTTCTTCAAATTATTCCTTGGAATTGTCATTGCACCGGAGTCCATAGCTTCTAAAAACAATAATAAATAGTCGACTATAAGTTTAAATTGTTTTAAAAATACATGAAATAATGAGCATTATCAAAGAATATTCTATTACATGTCTTTTATTCACATGCACAAGAATAATAAGGGTCATGTGTTATGGAAACATATTAAATACTTAGAGATAAATAAAAATCCATTGCATCTAGCACAAGTAGGGACTCATTAAAAAGAAAAGTTTTCCTTCTCAAAAATGCTAGAAGGAAATGCTTATGCTAGAAAGAAAGCTAGCAGTCGCTAGTTTTCATTGATCTTTACCCATGTGCTTATTTCAAAATAGAGCACATGGCACAAGCTCAAGGTATAAGCTAGCAACCACCAATCACCATGGACAGGATTTTTCTATTGGAAAGCTAGCGATTGCTAGCTTTCTTTCTAGCATAGGTATATGTTATTATCCTATAAGTATTTTGCTTATGCTAAAAGGAAAGCTAGCAGTCGCTAGCTTTCCTTGATCTTATGCCATGTGCTTATTTGAAAATAGAGTACATGGCACAAGTTCAAGGCTTTCCTTACCTAACTAATTTATGTTTTGTGACCTCATGTGAAGCTTGGAGGCTACACCAAGAATATAATTTTTGAGATAATTTCTATTGCTAATAACAAGTAAATTATACAAAGACACTACCTCTAGTTTTCTATTGCTAATAACAATTAAATGTTACACATAGATTACCTCTAGTGCAAAAATAGACATAAACATAGTAAAATATACATAAAGAAAACCTCCTTCGTTATAGCTTTTATACCAAATTAAGTTTATTGGTTTACTTAAAGACCTGTGAACAAAAAAATAAATAAATTGAACCCATATAAATGATAGACTATAAATCATCATATATTTTTTTTGAACAGAAACTAAAAAGGAGTATATTATAAAGGGGCTGTGCACAGCCATTCAGTACATAGCAAAAAGAGAGGAAGAATAGTCCTTCAGAGCAGAGATAGAGCATTGTAGACTAAGCCTGCAAAGGGTCCAAAAAACTATATACAGAGTTCTTCCATGATGACTAACAGAACGGGCAATATATACCCTTATATATCTTACATAATAAAAGACAAAAAAACATATATCCTTAAATCCCAGATTACAGGTGGCCCCTGAAGTGGACTGGCTGCACCACTGATTCTTCCTCCATCTGACGCTCCCCTTCAACAGTTACTGCATTGTTCCTGCTGCCCTGGTTCATGGAAATGAGTCGCGCAAGGTCCTCCTGGATCATATCCACCTTCCCCATCATCTCGCGCAAGGAGCTTTCATTATCATCGATCCTGGAGTCATGGTTGTTGATTTGAAGGGAAGTGTAGCTCACAGTGTCCTCCATCTTTTTTATAGCACAGGCTATCTCCTTGTTATCCATAAATCTTATGGAGACTATCTCATACAGCCGCCCCAAACATTTCTTCATGTCCTGGATGCCGGTATTGTCCCCTGGCTGAGGCATTCTGCCAAAATCAGAGGAAATAACAAGACAGTCAAACTGCCTGAGCAAAGAATCAGCAGTTAAATTACTACACGAACCCTCACGCGCTGAGCAATTAAGGATGCAACTGAGCACTAACAGTTTCTAATGGAGCACCGAACCCCCTTGTCCGTCAGAGAATACCTTTAAATCATCATATTTTTATGTCATTAACCAAGTAGTTCTTTTATCATTACATTTTGTTAACTCATTAAACAACATAAGGGTCATGTGTCCTGGAAACATATTGCTTACATAATAAAAGACAAAAGAACATATATCCATAAAAACCAGATTACAGATGGCCCCTGAAGTGGACTGGCTGCACCACTGATTCTTCCTCCATCTGACGCTCCCCTTCAACAGTTACTGCATTGTTCCTGCTGCCCTGGTTCATGGAAATGAGTCGCGCAAGGTCCTCCTGGATCATATCAACCTTCCCCATCATCTCGCGCAAGGAGCTTTCATTATCATCGATCCTAGAGTCATGGTTGCTGATTTGAAGGGAAGTGTAGCTCACAGTGTCCTCCATCTTTTTTATAACGCAGGCTATCTCCCTGTTATCCATAATTCCTATGAAGACTATCTCATACAGCCGCCCCAAACTTTTCTTGATGTCCTGGATGCCGGTATTGTCCCCTGGCTGAGCCATTCTGCCAAAAGTAGAGGAAATAACAAGACAGTCAAACTGCCTGAGCAAAGAATCAGTAGTTAAATTACTACACGAACCCTCACGCGCTGAGCAATTAAGGATGCAACTGAGCACTAATAGTTCCTGATGGAGCACCGAACCCCCTTGTCCGTCAGAGAAGACCTTTAAATCATCATATTTTTATGTCATTAACCAAGTAGTTCTTTTATCATTACATTTTGTTAACTCATTAAACAACATAAGGGTCATGTGTCCTGGAAACATATTAAATACTTAAAGATAAATAAAAATCCATTGCATCTAGCACAAGTAGAGACTCATTAAAAAGAAAAGTTTTCCTTCTCAAAAATGCTAGAAGGAAATGCTTATGCTAGAAAGAAAGCTAGCAGTCGCTAGCTTTCCTTGATCTTTTGCCATGTGATCTGTTCTTGGACAGAAGGTATCCAAGAAGACATATATCCATCCAGACCATGATCTGCACAAATGATGTATAATAAGGGTCATGTGTTATGCTAGAAGGAAATGCTTATGCTAGAAGGAGAGCTAACATTCGTTCAAAATAGAGCACATGGCACAAGCTAAAGGTATAAGCTAGCAACCATCAATCACCATGGACAGGGTTTTTCTAATTGAAAGCTAGCGACTGTTAGCTTTCTTTCTAGTATAAGCATGTGTGTTTATTTTAGAAAGAAATGCTTATGCTAGAAGGAAAGCTAGCAGTCGCTAGCTTTCATTGATATTTTTCCATGTGCTTATTTCAAAATAGAGTAAATGGCACAAGCTGAAAGTATAAGCTAGCAACCACCAATCACTATGGAAATGATTTTTCTATTGGAAAGCAAGCGACTGCTAGCTTTCCTTCTAGCATAAGTATGTGTTCTTATCCTAGAAGGAAATGCTTATGCTAGAAATAAAGCTATCAGTCGCTAGCTTTCCTTGATCTTGTGCCATGTGCTTATTTGAAAATAGAGTGCATGGCACAAGCTCAAGGTATAAGCTAGAAACCACCAATCACCATGCCCAAGGTTTTTCTATTGGAAAGCTAGCGACTGCTAGCTTTCCTTATAACATAAGCATGTGTGTTATGCTAGAAGGAAAGCTAGCATTCGTTCAAAATAGAGCACATGGCACAAGCTCAAGGTATATGCTGGCAACCACCAATCACCATGGACAGGGTTTTTTATTGGAAAGCTAGCAAATGTTAGCTTTCCTTCTAGCATAAGCATGTGTGTTTATACTAGAAGGAAATGCTTATGCTAGAAGGAAAGCTAGCAGTCGCTAGCTTTCCTTGATCTTGTGCCATGTACTTATTTGAAAATAGAGTGCATGGCACAAGCTCAAGGTATAAGCTAGCAACCACCAATCACCATGGACATGATTTTTCTATTAGAAAGCTAGCGACTGCAAGCTTTTCTTCTAGCATAAACATGTGTGTTATGCTAGAAGGAAATGCTTATGCTAGAAGGACAGCTATTCGTTTAAAATAGAGCACATGGCACAAGCTGAAGGTATAAGCTGGTAACCACTAATCACCATGGAAAGGGTGTTTTATTGGAAAGCTAGCGAATGTTAGCTTTCCTTCTAGCATAAGCATGTGTGTTTATACTAGAAGGAAATGCTTATGCTAAAAGGAAAGCTAGCAGTCGCTAGCTTTTCTTGATCTTTTCCATGTGCTTATTTCAAAATACATCACATGGAACAAGCTCAAGGTATAAGCTAGCAACCACCAATCACCATGGACATGATTTTCCTATTGGAAAACTAGCGACTGCTAGCTTTTCTTCTAGCATAAGAATGTGTGTTATGCTAGAAGGAAATGCTTATGCTAGAAGGAGAGCTAGCATTCATTTAAAATAGAGCACATGGCACAAGCTGAAGGTATAAGATAGCAACCATCAATCACCATGGACAGGGTTTTTCTAATTGAAAGCTAGCGACTGTTAGCTTTCCTTCTAGTATAAGCATGTGTGTTTATTTTAAAAGGAAATGCTTATGCTAGAAGGAAAGCTAGTAGTCGCTAGCTTTCCTTGATCTTTTGCCATGTGCTTATTTCAAAATAGAGCAAATGGCACAAGCTTAAGGTATAAGCTAGCAACCACCAATCACTATGGACATGATTTTTCTATTGGAAAGCTAGCGACTGTTAGCTTTCCTTCTAGCATAAATATGTGTTCTTATCCTAAAATAAAATGCTTATGCTAGAAGGAAAACTAGCAGTCGCTAGCTTTCCTTGATCTTGTGCCATGTGCTTATTTGAAAATAGAGTGCATGGCACAAGCTCAAGGTATAAGCTAGCAACCACCAATCACCATGCCCAAGGTTTTTCTATTGGAAAGCAGCCTAGCGACTGCTAGCTTTCCTTCTAACATAAGCATGTGTGTTATGCTAGAAGGAAAGCTAGTATTCGTTCAAAATAGAGCACATGGCACAAGCTCAAGGTATAAGCTAGCAACCACCAATCACCATGGACATGGTTTTTTATTGGAAAGCTAGCAACTGTTAGCTTTCCTTCTAGCATAAGCATGTGTGTTTATACTAGAAGAAAATGCTTATGCTAGAAGGAAAGCTAGCAGTCGCTAGCTTTCCTTGATCTTTTGACATGTGCTTATTTCAAAATACATCACATGGAACAAGCTCAAGGTATAAGCTAGCAACTACCAATCACCATGTACATGATTTTTCTATTGGAAAGCTACTGACTATTAGCTTTTCTTCTTATCATAAGTATGTGATCTTGTGACGTGTGCTTTCCTTGATCTTGTGACAAAATCTGTCTCAGGTACTGTCGGCTTCCACGACAGTCACCTATAAGGAATGACATCCTAAGTTGGTCACTAAGTACCTTCGTCAAGTGGAGAAAGAGCAGTTATCCATCGAACGGTATTGGGTCGTCTCCTTTTCAACAAGTGGTGGTGAGCCCACTTGAGAGAACATACACCCGCAACCTTGGGTTTGACCTCCTATGGCGCGGCGCCGCTCTTTCACTTGCCCCATGTGGCTATACACGACCACTTGATTTAGAAGGATTTATAAAGCACCCTAAGGACAACAACTATGTTTTTGGATGCCTAGCCCCAAAATCGTACCTAAACTACAAGATTCTTTCGTGCCCTCCTATGGAAGTATTAAGTGAGTAGATTTAAGCTATTTTTGAATTTAGTGAGTGACGAGAGAGTTTCTTGTGTGTGTGTGTGTGCATCAAAGAAAGTGACGGTTTTGAGCGCACATGAGATAATGCATATAAATGAGAAGGCTTTTCTTTTAAAATGAAAATAATGCAACTCAACCTAATAGAAAAACAACTAAATAAACCATGTAAAAAAAACTAAATAAAATAAATTGTAAAAATAAAAATAAAAAAATCTATAAACAAAATTGTAAAAGTAAAAAAAAATCTATAGACTTACCAAGATTTTCAACCTCTTTTTAATCAGGTCTTCTTCTTTACTTTTTGTTTGGCTAAGACTAAAGCTAATGCCAATGCCAATGCCATTTTTTCCCATAACTTCATCTTCATCTTAGTTGGTCTTGCTTCTTTGATAGACAATAATCTAGAAGCTATGAAGCCAAGAATACTTGAATGGAAACTGTACAATATATTGAAACTATCTGTAAGTTACAAACTTATATCAAATAATTAAATATAAAAAACACTAGCTATTTAGCTATTTTTATATACAAGTAATGCTATATATTACATCTTATATACACGACAGTCACCTATAAGGAATGACATCCTAAGTTGGTCACTAAGTACCTCCGTCAAGTGGAGAAAGAGCAGTTATCCCTCGAACGGTATTGGGTCGTCTCCTTTTCAACAAGTGGTGGTGAGCCCACTTGAGAGAACATACACCCGCAACCTTGGGTTTGACCTCCTATGGCGCGGCGCCGCTCTTTCACTTGCCCCATGTGGCTATACACGACCACTTGATTTAGAAGGATTTATAAAGCACCCTAAGGACAACAACTATGTTTTTGGATGCCTAGCCCCAAAATCGTACCTAAACTACAAGATTCTTTTGTGCCCTCCTATGGAAGTATTAAGTGAGTAGATTTAAGCTATTTTTGAACTTAGTGAGTGACGAGAGAGTTTCTTGTGTGTGTGTGTGTGCATCAAAGAAAGTGACGGTTTTGAGCGCACATGAGATATTGCATATAAATGAAAAGGCTTTTCTTTTAAAATGAAAACAATGCAACTCAACCTAATAGAAAAACAACTAAATAAACCATGTAAACCATGTAAAAAAAACTAAATAAAATAAATTGTAAAAATAAAAAAAAAATCTATAAATAAAATTGTAAAAGTAAAAAAAAATCTATAGACTTACCAAGATTTTCAACCTCTTTTTAATCCAGTCTTCTTCTTTAATTTTTGTTTGGCTAAGACTAAAGCTAATGCCAATGCCAATGCCATTTTTTCCCATAACTTCATCTTCATCTTAGTTGGTCTTGCTTCTTTGATAGACAATAATCTAGAAGCTATGAAGCCAAGAATACTTGAATGGAAACTGTACAATATATTGAAACTATCTGTAAGTTACAAACTTATATCAAATAATTAAATATAAAAAACACTAGCTATTTAGCTATTTTTATATACAAGTAATGCTATATATTACATCTTATATACATTCATAGAATTGATAACTATTTTTATGTACAAGTAATGCCATATACTTATATACATTCATAGGAACGATTAACATGCATTGACAGTGTTGGATTCTTTCCTTGGCGTACAACTCAATTCATGATATCTATGGTAACAAAACCACTTTGGGGGTGTCCCCATTTTCCACTAGTTTCCCCTTTGGTAAACATGCAACCTTATTTGCAACCATGTTTTCTCAACTATTGTTTCTCCAAAGTATGAAACAATTGGAAGAATTCAAAGGAATCAATCATACTCTAGATTCTCATTTTCATACGCTCAAGAACTACATCTTTGAGTTGAGGATTTCTTCTTATTAGTCCTATTAAAGATGAATATTTAATGATAGTAGCTATCGTATTTAAGGGTAAACAAGGGAGTCTCATACACCAACAAGATAGCTAACCGACATATATGAGGTAACTTGTATCCTTTAAAACCAAAATTAAACCCACCCAATTCTTTGGATTAAAAAAGGATCTGATATATGACCTGACATGTAACGTCTTTAAAAAAAATTAACCCCAGCAGATTATCTATAAATACTGTTTAAATTTATTGGTTTCAAACACGTTGAGACACGTTGAACTTCTTCCTACTTATCAAGATTTAACAATGATATAAATTATCATGGATAAGTCAATTAAGTGTTTAGTGGATGACTTAATTAGTAAAAGATTATCAAGTTCTCATGTGTAAAATAAATGTCATTAATTGTAAGTATCCTCAAGTAAAGGTGTCTTCAAGGTGAAGTATAAAAGTTAAACATTAATAATAGAGGAGTGTGCTATATAATTGTTGATCATGATTAATTAAATCATTTATTATATTTCATTGTTTATACACAGAGGTACTATGTTGACACTTATCCATTAACCAAATAAATATTTTAAATTACTATTCACAATTTAAATTAATTACTATTATTATTAATTGTTATTGTTATTATTATTATATTATTAATATTATTTAATTAATAATAATAATGATAATAATCCCTTTTATAATAATCAGACACTGAGACCTTAGGGCCTAACTACACCTGGAACTTTAGTGAAATTTACTAGAAAATAACAAACCAGTATGAATTGCAAAAAGATAATTTGAAGAGCCTTTTCCCATTTATTCGTAAGGCGTAACAGAAACAGAATTTGAATTATATATATATATATATAACTGCTTATTTAGGGCTCAGTCTAGACCCCATTAAACAAACCTTTCCAGAAAAACAACAACATTTCTATATACACTCTTTTAATATTCAAACCCTAATATTAATCCAATGCTAAAGCATTTGGGATAAAAAAAAACACTTCATTGCATTTATAGAAAGAAATTGTATTCATAATAAATACGAAACAATGAGTCTCGCACAGGATTTACAGAGGGTTCTCCAAATTTCAGACCTGCAGCCAAAGTGATCAGTTTTCATTTCCTATTATTTTAATGCAGATCTGCCTTCTTGCCTGTAACATTTTGCTTTAAACATTCATTTCAATAAATGTGGCATAAAACAAATATTCAAATAATATTGTTGCCTGCAATATTGTTTATAATACAAGCATCGCAGCAATTTCGACGCAGAAATCGTTTCATTTGAGCTCGATATGATCCATTTTGACCAATAACTAAGAAGATTTACAAGCATGGCAAATGCATGAAACGATTTCCATACTGCTCTCCATTGTTGCTGCTTGTTTTTTCCGAAACGAATTTCATACAAAATGTTGCTTCCTTTGAAACCCTAGCGCTCAAGGCAGGTGTACCAAGCGCCCGGAGCCCAACGCCACATCAATTGTCCTCCAAGCGTTTTTCTTCTTTCCTTTGTGCCCAGCCCGAACTCAACAACTAGAGCCAATTGGCCCACGCACTTAACACATCAATGCCCACCATCGAATCCCATGCACTGAGTTCACATAAGAGGACGGGAATATATAAAAGATGCGTTGTGATCAACGCCGAGGACTCATCAGGGAACCGAATGCCAAGCCAGGCGGGTCCCATGGATTTCATATCTCCCATCGTCCATGAGATTACCCACATATCTGCCTAGCACCGAGGCTCTTACATGAAACCAAGAGCCAAGTCGAAGCATCCCTACAATGCCAAATAAAACCTTTTTTCCAGAGAATGCCAAATAAAACCTTATTTCCTCCTTAAATAGGCATACTTTTGACGGCACGTGAGACGGTTTCCGCGTTGCCCATGAGCAGTTTACTATACCGCTTTATTGGAATGCGGACGAGTAAGGAATGAACACGTGGGATGGTGGTTTTCTTTCCGCGACCACCAACCACCCTTACCATGCGTACATGTTGCCGACGCGGAATAAGGAGAGCCGTCGATCCTGCCTTGGCGTCAATCCCCATGCGAAAAAGAAAAGGTTTTTTTTTGCGTTTTATATTGTTTTAATTTTTATTATTATTATTTTAAATTAATGTTTTTTAAATATTAATTTAATTTTATTAATTTAATGTAGTGTCTCTCAACCATGCCCCTTTTTAAAGCTATAATTAATTAATTTCACCTAATACACTGCTGTGCAATCTTTGGTTCTCACATCATATCTGTCCATCGTACAGATAATAAATTTTGAATGAAAACCATAATTAATGTGTAATTGCCAATGCCATTAATTAATTTCACCTAATACACTGTTGTGCATCTTTGGTTCTCACATCATATCTGTCCATCGTACAGATAATAAATTTTGAATGAACACCATAATTAATGTGTTTCCAATGCCATTTCCCGGCTTCTTCCATCGTGATTCATGGCATTGGGCACACATTTTCCAGTTGCAGATTAAAAGTTTGGCAGACTTTATCTCCAGGGTATTGAGCTATCCAATAAGCTATGGCAGTCAAACATCATTTGCACTGAAACAACCATGCCCCGGGGGACCAGAGCTTCTGGAACCAAATTGGACCATCAAGGGTTTCGGATCAGGTACTCCGGCTGATTGCACTTTATGCTTAAGGGAGACTCTCGCTACAGCCCATAGGCATCCGCATCAAGTTCCAATAAATCGTTGCGAATGCAAGGGTTCGGGCTCTTGGGGCAAACATCCTTCTCAGAGGTAGGTACCGTATTGTGAACCATGAAACTTCAACCCCCTTGCTGGTACCAATTTTGCAAAATAGTAACATTACAAATGTCCATTAGCTAAAGCTATAATTATAAGATTCCATTGGCGAAGAAAACCGTAGTAACCTTAAGTTAAGATGTTAATTTGTTAATAATATGGGGAATGGCCAGGGTATTTATTTGGTTCTCTCTGATATTGGAACTGAAGGAGTGTGAGATATCGTTCTAGCTCATGTCCATGGAGTAAAGGTCCTTGTCAAATACATTCGGCTGTGGGAGGTTGACAATAGCCGACGGCTGGGCCTATAAAAAATAAGGTAACCTCTTAACCAACATTTACAGTTTAGACTCTAAATAAAATTGTAATTTTCATAAAAAATTAAAATATATTGAAAGTAAGATTCCGAATTTAATAATTTAAAGGAAATAGAAATATATTTATGCTCAATTAAGACAATTTTGCAGTTTAGATGCAATTTTCTTTTTACAAAACTTATCCATTTTTTAGATATAGATTTCCAAAAAATTAGTTTAATTTGAGGGCTTGATTAATTCCCCATACTAACTACACTAAATGTGTTAAATGAGAGACTAAAAAACCAGTCAAATAGATAAACCTATGCTGATGAAAAATGACAATAGAAATGAAAAATTTACCTTGGGAAAATATATCCATAGCCTCAGCTCTGAATCTATTAAAATGATTTACTTCAACAAACAAAGGGAAAGTGGTGGCGGTTGGATTAATGGTAGAAGCAACGCATGCAAAGTTTGATCCATGTTTAAAGTTAGATCCCACCAATTTCAAATACTAGCTCAGTAATGTTCGATTCATTGCCTCGTCTGTAATTCATTCATTAACAAACAGTCAGTCTAGACTTTCAAATATTTACATCAAGAAATTACCCAACAAGATATAAAACGTCCAGGTACATAAAAAAATAATCGATAACCAAGCTCTCCCCAGATTCGTAGTATCTCCAAGTGTGTTTTTCCTGGCTAGGAAGGAGAGAATGCAGCCTCACTCCTGCCACAAGGCCGCCTATGTCATAATTCGAGTGTCCAAAGTTGAAAATTGCAGTGAAATTACAAGCCCCAGCCCTCGGGTCTTGAATCTGCCACCCTACAATGCCAAATAATTCGACAGCACGTGAGACGGTTTCCGCGTTGCCCATGAGCGGTTTACTATACCGCTTTATTGGAATGCGGACGAGTAAGGAATGAACACGTGGGATGGTGGTTTCCTTTCCGCGACCACCAACCACCCTTACCATGCGTGCATGTTGCTGACGCGGAATAAGGAGAGCCGTCGATCCTGCCTTGGCGTCAATCCCCATGCGAAAAAGAAAAGGTTTTTTTTTTTCGTTTTATATTGTTTTAATTTTTTTTTTATTTAATTTTTTTTATTATTATTTTAAATTAATGTTTTTTAAATATTAATTTAATTTTATTAATTTAATGTAGTGTCTCTTAACATTTATTTAATTTAATTTAATGACTTTTAATTTAGTTTGATTTAATTAATTTAATTTAATGTCATTTAATTAATTAATTTAATTTAATGTCATTTAATTAATTAATTTAATTTAATTAATTCAATTTTATTTTATTTTATTTTATTAATTACTATTTAATTTAATTTAATTTAGTTGTTGATAAGAATTTAAAAAAAAAAAAAAAATACCATGTCAAAATAAAAGGGGTTTTGGCAAAATTTCTTATATAATTATATAATGCTAGTGTTATTTTATTTATATTTAATTAAATTTCGTATATATTTTTATTTAAATTTCGTGTATAATTATATAGCGCTAGTATTATTTTATTTAAATTTAATTAGATTCCATATAATGTTATAACCTAGGTTTCTTAAAAAATTAAAAGTTAATATTTAAAAATATAAAGCTACTCACGAACTTTCACTTTAAAAGTTCTTCATAGATTTAAAGTTTTAAGGTCAATTATAGTAAGGTTGAAGTGGTTGGTGAAGTTATATTTAAATTAGCATAGATAAAATTTAAATTATAATTTATATTTAAGGGAGAAATTTAAAATATTTAAATTTAATATATATAAATATTTAAAATTTTGGAAAAGAAATAAATAAATAAATAATAAAGAGTGGTTTAAGTGGTTTGGTGAAGATCTAGGGTTTTATAAATCTATGTATTTAATCAAATTGTCTTAGTATTTATTATATTTAACATCCTACATAAAATTAAATTCAAAAAATTCAAAAAATATGTAGGTGTAATTATATAATAATTTTTGGATGGTCACATTACAATTTCTCATAAAAAAATTACAATATCTTTAATTTTTCAATTCTTGGTTCATTGCATTTCATGATTGTTGAAATTGCATTTTCATTTTACAATTCAGCCTACTCATATGGAGTTACAAACTTTTACAATTCAACCCAGTCATATGCCGTTAGTTTGGAACACAAGAATATTAAGTATATATTTCTTTTACAAATCAGCCTACTCATATGAAGTTACAAACTTTTACAATTCAATTGACTCATATAAAGTTAGTTTGGAGCACAACAATAAGTATATATTTCAATTGAGAAGAGGTTGTCATATATAACGGCCTATATTAAGAAAACCTAATAACGGCCTATATTAAATGCAATTGTGAAATTACTATCAGGTTATCATGTCAGTACCATTTGTCAAAAACCCAGCTTCATGGTATTATAAAATTGAAGTTTTCACAATTATTTATAACATCTACATTTTTTAAATTTGATAAATAAAAAATAAATTATCTAAAAATAAAAGACATTTTTATTTTTGACATTAAAAGTTTCCAACCATGTTAATGTCAAAAGAGTTGTAACCAAAACTTGCATTGAGTTGGCAGAATAATCAAAAGTCTATAGTTCTACACCTGAGTGAACCCTTTCTTAATATATTTTTACGGAAGAACACTACACTAGTACCATTTTACTCCCATTTACAAAACCTCTAAAGGTTGGCGGTAAAGATTCACCAGGCCAGTGACAAAAAAATATCGTGTGCTCCTATCTATGAATATGTTCGAACTCAAACAAGGGCGGGAAGCGGCAATGTCACTTGTATCTGGTAGTAAGGCGGAACAAAAAATTTCAAAATTCAAAATTCAAATGGGCGATACAGGAAAACGGTTTCATGGAAAACGACGTTAATATAGATATCTGTAGATAGATTTAGGCCCATCTCCCTCTACAACGTTTAATACAAGATCCTCAAAAAGATAATTGCAATCAAGTTATGGAAAATCATCCCTTCCATCGTCTCGATTAACCAAGGATGATTTGTCTTTTATTTTTTTGGAACCTTGAATTACCTTCAATTCTGTAGGTTTCAATATCAGAGATTGCTACTGCAAAAAAGGTTTTTATATTTGAGATGGTGAATTTATTTAACAAAGAACCAGGTGCACTGGACTTGTGCCTTAAATATCATTCAACTAGCATTTTGAAGTTAGGGTATGCTTTGCACTCTGACCTGAAGCGTCTTTCTGATTCCTATGGAGAGCTGGAGTGTTTTCGCTACTGTGAAGCGCCTAAATTAGACCTTCAAAAGGTTTTTCCATCTGTTCCAGGGGGGCTTTCCGACCTTGCAAAGACTGTGCTGGGAAGTTCTTTAAACAAAAGTACTAGGATGAGTGACTGGAGGGAGCGTCCCTTGAGCAATAGTCAGGTACACTAAATATAAATCCATGCTACGTTATAAGTTGCACTACAAAGTATAAGAACGGTCCAGTACAAACCTCTAAAAACTGATAAAGTTTGAAATAAGAACATACAAACTACAAATTTAAACGTTGCTACGAAATTTATATGGGAATGTTCAGATCAAGATTTTCAAGCATACAACAGACTCGCAGATATCTCCAGTAACTGAAATATGCAACCTCTTATAACTTGAAGAAAGCACAAAAATACCCATACCCCATGGGCCTTGTACAAAATCCAGATACTAAACTAAATGGACGAGAATGATAGGAATTTGTAGGACGAGGAGTACCTGAAGTTCTAATTTACAGGAGGACGATTCAGCCGCTCCAGCTGCTCGCAATAGGATTCAGGTTCTAATTTGCAGAGGACAAGAACAATGTTTCAGCAGCTCCAGCTATAGGAATTTGCAGGACGAGAATGAGGACCAGGTCTCTTGGCATTTTGCAATGGACTGCACTGCCTTGAATGCAGGTAGATGGGCGTTGAATGCAGGTAGGTGGGCGTTGAACCTTGAGAATATGGCGGGAGCGAGACTGTGTACGATGAGATCTCCAGGATATGGCTGCAGCTGGCTCATGATCAAGCTGCACGTTTTCGATGGGACTGTATGGCTCTTCGTGTGGTACTACGTCAATAATTATAATACATTATTATAATTATAAAAACTATTTGAATGATATTGCAATATTTCTCATTTATGCAATGACATGAAATGGATGATAATGTATGGTATGTTCTTATTTCACATTCCTTTATGGCATTCTTATTTCATATTTCTTTATGGCATGGATGAAAAGTTAATGTATTATTATATTTTATAATACCTTATTATAATTATAAGATTTAGTTGAAAGATATTGTAATATTTTTTATTTATGCATGATAGTATAAAGTAGTGTGATATTACATTTTTTTTTGGGGATAACTGGAAGTAGAAGAAAGATTAATATTTTGTCTATATTTTGTACTTTCTTATGTAATTTGAAAAGTTAAATGTATTATTATATTATATTTTATATTACGTTTATGTGATGAAATGAATTAGGTAAATTTAGGATAATGCATCACCATATTTCATATTTCGTTAATGGGATAGCAAGATGTAAAGGAAAGGTTAATGCCTTGTTTATAGTTCATAATTATTTTATGGGATACTATGAAAGGCTAATGTATTATTATATTTATACTACGTTTATATGATAATATGAACTGGTTGAAAGATAAGATACTGGTATTATATTTCTTGATGTTATAAAATGAACTAGATGAAAAGTTAACACATGCCTATATTTCACAGTTCACTTAGGGGATTGTAGGTTGTAAGATTAAAGACATAGCCTTCCTTTTTGTCAAATTGTACCCTTAGGGTTTCCGTTTGCAAGTGTTACTTATTTAAGATATATTTCAACTATGATAGAGATCCTTGCCAATTCACATATGGAATAATTGTTCCAGAACAAATGCTTTGGAAAGCCAAAGAACTATAACTTAGGAGTAGACACTTATAGTATAAAAAAAACAAAAAGAAGAAGAAGAAGAAAAAAAAAAATCATTCACTAACTACGAGCATTAAATTGTCGAATAGAGATGGTATCAATAACGTAAAATTGTATTTTAAGAAAAATCTACTCGGAGAAACTTGGATGTAATGTCCCCTTCCATCAATTTCGTGCTAGGAAGGAAACGTTAACCAAATACCGGGCGTATTGACAAACTTAGCCTCATTTATTGCTAAGAAAAGCATGGATTATTAAAACTTCTTGTGTGCAGATTCATACTTCAAATAAACACAGTGGAATAACATTCTAGCAAGCACACAAACAGTAATGCCTAACATATATATATATATATATATATATATATATATATCATAGCAGAGGATGATTCAGCATATAGAGACTCAATCTCGTTCCAATGCCATGCATAGATTCCAAATTAGGATAATCAATTCATTTCCTTAAACATGGACAATTTAACATATTGCAGAACACAAAATGCAAATAATTTATAATACATAGAACACTTATCTTGAAGATGAAGCTGTCCAAACAACTAGCTATGTGAGAGCAACGTTCCACCCAACCATAGATCTCTGTCCAGCTTGTATTCTTTTAGCTGAGAGATCACCCCCGAGCTGGGTTATGTATCCACTAAGGAGTAACTAGTTGGGCTCACTCACAGCCATGGTTTCGGTCATCATCTATGCTAAGCCAACACACCGTTGGGTTTATCAAGCATTCAAGAAGATAGAGGAGGGTAACGCTAAGCCAGTGAGCTCAACCACAGAGCTACAGGCATCTCAAGTGAACTCAACAGTCAGGCACCCACATTACCTACCACATCCAACACAAGGAAGATCCCCTTCTCTGCTACACAGTCCCTCTGGCAACTCTTCCCTCTAGTGCTCTTCAGGATGGGCATAGAAAGGTCCAGCTGCTAATCCTTGAGATCCTAGCCTTCACTGCATTTATCAAGCAAACCCAACCTCTGCTCAGTCATTCACACTTGGATTTCTCAAAGTTCTGTTATTCAATAACTCAATTCCTGTCACTTCATTTCCAGGCTGTAAAAAACTGGGTTTTCCAATGGATTTCGGGGTAGCTAATGCTCTCAATTTCGCCCCAAGGTTCGTATCTATGGATCCCCCATCGGATTTCACTGTCAAATACCAATTTTGGGTGTTGATGGCTCTTCAAAACGTGGGTTCCTGCAAAGTCGTGATTTCTGTTTTTTCTCACTGCTGGGCATTTGTTTTTGGATGGAAAATGGTGCTGGTAACTTTCAAAATGGAATGGGGATGAGGAAGAAGCAACTCCCATGAGGTAGAGTGACTTGTGGTACAAGAAAAATAGAGCCCATACCTGCCATACGAATTTATGGGTTGCCCATGCTCCATTGAAGCCATGGACTGAATTCTTCAACAACTTCCTTACAGCAAAATTAAATGTCAGCAAGGAAAGTCAAATGGGTTCTCACAATGACATTTGGCAGCATATGATTCATCCCCACAACCCCCTCACCACTCCCTAGTGGATACACATGGCCCCTTCTCATTCGTTGCTCCCATAGCCAGTTTTGGTATTTTATTGCAATATCAAATATTTACATTAATTCACAATATCCCATGGCTTAATAGCACATGGGTAATATAACATATCAAATACTTGCCCATTTTAAATAAAATCCGAACATATACTAGCGGGGCCTTGGCCTTGAGCTCCACGCTAGGAAAACATACATTACATGTATACAATATTTACATGAAAGCCAATATTTCCTAAGGGTCAAAATTGGGGTATTACATTGGAACAAAGACAAACGATATTTTAAACCTTTTTCTACATAGCCATGATGAGAAAACAAGTGGACGGATATAATCGGTGGATTTGCTGAATGACGAAAAATTGATCAATTTTAAATGATAAGACACCAAGATGCTCAGATTGACGAGACTTTGACGGATTGTCGAGGAAGAGAAACCAACTTAAAATTTGAAAACGATATATCAATGTGATTGGTATGATGAGCCGAACTCAACGACATGCATTTTGCATTACGACAAAACCATTTATGAAAACTCATGACTACGAACTTGAAATTTAACCATGGTATCGAAATGGTCAAATGAAGGCAATGTTTCGTAAAAAGAAGTATGGAGACGATTAGCATAATAAATAGAACGCAATGAAGCTAACCTTAGGTCATAATCAAACATGATAAAATGACAACTAGCCCTCGAGATGGAACTTGATGGGGTTAAGAAGACACTTTGTGCGACTTGATGAATCTGTCGAAGTGGTCTTATGATAACATAAACGAAGAGATAAGGGAAATACATGATAAGCTCATGGAGCTGAACATGATGATACTAATGACAAGAATAAGTGTTGTCAAAAATCTAGTTGGGACCGACAGTTATTGAATGTACTATCGAATTGATATTATACACAATTATGATTGAGTTCCTGAGAATGTATTGGAACCATGTTGGAAAAAAAAATAATAATAATAATGATTAGAACCACTTGTGCTTAATATGGCCATGATTGTTGGAGAAAAATAGAAGGGAATAGAAAGAAGATGATAATAGGAAATTAAGATAAAGTTTAGTGTCGAAAGTACAAGAACAAAAATTAACTTTAGGATGAAGTTCTATTTAAGAGGGGGTGTATGTAGTGCCCCTAGACTACTGTAGACATTGAGGGCACCTGCTGAGTGACCTCACTGTTTGAAACATTAATAAAATAACACTATGATTTACGTTTGTGAGAAATGTGTGTAGCGACAGGTGAAACGGTTCACCGACGGACACACAAAGGAATATGAAGGGTCGTAGAGTACGGGTAAATCACACACAGGGAGAGCGACGACGATGTCGACTTCTGACGGAATACCACGCTTGAGCAGATAAGCACTGATCCGCTTGCTCCTAGTGAAAATGCTTATTAAACTTAACTGCATAAAAACATATAAGTTTGCACCTAGAGCATTACTTAGAAATGCATTTGAGTACTTTAGGCATTTGCATATATCTAAACATAAACAATCATTGGAGAATGTTATGGCAAATTATCACATCGTCGATCTACTGCGTATGGCTTGAGGGACTGTACAACAGTGAAGAGAATACTTCCTTGTGCTGGTTGTGTAGGTATTGTGGGTGCCAAGCTAGATAGATCTTGCAAGGTTATCCCTGGCTCTGTTCTGGAGCTCACTAGCTTAGCAAATCTTCCCTCCCATGTCCTAGCAGCCTGATAAACCCAATTGCAGATTGGCTTGGCTCATCTTGGTGTATGCTTGGCTATGTGTGAGTCTGCTGTTCCTTGGTTCCTTGTAGAGATCATGCCCAGCTCAGGGGTGGCAGTGGTGCTGAGAGATTGAGGAGCACACTGGCCTATGGTTGGGTGGAACGTTGCAGTTGCATAGCCAGTTGCTTGGGACTGCCTTATTGAGATAAGTATTCTCCTGTATATTCTTGCAAAGATTTAGTTGATGGATATCTGAATGTAGGGTGATGGTGTAAATGAATTTACTTCCGCTGTGTTTTTACGAGTTTATGCAATTCCATATGATCTTTTATAAATCTGCAAAGGTATTTAATTGGCTGTTATAGAGTCTTGAATGTATGATAGATATCAACAGCATTTAGTTAACTTCCGTTGTGTTTCCATTGTATAAACATATACTTGTATATATATATTTTCATTTTCATTTGAATGCTTGTTTAATGAATGGATATGGGGGCTAGATGCCCGGTTTAACCTCACGATCCCTCCAAAAATCCCCTCCTCCATACTTCCCACCATACTCATTAGATCTATCCCTTTGCTAATCTATGCCTCCCATGCTACCTCCCTCCCTCTCATCCCCCTTTCTATCCCCTTTTCCATAACAAACCACCTCTCTACCCCACCCCCCCCACTCTCTCTCTAACCCCATCTCTCTCTCCGATTATCTTTAACCCCCCTCCTTTATAACTCCCACACTCTCTCCCTCTCTCTCTTTAACCCCTCTCCTCCTCCCTGTTATTATACAAACTATCATCCCTAGAACACCTAGGCTGTGTGGACCAAGGGGCTAGTTACAGTAAGTGGGGAGGACATAGGTCCAATGTCACCATAACCTAACTCCTCATCTTCTTTGGTTAAGTCCTAAACCCATGGGAGAGTCCCTAATGGAGGAATAACACCTGTAAGCACCAACACACACTTGGATATAGTAAACCCCCCCTACCCTTACTGCTTATTCTTTCTGTACAAGCAATTCATCCTTGAAAAGTTTGACAAAATATGAGTGAGAAAACTATCCCTGACTCCATAAGCTTAAATTCCACTTGATGAAAACCCTCAGTTTGTTTCACCCCTAAACCATCCAAAGAGTCGAGCTTGCACATTGTTATGGTCGATGGAGCCCGCACATTGTTATGTAACATTGGTTGAATGGTCGATGGAGCCCGCACATCATTATGTAACATTGGTTGAATGGTCGATGGAGCTCGCACGGTTGATGAGTCAATAGCTGTATGCTTGAAGTTGTTTTCTCATGCTCCTTTGGCTTCTGTCTCCATGAATACTGGTTGCTGGAACAGTGGAAACCTATTGGAACACAACCAGTATTCCAATGAATCAGATCCCTTTTTTGTTTCCATGAACACCAATGTCAAAGAATGCTTGCCTGCATGAATTTCAAACATAGTTGTAACAACAAGGGGACTAGGACTACTTAAGCGACTTGGTACAGGCTTCAAGGAAGTACAGTACTTAGCATGTACCAGTACTTGGTACATGCAAGTTTGATACAAAAGAAAACATAGAAGATATAATGTGGTACGGCAAGAGAAAATAACATAATGTCGATCATGGATTAACAAAAAAAAACATGCGATACTTTGAGGGGTGTGCTCAAGTGGAATGTGCATCCAAGGAGGATGCAAGTTAGTTATTCCAACTATGAGTCAAGTGCATGTGAGCAAATATGTGCATGACAATGAGTGCACATGATGAGCATGGGGTAACTGTGCATGACATATGAAGTGCACTAAGGGAAGATGAAATATCAATGTGGAAGTTGAAGCGACAAATATGTGCTGAAGTAGTCATATGGAAGTTAAAGAGTAGTTGAAGATGGATGAAGCGTAGGGGAAGCTGCACCACGAGTAGTCATTTGAGAGGGGTTAGCTAGATGGTCTTGAGACATGGCAATTGAGAGAGTCTACCATGGACCTCAAACATAGTGGTAAGGCAAATGTTGTAAATGTGTATATATATTGTTATGTTTGAGTAATGAAAATGAGTAGAGAAATTCCCTTATTATAATTTGGTTTTGTATGCCCTCTAAAATTGTTTCAACTTTTATGTTTGTAGTGCTTTTCTATTTTCAACTTATATCTTTCGAAGCATTGTACTTAGTCTGCATAAATATGATTTCATAGAATTATGCCCATCAACTCTTTAGTTTGCTGTAATAATAACCAACTTCACAGATTTAGTTCATTTAATATATTGTTAGCACTCTAAAGTCTGAGCTAGTTCAATTAAAAAATTTGTAACTCAATCTTATTTTGATCCTATATTCGAAGAAGAAATAAATATATAAAAAATAAAATAATCTTATATCAAAATAACCTATTTTGACCACAAATTTATTAAGAATCTAATGTATGTCATATACCAAGTCCATGCATATAATGCATAATATATATATCATGTCCCTTCAATGTTCAGACACGGTGTTCAAAAAAGCGAATTTGAATTTCAAAACTCAAATGCCCGCGCTCCACGAAAGTTACCAAAGGACGGTTCCTCACCAATTTCCTCCATTCTTCGCCATGGCAGAAGATCCATCAAGGATACCTCAGAAAACTCACCGTCGGGACTCGGTAGTTCAAATCTTGTGCATTGGAGGAGCGCCTTCAGGGCTTGCAAGTTTCCTAGAAGGAAATGGGTGAAAGGATGCTGTTCTCTCCATACTAAGGCTATGATGAAGGCGGTGAGCATTTTGCAACAGTTCATAAGATTTTTGGGGCGAGCATTGTCTGGAAATATTTGCTATATATTCTCATAATCTAGCGCTGCCAAACAGTTGTCACACATCCTACAAGGCACATGCTCAACTACGAGATCCAGTCTATGCCTGCTTAGGGCACATTTCCTCCTTGCACCAACTGGTATATAAACTAAATAGCCTCAGCGTATGCATTATTTGTTTTTATCTCCATAAATTGCTTCTCTTGGTATCTCCAGCTCTCAAGATATGTGTAATGAATTTTTTACAGGAGTTGGCAGGCCGAAATAACCTTCACGAGCGTGGGTGGCCAGCAGCATTTCATTCGGTGTTTCATCCATCTCCATGAATCATCCTGACAGCACCACATTAGTTCCAGGTACATCTCTCTGCCATGTCATCCTATCTCCTAGTGCTACAAGGAATTCTTGTCTCATCAAATTCTCTGGCATTTTCTTAACAAAATTTCATTCCCTAAACCAAATACTATCCAATTTCTGGTCTAGTCGGGTTTAGTGCATGGAATGTTCATAGAAACAACTGCAACATCTCATGGGAAATACCTGCGCACTTTGCCATCCTGCTTTCCCTTATATATTAACTCTAGCTAGCACATGAATTCATTCAAATTTTATTATTCAGTGTAATTCTTTGTGTATGATCATGTTAATGCTCTCGGATATGGTTACAATCAAGAATTGTTATATGTGTTCAATCCTTTCGTTCGCCTAAGTAAGTATGTGAAATGCAGGAAGCGAGCCCTAGACCAATCTATCAAAAGATTGTGAAATGTGTCAGGGACCTCGATTTAAAGGTTGGAGGGTTAAGTCGATTATTTTATATATTTGAAGTGATTGTGTGTTAAGTACCAAGTGAATTGTGGTATTAAGGCCTGTGTAATACGTTTGTGGAGTGCATGCGATGTGCAGATGGTCATGGTCTGCAAATAACTGTTAAATTTCGTGAACTTACTGTTAAGTGAAAGACAAGAACCCTCAATAACTTTTTGGAATGTTTCCCTACTTGTCAACTCGGCGTTTCCATGTTCTTCCTTGTGAGATCCGCCCATTATTTTTGGGTTGTGATGCAGCAGTTGAGTGATGTGTTTTGGGCAGAAAACAATCAGTCTATTATGGTGATGGTGCGATATAGTTGGGAATTAATACCCCCTCGGTTCTCGATCGTAGATCTTGTGGTAGAATCTTCATAATAATTTTCATAATATTTGAAGGTTGACCCTAGCGGAGAAAAACAGTTTGGTTAACTCCCTTGAGCGATCGCTCATTTATGTGACAACTCTTTTCTGCTCGACGCCTGCCTCTCACATTTTCTTGTTGAATCTTAGAGTCCATATGTACTTTAAGGGTTTAGTTGTCACCCTTGTCTCCTATGCCAAACTCCTGTTGAAGAAAAGGAAATAAAAGTTTTAAAATTTCTGCATTCCTTTTGTTTGGGTTGTTACATTTCCAATGCTAGCACATGTCCAATTTTTACATATTTTTTTAAAGCTAGAAACATGTTCAAGCATCTTTAAACACAAATATATGATATTTACTAGGAAAAAAATAGTACTAGGAAACATACATGTAGGAAATTTGAGTCACTTGGTTGGGCTCCCTAGTGAACCTATGTTGGTAGCTAGCAATTAGTACCACATTACATAAAATATGCTTAGAGATTTAATCTTCCATGTGCCTTTGGGTATATAGGAAGTCCCTTATTTTTGCCTATACCCATGCTTCCATAAACTCTTCGATTATCTTACATTGCTATAGTACGTGCTAAGAATATCACTTTGCGGGGAGATCACTCTTAGGAATCATATAATATGACTAAGGATATGGTCTATGTCATTAGTTAGTATTTTGAAAGATTATAGATGAATAAACTACCTAAACACTTGAATATTATGTTGGCAAGAACGTTGAAGAAACCCTAAATTTTGAATATATGTCAAATTAAAAGTTCAATTTATAATCGAAGAAGGATAGAATGATGGATAACATCAACCATAATTTTAGTACAAAAGGAGAAGGATGAGAAGGTATAAGAAGGTCACCATAAAATAATTGTTGAATTTGAACATCATCTTCAGAATATGAAGGAAAAATATGATCTTATTATCTCAAAAGTAGAAGCAATTGAAGGTCAATAATTATAATAGTTGGAGCATGTCATTGTACCAAAAAGGAGAGGGGGTGATAAGGGCATCAAAATTTACGAAGCACCATTAATGGTGGAACCATATTGATACCTCTTTACAATGAAATATCGGAAAAAATACAATAAGTGTCAACATTACAAAGGATGAAAATGAAATAATCAATGGTTCATATAATGAGGCAAAAAGGGACCATTATTTAATGTGATGTTATCAAAGAACAAAAACTATAACAAATTGGAGAAGCTATAATAATGCACATGCAATCAAAGGAAAGGAAGCCATGAAGAATTGACAAAAAAAAATTAAACAAAAAAAAATTAAATATAGATGGATGGATAATCAATAGTAGTAGCAAGAGAGAACAAATATAAATAACCATTATTATTATTAGGTTTCATCACATATAAAAGCCTTAGCTACAAACATTTGATGACAAATCCTTTTTATGGGGTGATATGTTATAACTCCATGGGATGTATATATGGGGTTGAATATATAGGTAATGTGGTTACATGAATATTTAATAGGGATAACCCTAATAGGGGACCCACAAGTACAATTGGGGATATGGAGAGATAGGGAATATTATATAGAGAGATGTAGTTACAATCATTATAATTAAGGATTCTCTTAATGAATATAATGATTTTTCTCTCTCAGGATTTCACAGTGTGCTTGTTTATTCTCCATGATTTTTGGATTCATTGTGTTAAGGAGGGGTTTATTGATGTTTCGGACCTATGATATGTAGTCCATCTTCATGATAGGTAAGAATATGGATTGCGTATCGTAGGTATGAAACATCGATAAACCCCTCCTTAACACAATGAATCCAGAAATAATGGAGAATAAATATAAGGATTTATTATTTAATTCATCTCTATTATAACTTTAGGATTTATGTTTCACTCTCATATTTGGTGTACATTGGTTTATACACTATTTTATTAAGCTATTTTATTTACAAAATCCGTAACATGCTTCTTGAAAAACCTCCCACAAAATGCATTGTTCTCCCATGGTCTAGTACTTATATGTATATGTTGATATAAACCTTCGTTCCCATTGTTGGTCTTACTAGAGCAATGGCGTATGCATCCTCTAATGAACCAATCTACATCTTCCTGAATTTGGCACAAGACACATATCTACAAGTTATTATTTGTTTTCTCAAAACCAAAATGGCCTCCAACATCAGAGTTATGGGCCTCTTTTATTAGTTTTTTCCTCTCACCTATATAGGTGTATAACACTTATATATCTTGTTGAGAAATGCATCTTGGAGATGATACTAAATCTTGCTGTCACTTTAATTGATTCTTCATGACTTTGGCCTTGTATCCATGAAATATCTTCATGAAATTGTAATCTTATGTTCTTTCCTCTTTGTATGAATCATGAGTGAAAGGATCCATGTGCACCAAATTAGCTAAATCACTGATATCTATTGAGATATGATTTTAAATCTATGAGGCATTAACCATAAAGATATGGTTTAACACATTATAAGTTGCAAAAAGATGGCATTTAGAGTAGAATATTTTTATTTCCTCTCATGGAAATCCCATATAAAACCTATGCGGCATTAACCGTTTAAAATATATGGGACATTAGCCATTTAAAATCTATGGTTCACTGACCATGAGATCCCTCCGGACGTTACATTATGGATCAATCGAACTAGATGGAAAAGTTTAGTGTCGGGTCATAATAGTTTAGTCCTACCTATTAAGTTTATAGAGAGATTTAGGATTGATCGCCAATTTGGTGTGTAACTTGTAGTTGTTTGCCTTGCATTGGAAATGCTATGCAACTATAAAACAAAAGTAGAACAGAACATGGAGTAGAATAGAACCTGCTCGAGCAGCAGATGCAGGGGTCTCGCTGCAGAAGGGTGAGATGTTTGGTTGAGAAGCAAATGCAGGGGATGGGCTTCCACAACGGAAGAATGAACAGGGAGAGGCAAGATGCCAATTTTAATTCACCAACATTTATGACAATGTGACAAGTGCATACCGAGGAAACTGACATGTCATACTTAGTTGGAGATTGGAATGCTTGGAGTTTGAAATGCCAAAAATAGGTACAAAAGTTGAGAGTGGTGTAATGATCAAAGCATAATTATTGGACAAAAATTAATTAGACTAAGGTATAGATTAATTACAATTTGCATTCCCTTGTTGCTACAATTCAACAAACTTGCAACATCTACCGGCTTGGTATAGAGGTAGACCATCATAAAAGACAAATCCAATTTTTTTAGATATAGAGAAAATACACCAGGAATTTGAGAGGATGGAAGATGTATTGAACTATGAAATGCAGATGGGTGCTAATTCTCATGTAAAGAGAAAAGATTGGCATTCTATGTGTTGACACTAAGGTTTGAGAATGACTAAATCCAAAAAGTTTGCTAAAATGTCCAAAAAAGGAAGAAATTATCACAAAGGAGGTTGAAGAAAAGGTTGACAATTCAAAAACAAGAGGAAAAAACCCACTTATGCAAAGTTCGGAAGCAAATTTGTGAAAAGATTAAACCCCGATCAAGTTTCGGTGGCGGAGATGTCAACAATCCCGATCAACGGCCGATATTGCTTCCCGCATCGCCAAAGTGATCGGCGGCAAGTAGATGTGGGCGGTAGCGGACTCAATACCGCCGGGACACGTGTCCAAACCTCATCCTTCCGCATATGTAATATAGCGGTAAAGGAAACCACCATAGCGCAGGGCGGAACCACCAAATATGGAAGCGCGGTGGGGTCAGTACACGTGGCAGGGTGGGACCTGATACATGGCAGATAGAGCAAGCATGGTGGGGTCATATCACATGGCGTATACTTTGTAGCAATCGGAGGGCCGATATAAACCTTAGTCAAATCAACGGCCATTGTTTCATCCGCATCTAGGAAGGTGCACACTGGATATGAGGAATCGCGGAGAATAAACCACTCGAACAGGTGTCAGCAGGTGGCTGATACGCGCAAAGAATAAACCCGAAAAGAAAACAGCGTTTTGATCGCGGATACCACCAGATGGAATAAAGGGAGGCGAGATCTGACGGTCCAAAACAAAGTCTCGAGATCAATGGTCAGATATGAACCGCATTCATAAAGGTGCAGGGAAGTTAATTCAAAAGTCATATAAAACAAAATAGGCTCCACATAACGGCATTCTGCATGTGTCACTATCCAGAAGAGCTCTGAAGACTGGTGGAGATCTGCGATTGCGACAGAAGGCGAAAGGCGGGTACATACAGGTAGGGTCGGGTTACCTGTCCTACTTTTTTAAACGGAATTTTGTTTAAAGAAACGTTTAAATGGAGACTGTGCACGATATAGACGTTTTTAAATCAAAAGAAGCCCTAGAGGATAGAGACGAAGATGTCTACGATACCCTAATTAGGTTTCCAATATCTGATATAAAAATTAGGTTGTGTGAATTGTTAAAGGAAGGGACAGACCCCCACAGAGTTCACCAGTCGTCTTTGATAGCCTTTTGCCCCGACCAAATCCCTTCTTTCCCAGAATTCGTATCATGGTGTGTCGAAAATTACTCCCGGGAAGAGAAAGTTGTTCTAAACAGCCAAAAGACCCAAGTCATTTGCGAATTAAAGCCAGCAGAGTTAATTAAAGCCCTAGAAGTAGATTGTTCCCAAACCCTTGACCCTGAGGTTTTCTCTGAAGTCTCCGTTATTGAAAATTATCATCATGTTTCTCAAAATGATAGGGAAATGTTTTTGTCATCGTGTCTCAAGCCAGAGACCAGCATTTTGGAGGTCCCATACCCTATAGATATCAATCTTTTTAATGAAAATACCCAGTTAGTTTTGACATTATTGGCGATAGTTCTAGGTTTGGATACGGATTTGTATGTAACCAAGTTTCAATTGAGTTTATTATACAAAATGAGTACAGTCCAGTCAGGGATTGGTGAAAATCAAATCCCTCGACTTAATTTTGAAGCATTTTTAACAGAAAAGATTCACGACCAGATGGTCAATTTTCCTACTCTCAGACATTTCACGTTTCAGGCCTTTTTGATGAAAATGATTATGACAGCCATTCAAGACGAGTTGCAGTTCCCAGAAATCATTTTCACGAATTTACTAGAAAATAACATGTTCAATTACACCAATTACATGCTTTCAGAGATTTATAGAATGATTTTTGGAAAAAATCTGCCTAGAGTACTACCGGAAATGCAGGCATCCATGCAATTGAGTACAGAATACGCAAGAGGAGACTGGTTTTTGTCGAAAGACAGTACAGTAATCAGATTATATGGGTTCAGACATAAACCCTATGTGTTACCAGCTTTTCTTACTTTAAGGGTTTTTGCCTTGGAATTCTTAAGACAAAAGTTGATTGTGGAAGATAACAATTTTTTGGTTCACAGACAAGCTACAGACATTAAATACCCATTCACATTTGGTCCGTTCATAGTAAAGAATAAGAATGTTGTAGTGTATATAGAGAAGTTGTTGACGGATATGAATTTTGAGTCAGATACGGCTATGGAGTATGACCCGTTAAACATCATATCAAAACGAAGAACGGAGCATCGTATCAAGGCCCTGAACCATCAGATTGTTGAAGGAATGTCGGACAGAGCCAATTGGCTAGAATATAATGAAGAAATCATTCTGGATGCATCCGACAAAGAAATGGCATTGATTGACACAACAACAGGGACAGAAAGCGAAATAGATAGTGCATTGGTTGGATCTAAAAGACCCATACAGGACATAATGGTCATTGAAGATGAAGAAACAGAAAGAGGTAAAAGATTGAAAATGAATGAACCACAAGAGTTAACAACAATTTCAGAAGAGGCTAAAACAGCTGAAAAAGAAATACCAGAGGTTACAGTTAAAGAGTACAACATTGAAGAAACCCCTGTAGAGGGTGATGTAAATAGACCCCAGAATATCATGGATGTGTTTGATGAGCATAGTCGAAATAAACAGGAGTCCGCGAAACAAACCAGTCAATTGTTTCCGAAGGTTAGAAGTATATCTGAGACTGATGTAAGCTTATTTACTAGCAGAAATATCAGGGAAAATACCTTGAAATTTTCAGTTGTCACAAAAAATAAGATTTCAGAAATGAAGTTAGATTTGTCTAAAATAAATGCCCCGGATAAAATTTTATTGCATAGACAAACTGGAGAAGTCATATATTCAGACTATTTGGGAGCCATATTAAGAACAGACAAGTTGAAAAATTCAGTGGATAAATTGAACAATCAATTGAGACAAGAGAAGGCAGAGAATAAGTCTCGACAGCAACAGATTAAAAAATTGCAAGCAGATTTGATAAATAAAGAAGGAGATGCAGCAACCAAACTGCTCAAAGAGAAAGACGATACGATCCAGATGTTGAGACGAAAATTAAAAATTCCAGACACTGTACTCATCCAAGGAGCAGAATTGACAATATTGGAAAAAGAAAAAGAAGAATTATCTAATGAAGTCAATGATGTTACTGCTAAAATGTTAAAGCTTTCTGATGAAAAAGATCGGTGGGAAAAAGAGAAAATCATTTTAGAAGAACAGTTGGCAGAAGCGAGGAAAAGATTAGCAGGAAGTGGTCAACAACAAGTACAAACAGACACACAGGAAGATAAAACGGGATTAGATGATATTTTACAGGCTATGTCCTAGGTAAGCTTAAGGGAAAATGAAATCAAAGAATTGAAGGTTGAAATACAGAAGCTGACAGAAGAGAATGAAATCAAAAATAAAGAAATAAAAACCTTGCAAACAAAGAATCAGGAATTAAGTAATAATAATAAAGGATTAGCAGCTCATGTGACAGGGCAAGCTGCTATGCAAGGTTGTAAACACCTGGTGTGGGACCAAATTATAAAAGAAGTTGAGAAACTAAGACCATATCTGGATTACATAAGAGTCAAAGAAAAGGTGGTCAAAGATGCCTTCGAAAGTTGCAGAGCCGTCAGGGAAAGCTTAAATAAAAAGCCAAAAGACGTAGCCCAGAAAGCAATAACATTTTTAAACAGTCTAACTGAAGCAGACCTGACAGCCATGAATATAACAAACAGAATTTCAGTCATCACATGGGCCAGAAGGATCTTGGGTAAATACTCGCATGTTGAGATTGTTGAAGCTAAAGCTGGAGAAATACGGGAAGAAGTAGTAAAGTTCAAAAAGCAATTTGAAAAATTAGTAAACAAAGGGTTCCCTACTTTTTGGAATGAAAAAAATGAATTAATTCCTCCGAATGATTATAAGAGATTGCTGTTTGATATAAGGATGGATCACAGAAAGTTCCACCAGCTTGATCATATGCTTACAGGGAAAATTTTAATGGAGAAAATATCAGAGGATTTTGAAATTTTAAATATGGTAATCTCAACCTGTGGAAACCTTCTTCCTGTTTCTTATGCAGGTCATGTTGAAATGCGAGTCTTGGTGAAGGAAATGACCAACTATGACTTACCCGCGGCCGACCAGTGGACTTATGTGGAAAAATATGGAAGGACAAGATATTCTGTCCATTCATAGAGGCTTTCAAAACTCTCGCCAAGTGGCGAAAAGATGATATTCAAAATTTTTGCCAAGTGGCAAAAAGATACTTTTATTTTAAATTTGTAATATTATTTGGAGACAGTTATCTATTGCTCAAAAACAGTTATCTTTTAAGTTAAAATATTTTCAGTTATTAGTTAAAAGAAGCAGTAATTTCAAGCTTCTTCCAAATTTTGTATAAGAACAATGAGAGTCATTGTTGAGGGGGTTGGAAATTTTTTGAGAGATAGTGTATGTTTGGAGATCTATTTTTTGATAAATAAAAGCAGTACAGTGAAAATACCCATCTTTTGAGACCAGAGATTCATGTGTTGATCAGATTTACAGTCCGTTTTTTCTTTATCTTTATATGTGCATGTTCACTTCCTTTGTTATATCTTCCATTATGTTTTTCTTCTATATTTAAATGAATGTCTGAAATAATTCGAGATTCATACTGGTTATGCCTCGTTTTATATCATTTAAATATTCACTATTTTCTCCAAAGTTGACAATGGAGAAAAGTTGGAACTTATTATGGTGGAGGAAGGGTTGTTGCAGGTTATGTTATGGTTTTGATAATTGATGTCACTCAACCACATTTGATTGTGGAATATGTTGATGAAGGGGACACACATCCATGGAGGACTACAGATTTGAGGCACACCATAGGTAAATCAAACACCAAAGCATGTGTTAAGAATTATTCATAGTTTATTGAATGTTTTTTTGAGAAAATACTAAGTTTGTTATGTTTGTACAGGTGCAAATGTTTGTTCAACATTTTCTATTGGAGACAAAGTAGATCTTTTACAACATGGAGTGAAGGTGGGTGAGGGCTCCATATTCAATACAGAGCATAGTGTTTATAAATGACAAGCTTTAAATTCTAACCACTATGCATCCTTTCTTTTTTTTAGACTGAAACATAGGGTAGTTTTAATTGATAACCGGTGAAACAGCCACCGGGTGCTTGGTTACATAGTTATCGCTATCTGAAGTTACAAAATTCTTGGACTTGAGATGCCCAGAAACTCCAGATTTATGAAGCAAAATTACAGAAGACAAGCTTGTGGAATAAAAAGTAGTACTGAAATTTACAAAGAGGGCATGGAAGAGATCAGAACAGAGTTTAAGAGATGTTGAGCTTCTCCAAAATTTTCTGGACAGCAGCTTCCAATGCAGCAATTCGATTCCCATAGTTCCCTGAGGTGTTGGCCAAGTCCTTGAAGTGGGTGTAGACCACTTCTTCAAAGTAGGTAACTTCTCCCTTGGAGTCTTTAAGATCCTCTTTAATGTTCTGAAGATCTTTGTTGAACTTCTTCCATTTTTGAAGATCTTCTGCATTGTTGGAATGCAGGCGCCCTTCATGCTCCTCTGATTTGGTTTTGAGGAGATCAATTGATTGTTGCAGCTCATCCAGCCTATCTTCCACCGATTTGCCTCCAGATGTAGATCCCACCGATGCCATGTTGTGCTACTCAGACTTTTCCTGGTCTTCTTACTGCTTATGCTAGCGTTAGCGCACTGGAGTGATCAGTGGTTCCCATTCGGGCTGATTAAAAAGGGGGAGTGGCGACCTGAAGAGTCACGGGACCATGTGACATCGACCGGAGGAAACAGACTGTTGTGGAGATCCGGCTCGATTGCGATCTTGACCGTAGAGCTTAACAGATAAGCGAATAACACGGCAGTCCAGCAGATATTCCTTGTCAGGGTCTTTTTTGTCGTAAGGGAGATTGCATATTGATTCTCTGTCATTAATAGATAAAATACTCCTGCCCAGGAGCACGGCCCTGTTTGCCTCAGCGTCAGCCTTTCTTTACAATCTTTCCATGAACCTTATTCTCATGTTGACATGTCCAAAAGTTATTCATCTAACGAGTTAAATGATGGTCTCTATGGGATAGGCTATTATGAATCTTTAGGAAATGTGAACTTAAAGAGATTCTTATTATTTTTCTATTGGACTGTTAGCTTTCCTTCTAGCGTAAATATGTGTTCTTATCCTAGAAGAAAATGCTTATGCTAGAAGGAAAGCTAGCAGTCGCTAGCTTTCCTTGATCTTGTGCCATGTGCTTATTTGAAAATAGAGTGCATGGCACAAGCTCAAGGTATAAGCTAGCAACCACCAATCGCCATGGACAAGATTTTTCTATTGGAAAGCTAGTGACTGCTTGCTTTCTTTCTAGCATAAGTATGTGTTATTATCCTAGAAGGAAATGCTTATGCTAGAAGGAAAGCTAGCAGTCGCTAGCTTTCCTTGATCTTGTGCCATGTGCTTATTTGAAAATAGAGTACATGATACAAGTTCAAAGTATAAGCTAGCAACCACCAATCACCAAGCCCAGGGTTTTTCTACTGGAAAGCTAGCGACTACTAGCTTTCCTTCTAACATAAGCATGTGTGTCATGCTAAAAGGAAATGCATTTGCTAGAAGGAAAGGTAGCATTCGTTAAAAATAGAGTACATGGCACAAGCTCAAGGTATAAGCTAACAACCACCAATCACCATGGACAGGGTTTTTGTATTGGAAAGCTAGCGACTATTAGCTTTCCTTCCTGCATAAGCATGTGTGTTTATGATAGAAGGAAATTCTTATGCTACAAGGAAAGCTAGCAGTCGCCAACTTTCTTTGATCTGTTGCCATGTTCTTATTTCAAAATAGAGCACATGACACAAGCTCAAAGTATAATCTAGCAACCACCAATCACCATGGACAGGATTTTTGTATTGGAAAGCTAGCGACTGCTAGCTTTCCTTCTAGCATAAGTATGTGTTATTATCCTAGAAGGAAATGCTTATGCTAGGAGGAAAGCTAGCAGTCGCTAGCTTTCCTTGATATTGTGCCATGTGTTTATTTCAAAATAGAGCAGATGGCGCAAGCTGAAGGTATAAGCTAGCAACCACCAATCACCACGGACAATGTTATCAATTGGAAAGCTAACGACTGCTAGCTGTCCTTCATGGCTAGAGTTTTTCTATTAGAAAGCTAGCAATTGTTATCTTTCCTTCTAAGCATGTGTGCTTATGCTAGAAGGAAATGCTTATGCTAGAAAGAAAGCTAGCAGTCGCTAGCTTTCCTTTATCTTGTGCCATGTGCTCTATTTTGAAAGAAGAACACGGAACAAGATCAAGGAAAGCTAGCATAAGCATTTCCTTCTGGCATAACCACACATGTCATGTGCTCTATTTTGAAATAAGAACATGGCAACAGATCAAAGAAAGCTGGCGACTGCTAGCTTTCCTTGTAGCATAAGAATTTCCTTCTATCATAAACACATGCTTATGCAAGAAGAAAAGCTCAAGGTATAAGCTAGCAACCACCAATCACAATGCCCAGGGTTTATCTATTAGAAAGCTAGTGACTACTAGCTTTCATTTTAGCATAAATGTGTGTGCTTATGCTATAAGGAAATGCTTAGGCTAGAACGAACGCTAGGAGTCTCTAGCATTTCTTGATTTTGTGCCATGTGCTTATTTCAAAATAGAGTACATGGCAGAAGACCAAGGTATAACTTAGCAACCACCAATCACCATGCCTAGGGTTTTTCTTCTGGAAAGCTAATGAGTGCTAGCTTTTCTTCTAGCATAAGCATGTGTGCTTATGCTAGAAGGAAATGCTTATGCTAGAAGGAAAGCTAGTAGTCGCTATGTATTAGTAGTCGCTAAGCTAGGAGTCGCTTATAATTCAAAAAACTTCTATTATGTATTAGTATACTAATAGTGGCTTGGGATTTTGTAGGACTCTAGTTCCATATAGATGTTATTCTTCACTAATCTACAATATAGGTTTAGATGACACCAAATAACTATTTTCGGGAGTACTTAAAATAGGGATGACTCCAATCAAGGATATTTGAATTTACTTTGAACAATTGATACAAAAAATAAATCTCAGTGAGACATGATTATACAAACTTGCATGATCAATCATGGTTGGATTCCAACCTACTTAATAACTACCTTCAATACTATTACAAGTTCCATGATTATACAAACTTGCATGATCGATCATGGCTGGATTCCAACCTACTTAATAACTACCTTCAATACTATTACAAGTTCTTAAGTATGGAAAATTTTTAAACATTTTTACAAGTTTTTCTAAGAATAGTTTTGTGTTTGTATTAAGATTATATACATTGATAACCAATCTTGTTTTGATTACGCTTTGTAGCTCCATCATAATTTATATGTAAAGTCCCTTTTGGCGGTGGGGACTAAATGGTGGGGAACAAGGTTTAATTTGCACAACAAAATGATGCCATACCCTTTTTAGCTATTACAAGTACATTTTTTTTTGTAGATTGTGTTTTGCCTAAAATATAAGAGCACACTTTACATGGTTTAACCTTAACTACAAATTATAATTCAATTGTGTGTTACAGAATTTGTAGGAGCGACAATGGAAAGTATAATTTTCACAAAAGGGGACTGTGTTGACGTCCTGGTTAATGGTCAAGTTATTGGGCTAGGAAAGGTTGAATCTACAGAAGTTGGAACTTATTATGGTGGAGGAAGGGTTGTTGCAGGTTATGTTATGGTTTTGATAATTGATGTCACTCAACCACATTTGATTGTGGAATATGTTGATGAAGGGGAGACACATCCATGGAGGACTACAGATTTGAGGCACACCATAGGTAAATCAAACACCAAAGCATGTGTTAAGAATTATTCATAGTTTATTGAATGTTTTTTTGAGAAAATACTAAGTTTGTTATGTTTGGTGTACAGCTGCAAATGTTTGTTCAACATTTTCTATTGGAGACAAAGTAGATCTTTTACAACATGGAGTGAAGGTGGGTGAGGGCTCCATATTCAATACAGAGCTTGGGAATAAGGTTCATGGAAAGATTGTAAAGAAAGGATGCATAGTGGTTAGAATTGAGAAGGTGTTAGAAAATGATGCTCCTTTACCACATCCAACTGGATTTGAGGAAACACTAGGGGGTGCAATAGAATCTTATGAGATTTGGCCAGAAATAGATTTGAAACCTCATTGTGAAGATCAACACATAAATATTCCACAAGATAGGGCTGCAAGTATAAATTTCACAAAAGGGGACTATGTTGACCTCTTGGTTAATGGTCAAGTTATTGGGCTAGGAAAGGTTGAATCTACAGAAGTTGGAACTTATTATGGTGGAGGAAGGGTTGTTGCAGGTAATGTTATGGTTTTGATAATTGATGTCACTCAACCACATTTGATTGTGGAATATGTTGAAGGGGACACACATCCATGGAGGACTACAGATTTTAGTCACACCATAGGTAAATCAAATACCAAAGCATGTGTTAAGAATTATTCATACTTTATTGAATGTTTTTTTGAGAAAATACTAAGTTTGTTATGTTTGGTGTACAGGTGCAAATGTTTGTTCAACATTTTCTATTGGAGACAAAGTAGATCTTTTACAACATGGAGTGAAGGTGGGTGAGGGCTCCATATTCAATACAGAGCTTGGGAATAAGGTTCATGGAAAGATTGTAAAGAAAGGATGCATAGTGGTTAGAATTGAGAAGGTGTTAGAAAATGATGCTCCTTTACCACATCCAACTGGATTTGAGGAAACACTAGGGGGTGCAATAGAATCTTATGAGATTTGGCCAGAAATAGATTTGAAACCTCATTGTGAAGATCAACCCATAAATATTCCACAAGATAGGGCTGCAAGTATAATTTTCACAAAAGGGGACTATGTTGACCTCCTGGTTAATGGTCAAGTTATTGGGCTAGGAAAGGTTGAATCTACAGAAGTTGGAACTTATTATGGTGGAGGAAGGGTTGTTGCAGGTTATGTTATGGTATTGATAATTGATGTCACTCAACCACATTTGATTGTGGAATATGTTGATGAAGGGGACACACATCCATGGAGAACTACAGATTTGAGGCACACCATAGGTAAATCAAATACCAAAGCATGTGTTAAGAATTATTCATAGTTTATTTAATGTTTTTTTGAGAAAATACTAAGTTTGTTATGTTTGGTGTACAGGTGCAAATGTTTGTTCAACATTTTCTATTGGAGACAAAGTAGATCTTTTACAACATGGAGTGAAGGTGGGTGAGGGCTCCATATTCAATACAGAGCTTGGGAATAAGGTTCATGGAAAGATTGTAAAGAAAGGATGCATAGTGGTTAGAATTGAGGTGGTGTTAAAAAATGATGCTCCTTTACCACATCCAACTGGATTTGAGGAAACACTAGGGGGTGCAATAGAATCTTATGAGATTTGGCCAGAAATAGATTTGAAACCTCATTGTGAAGATCAACCCATAAATATTCCACAAGATAGGGCTGCAAGTATAATTTTCACAAAAGGGGACTATGTTGACCTCCTGGTTAATGGTCAAGTTATTGGGCTAGGAAAGGTTGAATCTACAGAAGTTGGAACTTATTATGGTGGAGGAAGGGTTGTTGCAGGTTATGTTATGGTTTTGATAATTGATGTCACTCAACCACATTTGATTGTGGAATATGTTGATGAAGGGGACACACATCCATGGAGAACTACAGATTTGAGGCACACCATAGGTAAATCAAACACCAAAGCATGTGTTAAGAATTATTCATAGTTTATTGAATGTTTTTTTGAGAAAATACTAAGTTTGTTATGTTTGGTGTACAGGTGCAAATGTTTGTTCAACATTTTCTATTGGAGACAAAGTAGATCTTTTACAACATGGAGTGAAGGTGGGTGAGGGCTCCATATTCAATACAGAGCTTGGGAATAAGGTTCATGGAAAGATTGTAAAGAAAGGATGCATAGTGGTTAGAATTGAGAAGGTGTTAAAAAATGATGCTCCTTTACCACATCCAACTGGATTTGAGGAAACACTAGGGGGTGCAATAGAATCTTATGAGATTTGGCCATAAATAGATTTGAAACCTCATTGTGAAGATCAACCCATAAATATTCCACAAGATAGGGCTGCATTCACATGTACAAGGGTTTCTCTTACACATGGATGCATAGGAACAATTATGTGCATTGCCAAAGGAATGATAGTTAATGTCCATGAGGATGACATGGTTGTGGGTGAAACACTAAGTGAAGATAACTTTGGTGTTTTTGTGGAAGAGATACATGGGTATTGTGAAAGATGCAAGATTGGGGATAAGTCTATACATGGATTGGTTAGATGGCCAATACATAAATTGGTGGACAACATAGGTGAGATGTTAAGGGTCAAGACAAAGTACAAAGAGCCACCCATGGAAATGCTGATATGGGATGTTATAGAGGATACAAGTCCTTTATACCAATGGGATGGGGATCTTTATAATCAAAAAGATCAAGATGTCAATGTTCTTAATGCATCGAGGCCATATAAAAAGATTAAACGAGCTATGACAAGAGAAAAAGTTGCAAAACGTCAAACCAAGATAGATAAAGAGAAAGAAGTCCGACTTTTGGCTGCAGATGAATGTTGTAAACAAGATTGTCTTCAACATGTGGATAGGAATGCCATTGCAAATGCTAGAAGGGATATGGAATGCAAAGAGAAAAATGGTATCAGGGAATTTGTATTGAATTCACTTGTTTCAAACACTATCATGTCAATGAGCCATGGCCATGGCCTACCTCCTATTACTAGAAAAGTAAAGGACATGAGATTTGATGGTAATGTTATTTGTAAGAAAGCATGGTACAAGATACATAAGATTCCTCAAAGCACCTTCTATAGCTACCAACATAATTTTGAACAAGGACATATGGAATCCATTCATGGTAACACCAATAGATGTAAAGCACGTGCACAAACTGTGGCGGCCATAGAAATACTGCATAAAATTGTAATGGACAATTCAGATTTTTCGCCAAACCAAACACGTCAAGTCGAAGCAGATGGAACTTCTTCTCCTCTAAGATTGTTGCCTTCGACTTACACACAAAGCTCTTTGTTAAAAGAGATCAATGTGGGTTTGGAAAAGCTCAATTGTCCATTAATATCACAACCAACAATGAGCAAGATTTGGAACACTCATTTTCGAGACGTGGCATTCTCAAAGAACACCAACTTCAGTAAATGTGGTGAATGTATTGTGTTGAAAGCACAAATGAAGTCAGCAACTACAAAAGAGTTGGAAGAAACGGCACGCGCTAGATTGAACAAACATAACAAGATCGTTATGTGCGGAAGACATTGCTACTATGCCCACAGAATCATGTCAGAGAGGTTTCCAAAGGAGTATTTGAGTATTATCCATGATAAAATGGATAAAACAAAGACTTCAATTCCAAGGCTATGCGTCAAATCAAAATCTATTGTAGGAATAAACTTAGGTTTGTCATTGACAGGTATGCTAACACATGGCCATAAGACAGGAGGTTTTGGTCATTTCTCCCTACCATTTGTACATATGGGATCACAATTTACCATTACATCACTTGCTAAGTGCTTTAGGGACCTTGAAGACCCACATCTTGATATGTATGGTGATCTTCTTTATGAGAGTGGAAGTTCAAGAAGCCCACTTTCAAATGCATTACTTGACACCTCTATTTACTCAAAATGTAGAGTGTACAAGGATGAATTTTTATCTCATGGAAGATTAGAAAATCAAGATATCGATTTTAAACCTCTTCCTCCACATTTATTGTTACAATTGGATAATGCAGCAAGTGATAATAAAAACCGTTATCTTTTCATGTTTCTATCACTTCTCACTGCACTTGGTGTCTTCATCACTATTGAGGTTGGGTTCTTGCTCGTGGGACACACCCATGAAGACATAGACGGGACCTATGGGAGAATGTCTTCCAGCTTGAAAAGTAAATATATATATTCTCTACCTGAGATGATGGATACATATCGCAAAATTGAAGAAAAAAGAGTGTTTCCACCTAAACTGATTGATAAGGTGTATGACTTCAAAAGCTTCCTTAATGGATACATCAAGGAAGGAAAAAATGCACTAGTTGGACATCTTAATGTTCAGTACTTCCAATTTCTTGTACTCAATGATGTTCCGGTATTAAGATATAAAGAATCCATAAGAGATGTTGAGTGGTCAGAACCAGTTGAGTTATGGAATACAGACGATGAAGGTCGATCTAAACTGCCCATAGGGAAGCCATCTTTCTTACATCCCAAAGAGAATGAAATCTATTTAAAAGAACTAAAAGAAGGAATAACATCATACATAAAAATGTGGAAAGACACAATGGGTGGTGAGGAATTGCCAATTGTTACACCAGAATGGAAAAATAAGGTAGAGTATTGGGAAAGAGTTCTTGATACTTTATATGAAGATTACAATGATCATGATTCATCTTCTGAGGATTTATGGCCCAAGACAAGGCAAACTCCAGATGTTGGTCGTAATGCGCTTCATGCAATCTCAAATATTATGGATGGGGATTTTGATACTATGACAGGTGAACCCGTGTATGTTGGACCCAAGTGCAATAAGCCAAAGACAACATTCAACCCTATTAATGATGTTGAGAAAGGAAAGATGTTGCTAGTTAGATCAGGAAACGAGGAAGAAGGGGAGATGATTTGGATGGCAAAAGCCACCTCAAATATATTTCAAGATGATGAAAGTGATACTCTTCATGTTAAAGTTGATTGGTGGAAGCCCGGTTCAGGGAAATACAATGGAAAAGTATTAGAGGAATATTGGGTACCAAATCCTGATGACATAGAGCTTGGATCTATTCCAATTGATACCATAGTTTGGGCATGGATGGCTAAGAAAGAACATTGCAAGAAGGCCAAGATAAATAAACATGGTGTACATGATGTCCTTGACCTACTTGAACGAATAACATGAGATTAGGTGGATATGATTCATGGATGTAATTATGTTCTTTGGAGGACCAATTAATACATGAAGAAACCTTTTTCAATTTTTCTTGTATATTGAATATTTTCTTCAAATTTATTTGGGGAGTTTTATATTATTTGGTACAAATATGAAAATTTTGTTTAAATTGCAATGTATTCATGTGACGATACATCATGCAAATTACATGACACCATGAAATATTAAACTTTCAATGATTTGTTTATATTAACATAACTTCTCCCATAACTTGGATAATCAAGTCCAATAATGCACTTAAAATCAATATCTTCTAGTTTTGGCCTATTAAAACTATACTGGAGTCAATTTGGCATATTAAAACTATATTGGAGTTAATTAGCATTGTTTTCAATGTAATACGTTCAAACACCAAACAATATCTAACATGGAAATTACAAATTCCAATGCTTTGTCTAGATCGACATAACTTCTCACTCCATCAAACTTGGATAATCAAGTTCAATAATACATTTAAAAGCATCATCTTCTAGATACGATCTATTAAAACGATAATGTTGGGCTAGCTAATTCGTATTCTTTTCAATATAATACATTCAAACACTTCATGAATATATATTATAATAAAATAAATTAAACTGTACTAGTTTGTTTCTATTCCAATTCATAACAAAATTATTTATTTTGATCATTAAAAAACACGCCTTGACTTATAAAATATTTTCTTTTGACATCTGTAAAATGTTTCCAATAAAAATTACCAATAAAAGTTCATAATAATTTGATTTTGATTGTTTTTTCTTTTGACAGTAACATAGGGGTAGATTGTATTAGTGCCGGTATTGAGCAACCGAATGCTAATTACATAGAGTTCCCAGATACAGTACACCTCCATAGAAGTACAGCGAGCTTACAGAGATCGCCCAAAACTTGGCAGGGCTCCACTACTCCCAAATGCCAGATATTATTTAGCTATAACAGAGGAGAAAGGCGTATTGTACTGCTGGAGCGATATTCATTTTTCCAGCTTAGCTTTCAGAGTGGTGACTTCAGCTTCAAGTGCTGCGATCCTATGGCCGAAGTTGCCATGAGTGTTCGCAGCATCCTTGAAACCAGTTCGCGTCTCATCTTTCATATCATCCATTTGTTCGGAGAAGTCTGCCCGGAGTTGCAGGAGTTCTTTGTTCAACAGGTCCCAGGTTTGCTCTCCTGCCTTGGAGAGCGCCTCTAACTTTGCTTTCTGGTCATCGTGCTTTGCCCTCAGACGCCCCAGGGCAGTTTCCAGGGCTCCAATCCATTCTTCCGCTGTGAATCCGGAGCTTGAAGAGCTGTTCGACGCCATCTAGTTCAGGAGCACACCGCGAACCTTGATCTGAGCTCGGACTTGACAGAGGGAACTCGAAATGCTTGATACCTTAAGCCTATTAGCAAAGCTCGCTGATAGAGAGGAATGAGTTCGAGACAGGGGAGGAGCTCCTTTAAGAGCATACAGGGAGACTCCCGAGGGCGCAAGGACCTGTCTCTGAGTTGTGGTGCAGGGAATCTCTGCATTCGCATGAAAAACGTGTTTTGGGAAGCCAAAGAGCGTGCTGTGAGAAGATATAGGATCCCCTGCAGCTATGGGATGTCACATCACTGACGCGAGCCATCTATGCTTAATATGCCTTGAGCCAGCTCGACCCCTTTGTTTGCTTCCATGTCTGCTTGCTTATTCAGCACCCGAAGCACATGGTAAAATCTGATTTTTTGGAAATGTTTGCTCACCTGAAGAATTCTTTGAAATATATGGCGCAGTTTGACATTCGGAGGGGTCTTCTTGGTTATGAGGGCTCTGATCAGAATCCTGGAGTCCCCAAAGACTGTTAAATTGCTAATTCCTTGATCACGCACAATATTTAATCCTTGCCAAAGACTGCAGAATTCAGCAGTGTTATTCATAATAAAAATTCATAATAATTTGATTTTGATTGTTAAATGACACACTGATACTTATAAAAAAAATTGATTGTTAAATGCACTTTTAATAAGTTTAGTGGGTTTTCACTTTTGTATTTGTAAGAAACAAAAATGTACTTCAATGTTTCTATTCTAATTCATTGATTTCAAATGTAGTCCAGTAAAGCACTTACAAGCAACATATTATAGACTGTCCATAAAAACTTTATTATGGGAATAGCTAATTAATGTTTTTTAATGTAATATGTTCAAACATTTCAAAAATAAATACTGGACATACAACATATTATAGACTTTGTCTATAAAAACTTTACTATGGGAGTAGCTAGTTAATGTTTTTTCAATGTAATATGTTCAAACATTTCAAAAATAAACGCTGGACACTTGCAATAACTAGAATGGGTTTTCCCTCTTTCTTCATGTATTTGAAAAAAAACCAATTGTACCATAAAATTTATATTCTAATTAATAATTTTTTTTGACCTTAATCGGTATACTTAGACTTTATCCAATACAATATTTTCTCTTGTTGGCTCTAAAATAGTGCCAACCACATATCATAATATATAGTAGTATTGAATAATGAATATTTCTTTAAATGTTAGATGATTATATTTATATTATAAAAAGGAATCTAGGCTTAACCAATCAACATAATCCAAAGTAATAATTGATAGTTAACAATGTCCAAAACATGTAGAAACTTGTGGGCTCATAATAATCCCATAAAATGAAGGGAAAAAGTGAAGTGCCTAAGTATCTATTGTGCTATATACTTGACAAAAATGTCCTTAGGCATACAATAGACAATACATATAAAGGGAAGAAAATAAAATAGAGTACGGCCTAATTTTCGATGTTGTTGCTCGTAGATATGTTATTGATTATTTTTCTAGTCAATATTCTAAAGATTATTAGGGGTAGTGTCATCATCCACAAGTACAATATTACAATGACTACAGGAGCTAATACGTCTTCATGGTATTAGAGGTTTCACCTAATTCCTAGACATTTCCAGTTCTCGTTGTCTCTTGAAGTTGAGCAAAACCCCCCATGTTCCAGCCATCCATTATCAAGATTGAGAATTACTAAGTTATTATGCCAATACATAAATTTGTTATAGTAACAAACACATTGACTGTTATATCATTAAATAGCTTTCTAGGTCACTTTAAAATGGCGACAATCTCTTACTAATATGGTAATTCAACACATGCACAATATATGCTTTATCAAATTAATATAAATTAATATGGTTAATACTTTCAACATACAAATAATGCCATTAGATAAATTAATAGGAAAGAAATATTAATACAAATTACAAATTATAATAATAAAATAATGTAAAGAATCTAAGTTTAAGCATAGGAAGATATGCTTCAAATTAATATAAATTTGATTTTATATAGCTTATAATGATAATATTGTAAAAAAAATGGTGAATATATAGATTGAAAATGGTAAATTAATGATAATAATAATATTGTAATAATAATGTAGATTGATTTTATATATATTGTAAGGAATCTAAGATTAATATTCGGAAGATATGCTTCAACTTTATATAAATTTGATTTTATATAGCTTATATTGATAATATTATAAAAAAATGGTGAATATAAAGATTGAAATGAGTGAATTAAGTAATTTTTTGGTTTTTCATTTTTCGAAAACTCAATCTTGTTGAAGTTATAAATTCTAGATCCCTTGTATAATTCCATTTTTAATAAAATATGTGTTATAGGATCCTGTGAAACCTAGCCCCTGCAGCCAGATTATTAAAAAAATTAATACCCTAGACCAGGATACCAAATTTTATGAATTCTGTCAGCATAGTATTACTCAGGGAGGATTAATACTCCGATAGGAGTAGTACTCTAAAAAAGAGTTTAGGTCATAACCACACCCTTCTTGGGGCCTATCTAAAAATATTCCTCTTGTTTCACTAATTGTAGTGGTACCACTCACAAATAACCTATTTTCAATGGACCCACTCCTACCACTATGAGTGACCTATATAAAAATACTCCTGGAAAGACGCCATGGAGTACAAGCTCAATAATCTGGAAACCAAACTTGAACAAAGCTTCACCACATAGGTCACCGAGAGTCATAATATGCTCCTGCAATAGATTGTATCCCTACGAGATGTGATTATGAAAGATAACGGTATTTATCAAAACCCCTCGAAACACATGGATAGAGGTTAATCTTCCTATGGGGGAGGTTCATTACATGGTTCCCACTTTCTTGAGACTCAATATAATGTGTGGCATCAATATACCAAATTTGACATGAATACGTTTTATGGTTCTGACCCCACTAACTGGGTGACCAGATGGAACACTACTTTTATCCATCCACCAGATTACTGATGATCTGCTCAAACTCAATGCGATTTAACATGTTAAGCTAGACCGCAGCGGAAAATAGGACATCATACATTTTTGTACGGGTATCCATTTTCCGCTTCCACTCAGTGACAGCCACGTAGCACCCGTCACATCTCAGTGGAAAACAGACTTTCTTTAACCTTCATGATAGATGTATTATCCGCTGAGATCTGAGCCATCAGATCTTGGTGGAAATTAGCGCTGCATCTACAGCCCTTGATCTGTTCTGGCGCTTAACCTCCGTCGGGCCCACTGTACTTTATAGCGAATATTTGACCGCTCCGCTATTTTACTTCATTCTTTGGGTTTTCCGACAATTCTCTTGCCAAACTAACAGCTCCTCCAATGTTTTAAGACCTCCGCTAAGCACAAAAAAGCATTTCTTCACAGAAATTTTCCAAATGAGAGTCTTTTTTTAATGAACAACACTATTTTTTCCATCGACCTTTGCCAGAAATTTTAACTGTGATAACAGGTTTGCACCTTGAGAAAATTGATTTAGAGCAAATATTAGGTCTACATCAAATATGTGTTTCATAGTTCTGTTTTTTCTGCTTTGAAGATTTCTCCTTTTTAGTGATGCTACACATGTTTCAACTTTAAGCATTTACCTGCAGGTGATTGAACATATGGAGGTATCATATCATCATTCGGCTATTCTCATTCTGTGTAGGTTTGTGTTGCCTCATCTTTGTATAACTCTGTAATTATCATGCCTCACCTTTGTGTTGCCTCATCTTTGTGTAGGTCTGTTGTGCCTCATCTTTGTAATCATGATGTTGTTCTCATCTCTTGGTCTGGTACAGGTACTCTGTATCTCTTCTCTGGTCTGATCTTCATTGTAATACTGTACAGCTCTGTCTAGATGATAGGGCCATCAATGACAACATACAGATCTGTCATCAACAATATCTTTCTATGGTTGGCTTTGTATTGTAGTATATTGTTAAATTTCTCACTCCTTAATTTATGATTGTATCTATAATATGTACATTTGTCCTGTCCTGAGAACACAAAAGATAATTGTTTTTGAGAGTGGAATATATGGACTGCAGCATACTGAGTGAAATCTTTGTGGTGTGTAGAGTTAGGAATTCAGTTGACATTTATGCAAAAGATACAGAAACAATAAAAGGCAGAGTGTCTCCTAGGTCAAAAAACATATCAAATGGGTCTCCTCTGGAAAGAGACTCACAAATCATTGACAAGATCACAAAAGTTGATATAACAAGCAAACAATCAAGGGTACAAATTTGCACAGAGAAAGATGAAAGTAGTAGCAGTAGTGAGAGTGATGAGCATTCCTCTGACATGGATATTGAACCCAGCTTTCAGAAGGTGAAGAGAAACAAAAGAGAGCGTGAGCCTACTGTAGATGAAAATTATTTACATCAAACATAATATAAGGTAGTGCAAATTTATCTATTTCATGAGTATTATTGCTTCTCCTAATCTCTGGAATTGTAGCACTATCTTTAGACAAATATTTTAGAAGTTCCATGGTTTGTCTTCATAGAAATGTTGACTTGCTGCTTTTATACTTTCAGGTGGACTTGCCTATTCAATATGAAGATTTTTCTATTGAATGTCTTGGTACCATTGATCCTTGGCCTACAAATATGTGCATATATTTATTAATTTGTTTTTAAAAAACGTTTACAGCCTATCAGTTAACCGACACCTAGAACATTTACAGACTATCGGTTAACCAACACCTAGAACATCTATAGACTGTCAGTTAACCGACACCTAGAACATCTACAGACTGTTGATTAACCGACCCCTAGAACATCTACAGACTGTCGGTTAACCGACACCTAGAACATCTACATACTGACGGTTAACTGACACCTAGAACATCTACAGACTATCGGTTAATCGACACCTAGAACATCTACAGACTGTCAGTTAACCGACGCCTAACCAACGCCTTGGAGCATTTGATCGACGGTAAGAAGCCGTCGGTTTGTTTTTTTAAATTGTTCTAGGTGTCGTTGGATTTGTGTCAGTTAACCGACACCTATCCAAGGCGTCGGTTAACCGATGGTATGATTAACCATCGCTGAACCGACGGCATGGTGCGGTGTCGGACAACCGACAAAAATTTAGCGATGCCTACAAAAAGCATAGTGTCGTACATGCGACAGGGAAATGTTGAAAATCCAACAATACAGCCATCGGATTTTGGGTCAAAATGTTGTAGTGCCTTGTAATTCTAATGTCAAGGTAGTTGATTGGTTCTGAATCTGTATCATTCCAAAACTACTTTCTCCAATTGGTGAAGCTTCCAACTTCATTGTGATCTCCAAGGCTTCAGTTTGAGAGACAACCTTCTGTTGCATTAGTGGTTTTCTTATGTGGGGCAACAACGTAGCAATGAACCATTCTCGATGTTGTTGCGGCGCTATAACAAAGCTCACTTGGTCCAACAATGTTTTGAATTTTTGGTTGAATTCCCAAACCGATTCAGTAGGTTTCTGCTTGATTTCTTTCAACTCCGTTATGCACTGTGATTCTGATTTGGGTTTCTTAAACTTTGTTGCAATCGCGGTTTTGATCTCTGTTAGGGTTCTTGTTGAGATATTGTACTTCTAAGAATATTATAGTTGTATTTTATTATTCTGGAGATGTTTCATTCCTCCCTGAAGATCTTATTGTATATCCGGAGATGTTTATTCCTCCGTCGAATTGTGGTAACTTGTGTTATTAGACTTTCCTAGTGGGGTTCGGCCCTGTATGTGTTATGTGGGTCAAAGGGTTATTATACCACCCTAGACAGGTCGGCCGAGTCAGTTGTAATGGGGTGTTTAGCCCAGTAATTAAGTTGGGTCCGACCTAGCTTGTGTAAAATTCAGTCAGGGAACAAGTATAAGTAGAGGATGTTCCTCACTTATCTCACTCATTCATTCACTTGTGAGTGGCACACTTGTGTGAGAGAGGTCTGCTATGGAGGAGGAGGAGCTCATGTCTTTGTTTTTCATCTTTGTATTTGCTGGTCATCTATATTGAGGAAATTTTGCTGGGTTTTCTACCCCATGAGGGTTTCCCAGGATAAATCTGTGTCTCTTCTGTTTATGATGTGCTTGTTGTTTCTTTAGTGATCCTGTATATGCTATTGTTGTGAAATGAAATGAAATGCTGATATTTTCTGTCTTAGCATATTGAATCTTAACATGGTATCAGAGCTAACTTGAAGGAAGGCAATGTATGGCACTTACGACACTTGCTTCACTTGCGACAATTTGAAGGTTAGGGTTTTATATATCAAAACAAAGTCATCGTGGAACTTTTGCTATAAATCCATTTTTGAGAGGTTTCAGGATCTAAAACGTTTACAGGTCGTAGATGACATCCCCATGTACCTTGTTTCCAAAGGCCACCCTGAGATTCGTTGTACTTTGTGAGTTATTATCAGTACAAGTTAGGCTTTCTGCCTCTTCCAGATCTCAGTCATAATCAGGTGACCTAGGAAAAAAGGTCATAACTTGGGCTAGGAAGCTCCAAATGAAATTTCATAAAAAGAGATAGGTAGTGCACAGACGTTAATATTTCAGGAAACGTTTTTAGAGGCCGAAGTTGAACCAGGGACACGTGGCATGCCGTACAAGTTTGCTCTCCTGTTTTATCCCATAAATAGGTCACATTGCGACACTTGGCATAACTCTCTCTCAGAAAATCAATTTGAGGTTAGACCTATCAAGATGGAAAGATGACAGGTAAGGATACCAGAGAAAACGTTTTCAAACCCTTTGGATCGAATAGTTCATAGTTACAGCAGAAACAATCAGGTACATATTTCTGTCAAAATAGAATTATTTTTGGAGCACCTTCATTCATGGCTTTCGGAATTTAGGGTTTCGGAGAAAGTTAGAATTTTTGGAATCGGAGTCCATGGCTGAATGCTACTCAGAAAAATAGAAATTTAGAGACCAATATCAGAATTTTTGGTTGGGTAGAAGACCGGGCTTGATCAAACCCCAGTTCGGGATTTTGATCGGAAAGATTGAAAATTAGGGCTTCAGCAAAAGTTGGAATTTTTTAAGTCTGTGACCACGACTGGAATCTCCTCAGAAAAATAAGAGTTTAGAGCCTTGGATAGAACCTTTTTATTAGGAAGAAGGGTGGGCTCCATCAAACCCTATTTCGGGATCCTGTCAATAAGATCCAGAAGTTTCGAAGGCAATTTTGAGAGGTCAAAATTTGGAGAGTTCAAAATTAAAGTATGCTAGTTTGATTAGCTCAGCAGGACACATTCTTCCATACATTCAAAAGTGTGAAAGTCAAAGTTTTGAATTTTTAGGGTTTCTCTGACAAACCCTAATCGAGCCCTAGATCCAATTTCAGGGGAGTTGAGGCTAAGGCCTTACATAAGAAGACTACAAGAATTTCCTGACAGGTATGACTTGAGGAAATACAGGTATGTCTTGAAATCTAATTCTTGATTAAGTTCATTCATATTATTTAGGTTAGTACAATCTTGATTAATGACAGAATTGTCTTATCACCCTAGTAAAAGTATGAATGTGAATGATAGAAGACATTCATTGATTAGGGCTATATGATTGTACTAATGCACTGTGGTGTTGTAAGAGGTTGATGTTGTCTGCTAAACAAGATACAGGTACATCACAAAAGACAAATCAAGTTCCATGACCATGATGACATGAAGACAAAGACTCATCCATAATCTTTGATCACATAGAAGTTCTACTTGCGAGGTATGTATGACTTTGTTCTATTATGCTTAACCTATGAGATATGTAGGTTCTAGCACAAGATCTCTAAATCATTGAAGAGAACAAAGAAGATATTGTTTAGGTATGTTAGACATAACTAAGCAGGTATACTAATCTAGGTATGTTTTCCTATGTCAAGTTAGAATCCTACTTTGAGCTAGGATCTTAGTATACCCATGTATTGAATGATCATGACCATACACATTCAAGATTATTCAGAATTATAATGTTATGATAATATTGATATTATACTAATAAATGTATGTTTGTGTATGAGATCATGAGGTTGACACTAGTGCACACTTGAGCATGCATAGTGGTACAGGATGGATAACAGCTCATGACATGGAAGGGAATTCGAGGCCAAGAAGGATGCAACCTCACAATATATAAAAAGATAAGTATTTAAATTGTTATTTGAATTACTGAATAGTCTATGATATTGCTTGTAATAGATTGCATGCATATTTAGAATATATCATGCTGAGTGTAAACACTCATGTATACTACTAATATGCATATTATTGGTAAGTTGGACAAACATTCCATTGTTGCTTGTCTAGAATGAAACCTCTTTGCTGACATGCTGAGAGCTGTGCACACTCTCGATAGTATGTTCTGGTAGAGATGGAAGGCATCTAGATAGCCACTGTAGGCATACAGGATATGGAAAAGTGTTGTGCCAAAGTATTGGTCAAGATAGTAGCATAACTATGAAAATCATATCTATATGCATAATAGGTTATCATGTCAACATGATTTGATGATTATGAAGTATTACTAATGATATACTTAATTTTGATCTGTAGGAAAGATCATGAAGAATGATGAACACCGAACAAGTGATGGATGTTCAACAAGAAGATTTACAAATCAAACATAATATAGAAGGCTCGTGGCTAGAAGATTCTCTTAGAAAGAGGAAGAGAATCATGACAAGATGTTTTCTCCAAGTGGTTAGACAAGACCATTATCTTAATGGTGTAATTGAAGAAGAAGAATGAATCAGGCTCTATATGGGTACTCAGGATCGATAGTCATGAGCTTAATAATCACCATGGGTGATGCGGATTTCAACCCTTGCTACAAGGTTGAAGATGGTTTCTTTATACAGATGACATGGATGAAGGAACTCACCATGATCTCAAGGCTCATATCAGTAGACCCATCTGACGAGCGATGGCACAGATAGATATGCAGAAGATCACTCAATGCAGAGTGTTAATGATGTTCAGTCATAGAGGGAGAATTGACAGTTTCTTGACAAGCTTGGGTTTTACCATAAGTAAAGTTGTTCTTAACCTTTACCTTAAGGTTAAGGATGATACTATGTGGATGATCTCTTTCTAACAAGGAATGAGAAATAGATCATGAAAAGCAAGAAGAATCTAGCTACAGAGTTCAAGATGAATGATCTCGGATTGATACATTACCTCCTAGGACTGGAAACATGAAAAGGCTCAGAAGGAATCTTTCTCAACCAAGGAAAGTATGCTGTGAAAATATTGAGAAGAATTGATTTGTTCGAATGTACAACCATGGCCACTCTCATGGGTTCCGAATTGAAGTTGTTAGCTGATGACTCATCAGAGTTAGTGGATGTGACTCTATGCAGACAGAATTATGGTTCATTGATGTATCTGACGAATACCAGGCCAAATATATGCCTTGCTGTGAACATCTTGAGTCAGTATCTAGTGGAAACTAGATGTGTTCACCAGATAACTGCAAAGCATGTAATAAGGGTACGTTAGACTTTGGTTCTTGGAGATCATGACTTCAGATTATATGTCTACACAGATGTTGATTGAGCAGGAAGTGTATCAGACAAGAAGAGCACATCGAGAGGATGTTATTGTTTGGGATCGGCCATGATCTCATGGTTTAGCAGGAAGCAGTCTAGTGTGGCTCTCGGCACAAGTGGAATATATAGCTGCTTGCTCTCCTAGTTGTGAAGTGGTATGGATTTAGGATTGTTTGACTTAGAGATAGACCCAACTATGATCCTGTGTGACAAACAGAATTGTATCAAGATGGAAAAGAATCCAATGTTCCATGATAAGTCAAAGCACATAGAGATCTGATATTTCTATATATGAGATATGGTGTAGAAAGGAACTATAAAGCTCGAATTTGTAGGCACTGATGAACAAGTTACCGATGTACTAACCAAACCTCTACCTCAAGAGAACAAGTTACCGATGTACTAACTAAACATCTACCTTAAGAGAACAAGTTACCGATGTACTAACCAAACCTCTACCTCAAGAGAACAAGTTACCGATATACTAACCAAACCTCTACCTCAAGAAAAGTTTGAGTACTTCCGAGACAAGCTTGGTATAGTTCAGAAGGACCCTACTCGAAAGGGGGAGTGATGTGGTCACTTATGATTAGATTTCCTGCATCGACAGTGAGGTCAATGATGTGGATACCTATATTGGTGATGTCGACAGAGAGGTTGGTGGATGGTCCTTAGACAGGGTCTAAGTTGACAAGGGGATTGCATCATCCTTGAACACATGTTCTAAATTGATCCATAGACATGATGTTTCTTAGAATGAAGTCCCTAGTGGATAGGATGGGATTGGATCATACCTGTATTTATGGTCCTTTGAATTGAGCTGTAGACATGATGTCTCCTAGAATGAAGTCCCCAGTGGATAGGATGGGATTGGATCGTCCCTGGATTTATGGTCCCTTGAATTGAGTCGTAGACATGAGGTCTCTGAGAATTGAATGATAGGACTGGATCATCCCTGAACCTCGATTCAAAAGGTACATGATTAGGATTGATCATCCTGGAACTTGATCTAGATTTTATCATCCATGGATGTATGTCCTAAAGAGAATGGGATTGATCATCCTGTAATATGATCGTGTGTGTTGCAGGGTATGCTTCTATTATGGATACTTGTATTGATGATATGTATTGATGAGGATACTTGCATTGATATATGTATACTTGTATTGATGATATGTATTGATGAGGATACTTGTATTGATGATTTGTATACTTGTATTGGTGTGGATACTAATACTAATGATCTAGATGATCCAGATGTTGTAGATCGAGATGATGATCCAGATGCTGTAGATCGAGATGATCCAGATGTTGTAGATCGAGATGATGATCCAGATGCTATAGATTGAGATGATCCAGATACTGTAGATCAAGATGATCCATATGCTGTAGATCGAGATGATCTAGATGATGTAGATTGAGATGACCCAGATGTTGTAGATCGATATGATCCATATGTTGATGATCATGTGATGACGATGCTGATGATCATGTGATGACGATGAAGATGACGATGTTGATGATCGTGTGATGACGATGCTGATGATCACGTGATGACGATGCTGATGATCGTGTGATGATGATGATGATGACGATACAGATGATCGTGTGATGACGATGTTGTTGGTCGTAAGGATCTAGATGATGATATTGCTGCAGCTGTTCAAAGTGTTGCAGAAAATTCGGTACTGAAGATGTTGATGTTCCAGTATTGAAGATCTTGAAGTAACTGGTTGAGTTACTGATGATGTTGAGAAATCTTCCAATGATTTATAGATGCATCATGTATGGTGTTGATGACTCCTTTCTCCTACAAATGTTGTTATAATATCCTTCTCGTTAAGGGGGAGGTTTGAGATATTGTAACTTCTAAGAATATTATATTTGTATTTTATTATTCCATAGATGTTTCATTCCTCCGTGAAGATCTTATTGTATATCCGGAGATGTTTATTCCTCCGTCGGATTGTGGTAACTTGGGTTATTAGAATTCCCTAGTGGGGATCAGCCCTACATGTGTTATGTGGGTCAAAGGGTTATTAGACCACCCTAGAGGGGTCGGCCGAGTCAGTTGTAATGGGGTGTTTAGCCCAGTAATTAAGTTGGGGCCGACCTAGCTTGTGTAAAAGTCAGTTGGGGAACAAGTATAAGTAGAGGAGGATGTTCCTCACTTATCTCAGTCATTCATTCACTTGTGAGTGGCGCACTTGTGTGAGAGAGGTCTGCTGTGGAGGAAGAGGAGCTCATGTCTTTGGTTTGCATCTTTGTATTTGTTGGTCATCTATATTGAGGAAGCTTTACTAGGTTTTCTACCCCATGAGGGTTTCCCAGGATAAATCTGTGTCTCTTGTATTTATGTTGTGCTTGTTGTTTCTTCAGTGATCCTGTATATGCTATTGTTGTGAAATGAAATGCAATGCTGATATTTTTTGTCTTAGCATATTGAATCTTAACAGTTCTCAGCTGTGCTTGAGAATACTTCATAAACCAGTGCAGTGCTCTATCTCTAAAAGTAGTTATGAGATTCGCTCTCTTTATAGCATCATCTGTCACTTGCTTAACATTCCACACGGCTTCACATAGAAACCATTGCTGATCAGGGTCTTTGTGACCCATTCCTTTGAATATCGATAGTTTTATATCATTATCTGTCATTCTGCTTCCAGATTTTGTACTATTCTGAGACTGATTCCCTGTGACAAAAGTAGATACAAGTTGTTGTATCGTGCTAGGGATAGTATTCTAGGGAATGGGATGAGATGTATTGTTGTGAGCACTCAGTCCTGCGGTGTTAGTAGTATTACTGAGCTATGCTATGGGATGCACGATGCTCGTAGCGGATGGGTTCTGGACTGATTGATTCTGAGGTATAATGCACTGGATTGTGGCTGATAACTGAGTGTTCTTAGTATTGAGGTCACATGGAATTTCAGTATCTATACGATTTCTAGAAGATGTGGGTTTCTTCTCATTAGTAAGCTTGTATCTCTTTCCACTTCTCAAAGTATGGTTTTCTTCGTCAGAATTAATGTATGTGTTCTCTACCATGACAAATTTTGAACTATTGTTGTATTCTTAAAACACCTTTCTCAACTAAAAGCATTTTAATGTATAGGGATAGGTTTTCCAAGAACTTACCTCTGAATACTTCGAAAAAGTATGCTTCAGCTTGGCTATATGATTTCAACATATCTATAGCAAACTCAGTCACAAAGACTTCTAGTATGATATAAACCCAGAATTCGACTGCTTGCGACAGTGGGATGTCGATTGCTTTGAGTTGTTCAGTAAGCTCTGGACTCCACTCTATAGGTACTCCTCCTTGGGAACAATTATTTATTTCTTCTAGGCGCGATATCCACTCGTGTAGCACGTTTGGGAACGAAGCCCAACAAATTTCGTGGATGTCCCTCCACAAATATCTGTTCAACCATTATATGTCAGATAGTCGTGGATGTCTATTTTCTTTCTTTGCGAAGTCTCTTTCGATCTTATCGCACCAAGCCCAAATCTCTTTCTGTTCTGGATGCCAACTATCAGACATTACGTTTCTGAACACACTGCTGCATCACTTGTCTTAGCACAGCAACAGAACCATTTGTTGGTCGCAGCACTGTTCTAGAGGTTTTCCAATGTAGACCCAAGTACTTCACGGTACAAAATACCAACAAAACCCCTATTCACTGACCCTTTTAGCAACAGACTGCAAGCATCCTGAGGTCTCACCCGAGGAAAAGTTGGAGGGGGTGGTTGCAGAAGCAGGTTTCCACAACCTTGTGATGCAAGTGATTCAGCTGATTAATGCGCAGTGCGGTGACGGACTGCGCAGTTGCGTAGGTAACTACGTGAAGTCTTCTACTTCACGTCAAGATTCTTCAAGACCCCAGATAATGACATCCTCAGTGCGACCCCAAGCCGCACAATGGGTTTATGAGATCTGATCACTTCTTATTCAATTCTTAGTCGATAAACCTTAATCATTCATCCTTACTTAGCTTTGATAAACACCATAACTTATGCAAATGTGTGAGATGCGCAGTGCTATGTGCTTTGATACTGCGATTTAATCCTTCTCACTTAACTATGTGGTTATCTTATTGATCTATTCATTCGAGACTTATAGGTTCTTTACTATTTAATATTCCTCCATACATGAACTACTTAGCATCTTATTCCATCCTTTCCACAGCAAATACAGATCGCAGTAAACATATAATAAGAAATAATAATAACTTCATGCATGCACTGTAAGTAAATTAGATCATAAATTAATGGCAATCATACACAGCAATCACATAACACAATGGTTTAACGTGGTTCACCCCCCGGATGGGAAGCTATGTCCACAATGTTGATGTATATGTAACTTCGGAATGTATTTCACATATATGTATATTGTATTCCTATAGAGATGTTATTATTCCTCTATACAAAAGTGTCGTCATTTATATTGTAAGTGTCGTGACTTATACTTGAAGGGTTATTAGACCACCCTATTGGGGTTCATCCATGTGGGCCAAAGGGTTATTAGACCACCCTATTGGGGGAAACCCAGTGAGCATCATGTTATGTGGTTAAGTTAAGGCCGACCTAGTAAAGGTTATTAGGCAAGTCAAGTCAAGTATAAATAGAGTGCGGGAGGCACTATATTTGCTCATTCTATTCTCACACACACTCTTTGGAGAGTGGCGCACTTGTGGAGGAGGAGAAGCTACTGCTAGGAGATGTCTATCTCTTATGCTTAGGTTGTATCATTGCTCTAACTATCTCTGAGGAACTGATTGGGGTTTTTCACCTTTATGGTTTTCCCCAAGTAAACTCTGTGTCTCTTGTGTGCTTGCATTATTGTGTCCATGATTGATATGTTGTAGATATGCTATACATGTTGTTCTCTCAGTTAAGATCCTAGATCAGATTGAAGTAAATTCTGAAAAACTAACATGGTATCAGACTTATCCTGAAAGAAGGCATGGTATGGCATGTATGACACGTGTTGCACTTACGATGCTAGGGCTTGATATAGCAAAAACCAGTCATCGTAGCACTTTCACTATAAATCAATTTTGGCAAAGTTTTTAGATCTGAAACTGTTACAGGTCGAAGATCAGATCCCCATTTACGCATCCAAAGGAAAACTTCTAATTCATTGTAATTTGGGTTTTATGATCTGTACAATCTAAGGTTTCTGCCTCTTTCAGATCTGAGTCATAAACAGGTGACCTAGGAAAAAAGGTCATAACTTGAGCTAGGAAGCTCCAACTGAAATTTCATAAAAAGTGACAGGTAGTGAACGAACTGTACTTTCTCAGGTAACTTTTCTTAGAGGCCGAACTGAACCAGTGACACATGGAATGCCGTACAAGTTCCCTCTCCTATTTTATCCCATAAACAGGCCACGTTGCGACACTTGGCATAACTCTCTCTCAGAGAATCCAATTGAGGTCAGACCTATGGAGTTGGAAAGATGACAGGTCGAGCTACCACAAGTAGATGTTTTAGACCCTGTGGATTGGAAATTTTGGAGTTACAACAGAAACAATTAGGTACATATTTCTGTCAAAACATAATTATATTTTAGCACTTTCATTCATGGCTTCAGGAATTTAGGGTTTCGGAGAAAGATAGAATTTTTGTAATCGAAGACCACGGCTGAATGCTACTCATCAAAATCAAAATTTAGAGACCAAGATCAGAATTTTTGGTTGCGCAGAAGGCTGGGCTTGATCAGACCCTAGTTCGAGACTTTGTTTGGAAAAGTGGAAAATTAGGGTTTCTATAAAAAATAGGAATTTTTGAAATCTGTGACCACAGCCAGAAACTCCTCAGAAAAATAGAAGCTTAGAGATTTGGATCAAACCATTTGATTGGGCAGAAGGGTGGGATTTATCAAATCCTAGTTCGGGGTCATGTCTAGTGAATCCAGAAGTTTCAAAGGCAAATTTGAGGGGTGAAACTTTGAAATTTTCAAATTCTGAGTATACCGGCTTGATCAGCTCATCAAGGCGCATATTTCTATCATTTCAGAAGTTTGAAATTCAAAGTTTGAATTTTTAGGGTTTTCCTAACAAACCCTAATCCAGCTCCAAATCCAGTTTCTGCAAATCAAGTGGATTGGGTTAATCCTAGAAGATAATGGATTGGTTACCTGCATAAGTGAATAAGTTCCTGTTTCAGAGGGAGATGAGGCTAAGGCCTTACATAATAAGATTACAAGCAATCTCGATAGGTATGACTTATCCAGGTATGTTTCAAGATTTGTTCATGATTAAGTTTATGGTATGTTTGTCTTCATGTTATTACGGTTAGTACAATCTTGATTAAATTCAAACTTGTCGTATCACCTTAATAAAATTATGAATGCATGATAGAAGATATTCATCGATTAGGGTGTTGACACTTATGATTGTACCAATGCATTATGGTGTTGTATGAGGTTTATGTTTTTTGCTAACATGAAAGGTACACCAAGAAAGACAAATTATGTTCTAGCTCAAGAACATATGATCATGATGACATGAAGACAAAGATTCATCCATTGTCATGGATCACTTAGAAGATCTATTTACGAGGTATGTCTAACTTGGTTCTATAATGGTTAATCTATGAGATATGCAGGTTACTAGTACAAGTCATTGAAAAAAACAAGAAGACAGCATGTGGGTATGTTAGACATAACTAGCTAACATACTAATCCAGGTATGTTTTTCCTATATCAAGTTAGAATCCTACCTTGTGATAGGATCTCTTATATAAGTATACATGGCATGATTGATAATGATTATTCATAGGTTTGAATAATCATGGGTATATGCATATTATGTTTCTTACCTTAATTGATGATATGACTAACTAGAAGAGTCATGAATGTATAGGTTTGAGTAATCACAGGTTTAGGCATATTATGTTTCTTACTTTAATATGACTAACCATAAGAGTCCTTGAATACTAATGCTTATTATTTCTGTTTGAAATGATCATGACTATGCATGCTTAAGATTATTGTGTTTTGATAGTATTGAGAATATAATAATAAATGTATGATTATGTATGAGATCTCGAGGATATCACAATAATGATACTTGTAAGCATGCATAGTGATCAAGGATGGATATAAGTTCAAAGACAGGTAATTCAAGAAACAAAGATCAAGAGGGAGCACACTCCAGTATTTTCTGCAAGGATGCAGATATTCAGAGGGAGTCGACCACTTCTCACAATCCACATCAGGATGGAGTTGCAAAGATTCAGAGGGAGTCCACCCAACAACCAAACAAAGATAAGTATTTGAATTGTCATTTCTTACATATTTGTTTGTTTAAATAATATTGTTCAATTATGTATATGCTTATGTTCCTAGACTTAGGTTGTGTATTATGCATATTAGAATAATTGCATTAATGAACAGTATGCTACTAATATGCATGTGATGGGTAAGTGGGCTATGGCACTGTACAACATTCCATTGCTACTTATCTAGAATGAAACCTCTCTGCTGACATGTTGGGAGTACTGCAAACTCTTAACAATGTTCTGGTAGAGATTGGATGGCATCTAGAAAGTTACAGGATATGGATAAATGTTGTATTGAAGCATTGGCTGAAATAATTGCATTACTGTATGACATATTTCTTTATGTGTAAGAATTTGTTTTGAAAACTATGAGATGTTTCTAATCATGCAATTTAACTTGTTTTGTAGGAAAGATCGTATACGAGCACCTACAAAAGAAGGACTACAACATTTGTTTCAGCAACAAAGTTTATCTATTGAAGATATTGAATATATTGAAGTTCCTAGGATTCGGCAAGAATGCCATGATCGAGGAGTACCAGTCGATCATGAAGAATGATGTTTGGGATGCAGTCCCAAGACCTAAAGGGAAGTCTGCTGTGACTTCCAAATGGATCTATAAGATCAAGCATGCTGCAGATGGTCACATGGAGAAATACAAAACAAGGTTTGTAGCTCGTGGCTTCTCCCAGAGAAAGGGATTGAGTATGAAGGGACTTATACACCTATAGCCATGCACACTTCCATCAGATCAGTACTTGCTTTGGCTACAGTGATGAAATGGAAGATACACCAGATGGATGTCAAGACATCTTTCTTGAATGGTGCAGTCGAAAAGGAAGTGTATGTGGAGCAACCACTTGGTTTTGAGACACATGACAGGAAGTCATATGTGTGCAGATTGAAGAAAGCCTTGTATGGCTTGAAGCAAGCTCCTAGAGATTGGTATGGTAGGATAGACAGCTTTCTGTCCAGTTTGGCCTTTACCAAGAGTAAAGCGGATTCCAACCTTTACTACAAGGTTGAGGAAGGCAATCCAGTGATACTACTTTTGTATGCGGATAACCTATTTGTTACAGGTGAGGATAGATTGATTACCGACATGCAGCGGAAGCTTGTTGCCGAGTTTGAGATGAAGACCTTGGGGATGATGCACTATTTTCTAGGCATGGAGGTGTGGCAGAGTATAGATGGAATCTTCCTTGGACAAAGGAAGTATGCAGTGGAAATATTGAAGAGGTTCAGGATGATGGACTGTAAGGCCATGGCCACACCTATGGCATCGAACCTGAAGCTTCTGTGTGATGCTTCATCTGATCCGGTTGATGTCACGATGTATCGTCAGATGATTGGGTCCTTGATGTACATGATGAATACAAGACCAGACATTTTCTTTGCGATGAACACCTTGATCCATTATCTGATAGATCCGAGACATGTTCACCTGATAGCTGCAAAGCATGTTCTGAGGTACCTGAAGGGTTTAGTTGATTATGGGCTCAAGTATGATGCGAATCAGAAGTTTAACTTGGAGGGTTATGTTGATTCGGATTGGGAAAGTAGTTCCATTGATCGAAAGAGCATTTCGGGGTGCTGCTTCAGTATGGTATCCGGTATGATCTCTTGGTTTAGCAGGAAGCAGTCCTGTGTGGCACTGAGTATAGCTGAAGCAGAGTATGTCGTAGCTTGTTCGGCTAGTTGTGAGGCAGTATGGCATAGGAAGCTACTGTCTGATTTGTTTGATCTCCAGTTGAGTGCTACTTATATATACTATGACAACCAGAGTTGTGTGAAGTTGTCATAGAACCCAGTGTTCCATGGCAAGTCAAAGCACATTGAGATCAAGTTCCACTATATCAGGGATATGGTGCAGAGAGGAGCAGTGAAGCTCCTGTATGTTGCGACGGACGAGCAGATAGCCGATGTGTTGACCAAGCCACTGGCCAAAGTGAAGTTTGAATACTTCATAGGGAGACTTGGTGTACTTCAGATCGATATGCCTTCCAAGGGGAAGTGATGAAGTCCGAAGACACAGATGCACATGGGCCATTCTCGCATATTGGTAGCAAATTCCTCCTATGTTGATAGATGTAAGGGCCGAGCCATTCTTACATGGTGTTAGGAAAGTCCTCCAATGGTAGGATGCAAGGGCTGGAGCCATTCTGATATGATGGTAGGAAAGTCCTCCCATGGTGAAGATGTAAGGGATGGGGCCAGTCTGGCATGGTGGTAGGAAAGTCCTCCCATGGCCATTGACATAAGTGCTGGCGCCAGTTTGGCATGATGGTAGGAAAGTCCTCCCATGGCCATTGACATAAGTGCCGGGGCCAGTTTGGAATGGTGGTAGGAAATTCCTCCCATGGCCATTGACATAAGTGCCGGGGCCATTCTGGCATGGTGGTAGGAAAGTCCTCCCATGGTCGTTGATGTAAGTGTTGTGTCTCACATGTTGGTAGGAAATTCCTCGCATGTTGGTATACTAGGTCTTGTATGGTGGTAGGAAAGTCCTCCCATACTAGAGACTGTGTGATGTGCATCAGGGTTGTGCTCCATGGACTATGTGGTGATATGAAGATGATGATGTGACAGTTGGGTACACAGGTTTTGCAGAGGCATATAATCAGTCCTGGGATGCTCTTGCAGGTTTTGCAGAGGCAGTGTAATCAGTCCTGAGAGATCCTGTAGGTTTTGCAGAGGCAGTGTAATCAGTCCTGAGGTGTACCTACTTGATGGCTTTCTCGCAGAGATGATGATGATCACGCGATGATATACATAAGGTGGATGTATGGTGAGTATCAGGTTGATACTCTGTGGTCATGGACAGTTTGTGCAGTGGCATGTAAAAGATCCTTGGAGATTCGATAGGTTGAGTTGTGTGCTTGTAAAAGGCCTGGGATGCTCTTGCGAGGTTTTGTGATGCATGTAATAAGTCCTGAGATTTCCATAGTATGGCCAATGATGATGAAGACCTACAAGTGGTGGGCCTACAGCTAGTATGAAAAACGACTGGCTCTGTAGAACTTCCTATGACGAGTAGATATAGATATTGATTGAGATAGCAGCAGTAGTGACGATGATGATGATTTGAGGATGATGCATCAATGACGATGATCCACAGAAGAAGACTTGTGCTAGAAGACCTGTGCTATAAGACCTGTGTCGAGAAATACCTTCCTAGTTAAGAGGGAGTGTTGATGTATATGTAACTTTGGAATGTATTTCACATATATGTATATTGTATTCCTATAGAAATGTTATTATTCCTCTATACGGAACTGTCGTCATTTATATTGTAAGTGTCATAACTTATACTTGAAGGGTTATTAGACCACCTTATTGGGGGCCATCCATGTGGGTCAAAGGGTTATTACACCACCCTATTGGGGGTCGGCCCATTGAGCATCATGTTATGTGGTTAAGTTAAGGCCGGCCTAGTAAAGGTTATTAGGCAAGTCAAGTCAAGTATAAATAGAGTGCGGGAGGCACTCTATTTGATCATTCTATTCTCACACACACTCTTTGGAGAGTGGCACACTTGTGGAGGAGGAGAAGTTGTTGCTAGGAGATGTCTATCTCTTATTATTGGGTTGTATCATTGCTCTATCTATCTATGAGGAAGTTATTGGGGTTTTTCACCTTTATGGTTTTCCCCACGTAAACTATGTGTCTCTTGTGTGCTTGCATTATTGTGTCCATGATTGATATGCTGTAGATATGCTGTACATGTTGTTCTCTTAGTTAAGATCCTAGATCAGATTGAAGTAAAATCTGAAAAACTAACACACAAGAACTGTTGTTTATTTATCTTGGAAAGGGTACAACAGTTCTTTGCCTGCGCACTCAGTTGCAGGCGCTCTTCTCTTTCTCTCTCAAAATTAGGTCTCTGCGCACTCATCTGCAGAGCCTTTACAATGTTTTTATCTAACATATCTCACAATATTCAATAATATTAACGAAAATGAGAGTTAACCCCTTTCCTTTACAAAATTGCCTTATATATAGATCAAGACCCATAGGTCATGTCTTTACATTTTACGAAGGAAGAACCCTTAGGTTTACAAAACTGTCACAGTTTTCCCAAAATTGGACTATTGATATCTGGTAGCAGATCTTCTGTTATATGTGCTCCAGTAGGTTGCTTCCGCCAATCTATTCCTTCTTTTTCGGCCTTAGATGACTGGTTTTGAGTAGTAGTAGTCTTCTGCCCGTTGTGATCAGTCACCTACCTCCGATCTGCACCTACCCACTGGTTGGTAGTTATTGACGATCTTCTCGAAAAAGAGGTATTTTGTGACCTAACCAAAATAACTGCCTTCATCCATCAATGTTGTGCTTAGCTGGATCTTCGTTGGCATGGAACATCGTAGCACTGTACTCCTCACAGCACTGACCTCGTAGCTCTTCTGACACTATGCTGTGCGCAACTTCGCAGCATACCAAAATTTATCCCAAAATTGTTCAAGCTTAACTGCGCTTAGCTCCGTAGTTCTCACAATACTTCCTGTTCAAAATTGCCCCATCTGGGCTAGGCCCAACACCACTGCCAAGATAGTCTTGGAATAGAGGGAAATGCTCTTTGGTATGGCCTTCTCCTTTGCATCCGGTGCACCAAAATTCACATTTGTGTTCATATCTTTGATCTTGTCCGTTCTTCATACCCTGTAATTATAACATCAGTGTAGTCAACTGGTTCTTAATCTTTGACATGCCAACGCTACTCTCACCAATTGGTGAAGCCTCCAACTACATTGCGATTTCTAGGGCCTCTTCCTACGACGCAATCTTCTGTTGCATCAATGGTTTTCTGATATGGGGCAACAACACAGTGATGAACCATTCCTTATGATGTTGTGGAGCTATCACAAAGCTCACTTGATCTAACAATGTTTTAAATTTTTGGTCAAATTCCTAGACCGATTCGGTAGGCTTTTGCTTGATTTCCTTTTATTCCGTTAGGCACTACGATTCTCACTTTGGCTTCTTAAAATATGAGACTAGTGCAGCCTGAATTTCTGTTAGGGTTCTCGGCTGTGCCTGAGAATATTTCATAAACCAATGCAACACACGGTCTCTGAAAGTAGTGATGAGCTGCGTTGTCTTCACAGCATCATCCTGGATTTGCTTTAAGCTCCATACGGCTTCACATAGAAACCAGTGTTGATCAGGGACTTCTAGACCCATTCCTTTGAATGACAGTAGTTTTATATCGTTATCTATCATTATCCTTCTTGGTTGTGCACCTCTCTGAGTAGTGCTGACTATCTGTGTGGAGAAGACAAAGGGAATATTTGGACTACTGCGATTCTGCGGAATGGGCTGTGCGACACTCGTAGTGGGTGGATTCTGATCTAAGGGTGGCACGATTTTTGCAATCGACGAATTGTGAGGTTTGATAGGATTTATAGTGGCTGATGGTGGCGCGGTCTGATTTTTGAGATCACATGGGAGTTCGGTATTCACACGGATTCCAAGTCCTCCGAGATTCTTTTCTTTATTAAACTTATATCTCTTTCCACTTCTTAGATTATGTGTCTCTTCGTCAGAATCACTATAAATGCTATTGACCATGACAAATATAAAAATATTACTGCATTCTTAAAACTGCTTTCTCAGCTAAAAGCATTTTAATGTATAGACTTAGATTGTTCAAGAAATTACCTCTGAATCCTTTGAAAAAGTATGCTTTAGCTTGACTATAGGACTTCCGTGTGTCTGCAGCAAACTCGGTCACAAATCCTTCAAGTATACTATCCACCCAAAAGTCGATTGCTCGCGTAAGTGGGCTGTCTATTGCTTTGAGTTGTGATGTGAGCTCTGGAGTCCACTCTCTAGGGACTCCCCCTTGAAAACATGTTTTCTTTTCCGCAAGTCGCGATATCCACTCGTGCAACTCGTTTCCAAATGAGGCCTAGAAAATCTCGTGAATCTCTCTCCACAAATATTTGTTCAACCACTGTACGTCAGATAGACGCGGGTGTTTGTTCTCTTTTCTTGCAAAGTCTCTTTCAATCTTGTTGCACCAATCCCATATCTCTTTCTTTTCAGGATGCCAATTGTCTGAACCCAATGGGAACTGGTATTCTTCTTCACACATTACTTTCCAACACACTATTGCATCACTAGTCTTAGCCGGGAAACATAACCATTTGTTGGCTGTAGATCACCTTCTTGAGGTTTCCAGTGTAGACCCAGGTACTTCACAGTTCAAGGAACCAAAAAAACCCCTATTCACCGGCACTTTCGGCAACAGGATGCGCACATCCTAAGGTCTCACCCGAGGCGAAGATGAGGGGGTGGTTGCAGAATCAAGTTTCCACAACCGAGTGATGCGATAGGGGGGAAAGGCTAACAAGCAGTGCAATTCCTTGTAGGTTGTGTGGTCAGATAACTGTACGAACCCTCTGTTCTATGCTGGGTACTTCGGCGTGCAACCACGCTTGCGCACCGGCACCTCCAATGACTGTGTGATACAAGATACCTTTGCGTTACGATAGTAAGCTATCAACAACTTACCTCACAGCAACCTTTAATGACTCGGCACATCAACCAGACTGCGCATCCCTGCCAAGATGTTTAATTCTAACTACTCTAATTAACATTCTCTATCCCTTCATTCCGTTCAAGTTCTTATCATTAATTTGCAGAAGATGAATAAACATACATCATTCCGTGCTCCAACGCTGCGAGTAAATTCAATGTTTAACTATGTGACCCGTTTGACAGATTTGTACATTCTTAGATTCATAAGCGTTGAATACTTAACATTCCTCTGTGCATGTATTACTTAACATATTATTCCCATTCACTGCGGAGAATACATATAAAATCAATCACATAACAGAAGTCTTCAGCATTAAACATTCATACCAAATAAAATGGACAATCATAAACACACAATAGTCACATAACACATAATTTAATGTGGTTCACCCCTCGGATATAGGCTACGTCCACAAGAACGGTTGTTAATATTTCTCTTAATGGGAAGGGTACAATCGTTCTTAGTCTGCGCACTCAGCTACAGACTCTCTTCTCTCTCAGATAGGTCTCTGCGCACTCAACTGCAGAACCTTTACAATGGCTTTTCTAAGCTTAAGATTCTGCAATGATCAATTCTTAACCAAAATGAAGAGTCCCCCATTCCCTTACAAAATTGTGCCTTATTTATAGATCATGCCTGTAGGTCATGTCTTTACAATTATTAGGTCAAAACCCTAAGGTTTCCAAAACCTGGCATGGCTAACTACTACCCTAGCTATCGCCGTCGACAACCTGCTCCGCTTGCTCCAACTGGGCCACTCGTGGCTCACACGCTCCTCTGGTAGCCACAGTCCTCAAAACGGTTACAACTGCATCATGGCCTATCCCTTTCCACTCCTTCGCCTTCCTGTCGCCATCGGCATCATGGCCTAGCTTCTCAACTGGTTGCTACCACACGTTCGAATAGGTCACTTTCATCTTCCATCCACCTGTTCCTTACCCAAAATAGGTCATCTCCTCGTCTAACCTTTACCCCTACCGTGAGCCCAAAAATAGCTCATGCACTATAATGCGCATCATCCTACTTGCACGACCGTGCCTTGGCCATTGCTGTCGTGCGACATCCCCAAAACCTCAAAATTGTATGCCGCTGTGCGCAATGTGCTTTAAACAAAACTGGTTCACTTCCTGCTGCAGCATGCAATGCGCAATTATCAAAATTTCCTTTTCTTCCTGCTGCAGTGTGCTAAGCAGGATTTTCCATACTTGTATATTTTTCCAACCCACTTGGGCCCCGCCCAATAGTTCTTCTCCTTCTTCTGCTCTCATTTCGTACATTTTGATTTATTTTTTGTTTTTCCAATTGCTTCAACTTTCTCTCTCGATATGCTCTTTGTCGATCAATGTTTCATGTTCTTTGTTCTTCTCGTTCTTCTATTGTCAATTCTCCTAAATTTTTTTTTCGATTTTCTTTTTGTTGATCTGCATTTTGTTTTGTTCGTTCATCTCCTTCTTCTAGCGTCATTTCACCATTTCGTACATTTTGATTTATTTGTTGTTCTGCAACTTGATTTCTTTATTCTTCCAACTACTTCAACTTTCTCTCTTGATACACTCTTTGTTGATCAACGTTTCGTTTTCTTTGTTCCTCTCGTTCTTCTGCTGTGAATTCATCTAACTTTATTTTTCGATATTCTTTTTTTCAATCTACGTTTTGTTTTCTTTGTTCTTCTAGTTCCTCTACTATCATTTCGTCCAACTTCCTTTTTCGAAATTATTTTTGTTCTTCTGCTTTTTGTTTCAAGTATTCTTCTCATTCTTTTGTTTTTCACTCAAATCAATGCATCCATACACTGAAATCTATGTGTCCATACACTGAAATCAATCCGTCCACAGAATAACATCTACACTGAAAAATATGCAATAAAAAACCCCATACACTAAAATCAATGCGTCCATACACTGAAATCTATGCATCCATACACTGAAATCAATGCGTCGACAAAAAAACATCTACACTGAAAAATATGCAATAAAAAACCACATACACTAAAATCTATGCATCCATACATTGAAATCAATGCATCCACAGAATAACATCTACACTGAAAAAATGCAATAAAAAGACCCAATACACTGAAATCTATGCAAGTATAAAACTCACTTTACATGATAATGAAATTCAATTTATTTACAAAATTTTATATTTAAAAAAAAAGTAGGTGATTTGGGAGGATTGAACCTTGGACCTCACACCCCATTATCCCAACACCCTTACCACTATACCACATGTAGTTCTTATTATACATTGTAAAGAACTTATATACTTATATGTAAATATGAATATATATTTTAATAGGTGGATGGAGGGAGGGAGGGGTGCGAGCTACACCAAAAATTATGCACCAAGAAAACCCCATACACTAAAATCTATGCAATTCTAAAACTCACTTTACATGAAATTCAATATGTTTACGAAATTCTATATTTTTTTAAAAAAGTAGGTGATCCGGGAGGATTGAACCTTGGAACTCACGCCCATTATCCCAACACCCTTACTACTATAGCACATGTAGCTCTTATTATACAATGTAAAGAAGTTATATACTTATTTGTAAAAATTAATATATATATTATTTTAAATACAAATTTAAATTAAATATTAATTTAAATTGAAATATAAACTGAAATTCAATTTATATTATACACTCTAAATATTACACAATATTTATATTTTAATCTAAATATAAATTAAAATTCTAAATATAAATTTATATTTATATTTAAATTTAAATTATTAATTTAATTCTAATCAAGCACTCACTGCCAATTTAATCTCGGTACTTTAAATATAATTCTAAATTTAAATTCTCTTGGATCCTAAAATTTATATCGATTATATCTGCACAAAAAAACATAGCCGTAAAACTTCATTAAATGCAATTTTTTTTACATTGGTGATGGGAGGGAGGAGGACGGAGGGCCTGCGTGGAGGTGGACGGGAGGGAGGAGGACGGAGGGGCTGCGTTGGAGGGCTGCGGTGGAGGTGGATGGGAGGTAGGGCTGGAGGTGGACGGAGGAAGGAGGTGTAGCTAGGTTTTTCACCCTAGATTGTGCAAATGAGCACCTACTAAGGAGAAGGGCCTCGTTAGTAGCAGTTCAGTGAAACAGTAAAACTTGACAGTAAAACAAGGTAAAATCTAAGCTAACATGTGCATCAACGGAAATAAAAAGACAAAGACAATATAATAAATTTTTTTCTTTTGTATTATGATATGATCAAAGTTACATTTACCTCAGATATGGAGGTTGGTAGAGCTCTTGCAGTAGTCCAGGAGGGCTTCTTCCGTGCTCCAATGGGTTCCTTCTCCTTCTCCAATGTGCTTGGATGGTGGGCCAAAAGGGGCACTCGAATGGAAAACTAGCTCAAATGGTGAGCTAGGGTTTCAAGAGTGATTTTGGCAGAGTGAGGATAGGATAGAATGTGGATATGAAATGGGGAGCCTCCATCACCTATTTATATGGTTTCAGGTGGTGGAGTGTTGACCCATGGTTTTTGGCACCATATGGTTTAGGTCAATTGTTTTAGAGTTTTTGCTTCCTTTTTCCCTCTTTTTCCTCTTTTTTATATTTTTTATTCCCTTTTACTTGATTTTTGGGAATTTAGGGCCTTTTTAAAGGGTTTTTGCCATTTTTTGAGGAGATTTAATTATTTAGAGGGGGCAAAAAAGGGTTTTTGGCCTTTTGGTGGCCAATTAATGTTTTTTTGAGGTTTTGGAGGCAAAAATGGTGGGAAAAATAGACAAATGAGTCATGTAGTGAGGGAGATGAGGTGGCGAAGATTTTTTGGGCGTTAACAGGAGGACAGAGGGGCTGCATTGGAGGGTTGCAGTGGAGGTGGACAGGAGGAGCGATGGAGGTGGACAGAGGGAGGGGTGAGAGAAGAGGGGTGGATGGGAAGGATGCGAGTGGAGGGATTCCTTGAAGGGCTACAGTGGAGGTGGATGGGAGGGAGCACTGGAGGTTGACGGAGGGAGGGATGAGAGTGGTGGTGGATGGGATGGAGGGCTACAAGTGGAGGTGGATTGGTGGAGTTGTGGAAGAGTGGAGGAGGGCTGGACGGGAAGGTGGGGTTCTATAGAGCCTTCATCATTTACTTACTAAAACAACTAAAACCATTTTTAATATAATATATTGCTTTCTGGATAGAGCTGTAACTTGCAGAGGCTTACAAAATGTTTTATGCCAGGAGGTGAGTTGAGAAGGATTAAAAATGCTAGGAATATGGACGTCACCAGATCTGAGAAAATATGCAAAAATATAATACAACCTTTCTTTCTCTTTTATGCTTTCTAAGCTTTCTTCGTTCTCGGAGGCGAAAGTAGAATTGGATTTTTTTATGTTGTTTTGATTTTGATTATATAGCTATTGATATCGAAGTTGTTTTTCAAATGAAAATAGTCGTCGTTTTAATGTCCGACGTAATATATCTTAATATATATTACTTTTTACATTTTATTGATTTTGACAAACATTACATGTTACTTTTGACATTTTATTACTTTTTACGGTTTATTATTTTCGAACAAACGTTACATGTTACATCCGTTACATGTTACAAGATCTCCCTCATACTATTACTTTTTACATTTTATTATTTTCAAACAAACGTTACATGCTACAAGATCTCCCTCATACTATTACTTTTTACATTTTATTATTTTCGAACAAACATTACATGTTACGTCCGTTACATGTTAATATTTACTACTTTTTACTTTAATTACTTCAATATTACATGTTACAAACATTACTAATGTTACATCACGTTATAACATTACTAACGTTACATCATGTTACAACATCTCTCATAATATTCACTATATCTCTATTCACTATTATTTTTTGCCGACATGTTACTAACGTTACTAACGTTACATCACATTACAAGATCTCTCCCATATTGGGCTGTAGAGCGCCTCTCAGCGCAATGATTTGATTACAATATAGTAATGATGAAAATGAGCACTGCATCGATGGTGAGGATGATGATGATAAAATTCATGACTCTAAGGATGATGACAATGATGATGACGATTATGATTTTGTTGATTTGTATGATGTTAACGATGATGAATGGGATAATGATGATGATGATGACAATGTTAATGTCAAGGATGATGATGGTTGTGATTAGACACTATTTGATATTGATTGATTGTAATGGAACCTAAATGACCCGAATGGAATCTGATTAACCCTAATGGACCCTAGATGTCCCTAATGGAAATATGTTGTCCCTAAAACATTTAAGTGACCCTAACATCGTGAGGATGATGCCAATGATGTTGTAGTTAATGATGATTTGATTATAAGATTACATGATTTGTGTAAAATATATTTTATCTCTATGTGGGAATGTAGGCATATATTGTGTTTGATATCATTTGATAATTATCAAATAATCATCAATGCCATCATAATTTCCATAATGCATCAATTTCATAGTATTAGGGTAACTCCGTTTCCATTAGGTTCTCTCAAATTTTTTTATTGACATTCAAACTAAATTTAGATTCATTTAGGTGACATTAGGGTCACTCTGACACTATTATGGTCATTCACATTCCATTAGAATCAATCAAGATCTAGAATTGTTATCACATGCATCATCATCATTTACATCGACATCCTTATCGTTATCATCAGCAACATCATATAGTACATCATCATCGTCATCATCATCATCACCATTATCATCATCATATATCATCATGATAGTCATTCATGTCATCAACATTGTGATGATGAAGAATCCATCCTATTACCTTACAAGAATTTATAAAACAATGTTTCCCCTCACCTCATTAAATCTATGGGTATTCATATTTAGCAATTATCATGATCCTTGTCATCACCATAATCATCATCATAATCATCATAGACATAGACATTATCACCATAGTCATCATGATTGAAATCGTCATATATCATCATCAAAGTCAATGTTGGAATCAATTGTGGTTGATATCATTTTATAATTATCAACTCATTATCAATACCACCAACATTATCATAATGCATCATTGACATGTTTTTAGGGTCAATTAGACTTCATTGGGTTCTATCAAATGTTGTTAGGGACACTCGAATTCCATTAGAGTCATTTAGATGACATTAGGGTCACTTAGACATCATTATGATTATTTATATTCCATTCGGATCAATAAAAAATTAGAAGTGTTATCACATGCAGCATCAACATTGACATAGACATCATCACTGATTTGAAATCAACTATTTTTGGGTTTAGTTTTAAGTGATGGTCATGTGAATTGAAGACCGAATATATTTCAATAGTGTGATCATATTTCCATAAAACCAACTTGAGAAGAGTGATGCTAATGGAGTCAAGGTGACCCAAGTGGAACCTAAATTTTGTTAGGTTCACTCATATGCCATTAGGGTCACTCAAGTGTTGTTAACAATGTCATCATAATATTCATCCTTTTCATCATCGTAAACATCATGTAAATCATCAATGCCATATTTTTCATTATCAATATGCATCATTGTTGTCATCATCATGCCATTAGGGTCACTCAAATGTTGTTAGGGACACTTGAATTCCATTACAATCATTTAGGTACCATTAGAGTCTCTTAGCTTCCAAAAGGTCCATTTAGGTGCCATTAGGATCACTTAAGGTCAAATGGTGCAATAACATGCATCTTCCTCATCATCATTGTGAAAATGCCTACATAAGATCAAAAGAGATGATGTAAACCTCACAATGAAAGAGTTTAGGAATAATAGAAGAAGAGAGAAGCAATAGAACATAGATCCAAAGGAGCTCTAATAGAGGCAGAATAATTACACATGTTACATTAATTTGAATAGTAAACTGGTAAATATACAATGCTGGGGATGAGGATTCGAATTCACTAGGTGTAATTCGAATTAGCCTTCATGCACAGATCCATAATCAGTGGAGATTCATCAAGTCATAACTAGGAGTCCAACTCATCATCAATGAAGTCATCAATGCACAAGTAATGGTAAATTGAGAGTCAAACTGAGTCTAACTGAGTGTGGTTGGTCTAACTGGCACATGGAAGCACTAATGTAGTGAAGGAGGCTCAGTGGAGGGTGCAAATGGAGCTAACTGGAGTCAGAATAGGATATCTAGTCACATGAGAGGTCCATCGGAGTGATAAGGTCAGTTAGGAGTCAGTTAATCCTTAAATCAAGGAAAGAACTGAAGATAACTGAACTAAATTGGACTGGTATGTGAAGAAAGGCGCCCTTCTCACGCAGTAGGTGAAAGGAGGGTACACTAAGCTCTAGGAGAGATAAAACTGATCTGAAGGAATATCTGGGGGCTAGTTTGCTGAGGGTTAGGTGCTGGTATTGATGACTAGGATGTATGCAAAATACATGCAAAACCTAACTGCATGCAAACCCTAATTTTGCATGCATGACTGAAAATGAAAATGACAAAAATGCTAGAAGGACTAGGATGGAGTATAGGAATATCCTAACACCCCCCCTTAATCCATCCTCGGCCCTAGTAACTAGGACCAAAGGTCGCCCATACAATCAAATAAATGATAGAAAAATAAAGAACTGTCCATAAACTGAGGAAATGGGGAAAACATCATGGGAAAAATACCCCCCTCAAAAAAACAGTAAATAACTCAAAGAACCATCACACTATGCAGAAAAGAAAGAATCTTTCATCAGTGAAAAGTTTTGCTAAAGACCCTGCAAGCTGATCCCCTGTAGGAAGTCAAAGTAGAAGCTAGATCAGGATCTAGTCTCTTGATATGCCTCCCACTGTGTGGATAATGTGTTGGACGAAGCAAGTCTTTCAGGAACTCTTTCTGTAACTGGAGAAAATGGAACATGAGGAGTCTTTCCAAGAGATGGAAGAGAGAACCCCATCATCATGCTGCATCTCTCATGGAGAGGTGGATGGAATAATGCAAGGTTGGCATGATGCTGAAGTTAGGTAGTTCTGTGAACAGATAAGTCATCAATTGTGTTCTCAATAGTAGCAAGGACTGTGTGAGCCCATATTGACCTCAAATTTGGACTAAGAATAGGTGTTGGTTCTGGATATGAGTCTTCTTGAACCATGATCTCAACATCAAAATCTTGATATTCTTCTTCATTAGAAGAGGAGTCACTATGATCTTCATCAGAATCTGAAGGAATAGTTGGGGAGAAAGGCATGAAGTGTGAGAACTCATATGCCTTTGAGGCATGATTAGCAATCCCATTCGCTATAACCTTTCCAGTGGATATTTCTGTAATCTCTACTGTGTTTGGACCAAAAATTACTTGCTTTGGTGATCCTATATGAGTCATTTGATTTACTGACAACAAATTAGCTGTTAGAGAAGGAACAAATAAAACATTTTTGAACTTACCATGCTCCATATGAACTGTACCCAATCCTTTGGAAGAAATCTGAGAGTTGTCTCCCATGTGAATGGTAGGCCCTTGGAGATCCAAAGAGGAAAAGGATTCTTCAGAGGCAACCATGTGGTTGGAGGCTCCAAAATCTATGAGGAGGGATTTTGACTTTGAAAAACCAGCCATCAATGCATGGCAATTATCAGATCCACTTCCAGAATCAGACATCTTTGCTTCTTTTGGAACAACAATTTTGTTTTGTTCAAGAAGCTTGGTTAGAAGATCAATTTTCTTGTGCATGCAAGCTTTCTCAGGATGGTTTCCTCTCTTGGATTAGGAACAATTTGGTCTCTTTTGTTTGTCATTCTTGGATTTTTATGGCTTTTTGTCTTTGTATTTTTGCCTCTCTTTTGCATTCGCTCCACTTGCTTCACTAACTAGAAGAGCTAGATATTTGGAGGTGTTTATGGCACCCATTTGAAACAATTTGTCCTCTTCTTGAATGAGGGCTTGAATGAAGACTTCTAAGGTAGGAAACTTCCATTTAGGGATTGACATTCACCCAGAATGTAAAGTAGATACAAAGACAAAAAATTGAGATCCAAGTTTGCTCAAAATGGAGAGCAACAATTGCTCATCACTTTTAGTGATGCCACAATGCTTGCATTGTAAAACCAAATTCTTAAATTTTGAGAAGAATGCTTGAATGCTCTCGAAATTGCTAGGTTGTAGGGCAACCAATTCATTTTCAAGAGTATGGCCTCTTAGCCCTTCTTGTTTTCCAAAAATACTCTCCAATTTAGTCCATAACTCACTTGCAGACTTCAATCCTTCAATATGAAACAAAATATCTTTAGACATGTGAAGAAATATGAAACCAAAGGCTTCATCCATTTTATTTAGATGCTTGATTCTTTCTACAGCTGTGTGTGGTAAGGCATCTTTTTCAAACACCATTATATTTAGCTGTCTATTCCACAAGTGTAATCTCATATCACTCTTCCATTCGAAGTAATTGAAGGGAGTGAGGATCATAGGAGAAAGAGAAGAAGAAGCATTCGAATTGATCATCTTTGACTGCTGGAACAAGTGCAAATAGAAACTGTTGAATCTGTTGCTGCAACTGCTGGAACTTCGAAATACCTGCAAAAAACTCTCAAGAATGGAGGTAGAATATACTCTCAAATGGCTTTGATACCATGTGAAAATGCCCACATAAGATCCAAAGAGATGATGTAAACCTCACAATGAAAGAATTTAGGAATAATAGAAGAAGAGAGAAGCAATAGAACATAGATCCAAAGGAGCTCTGATAGAGGCAGAATAATTACACATGTTACATTAATCTGAATAGTAAACTGGTAAATATACAATGCTGGGGATGAGGATTTGAATTCACTAGGTGTAATTCGAATTAGCCTTCATGCACATATCCATAATCAGTGGAGAGTCATCAAGTCATAACTAGGAGTCCAACTCATCATCAATGCACAAGTAATGGTCAACCAGAAGTAAAATGAGTCTAACTGAGTGTGGTTGGTGTAACTGGCACATGGAAGCACTAATGTAGTGAAGGAGTCTCAGTGGAGGGCGCAAATGGTGCTAACTGGAGTCATAATAGGCCATCTAGTCACATTGGAGGTCCATCAGAGTGATAAGGTTAGTTAGGAGTCAGTTAATCCTTAAATCAAGGAAAGAACTGAAGATAACTGAACTAAACTGGACTAGTAGGTGAAGAAAGGTGCCCTTCTCATGCAGTTGGTGAAATGAGGGTGCACTAAGCTCTAGGAGAGCTAAAACTGATCTGAAGGAAGCTCTGGGCACTAGTTTGTTGAGGGCTAGGTGCTAGTACTGATGACTAGGATGCATGCAAAATGCATGCAAACCCTAATTTTGCATGCATGACTAAAAATGAAAATGAAAAAAATGCTAGAAGGATTAGGATGGAGTATAGGAATATCCTAACAATCATTGACATCGACATCATCATCAACATCATCATCATTACCATCATCATTATCATCATATACATCAACAAAAATGTCTAACATAACCCTGTATAATATAGCCCTCAACTCCTATAACAAATGGTTTCTATCCTATCCATTAAGTAACTCATATACTAAACTAGGCTCCATTCTAGGAGGAAAACATAGAGTGTTATTTTGGAAGAAAATATAGGAGCAAAACAAAGTTTAATACTAGGATCAAAACATGGTGCTACATTAGGAGCAAAACTAGATGCTCTTGTAGATGTTATTGTCAACACAAAACTTGGTGCTAAACCTACTGACAATTAGGAAGCTAAATTAGGCTCTAAACATGGTGTTAATATTGGATTAAATCTAGGTGCAACATCAACATCATAATCATCAAGTACATCATCAACATCATCATCGGCATCATAATTGTTATAATGATCATCATCGTCGTAGACATCAACATTAATATCACCACAGTCATCATCATTGTCATCATCATTGCCATCATAATATATCATGATCATCACAGTCAATGTCAAGATCCTCTCATCATTAACATCATTACAGTAATGATAAAGGAATCAAACCACCTAATAAATTACATGTGTTACATAAAAGAAGTTTGGGCTTTGAGTGGGAATGTGGCATCAATTATGATTGATATCGTCTTAGAATTATTGAATCATCATAAATTCCATCATCATTTTCATAATGCATAATTGTCATCTTGTTAGGTCAACTGAGATGCCATTAGGGTCACTAAAATGTTGTTAGAGAAACTCTAATTCCATTAGAGTCATTTATGTGACATTAGGGTCACTAGTACACCATTACGATTATTTAGGTTCCATTAGGATCAATATTCATGATTTAGAAGTGTTATCACATGCATCATAATCATGGACATTAACATCATCATCATCATCAAGAACAACATCATATGGTACATCATCATCATTCGTCATCAACAACATTATCATCATAATCACCATCTAGGTCACTCAAATTCCATTAAGGTTCATCATCACTCATGGACATTAGTATCCACGTCATGTTTACAGGGTCACCCACATTTCATTAGGTTCACTAAAATGTTGTCGGGGAAACTTTAATTTCATTAGAGTCATTTAGGTGACATTAGGTTCATTCATATTCCATTACGGCCATTTAGGTGGCATTGGTATCTATCAGGATCCAAAAGTGCTATCACATGCATAATTATCATGGAAATTGACATTTCCATCATCATCATTGTCAACATAATAGAGTACATCAACATCATCATCATCAAGTACATCATCGACATCATCATCATTGTCATAGACATCAAAATTAATATCATCGTAGTCATTATCATTGTCACATAATATATCATGATCACCAAATTCAATATCAATATCATCATAATGATAATAATTGTGATATGATAAAGGAATCAAACCACCTAATTAACTACATGAGTTTCGTAAAATGGATTTTGGCTTTGAGTGGGAATGTAGGCATCTATTGTGATTGATATCATCTTATAATTATCAAATCATCATCAATGCCATCAACATTCTCATAATGCACCATCATCATGTTGTGATGGTCATTGATATGTCGTTAGAGTCTCTCAAATGTTTTTAGGGAGACTCAATTTCCATTATAGTCACTTAGGTGACATAAGGGTCACTAATATGCCATTGCAGTCATTTAGGTCCCATTAGGATCAATCAACATCCATAAGTTACATCACATGCATCATCAACATGATTGACATCGAAATCATCGTTTTCATCAATTTCAGCATCATACATTACATCATCATCATTGTCATAATAATATATCATCATGATATCCATTCATGTTATCAACATTGTGATGATGAACAAGGCATCCTACTACCTTACAATAATTTCTTAAATGAAGTTTTCCCTCACCTAACTAGTTTGATGTGTCCTAATAATTATTAATTTTCATTATCGTTATCATCGTCGCCATCATCATCGATATCATCATCATCATTATCACCATCATCATACTCATCATCATATACATCGAAATTAACACCATAATCATCATCATTGTCATCATCATATACAATCATCGCAATCAATATCATGATCATCATTGTGATAATGATAAAGGCATAAAAATACCTAATGACATGAGTTTCATAAAAGTTATTTGGTGTCTTAGTGGGAATGTGGGAATCAATTGTGATATATATCATCTTATAATTATCAAATCATCATCAAGTCCATCATAAATGTCATAATGCATCATTGTATTCGTGATGTTGTTAGGGTCAATCGGATGCCATTAGGGTCTATCAGATGTTGTTAGGGACACTTGAATTCCATTAGATCCATTTAGGTGACATTAAGGTCATTTAGGTACCATTAGGATCAATCAATATCCATAATTTCCTACATTACGGTCATCTAGGTTCCATTAGGATCAATCAAGATCCATAAGTTCCTGTGTTATGATCATTTAGCGGTCATTAGGATCAATCAAGATGTAGAAGTTCTATCACATGCATCATGGACGTAATTGACATCAACATATCCATCATCATCATCATCCTAATCATCATCGTCAACATAATATAGTAAATTAACATCATAATCATCATCAATATAATCATTCTCATCATCATTGTCATCATCATATATCATGATGATCATAGTCATTCATTCTGACCACATTGTGATGATGGACAAAGCATCCTAGTAACTACCTTTCAAGAATTTCATAAAGGACATCTTTCCTTTCCTAACTGGGTCAACGAGTATTAATAATTAGTAATTATCATGATCCTCACTATCATCATTATCATCATCTCCATCATCCTATACATCATCATTATCATCATCATCATAATCATCATTGTCATCATCATATATCATCATAGGAAATTTCATTATTATAATCATCATTATCACTATGATGATGAAAAAGGCATCCAACCACCTATTAATTAAATGAGTTTCATAAAAGGGATTTTTCCTTTGATTGGGAATGTAGACATCATTTTTCATCATTATCATCTTATAGTCAAATCATTGTAAATGCCATCATCATTGTCACCATGCATAATCATCAGCATTAGCATGATATTAGGGTCAGCCAGATGCCATTAGGATCATTCAAATATTTTTAGGGACACTTGGATGCCATTAGGGTCATTTAAGTGACATTAGGGTCACTTAGATGCCATTAGTGTCATTTAGGTTCCATTAGGATCAATCAAGATCCAATAGTGCTATCACATGTGTTAGTACTCCGATTGACTCTTGGTTGTAAGGGATCAAGCAAAGAACATATTTCAATCAATCTTTAAATATTTAGCTAGCACTAAGATTAGAGGGGGCTCCCTCACAATATTACTAATCTAACACTTTTTTGCTTATTGAGAAACAAAGGTTATTAGAACTTCAAGAGAATAAGCCAGATTTGACAAGGAATTAATATGGAATTTGGTTGGAAGTGATTTACTAGTAGAGTTGGGGCTGAGATATGCAAACTCTCAGCTCAAAGGCCTTTTCATTGGGCATGGAGTCAGAAATAAGATCTTTAAAAACTAAGTTGGACATAATATCAATTACAAAGGAATTTCATTTACTGGAACAATATAACAACTTTAAATGAGGATGGAATTAGAAGGTGAAAAGCAAAGAACGAAAAGGAGTGCCTCTTGGACAAGTTCCTGAAAGTCTTGATGAAAGAATAATCATGTTGAGCCTCAATTATTTTAGAGTAGTCAACAGTTTCTAACAGGCTGCAAAATATTCATGAATCAAATTGTCAACAAAACAAAATGCATATATATTTAAACAAAGAGCCAACCAAGATTGCAGTCCCTTCCCAACATAGATGCATATGTATCATTCAACAAAAAATTCAAAAACTTTGAATAATTTCTAAACTGTTGCTCAAATATTTTGTTTCAAGAAATATCAGTAGAGAGGAATAATTATGGAAATACAAGAGAGATACAAGTTGCTATAGCCAATGATCTTAATCTCTGCAAAAAACACTACATCTGCTCCTCCATTAGGATCATGAATCCAATGATCGGTTTCTCATCACTGAAAAGAATTACAAGATGGCCTGCTCGCCATGGCTAGCTCAATTCTCTCCCTTCTTGAGAAAATTCAGTGCCTCTATGAATTCGAATTGTCCTTGCTTAAATAGAGAGAGAAGATATCATAACAGAAAAAGGATTTGACAACTGGATGTAACAGAAATGATTCTAGAAAAATACCTCTCAAAAGGTCCCGAATATATCACAATGTATGCATTTGTTTTGAAAACCGACCATGGTGAAAGGTACATTGGCCCATTTATGAAGTGGGTTTTCAGCCGTTTGAGATAATTCTGCACGGTTTTCCCAGAATAACTCACGCAAAAACATGTCTCCTGCAGGTGCACGGTTCTCCTCGTGTCTTAAAATAGATTTTATCACTTGGTGGTTTCGGGGCCATAGAAAAATGGTTTCCAATTACCACTTTTGGGACCCTAAATCGATGAGAGCCTTCCAAGTCATACTAGTGGTTTTGAAATTAGGCCCATGTGCTTTTGATTATCTGCCTTGCAACATTTCAAGCCTGAATTCATGACAGCCTTAGATCTAGGATGCTCATGATCTACCCCTTTTCCAACAATCCTTTACATTATAATAATGGAATATAAAAGACAATTTATCTTCTCTCTTCTTGATATTCAATTAAAAAATGAAAAATGTTAATTAGGCCATCCAAATCATCAACAAAATTTTAGTGGGCTAGGTAGGTTCCTAGTTTAAGGCTCAAATGCTCATAAAATGAAAGTGGTAAAAATTAGTACCAACATTGGCTCCAATGGGGACAACAAATCCTTGTGATCTGTTGAGAACAATAGTTCTAGTGCCTTCATCTGCAGTAAATTTAAAATTTGGTCTCATTGACACTCAATCTGTACCTTCTTGTCAAAAAATTCTACTTCTTACTATAAAGAGATCTGAGCTTCTTAATGTACCACAAACTTAAAGGATAAGATTGAAAAATAAAAAGCATGTGCTCATTTTGAGCTTATTTTGCTACACAATACTTTGAAAAATTAAAATCAAGAATTTAGGAACTTTGAAAAGGTTACTTCTCTCGAAGACTTTAGACTACTTCTACAGGGTCTTTAAAATGGTAATCATAATAAAAAATTCCCTTTTCAACCATTTTGCTTCTTGAAGAAAACGAGAAAACTGCTCTTATATAATCTTTTCTTTTAAATTTTCCAGATTTGCATAAGGTTCAAGATCCTTTTACAGCTCTCAATTCTTCTCTTGTGGATACATGGGATGAACCATCCATTCCTGAATATTCCATGTGCTCTGTCAAGGTTTCTTCCCTGAGATGCATATTTAAAATCTTCATCGCTAACTTTCTTTTGATCTTTTAGAATCCTGCTTTGCAAGATCCACTAGATCTTCTTTATTATGCTCTTTCTTTTTTGAGGCAACTGGCATAACCATTGACACTGAGTGTGATCCCCAGTGGAATCACCTGAATATGGAGTCACTAAGGTGAATTGTTGAACAACCTTTGTCTGACTCTTATTCACCTTCAAGAGCTAGATCTTTAACCTTTGTCATTATGCCCAGGGAAACTTTCTCTCACTTTCACGTCCCCGGCAACGGTGCCATTTTGTGTTAGTACTCCAGTTGATTCCTAGCTATAAGGGATCAAGAAAAGAACATATTTCAACCACTCTCTAAATCTTTAGCTGGCACTAAGATTAGAGGGGGATCCCTCACAATATTACTGATCCAACATTTTTTGCTTATTGAGAAACAAAGGTTATTAGAACTTCAAGAGAATAAGCCGGATTTAACAAGGAATTAATATGGAATTTGGTTGGAAACGGTTTACTAGTAGAGTTGGGGATGAGGTATGCAAACTCTTAGCTCAGAGGCCTTTTCATTGGGCATGGAGTGAGAAAGAAGATCTTTAAAAACTGAGTTGGACATAATATCAATTACAAATGAATTCCATTGACTAGAACAATATAAGAACTTTAAATGAGGATGAATTTAGAAGGTGAAAAGGAGAGAACTAAAAGGAGTGCCTCTTGGAAAAGTTCCTGAAAGTCTTCGTGAAAGAATAAACATGCTAAGCCTCAATTATTTCAGAGTAGTTAGTAGTTTATAACAGGATGCAAAATATTCATGAATCAACTTGTCAACAAAACAAAATGCATATATATTTAAACAAAGAGCCAACCAAGATTGTAGTCCCTGCCCAACACAAATGCATATGTATCATTCAACAAAATATTCAAAAAATCTGAATAATTGCTAAACTGTTGCTCAAATATTTTATTTCAAGAAATATCAGCAAAGAGGAAAAATTGTGGAAATACAAGAGAGATACAAGCTACTACAACCAATGATCTTAATCTCTGCAAAAAACATTACATCTGCTCCTCCATCGGGACCATGAATCCAATGATCAGATTCTCATCACTAAAAATAATTACAAGATGGCCTGTCGGCCATGGCTGGCGTAACCCTCTCCCTTCTTGACAAAATTCGTTGCCTCTATGAATTTGAATTGTCCTTGCTTAAATAGAGAGAGAAGAGATCATAACAGAAAAAGGATTTGACAACTGGATGTAACAGAAATGATTCTGGAAAAATCCATCTCAAAAGCTCCCGAATATCTCGCCATGTATGCATTTGTTTTCAAAACAGACCATGGTGGAAGGTACATTGGTCCATTTCTGAAGTGGGTTTTCAACCGTTTGAGCTAACTCTGCACGGTTTTCCCATAATAGCTCACACAAAAACATGTCTCCTACAGGTGCGTAATTATCCCCGTGTCTTAAAACAGCTTTTATCACTTGGTGGTTTTAGGGCCATAGAAAAACAATTTCCAATTACCACTTTTGGGACCCTGAATTGATGAGATCCTACCACATCATACTAGTGGTTTTGAATTCAGGCCCATGTGCCTTTGGTTATACTTCATGCAACTTTCCAAGCTTGAATTCATGAGAGCTGTAGATCTAGGATGCTCATGATCTACCTTTTTCCAAAAAGATTTTACATTACAATAATATAATATAAAAGACAAATTACCACATGTCTTAAAACAACTTTTATCAAATGGTGGTTTGAGGGCCATAGAAAAATGGTTTCCAATTACCACTTTTGGGACCCTAAATCGATGACAGCCTGCCACATCATACTAGTGGTTTTGAATTCAGGCCCATATGCTTTTGATTATCTTCTTTGCAACTTTTCAAGTCTGAATTCATGACAGCCGTAGATCTAGGATGCTCATGATCTACCTTTTTTCCAACAAGTCTTTACATTATAATAATGGAATATAAAAGACAATTTATCTTCTCTCTTCTTGATATTCAATTAAAAAATGAAAAGTGTGAATTAGGCCATCCAAATCATCAACATAATTTTAGCGGGCTAGGTAGGTTCCTAGTTTAAGGCTCAATTGCTCATAAAATTAAAGTGGTCAAAATTAGTACAAACAACATGCATCATCATCATTGACATTGACATCACCATGATCCTTATTGTCATCGTCATCACCATCATTATAATAATTTCCATCATCATAGAGATCGACATTATAACCATAGTCATCACCATTTTCATTATTGTTGTAGTGCTCATAATTGTCATCATTATCATCTTGTAATCAAATCATCATCATTGTCATAATGCATCATCAAAATCATTCTCATGTTGTTAGGGTGACTCAAGTTCCATCAAGGTCACTGAAATGTTGTTAGGGACAATCAGATGCCATTAGGGTAATTTAGATGCTACTATTGTCACTTAGATTCCATTAGGGTAATTTAGGTTCCATTAGGATCACTGAAGATCAGATACTCCTATAATCACCTGCATCATCATTATTTACATTGAAATTTTTGTCATCATCAACATCCTAATCAACATCGTACAAATCATCAATGCCATATTTATCTTGCCAAGATGCATCATCATCATCATCGTCATGTCGTTAGGTTCACTCAGATGTCATTAGGGACACTCAGATTCCATTAGGGTCATTTAGAATTAATTAGGGTCTCTTAGTTTCTAAAAGAGCCATTTAAGTTCCATTAGGCTCACTTAGAGTCAAATAGTTAAATAACATGCACCGTCATCATTCTCATCGACATCATCGTCATCATCATCATCATTATCATCATAGACATCAAAATTATTATCTATCACAACCCTCCCAAATCTAAACCTCAAGCCCAATAACTAATATCCTATATGCCATCAATTAATTAAATCATATCCTCAACTATGATGAATTCTACGAGCAAAATGTGACGCTATTTTGGGACCAAAGTTGGGAGAAACAAAAGGCACAATACTAGGAGAAAAAATATGGTGCTACTTTGGGAGCAAAACTAGATGCTATACTAGACATTATTATAGAAAAAAAATGCGGTGCTAAACCTACTGACAATTTGGAAGATAATTTAGGTGCTAAACATGATGCTAATCTTGGCTTAAATCTTGGTACAACTTCGGAAGAAAAACTAGACACAATTCTTGGTGTAAATACTAGCGCAATGTTAAATTTTCAGAATTTACTTCAATCTGATCTAGAATATTAACTGACAGAACAACATGTATAGAAAATCTACAGCATATCAATCATGGACACAATAATGCAATCACACAAGAGACATAGAGTTTACTTGGGGAAAACCATAAAGGTGAAAAACCCCAATAACTTCCTCAGAGATAGATAGAGAAATGATACAACCAGAATACAAGAGATAGTCTTCTCCTAGCAGCAGTTCCTCCTCCTCCACAAGTGCGCCACTCTCCCAAGTGTGAGTGAGAGAATAGAATGTATAAAACGAGAGAGACACACTCTCTATTTATACACTAACTTGACTTGACCTTTACTCAACTAGGTCGGCCTCAACTTAACCACTTAACATAATGCTGACTGGGCTGACCCCCACTAGGGTGGTCTAATAACCCTTTGACCCACATTGCTGACCCCCAATAGGGTAGTCTAATAACCATTTGACCCACATGACTTATACAGGGCTGACCCCAACAAGGTGGTCTAATAACCCATCAAGTATAAGTTACGACAATTACAATATAAATGAAAACACTTTCGTATAGAGGAATAATAACATCTCTATAGGAATACAATATACATATATGTTAAATACATTCTGAAGTTACATATACATCAACACTCCCTCTTAACTAGGAAGGTATTTCTCGACACAGGTCTTCTAGCACAAGTCTTCTTCTCTGGATCATAGTCACTGGATAATTGTCATCGAGACATCATCATCGTCACTATTGCTGCTATCTCAATCAATCTCTGAATCTACTCATCATAGGAAGTTCTATAGAGCCAGTCCTTTTTCATACTAGATGTAGGCCCGCCACCTACAGGTCTTCGTCATCATTGGCCATACTGTGGAATCCTCAGGACTTATTACGTGCATCACAAAACCTCGAAAGAGCATCCCAGGCTGTTACGAGCACGCAACTCTACCTATAGGATCTCTGAGGGCCATATTATATGTGACCTCACCACAAAACCTTGCAAGAGCATCCCAGGCTATTATGAGCACACAGCTATACCTATAGGATCTCCCAGGGATAGATTATATGTGGTCACCACAAAACCTCGCAAGAGCATCCCATGCCGTTACGAGCACATAGCTCTACCTATAGGATCTCCCAGGGACAGATTATATGTGGTCATGGAAAAACCTCGCAAGAGCATCCCAGGACTTATTACGGGCACACATCCCAACCTATCAAATCTCCCAGGGACATATTATATGCCATAGGACAAAACCTCGAAAGAGCATCTGCCAGATATCCTATGGCTAGATTATATGCCATAGGAAAAACCTCTAAAGACTATCTGCAGATCTCCCAGGGCCAAATTATATGTCCTCCCAGAGAAAAACCTCGAAAGAGTATTTTCCAGATATCCCAGGGCCAAATTATATGCCATAGGAAAAACCTCGAAATACTATTTTCAAATCTCCCAGGGCCAAATTATATGCTCATCTGCACAACCTGATCCATGGCCATAGAGTATCAACCTGATACTCACCATACATCATCCTGATGTACACATGATCATCCTGATCATCATCACTACAACATCCTACTGCATGTCATCTGGAGCAACATCCTGAAGCTCGTCAGCCACGATCATCCTGATCATACAATGCATCCACCTGATGCATACCAAGTATCTACGTGATACATATCATCATACATGATCTACTTGATCATACAATGTATCCACCTGATACATACACAGATACATGATCCACACAATGTATCCACCTGATACATATCAACATACATGATCTTAGTATCCACCTGATACTCATACAGATACATGGTCCAAGCATCCAACATGATGCATACATACATAAATGATTCAACTGATAATATCCAACATCCAACGTAATGCATATATATATAATGATCCAACTGATCATAACAAGCATCCAACATGATGCATATATACATATACAGAGTAGTAACTAGAGCATCGTCCTCATGCTCATCATCCATGATCCTCCTGATCATCATAGCATTGTCCTCTTCAGATCATCTTATCATCCACGAAGCACAGCCCAGATGCACATCATCCAACACTTACACCATCGACATGGGAGAACACATCTACCACCATTCGGGGGAGGCTCCAGCCCTTACTTTTTCACCATGGGAGAACATATCTACCACCATGTGAAAAATGGCTTAGCAATTACATCACGACCAAGGGAGAACACATCAACCATGTAAAAAAAGCTCATGTGCATCTGCATCTTCCAGACTCATCACTTCCCTTTGGAATGAACCTTGATCTGAAGTGCACCAAGCCTCTCTCTGAAGTACTCAAACTGCACTCTGGCCAATGGCTTGGTCAATACATCTGCAACCTTCTCATCCGTCGCAACATACTCTTCTTCAGTTGTACTCAGTGCTATGCAAGACTACTTCCTGCTAAACCAAGAGATCACACCTGATCCCATACTGAAGCAACACCCCAAAATGCTCTTCCTATCTGCGACACTGCCAGCCCAATCTGAATCAACATAACCCTGCAGGTTAAACTTTTGATTCACTTCATACTTGAGCCCATAATCCACTGTACCCTTCAGGTACCTCAGAACATGCTTTACAGCAACCAGGTGAACACTCCTCGGATCCGTTAGGAACTGACTCAATGTGTTCACTGCAAGGCAAATATCTGGTATCATGTTCATCAGGTACATCAAGGACCCAATCATCTGACGATACATAGAGACATCAACCGGCTCAGATGAAGCATCACAAAGAAGCTTCAGATTCGATGCCATAGGTGTGGCCATGGCCTTACAATCCATCATCTCGAACCTCTTCAGGATCTCTACTGCATACTTCCCTTGTCAAGGTCCAAGGAAGATTCAATCTGCACTTTTCCACACCTCCATGCCAAAAACAAATAGTGCATCATCCCCAAGTTCTTCATCTCGAACTCGGCAACAAGCTTCCATTGCGTGTCGGCAATCAATCTATCTTCACCTGTAACAAACAGGTTATCCACATAAAAAAGTAGTATCACTAGATTGCCTTCCTCAACCTTGTAGTAAAGGTTGGAATCCACTTTACTCTTGTTAAAGCCCAAACTAGATAGAAAATTGTTTATCCTACCAAGTTCTGCACACATATATGACTACACCATTCAAGAAGGTTGTCTTGAAATCCATCTGGTGTATCTTCTATTTCATCACTTTTATATTTCTCTATGTTGCCATCTGCAGCATGCTTGATCTGATAGTTCCATTTGGAAGTCACAATAGACTTCCCTTCATCTCTTGGGACTGCATCCCAAACATCGTTCTTCATGATTGACAGATCATGGCATTCTTCCCGTATCCTGGGAACTTCAATATCTTCAATAGATAATTTTGTTGCTTGAACAAATGTTGTAGTCCTTCTTTTGTAGGTGAAGGTATACGGTCTTTTCTACAAAATAAGTTAAATTGCATGATAAGAAACATCTCATAATTTTCAGACAAATTATTACACATAAAGAAATATGTCATACAGTCATGCAATTATCTTATCCAATGCTTCAATACAACATTTATCCATGTTCCACAACTTTCTAGATGCCTTCTAGTCTCTACCAGAACATTGTTAAGAGTTTGCACTACTCCCAACATGTCAGCAAAGAGGTTTCATTCTAGATAAGTAGCACTGGAATGTTGTACAGTGCCATAGGCCAATTACCCATCACATGCATATTAGTAGTATATTGTTCATTAATGCAATCATTCTAATATGCACAATACATATCCTAAGTCTAGGAACATGAGCATATACATCATTGAACAATTTTATTTAAACAAACAAATATGCAAGAAATGATAATTAAAAATACTTATCTTTGTTTGGTTGCTGGGTGGACTCCCTTTGAGTCTTTGCTTCCTTGCAGGAGCTGCCGAAGTAGCTTCTTCTACATCTTTCTGTTGTGGAATGTAGAAAGATGGCCAACTCCCTCTGAATATCTGCATCCTTGCAGAAACTACTGAAGTGTGCTCCTTTGCTTTCTTACAGGAACAACTGGAGTGTGCTCCCTCTTGATCTTTGCTTCCTAGATTACCTGTCCTTCCTTGAACTTACATCCTTCGTTAATCACTATGCATGCTTATTAGTATCATCATTGTGTTATCCTTGAGGTCTCATACATAATCACACATTTATTAGTATAATCTTAATACTATCAAAACACAATAATCTTAAACATGTATAGTCATGATCATTCACAGATAATAAACATTAGTATTTAAGGTTTCAGGGAAGTCTTCTTTTACTCACGTATATTCTTATTTGATCATAGGACTCTTCTGATTGGTTAAATCATCAATGCATAAACCCGTGATTAGTCAAACCTATACCCTCATGATTCTTCTGGTTAGTCATATCATCAATTATGGTAAGAAACATAATATGCATACAACGATGACTATTCAAACCTATGACCTCATGAATAATAATTATCAACAACACAATAGTATAAGATCCTAACACAAGGTAGGATTCTAGCTTGATATAGGAAAAACATACCTAGATTAGCATGCTAGCTAGTTATGTATAACATACCTGCATAATGTCTTCTGGTTCTCTTCAGTGACTTGTGCTAGTAACCTGCATGTCTCATAGGTTAACCATTGTAGGACCAAGTTATACATACCTCGAAAGTAGATCTTCTATGTGATCCATGACAATGGATGAATATTTGTCTTCATATCACCATGATCATATGTTCTTGAAGTATAACATGATTTGTCTTTCTTGGTGTACCTTTTATGTTAGCGAACAACATAAACCTCATACAACATCACAATGCATTAGTACATTCATAAGTGTCAAAACCTTAATCAATGAATATCTTCTATTAAGGTGATATGACAAGTCTAGTAATTAATCAAGATTGTACTGTAATGATAAACATATGATAAACTTAACCATGAAACATACCTGTAAGCCATACCTGTCAAGATTGCTTGTAATATTCTTATGGAAGGCCTTAGCCTCATCTCCCTCTGAGACAGGAACTTCTTCACTTATGCAGGTGACCAATCCATCCTCTTCTAGGATTAACCCAATCCACTTGATTTGCAGGAACTAGATCTCGAGCTGTAATAGGGTTTGTTAGAGAAACCCAAAAAATTCAAACTTTGAATTTCAAAATTCCGAAAGGGTACAAAAATGCACCTTGATGAGCTGATCAAGCGGGTATATTCAGAATTTTAAAACTGCAAAGTTTCACTCCTCAATTTTGCCTTTGAAACTTTCGGATTCACTGAACGTGACCTCGAACTAAGGTTTGATGAATCCCACTCTTCTGCCCAATCAAAAGGTTTGATCCAAATCTCTAAGCTTCTATTTTTATGAGGAGCTTCCATCCGTGGTCACAGATTTCAAAAATTCCCATTTTTGCAGAAGCCCTAATTTTCCACTTTTCTGATCAAAGTCCCGAACTAGGGTCTGATCAAGCCCGACCTTCTTCCCAACCAAAAATTCTGATCTTGGTCTCTAAATTTCGATTTTGATGAGTAGAATTCATCCGTGGTATCCTATTACAAAAATTCCAACTTTCTCTGAAGCCCTAAATTCCGGAAGCGATGAATGAAGGTGCTCAAAAATAATTCTGATTTGATAGAAATATGTACCTGAGTATTTCTAGTGTAACTCCGAACTTTTTGATCCATAGGGTCTGAAAACATTTTCTGAGATATCCCGACCTGTTATCTTTCCATCCCGACAGGTCTGACCTCAATTGGATTCTTTGAGAGAGGGTTATGCCAAGTGTCACAACGTGACCTATTTATGGGATAATACGGGAGAGCGAACTTGTACGGCGTGCCACGTGTCATTGGTTCAACTTTGGCCTATGAACAATTTTCCTAAGATATCCCGACCTGTTATATTTTCATCCCGATAGGTCTGACCTCAATTGGATTCTCTGAGAGAGATTTATGCCAAGTGTTGCAACGTGACCTGTTTATGGGATAATACAGGAGAGCGAACTTGTACGGTGTGCCACTTGTCACTGGTTCAACTTCGGCCTCTGAAAACTTTTCTTGAGATAGTACCATTTGTGTACTACCTGTCACTTTTTATGAAATTTCATTTGGAGCTTCCTAGCCCAAGTTATGACCTTTTTCCCAAGGTCACCTGATTTTCACTCAGATCTGGAAGAGGCCGAAACCCTATATTGTACAGATCATAAATCACAAATTACAACGAATTAGAGTTTGTCCTTTGGACACAAGGTACATGGGGATCTGATATTCTACCTATAAATGTTTCATATCCGAAAACTTCTCCAAAATGGATTTATAGCGAAAGTCTACGATGATTGGTTTTTTCTATATCAAGCCCTAGCATCGTAAGTGCAACAAGTGTCATACATGCCATATCATGCCTTCTTTCAGGATAGCTCTGATACCATGTTAAATTTTCAGAATTTACTTCAATCCGATCTAGAATATTAACTAAGAGAACAACATGTACAACAAATCTACAGCATATCAATCATGGACACAATAATGCAAGCACACAAGAGACACAGAGTTTACCTGGGGAAAACCATAAAGGTGAAAAACCCCAATAACTTCCTCAAAGATAGATAGAGCAATGATACAACCAGAATACAAGAGATAGTCTCCTTCTAGCAGCAGAGCCTCCTCCTCCACAAGTACACCACTCTCCCAAGTGTGAGTGAGATAATAGAATGTATAAAATGAGAGAGACACACTCTCTATTTATACACTAACTTGACTTGACCTTTACTCAACTAGGTCGGCCTCAACTTAACCACTTAACATAATGCTGACTAGGACGACCCCCACTAGGGTGGTCTAATAACCCTTTGACCCACATGGCCGACCCCCAATAGGGTGGTCTAATAACCCTTTGACCCACATGATTTATACAGGGCCGACCCCAACAACGTGGTCTAATAACCCATCAAGTATAAGTTACGACAATTACAATATAAATGACGACACTTTCGTATAGAGGAATAATAACATCTCTATAGGAATACAATATACATATATGTGAAATACATTCCGAAGTGACATATACATCAACACGCAACTCCTCGCACAAAAGAGGAAGCTAAACTTGGCACTAACCTTGGCGCTATGGAGGATGTTATTTATGGAATCAAAGGAATCAAAACTAGGAACTATTGAGGGAACTAACCCCGACACTAAGAAGGACACTATTTTTGGCACCAAACAAAGAAAAACTATATGTTATTGAGGATGTTGTTCTTCGTGCTATTCTCGGCACTCAAGTGGATGCTAAATTATATACAATTATCATCCACTTTGGCACATAATTTCAAAAAAGGATTCAAAAAATGCCACAAAAAGCACCATCCCATGAAATACCACTGACTATTCCTAGAAAATGAATAAAAATGCACTAAAAGTGTTAGTAGATGCCAAAAAAGGATCTAACATAGACGTTAATCATAGGGTTTTGTTGTAGTGCTTAGTGATCACTACTTTGGATTGCTAATTTGATTGTCACTATTTGAAGTTGTCTTTTGCATGCATATCCTTCTTGTTTGTTTATTTCACATTTTAAAACAAAAAGAAAAACAAAAGAGTTCTACATTTGGCATGTTCATGGCTTCTTATTTTGGTGTGCTTTCTTTTAGCTTGATAGCATTGCATGTAGATATTGTATAAGATCATATCTAAATTTTGGATGTTTTCATGTTTTATTGGGATCTTTGTGTGTTGTTTTTTTATTTTTTAAAAAGGAAAATATCTCTCTTACCTCTCTTAGATAGGTGTTCAGTGAATGAAAGGGGTGCATTCTGATTTTTTGCATTCTTTCTATTTGAAGAGTCAAGAGTCTCTAGCATCACCAAGTATCATTCTATTTACCTTCTTGAGTAATCAACAACCATAATAGGAAGTGCTTAATTAAAATTAATCAGATAATTTCTTTGGTCTATAAAATTAACATTATATTAGAGTGTAGGGCCTTGAATTAGGATTTGATAAGACACACTCCAACGACACAAAACAAAACTAGAGTGCATTTGCACAAGGTCAAGCTAAGTGCATTTGGGAGATAACCCCTCTCGGTGTGCTTAGTGGGTTGTTTTGATGTATTTGGGTTCCGTTTAGTTAGCAAGTCCTTGAGTTACACATTCTGATGCAATTTGGGTCTAATACTTGTGACTTATGTTTCACTACCCACACGTTTGAACTTGACTTATGATTATTCCACCCAATTGTGATTTTCTGAAGTGGTAAACTTAGTTGCTATAACTAGGTTCCTACACAGGTGACTAAAAGTGGTTAGTGCCTGTGGAACCTAAGATAGACGCATAATCATATGATTCATCTACATTGGGGGGGGCTGCGATTAGTTGGACCTTAGATTTCAGGGGATAAGAGGCATTACCATATCTATCTGACACCTCTTCATTGGTGGCTTGAGACCCCAACTCCTAAATAGTCATTTCATACAATTGGTTTGCCTATTGATTGCCTAGATTTTGGCTAGGGGTGTGTTTTTTGTTCTATATTGTAGTTATATGTAGGATTGATGTTGGAATATATTACCCATCTATATATTAGGCATAGAACATTATTTGTTTTTCCTATTGCATAGACATACTAGTTAGCTTACTAGTGCATAGTATTTGTCATTTTATCCTTCATTATCCACACATGAATGAATATTGGGATATAATTGACCAATATCCTTGATTTTAGGGATTTGGATCCCTCTCTTTGTTATGACACAATTATGGAGTTACACTGGTAATTATAAATATTTATTTAACTAATGCGCCCTCTTGAGATTTCGCCTTTGTTATTTTTAGGATGTAACTCCCTCATGTTACATATTTGTTTACCTACCATCATTTAACTACCCGATGCACCCTCTATTTTCACCTACCATTAGTTAACAACCACCTACCATTAGTTAAAATGGCCACAGCTTAGAAGTTACATCTAGCACTCATGTCTAGTGATGTGAATCTTCCAAAGTATGCCTTCTAGATGTATGGATTCCAAATGCCTCCTAAGAATCACGAATTTATCTCTTGAGAATGTATTATAAATGTACACACATTAGTGAATACTAGATACATTGAAATTATTCCAATTGAGTTCCAAATATCTTGTGTTCTAGCACATTTTTTCTTCTCAATTTTCCTATGCATCACTATGAAACTAAGTGAGGATTATTTTTGTCTCTAGATCTGTTGTGCAAAATTTCACATGGTATCAGAGCATTGCAGGGAAAAGTAGTCATCCAGAGTGTTTTGTAGGTTTTGCTGCTTCCAGTTTTGCACCAGAAGTAGTGGGGGCTTCACATAATTTATGGGGAAGTTGCCTTCAGTCATTTTGGTTTATCCAAAGTTGTTTGCTCAGGTGTGATTCACTCCTTAATGTGCATACTAACGAAGTAAGAAATCTTTGCAAATATTTTTTATAGGTTATTGTCTCACAAGGTATGCATTATCAAAGCATGGATTATATTCAAGCTGTGATTCTAAAATCCTTTCAATTATTTTGAATGGAAGGCCAAAATGAAAGTCATACTTCGAAGTAAGGGTCTGCACAGAGTCACCATGTCTCTAGAGAATGAACCAAATGCTACTATTGAGAAAGCTAAGTAGTTTAATAGATTGGATGAAGCTTATGGTTTGCTTTGTCTCAACATATCCCAATATATTCTATTTCATCTTGATGGTTTGACAAGTCCAAATCATGTGTGGACCAAGCTTGAGTCTCTCTATGGAAAAAAAGATGAGCTAAGAGGTCATCTATTGGAGAATGAGTTGATCTCATTGAGTCCAAGCAATTTCGGCACCATGCAATATTTCATCTCAAATTTAAAGGCACTAGTGATTTAGATCAAAAAATTGGGATTGAGAAGAAAGAAGAGCAACTCATTCATTCCATCCTATCAAAACTAGGTCTTGAGTACTCAATGTTTTTCTCTACATTGTATGCAACCAAGCAAGTAGTTTCGAACAGGAATATGACATCCTTATGTGCATTCATAGATTCTCTCACCAAAGAGAAATACAAGTTGGTACATATGGGGGCTTTTAGATCCTCCAAGGACCATTCACTTTCATATTTTGGAGCCAAGGGTGAATCCACGAATATCATTCACCATTTTTTGGTGGATAGAATGGAAAAAAAATTGTTTTTCGGACCCTCGATCGAGGTATTTTAGAGCCCTCGGTCAAGGTTTTAAAAGCTCGATCGAGGTTTTTAAAATCTCGATCGAGGGTTTTAAAAAACCTCGATCGAGGGTTGAAACAAGACCTCGATCTAGCTTTTCAAAATCTCGATCTAAATTTTGAAAATCTCAATCTAGCTTTTGAAAAGCTCGATCTAGCTTTTGAAAAGATAGATCTAGCTTTTCAAAAACATAAAAAGGCTTGTTTTAGGCCCTCGATCGAGCAAATACCTCGATCGAGGGTTTTAAAATACCTCGATCGAGGTGTTGTTAAACCCTCAATCGAGGTATGTTAAAACCCTGAATCGAGGTATTTTAAAACCCTCGATCGAGGTATTTGCTCGATCGAGGGCTTAAAAAACAGGCCAAGAGCCTTTTTCACTACAGAATGAAAGTTTTGTCTACCTTCCACATAGATAAACCATGTCATTAAATGCTCATTAATGACCGGACTTGATACCATTGGATTCATCAACGAATCCTCTATCCAGATATATAAAATTTATGAATTTTTATCTTCATATGTCTTTTGTTTTTAAATTTCTACTTAAAGTTTCCATAAAAACCATGCCGACAACTTCGATTGAGCTCAAAGATAAATCCACAACATTCAAAATACACATCCAAAAAATTTGAAAAAATACACAAGCCCTAGATAAACGCGTCCTCTTCAAAAGGGGATTTTTAGTTTTGTAAATTATGTAAACAATCAAAAGATTTCGTGCACGAACACACATGTGTGCAAAATGCGACTTAAATATTCATTGGTTAGTTTCGAAAAATAATAATAAATATAATTTTTCGAGAAAAAATAAAAGAAAAATATGTAAGCCCTAGTGCATTCTGTCTAGATCATGTTCACATATTTCATTTTTTTAAATTATTACTTTAACGTTAAATTATCGTGCATGAACACAAACTGCTTGTTAATTGCTCTTCAAATTTTTAAGTACACACGTTTCATTAAATGAAAATTCGAAATGATAAATGACATTGGTATATTTCAAAAAAAATATCATTGGAAAGCCAATATAATTCTCTACATTTAGTTTTTCAACCGCGTGTCAAAATTCATTTGGAAAATATGAGTTTTGAGGGCTTCAATTTAATACATGGATAAAATTTCCGTTTTTAACCATCATATTTGGCCAAAAAGAGTTGCCCATCTTCATGGAATCACCCCCAAGAATTCCAAAGGAAATCAAAATTGAAAGAGAAGAATCTGTCAAATAATGAGGGTACCAAATAAACTAATGAAGGTTCCAATTCCAAGAAGAAGAACAAGAAATGGGGATCCAAGTGTTATTATTGAAGCAAAGGTTTGCATTTTAAGAAACATTGAATGAATAAGAAATTTTCCATCATGAATCAATTTCTTGGAAGGCATAACATTGATGTTCCTGATCTCACAAGGAAGAAGGAACCATACAATCTTGTTGTTCACCAAGAACATTGTCTTAGTGCTACTTAGCAAGGTAATCATTTTTATGCTTTGAGTGATCAATTAAAAACACCTTATTATACTTCTCATACTTCCAATTTAGTTTCAAATTATGATATATATGAATCATAAATCTCCATCCCTTCCTTGGAAGAAATCCCAAACAGTTCAGCGGAACCACCTCTCAATTCTTGTGTTTTTTCATATGTTTCTGACTTGCCTCTAGAAATCTATTTCCAAGTCCATTCCAATACTTTATATCATATATATGAATCTGATGCAGAAGTTGATTATATGTTTTTATGGCCCACACATCCATATTTCCCACCATTGGATTCATAAAAACTCCTCAACCCCCAAGTGCGCCAGTTGACAAACCCATGGTTTCCAAAACTATGTCACTTGTTTTAAGTTGCATTCCAATCATCCATATCTGTTGGTGGTTGGATTTACATAACATTTTCCTTCTTTGGAATTTTATTCCACATTTATGGACATAATATCACCTTTTTTGGTTCGAATTTCAAGGTTACACAGACTAAAGAAACTACATGTTCACTCAACAAACAATACAATTCAGTTGCACCATCTTTTATTTCAATGATCCTACTCACTCATGGAGACACTTCAACATTTATGTTTGTTTCTCCATATGGTTCCTATTTTTATGTTCCATAGCCTCATAATATCCATTGTGAAATTATGAAGGTGATCAATCACTTTGGAAGGAAGATACATGTCTACAGTGTCCATTATGCAACTACACATGTTATTGATCCTGATGAGTTCATTAATGCATTTCGAATAGGAGGGTGCACAGATATGTTGTCCATATTTGATTATGTTTCTATATCTTATTATGTATGTGTTCACATCAAGAATAATTGATATGATGCTCCATCAACATAAGTTGAGTTCAAAGGGGATCCTACACATGTTTTTTGTCTACACTGCATTGAAAATTTGGTGCATGATCAAGGCATCTACAACTTCTTCACCAAGTCTCTCACCCAGAAGTAGTACATTCATCTCATTCAAGTGATCAATAATACATTGTGAATACCTATTCTTAATTTATGTGCCATGTTCATTTTTGAGGGGGTGTTTTCTTCCCATGGGGTTTTCCTTCTTTCCTTGGTTTATATGCACAAATAATTTTTTTTTTGTGAAGGGTGGACTTTTATCTCTATTACCAGGGCCCTATCATTAGATGAAATTTGAGATAAAAAAAATGGGCCTCCTAAGGAAAATAATAAAATAATAGTTAAAGTAATAAAATAACATTTATTAATTTTGGAGGAAGAAATAAAAAAACTATTTTCTTTGTTTGTGTTTTGAACATATCTACCTGTGCTTTTACTCAAATTTCGAGGGGAGCACTTGAGTGCTCCCACTCTAAATTTGAGTAAAAACACAGGGAGATATGTTCAAAATACAAAAAAAAAAAGTAGTTTTTTTATGACAAATATCTCAAGTCAACCATTATGGTGACTCATTTTATTGAAATTCTATTGGTTCTTGAATTCCAACTTATCAAGAAATTATTGTTGTCTCATTTTCTTATAAGGCCCATTTTAGACCCCAAATCTCCTCTAATGTTTTTATTTTCCCCACATAAGTCAGAATTAAGGGGGTTTGTTGGGATATATTACCCATCTAGAGATTAGGAATAGAACATTATTTGTTTTTCCTAGTGCATAGACACCCTAGTTAGCTTACTAGTGCATAGTAGTTTCCATTCTAGCCTTCATTATCCACAAATGCATGAATATTGGGATATAATATGACATTCTCCTTGAGTTTAGGGATCTAGAGTGCCCTCTTTGATTTTATGCAATTATGGAGTTACATTGGCAATTATGACATCTTGAGTTAACTATTGTGCCCTCTTGAGATTCTATCTCTGTTATTTTTAGGATGTAAATCCCTCATGCTCCCTCTTGGTCTACCTACCATAAGTCAATTTCCTCATGTACCCTCTTATTTCACCTACCATCAGTTAAACTGGACATGACTCAAGAGTTATCACTAGCAGTCATGCCTACTGATGTGAATCTTCCAAGCTAAGCCTAACACATGTATGGATTCCAAATGCCTCCTAAGCCTCACAAATTTCTCTCTTGAGAATGTATTATAAATGTACACACATCAGTGAATAATAGATGCATTGAAATTATTACAATTGAGTTCCAAATATCTTATGTTCTAGTACATTTTTTCTTTCAAATTTTCCTATGCATCTTTGTGGAACTAAGTGAGGATTATTTTTTTCTCTAGACCTGTTGTGCAAAATTTCAAACTTGATTGTGTTTGTTTTGTAATTTCATCTTTACGCGTTTCCAATATACCTATTCACTAATTTATGTGTATTAGGGTCCTTTATCCCATTGAGGAAGAACCACCACCTATTAGGATGTGAATCACCTCTAAAGTAGAGGATATTGAAAAAATTATTTCCGAAAGTGATTTAGTACATATCAATCAAGTTGAGGTTGAAGTTTTGTATGAGGGTGTTGTCTCACACCTTAACCCCCATTTAAGAAATCCGTTCAACCCCGTAGTTGTGCAAGTTCGAACTTTGAGTGGTGATCCTTTTTCACTATTTAGTCACATGATGTCTTGGAATACTATGTCCTCATATATGGAACAACCCACTTCATCTTCCATTGGTGTCCAAAGAGGGACCTCAGTAAAATATCCCCAACCATCTACAAGTGAAGTAAGTGCTTCATCTACCTCACCCATCACATCTACGTTTTCCCTTTGGGGAACACCATCCATACAAATAGTTATGTCCATAGGTCAATCCAATATTCCATAACATGTTGCATCCTTTAAAAGTCCCATCTCTTCCTTTGTTCTTGGTGGGGGGGAATCCTACCCTTAACACTAGTTGTAGTCCTCAACCGACCATTGGTATTTATGTTGGTAGCCCAATTATTCCTAATGTTGGATTTCCTTTTGGGTGGAATACATCTATAGGGGAGATCTCCACACCTACTTCAAAAGGGGGTCAAGTCTTTGAATGTCAACAATCTATTGGATGGTTTATAACCCCTAGTAGTGTTCCTTTTACTAGAAGTAGACCCATTTCTAGTGGTTTACCTTTCCACAATGATAGGAACTTTTTTGGCGGTTTCCCATTCATTGTGGGTAGTAATTATGTCCCTGGAAGATTCCCTTTCCCTGGGGGAAACACTTTATTCCAGGGATTTCCTTACCCTAGTGGTATCCAGATTCCTTGGGGAAGTTCCTTGTACGGGAACAATCCTTTCTTTGGGGGGAACCAATCTTATGGAAAGATCCAATTTACTAGGGGTAATCCTTCCTATGGGGGAAATCAATTTTTTGGGGGCAGTAATGCATTCCCATGATATGTTTCTTCTATATGGAAATAGATGGGAGGACCTAATGGTCCAACAAGCTTTAATTCCCAACTACCTTTGACACATAATATGTTTTCTAACACACAATTTCCTTTATTGGATACTCTTGATTTACCAAACTAGTCAAGGTTGACAAATGATCCCATCTTGCATAACCTCTTATGGTCAATGATTCCCCACAAGATTACATCTGATATCCCAAATTTTGATGGTAAAACAAGGGATGATCCATCCATAAATATTATGACTTACCATATGTGGTGTGTCTCTAACTTTATGTTGGATGGTAGTGTCAAGTTGCATCTTTTCCCTCGTACCCTAACCGAGAATTATTTGAAATGGTATATCAAATTCCATAGTTCCTCCTACACCATATTCAACACACTAGAAATGGAATTCTTAATGCATTTCAAATTGCCTATCCATTACGAATTAGGAACCAACTTGTTCACATCGTTATGTCAAAACACCGCCACGCATATCTTTGATCACATTCATGAATGGATGTGACTGTAAAGGCTTGTAACATCCCGAAAATTCATAAAAATTTAAATTTTTTCTAAGAAGGCATTTAAGGATAAACTTGATGTGTGGAAGTAAAATAAATGTCAATCTACTTAACTAATGAACTATTACAGATAACCCTACTTCATAATTTTTGAAACATGTTACGACGATATTTTGCTTATGCTAAACTCTGGAATTATGTGATGTATTTATATTCACTTACGATACAATTTTCTTTAAATGTGCTGACTGTTCGCTTTCTGTTGATGATGAAGGGGTCCTATGGGGTACCCTGAGGCTTACTTAGCTATGTAGCTAAAGCATTTGAATCTTGATGTTGCAGAACCCAGGTAAGAGTGATGAATTCAAGTTATCCTACAGTAATGTTCTACATTCCGAAATTGTATTATGAAACTGTAGAAAATGATTATCTTCCCTTCGTCAATTCGGGTATCTTAGTGAACTTCATGTAAACATCGTCCTGGTTGGTTTTAATTTAATTATAGTTTGAAGACCTACATCTGCAATTTAATACAGAACTATGATAACCTTCTCATGAAATCCATTTTAAGGAAAGCTGACCTTGCAATTCATAACATAAGTCTTAACCAACACTATGCAGATGTCACTGTAATGTTCAACGATTTGTCTAGCTTATTTATTCAATATTCAATGGTCAAGAATTAAGCATCATCTTACTATATGTGATAACTCCTCTATGCCATGGGAGTTGGTTAGTGATATATTTATATCATGGTTATTTTAATATGCACAATGATTTTGTTTTGTTTGACGATACTTATATTGTTAAAAGTATGCATTTTGTGAAACATAAACTATATGCAATTACCATGCATTTCCTACATGCGTAAACTATATTCAAATACTATGCATTTACTACATGCGTAAACTATATGCAAATATGATGCGTTTCCTACATGCGTAAACTATATGCAAAGGTCTAAGGTATGAAACAATATGAAATATGAACATCATGTGAAACTTTAAACATAAATTCGATTCCTAGTTGATACAACGCAAAGGTTGTAAACTATGGATTTACAATATTATGTGTTATGATAGGTTGCAACCATAACCTTCGTGTCAAAATTCCGATAAGGACAAGGTATTAATGTCATTTTAGTGGTTATACGCTGGTAGGAATTCGTATCTAGTCTTAGCATTAAACTCTACTATCTACTACATTAGTGGGAGATCTCGGTGGCTGCTATCGTGGCGAATGTCATGTGAAGATGTTGTAAAGATACTACTAACATTTTCGAGCTATGCAAGGATTTACCCTAGAATTTTACTGAGCTGGAATCCATCGTGGAAGTAGTAATTAAAGTGGTCTTAAATGGATTTATTGCTCGTAATACGATGTGCATTGTTGGCAAGGTATCCACCATTGATCTCATGATGCTCTCGGGTTTTGGACTAAACCCTAGTCTTTCACTATGTCTCGTCGAGGTTGTTTCTTCGGCATTCATTTTGCAGTGGTTGGAGTGTTGGAGAGGCTGACAGGCCTGCGAGGATATAGGGTTTGTTAACAGGGTGTGAGGGCACCTCCCAGGTTTCGAACCGTGACCTGTAGGGGGATTACAGTCATTAGTTACAGTATTAAGGGACGAGCAATGAAATGAGGGTTCTACATAGGCTTGAAAGTTTGAATGACTCAAGATTAACATCGGGCTAAAGGAATACTCAGTTTCAATCCACAGTTGCATTATGAAGGTAAAGTCTCACTTCTAGAATGTGGTTATTGCCTATATTTTAATTTTCAATCTTTGTAATGCATCTTTTTAACCATTCAATGGTTTGATGGCAGGTAGACTCATCTACAAGGTACTATGTTTGAAGCTAGAAGGAGATACCACTTACACAACTGGTAAGCCTCGATGGTTTCCTGTAGGTTACTCTTGGCAATGATGGCCGTTGTTTGGTGTTATCCAATAACTGGGGTTTTTGTGTCTGGATGAGGATTCGACCATTGTTGTAATGTTTTGTGATCCAAAAGGTGAATATAGAGAGGATGGGATCCTCGACCTACTTACAGCGTTTCACTGTAAAATTATTTGTTGAAATGTAATATCTATTGAAGGGTTTAACCCTCGGTCGTTTTAATGAAGAGGAGAAGATTCTATAACTTGATGCTGTTTGTATTCGTCGTGTTTGAGAGCACTTCTCCAAGACCTATGTCAATATATTTTAATGTTTAGCTTATGAAATGTTTGATATCATTAAAGGCCGAGAGCCAAAGGCCATGCCCCGTTTTGTGCGCTCAAATCCTGAACTTGTTCATTTTGTTGAAGAATTACTTTGACAGGTTTAAGAGGTCAAACTATGTGATGATAACCAGTCTTGTTTCTCTATAGTTTTGTCGAATTATGCTTTGAATAGATTATTTTGTTGTTTGATGTCGAATGTATCCTTCGTCTAAGTTGGCTTTGTACAGGTTAATGAAAATCGTGATCGTGTTAAACAATTGTTGAACATGGCCAAGAAAAATAGTGTTTAGACAGATCTAGGGTTTCGTATGTAACCTGTAGGAATGAGGACGGAATCCTTAAATAGATGAACTTTTTTTTGTGCATTCTATGTGATTCGTCAAGTATCGAATGTTTATTGAAAGTTATGATATATGTAGATAGGGTTCTGCCAAATGGGACCTTTGTCCACAAGCAAAGTTGTTTGCTTGATCAAGGATTTATAATATTAATGATGAGATGAATGTTACTGCCAAGTTTACTCAGTATGTTTGTATTGATGGTTATTTTTTGATTGATGAATGTTGGTAACTTTCTAATGCTATAAATATACTACAGAATGTTTGAAAGTCTTATTAGGAAATTCGAATGGATAGGTACAATAGTAAGAGGCTATAAATACCTTTTGCAAAGGTTTAGAAAACATGGAAAAGTTAAACCCTATTTTAATTTGTTTCTGCAAAAGTAGAGATAATAGAATATATGAATGATATGAATACTTTTATGTTAGTTTTTGCAGCATTTAAATTTCGTAAGAAATGAAGAAAGACTAAAGTGAAGAAAGATAAGATTATGTGTATTTAGTATTTGTTATAAGTAAATAGTTACTCTGTAATTAAATGCTAGGTTTATGTAGAAACCTAGAACTATTTGAGTTTTTTGATACTTCTTTTGTTATAAATGTGAAACTGTTCTAATGTCTACATAATATATGTGTAACTAGAATTTTCTGAGAGTATAAGATATTGTTAATTTGCAAAATATAATAGAAAAATGAAACATAACAGAGTTAGTCTACTCATTCATGATATTCACTGCATATCATTTATCTATTTTAACCTCCCTTCCCTGTACTAGAGTATGGTATAGAAAACAGTATGTGGAAAAATGCAGGGAAGACATTTATTCATTCATTACCTATACTTATTCAACAATATACAGATTCATAATCAGATCAGAAATTCAATCATTTTCTCTTGTAGGATGATAACTATCAATATTTAACTAATGAATATTAAATCAATAGCTACAGAAAATAAATTATAACTACTTAGGAATGAAATAACAAGTAGAACCTGCAACTCTAGATAGGGTGGACAAACATCCAAGGAGGCCTATTCCTCCCAACCTTCTCCAGAAGAAGTAGCCAAACTACTTGCCTCCTTTGGATCCCCAAGCCTGTTTACTGAGCCACTAAGTAGAAGACTCTATGTAGAAGCAAGGCACTTAGGTTGTATAACCAAAAATCAATAGAGACTTGCCATACACCTCAATCTCCGCACTTAGCAGTAAAACTCTGCACTCAGCAGTAAAACTCTGCACTCAGCAGTAAACAAGGCAAACTTACACCATGATAAAAAACCTAGTTTTTCCCTTCATCGAATGTCTTATGTGCATACAGCAGAACCACAAGGTAAATTTCCTCGTCAGGAAAAGTGTTGAACCTCAATCCAAATTCAATGGCTCTTAAAAAGATGCCTAGGTATTTTTGGTGGTTAGTTTTCAATAAATGAGCCTCAAGCTCCAGTTCCACAATCCAGGGAACTTGACCACACTTTAAGGGAGTTGTCCCATACCAACAACTAGTTACTTGATTCATGATGCTGCCACTTGTCCATTTCTTTCTACCACAGATTCCATTTCACCTAGTGGGTTAGTCAACACTCTTTCAACAATTATCCTTCGCTGAGTGTCTCCTATTTTATTTATTTAAATAATAATATTGTGCAATTGCAGTCATCCTTATACACTTTTCCAAATATAAAACTTTACAATAAAAGTTAAGATAATGTTTTCTTCAAACTTAAAATGTTTTCAGCAAAGGGGTATGTTACAAACACCCCCACTTAAGCTCAACATTTTCCTCGATGTTGCTTATTCTTCAATCAGAGCCTCCCTGGAACAAAACTGGATATGATGTCTGCATGTTACTTTCCAGCTCCTAGGTAGCTTCATCAGGGATAAGGTGCTTCCATTGCACCTTTACCTTCCCTATGGTATGATTCTGGATCATAATTTTCCTCCTGTCGAGAATATAGTCGAGTTCCACCTGAAAATCTGCTTCAGGTTCCACCTATATGTCATTCCAATTTAGCACATGAGTAGCATCGTGCACATATTTCTTTAAAACAGAAATGTGAAAAACAATATGGATTCTTAAATTAGATGGCAGAGCCAACTTATATGCAACAGGTCCAATCCTTGATAGGACTTCAAATGGTCCACAGTACCTTGGTGCTAGTTTAGCACAAATCCCAAGCTTAAAAGAACTTTTCTTGGGTTTTACCTTTACAAATACATGATCTCCAACCTGGAATTCTCTTTCAGTGCATTTCAGGTCTGCATAAATTTTTTGTCTATCTTGTGCAACTTTTAAGTTTCCTTGTACCTGTTTCACAATTAGCTCCATCTCTTTTAACAAATATGGTCCTAACATTAATCTATCAACAGGGTTATCCCAAGAAATAGGAGTACATCATTTTCTTCCATATAAAATCTCAAATGGACTAAGTCTAGCAGATGATTGATAATGAATATTGTATGCAAATTCATCTAAATGCAAATACTCTTCCCACTTAATTGGTTGATCTTTAAAATGCATTCTTAACATGTCTTCTAAAATCTGATTAACCCTTTCAGTTTGTCCGTCAGTTTGTGGATGGAAAGAAGAACTGAAATTTAATTTAGTATTTAAACCCTTAAACAATGTTGTCCGAAAATTTCAAGTAAACTTGGAGTCTCGATCATAAATAATTACCTTTGGAATTCTGTGTAAGAGGAAAGTTTGCTTCATAAACACATCCGCAATGTTAGCATCTTTGAAAGTAGTCTTAACATGAATAAAATAAGCAGATTTACTAAGTTTATCCACAACCATCATTATTGAGTCATTATGTTTCTGATTCTTAGGTAAACCTGTAATAAAATCAATACTTATAATTTCCCATTTCCATTCTGGAATTGGCAATGGCTGCAATAGACCAGCTGGGTGTTGATGTTTAGCCTTAATTGTATGACATTCAAAATACCTAGCTATGTACTCAGCCACTTCATTCTTCATGTTGGGCCAAAAATAATCCTTCCTTAACATAGTTATCATTTTCTAATAACCAGGGTGTCCCGAATAAGGACTTTTATGAACTTCATCCAAAATCAGCAATTTCACTTTTGACACATTAGGTACATAAATTCTGTTTTTATAAGTCATTAAGCCTTTTTCATTAATGTTGTAATCTGTTATTAAATTTTTAGATAAATTTCCAGCAACTTTATCATGCAATTTTTGAAAATTTTCATCTTGCTTAATTCCTTCTTCAATCTGATTTTCTAGATTTGTCTTAAATGTGTTGATTGCTGCCACAAAACTTAATTTGGCATTTCTGCTCAAGGCATCAACAACTTTGTTTTCTTTACCCTTAATGTGTTGAATTTCAAAATCATACTCGCTGCGGAAAGCTAGCCACCTAGCTTGCCTTGCGTTAAGATTTGTTTGATCCAACAAGTATTTTAAACCCTTATTATCTGTCATTAGTGTAAAATTTCTTCCAATCAAGTGGTGGCGCCACATTTTTAGTGCATGTATCACGGCTGCCAACTTTAGATCATAAGTTGCGTAGTTCTTTTCGTGGATTTTTAACTTTCTAGACTCAACTGCATTAGCATGAACTTCTTGAGTTAAGACCCCTCCAAGTCCATCGTTACATGCATCGGTGCATACAACGAAGTCCTTATTAGGATCAACAATTCTTAATATAGGTGTTGTTGTTAACAACTCTTTTAACTTCTTAAAACTTTCTTCGCATTTTTTATCCCAGATGAATTTCTTCCCTTTCTTATGCAAAGAAGTTATGGGATTCACAATTCTAAAGAATCCTTTCATAAACTTTTTGTAGTAACCTGTTATTCCCATAAATGACCATACGTCAGTTACGTCTTTAGGGACAGGCCACTCGTTAATTGCTCTTATTTTATCTGGGTCGACAGAAATTCCGTCTTTAGATATTATGTGACCTAAGTACTATATTTTATCTTTATAAAAGTCACATTTATTGAACTTAGCATAAATCTGATGTTCCCTTAAAACTTGCAGAATTATTCTTAAGTGTTCGTCGTGCTCTTCTTTGGTTTTTGAATAGATTAGAATATCATCAATGAACACAATTACAAACTTATCTAGGTACTTATACAGAATGTTATTCATTAAACACATGAAAACTGGCGGTGCATTAGCTAGCCCAAAAGGCATAACTATAAACTCGTAATGTCCATAACGAGTTCTGAAAGCAATTTTTGTTGAATATTGTAACTTCTAAGAATATTATATTTGTATATTATTTATTCCGGAGATGTTCCATACCTCCGATGTGATTATACTATGAATCCAGAGATGTTTATTCTTCCTAATTGGTTGTGGTAACTAGGGTTATTAGACCCACTATGTGGGGGTCGGCCCAGTCAGTTATAATAGGGTATTTAACCTAATGGTTAAATACGAGCCTACATGTACTTGTGTAAAATACATGTCACTGTAGTGTATAAATAGAGGAGGTATGTTCCTCATTTGATACTCTCACACACTTGAGAGAGGCGCACTTGTGGATCAGAGGTCTGCTATGGTGGAGGAGGAGATCATGTCTTTGTTTTGCATCTTTGTATATTGTTGGTCATCTATATTGAGGAAGCTTTACTGGGTTTTCTACCCCATGAGGGTTTCCCACGATAAATCTATGTCTCTTGTGTTTATGCTATGCCTGTTGTTTCTTCAGTGATCCTGTATATGCTATTATTGTGAAATGGAATGTAATGTTGCTATTTTCTATCTTAGCATATAAAATTTTAACATGGTATCAGAGCTAACCTGAAGGAAGGCAAGGTATGGCACTTACGACACTTGCTTCACTTACGACAATTTGAAGGTTAGGGTTTTACATAGCAAAAACCAGTCATCGTGGAACTTTCGCTATAAAAACATTTTGGCGAAGTTTGAGGATCTGAAACCTTTATAGGCCGTAGATAAAATCTCCAGCTATCTTGTGTCCAAAGGGAACCCTCAGATTCGTTGTACTTTGTAAGTTATGATCAGTACAAGTTAGGGTTTCTGCCTCTAATAGATCTCAATCAAAATCAGGTGACCTAGGAAAAAAGGTCATAACTTGGGCTAGGAAGCTCCAAATGAAATTTCGTAAAAAGTGACAGGTAGTACACAGACTGTACTATCTCAGGAAACATGTGCAAAGGCTGAAGCAGATACCAGTGACACGTGGAACACCGTACAAGTTCGCTCTCCTGTTTTATCCCATAAACAGGTCATGTTGCGACATTTGGCATAACTCTTTCTCAGAGAGTCCAATTGAGGCCAGACCTATCAGGATGGAAATATAACAGGGATATCTATCCTAGGAAACGTTTTTAGAGGCCAAAGTTCAAATAGTGACACGTGGCACGCCGTACAAGTTTGCTCTCCTGTATTATCCCAAAAAAGGTCACATTGCGACATTTGGCATAACTCTCTCTCAGAAAATCCAATTGAGGTCAGACCTATCAGGATGGAAATATGACAGGTCCAGCTACTGCAGAAAAAGTTTTGAGACCCTGTGGAGCAAAAATTTTGGAGTTATAGCAGAAACAATCAGGTACATATTTCTGTCAAAACAGAATTATTTTTGGAGCACCTTTATTCATGGCTTCCGGAATTTAGGGTTTCAGAGAAAGTTAGAATTTTTGGAATCGGAATCCAAAGCTGAATGCTACTCAGGAAAATCGAAATTTAGAGACCAAGATCGAATTTTTTGGTTGGGTAGAAGACTGGGCTTGATTAAACCCTAGCTCGGGATTTTGATCGGAAAGATGGAAAATTAGGGCTTCAACAAAAGTTGGAATTTTTGAAGTCTGTAACCACGGCTGGAAGCTCCTCAGAAAAATAAGAGTTTAGAGCCTTGGATCAAACCTTTTGATTGAGCAGAAGGGTGGGCTTCATCAAACCCTAGTTTGGGATCCTGTCCAGAAGATCCAAAAGTTTCAAAGGCAATTTTGAGGGGTCAAATTTTGGAATTGAAGTATGCTAGTTTGATCAGCTCAGCAAGACACATCCTTCCATTCATTCGGAAGTGTGAAAGTCAAAGATTGAATTTTTAGGGTTTCTCTAGCAAACCCTAATCAAGCTCCAGATCAAGTTTCAGGGGGAGTTGAGGCTAAGGCCTTACATAAGAAGACTATAAGAAGTCTCGACAGGTATGACTTAAGGAGGTTCAGGTATGTCTTGAAATCTTATTCTTGATTAAGTTCATGATGTGTTTGTCTTCATATTATTTATTAGTACAATCTTGATTAATGTTAGAATTGTCTTATCACCCTAGTAACAGTATGAATGCATGAAGACATTCATTGATTAGGGCTATATGATTGTACTAATGCATTATGGTGTTGTGTGAGGTTGATGTTGTCTGCTAACAAGATACAGGTACATCAAGTTCCATGACAATGACAACATGAAGACAAAGACTCACGAGGTATGTATGAATTTGTTATATTATGTTTAACCTATGAGACATGCAGGTTCTAGCTCAGGATCTCTAAATCATTGAAGAGATTTTTTAGGTATGCTGTACATAACTAAGCAGGTATACTAATCCAGGTATGTTTTCCTATGTCATGTTAGAATCTTACCTTGTGTTAGGATCCCTTATATAAGTATACTTGGTATGATTGGTGAGTAATCAAGGTTTTATGCATATTATGTCTCTTATCTTGGTTGATGATTTAACTAACTAGATCAAACAAGAATATGCATGAGTAAAAGAAGACTTCCTTGAAACCCTGAATACTAATGATCATGACTGTACATATTCAAGATTATTTAGAATTAGAATGTTTTGATAATATTGAGAATATACTAATGAATGTATGTTTGTGCATGAGATCATGAGGATGACACTAGTGTACACTTGAGCATGCACAGTGGTACAGAATGAATAGAAGTTCAGGAGACATACAGAAGATCAAGCGGGAGGCAACCACACAAACATAAAAGATAAGTATTTGAGTTGTTATTAGAAATAGTAAATGATATTGCTTGCATGCATATTTGTATTCCTAGAATATATCATGCTGAGTGTAAACATTCATAAAGCATTGAACAATATACTACTAATATGCATATGATTGGTAAGTTGGACAAACATTCCATTGTTGCTTGTCTAGAATGAAACCTCTTTGCTGACATGCTGAGAGCTGTGCACACTCTCGATAGTATGTTCTGGTAAAGATGGAAGGCATCTAGATAGCTACTGTATGCATATAGGATATGGGAAAGTGTTGTGCCAAAGTATTGGTCAAAATAGTTGCATAACTATGTAAATGATATCTGTATGCATAATAGGTTATCATGTCAATAAGATTTGATGATTATGAAGTATTACTAATCATGTACTTAATTTTGATTTGTAGGAAGAGAATCCTGATGAGATGTTTTGCTCCAAGGGACTAGATAAGACCATTCTCTTAATGATGTAATTAAAGAAGAAGTGTGAATCAGGTTCTGTATGGGTACCCAGGATCGGTAGTCAATTGATGAGCTTAATGATCATCATGGGTGATGTGGATCTCAACCTTTGCTACAAGGTTGAATATGGTTTCTATACACATATGACATGGATGCAAGAAGGAACTCACCACAGAGTTCGAACTATTTTGAGGCTCATATTAGTAGACCCATCTGACGAGAGATGGCACAGATAGATATGCAGAAGATCACTCAATGCAGAGTGTGAATAATGGACAATTGACAGCTTCATGACAAAGCTCGGGCTTTACCAGAAGTAAAGTTGTTCCTAACCTTTACCTTAAGGTTGTGGATGATGAACCTATCATACCATTATTGTATGACGATGATCTCTTTCTCACAAGGAATGAGAAACATGTCATGAAAATGGCTGCAGAAATGAAAATGAAAGATCTCGGATTAATGCACTACTTCTTAGGTCTAGAAGTATGGCAAGATCCAAAAGGAGTCTTTTAAATCAAGGTAATTTTGCTGTGAAGTTTCTAAAAAGATTTGATATGTTGGAGTATAAATCCATGGCCACTCCCATGGACTCCAACTTGAAGTTATTAGTTAATGACTCATCGTATTTAGTGGACCTAACCCTATATAGACAAATCATTGGGTCATTGATGTATTTAACAAATACTAGGCCAGATATATGCTTTGTTGTAAATACCCTAAGTCAGTATCTAGTAGAACCTAGAAAGGTTCACTTAATAGCTACAAAGCATGTAGTGAGGTACCTAAAAGGTACTTTAGATTTTTGGTCTATATTATCTTGGAGGTCATGAACTCCGTTTACATGGTTACTCAAATTTTGATTGGGCAGGAAGTGTCTCAGACAGAAAAAGTACATCAGGTGGATGTTATAGTCCTGAATCTGCCATGATCTCATGGTTCAGCAAGAAACAATCTAGTGTGGCTCTCAGTATTGCTGAAGTAGAATATATGGCTATCTGCTCTGCCAGCTGTGAAGCAGTATGGCTTCAGAAGCTTTTATTTGGAGTGTTTGACTTAGAAATGGATCCCACTGTGATTATGTGTGACAATCAAAGCTACATTAAGATGACTGAAAATCCTGTGTTCCATGATAAGTCAAAACACATAGAGATCCGATACTTCTATATACGAAATATGGTGCAAAGAGGAGTTATCAAGCTCGAATATATAAGCACTGAGGATCAGATTGTTGATATCTTGACTAAACCTCTGTCTCGAGTGAAGTTTGAATACTTTCGAGACAAGCTTGGTATAGTTCAAAAGAACTCTCCTCGAAAGGGGGAGTAGCATAGTATCTGATAACAAGTCTGCCTCATCAATGATGAGGTTACCTATTCACTACACTTAGTTACCTAGAATTATTTAGATTTAGGACTCTTATATTTTTTACTTTTGATGATAGTTGTATTAGTGAGAATACATGCTTTTGATGATAGATGTATTAGTGAGAATACATGCTTTTAATGATAGATGTATTAGTGATATACATGTTTTGATGATGATATACATGTTTTGATGATGAGGTTACATGATGCCTTGATGTATTGATACATGTTTGTACTTGTATGGATGAAGATACTTGTACCCATAGTGATGTGGGGATTGGATCATCCCTAGACTTCAGTCCTAAAGAGAGTCGTAGACGTATGTCTTCGAGAATGAAGTCCTTGGTGGACTTGAGGGGATTGGATCATCCCTGGACTTTAGTCCTAAAGAGAGCCGTAGACATGATGTCTCCGAGAACAAAATCCTGAATGAACAGGTAAGGGGATTGGATCGTCCTCGGACTATGCTCCTTTGAATTGAGCTATATACATGAGGTCTCCGAGAATTGAATGATAGGACTGGATCATCCCTGAACTTTGGTTCAAAAGGTACATGATAGGACTCGATCGTCCCTGGACTTCGGTTCAAAAGGTACATGATAGGACTAGATCATCCCTGGACTTCGGTTAAAAAAGGTACATGATAGGATTGGATCGTCCCTGGACTTCGGTTCAAAAGGTACATGATAGGACTGGATCGTCCTTGGACATCGGTTCAAAATGTACGTGACAAATCCTTGAATTGTTCTAGGTTACATCCACCATGAAACAAGGTTGGCTCTGTAAATGTGATACATCCAGCATGAAACAGGGCTGGCTCTGTAGATGTGATACATCCAGCATGAAACAGGGCTGGCTCTATAGATGTGATACATCCAGCATGAAACAGGGCTGGCTCTGTAGATGTGATACATCTAGCATGAAACAGGGTTGGCTCTGTAGATGTGATACATCCAGCATGAAACAGGGATGGCTCTGTAGATGTGATACATCCAGCATGAAACAGGGCTGGCTCTGTAGATGTGATACATCCAGCCTGAAACAGGGCTGGCTCTGTAGATGTGATACATCCAGCATGAAATAGGGTTGTCTATGTAGATGTGATACATCCAGCATGAAACAGGGATGGCTCTGTAGATGTGATACATCCAGCATGAAACAGGGATGGCTCTGTAGATGTGATACATCCAGCATGAAACAGGGTTGGCTCTGTAGATGTGATACATCTAGCATGAAACAGGGCTAGCTCTGTAGATGTGATACATCCAGCATGAAACAGGGATGGCTATGTAGATGTGATACATCCAGCATGAAACAGGGATGGCTCTGTAGATGTGATACATCCAGCATGAAACAGGGTTGGCTCTGTAGATGTGATACATCTAGCATGAAACAGGCCTGGCTCTGTAGACGTGACACATCCAGTATGAAAGAGGACTGGCTCTGTGGTGGTAAATCCTAGATCTGATCTAGGTCACATCCAGTATGAAAAAGGACTGGCACTGTGGTTGGGATTAGATCGTCCCTAGACATGAGACTTGTCTTAAAGATATAAGGATTGATCATCCTGGAACTTGATATGGATTGTATCATCCATGGACCTATGTCCTAAAGAGAGAAGGATTGATCATCCTGTAATATGATCGTGTGATGACGATGCTGATAGTGTGATGTCGATGCTTATGATCGTGTGATGATGATGCTGATCATGTGATGGCGATGTTGATTATCGTGTGATGATGATGCTGATGATCGTGTGATGACGATGCTGATCATGTGATGTCGATGTTGATGATCGTGTGATGACGATGCTGATCATGTGATGGCGATGCTGATGATCGTGTGATGACGATGCTGATGATCGTGTGATGACGATGCTGATGATCGTGTGATGACAATGCTGATGACGATGTTGTTGATCGTATGATGACGATGCTGATATTCGTATGATGACGATGTTGATGATCGTGTGATGACGATGCTGATGATCGTGTGATGACGATGCTGACGATCATGAGGATTCAGATATTGATGTTGCTGTAGCTGTTTGAGTACTGCAGAAGATAAAGACTCAGTACTGAAGATGTTGATGTTCCAGTATTGAATATGTTCCAGTAACTGGTTGAGTTACTGATGATGTTGAGAAAGATTCCAACGATTTATAGATGTATCATGTATGATGTATGACTCGTTTCTCCTGCGGATGTTGTTATAATATCCTTCTCGTTAAGGGGGAGTGTTGAATATTGTAACTTCTAAGAATATTATATTTGTATATTATTTATTCCGGAGATGTTCCATACCTCCGATGTGATTATACTATGAATCCGGAGATGTTTATTCTTCCGAATTGGTTGTGGTAACTAGGGTTATTAGACCCACCATGTGGGGGTCGGCCCAGTCAGTTATAATAGGGTATTTAACCTAATGGTTGAATACGAGCCTACATGTACTTGTGTAAAATACATGTCAGTGTAGCGTATAAATAGAGGAGGTATGTTCCTCATTTGATACTCTCACACACTTGAGAGAGGCGCACTTGTGGATCAGAGGTCTGCTATGGTGGAGGAGGAGATCATGTCTTTGGTTTGCATATTTGTATATTGCTGGTCATCTATATTGAGGAAGCTTTACTGGGTTTTCTACCCCATGAGGGTTTCCCAGGATAAATCTGTGTCTCTTGTGTTTATGCTATGCTTGTTGTTTCTTCAGTGATCCTGTATATGCTATTATTGTGAAATGGAATGTAATGCTGCTATTTTCTGTCTTCGCATATTAAATTTTAACATTTTTGAATATGTCTTCGGGTGAAAACGTGAAGGTGGGTAACACTTTCGTGAGAAATCAGTGCAAAATCGTCTTAGCGGAAGTTATTCGGCCGAATAAAAATCATTGTTCGGCCGAATCATTGAAATTATTCGGCCGAATAATTTTGAGGTTATTCGGCCGAATAACCACAAACAGTTCTCCGTCCCGTTTAACGGAGACTCTTGAAATTTGTGCAAACGGTTGCCGGACGGAAAAAAATTTCGGGCAATAGTTTATTCGGCCGAACGATTGTTCGGCCGAATAATTGTTCGGCCGAATAATTATTCGGCCGAATAATTGTTCGGCCGAATAATTATTCGGCGGAATAATTGTTCGGCCGAACCATTATTCGGCCGAACAAGTTTTCTGCATAAAAAGACAGCATCGGCTGCCATTTGGCATTCCCTGTTGGAATTGTTTGGACCCCGCATGGGCCCGCAGTAGTCTGTTGCTACCCTGCCGACGCACCATCCCGCTGCTCGCCACCCCGCTGCTCGCCGCCCTGCTTGTGTACCACGGCTCGCTCTTTCTCCGCGACTCGCGTCTACTCTATTTCTGCTGTCGCTCGTCGGCTCTTAAGTTTCGCCGGGGTGTGATTTGCGCTTGCTCTGTTCTTTGGAAGCAGCGAGTCGGTTGGTTTGTTGTTTTTTCTGCTGGCGCTCGTCGGCTTTAACGTTTCGTCGGGGTGTGATTTGCGCTAGCTGCTGCTTGTTGGAGGTAGCGTGTAGGTTGGTCTGTTGTTGTTGGCAGGTGTGTCTTGGTGGGTTGCTGCTTTGATGGTGTTGCGGTTTTATCTGAACGGTTGAAGGTGCGTTTTCGCTTTGGTTTTGACGTAATGATTCTATTTGTGTATGTTATAGGGCTTATTTCATGACGTTAGTTGTTGTTTGTGAAGGAAATAGGTGTTGTTTGGAGCGTTGCTGGATTGAATAGAGGTGGCGTTGGGATCGACGATTCTTCACTGCATTTTTATATACAGGTATGCATCGTTACATAAACTTTGTTTTTATGTTGTTGGCAGTCTTAGAATTAAAAAAATCTGTAATGGGTCTTAATATTGGAAGGTTAAATGTTTTAAAATGCAATTTTTATTTTAGAGAATCAGTTTTATGTCCATGAACTCTGTTTATGAACAGTTCACGAACAGAGTTCTGTTCGTGAACTCTGTTCATGAACTCTGTTCATGAACAGAGTTCTGTTCGTGAACTCTGTTCATGAACAGAACTCTGTTCGTGAACTCTGTTCATGAACAGAACTCTGTTCATGAACAGAACTCCATTACTTATAGGTTAGATATGAACTGTTATAATATAGCTCATAATTTGTCTTATAGAAGCTGTAATCACAACTGTTTAGTAAACATTATCATTGTTGATTATTGGTTATAGATAGTAGTAAACCCAATGCAGTTGAAGCTTACGTACATGTTGCCCTGTATATAAATTCCACAATGATTGCAGTCTAATCATACGATGTACAGAAAATATAAGGATAGCTTTACAATTATTATAGCTTGGTTAGCTTTACTATGAATACTATAATGCTTTGATTAGGATTTATATGTGATTTCAGATAAGGGTATTAGTACTACATGATTATTCATGCTTATGAGTGCTTGATAGAAACTATGAGCTATGATAGGTCCAAGAATATGAGTAATACAATAGTACTAGCTATGATTAGGTAATGATCTTTAGCTGTAATAATGTTGTTATCATTGCTCAAAGGGTATTGGTTCTCTGATTGACGTAAGCTTTTAGATAATAGAGATGAACTAACCCCATTAAAGTAGGCAGTCCTTTCGATTCATTCTAATCACATGCATTCAAAAATGAATCTCCTCCTGCTACTTGGAATTGGGTATCTGTATAATATCATGAAAACTATGGACTTACTACTACTCCATCAACCATGAATGTTCATTTGCTATCATAGAAGTTCTGTTCATGAACAGAGTTCTGTTCATGAACAGAGTTCTGTTCATGATATGCTATGAAATTATAGGCGGTAGTTATGCTATGAAGTAAGGTTTTGAAATATATAAAATGAGAATTAAACATCATAACATGTAGCTGTCTTATTTTTATGAAATGTAACTCCATTGCTTCTTTATATATATGGATATTTAAACCCTAATCCCTGACGAGTTTCATATTAAGTTTTCCAAATTCTCAAAGAAGTGATGATAAAGGATATACTAAACAACTTTATAAATGATCAACATGTGGTGTTACTATGTTAAGTCAGGTACAAGAATGTCAATTGAGTTCATGAACAGAGTTAACGTAGAAAGTCACTTAAAAATTCAATATTGTAAGTTATTAAGTATTTTTTTTATAAAAATTAAGGAATGTTTGTTTATTGAGATATAGAATGAAAACATAAGTGATAGTTTAAAAATTAGGAAGGTGATTGAACTATTACAATATGGGATGATTATTGATGTCATGTTTATGCTGCAATAGTGTTCTTAGAGTTAGGAGAGGAACTTACAAAAGAAAATAAGTTATAATATTTTAGGTGGCTCTACATTTTTTACGCAGATCTTTAAGAGATATGTTTTTAATTTTGTAGAATGAACATGTACAACTTCAATGTTTGTAAATTGTTTTATCATAGATGTTAACTAGAAGTTTCTTAATAAGGGTATATTTATGTTATACTATTTGAGGAAGCTCTACATTTTGTATGCAAATCTTTAATAGATATGTTTTGAGTTTGTAGAGTTAACATGTACAACTTCAATGTGTGTAAATTGTATTATCATAAATATAAGTTAGAATTCTTTTAATAAGAATACATATATGTTTAGTGAGATGTTCGTTTGTTGACATATATAATTCAAACATATTTGTTGGATTAAAAGTTTTTAAGGTTATTATACTACTTCAATTAATTGTGTTTGATAATGAAATGATTATTAGATATGTCCTTTATGTTGCAATATTAGGGAGGGTAAGGAATTTTAGTTAATTAATTAGAGTTAGGAGGGGGACTTAAATTTTGTTGGAGTTTTTAATCAAATATTGGCTTGATGCTTGTAGTGGTAGTTATGTACATTTTCAATATGTTAATGTTTGTGTAAATTTAGAAGTTATATCAAATGGAAAGAGAGTCTTCGAAGGGAAAGCGTAGGAGGTCATCACAATCCTCAGGAATTGGTGTTCCAATTGGTAGTCGAAGGTTGTCGAATTCACCGCGGGGTTCAGGTTTATTGCATGGGTCCCAGTCGTTTGATCACCAACAAGTTCGAGGGGGTACAAATGATTCTCCTTTGTCTTCTATGGGAGAGCATCGATCCCAACGTTCTGTTGGTATGAACATTAATGTTTAATAATGTATAATTTGTATTTTTTTGTGTTTTGAATTTATGGAAAAAGTTAATTTTTGACTACGGCTATATTTGAAGCAGAGCGATATTCAGAAGATGTGCGTAATTCTATGGAGCGAGGGGAAGATCAAGATAGGAATACAGATGATGGAATAGGTGTGGGTGGAGAGCAGGGTCCTGAAGTTCCTCCTAGAGCTAGGATGACATATGTTCCACTAGCTGAGGGGTGTACACCCATATCAACTTATCCATCTGATTTACCTAATGAGCTTCCATGGCGAGGTGTTGTGCAACAAACTATTCTTGAAAGTTGTAAATCCCACTATGACAGGTTGAACAATGATCTTTGTTCTTTGGATCTCCCTCCAGAGAGTCGACAAAGTCTAGAGATTGCTTTGGCATCTTTGCAAAAATTCATTGATGCATACGATGAACTTGGACCAACTACAAATAGTTTTGTTCATTTGATGCGGATGCGAAAGGACCAAGTTATGGGTCCAGATAAGTGGGAGGTTGTGAAGGAGAGAGTCAGTAGAGAACAAGCTAATTCAATGTTCAATTTCAAAGAAGGCCTTAAGCGAAAAATGTTGAAAGTGCAATATTTCAGGCATCCTCAAATTGCACATTTAATATATGATCGATTTCTTGCAGCTTATGGTCGATTGCCTTGGAACGATGAGGTTCCTAATTATTTTGCTAGATTTTTTTATGCGGAGTTTTTTTTAGGTATGAAGCCTAACTATACTGATGTTCCCTCTGACTTTTATGGAGCTGGAAAGGGTAGAATATATAATCGAAAAGGTGCTCTTAGAGACCCTGCCACTATACAACCTCCACCTGAGATATCTCGTCCACCAAGGGTTGTGGCTTTAAGATCAGAGATGGAGACAACATCTCAACTAGGGACAATTGGAAGGGAATCAGTAGGTGATGGTTTAGCTTCAGCTCTTGCAGGAGTAGAAGTTGGTTTGGGGCGAGAGAAGGCTCGCGCTATTCTTCGTCAGAGTTTTGTCTACAAGACGAATGACGAGGTAGATGCATTGAGCATTGATGATCTTAGGGCTTATGCTAAGTCTTGTCGAGATATAGCTTCAAATGTGTTATCCAATGACACATCGAGCATGGGAGAGGTTTGTTGATTATGCTATGACAATCTCTTTGATTTTTTTTAATCATTTTGAATTGAATTTTTTGCTACATGGGAATAAATATATTAAGCAAATGTATTTTGTCTGCAGTTTACGTCAATGTTAAATGCAAATAATTTTCGAGTCTCCAGTAGTCAAAATCGAGAGCATCCTAGTCAAAATGAAGAGCGCTTAGGAGAGGTATTTTAATTATAATATTTATGATTGAACATGATATTTTTTATGTTTGCTTGAATTTTAATAAATATCAATGTATCTTATTGTTAATTTGACTTATTTATGCAGGTTTCATTAGATTCCAACTTTTTAGATGATTTACCATCTCTTGTGAGCTAATGATTTTAATTTTTTTGTTTTGGTTTTAAGTTAATTGCTTAATTTATTATTTGGATCTACTATGTTTTATTTATTAACAAAATTTAAATTTTAGGGAAGAGACCATTTAGAAATTGGGGGCGAAGATGTGGGGTCTCTAATGAATGCAGATATTGCCACTGAGGTAATTTTGTTGAATTAGAAATGATCTTTGATATATAAGTTTAATGTTTTATATTTTTTTGATTTATTTGAAAATTGTTTTTGTACATGTTGCAGCTTGGCTCTTTGAGGTCCTTTGGAGCTAAAGGAAAGTCTCTAGGGGAAAAAAGTGGTGGACATGCATCCAAAGAATTTGATGTATGATTTTTTTAATAATTGAATTGTTTTGTAGATGAGTTTAATATCTTAATATTTTGAATTTAGTTTAAAATTGTTTAAATAATTTATGATCTAAATTTATAATTTGTTTTTTTGTGTATTGTAGGTGGAGTTGAGTCCCAGGGAAGGTCCTAGTGGAAAATAGTGGAAAGATATTGGTCTAGATGGATAGTGGTTCAGACTTTATTGTTTTTGTTGATATATATATTTTGTAGTTGTTTTGAACATGGAGGGTATTTATTTTTTGATTATATATACATGTACATTGAATTCACATGTTCATCAACTTTTTTTTGGATTATATACATGAGTACATGTCTATTATTTCTCATTTGGTAAATGTTTAGAATATGTTTTGCATGAATGTTTAAAGTGTTTTGATAATATTCATAATATGTTTTGCATGAATGTTTAAAATGTTTTTATAGGTGTAATCCAAGGTTAGGAAATGTTGAATGATGAGAATGAATGTTATGAAGTTAGAAAATGTTGAATGATGAGAATGAGTGTTATGACTTGTTAGAAAATGTTGAATGATGAGAATGAATGTTGAATGTTAGGAATGTCTAAAATGTTATTCCAAGTTGGGAAATGTTCAATGTTGAGAATGAATGTTATGTTAAGAATCAATGTTGAGAAAAAATGAATGGGAGGTGTTAGAGAAAAAAGAATGTAGGGAAAGAATGAATGGGAGGTGTTATGGAAGAAGGAATGTTTTTATAGGTGTAATCCAAGGTTAGGAAATGTTGAATGATGAGAATGAATGTTATGACTTGCTAGAAAATGTTGAATGATGAGAATGAGTGTTATGACTTGTTAGAAAATGTTGAATGATGAGAATGAATGTTGAATGTTAGGAATGTCTAAAATGTTATTCTAAGTTGGGAAATGTTCAATGTTGAGAATGAATGTTATGGTAAGAATCAATGTTGAGAATATATGTTAAAAATTTTGATAGAAACATGGATGAATTAGGAAGTTTAAAAGCAAATATATGTTAAGATCAAATTTTGATATAATGGATTTTTAATTAATTTAATTTTTATTTTCAATTTTCAGGTATATTTGATGCGGCTGAAATCATGGCAAATGGGGGTAACGGTTTTTTGTTTTTTAATCATAAGCGAAGGTTCCAGGATTGTGAAGTTTGTGCTAGATTAGAGCAATGATTTTAAACAACAATTTGACGGATTTTCGTTCATTTGTTGTAAATAATCATTTCTCTAATTTAGCATAAGCTTCACAATCCTGGAATCCTTGCTTGTGATTAAAAATCAAATGATCGTTATCTCCATTTGCCATGATTTCAGTTATGTGAATTTGCATAAGCGATATTTTAAATTAAAGATATGGGATGGAGAACTTGGTGACAATTTTAAGACATCTATTTAAGATCATATTTATGGTGAAGTATGTATTAAAAAAACATGTTCGATGTAATTAAAATAATACAAAATTTAATATGTCTTTTTGTGATTTTTCGTTAGTATTAATCAACCAAAAGTAAAAATTCGGGGCGGAGTGGGGATAGCCACATCCGTTATCTCATCCCTTAGTGGTCTAATAGACATATGGGGACCCGAATAAAGTACTTTTGAATTTTCAAATTATATTTGAATTCATTTTTAAGCATGTTAGTTGTCATTCATTATTAAGTACAACCATTTAAGCTTTTATGTTAGTTGTCATTCAAGAAAATATTCATAAAATCTCAATGAAAAAATAAAATCTCAATGAAAAAATATACTGTGCACAACAATTTTGATAATTGGACAAAAAATATATTGCACACAACAATTGACATGGACAAAAATATAGATCAATTTATTTTTGATATGTAGTTAAAAACATCGCAATGGAATACCATCTTCAACTATCCGTTCATGGTCACATATGGATAGTTTCCATTTTTTGGTTTTTAATTGTTTTTTTGATGGAACTTGTATCAATTTTATTCGAGATGCACATACTAAATGACTATATTGACAACATATAACATCGGGCTCATAATCTTGAAAGTAGACATAATTTTTAGTCATCTGTGTCTGTTGAAAAAAGTAGCCTTTTAAAATGATGGATCCTCTTTCGTATGTAAATCCGTTGTCGTTGTAGTCCTCCAATAACTTCATTTTTCCTTCAGTGCATCGCATCAAATAATATTTGACATTTTCGTTGTTGTCTACAGGTGCAATCACAGCGAAAACATCTCCTGTGCAAGTTATGATTGGTGTTAGTGTATTTAAATGAATTAAATTGACTACTTATGGCGATGGATTAGAATTAACAATTGATTAAAAAGTCAAAAACAAGTTTATTACCTTCTCTTACGAGATCTGAAATTCTATCGCCATCAGACGATATTGCTATTTCTTCTGATTCTAATTCTTCAACACTTGCTAGAGGCATTTTTCCTTTTGGATTAATCTCTGTGTGTCTCCAAGCTTTTACGTAGTTGTTTGTTATGTTTTCACAAACTTCTGTAGACTCGACATTTTCAATGCAAATATGACAAAAGCATGATTGCTTTCTACTGTCAAATCCAAACACGTTGTGAAATGATTTTGTTTGAATAGAGTGAAGATCTCTAGTTCCATGTATGGTGCTAGCGTCATATGGTATTGATCTATTTATATCTTGGATCCCAACAAGCCAAAAAAACCTACACAATAAATAGTGTACATGTGTACTTAAATGTTAGTATATACATTTTTTTAAATTTTAAGAAATAATATAAATTAAAAAAATAGTGGACATACCTGCGCACGTCTTTTGATTGTTGATTATAATCATGGATTAGATTTAATTGACACCATTGGACAACCTCTGCAGCTGAATGAAATCGTGCTGAAGAATAGTTCATTTGCCATCTTCGAAGTGCTCTTTTCACGCATGCTCCTGCACCATCATGCTCACCTTTTCCATGCCCAGTTTCAAAGAAATTCCAGCGATGTTTAATGTTCAGCGCTTTATGAAGTCGACATAACCAAAAAAATGATCGGGAAGATTTAAATTGACCCGCACATCCATCAGACCATATCCAATGCTCTTTGAATTTGACTTCGCGTTTTTTCAGTGATTCATAGAAAATATTTTCTATACAATGTTGGACAAAATGTGTGTCGTGTGTACGATCATCGCTGATATAGAAGTGATATTCTTTAATCACATCTCGATTGTCACATGTGCTTTCGATGCCATCGACATCCTGTTGAGAATGTCTATATACGACATGGACAAATATCGAAACTTGGTCAGAGTGATAGTATTCACTCTGTATTTCTTTTTGTGCAGCAAATGTATAGTTTTCAGCAAAATCAACCACCGACAAAATTGTTCCGGGTGGAAAAATTTCACGAGACTGTTTGAATTGAAGATCTTTCCATCGTGCTCTATCTGAATGCTGGGTGTATTTATAAATTTCGCTTTCAAATTTTTTGAGAAAATCTGTGACGCATATCTTGTCTTCTAGCAAATCAATTCTTTTGGAATGTGAATCACTAGAACTTGTACTATAGTTGATGTATTCGTATCTCTTCCAATCAACATTTACATTTGACAACGATTGATCATTGTCGATAGGGTATTTATTGTGGAATAACACCAAATTTCCACAATGATGACAATGTTTTCCATTGACACATTTCTTTGAATAAAATACTTCATCGTGATTTCTCTCACATAAAATTTGAGATATGAATTCACGTATCGTTGGCGGAGGTGGTGAATTTGTCCAAAACATTTTACCAAATTCAAGAAACGTATCATAATATAACTGAAATTGCACATGATAACGGCAACAACATGTATCACGTATAGTTATAGGTCGAACATACCATGGTTTTTGTTGCACAAATGTAGTGATTGATATATTAATTCCACGATGATCTTCCTTGAATTTATTGAACAATTGTACTTGTGTCATGTCCATTATATGTTTTGGTTGGCTTTCATATACATTTCGTGATATTCTTTTGCATATCACATCTCTTGCATTTGGTGAAACTCGAGCATGTTCCAACCAATATTCTCGTACAATATCTTTAACCCCTGCTCCTAATCTATCTTTGTAAGGTTGTCTACAAATAATTGCACAACAAGCAAGTTCATTATTTTCATCTATTTGCATTCTGAATTTGCTATGTTTGTATAATGTTTTTCTTGATGTTCCAACTGCTTTTGCTAGTTCTGTTGTCAAACGCTTTTGTTTAGTACTAGCTGAAAGAATTGCTGTATGAATTGCTTTACGTGCAGCACTGATATCTTTCTTCCTGGATTTTCCAAATTTTTTTATTGCATCGCCTATATTTTCCATCACATTTTGTTTCAATTTCGACTCTTTTGTTACTTTGTGAATACCCAATAACGATGTAGCACCTTCTAATTTCTTGGACACTAATAAACATCTCAAAATTTGTGCTTGTCCTGCTATTGAGTAATCTTTGAGAACTTCATCATAAAATTTTGTAGCACGATATCGTGCAACATGTATTGGTAGTTTTTCTCCATATTTGTCGCAATCAATGTCTTCTAACATTTCATCATCAATAGTAAAAGTACCTATACATCAAATTAAATTAAATTTAACATATATCAAAAAATAAAATTCATTATAAAAAAATGAATTTGGAAAATATATGATATATACATACCAGGTTCAATTTCTGGATTTTGAACTTGATCTTCAATATTGATTTCATCGACATTAGCATGTAAATCACTATTTACATCTTCTACAATGTTCTTTTCAACTTCAATTTGTTCTTCTTGTACTCTATTTTCAATTTCCATTTCTTCAACATTGTCATGTAAATCTGTATTTATATCTTCAATAGTTCTCTCTTCCGTTTCAGCAACCCTTTGTTTTTTGGCAATATATCTGAGTTTTTGTTTCTCTCTATTATCATCATCATCACGTTTACGATCAACTTTTCTTTTACGATTTCTCTTATTGCCCATGGTTGTTTAATCTATAGACGATAAATTAAAGAATCATGTTACTTTATAGTAAAAACAAATAAATTAAGATTTAAAAACATTTACGGAATTTATAAAAACATGAACTGAAATTTACTTTACCTTTTAAAAATTTTGTAAGAGTCTTTTGAAGAAGATTTCTTTGGAATTAACTTTCCTTTGAAAAAATTCTCTGAACAAAAATCTTCTTTGGAAAATAATAAACACACCTTGTGCCAAGGAATAAAATAAAACACCTTGTAAATAAATCTTTGTTGTAAAATTCATTCCAAGAATACTTTTTTGAAAAGATATCTACGAAAAAAACCACTAGAAAAAAATACTTTCAATAAAAACTTATTTATAAATATATCTGGGAAAAAATCATTGTAAAAAAACAACTCTTTGAAAAAAACCCAATTTCAAAGAAATAAGAAGTACAAAATTACCTTGTAAAAAATCCTTTGCAAAATAAGATAACTATTTGAAAAAACTCCTTTCAAATAAATAAGAAGTGCAAAACTTCTTTGGAAAAAAATCATTTGCAAAATACCTTAGCAAAACAACTATTTGAAAAAACCTCTTTCAATTAAATAAAAAGTGCAAAGCTACTTTGAAAAAAAAACATCCTTGCAAAGAACCTCCTTGCAAACATGTCTAAGAAAAGAAATATTTTGAAAAAACTCCTTGCAAATATCCCTTAAAAAAAACACTTTCAATGTGTTTTGGAAAAAAGAAGAAGAAACATACTTTGTAAAAATCTCTTTTTCAAAAAAATGTTTTCTTTGCAAATATACAACAAGAAAATAAATATTTGGAAAAAACTTCTTGCAAATATGCCTTAGAAAAAAAATTTCTTCAATGTGCCTTTGGAAAAAAGAAGAAACATACCTTGTAAAAACCTCCTTTTGCAAAAAATGTCTTCTTTGTAAAAATGCAATAAAAAAGAGATATGTTGGAAAAACTCCTTCAATGTGCCTTTTGTAAAAAAGAAGAAGACATAGTTTGTAAAAACCTCCTTTTGCAAAAAATGTCTTCTTTGTAAAAATGCAATAAGAAAAAAGATAGTTTGGAAAAACTCCTTGCAAATATGCCTTGGAAAAAAAAACTCCTTCAATGTGCCTTTTGTAAAGAAGAAGAAGAAACATAGCTTGTAAAAACCTCATTTTGCAAAAAATGTCTTCTTTGTAAAAATGCAACAAGAAAAGAGATAGTTTGGAAAAACTCCTTGTAAATATGCCTTAGAAAAAAAAACTCCTTCAATGTGCCTTTTGTAGAGAAGAAGAAGAAACATACCTTGTAAAAACCTCCTTTTGCAAAAATTATATCCTCATTCCGAAATTAGTTTGACAAAAAAATGCGAAGTTCAAACATGCGAAAATAATGAATTAACTTTATGTTTATTTATATGAGTATAAATTTTTATTTTTATTTTTTTTCCGGCCGACGAAATTTTTTTCCGTTTAGTTATTCGGCCGAATAACCTTCGCTATAAGTTACGACGCCGTTACGGAAAACAGTTATTCGGCCGAATAATTATTCGGCCGAATAATTATTCGGCCGAATAATTACTTCGGCCGAATAATCTCTGAAACATGACCGATTCAGATCTCTGCAAAATTTTCAGGTTTCTCCATTTTCGGAAGGAGAAAACCACCTCTTACACAACAAAACGAATGTCGGACTTCATACCAGTAGATTCATTATTGAATCTACTTTACGAGGGTATAAATTTTGTTGTATATAGATAAGAACTGATATTTTTTAAGTTTTATATTTGTAACATGTGTCGAGTTATGATTCAGCTCTTTAAAAAAACAGCGAAAAGAAAAATCCATAACTTTGTAAATACAACACCAAAAAAATCGAAGAAAATGTGGGTCGATTCATTGACGTGTCTACTTCAAAAGGGTGGTCTTAGATTTTTTGATTTTATAGCGGGTTGAGAGAAAAGTGGTGCAACAAAAAGGTTGTTGAAAATCGACTGAGTTTCCCCATGGATCGACTTTAAAAAAATATAATAATTAGTATAGAGGTCCATTGGATGCAAACTTATAGTCACGCGTTAGTACATTGTGTGTAGATTGTCGTAGCATTTTCAGTTTTTGCAAAACACAAGTCTAACAACGATTTTAGTGGTGCAACAAATCATAACTCTTTTGTAGTCTTTTCATTTTATAAGAACACACTGTCAAACATTTGCGAAATCGACATATCAAATCTTAATAAAAAAAATTGAAAAAATTATGAGTAGAAAGCTAACATAATTCTACAAAAGTTTTCTTTTTACGGCAAAGTGAAATTTTAAATAAAAATATCACTTTTGTTCGCCCGAAGTTGGAAGACATGAAAAAAACAGAATTATTTTCTCACGAGACCCCCCAAAATAGACACCCATCTTCATTTTTTCACCCCTTCATCCTTTATTCTAACTTGATGATATCCAGACCTTAAATCAATTTTAGTGAATATCTCTACTTCGCGTACCTGATCAAATAGATCGTCAATGCGGGGCAAGGGATATCGATTTTTAATTGTCATTTTATTAAGTTGATGGTAATCTATGCACAGTCGCATGGTACCATCCTTCTTTTTAAAAAAGATAATTGGTGCTCCCTAAGGAGACACACTTGGATTTATGTAATTCTTATCTATTAATTCTTTTAGCTGCGATTTTAGTTCATTTAAATCCAGAATATTCATTCTGTAAGGATCCTTTGAGTTTGGTAGCGCTCCCGGTACTAACTCAATGGTGAAATCAAGTTCTCTTTTCGGAGGTAGTCCTGGAATTTCTTTCGGGAATACGTCAGAAAAGTCCCTAAGAATAGGTATGTCTTCTAGTTTCATCTTATCTTCTTTATATGAACATTCGTCATTAATAACATTCACAGCAAACATTTTACAGCCCTTTCTTACAGTTCTCTTTACTTGTAAAGTAGAAATTTGTCTTACTGATGTTTTCCTAGGAATTCCTTTTATTGTTTCAGTATTACCTTCACTATTCAAACAAGTTAATTATTTTTCATAACAGTTGAGTACTAATCTATGTTGTTCAATCCAATCCATGCCATTTAACACATCATATGACCCTAATGGCAAAACATTCAAATTAACTTGTGTTTTCAGCTAACTCATAAGTACATCAAAACCTTTGACAAATTTTGTAACCTTTCTTTTAGTGTCTGTTGCTAGTTGAACTAACCATGAATTATCAAAATTTTCTTCCTTTAACTTGCAACTTTTCACTAAGTCAGGTGAAATGTAACTCAAACTTGCACCTGGATATATTAAAATTGAAATAGATTTGTTTTGTATCATACCTTCGATTTCGACCATAGACATTTGATGGTCTACTTGTCGATTTTTCAGCACTGCATTTATTTTGGGCATTTCTCTTGCTACATCACGAACTGTTGGCTCCACTTGTATGGTGTGAATGTTGTTGACTGTCTTTCTGTTGTGTGTATATTGAGCTCGAGTATGTGGTCCACCGCAGTCATAAAACTTCAAAGGTGGCCTCTGTTCAACATTTCTGGTGATGTTATTATTGTTGATGTTATTATTATTAGGCACATTCCTTGCGGCAGTAAAATTCTGTGGTGCATTAAGTCTGTAATTATTATTATTATTATGAAAAATTATGTTATTGAAATTTTTATTATTTCCATAATTCTTAAAATTAAAAGTCTTCTTTTTATGCTCATAATTACTTGATTTATTATTCCTCCAACTCGATACACCTTGTCTTCTCTTATTATGTTCAAAATAGAAATTAGTTTTCCTCATGGCTTCTTCAAGAGTTGAAGGGTTATTGTACTCAATTCTATCCTTTATGTGGAAGGGTAAACAACTTAGAAACCTTTGTATTTTAGGTTTTTCTTCAGCTAGGTAAGGTACATACTGTAACAAGCTGAGAAATTTGCTGCATAACTCCTTCATGGTCATTGAACCCATCTTTAAATCATAAAATTCTTTTGACTTATCTTCGTAGTACTGTTCGGATAAAAACTTTTTCTTAAACATGTTCTTAAATGTACTCCATTTTATGTCTTTGTCCTTAATATTTTTAATTCTTTTGATATCTTGCCACCAAATTCTGCCCTTCTGTTCAAATTGTATATGGCCATCTTAGCTTTTAATTGAGATGAGTAGTTATAAATCTGGAAATACTTCTTCATTCCGAATAGCCATGCTTCAGCTACCTCTCTCTTTTCATTTTCGCCATTAAAAGTTGGAGGTTTTATATTTTTAAACTCTCCTGAAATTTGTTCATAATTTTTACATATTTTCTTAGGACCATAGTCACTATCACTGCTGTCCTGATCAAAATTATATTTTCTGCGATAATTTTTGTCATCAGATTCAGAAGAAGAAGAGTTACTTTTAGTTTTATAGTATTTAGCTTTCTTATCTCTGTGTTTGTAGGACATTGTTCTAGATTCAGTTTTTACTTCTGTTCTCTTATCTTCTTCATCTTGATGGTACTTTTCTAGCATAATTTGATTTAATTCCTCTTGTGCTCTTAAGATTCTTTCATTGTCTTCCTTAACACTTCTTATTTCAATTTTTAAATCCTTAACAGCACGCAACAATTCAGATGATTGATCATTAAGTTCTATGTAGATTTGTTCATTAATATTTTCTTGTTCATTATTATTGCGTTGATTATGAGGAGATCTTTCCTCTACTGATTCTTCTGGTATGTCCATACCTGCAGTTAAATGTCAAGATTGTTCTGTACATAAAAAAAATTAAAATAAAAAATAGTAACATAAACTTTCTGGTTTTCATTTCCTGTTTTGCGCGCGTCAGCCTATTTCAGGCCTAGAGTTTGAACCATGATCTAATACCACATGTAATATCCCGAAAATTCATAAAAAATTAAAATTTTTCTAAGAAGGCATTTAAGGCTAAACTTGATGTGCGGAAGTAAAATAAATGTCAATCTGCTTAACTAATGAACTATTATTGATAACCCTACTTCATAATTTTTGAAACATGTTACGACAATATTTTGCTTATGCTAAACTCTAGAATTATGTGATGTATTTATGTTCACTTACGATACAGTTTTCTTTGAATGTGCTGACTATTTTATTTTTGTTGATGATGAAGGGGTCCTATGGGGTAAACCGAGGCTTACTTAGCTCTGTAGCTAAAGCATTTGAATCTTGATGTTGTAGAACCCAGGTAAGAGCGATAAATTCAATTTATCCTATAGTAATGTTCTACATTCCGAAATTGTATTATGAAACTGTAGAAAAGGATTATCTTCCCTTCGTCAAGTCAGGTATCTTAGTGAACTTCGTGTAAACGTCGTCCTGGTTGGTTTTAATTTAATTATAGTTTGAAGACCTATGTCTGCAATTTAATACAGAACTATGAGAACCTTCTCATGAAATCCATTTTAAGGAAAGTTGACCTTGCAATTCATAACATAAGTCTTAACCAACACTATGCAGATGTCACTGTAATGTTCAATGATTTGTCTAGCTTATTTATTCAATATTCAATGGTCAAGAATTAAGCATCATCTTACTATATGTGATAACTCCTCTATGCCATGGGAGTTGTTTAGTGATGTATTTATATTGTGGTTCTTTTAATATGCACAATGATTTTGTTTTGTTTGACGATACTTATATTGTTAAAAGTATGCATTTTGTGAAACATAAACTATATGCAATTACCATGCATTTCCTTCATGCGTAAACTATATGCAAATACTATGCATTTCCTACATGCTTAAACTATATGCAAATACTATGCATTTCCTACATGCGTAAACTATATGCAAAGGTCCAAGGTATGAAACAATATGAAATATGAACATCATGTGAAACTTTAAACATAAATTCGATGCTTAGTTGATGCAACGCAAAGGTTGTAAACTATGGACTTACAATATTATGTGTTATGATAGGTTGCAACCATAAGCTTCATGCCAAAATTCCGATAAGGACAAGGTATTAATGTCTTAGTGGTTATATGCTGGCAGGCATTCGTATCCAGTCTTAGCATTAAACTCTACTATCTACTACATTCGTGGGAGATCTCGGTGGCTGCTATCGTGGCAAATGTCACGTGAAGATGTTGTAAATATACTGCTAACGTTGTCGAGTTGTGCAAGGATTTACCCTAGAATTTTACTAAGATGGATTCCATGGTGGAAGTGGTAATTAAAGTGGTCTTAAATGGATTTATTCCTTGTAATATGATGTGCATTGTTGGCAAGGTATCCACCGTTGATCTTGTGATGCTCTTGGGTTTTGGACTAAACCCTAGTTTTCCACTATGTCTCGTCAAGGTTGTTTCTTCGCCATTCATTTTGCAGTGGTTGGAGTGTTGGAGAGGCCGACAGGCCTGCGAGGTTATAGGGTTTGTTAACAAGGTGTGAGGGCACCTCCCATGTTTCAAACCGTGACCTATAGGGGGATTACAGTCATTAGTTACAATATGGACGAACCATGAAATGAGGGTTTTGCACAGGATTGAAGGTTTGAATGACTCAGGATTAACACCGGTCTAAAGGAATACTCAGTTTCGATCCATAGTTGCATTAAGAAGGTAAAGTCTCAGTTCCAGAATGTGGTTGTTGCCTATATTTTAATTTTGAATCTTTGTAATGCATCTTTTTAACCATTCAATGCTTTGATAGTAGGTAGATGTTGATGTATATGTAACTTCGGAATGTATTTCATCTGTATATTTTATATATATTTATTGTACCCTTATAAGAGATGTGTCATTCCTCTATAAGGAAGTGTTGTCATGTGGATTGACAAGTGTCGCAAGTGTGTGTACTTGCCGATGGGTTATTAGACCACCATGTGGGGTCGGCCCTGATTTATATATAATATAATGTGGATGTATCTAAGTAGACAAGTTGGCCCCATTAGGTCACTGGGCAAAAAGGTGAGTATAAATAGAGATAGGAGATCTCTATTTTACTCACTCGGAAAAGTAATTCACTATCTATCTGAAAGTGGCACACTAGTGAGGAGGAGGAGGATCATCTGCTAGGAGACTATCTCAGTGTTATTTGGTTGTATTTTGTTTCAGCCATTGCTCTCTCTATCTCTGAGGAAGTTGTGGGGTTTTTCACCTTAGGGTTTTCCCCACGGAAACTCTGTGTCTCTTGTCTCTATGCTTTTGATTCTTGTGATTCTTGTGATGCTTGTCATATTATGATTGTCATGCATTGATATACTGTAGATGTTATTCTCTCAGCAAAGATCCTATAGTATTGTGAATTAATACTCAAAATTTAACAGTAGACTCGTCTATAGGGTACTATGGTTGAAGCTAGAAGGAGATACTGCTTACACAAGCTGTAAGCCTCGGTGGTTTCCTGTAGGTTACTCTTGGCAATGTTGGTCGTTGTTTGGTGTTAGTCGATAACTGGGGTTTTTGTATCTGGCTGACAATTTAGCCATCGTTGTAATGTTTTGTAAGCCAAAAGGTGAATATAGAGAGGATGGTATCCTCGACCTATTTACAGTGTTTCACTGTAAAATTATTTGTTGAAATGTAATATCTATTGAGGGGTTTAACCCTCGATCGTTTTAATGAAGAGGAGAGGATTCTATAACTTGATGTTGTTTGTATTCATCATGTTTGACAACACTACTCCAGGACCTGTGTTAATATATATTAATGTTTAGCTTATGAAATTTTTGACATTGTTAATGGATGAGAGCCAAAGTCCATGCCTTGTTTTGTGCGCTCAATCCTTGAACTAGTTCCTTTTGTTCAAGAATTACTTTCACAGGTTTAAGAGGTCGAACTATGTGATGATACCCAGTCTCGTTTCTCTATAGTTTTGTCGAATGATGCTTTGATTATATTATTTTGTTGTTTGATGTCGAATGTATCCTTCATCTAAGTTGTCTTTATACAGGTTAATGAAAATACTGACCGTGTTAAACAATTCTTGAACATGGGCAAGGAAATTAGTGTTTAGACGGATCTAGGGTTCCGTATCTAACCTGTAGGAATGAGGAAGGAATCCTTAAATAGATGAACTTTGTTTTGTGCATTCTATGTAATTCATCAAGTATCGAATGTTTACTGAAAGTTATGATATATGTAGCCAGGGTTCTGCCAAATGGGACCTTCGTCCACAAGCAAAGTTGTTTGCTTGTCCAAAGATTTATAATATTAATGATGAGATGAATGTTACTGCCTAGTTTACTCAGTATGTTTGTATTGTTGGTTATTTTTCAATTCATGAATGTTGGTAACTGTCTGATGCTATAAATATACTATAGAATGTTTGAAAGCCTTATTAGGAAATTCGAATGGATAGTTACAATAGTAAGAGGCTATAGATATCTTTTGCAAAGGTTTAGAAAACATGGAAAAGTTAAACCCTATTTTAATTTGTTTCTGCAAAAGTAGACATAATAGAATGTCTGAATGATATGAATACTGTTATGTTAGTTTTTGCAGCATTTAAATTGCTTAAGAAATGAAGAAAGACTAAAGTGAAGAAATATAAGATTATGTGTATTTAGTATTTGTTGTAAGTAAATAGTTACTTTGTAACTAAACCCTAGGTTTATGTAGAAACCTAGAACTATTTGAGTTTTCTGATACTTCTTTTGTTATAAATGTGAAGTTATTCTAATGTCTGCATAATATATGTGCAACTATAATTTTCTAAGAGTATAAGATATTGTTAATTTGCAAAATATCATAGAAAAAGAAAACATAGTAGAGTTAGTCTACTCATTCATGATATTCACTACATATCATTTATCTATTTTAACCTCCCTTCCCTGTACTAGAGTACAGTACAGAAAACAGTACGTGGAAAAATGCAGGGAAGGCATTTATTCATTCATTACCTATACTTATTCAACATTATATAGATTCATAATCAGATCAGAAATTCAATCATTTTCTCTTGTAGGATGATAAATATCAATATTTAACTAATGAATACTAAATCAACAACTATAGAAAAAAAAATTATAACTACTTAAAAATGAAATAACAAGTAGAAGTTGCAACTATAGATAGGTTGGACAAACACCCAAGGAGGCATGTTCCTCCCAACCTTCTCCAGAAGAAGCAGCCAAACTACTTTCCTCCTTTGGACCTTCGAGCCTTTTTACTGAACCACTAGGTAGAAGACTCTGTGTAGAAGCAAGGCACTCAGGTTGTATAACCAGCAATCAATAGAGACTTGCCATACACCTCAATCTCTGAACTCAGCAGTAAATAGGGCAGACTTACGCCATGATTAAAAACCTAGTTTTTCCCCTCATCGAATCTCTTGTGTGCATACAGCAGAACCACAAGGTAAATTTCCTCGTCAGGAAAAGTGTTGAACCTCAGTCCAAATTCGATGGCTCTTAAAAAGATGCCTAGGTCTTTTTGGTGGTTAGTTTTCAATAAATGAGCCTTAATCTCCAGTTCCACAATCCAGGGAACTTGACCACACTTCAATGGAGTTGTCCCATACCAACAGCTAGTTACTTGATTCATGATGTTGTCACTTGTCCATTGCCTTCTACCACAGATTCCATTCCACCTAGTGGGTCAATAAACACTCTTTCAACAGTTCTCCATGGGTTAGTGTCTCCTATTTTAGTTATTTAAATAATAATATTGTGCAATTACAGTCATCCTTGGACACTTGTCCAAATATAAAAATTTACAATAAAAGTTAAGATAGTGTTTTCTTCAAACATAAAATGTTTTAGCAAAGGGGTATGTTACAAAGTTGCTATTCCTAATCAATTATTAGTAGATTGGCTTACTAAATCACTCTTACCCCCATTTCCCATGATGTTTCTATGGATGGGTCCATAACTAAGGAACAAGAAATGTGTTGGGCCTACAATTTAAATTTGATATATTCACAATAGGGCACCTTATATAACAGTATTCTACATGTTGCTTGACCATCAACTGATCCATCAAGACCTACACCTGTACCATAGGTCTATGGAATGGTTGGTTCTATATCCACTACTACTATGATCCATTTGAGTGGAAAACTTAATCAACATACAATTTCCAATTCTCCCACTTCTATTGCACATACGACCAAACTATCTTATTTTCCTGAGCAAACCTCCGATGTTAATTCGGTCCAATCTTCCCAACCAAAAAATTATCAACAATCTAGGGGTAAGAAGAAGAAAAACAAAGAAAATAACCCTTCTAATGAATTAGGAGCACAACAAGCCCCACCACCTAATGCTAGGGGAGATAAGAAGGAAAGGAAACCCAATTTTTCTTTCAATATTTGTGGAGGTGACCATATGACTCATTTATGTCCCCACTTGAAAGAGGTTAATGAATTTATAACTCATAACAAATATGCCCCACAACCTTCTTTTTTGGTGAATCCTTTCCCTCCTTAGCAACAACATCAACAAATGATCACTACAAATCCTCCTCCTCTTCAAGGGGGGAATGGATTTCATCCTTATCAAGGGGATGGGAAGCTATATGCTAATGTCTTTTTATTTGAAGAAACAATCGCCTTGACAACTCGTAATAGTACCTATGAGAAATATTAGACAAGCTATCCTAAAAAGTACTCATCCTCATCATCCCAACCTAATGAACCTATTCAAATAGAGAATCATGTTCTTGACACAATCGTGCTCCCTCCTAAGGGGGTACTTCGACGAGCGACACATAATACCAATGCTCATGCTACACACACTTAAAATATTATGGAAGCTTTAGCTCAGGTCCCTTGTTCCATATCTGCTCTTGAAGTGTTTCAAAGTTTTCCTATGCAACATAAGTCATTGTTGTTGGATATTGGAAGGATTGATCCTATTGAGTTGAGTTTGGTCATTTTTGACATGGAACATATCCAGCTAAGGCTCTCCCACCATATTTCTTTTCAAATTCAAGTAGTCTTACTTGGGAAGAATATCTTTTTCACTATTATTGATGAAGGAGCCTCTACTTGTGTCATGTCTATATCATGTTGGTGGGTGATAGTCTCTCTTGAGCTTATCTAGTCTTGCACAACACTAAAATCATTTTACGGTTGAAATTTTAAAACTCATAAGAATCCTCATTTCCTTAGTAATCGAACTAGGGGTAAATATTGTTAATGTCGATGTCAAAATGGTTGATGCTCCCTTAGACTATAATCTATTTCTTGGCAATAATTGGTTTTACGCCATAAAGGAAATAGTCTCATATGTATTTTGAATCCTTTGCTTCCCTCATCAAGGGAATATAGTCACTACAAGACAACTTGCTTACTCCATGCCATATTTGTGTCTCAACCCCACCAATAATGTTCCATTTGTAGTTGAGTCCATGAAGACATATAAGGGTGTGGGTATCGATTTGTTTAAGGGATCATCCTTTATGGGTTCCTTCCCTTTTCCAGTACCTAATACTTATAAAATGGAATATCCTATCTACATTATCACTTCCATTATTAATAGTTACATGGTTTCCTTTGATCCTTTTCATCTACCCAACACGACTAAAATTGATGCTTTTGGAGATCCCATGCCTCTCACCATGAAAGAGATTTACTCACAAGCAACACAATCGACTTGTACCGACCCCGATCTTGATCATCACCCAGTTGTTGATCCTGATCATGATCTTGGTCATCCCCCATTTATTGATAATGTTGTTGATTCAAATCCTCACTCAATTGTTGATGTTGATATTGATTCAGATCCTCACCTAGTTATCGATCCCAATCCCTTTCCCTCTTGGGACTATTCTTCACCTATTTCACATGACATTTTGATGATGTCTTACCTTTGGATGAGGCCCTTATGGAAGTCATGGCTATTAATGACAAGCTTTGAGAAAAAGGAGTACCATAGTGCATCTCTTCTTCTCGATCAAGAAAAGGTCAGGAATTTTATGCACGCCATCATTTCGAATACCAAACCCTGATGGAAACATCCCTACAAAGTTAAATGTGTGTTACATCAAGGGCATATGAGTTAGCATATTAAGATGGAAACTGTCAAGTTCATTATATGTTTCAATAATTGACCTTAGTAATCTTGTTATCAACCAGGGTTAGTAGAGTTATGAGTTGTAATCATTGTTTGTGTAGGTAAACATAATCCTTCTACTAGTGAAAGAACTAACCTACTAATTCCTAATCCATGGAGGTTTACCTTATTCAAAAGGAAAATTAAAGCTTGAAATCTACTAATTAGTCGTAATTCCGAAAAAGATTTTGTCCAATGTATTGAAGTTAAATATAGAAGTTTCTGGATGACCTAAAAATGAAATTTTATACAGAAATATAATATTAAATATAAAATATTTGTTATGAACTAAGGATGAAATATTAACAGTATAATAGCTTTGTGATGACCTAAATATAAAAACTTTGTCATGACCTAGAGATGAAATATTAATAATATAATAGATTTGTGATGACCTAAATATGAAAGCTTTGTGATGACCTAGAGATTAAATATTAATAGTATAATATCTTTGTGATGACCTGGGCACAACGCTTATGTGCGAGAATTTAAAAATAGGTTATGCGAAAATGGTGGGTATAAACAAGTATCGAAAGGAGTACTGAGCTAAGGATGCAAAACCCAATGAATAAGAGGAATACCGAGAATGCAATAAAAACTACTTCTACATAGAATAAATGAACCCTAGATTCCAAGAGATGAATGGAAACGTTTGTTTGTATTGTTAGCTTAAACATCCTAACTAGTCTTAAAATGACCACTAGATCTCATGAAAAATATACAGGTCTTGAACTAGAATGGAGTAACAAGATATACAAATTCTATTATAATTTTGATCCAAACCACTGATACCAGAAAACATAGTATCAAGGTGCAACTACTCCACTACATATATAGCTCTAACATAGATTGTAAATTCTATATATATATATATAGATAGATAGATAAGGATACATAAATGCCTATCTAAACCCAACGTCCTATAGTCTACTTTGTTTTCCTATTTATCATCTACCATCTACTAGTATTTTTTAAGATTACATGCAATTATGGGATTGTGCACTATTCATTTACTATATTTAAAGTACTGAAAAGGGAAAACATAATATCTTTCATAAAATTACTATTCTTCTAAACTTTCTACAATTTCAATAATTATAAAAAATATGGAGGTGCAAAACTAGAGTAAGATAGGTCCAATGACAACGAATAATATTAACATGCCTAAACTATATGAACGGCCTCGAGGTCAAAGACTGTAAGCACATCAAGAGAATTTCATGCACATTTTTAAAAAAGAGGATTGTATGCCCATGCATCATTATACATAAATTTATTAATACAACTTATCTTGGAAGAGTAAGATAAAAGGTAGTCAAAATTACAAAGTAAATAATTATATCCCTATCCCTACAAATCGCCAAATTACATACAAAGTAAATAATTATATCCCTATCCCTACAAATCGCCAAATTACATACAAAGTTTATAAAATCCACAATTAAAGAGTTAATGAGATACAAAAATGTAGAAAATCTAGTAAAGAAATATATATTAAGCCTGCACAGGAATATAAATAGATAGGCAATGAAACAAAAAATAGAGCGTGGAACAGCACTTCCCCAAGTCGGTGGTCCCACCCGTCTGGTGAAGCTATGGAGAATTATATCATAGTAAGCTAATAATGGACACTCAACATCAAGAAACCAATTTGCATTACCATAACTGTAAATTACAAAGGCCTCAAGAACATGACCAAAACTAATAATTCCACCGCATAATACTATATATTGTTTAGATCCCCTTCCAGTCATCGATCATACATATATATATATATATATATATATATATATATATATATATATATATATATATATATATATATATATATATATATATATATATATATATATATATATATATATATATATATAGGTATCCTGGTTTAAAAATGGTAACAAACATTACTATCACAACTAACGAGTTGATAGCTTCATCAAGGAATAAGTCATAAGATCGTTGCAGGTCTACAACCACTCCATTGAATGAAACTGAGCAGTTACACTTCTGGGACTTTTAATCTGAGTATATTTGGATCACATTACTAGAATCAATACTTCTTGGCATAATTGCATCAGATGATAGTTGGAGATCAAAACTGTATGCTTCATACTTTCCTTAGAACACCTTTGAATTATGTTGACTAATGTCGAAATAGGTACCAAAGTGGATATCTGCTCAAAAGGAAGGGTTAATCCTAAAATAAATTTAATTCATTAAAACATTAAGAATCTATTCAAAATATATCAACTTATAACTCTTTTGGTTGTAAAATGAGGACGGGATGATGATTACCAAAAAGGGTGGAAAATTAAAACCAAATAGAAAGGAATATAAATATATGGGGAGGGAAAAAAGGTCAAAAAATAGGAATATAGTGTTGGAAAAAGGGAAAAATGGGAGTGTGACGTTTCCCCCAGGCTGAGGTTCTTGCATGTCCCAATGCAAGCAAAACTAGATTCCAGTTGCTCTGACCAGAAGGTCTAGACCTCAGTTCTTGAGAGCCAATTCTTAAAGTAATATCCTTTCTAATTCTTCAATACAATACATTTTAGTTTGATTCTCAGCTCTGGTGTTGACAACCAATTGAGTTAAAACTTTATTCTTGGCAGTGAGATTTTCCAACTTAAACTCCAAATAGTGGAGTTTTCTGACTACATTATAGGAGGTCCTCCACTGAGCAGTTAAATTTTCAATTTCAAGTTCTTGACACATGTTTTGGCTCTTCAATATTTCATTTTATCGTTTTATTTCCTTCATATTGCCTGTTGTTTATTTAACTATTGGCACATCTCCATTTTCTTCTTCGTTGAACTAATATGTATGGGCATACCTTGTTCTGAGAATATTGTCTTGTCTTTGTCCTCAGGGTAGAAAATATTTCCTTGAGTCCTAGTCCTGGTCATTCTTTGGAATATAGGCTCTGTAAATTGTTCTGGGTCGTGTCCAGGAAGCACGAGGGGGATAACAGTTCAACTGAATGAGTCGGCTCTGTTATGGCGAAAGCTTAATTAATAGAATGAGCAAAAGTAGGATTACGTAATATAGATAACAAAATACACACAGACAATATGCAAGAATGTGAACCGTTCTAGATTGGTTAAGATAAGATCCATATGTTACAATAATTTACATGCTTATAAATAAGTCTGAGACGCTTGGGTGCCTTCCCGTTACATTCAGTTACAAAGAAGAAGTTATAGTGGTTCAACTATTCAACCGTTACAGTTGACTGGAAAACAGAAAGACAGTCCATCGAAGTTCGACAGTCGTTGGTCACATGTCGACATTGCATGCCGATGTCACGAACTGTGAAGTCATTGAACATGTTGAAGGTGCAGAACATGTCGAAGGTGCAGAACATGTCGATGGTGCAGAACATGTCACAGGTGCGGAACATGTCGCAGCATGTCGAAGGTGCTGAAGTTATCATAGTCATGTCATGTCGAAACTTGTCGAAGTTGTATAAACAGTGATGACAGTTCGAGACTGTCAAAGTTAGCATCCGACAACAAATTCCAACTGCGATGTGGATCAGACCTCCTTCCTTAAGAAATAATGGACCCCATTGTTTGCTCGTGAAGGTGAGCAAACTTGTCGATCACTTCAGTAGCAGAGTACCACTTTCCTTGAGATGGGATCTGTTTAGCTTTGGAAACCTAAAACAAGGGAATTGTGTTCGTCCTTGTAAGGCATACTTGTCATCCCACAATGGTGTCACAAGGACAAGGCTCCTGAATATCTGGGTTGATGTCTGAGGGATCTATCATTGAGAAGTCATTATGTTCCAACAAGGGTGCATGGTATGGTCGAAGTAGATCCACATTGAAGAATGGATGCATACCCAAGCAAGAAGGAATGCTGAGCTGGAAAGCATTCTCGCCAATCTGTCGAAGAATACTGTATCGACCATAACGCAAAGGTTTTAACTTCTTGAAAGGACCTGTGAAGCACTCCTTAATATGTAGCTAGACCTTATCCCCAATGAGAAATGTATGAGGAATGTGATGCTTGTCATGTCGGGTCTTATCTTTCTCGTTTGCTCTGTGAAACATATCCTATGCTTGTCGCTGAATGTCGCAAATCAGTTCTCGAAACTTGACTGCTTTATCAACTTCTCGCTGGCTGCGGTCTGTGTCGGAGTTTGGCTGTTCGAGGAGTTGATCAATTCGATAGGCACTAAGGGTTGAAATCCGTAACAGATCTCGAACGGACTCTTGCCTATAGAGTTCTGTTGAGCACGATTGTAGCTGTGTTGTATGTATGGAAGACTATCATCCCATGTGCATCGATGTTGGTGATTGTACATGCGAAGCAGTTGTGCTACCAAGTGATTCACAACTTTTGTTTTTCCATTGGTCTGAGGATGAAAAGCTCTCGATAATGAGAGTCATGTGTCTAGTTGTTACTAGAGGGTCTTCCAAAAGATGCTGATGAATCTGGCATCTCGATCGGAAATGATGGTTGTGGGTAAACCAAAGTGTTTCCAAACATGTGTAAAGAAGAGTTGAGCGGTCTATTGTTCTATTGTGGTCTTCTTAAATGGTATGAGAATGGCCATCTTGGAAAATTGGTCGACTACTACTAAAATCGCGTCATGCTGATGTCTGGTAGTTGGATAACCCGTCAAGTAGTCCATAGAAATAGATTCCCATGGTTGACTAGGAATTAGCAGAGGTGTGTACAATCCCTCTCGTCGATTAGGTGGCTTACCAATGGCACAAACCACGCATGATCAAATGTACTTGTTGATGTCAGATCTAAGTGTAGGCCAGAAGAAATAATTATGGAGAATAGAAAGTGTCTTTGCTACTCCAAAGTGTCTTGCGGTCTTGCTCTAGTGCATGTCCTAAATGAGCTGCTATTGTTGCTCATCAGTCGGTACACAAAGCTGTCCAAGCTTGTATAGCAAGGTATCTTTCAGGAAGTAGTCGAAGTCTGAGGTCAATGAATTGTTAGTCTGTAACTGTCGGTAGACTGCTGAGAAGTCATTTTTGTCCTCATACAACTATTGCCAAATGGTCGTGTCGTAACCCTTCATACTCATCATTTTCAAAAGGAGAGTAATGGGTGGTCAACTGAGAAAATATGCAGCGGCATTAGCCTTTCCTTTTCAATACTTAATCACCAACTGAAATTGTTGTAGGTAATTAATCCACTTGAGTTGTCGGTTTGTCTGCAACTTTGATTATGTTGGAGCGAACTATAGAGGCTTGTGATCAGTAAGAATGACTGTTTCCTTGCCAAGGATGTAATGCCTCCATTGCTTGAGAGCTTGCACAATGGCATACTGTTCTTTTTCATATGTTGAGTATCTTCTAACGGTGTCATTAAAAGTATCAGAATGAAAAGAGACTGGCTGACCAGACTGAGTGATCACTGCTCCGAAGGCATAGTCTGATGCGTCTGTCTCAATCTCAAAGGGCTGATGCAAATCAGGAAACACAAGTACTGGTGCAGTGCAGAGCTTGTGTTTGAGCTGGTCAAAAGCTGCTTGATGTGTTTCTATCCATTGGAAGACAAATTTCCCGTTTCCCTTCGTCAACTAATTCAAGGGCCAGGATATGTGACTGAAGCCGAGTATGAATCGTTGATAGAAATTCGCCAAACCAAGAAAACTTCTTAGTTCTTGAATGCTTCTAGGAATGGGCCAATCTTTGAGGATCTGGACTTTGTCTGGATCAAGGTGAATGCCTGCAGATTCAATTACATACCCCAAATATTTGATGTTGTTCATCTCAAAAGAGCACTTGTCCATGTTCAAATAGAGCCTATGTTGCTAGAGAGTGTTGAGGACTTGTCGAAGATGTCCGACATGTTCTTCCCATGATCGACTGCAAATCAATATGTCATCGAGATAGACAATAACCCATTTTCCGATGAAAGGTTAGAGAAGGTTATCCATATGTCGCATGAAGGTCATAGGTGCGTTGGTTAAGCCGAAAGGCATGACTAACCATTCGAACAATCCTTCCTTGGTCTTGAAAGCAGTTTTCCACACATCTGAGGGCTTGATTGGAATCTGATGGTATCTCGACTTGAGGTCGAGCTTAGTAAAGAATTTAGCACCTTTCAGACAGTCGATAAGCTCGTCTATCCACGACAGAGGGTACCGATTTTTCATCGATATTTTGTTGAGATATTTGTAGTCGATGCACATGGGCCAAGTCTCGTCTTTCTTCAAAACTAGGATGACTGGACTTCCACAAGGAGAGGAGCTGGGTCAGATATGACCTTTGTCGATTAATTCTTGGATTTGTCTGTGAATATCTTCATTTTCGAGAATGGATCTTCTGTAAACAGATGCGTTAGGTAAAGAAGAACCAGGAACAAGTTCAATGGATTGTTTTACCTTGCAATGCTGAGGTACTCCGTCTGGAGCTTGAAAGAGGTTCTGGTACTCATCAAGAATATGATCGACTTGCTGCTTCTGTCGAGAGCTGCATTGGTCAGTGACTCGACTCATTGCTGCAGTATTCTTAGAATTTTGTGGCTTGATCATGATTAGTGCAAACTTCTGAGCATGATTGATGAGCTTCTTTATCTGTTTGGCAGATATCAGTGCAACCGTCGGTGTAGGTTGATGCTCTAGTAGGCTAAACCATCGATTCCGGATTTTGACAATCACCTTCTGAGGCCATGACCGATAACTTCCATGTCTATCCTAGAGATGAGGTTTCCCAAACAGGGCATCGACTAAGGAGAGAAGTGCCATGTCATAGAGTACTTCATCTTCAAAAGGATTTATGAAGTAGGCAAGTTTGCATTGTCGAGTGATCCGTAGTTCTTGTCCATCACAACTTATTAAGCAAGCTATGGCTCAACAACGAACTGAAATGTTCACCCAGTTCAATGAGATTCTCTTGCGATTCGCTTTGACATCTGGAGGATCCTTGACGAGAACTCACTCCAATAAAATCAACCCATTCAAAGTGAAAATGAATCTCGACATACCGAATCTTGAAGGAAAGATTGACGCGGAATCCGTCAACAATTGGGTGCAACAATTGGAATCCTATTTCGCTGTAAATCAACTCTCCGAAGCTGAAAAAGTCACCATTGCATTCTTAAATATGTCAACCTCCGTACACTGCTGGTGGGAGAACCTCTTGACAAAGATGGAGAAAAATGGAGACCCCATCAACACATGGGATAAATTTGTCGAACACATCCGGAAGGAATTTTACCCGCTGAAATACCTCAAGCAACAGTATAAGAAGTGGTAGCAGCTAAGGAAATGGAAAGACCAATCAGTACAGAGTTACACCGACGAGTTCTATCGACTCATGGAAAGACTTTGCGTCCAAGAAGAAGAAAAATTGCTTGTTCTGAAATACATGAGCGGATTGTCTCAGTACATCCAACAGGAGATGGTATTTTTGACTGTCAATATGCTTGCGGATGCTTTCCACTATGCCAGCAAACTGGAAACCAAGCAGAAAGGAAAATCATGTTTCGCAACAAAGCCGACATTAGAAAGACCACCCGACAAGAAGGCACCAGCTGACTTTGACAAGTCGAAATCTTCTCAGCCGACACCACCAGATCCTGATCATGGTAACAAGCCTTTTCACAAGACGGAACATAGCAAACAACCACTGCCCGGAAAATGTTGCAATTACCACCACTCAACTTGGCATGATAGGTCTAAATGCAAAGCTCAGAAGACATTTTTGGAAAAAGTGTCGACCTCCGACCCATTCGACAAGACCGTGGAAGAATTTGATCCAGATGCGATGACCCTTTTGACCTCGACAACTCAAGCAACCTCGACTATTGTCGACAAGGAGGAACGATAGAGCCTGTTCCATACACGGATATGGATCCAGAGAAACCCATTACATCTGATTGTAGACAACAGAAGCCAAAAGAACTTCGTTTTTGAAGAGCTGGTGAATAAATTAGGTCTTGTTACCACTCTGCATCCTCGTCAGCTACATGTCTATCGCCTGTTTCTTCTGTCATTTTTGGAGATCACGTCTGCTTGGATTGCTGAGATTGCAAGCGAGTTTGAACTGGAATAAGTCAGGTAACTTCGAGAGAAGTGTATACGCAGAACCTAAGCAAGAAAAACTCAGTATGCTCTGATACGAATGTTCCGGGTCGTGTCCAGGAAGCACAAGGGGGACAACAGTTCGACTGAATGAGTCGACTCTGTTATGGCGGAAGCTTAATAAACAGAATGAGCAAAAGCAGGATTACGCAATACATATAACACAAATACACATAGACAATAAGCAAGAATGTGAATTATTCTAGATTGATCAAGATAAAATCCGTATGTTACAATAATTTACATGCTTATAAAGAAGTCTGAGACGGTTGGGTGCCTTCCCGTTACGTTCAGTTACAAAGAAGAAGTTAGAGTGGTTTAACTGTTCAACCATTACAGTCGACTGGAAAACAAAAATACAGTTTTTTGAAGTTCGACAATCGCTGGTCGCCTGTCAACGTTGCATGCTGATGTCGCGAACTGTGAGGTCGTTGAACATGTCGAAGGTGCAAAACATGTCGCAGGTGAGGAACATGTCACAGCATGTCGAAGGTGCTGAAGTTGGCATAGTCATGTCATGTTGAAACTTGTCGAAGTTGTATCAACAGTGATTACTGGTCGAGACTGTCGAAGTTAGCATCCAACAACAAATGCCAACTGCGATGTGGATCATAAATGGTGGTGGTTTCATTTCACACTGTGGTTTCACATCAATTTCCCTTGCATATTTTATTTCAGTTGAATTAGTAGCACATCCCATCTCTTTTATAGACTCCTGGAAATTCGTTACGTTGGTAGCCTTAGTCCTTTGGTCTTTAAATCACCTTTTCAAGACTCTATTGTGGACAATATGTTTGCTGGACATTTGCTTTATTGCTTTAGTTTACTATAGGCGTTTTCTATTGTATTTCCGAAGCTGTTTAATTTTCATCCTTAACTTCAAAATTTTAGTCTCCAAGAGTTAATTTAAACTCTTAATGTACCTATCTAGAATGGAATATTATTTGAATTCCTTCTTCAACCTATGATTCTTCTTTTTGAGCTGGTGAATAAGGGAGTAGAGTAGGGTATTTTTTAAGGATTCTAATATTACACCTAAGTATAGTATTCTAGGTGATTATTTTAGATTGGAAAAAACATAGATATAGATAGGTAGGTGAATATTAAATACAAAACCTAAAATTATATACTGAAAAATGTAAATTTTGGCGAATATTATGATACAAAAACAAATTTTATGTAAATATAGGCGATATTAGAGACTAAAAATGACCAAATAGATAATTTATTTTTTGAAAAAAAACACAAAAAATAGCCAATTGGCGAAATTAAACCCCTAAAAATTACCCCGGAGTAGAGATCAGAGGTAGCCTCTCGAGGACTCTCTCCACAGTGTTGATCCTCTAGTCCAGGAGATGTTCTGTTTACATTCCTCCCCTGTAAATATTCATCTTGTTGTTGAATTCAATCATTTTCAACCCTTTCACGCCCAGATATATCAATTTATTTTCTACCTGCAGCTTCATTAGGATGCCTTGGAGATAGCTCGTGTCTTCCAACACACTCATCCAGCCTATATTTATTAATTTTGTCTATGAAATCAAACGGTCTCCAGGAACACTTTGGTTCCTCATCTGGACAAACTGTTGGGCATGAACCAAGAAGAGCAATTTATAAAGGCAAGTACATTTAGGAGAGACCTGACATTGACCATTTTTGGGAGAAAAGAGACTGCAAATCTTGGGGAGAGGGTATGGAGCGAAGTTTAGTTGGGAGAAAAAGACCTATTTCCTTAATAAAGGCAAGTACTAAGGACAACCAGAGTTGGTTGGCACAGTTAAGGGCTAAGCGAAGGCCTGAATGCTACAAGAACATGAAGTTAAGAATCGAAGTGATGTAAACGACACGTCACTACAAAAGCTATACGTGCACTGTCAGAGGAAGCGTCAAAGTCAAAGGAAGCGATGCCAAAGGGACAACGAAGTTAAATCTTAGCGTGGCATACAAGAGAACCACAGGGGTTTGGGTACTATGGGGGTTGGCCCATAGTTATTGTAATATGTGACCTTCAGGCACATCTATATATAAGGGTATTTTTGTATTAGGAAGGGTTAGATATTAGACATTAGCAAGAACACGAGAGAAGAGGGTGTTATGATTGTAATAGAAGAATAGTGATAAGAGAGAGAATCGACTATACATCTGAGTGCGTAGAGATATGATTCTAGAGAAGAGTCTACAACTGAGTGCGCAAACTAGAACTATTACCATTCTAACTTAATATAAGAACAATTCATGTGGACGTAGCTCCCGCCTGGGGGTGAACCATGTAAATCTATGATTTTATGTATATGAGTTTATGATGTGCTTTGTATACGAGTTATGGTGTGTTTATGTATTTACTTTCATGTGTATGTTAATGGTAATTACATGCTAAGTAAATGGAATACATGTGTATGAATGTTATGGAGGAACACTTAGAATGATGAATGTGTAGCTAACTAGTGAATACCGTAGAGATTCAGCGTAGTTATGTATGTTGATAATAAGCTGCGAAGTGTGAAGTCCTTTGTTTATTTTATGCCGCTAGTGGATGTTAAATAAGGCTTTTAGCGAGGTTGTTGAACACATATGCACATCACCACAATTACAAAAGCTTGATTATTTAACCCCCCCATCTTCACTTCGGGTGAGACTTCAGCCTGTTTTACAGGTTGATACCAAAAGGGACAGTGAAAGGGGTTTGTTGTTGTTGCGAGAACTTCATTGAACCTGGGTCTTCCCGGGGAATCCAACGAATGGTTTCGTTGCCAACTTTGAACTGAAATTCTAGTGATGTGTCATGTTAATGTGGAATTCAGAGAAGATTGAAATACATAATTGGGTGAGTCAAACAGAACACGTGTTTGCGAATAAATAAAACATACATCCTCGACTTACTACAAAACAATGGCTACAAAGATACATATTTACTAATTTCCATGAAGTTTTCTTCGCATCTTTTTCTAACAAGTTACATGAGTGGATATCTAGGGTAGAAGAATTAAAAAACTATTTTCAGGGCCGAGAACCTACAGCTTGGAATCCGGAGTATATAGAGAGGCTTAAAGGGATTAATAACCAGATTTCAAGAGTAGTAGAATTTTTTATGGATAGCTTTTCGAAAGGATACATTACAGAGCATGTTGTGGACACATTGAAGTCCTACATCGCAGCTGAAAGATACTTTTTCAATGGATTTAGAGGTAACTACTTGAAAATCCTGATTTTATGCATTAAAATGATATTAGCTAAAAAACGTGTGTTAAGAATGCAGTCATATTCCCATGGTTTGAGTTTGTAATGTTAAAAAACAAAGATAATGACAAAGATGAAGACATTGGCATTCTGCGTAGTGGAAAAATATATAAACTTAGCACTAGAGATAGGTCTCGTGAAGTTGAACCTTGCACATTCCTAGAAACTGAATTAGAGAGTGATAGAAACTCATCTCAAGCAGAGTCTGATAGTGATATAGAACCTAGACATATTGGATATCATCCTATCACTCTGCAAAAACCTATAGTTGTTGAAATAAATATTACTAGTTCACATAACACTAGTAGCAGTAATACTCCAGGAACAAGTACAAAGAATCAGGCGAGTGGTGGTGTACCTCCACCATTCACTTAGCAGGTAGTACTATAGTGTTTTAGAAACCTACTGCTCCTAGAAGAAGGATGGAAGATGATATAAAGCTACATGTTTTTAAAGGAACTAGTCTAGAAGACCCAGAGCAACATTGGTTTCTCTGTGATGTTGTCTAGAATGTTAAACAAGTACAAGACGATGATATAAATCAATCCCAACTAGTCAATACATTTAGAGATAGTGCTTTAACATGGTTCATGAAATATTCTATTGGACAAAACATAACACTAGATGACATCAAAGCTTCATTGATTAGAGAATTTAAAAATCCTAAATCAGAGTCTCAATGCATCACCGAGTTGAAATAAATAAAACAGAAATGTAATGAGACTGTGTGGGAATTTGAACAGAAGTTCAAAGCCTTGTTGGATCAGGTTAGCTTTTAAATTGCACCACAACAAAACCAAGAGTGGTTTATATCTACATTTTTTCCCCACATTAGATTACCACTTATGCAATAGAAGGTTTCTTCACAAACAAAAGCATTGGAAATTGCAATGAAGCTAGAAGCTTCACCCATAGGAGAAACTAGCACGGGTATGGTACAAATACAAACACAACTAGAAAACCTAACATTACATCTACAAGATATACAAAAAGGAAAAGAAGAAAGAGAAGAGGTTTCATGTACTAAATGTAAAGGAGAAGGACATTCCAAGGAACACTGTCATGTATTTAGATATTACCTCGTTAGCAGTGCACCAAACCCATTAAATCAACCTCAGGGACCATGGTATGATATTTGTCGATGTAGAGGACATCGACCAGAGGACTGTTACCTACTCCAGAAGTATGTACAGAAACCAAAGAACCTATACTACACATTTTGTAAGTTAGTTGGCCATGATGACACCAACTATAGAGCGTATGACCTCATCACAGAAAAAAAAGCATGATTTCTACAAAGTCCAAGGATATATACATAACAACAATGAGAATGCACAGTATGATCAAGGTACATATAGAGGACGTGGTGGATTTCGAGGAAGAGGACATAATAATGGGCCAAGATGAGGTAGAGGTCAGATTGTCTGTTATAACTGTGGTCAACCTGGACATTTAGCAAGAGATTTCTTGTTGCAAACATAAAATAAAAATATATATAATAATAAATTACAATAATTACTAATAATAAATATCATTTATAATTATTAAGGAGATGCGACTCCTCAATAAACGTTCCCAAGCTATATTTAAGCGGGCTATTCATTGTAATGTATAGATCATCCATTATCAATATATTATTATTCATTATCAAAATGTGGGATTTTGAATATTTGTGGGCATTTTAGAATTACTGGCGTTAAGAAGATTTTACGCTTTAGTGGTATGTTCTTCCGGTTTTTAACCCTTATATTAGGGTTTCCCTAAAAAATAGGACCTTGTCCTAAAAAAGAAAAGAAAAAAAGTAAAAGTAATGAAGTAAAACCACACGTGGTTTCTCTGCACATGGTTTCTTAATAAGTGAGAGGAAACATGGTTTGTTAATAAGTGGGTTTGGGTTTATACTCCAACAATAAACAAAAAGCGAGATTTGAACCTGGGTGGGGAAGGTAACAATCATTCCTCCCAACCACCTATTCTACACCATTTTACAAAAATTAAAGGGAAAATAAGATTAGAAGAGCATTAAAAGAATATTTTTTACAAGAAGAATCATATTGAAAATGATTTATTATATATTTTGTTCATTATATTGTGGGGAAAATCTAATTATTGAAGATTATTACCCTTGAAATTGAAGACCAAATAAGAAGACATCAATTCAAGTCCAAAGAATAATTTATCTCTAAGTCAAATACCATTATCATTGAAGAATTTGAAGTCAGAAGAAGACCATGTTATCGTCCAAGAAATTGACTTATGGTGAATTCAAAATCAAAATTGGAGCCAAAGATACAAGCAGCATTGGACGAATTAGAGCAATATAAAGCGATCAATAAGTATCTTCAATTTGAGATCAGGAAGCAAAAAGTGTTTACTCATTCAGAAGAGCTAGAGAATCAACGCTTGAAAGATAAAAAACATGAGTTAGAGAAAGCTAATAAAGAATTCATGAAAATGTTATTAGATAAAGATGAGAAAATATCACATTTAGAAACTCAGAATCAAAATCTTGAAGACCAAATTATAAAATAAAAAAATGATGAAGAATCACCATATAGAAGCAATAACGATTTAAGAGAAGAAATAAAGCATCTAAAAAAGCTCATCATGGACAAAGATGCTGAATTGGCGCAAGTCCAGAGAAATTTAGAAAGTCAAGAAGCCGAGAATTTCCTCCTTCAGCAATAGATTAGTGAACTCTAGCAGAAAGAGAATGACACTAAAAATATGCACAAATTGGAGATTACAACTGTCAAAAGAGATTTATCAAATAACGCTAGAGAAATATATCGGTTAAGAAACCATAACAAGACATTAATTGGAAAAATCAGGAAGTTAAAAAGTACTAAGAGGATAGAACACTCAAATGAAGATACCGAAGGAAAATTAATAGATAAAGAGGAAGAAAACCAACACCTTAGAAAGTTTAATCGAGAACTAGAGGAACAAATCAAGAAGTTAAAAGAGGAAAAAAAGTCACAAGACGAAAGGTTAGAGAAGATTCTGAGTGCGCAAATACAGAAGGAAGCATCTAGACTCTCCAGAAAAGAAATTCAAGTTGAGGAAGAAGAAACAAAAAAGAATTTGGTCCTCATCATAGTTCAGAAAGAAGTCAATCCACCAGAAAAATGAACAATAAAAACTCCTTATCGACACCCCAATTATAAAATTCATTTTGACCAACGACAGGACCAAAATGAACATAAACAGAGAAGTTATGATTTCATATGCAAAGGAACACAAAATCTACAACCTAAAAAAACATGAAGATTTACCAAACAAGGAGACCAACATTTGGCTCCGATGAAGATAAATCTCAGATGGATCACTGCCAAGGAAATGCGACTTTTCAGTTCAGGGATTTGAAAATTATATCACCATGTTCATCAAGTATCGGAGTTACAGTTTCAAAGGGACATGAGAAGATGTTATGAACAAAAATAACTGATAATTCCTTCACTAAACAAATATTTGAGGACAAAGCTTCCCTTAAGGGGAAAGCAATGTTACAAACATAAAATAATAAAATATATAATAATAAATTACAATAATTACTAATAATAAATATCGTTTATAATTATTGAGGAGATGTGACTCCTCAATAAAGGTGCCTAAGCTATATTTAAGTAGTCCATTCATTGTAATGTAAAGATAATCCATTATCAATATATTATTATTACTTATCAAAATGTGGGATTTTGAATATTTGTGGGTAGTGTAGAATTATTACTGGTGATAAGAATCTTTTATGCTTCATTGTCAGAACCCTTGCACTACTTGCAAGTATTGTAAATATTATGACCATATCATTGAATGATGTCCCATTTTGCTAGGAAAAATGCAAGAAAAAAGACCAGAAGGACAGGACCAGAATATTCAGATGATCTCACCTGAGAAAAGGAACGAATATCGCAACATTCATCTTGTAACGTGAAGTGGAGCTTCAGCGGGAGATGATAGGACAAATGAAGCCTCGACTTCTGATAATCACATAAACAAACCAAATCCTACTAATGGACCTTGGGTAAGGAAAGCAGTTGGAAAGATACCTGCATTCGACCCTAATAGAGAAAAATAAGTATTCATGGAAGCAAGAAAAGAATTCCAGGACTTGGGATCTTTGAATACAAGGATCCCTTTACGAAGTGATAAGCCACTTATACTAGGTATGCTAGTATTGTATGACAGATAGAGAGCTTCATCGGAATAGACAAGCCCTGTAACACAATTTCTACAAAGTTGCATGAAGATGCTAAGGCATGAGCACGACTTAGGAGAACTACAGAATGTAATGGGATAATACGAGCAATGTATTACAGTAAACAACGCACATATATCAGTTCATCACATTAAGAACCATAAAAGGACAGGAAGATAAATGAGGTTATGCGCGCATATTGGATATTTTGAAATGAACCAGGTCATTTTCGATCTGGGTTCAGAGGTAAACATGCTGACAAAAAAAACATGGGAACAGATGGGGAAACCAAAGCTATCTTGGTCTCCTATATAATTGAGATTAGCAAACCAACAGAAGGTTATACCTTTTGGAAGGCTATTAGGTGTTCCTATTGACATTGATGGAGTGCAATGTAAAGAAGACTTCCAGGTGATTGAAATCATAGATGACAGTAATCCTTATCCTGCACTATTAGGGATTTATTGGGAAATTGATAAGCTCGCAATTATCAAGTTGAACAAAAAACAAATGATATTTGAAGGACGAGATATCAGGGTCATTGCACCCATGGATCCTTCACAAGGAACCAGGTATGTTGAGCCAATAAGATAAGAATACAAAGCTAAAGAACTAGATAATATCTACAATATGACAGTTAATCGGGTATATTACATTAATCCTACAGAATATGGAATTTTGAGCTGGAGATGCGACAGTTCCTTCATATCGGATTCAGACACGGGACTAGAGAACTGGCAGAGTAGAATGCATGAAGTATCAGCTAGACGATGTGTGAAGATGACAAAGTCACTTCGCTGGATTGGAACAGAGGTAAGTCTAATTCTTACTTATGATGGTTTGAGTAGCATACATGCATTCTTTCATGAATATCTAGCATCAGTTTCATATGAACATAGGATATCATCTCTATATAATTAGCATTGCGGGCTACACCTTCTATGAGGTGGGATGCGCACAAGAACAAATTGAGCACATGGGAAGAATGTAAGCACTTAATGGAAGTTAGATTTCCTGAACAAACTGAGAATACACAAGAAAAGTACAATGGATAGATTGATCTAATAGGTCATATACAATCTTGCTTAAAAGCATGGAGGCATATACCAAATACAGAGTGGGTTCATATGTTTGTGCACACACTAGCTCCAATAGAAAGGAACTGGTATATAGAAATAGAACTTTGAGATGGTACAATATAATGGCACATGATGATAAAAATCTTTCAGCTAACTTTCAATTTTTAGGATGACTATCTGAGCATTAATGAGTCTCTGTAGATCATTAAAAAAATAAAATTGATGATGTCCTGTTTCCTATGTATAATCAACCAGATTGGGAAATACATTTGGAACATGCCCTTGAGTGTTATAATTTTACACTGGATGAAGATGAAAATGAAGACCCTCGCAATGTGAATATACCAGAATCTAAAGGAAAACGCGACGTACAAGGACCTGACTTAGAGATTCCAGATATGAGTAACCCCATTAAGACTAAAAAGATCAATATTAACACAAATGAATAACCAAAGTTTGCCTCTATTGGAGATTACTAGGATGAAGCAACAGCGGGATAGATCGCAAACCTACTACCCGAATATCAGGATTTGTTTCCTACCAAGTTCTCTGAAATGAAAGGCATTTTAGGTGACTTGGGAGTTATGAAAATACCTCTCAAGCATGATGCGAATCCTATCAAACAAAGACCTTATAGATTGAACCCTAGATATAAAGAAAGAGTGAAAGAATAAATTGATAAATTACTAGAGGTAGGGATCATTGAAGCAGTAGAAGAGTTAGAATGGATCAGTCCCACGGTGATTCAAGACAATAAATCTAAAGGAGAAATCAGAATTTGTGTGGATCTCAGAAAATTGAATGATGCACCTGTGCATGACCCATTTCCTACTCCATTCACAGATGAAGTACTAGCTAATGTAGGTTAACAAGAGGCATACTCTTTCACTAATGGATTTTCTGGCTACCATCATATCAAAATTGTTGTGGAAGATAGACACAAGACTACATTTGATACTGAATGGAGATCATTTCAGTACATTGTTATGCCTTTTGGGTTGAAGAACGCACCTGCTATATTTTCAAGGGTGGTTGTAGCTGCATTTAAGGATTATATTCATAAATTCCTAGAAGTTTACTTTGATGATTGGACGGTATTTTTCCTTCTGAAGGACCATAATGGGAACTTAAGGATGATGTTAGAAAAGTGTAGACAATGTCATATTTCCTTGAACTTAAAGAAGTTTGTTTTTATGTTCCTTATGGCATATTGTTAGGACACATGGTATGAAAACAAGGATTGATGGTTGATCTAGCGAAGATAGCTATCATAGTAAATATCCCACTGCCTAATTCAGTTAAGCAACTACGCACTACATTGGGTTATAGAAAATTCATTAAGGGATATGCGTGGATAACTGCGCCTATGGAGAAATTATTGAAAAAAGAAACAAAGTATGAGTGGAATGAAGATTTCCAGAGAGGATTGGATACATTGAAAGAGAAAATGGTCACAACACCTATTCTAGTCTTTCCTGACTAGAATAATTCATTTCATGTACACGTAGATGCTTCATCTATAGCACTTGACATTATAATATCACAACCTGGTGAAGGAGGCATCGACCATCCAAATGCATTTTCTAGTATAAATATATCTTCAGTAGAAAATAATTACACCACAACAAAGACAGAAGGCTTAGCCATGGTGTACACATTGCATAAATTCAGGAAGTATTTGCTAGGTTCGCACTTTTGCATGTTCACTGACCATTCAGCTTTAAAGTACTTGGTCAATGAACCAGTGTTAGGGGGGATAATATGCAAATGGATTCTACTTTTTCAGGAATATTGATTTGAGATCATAGTAAAACTAGGAAGATTGAATGCAATACCTGGCCATCTCTCAAGAATTGATTCAAGAGAGGAACCTAGTAATTTCAAGGATAATCTACCAGATGCGTAGTTGTTTTTTATTAACATAGGATATGACTACTTCAGAGACATTGTAGAATTTCTAACCACGGGGTTAGCAGCTATAGAATTCACTACTATAACATACCCATTACTGAAACATTTTATGTTTGAGAAAAACATTATCTTAACTTTTATTGTAAAGTTTTATATTTGGCCAAGTGGCCAAGGATGACTGTAATTGCACAATATTATTATTTAATAAAATTAAATAGGAGAAACTCACCCAAAGAGACTGTTGAAAGAGTGTTTACTAGCCCACTAGGTGGAATGGAATCTAGGGTAGAAGGAAATGGACAAGTGGCAGCATCAGGAACTTAGTAACTAGTTGTTGTTATGGGACAACTCCCTTGAAATGTGGTCAAAGTTCCCTGAAAGATGGGACTAGAGCTTGAGGCTCATTTATTTGGAAACTGACCACTAAAATACCTAGGCATATTTATAAGCCATCAAATTTGAGCAAAGGCTCACACTTTTTTTGACGATAAAATTTACCTTGTGGTTATGCTGTATGCACATAAGAGATTTGATGAGGGGAAGCTATGTTTTGAGTTATAGTGTAAGTCTGTTTCACTTTTGCTGAGTGCAGAGTTTCCTGTTAAGTGCAGAGGTTTATTTAGAGGTGTATTGCAAGTCTCCATTGATTACTGGAAGTACAACCTGAGTGCCTTTCTTCTACATAGATTATTTTACCTAGTGGTTCACTAAACAGGCTCGGGGGTCCAAAGGAGCAAGTGATATTGGTTGCTTCTTCTGGTGAAGGCTGGGAGGAATAGGCCTCTTTGGGTGTTTGTCCACCCTATCTACATTTTTAGGTTCTACTATTATTTCATTTCCTAAGTAGTGATAATTTATTTTCTATAACTGTTGATTTAGGATTTATTAGCTGAATGTTGATAGTTATCATCATGCAGAAGTAAATGTTTGATTTTCTGAGCTGATTATGATTCTGTAAATTGTTGAAGAAGTTATATGAAATGATAAAATAAATTACTTCCCTGTATTTTTACACGCACTGTCCTTGTGTCGTACTCTAGTACAGGGAAGGGTGTTTAAAAATAGATAAATAATATGTAGTAGATAGAATGATTGAATAAACAAACTTTGTTATGTTTTCTTTAGTTGTTTACATTTTGCAATTAGAATATCTATGTTCTCAATCATAGAAAAAGATAGAAACATTTATATTATGCAGACATTAGAATATCTTTACATTTATAGCAATAGAAATAGAAGAATTCAAACAGTCCCATGTTTTCTGCATAAAACCCTAAGTATTGTTATAGGGTAACTTGTTACATTTCAGAAAGCAAATAAAACTTATAATATTATTATCAATATAAGAATCCTTCTAAGACCCTTGGCTTTCTTCCTTTTAAATTTAAAACAATATCGAGATACGTTTTTCAGATCAATATAACATAAGGTAAATATAAACCAATCATACCTACTATACAATACTAATAGTATCTTTTCATTTAATTAACCTTGAAAACAATGTTGTTATTATAAATACAAAACAACTCATAGTTTTTGGATGAATGTCCCAATGTGTCAAACCCTAGCTATTTACAACATAACACTAAGTAAACATTTCATCGTTTAGCTAATTAAATAGAATTTACAAGACAGAGCTCTATTATACAAGGACTTTTCCTTACAATCTACACCTACAGGTTACATTCGAAACCCTTATCGATTATACAGTTTAAGAGAACCAAAATATCCATTAGTGTTGAGAAGAGTTCATAACCAACCTCCCAGCCGAATCCTTAACATTTCTAAACACCAAAATCACTGCGACAGGGTTCCAAACAAGGTTCATAGCCCTTGATCAACAATAGAATAACACAGTCACGATTTCAAATACCCTGTACAATGCCTAACCTAAACGCAGGAACAGTTCCAAAATCAACAACAAAGTAGTTGATTAAATTTCAAATAAATTTAAGTTAACAATCATCTTTCGACAAAACAAAAATAGACATACGAGACTAGGTCTCGACATTAAGATCAACTTCACAAACCTTTCGAAGTTATCCTTTAAACAAAAACAAGTTTACGGTTCGAAACTACAAAACTAGGCATCTAGCCATTCGGCTCTCATCCTTTAAACAAAACTCAACATTTTATAAACATTCAGGAATGGGCTGTTGCCCTTATCATTGTAAAACAAACATTGATTAAAATAACGTAGGCTGTCAGGAGCATTGCTCTCATAGACAACATTAAGTTCCAAATACGATAACCTTTTTCATTCATCAAATTGTCGAGGGTTGAAACTGTTTCACATAGTTGTTACACTTTCAACAAATTAATACACAGTAAAACGATGTAGAATCAACGAATAAGTAGGTTGAGGATTCAATCATCCCTACACTTGCAATATAGCTTACAAACATTACACCGGTGACATTATTCCCAGCCAGACCACAAGACTGAAGTTTCGGCTAAAACCAAACAAGGACCGATAGTTTCCAAGTTGAAACCTACAGGAAACCACTAAGGCTTACCAGGTTTCAAGCACCTTTTCCCACTTAGTTTCGATCATAGAAATCCAAAGCCAAGGAGCACCTACCATACAATACATAGTGTGGTTAAAAGAAGAAGTATGAAGATCAAAACAAAATATAGATAGTTGCAACATTATAAACTCTCGAGTAGCAATTTGGAACTTATGACTTACCTGCCAAAGGAGAATTTTTTCAGAACTGACATGCCTAAACCTGATGAGAACCACAGCCAAACGCACCACAAGCAAACCCAACAAAAGAAGGAGTCTCTCTTGGAACTCACTGTGTAAAAATTACAAGTGACAGGTGGGGGTATGGAACCCTGGAGATGTGCCTCCAAAAAATATCTGTAAACCCTAATAAATCACAGCTTGTTGGCCTCTCCAAACTCCACTCCTTGCCAAATGAATGCCAATATTATTGCTCTCGTCAAGGTAATACCAAGCAGTTAGGGTTAACATATCTACCAAGGAAACCACATGATGACTTGCCACGAGGCACGCCACTAGACTCTCCACCCACAACACTTTAAATGCACTTTTATTACCATATCTACTGTATACGTCACACCTGCCATCGCATTATAACCATGTCAGTGTTCAGTATTGCATGGTTAACGACCATACTATAATATGGATATGATTAATCAAAGGTCAAACTACTATTATATATCCAAGTATTACGTATGTGTTTCCATCACACCATATCCTATGTTAAGGTTTCCACCATCCAATATGGACAGACTCACAAACATGTTATAACATGGTTACACCATTTTAAATCAAACCAACATTGCATATTGCCAACCCTTGCTTATAATATTACTTAGATCACCTTTTAATCAAACCCTTATGCATGGTATAAAAACTATGAAGATCATATCAACACTATTGTATAGTAACAATAGTTTTATTACAATTCTTTAGTATTATAATATCCATTCTATAAATTATAGAAGAAGTGCATATAGTGCATAGTTTATAACAATTAATGCTACTCTGAATTTTTTTTTATTTTTTTGTGATTTTCGGGATGTTACAACTACGCAGCAGAAGAAACAATTAGTGGTAAGATCAATTGATTTTACCTTGATTGCGGGACAATTATATAAGTTGGAACAAGATGAAGTGTTACGTATATGTGTACTAGAGAATGAGAGACATATCATACTTACCGAAGCACATTCAAGAGTCTCTAGAGGACACTATGCAGGGAAAGATACTGTGCAAAATATTTTGAGAGCAGGACTGTGGTGGCCTACTATACATAAAGATTCAAAGGAACATTGCAGGAGTTGCGATGTATGCCAGAGAACAGGAAATCCATCTCGTAGAGATGAGATTCAATTGATGCCACAGTTCACTTTACATGCATTTGGTAAATGGGCTATTGACTTTGTGGGACCTATTACCCCACCAGGGAAGAGAACTGGCTCAAGATACATCATTACAGCTATAGATTATCTAACTAGATGGGTAGAATAAAAACCAGTGAACTCGTGAAGGACTATAGCATAGATAAAACAACAAATTTCATATTTGAGAACATATTGACAAGATTCGGATGCCCAAATATTCTCATGGGTGATCAAGGAACTCACTTCCTGAATAGAACCATTGAAAACCTGACATAAGAATTTCAATTATATCATCAAAAGAATACACCATATCATCCACAAGCTAATGGCATTGTGGAGGCCTTTAATTAAGTATTGGAGAATGCATTGACTAAGGTATGCAATACAAACAGGGATTATTGGGATCTCGAAATACGAACAGTATTCTAGGCATATAGAACAACTTGAAAAAATTTGACAGGTCATACACCTTTCAGGTTAGCATATGGACAGGAAGTTGGCATGCCCATGGAATACATAGTACCAAGCTTGATAATTGCAGCATTCACAGACATGGCTGATGCAGAAATGATGGATGAAATACTATTATAGATGATTGGATTGGAGGAAGACTACTTCATTGTAGGCTTTCACCAACAAGTGCAGCAAGCTAGAGAAAAGGTATGGCATGATAGACACATCAAAAACAAGTTCTTCCAGGTCGGAGACCTTGTTCTCCTCTATGATAGCAATTTTTTGAAACTTCTTGGAAAATTTAGAATGCATTGGTTGGGGCCATAAATTTTTAAACATGTTACTAATGGTGGCGCAGTGCAGTTAGCCACATTACTTGGAAAAAAATTACAAGGACTTGTTAATGGGAGTAGGTTAAAGCATTCCAGGGATGCCCTACTCCTACATCCATAAATTAAACAGCGCAATGATGTTTAAGTGTCAAGTGCAGTTGAAATTGGACACTAAATAGAGAGGAGAGTCGCACACAACAATTTTGGCATAATGCGAAGTTCACGGATCTGAAGATGTGTTGTGAAGCACACATAGTAAGCCAAGTTGCAAAGTAAAGAAGGGGGTAGTGTTACGAAGTTCCATTAAGAGAAGGGGAACACGAAGTGATCTTCACCACTCACCTAACCTTAGGCAAAGCTAGAGAAAACTAGTCATTACAGGTTTTTTTGAAAACTAGTCGTTATACAGTATTTTTGGGAATCAAACCGTACTTTTCCGCTTGAAGGCATACTTGTCCATTGAAGACACATTTAATGTAAGGAAAGGACCGGGATCTGAGATAGATTTGGACAATATACATAGCATTTAATTTTAACTTAATCGTTTTGGGTGCATCTTAGTTTGGGTTATGGCTATAAATAGAAAAGAAGCGCACAATCACCTGCTTTACCATGATTGTTATTTTTACCATGAGTAAATCCTGAGCTTTTACCAGTGAATAAAAAAGCATTCCGACAGTAGATGTCTAAGCAAGAAGAACTACAATAAGTATTAAATAAATTTCAATAGTCTGGTATAGAAGAATTTATTGACCCCGCTACTTGTGGCTAGACCGCAAGATAGATATCAATATTGACCTGATCTACAGAATCACCCATCTAAGTAAACAAGGTACTAACTCTGCAACGAAATTTGTGGGTAAGAATAAGGATAAAGACCTCACAAAGCAGATGAAGAGTGAGTTCGTATTAGTTAAAGTAACTCGAGGATATCAAGTAGACCAGATTGAAGATGATTCCACTAGGTTCATAGTGCAATTGCTTGCAGGAAGGGTACTAAGAAAATGCAGACTAACAGAACTGTCAGCTGCTGCAATATCCCTAGATGCTAAGGCTAAGGAAGGGCTACCATTCAAGTAGGGAGGCTACCTGCTGAATGAATTTCTGGATGATGTAGCGGATGCACAAGACAATGGCTATCAGTTTTACTATAGCTGGATGATAGTCCTCATCACATTTTTGGGATGGACAGAGCCAAAGTACCAAAAGAATGTACCAATGTTCCCTCACGACTATCATAAACCTCAGTACACAAACATGTGGAGTAACAGAAGGCCGAAAAGACAAAGGTTGAACAATGTTCAACTATTGTTAACACCCAAAAAATGCTCACCACCTCATCTCCCTCACTACATGACTCATTTGTCTATTTTTCCCACCATTTTTGCCTCCAAAACCTGAAAAAAAACATTAATTGGCCACCAAAAGGCCGAAACCCCTTTCCCCCCCCTCTAAATAATTAAATCTCCTCAAAAAGTGGCAAAAACCCTTTAAAAAGGCCCTAAATTCCCAAAAATCAAGTAAAAGGGAATAAAAAATATAAAAAAGAGGAAAAAGAGGGAAAAAGGAAGCAAAAACCCTAAAACAATTGACCTAAACCATATGGTGCCAAAAACCATGGGTCAACACTCAACCACCCGAAACCCTATAAATAGGTGATGGAGGCTCCCCATTTCATATCCACAATCTATCCTATCCTCATTCTGCCAAAATCACTCTTGAAACCCTAGCTCACCATTTGAGCTAGTTTTCCATTTGAGTGCCCCTTTTGGCCCACCATCTAGGCACCTTGGAGAAGGAGAAGGAACCCATTGGAGCATGGAAGAAGCCCTCGTGGACTACTACAAGAGCTTTACCAACCTCCATATATGAGGTAAATGCAACTTTGATCATATCATAATACAAAATAAAAAATTTCATTATATTGTCATTGTCTTTTTATTTATGTTGATGCACATGTTAGCTTAGATTTTACCTTGTTTTACTGTCAAGTTTTACTGTTTTAATGAATTGCTACTAAGGAGCCCCTTCTCCTTAGTAGGTGCTCATTTGCACAAGCTAGGGTGAAAACCCTAGCTACAGTTTTGGCGACTCCACTATTGGCATTTGAATTTCTGGTTAAAAATTTAAAAGTTTTTATTTTCTGCAAGTATTTTTCTGTTTTCCCTGTTCGGTTGTGGCTTCGGCCAGTTGGGTTTTCTGCCGCAGATCGCGGTTCTGTTCCTCGCATCCATGGCCCAGATCGCATCTTTCGACCATTTTTCCGCGATCCAGATCACAAATTTCTTCCCTTTTCCCACGGCCTAGACCGCGACTTCCTGTCGTTTTTCCAGACCTGACCACAGCTTTCTGCCTCTTTCCCGCGGCTTAGACCACATCTTTCTACCCCTTTGTTGCGCTCCAAACCGCACCTTTTGGCCACAGATCCGCGAGCAGACCACATCTTTCTGCCCCTTTGCCACGCTCCAGACCACGCATTTTGGCCACAGACCCGCGATCCAACCGCAACTTTCTTCCCCTTTGCCGCGCTCCAGACCGCGCATTTTGGCAACAGACCCTCGATCCGACCATAGATTTCTACTCCTTTGTCACGCTCTAGACTGTGCATTTTGTCTACAGACCCACAATCTAACTGCAGGGTTCACCCCTACAGCCGCGCTCTAGGCCGTGCATTTCAGTCACAGACCCGCGATCTATTTTCTACATTTTTACCCTTTTTTTAACCTACAATTTTTCTGCAATATTTTCTGCACCTGCACAGCTACCTATTCTGTCTACAACCATAGTTACCTATAAATTTTTTCTATAGTTTTCTTTCTGTTCCATTTACAGAATTTTTAAGTTTAAGCATTTACATTGGAAAAAGAAAATTTTGCATTGCAAGTTTAATTTCTGCATTATTATTGGTTAAAAAGTTACCCACGCATGGCACTTTTGATTGGGTTCATTACCTCACACGCAGACACTCTGTCACCTAATTCAAGTGAGCCTTAAAACACTACTTAACACAACCAACATTCGAACCCCACTTGGGGAACACATCAGAATATTGTAGTTAGGTAGGACAGGGGGGATAGGCATCCAAATAACACCCCTCGGTCGCTTACACTTGAGACATAGTTTTTGTCCTTTAGGGTACCAAAATCCCCTAGTATTTTTTGACACAGTCACAACTAGTTTATCAGAGGGCCTCTCCCTTAGGAGGGTTGAAGTAGCCAGACTGGTTCCAGAGGCCTGAGTGGAATACCGTAATCCATTCAGTTACTGAAGGTTACCTACTCATTGGTCTGCGTGTGGTGATTACTTTTAGGCCCACGTGGTGATAGGACCAGAGCTGCAGATTCACCTTTTCTGGACGTGTCATGAACGAGGTATCTTAGTTTCCTTTCTTCTAGGATTGTCTTACCCAGTGTCCCTCCCAGTAGGGGGATATCTTTAGCCACTTGGTTCTACTATCCATATTGTCTGACTTGGATTTCATCACCTGGCAGAGGATATGTCTGGTCGAATCATAATACTATTTAGCTAGGTGTTTGCATGCTTTCTTAACTCCCTTTGGTTTAGTGAGTCCACCATTTTTATTTTTAGGCAACTCTTTGCTTGTTGGTATTCTGACCATTTTTTTTTATACTCTGCTTATTGTAGCACAGCTGTTACAATAAGTGTTTTGAGTTGGTTGTTGCCCTAAGTGTCATGTTTTTTGCGCTCTCCTTCTGCACACTCAGTTGCATTAGGGTTTTTGAGCTTTTTTTCACTCGACACAACCCCCATACACTTGACACCATCTGTCACCATTGAGTCCCCGAGACACTCTCGGCGCCTTCGGGGAGAGCCCCTGCAGCATGGTTCACTTGACATCACCCGTCATAGACGTAGAGCTGCATCACTCGACACCACTTGTCATAGACCTAGAGCTTCGTAACTCGACTCTATTCGTCGACGCCATAGAGCTCTGTCCCCTGACTCTGACGCTCCTTATTTCACATCTGATTCTGAGGCAGAGTCGGAAAACCCTACCTACACGGCACCAACCAGCCCCATGGGTGGCATGACCTCCAACCCCTTCTTTGTAGGAAAAATTGGTGGAACATTCACAACAACCCCAGCTACCACAGTCACCACAACTACACCTCCTTTAGGTATGCCCTAGATGGGGCCAACACCTACTATTCTGATCACGGTGCCCATTCCAGTGGCTAGCATACCCAACCCAACCCCACTGGTGACTCACACTACGCTTAATGGTGCAGGACCCTCCTAGACCACCTCCACCCCCCCATTTGGGGGTCACATCCCTATCACAAACCCATCCCCTACACTTGGGGGCATCGACTCCACCACGGCCGCTACCACTGGTACGTCACATCCTTCTACTAGTTTGCCATTTAAGGCCAGTATCAACCTTCCTAACCTAGCCAGATTGACCAACGATCCCATCAAAAACTATCCCACGTGGCCTCACATGCCTACCAAACTCCCATCAGACATCCCCAAGTTCGAGGGCAAGGTAGAAGAAGACCCACAAAATCACATTATGTCCTTCCATCTATGGTGTTCCTCCAACTCCATAGTGGATGAATCTATTTGACTCCGTCTGTTACAACAAACTCTCACTAGCTCTGCAACCAAGTGGTAGATCGAGCAGCCCCATGGGACCCATGCCACCTTTACTTCCCTCACCTCGACCTTCCTGTAGTTCTTTCAGTTACCTGTCTGCTATGACGTGGGAGTTGAGATCCTATTGTATTGTAGACAGAATACGACCACCCACATCACTAACCACATTCATGAGTGGCATCGACGCCAAAGCCTGTGTAAAATCAAGTTAGATGACCGTATCTTCCTAGATTGGTTTCTCAAATCTCTCCTTCCCGTCATTGCCAAGGATGTGGCATTCGAGTGACCCCAGTCTGAGGAAGAAGCCATCTTAAAATCCTAGCAGTTTGACCTTATCTACGCCTAGTCTGGTTACGTATATACCACTATACCTGACGCCCCCCACGGTGATTCCTCCCGAAACAATGTGCCAGGGGCATCCCATGCTGCCGATGGCATCATCGGCCATGTTCAATCGAATAACCAGCTCTTTTCCATGACACGTACTAGCAATGGACCCGACCTTTCACGGGCTACATCCCACTCTGGAGCAACCAATTCGTATGCTCCCATGGCACATAACCGGCATTCCTACTGACCCTCATGTCCACCTCAGTGCTTCGGCCACACATCCCCCGCTTACGTTCCCTCGGTTGCACCTCAACCATATATACCACCCGCAGGTCGTGCACGCTCATGCATCCTCTCAAGCCCCCTCGGCTTATTATCCTCCAAAGGAAGCACCTACGACAAATCAACCACCCGTCACACAGATGTATCAACAACCCCCACCAGGTCCTGTACCTGCACCGCATCCACCCTGACCCACTTATTATCCGTTGCAGCCTGCTCCCGCACCTGCACAACCCCAGCACCCACCTGTCTCCCAAGGGCAAGTGTATGCACAACAAAATCCACAGGATAACCAAAATACCCAACGCCAACAAGGCCAGCAAAACCACGGAAAAGGACGTAACCACAGGAACAACCCCCCTCCAGACCAAGGTGGCCAACCACCTAATCCCCCAAACAATAAAAACGCAACACCTTCCAACCAAAACCCCGACAGGCCACCAAATCAAGCTAAAAACCCTAAATTACCAACGAACCACCCTTGTTCTATTTGCAGGGTCTATGGCCATTACACACACACTTGCCCACATTTGGAGCGGGCACGACAACTCTAGATCGATGATTCCCACTGCCAAGGGCACGCGGCACCTCAGGCGCCACCTAACCCCGCACCACCTCAAACTCAACCCTTGGTGTTACAAAACCCTTTATCAACCCAAGGAGTGATGAACACTCAAACGTTAGCTCCCCCTCAAGGAACCATGCCACCACAACATCAAGTCACGTACGCTACGCCTGCCCACCCCACTTTAGACTCAAGCACCCATCACTTGTTAATGATGTCATCCACCGATGTCAACCTTCAAACCCACCGAAACTAATATGGCTCCACCCCTGAAGCCCCTCCCACTGATAAAAACAACAACGCTCTTCCCACTGATCAACCATTACGCATACCTCCTGCCCCATTAGATGGAACATCAAAAGCCCCTCGCTTCCCAGTTCGCCGCATCAATAATAACCGCAATGCTCGCGCTGTGTCTAATTACAACATTGTGGATGACTTAGCTCAATCCCCCGCAACCATGTCTGCGTTAGAGGTCTTAAAAAAATATCCTACACAGAGCAAGACTCTGTTATCAGCCATTGGTGCTATTGACCCAACTGATTCACGAATGATGGCCTTTGATTTGGACCAATCTGAACCACGCTTGCCTTCCACATTAGCATTCCAAGTTTTTGTCTCCATTCAGAATCTTGTAATCCATCGGTGCATCATCGATGAGGGTGCCTCTACATGCGTTATGTCCAGATTTGTTTGGCATAAATTGGGATCCCCTACTCTCCAGTCATCCACCACTGCATTGCAAGGCTACGACGACCGTTCGGCTCAACCCCAAGGTCTCTTAGCTAATGTCCCCGTCCAATTGGCAGGTAAAATAGTGCTTATTGACATAGAGATCATCAACGCCCAACTTGATTATAACCTTTTACTTGGCCGCAGTTACATATACGCCATGCGGGCGGTCACCTCATCCATTTTTTGTACCATGATGTTCCCCCATGAAGGACGAGTGGTCAAGATTGATCAACTCACCTATTACAATCCCAATGCCCCTGCTACACCTGAAAACATTCTTCCCATGGTTGAACAACCTGTTTGCAGTGCATCTACCTCGATGGTTTCCTCAGTTGGACCCAGAGTCTACTCAGATACGCCGATGACTTCCACATTCCAATCCATTCCACCCCCGTCACCAGCAACCAAAATATCTGACTTATGTACCCTCTCCCACAATACACAAACACCCAACCATCAACCACCCTTGCCACCCCAACCACCATTGGTACCCAGTCATGTCAGCACCACACCTATCCATACAATCCCCTTCCTATTTCTTCTTTCAGGAGTAGTAAGCGCTCTAGTGATGGCCACACTAAACCTCCCGGGGTTAACTTTAGGACTACCTGTATGGTACATCACACCTCCCATTTCCCCTCCGACGCCCAATGTCATCTTACAGCCAATGCAACCTATCACCATTTCTAGTTGGCCACCTCCCGGTGTCACCACTCCTTCCTCTTCTACCAACCCACCCCCTCTTGCCAAATACACTGGGGGCAGAGGCCCACAACCTTACACTGCTCCGCCTGCGCCTAAAGCCACTAAGAATCCTCCACCATTTCACACTCCTCCTAAATGATCTTTGTGTGTTGAGTTGGGCCATGCTACCCATCAATGTCCACAATTACCCGCATAACAAGAGCACATGCAAATGCTTGACGACGACCCCAACATCCCAGTTGTCCAACTCAACCTTACCCCTAAGCCTAGCGATAAATCACTGCGTACCAATCACCCTTGTGCAATATGCGATATTTACAGCCATTACTCACATCACTGCCTTGACCTCCTAGATTACAAAGCCACTCTCTATGAGATGAATAACTTGGACCTCGAGACGTCTCCTCCCACCATTGAAGAGATCCACCCCCCAGAATCTCCGACAACAGGAGAGGTCAATACCATTTATATGATCTCTACTGCTAGCATCCCCTCTCCAATCGATTTGACTACAAAATGTTTCTGCAATGATAAGGAAATTCTTGAGGCTCTTACCGCACCTGAATACAGCTGGGAGGATATGCACCATTGTTCCCATTTTCTCCTGGAGGAATCCTCCACCACCACAGCCACCCAATTTTCGGTTGAGTCCAAAGATCTCCTCCCCACCAAGGTCGACTGGTTTAAAGAGCCCATTCTCGCTCCCGATTCCTTCGAGGAAGGTAACATGGCCAATATCTCACCCACAATCCACATTGATATCTCTACCCCAGGTGGTGCCTCTGAACTCATTAGTTTGGTGGCCTCATGCACTGAGTACGAGGTCGGAGAGTACAAAAAACTTTTTCAGGAGTTCTACGATGTCTTTGCCTAGTCCTACACCGAAATGCCTGGTCTCGACCCCTGTTGGCTTGGTTTTGCAACCAAGCTTAGTGCAATGGGCACCTGCTAACTAGTAGCAGCAGTTTCAATTGAAATAAATAACAAACTAATATAAACTATATTAATCATGGATCTATGTGAAGTAAATAAGCAAATAATGGAAATATTATAGAAAGCAAAACAATTGACAATATGTAAAAGAAACGATTTTGTATTAAGAATAGGGGCAAGCAAGTGCTAGCAATGGTAATACCTCCAAGTGGTGAAGATTGTTGAGTAGCTCCAAGGGTGAGCAGCTCCAAGATCCAAAGGTCCCTTCTTCTCCAATGCTTCCTGGTTTGTGCAAGGCTCAAAAAGGTGGGCAATGCTCAAAAGGGATTTTGGCAGCATGAGGATAGGATGATGGATGGATAGAAAGTGAGGAGCCCCTACCACCTTTCTATAGTTTTTGGTGGTGGGGAATACCATTATGGTTTTGAGGAAACCAATGGTATTGACCAACATGGTTGTTAAAATTCAAGATGCTAAGACAGAAAATAGCAGCATTACATTCCATTTCACAATAATAGCATATACAGGATCACTGAAGAAACAACAAGCACAGCATAAACACAAGAGACAGAGATTTATCCTGGGAAACCCTCATGGGGTAGAAAACCCAGCAAAGCTTCCTCAATATAGATGACCAGCAATATACAAAGATGAAACCCTGAGAGATGATCTCCTCCTCCACAATAGCAGACCTCTCCTCCACAAGTGCGTTATCCTCAAGTGAGTGAATGTGTATAATGAGGAACACACCTCCTCTATTTATACACTACTCTGATATGTATTTTACACAAGTACATGTAGGCTCGTATTTAACCATTAGGTTAAATACCCCATTATAACTGACTGGGCCGACCCCTCTAGGGTGGTCTAATAACCCTTTGACCCACATAACACATACAGGGCCGACCCCCACTAGGGAAGTCTAATAACCCAAGTTACCACATTCCGACGGAGGAATAAACATCTCCGGATATACAATAAGATCTTCATGGAGGAATGAATCATCTCCGGAATAATAAAGTACAAATATAATATTCTTTGAAGTTACAATATCTCAACACTCCCCCTTAACGAGAAGGATATTATAACAGCATCTGCACGAGCAAGGAGTCATCAACATCATACATGATACATCTATAAATCATTGGAAGCTTTCTCAACATCATCAGTAACTCAACCAGTTACTGGAATATCTTCAATACTGGAACATCAACATCTTCAGTACTGAGTCTTTATCTTCTGCAGCACTCAAACAGCTACAGCAACATCAATATCTGAATCCTCACGATTGTCAGCATCGCCATCACACGATCATCAGCATTGTCATCACATGATCAACAGCATCGTCATCTCACGATCATCAGCATCGTCATCATACGATCATCAACATCGTCATCTCACGATCATCAGCATCGTCATATCATCTCGATCTACAGCATCTGGATCATCTCGATCTACAGCATCTGGATCATCACGATCTACAACATCTGGATCATCTCGATCTACAGCATCTGGATCATCTCGATCTATAACATCTGGATCATCTCGATCTACAGCATCTGGATCATCTCATCTACAGCATCTGGATCATCTCGATCTACAGCATCTGGATCATCTCGATCTACAGCATCTGGATCATCTCGATCTACACCATCTGGATCATCTCGATCTATAGCATCTGGATCATCACGATCTACAGCATCTGGATCATCTCGATCTACAACATCTGAATCATCTCGATCTACAGCATCTGGATCATCTCGATCTACAGCATCTGGATCATCTCGATCTACAACATAAGTATCCTCAACCATACAAGTACATTAATCAATACATGTATCATCAAAAGTATGTATTCTCACCAATACATCTATCATCAAAACATGTATTCTTACTAATACATATATCATCAAAAGCATGTATTCTCACTAATACATCTATCATCAAAAGCATGTATTCTCACTAATACATCTATCATCAAAAGCATGTATTCTCACTAATACATCTATCAATACAAGTATCCACACTGATACAAGTATACACAATAGCAGCACACCCTGCAACACGCATGATCCAATTACGGGATGGTCAATCCCTCTCACTTTAGGACATAGGTCCAAGGATGATACAATCCTGATCCACTTATGGGATGATCAATCCCTCTCAATTTAAGACATCACTCATGTCTATGGATGATGCAATCCAGATCAACTTACAGGATGATCAATCCTTATCATTTTAAGACACCTCACCATGTCTAAGGATGATGCAATCCCGAATCAACTTACAGGATGATTAGTCCTTATCACTTTAAGACACCTTACCATGTCTAGGGACGATGCAATCCCAATCTACTTACAAGATGATTAGTCCTTATCACTTTAAGACACCTCACCATGTCTAGGGATGATGCAATCCCAATCTACTTACAGGATGATTAGTCCTTATCAGTTTAAGACACCTCACCATGTCTAGGGACGATGCAATCCCAATCTACTTACAGGATGATTAGTCCTTATCACTTTAAGACACCTCACCATGTCTAGGGATGATGCAATCCCGAATCAACTTACAGGATGATTAGTCCTTATCACTTTAAGACACCTTACCATGTCTAGGGACGATGCAATCCCAATCTACTTACAAGATGATTAGTCCTTATCACTTTAAGACACCTCACCATGTCTAGGGATGATGCAATCCCAATCTACTTACAGGATGATTAGTCCTTATCAGTTTAAGACACCTCACCATGTCTAGGGACGATGCAATCCCAATCTACTTACAGGATGATTAGTCCTTATCACTTTAAGACACCTCAACATGTCTAGGGATGATGCAATCCTAATCTACTTACAGGATGATTAGTCCTTATCACTTTAAGACACCTCACCATGTCTAGGGACGATGCAATCCCAATCTACTTACAGGATGATTAGTCCTTATCACTTTAAGACACCTCACCATGTCTAGGGACGATGCAATCTCAATCTACTTACAGGATGATTAGTCCTTATCACTTTAAGACACTTCACCATGTCTAGGGACGATGCAATCCCAATCTACTTACAGGAGGATTATTCCTTATCACTTTAAGACACCTCACCATGTCTAGGGACGATGCAATCCCAATCTACTTACAGGATGATTCGTCTTCATCACTTTAAGACACTTCACCATGTCTAGGGACGATGCAATCCCAATCTACTTACAGGAGGATTAGTCCTTATCACTTTAAGACACCTCACCATGTCTAGGGACGATGCAATCCCAATCTATTTACAGGATGATTAGTCCTTATCACTTTAAGACAAGTCTCATGTCTAGGGACGATGCAATCCCATCACGTACATTTTGAACCCAGTTCATGAACGATGCAGTCCTCACGTACATTTTGAACCCAGTTCATGGACGATGCAGTCCTCACGTACATTTTGAACCCAGTTCATGGACGATGCAGTCCTCACGTACATTTTGAACCCAGTTCATGGACGATGCAGTCCTCACGTACATTTTGAACCCAGTTCATGGACGATGCAGTCCTCACGTACATTTTGAACCTAGTTCATGGACGATGCAGTCCTCACGTACATTTTGAACCCAGTTCATGGACGATGCAGTCCTCACGTACATTTTGAACCCAGTTCATGGACGATGCAGTCCTCACGTACATTTTGAACCCAGTTCATGGACGATGTAGTCCTCACGTACATTTTGAACCCAGTTCATGGACGATGCAGTCCTCACGTACATTTTGAACCCAGTTCATGGACGATGCAGTCCTCACGTACATTTTGAACCCAGTTCATGGACGATGCAGTCCTCACGTACATTTTGAACCCAGTTCATGGACGATGCAGTCCTCACGTACATTTTGAACCCAGTTCATGGACGATGCAGTCCTCACGTACATTTTGAACCCAGTTCATGGACGATGCAGTCCTCACGTACATTTTGAACTAGTGGTTCCGGGATGATGCAATCCCCATCACTTTATTCTCGAAGACCATACGTCTACGGATCAATTCAGGGACCAAGGTCCGGGGATGATACAATCCCCACTTCTCGGAGACCTTACGTCTACGGCTCTCTTTAGGACTGAAAGTCCAGGGATGATCCAATCCCCTCAACTGTCCACTAAGGACTTCATTCTCGGAGACCTCACGTCTACGGCTCTCTTTAGGACTGAAAGTCCAGGGATGATCCAATCCCTTCAACTGTCCACTAAGGACTTCATTCTCGGAGACCTTACGTCTACGGCTCTCTTTAGGACTGAAAGTCCAGGGATGATCCAATCCCTTTTCTTTCTCGGAGACACCTGTCTACGGCTCACTTTAGAACAAGTGTTCAAGGATGATACAATCCCCACATGTATTCTCATCAATATACTATCGATCCTGGGAACCCATACAGAACCTGATTCACACTTCTTCTTTAATTGCACCATTAAGAGAATGGTCTTATCTAGCCACTTGGAGCAAACATCTCATCATGATTCTCTTCCTCTTTCTAAGAGAATCTTCTAGCCACAAGCCTTCCATATTTTGTTTGATTTGTAAATCTTCTTGTTGAACATCCATCACTTGTTCGGTGTTCATTATTCTTCATGATCTTTCCTACAAAACAAAATTAAGTACATGATTAGTAATCCTTCATAATCATGAAATCATGATAACCTATTATGCATACAGATATCATTTATATAGTTATGCAACTATCTTGACCAATACTTTGGCACAACACTTTCCCATATCCTGTATGCATACATTGGCTATCTAGATGCCTTCCATCTCTACCAGAACATACTATCGAGAGTGTGCACAACTCTTAGCATGTCAGCAAAGAGGTTTCATTCTAGACAAGCAACAATGGAATGTTTGTCCAACTTACCAATCATATGCATATTAGTAGTATAATGTTCAGTGCTCTATGAATGTTTGCACTCAGCATGATATGTTCTAGGAATACAAATATGCATACAAGAAATATCATTTACTATTTCAAATAACAACTCAAATACTTATCTTTTATGTTTGTGTGGTTGCCTCCCGCTTGATCTTCTATATGTCCTTTGAACTTCTATTCATTCTGTACCACTATGCATGCTCAAGTGTGCACTAGTGTCATCCTCATGATCTCATACACAAACATTCATTCATTAGTATATTCTCAAAACATTCTAATTCTAAATAATCTTGAATATGTATAGTCATGATCATTAGTATTCAGGGTTTCAAGTAAGTCTTCTTTTACTCATGCATATTCTTGTTTGATCATAGTACTCTTCTGGTTAATTAAATCATGCATAAACCCTTGATTACTAACTTTATGAATAAGCATAACCAATCATATCAAGTATACTTATATAAGGGATCCTAACACAAGGTAAGATTCATGGGAAACATACCTGGATTAGTATACCTACTTGGTTATGTACAACATACCTAAACAATCTCTTCAATGATTTAGAGATCCTGAGCTAGAACCTGCATGTCTCATAGGTTAAGCATAATATAACAAATTCATACATACCTCGTCAGTAGAACAAAGACTATGGATGAGTCTTTGTCTTCATGTTTTCATGGCCATGGAACCTGATTTGTCTTTTGTGATGTACCTGTATCTTGTTAGCAGACAACATCAACCTCACACAACATCATAATGCATTAGTACAATCATAAGTGTCAACACCCTAACCAATGAATATCTTCTATCATGCATTCATAATTTTGTTAAGGTTATACGACAAATCTAAAATCAAAATTGTACTAACTGTAATAACCTGAAGACAAACATACCATAAACTTAATCATGGACAAATATCGAAACATACCTCAATGAGTCATACCTGTCGAGATCGCTTGTATTCTTCTTATGTAAGCCCTTATCCTCATCTCCCTCTGAGACAGGAACTTCTTCACTTATGCAGGTGACCAATCCATCTTCTTCTAGGATTAACCCAATCCACTTGATTTGCAAGAACTGGACCTTGATGAGCTGATCAAAGTGGTATATTCAGAATTTGAAAACTGCAAAGTTTTACTCCTTAATTTTGCCTTTGAAACTTTCGGATTCACTGGACGTGACCCTGAACTGGGGTTTGATGAAGCCCACTCTTTTGCCCCATCAAAAGGTTTGATCCAAATCTCTAAGCTTCTATTTTTCTGAGGAGCTTCCAGCTGTGATCACAGATTTCAAAAATTCCCATTTTTACAGAAGCCCTAATTTTCCACTTTTCTGATCAAAGTCCCGAACTAGGGTCTAATCAAGCCCGGCCTTCTGCCCAACCAAAAATTTTGATCTTGGTCTCTAAATTTCTATTTTGATGAGTAGCATCCAGCCGTGGTCTCCGATTACAAAAATTGCAACTTTCTTCAAAGCCCTAAATTCCGGAAGCCATGAATGAAGGTACCAAAAAATAATTCTGTTTTGACAGAAATATGTACCTGATTGTTTCTGGTGTAACTCTGAAATTTTTGATCCACAGGGTCTGAAAAAGTTTTCTGATATATCCTGACCTGTTAGCTTTCCATCCTGACAGGTCTGACCTCAATTGGATGTTCTGAGAGAGAGTTATGCCAAATGTCGCAACGTGACCTGTTTTGGGAAAATACAGGATAGAAAACTTGTACGGCGTGCCACGTGTCATTGTTTGACCTTCGGCCTCTGAAAAAGTTTTCTAAAATAGCTCGGCCTGTTATCTTTCCATCCTGACAGTTATGACCTCAATTGGATTCTCTGAGAGAGAGTTATGCCAAGTGTCGCAACATGACCTGTTTATGGGATAATACAGGAGAGCGAACTTGTACGGCGTGCCACGTGTCACTTATTCAATTTCGGACCCTGAAAACGTTTTCTGAGATAGTACAGTCTGTGTACTACCTGTCACTTTTCACGAAATTTCATTTGGAGCTTCCTAGCCCAAGTTATGACCTTTTTCCCAAGGTCACCTGATTTTGACTCAGATCTGGAAGAGGCAGAAACCCTATATTGTACAGATCATAAATCACAAAGTACAACGAATTAGAGGTTGTCCTTTGGACACAAGGTACCTGGAGATTTTAGCTTCGTCCTGTAACAATTGAAGATCCGAAAACTTCGCCAAAACGGATTTATAGCGAAAGTGCTACGATGACTGGTTTTTGCTATGTAAAACCCTAACCTTCAAATTGTCGTAAGTAAAGCAAGTGTCTTTAGTGCCATACCTTGTCTTCCTTCAGGTTAGCTCTGATACCATGTTAAAATTCAAGATGCTAAGATAGAAAATAGCAGCATTACATTCCATTTCACAATAATAGCATATACAGGATCACTGAAGAAACAACAAGCACAGCATAAACACAAGAGACAGAGATTTATCCTGGGAAACCCTCATGGGGTAGAAAACCCAGCAAAGCTTCCTCAATATAGATGACCAGCAATATACAAAGATGAAACCCTGAGAGATGATCTCCTCCTCCACAATAGCAGACCTCTCCTCCACAAGTGCGTTATCCTCAAGTGAGTGAATGTGTATAATGAGGAACACACCTCCTCTATTTATACACTACTCTGATATGTATTTTACACAAGTACATGTAGGCTCGTATTTAACCATTAGGTTAAATACCCCATTATAACTGACTGGGCCGACCCCTCTAGGGTGGTCTAATAACCCTTTGACCCACATAACACATACAGGGCCGACCCCCACTAGGGAAGTCTAATAACCCAAGTTACCACATTCCGACGGAGGAATAAACATCTCCGGATATACAATAAGATCTTCATGGAGGAATGAATCATCTCCGGAATAATAAAGTACAAATATAATATTCTTTGAAGTTACAATATCTCAACAATGGTTTAGGTACCTTTTCCCTCCTTTTTCCTTTTTTGAATATTTTGAATATTTTTATTCCCTTTTTAATATTTTTGGGAATTCTGGACCCTTTTTGAGGGTTTTTTTTATGCTTTTTGAGGAAAAATATTCATTTTGAGTGGAAAAATGGGTGTATTAAAGTCTTTTGGTGACCTTTTGGTGGCTTTAGAGGCTCGAATGGTGAAAAAGTGGACAAATGGGTCATGTGAATAAGGAAATGAGCTAGTGAGCACTTTTTGGGTGTTAACAGATTACCCCCTGATGTGTGAGAGCAAGAGCTCATCGTATGGCCGATAGACATCATAGTTCTTTTGTCATTTTTTCTGGGGTTTGGGGAAGAGAAGAGACCGATTCGAGACTAGATCCACGGCCCTTGGAAGCTGCAAAATAAACAATATTACATGGCCTCAATATGAATGAGGAATAATCTCTGATAATGGACGAGGCGGGCATACCCATGCTCGTATCAAGACATATAACAATTAGTCCCAATAAGGGGGACCTGAAAAAATACATAAAAAATCTGTTGGTGCATCATAATGGTCCAGAGGGGACATCATTTGGGGATGTACTCATGATCATAACATGACTAATCTCAATAACTGATACACTGGAATAAAGCATCAACCGTTCTGAATAAGGTCTCAGAAGGGTTGATGAGCTGCTGAAACTGAAGGTGTCCAACATCTGTAGGGGCTCAAAGAATGAGAGTCATCTCTGAGAAGTACATGTACATGTAACTGTATACTCGAGGGAGTATAAAACTGGGGTACATCTGAATATTATTGCCATGCGCAACCCGGATATCTATAGAAAAAATGTAACTGGTTGTTTCCATAAATAGACTCTCAAATGTGGAAGAATCAGGTGGTATCCGGGGTCTTGAACAAATAACTGAACGGACCAATACCCTATGCGAGTCTCAATGATGCGATCAAGGTGTTGAAGTCGATCATGTGAGAAACAACCATTTGGAGAGGCACCGATGACTCCTCTCGAAATGATTCGTAGGCACTCATCATAAATGGTGATGAGTCCAAGACACAGGGACCTCTAGGTCTATCCTCTGGAATAAACTTGGTTGTCGTCGACAGAGGGAGACCAGCAACTAACAAGGCAATGATGTTTCCTTGATAGGAGCACGAGGTGTAGAACTGAAGTGTGGTCGTACTGATGGTAGGACTGACATTCTTGTGGGGATGGGAAGTAACTGGGGTCATAGAGTGGGTAGACTCAAACTTCCTTTGTTCAGAGCATGATGACATGGTTGACCTGGCAGCGTAGGGAACTGACTTGTAGGTGCGTGGATCATAGCTGTTAGGGACTGAAGGGTATGTATTTACTGAGGGGACGAGCTGATGGGTGTTGTTGAGGGATTCTCAGGGTGACATCATGCAGAATACTCTGAACAAAGGCGACCAAAATTGGGAAGCTTCCATATGAGTAGACGTGATCTATTGTGGCGCCAAGAAGAACCATTGGGTCCTTCTTCGTAGTTTTAATGAGCTCCAAGAAGGGATAAAAGTGTGCTCTGAAATGGTACTGTCCTGTGGATTTTATGAGCCCAGGATTGTTCGTGCTCATGGGTGCTTTCATTTTTAAGGAGTTTGAAAATGATAAGAAGACTCTACAGTGGTTGTGAGTACTGTCCTGTTGGTTTTACGAGCCCAGGATGGTGATTGTTCGTGGTCGCTTTCATGTTTATAGAGTCTGAAAGCGGTAAGTGGACTCCATTGGTGTTATTTTTCGTGAGTTAGTCTCCAAGGCCCGAAAAATCATAAAATGATGCAAATGGAGAACTCTTCTAGTCGATGTTCCTAGAGTATTCCTTTTTCATAATTAGTCTACAAGGTCCGAAAAAGGGGTAAACTTATACCAGGTAGACGCCCTTTCATATACGTTTAGCGAGCATGAAAGGAAGCAAGGTTGCTCGGCGATCTTTTCATTGTTTTAGGAGTCAGAAAAGAGCTTAATAGAAACTCCCTAAGTGCCTTTTTCGTAAAAGGGATTGCTTGGCCCAAAAAAGTGGTAAAATTATACCGAACAAAAAGGGATTGATGAGAGCGAGAAAAGGTCTCAAGCATCATCATGTGTGTGGAATAATGAATCCGGTGACATAAAGATTGTCAAAAAGGGGCAACAGCCAATGTGGCCCGCAAATCGAGGTGATGAGTGGCATTTTGAAACAATGCCCAAAAATTATGGGGTGGGAGCGAGAAATGATCTCAAGCATCATCACGAGCGTGGAAAACTCAATCCGGCGATATAAGACTCGTAAAAAATGGAGAACGGTCGATGTTGCACGCAAACCGGGGCAACAAGGGGGGTGTGGGAAAAATGCCCAAAAAATCTGGGCATGAGAGCGAGAAATGATCTCAAGTGTCATCACGAGCGTAGAAAATTGAATCCGGTGATATAAGACTCGTTAAAAATGGAGAATGACCGATGTGGCACGCAAACCGAGGCAATGAGGGGGCAGGGGAAAAATGCTCAAAAAATTTGGGCATGAGAGCGAGAATTGATCTCAAGCATCATCACGAGTGCGGAAAACTGAATCCGGCGATATAAGACTCATTAGAAACAGATGACGGCCATTGTGGCATGCAAACCGAGGCGACGAGGGGGCATGTAAAAAATGCCCGTAAAATCTGGGCGTGAGAGCGAGAAATGATCTCAAGCATAAAGACAAGTTCAGAAAACTGAATCCGATGGTATAAAAATTGCCAATAAATTGACAATAGTCGATGTGGCATGCAAACCGAGGTGGCGTGGAGCATGGAAAGAATGCCCAAATTTTTTTGGTGAGAGCGAGAAATGATCTCAAGCATCATCACGGGCACAGAAATATGAATCCGGCGGTGCAAATGGTGCGAAAAACGGAGGTCATAAGGACTCTGGAATGGTCAAAGCAAATAACTAGGTTAAAAAGTGGCTACAAATAAAGGTGAGCCCACCAAGCCAAGGATGCAGTGGTGGGGAGAAATGATGACCCACGGGGGGAGAATACTAGGTGTATCAAATCAAATCAAATATACAAATGATATGTGACCTCAAAAAATGGTTCAGATCACGCATGTGAAAAATTCAGCACGGTTAATGACCTGCCCCCATGCTATGTGCATGGGGTTTGTGATTGTGGAGATGTTGGTCCTGTACCACCAACCGACTATGTGGCTCGTAGGGGACGGGCGATGGTGGTTGTTCCACCTCCTGTGGCGGTACCGCCTCCACATGGTCGAGGATTTGGGGCTCATGGTCGAGGGGATGGCCCTCGAGACGATGTTGTGGAGGGTGTCCGAGAGACACTTGATATGATTCTAGCAGGGTTCCCAGAGGATGGGTGGAGGGATCTGGATTGGGACATTGTCGAGTGATGTTTCGATGCGCCTTGTGAGTGGCGTTCGATCTTGCTGAGAGCGACATTGAGGGCAGCCGAGTGGAGGGATGGGGCTCGGCAGGATCAGGCAGGGTCGGTGGAGGGGAGGATTTGCTTACGAGATGCTCCAGCGGGGTCGGAGGAGAGGAGAGTTCGGGCTCGCCATGATCCGGTGGGGCCAGTGGAGGAGGTGCCAGAGGAGCCGAGGGACCGTGATGATTAGATGATATTGTATCTGCCCCCAAATGCTATTGAGCATATGGGGAAGCACTTTTTTGTACGGCTGATTTATTTTTGTATATTGGGTGCTGAGGGCGCCTATGACATGTTTTGACTATATTATGATGATATATATATATATATATATATATGATGTTGGTATATAGTCATGTACGCACATGGATGCATTCATTGTTTTTTGTTCGTCCGTGGAGGCATGTTTGATTTTCTGTATGTCCGTGGAGGCACATGTTTTGCACGTGGATGCATCATTGTCATGTTTATATATATGCCTGTGGAGGCACATGTTATGCACGTGGATGCATTGTTTGTTTATGATATGATTTGATTGGTGTGCCAGTCCAAAATGTTGTTGGCCATATGGTCTACTACACTATTCAGGCTTCTTGGGACATGTGTAAAGGAAATGGATTCAAATTGTCAAACCATTTGTTTAGTGCACAATTTTTTTTTGAAAAGACAGGATCGCGTACCTGGTAATCATTGTTCAGCTGGGAAACAAGGAGTTGTGAGTCCAAGAAAACGTTGAGGTGACGTATGCTCATTTGGAGAGCTGCGGCCAAGAGACCAGTCACGGCATCGTAGTCAACTTGGTTGTTGGTGGCAGCACCTAAACACACTCCGTCGATGTGGATCAACTCATGTGAAGGGGAGTATATTACCCAAGCTATTGAGGCCAGATTGGGGGATCAACAGCTTGCACCATCAGCGAAACTGACGTAGCAGAGTGGAACAGGATCCATCTGTGGTCATGCAGGGAAAACAAATATTTAGGTTTTTTGAATTTTTGTGAAAAACAAAATAATACTGTAAAATAATGGATGGTGGTGTCCATCAGATTTACTATGGGTAAAATATCTTGAGGAACAACCCGTTGCATGGGTTTCATAGGGGGTTGCCTTCTGAATCGGTCAAAATGTATTCCCCCCTGTCCGAGACAAGTGTGTATAATATATGGGCCTTGCCACATGGACACAAACTTTCCTTTCCCGGTTTTGTCATGAGCTTGATCGTAGGCAAGGACGAGGTCCCCTTCAGTAAATTTTTTTGGGTGGACATGTTTGTCGATGTGATGTTCCATAATTTTAGGATCGAGGCCGGGCATCTCGGTGTAGGACAAGGCGAAGACATCACGAAACTCTTGGGAGAGTTCCTTATATGCCTGAGTTTCTGCTTGAGTGCATGATGCGCCTAGCGAGATGAGCTCAGGTTTTCCATTTGTGGTGGAAATGTCGATTTGTAAGGGTTGAACATGTGTGTCGAAGGGATGAATGGGAGAGGTCGACCGGATAGAGGGATATCCAGTGGAAATTGTGTAAATGGTGTTAATTTCTTCCAAGGAGGAAGATGGTGTGGGATGAATTTCCTCAATGAGAAGAGGTGATATCTCGAGGTCGACGTTATTCATCTCATACAAGGCTTCTCTATAATCTGGGAGATCAGGGCAGTGGTGTGAATAATGGCCATAAATGCCGCATATCGCACAAGGGTGGTTAGTGCAGAGTGTTTTGTCGCAAGGCTGAGGAGGTGGCTCAAGTCTTACTACTGGAATGTCGATGTCGTCATCCAACATATTTATGTGTTCCTGGAGTGTAGGTAATTGTGGACATTGATGAGTGGCATGGCCTATGTTGTCACACAACGAGCACTTAGGGGGAATACGAATTGCTGGGGGGTTTTTAACTACCTTGGGGGTTGCTGGGGGGGTGCGATTTATGAGTCCAGTGTGATAAGTTGGTGGGCCTCTGCCCCCTGTGTTTCGTAACGAAGGTGGATCATATCTGGATGTTGATGCCGTAGTCACTATTGGGGGAGGTCAATTTTGCAGATGTGTGACGGGAGGGGGTGGGTGGTTGGTAGTAGGGATAGGTTGTACCGACTGTAAAATAACAGTCAGAGTCGGCGGGGGTCTTGGAGCAGGTAAGTACCATACAGGTATCCCTATTGTTAAGCCAGGAAGGTTGAGTGTAGCCATTACTGGCGAACTGACAACTCCGGAAAATGGGAACAAAAATGGGATAGTGTGAATTGGCGTTGTGCCAATATGAGTAGGCACTGTGGGTGTTTGTGGTATTGACGAAGGTTGTTGTGTGGTGTGCGACAGGGTGCACAAATCCGATGTTTTTGTTATCGGTAATGGTGGTGGGATCGATGGAAATTTGGAAGTCATAGGTGATTCGGTGTAAAGTCCGGGTCCCACGGAGAAAACAAATGAGGTAGTTGCACCACAAAAAAGTTATTCAATCATGGGGAGAACATTTTCAGGTGCAGCGGGGGCCTTGGGATCGTAATAGGTGAGTTGTTCAACCTTGACCTAGCATCCGTCATGGGGGAACATCATGGTACGAAAAACGGATGAGGCAACCGCCCGCATGGCATACATATAGCTGCAACCAAGTAGGAGGTTATAATCAAGTTGGGCATTGATGACCTCTATGTCAATGAGCACAGTTTTACCAGCCAGCTGGATAGGGACATTAACTAAGAGACCTTGGGGTTGAGCCAAACGGCCGTCGTAGGCTCACAATGCAGTGGTGGACTGGTGGAGAGTAGGGGATCCAACTTCTGCCAAACGAATGTGGACATAATGCATGTAGAGGCACCTTCATCGATAATGCACTGATGGATGACAAGATTCCGAACAGAAACAAAAACTTGGAATGCTAAAGAGGAAGGCAGGTGTGGTTTGGACTGGTCTGAATCGAATGCCATCAGTTGTGAATCATTGGGGTCAATAGCACCAATGGCAGAGAGCAAAGTCTTGCGCTGTGAAGGACAGTTTTTTAAGACTTCTAAAGCAGACATGGATGCGAGAGACTGGGCTAAGTCATCTACAATGCTGTAATTCGATGCAGTGTGACCATTGGGGTTATTGTTGATGCGATGAAGTGGGAAGCGAGGTTCTTTAGCAACACCATCGAGTGGAATCGGAGGTATACGTAACGTCTGATCAGTAGGATGAGCGTTAGTGTTTTTATCGGTGGGAGGGGCTTCAGGGGTGGAGCCATATTGGTTTCGACGGGTTTGGAGGTTGACATCGGCGGATGACATCATTAACAAGTGGTGGGTACCTAAGTTTAACATGGGTTGATCAGGAGCGACATACGTGATCTGGTGTTGTGGGGGCACGTTTCCTTGAGGGGGAGCCAACGGCTGAGTGTTCACTATGCCTTGGGTTGGTAAGGGGTTTTGTAATACCATGGGTTGCGGTTGATGAGGTGGAGCTGGCTGTCCAGCGTGGCCCTGGCGTTGGGCATTGTCAGTCCAAAGTTGACGTGCTTTCTCTAAGTGGGGGCAGTTATGAGTGTAGTGTCCATAGACTCCACATATAGAACATGGCTGGTTTGTTCTCAGATTAGTGTTTTTGGGCTGCTTGGGATGACGATCCATATTTTGGTTGGGAGGAGCAGCGTTGTTATTATGTGGTGGACCTTGCTGATGTTGTTGGTTGTTTCCGCGGTTACGTCCTCTTCCACGGTTTTGTTGTCCACCCTGGTTGCACTGGTTGTTTTGATGTTGGGGCTGATTGTGTTGTGTGTACACTTGCCCTTGAGAAACAGGAGGATTTTGGTTTACCGTAGGTGCGGGAGCAGGTTGCGGTGGATAATAAGCTGGTGGGGCTGGAGGTGGTCCAGTTACCTGCTGGGGTTGTTGGTAACCCTGAGCTATTGGAGGTGTTGGGTTAGCTGTTGCAGCTTACTGTGGGTAATACATTGGTTGTGGCGGGAATTGTATTGGGTTCTGGGTAGCTGGTTGGTTATAGTATGTGGGTGGTACATATGCCGATGGCGCTTTCCCATAGCAATGTTGTGGACAAGAGGGTCCATGAGTGTGATGAGTCTGATTCGTTGGAGCGTACGAAGTTGTCGCTCCAGAATTAGATGTAGCCCTAGAGAGGTCTGGGCATTTATGGTGCTCACCATACTAAAAGGTTTAATGTGCGGTGTGACTTGGCCAATAATACCATCGGTGGCATGTGATGCCCCTGGCACGTCACCGCGTGAAGAATCGCCTTGTGGGGTATCTGGTATGATGGTGTAGAGATAGCCTGATTGGGCGTAAATTAGGTTGAATTGTTGAGCTTTTAGGATAGCTTCTTCCTCTGATTGGGGTTGTTCGAAAGCGACGTCTTTTGCTATAAGGGGTAGGAGTGATTTAAGGAACCAATCCAAAAATATCCGATCATCTAGTTTAATCTTACAAAGGCTACGACGCTTGCGCCACTCATGGATGTGGTCCGTGATGTGGGTAGCTGTGTTTTGTCTGCAAGACAACAGTATTTCAACTCCTGCATCATAACGTACAGGTAGCTGAAAAAACTGAAGGAAAGTGGAGGCGAGAGACGTAAAAGTCTGGTGGGTCCCATGTGGTTGTTCGATGTACCACTTGGCTGCAGAGCCAGTGAAGGTTCGTTGTAATAGTCTTAGACGAATGGAGTCATCCACTATGGAGTTATATGAACACCATAGGTGAAAAGATATTATATGGTTTTGAGGGTCCTCCCCAGGTTTTCCTTCAAACTTGGGTATGTCCGAGGGGAGCTTCGTAGGCATGGGTGGCCATGTAGGGTTGTGTCGTATAGGATCATTGGTTAGCCTGGCTAAGTCTGGTAAGTTCATACTAGCCATGTAAGGTGAACTAGCAGATGGGTGTGGCGTAGTGACTGGGACATAACTATGCATGGTGTCATTATGTAGTGGTCCAGTAGCCCCTAAGGGTATGCTAGGTATTGAAGGTATGTGTCCTCCAACTGCTGTGGTTTGGTATAGGCCAGCGTTTCCAAGTGCAACATGGGTTACACTGGGGTTAGGAATAGTGCCAGGAATTCCTGGGATCTGGGTTATGGTAATGAGAGGGGGTGTGACCCCTATGTTTGGCATACCCATAATAGGAGGTAGTCCTATCTTGGGCATTCCTAAAGGTGGAGTGTCCCCCATATTAGGCATTCCTAGAGGGGTTGTTGTTACCATAGATGGCACAGTAGTGGAAGGGTTTGTGGATGTATCTCCAATGGTACTGGTAAAAAGTGGGTCAAATTGTGTTCCAACCATGAGGTTGGTTGGTAATAACTCGGTAGGGTTTTCAGATTCAGCCTCAGAATCAGATGTGAAGTGAGGCGTGTCAGAATCGGATGATTGTATGTTTGGCCGAGGACGTGTAGAGTCAAGGGATAAGGCTCGATGTCGGTGACGTGGAGAGCGAAGTAGACTGAACTCTGGGGGTTCATCCTGAAGACGACGAGATCGTCTAAAATTCTCAATGGTGAGAAATATGGTTTTTGTTTAAAAATTTTCATTGTAAGGTGGTGATGTAAAAAACTCGAAACCCTAATGCAACAATGAGTGCAAAAAGGGGAGTGAAAATAAAGGCCCTCAGGCCAAAAAATCAACCTAAAAAAGCACTTATTATAGCAGCTGTGCTATAATAAGTGGAGGGATGCAACAAAATTGGTCAGAATACCAACAGTCAAACAGTTTCTACCAAAAAGAGGTGCTACTAGACCAAAAGGTGGGTAATGTATCATGCAAACACCTAACTAGAAGTATTGTGAGTCAACAAACGATATCCCTTGCAAGGTGATGAAATCCAAGTCAGATGATATAGAGTGTTGAATCAATGGCTAGATCTCCCCCTACTGCGGGGGAAACCGGGTAGACAATCCTAAAGAGTGGAAACTAGGATACCCTGTTCATGACACGTTCAGAAAAGGTGAATCTGTCGTTTGGTCCTTTTACCGCAGTATCCCCATACAGGGATACCCCAAGAACTGTGAGAAGTAGCCTTTGGTTACTGAATGGATTGCGGTATTCCACTCAGGCTACGGAACAACTCTGGCGACTTCAACCCTCCTAGGGGAGAGGCCTTCCGATAAACTGGTTGTGACCGTGCCAAAAAATACTAGGGGATTTTGGTTCCCTAATGGACAACAACTATGTCTCAAATGTAATAACTGAGGGGTGTTATTGGAACACCTATCCCCTCAATTCTACCTAACTACAAAGTTCTTTTAAGTGCTCCCCAAGTGTGGTTAAAAGTTGGTTGAATTTAGGGTAAATTTTAAGGCTCAGTTTAAATTATGTGTCAGAGTGGGTGCAAGTGTGGTATTTAAACTGAAATTGAAATGTAAATGCTTTGAAACAACTATTCAAAAATAATGGATCTTTGAAATAGGAAAGCAAATAATATGAATACTTCAAGAAATAAATGGTTTTCTTAAAAATTGCTTGGGAAAAGTATTGAGCAAATAAACAGTAAAACCTTGATCTAGCTAAAATGCAGAAAAAATCTCTGTTTCAATTTCTGAAAATTTTTAAAAAGACTTTTTAAAGGAGCATTCTAAATAGTAAAAGATTTATATGGCTATAAAAAATGCAGGAATTTTAATACTGTAAAATGTGCTAAATGGGCAGAAAATACAGGAAAAAATATTTTTCAAGAAATTGGCCGAATTGAAAAAAAATGCATCGCGGGTTTCAGGAGAACAGCCGCGATAGACCGTGTGGGTTTCGGCCGCAAAGCTGCGATGTGCAGCGCGGACTCCTATCACACAGTCGCACAGTCGCGAAGCCGCGATGTGTAGCGCGGGTTTTCGTCACACAGTCGCGATGTGTAGCGCTGCAAATGGCCGCGAAGCCGCGATGTGCAGCGCGTAAATTGGCCGTGAAGCCGCAGTGAGCCGTGCGGAAAAAGGCCAAAAAGTTGCGATGAGTCGCACGACTGCCAGGCAAAAAACCGCGATGCGAAAGCCAAAAACGGACGCCGAAAAATGAACCCGAAAATGAAAATTCCAGGCTGTTAATGGCAATAGAAGGCGCCAAGATCTAGAATAGCAATGGATCTATTGTCTAGGATGGCAGATCTATGAATTAAACTAACTAAAACTAACAAAAACTAAGATCTAAAGCAAAAATTTGAGATCTAAGAATTCAAAGCCAGCGGAGTCGCCAAAAACTATTGGCTTGGTTTTGCAACCAAGCTTAGTGCAATGGGCACCTGCTAACTAGTAGCAGCAGTTTCAATAGAAATAAATAACAAACTAATCTAAACTATATTAATCATGGATCTATGTGAAGTAAATAAGAAAATAATGGAAATATTATAGAAAGCAAAACAATTGATAATATGTAAAAGAAACGATTTTGTATTAAGAATAGGGTAAAGCAAGTGCTTGCAATGGTAATACCTCCAAGTGGTGAAGATTGTTGAGTAGCTCCAAGGGTGAGCAGCTCCAAGCTCCAAAGGTCCCTTCTTCTCCAATGCTTCCTGGTTTGTGCAAAGCTCAAAAAGGTGGGCAATGCTCAAAAGGGATTTTGGTAGCATGAGGATAGGATGATGGATGGATAGAAAGTGAGGAGCCCCTACCACCTTTTTATAGTTTTTGGTGGTGGGGAATACCATTATGGTTTTGAGGAAACCAATGGTATTGACCAACATGGTTTAGGTACCTTTTCCCTCCTTTTTTCTTTTTTGAATATTTTGAATATTTTTATTCCCTTTTTAATATTTTTGGGAATTCTAGACCCTTGTTGAGGGTTTTTTATGCTTTTTGAGGAAAAATATTCATTTTGAGTGGGAAAAGGGGTGTATTAAAGTCTTTTGGTGACCTTTTGGTGGCTTTAGAGGCTCGAATGGTGAAAAAGTGGACAAATGGGTCATGTGAATAAGGAAATGAGCTAGTGAGCACTTTTTCGGTGTTAACAACCCCGCTATCATAGAGCACCACATTGACACGTGGCCAGATGTGTCCCCTGTTCGTCAAAAACAACGTCCTATTCACCCATCAAATCTCCCCGCCATTAAAGCAGAGATTGAGAAACTTCGTGCAGCAGGTTTCATTTACCCCATCGCATACACCACTTGGGTTTCTAACCCCGTCCCTATTAACAAAAAACAAGGCACCATCACGGTATGTACTGACTTCCGTGATTTAAACCAAGCATGTCCCAAAGACAACTTCCCAATGCCATTTATTGACAAACTTATCGATGCGTGCACGGAGCATGAAGTCCTATCCTTCATGGACGGGTTCTCTGGGTATAACCAGATTCATCTCCGCAAAGAAGATAAATACAAGACTGCCTTGACCACCCCATGGGGCACCTTTGCCTATCGGGTCTTGCCTTTCGGCCTTAAAAATGTTGGGGCCACCTTCCAAGAAGCCATGACCTATTGTTTTCATGACTTGGTTCATATCCTATTAGTCTATCTTGACAATCTCACAACAAGTTCCCAGAAACGATCCGACCACCTTAACGACCTTCGGCAAGTTTTTCTGTGTTGTCGCAAGTATCAGATCCGCTTGAACCCACTCAAGTGTATCTTTTGCGTTCTGGCAGGCCGGTTGTTAGGTTTCATTGTTTCCCACAAAGGAATCACTGTCAACCCCCTCAAATTTCAAGCCATATTAGACCTTCCGGCACCATGCACGCCTCGGCAGCTACAGAGCTTACAGGGGAAATATAATTTCCTCCACCGCTTCGTCCCTGATTATCCCACCATAGTTCATGGTTTCTTACATCTACTTCGTACTCACATACCCTTTGTTTGGGATGACCAGGCGCAAGCTCCATTCGAAGCCCTTAAAAGCTCTCATGCAAGCCCCTTTGATCTCTCCTATGGATTTCTCTCAGGACTTCATCCTTTACATCTCAGCATCCGACCACATCGTGTCAGGGGTCCTTATTCAAGAAGAAGCTGCTCGCCAGGAGCATGTCATTTATTACATCAGCCAAACCTTGTCTGGACCACCCCTACGTTACCCATATGAGGAAAGGATGGCCCTTGACATCATCTTTTCCGTATAGAAATTGCGACACTACATCCTCCTAAGTCATACTACCATTGTCACAGACTCCAACCCCATGATCTACCTCTTGAACTGTTTCCTTTTGCAAGGCCGCATTGCTAAATGGGTAATTATCATACAAGAGTACGACCTGACTTTCAAAACTCCGAAATAAATCCCTTGCACTTTCCCAGCTCATAACCGACCTCCCATCCCTTTTTCCATCCCTGCCAATCCCTCATGAGTTACCGGATAATCATTTGTTCATCATCTCATCAGATGACCCATTGTATGGTGACATTCTGATATACCTTCGCACGCAGAAGTTTCTCCCCGATATCGATCGTGATGGACGCCGCTGTATCCATCACCATGCCTCTCGGTACCTCCTTTTGGGCAATGTCTTCTACCGATGTGGTGTCGACACTATCCTCCACCATTGTCTCACATGGGAGGAGGATGAGAAATTTTTCAACGACTGTCATAGTGGCGCCTGTGGAGGAAAATTTTCTTGAATGGCCACAGCCCAAAAGGTAATTCGTGCTAGATATTTTTGGCCCACGTTGTTACTGACTACATCATTGCGGTCAAGCATTGCCATAATTGCCAACTCTTTGCCCCAAAGGCATGGACACCACCCTCCCCTCTCCATCTGGTCGTTATCGTCGGCCCCTTTTGTAAATGGGCCATTGACTTTATGGAGTGTAAACCCTCATCCACCAATGGCCATAAATACATCATCATCGCCGTCAACTAATTCACCAAATGGGCTGAAGCCATGCCTACCTTCAATTGTAAAGCCGACACCACTACCCATTTCTTCTTTAACCATGTCATTATATGATACAGGGTCCCAAAAAATCTTGTCTCAGACCATGGTTCACATTTTGAAGATGCCATTTGGTGTGATTTGTCAACTCTCCTTAAGTTCAAACATCAGTATGACTCTGCTTACTACCCCCAAGGGAACGGCCAAGTCGAAGCCATTAACAAAATTTTGAAAACAATCCTCCAACATACTGTTGACCAACATAAGTCCAATTGGCATAACATGCTTTTCCCCGCATTATGGGCTTACCGTACATCAACTAAGACTGCCACCAACTTCACCCCTTTTCACTTAGTTCACGGTGTCGAATCTTTCCTCCCCATCGAGTGTCAGATCCCCGCCCTACACATCGCTATTGAACTTCTCCCCGAAACCTCCCCACTTGAACAACATCTGTTGTTATTAGAACAAGCTGATGAAGACCGTCGCACAGCCCTCCAAACAATTGAGGCCGCCAAGAACCGCTCCAAAGCTAGTTACGACAAACATGTCCACCCATGAGATTTCCATGAAGGAGATCTAGTCCTTGTTTACTACCAAGCCCATGACAAGACAGGTAAAGGGAAGTTCGAATCCATGTGGCAAGGCCCTTACATAGTGCATACCTTCCTTGGACATGGGGCATATATTCTAACTGACTCAGAAGGACACCCCTTGCAAACCCCCGTAATGGGTTGTATCTTAAACGCTTTTATCCTTAATAATCCGGTAGACTCGCTGGTCCATAATGTATAGTTTGATTTCTTATTGTTTTTTATTTATTTTCCCGCAACCTTAAATTTGTCATTTTCCTGCATGATCACAGATGGACCATCTTCCACCTTATTCCGTTGGCTTCGTTGATGGAGCGAGCCGCTAGTTTCCAAACCTGGCCTCTGCAGCTTGGGTCTTATATTCCCCTTCACATGAGTTGATTCACCTTGACGGAATATGCATAGGTGCTGCTACCAATAACCAGGTTGAGTACGATGATGTGACTGGTCTCCTGACTACTGCCCTTTAGATGGGTATACGTCACCTTCATGTGTTCCTTGACTCCCAGCTGCTGGTCTCCCAGCTCAACAACAGCTACCAGGTGCGTGATCCTTGCCTCTTTAGAAAGTTCCTGTGCACAAAACAGCTAAGCCGACAGTTTGAATCCATAACATTCACTCATGTCCCAAGAGCTCAAAATAGTGTCGCAGATCAAATGGCTAACAACATCCTCGACCGGCATATCAATCACACCATGTAAATCATCCATCATGCATAATCATCACATATCCACATGTAGATATATCAAAAAACATAAAAATCCCAAAATGACTACATCTACAACAAAGGGCATCCACGTGCCTATCATAACAAATCATTTGCATCCATGTGCAATAAACAACACAAAACAATACATGCGCATCCACGTGCATACAAAAATAATCACCGCAAAAATGCATCCATGTGCATATCTATATAAATATATCATCATCATATAAATTTCATGAGCGTCCAGGCACTCAGATATACAAAACATATACATCGAGGAGCCTCAACAGCATCCCTATCATAAAATAAATGTCGTATATACAAAAAATCATGAATACCCATACGCATCGGGGGGAGTCCCCAACACCCCCTAATGAGAGTCATATCCCAAGTCTAAACCATCATCACACTTTGTCGTAGCCGCCTCTGCTGTGGACTCATCCTCTCCTCGCTCCTCCTCTGGCTCCTCACCTGGATCCTCCTCATCCCTCTGTCGATCCTGAGCTCTGCTCTCCTCGGCCAATACTGCCACCCAAATCAAAATCGCCTGGCAATATTGTGGAGCCTCGTGACAAGCCTCGACCACCTCTCGATCAAGATCTCGCCACCCCTCGTCGGAGACCCCAACCAGTAGTCAGTCAAAGATAACTCGCAAGGACTCCAAAGTCCCGTCTGCATCCCGTTGTTGCACCTCCCCCTGGTCTGGCAAGGTTGGCAATGCCATGTGCCCCCTATGCTCCCTATGCCCCGGTGGTGGTTGTGGTCCCACATCTACATCAAACCAAATCGCAAATGGTTAGCATCATCATATACCTCTAACCTCAAAACATCCAACATAAAACAATCAAGAAACTAGATATATACCATCTGGACCCCAAACCTACCCTGGGGGTTGTGGCCCCTCCGGATCTCGCCTGTATTCCATCTTGCGATACGGGTAGTCATCAAAAACCACCGGCATCTGTAGCCACTGCAAATAGAGATCCCACATAAAATACCACCCCACCTCTCCACCACCCCATCAGCCTGACCCCACTGCACCATCTATGGCTCCCTCAACCACCCATCCCAAACTGACACTCGCGGCTGCAGTGTCGGAACCCGCTCCATGAAGACAACACACAAAAACGACCCATAATAGAACCCCTTGCTAGATACCTTCACCTTGCTCAACTCCCGCTGAACACAGGTGAGGAATATCTGGCCCCAAGCAAAGAAGGTGCCCTGTAATACCTGCTCTATCAACTGCATATGTCCCCCCGACACCCGGTTGGGCCCCTGTGACCCCAACACTCAGACCACACATGCTACGATCGCTAGAACTGATGGCTCCTATAAGTCACAAATCAGAAGTGCATTCTTCTGCACTTCTTCCGTAGGGAAGCAATACTAATCCAGCATCTCCTCCATGTCCACATCCGTGGACCTTCGTGGTTGGGTGTCCGCCACCCTACCCAAACAAGGAAGTCCTGTTAAAAAGTAGACATCGGCTAGGGTGAGCTCCAGTCTCTCCCCCTACACCATGAAGGCCTATATATCGGGCTCCCAGAATCCCACCAACCTGTTCAGCAGCAGTACTACTGAACACATCATCGACACCTGTGCAAACTTCAACAGCCTGCACAACCCCAAAGTCCCCCGGACATGTCGATCATCCCGTATGTACTCCATGAGATCATCAGGTATCTCATGCTCTCGCCATAGTACTCTCGGCATCCTGTCAATTCCACAATGAAAACTCATCAAAACATCATCAAATAAACCATCATCCCCCCTAGTATGACTCCAAAATCCTGATCCATATCGCGGCTGTGGGGCCCAATGTAGCGATCCCAAATCGCGACTATCGATACTATAGCCACGATCGCAGATCACACATGTGTGGGCCATAGTCGCGATCGTAGATCACGGCTGTCCAGGCCACAGCCGCGGTCGTAGATCGTGGCTATCCAGGCCATAGTCGCAATCTCGGATCGTGGCTATGGAGGCCACAACTGCAATCCATGATCGCGGCCATCGCCTCGAAACTCGCAATCCACACCCCTCGTGGACCGTGCCACCCTCCCTGAGGACCCACTACCCACCCGAATCGAGAAAACATTAAAGGTAGAAGTTTAGTGAAATACCTGCAACTCGCGAAAATAAAATCGACCAGTCGAATCACCAAGAACTGCCAAATCCATTATGGCCCACCACACTCTCGTGTCAAAGTCAACCACACAAATGACACTTGGCATTATGGGTCCACTTACTATTTATAAACAGTTGACTTTTTCTTGATTCGACCATTTTTTATCCATACGGAGTCCATTTTCCAAACCATTTCCACCACTGGAATTAGAACAATGAGACTTTTAGAATGGTCAACTCAATTTCTCATTTTCTCCAAACCCCTTTTTTGGAATTTTTTCCATACACCTTGCCATCTCGATTTGCATGCCACATCAGCGTTATCAGTTTTTAGCATTCATTATACCATCGGATTTAGTTTTCCGAGCCTGTGATGATGCTTGAGATCATTTCTTTCTCTCACCCCTAGATTTTTTGGGCACATTTCACCAGCCCCTAGTCGTCTCGGTTCGGGTGCTACCTCGGTCGTTATCTATTTTTGACGTTTTTTATATCATCGAATTTAGTTTTCCGCACTTGTGATGAAGCTTGAGATCATTTCTCACTGTCACAGTCACCCCCTTTTTGACATTTTGTCTATCCACCGCGCAACCGCGGTCTGCGAGCTACATCGGCCGCCATCACCTTACACTTGCTTTGACACTGCAAGTGTAGTGCTCTGGTTTTTACAGCAGAGCACTGTGTAAAATTTCAGGTTTAATTTTCTACGTTTTAACTTTACCAGTTTATGGAAGTAAATTTCTAAGAATTTCTATGTGCCGAAATAATATTTAGTGTACTGTGGTGTTTTCACTAAATTTTACATTCGTAATTTAAAATAAACAAACATATCGTTATTTTCTTTTCAACAGCATAAGAATAGGTTTCACAACTTAGTAAATCAGTAAATAGCAGTAAATCAGTAAATAGTAAGTTTGCATGTTTACAGTAAGATTTAGCATAATAGTAAATAACGGAAATTACCTGATGCTGATGCTAACCGTAAGTTGTAGCAGGTTGTGTAACCCCTTAGACAGCCAAACTGAAGTGTCCACCCTACCGACCAGCTATAGTCTTGCTGGCCCTTGGAAATCAAAGGATTTCCAAGCCCCCGAGCCCACAATCTGATAATCCCGAGAGCAGTCTTTCCTTCTGTTCTCAAAATCCTTCTGTTCTCCAATCAAACTTTCTGTCCTCCCAACTTCTGTTCTCCAAACTTCTTTTCTTCTCCCATAAAAAAAAAACCCTCCCTTTCTCCAAGCTCTCCCCCTCTATATAACTTCCCTTCCTCGAGAATATCTTGGACTTACTCCACCGCCCCAAAATACCCCTCTCGAGCCCCTCAACATTTACCCCTCTCCCTAGTTCATTCATCCACGTCTCATTATAAAAATGTATAATTAATTTACTCTTATGGAAAATTCATTTGGTTTTGGATTGACGGTCGTAATTATTTATTACGGTGGGAATTATCACCCCAAGGTTATCCATTCGAGACAAGTTTCATTAAATACAAGTCTATCCGCCATCCTTGATATTTTAATGTTATTAATGTAATTAATAAAATATTATATAGTTAGTTGCCCCTTGTCAACTTGGACATGATGTGTCTTAATGATCCACCTTATCCATCGAGACTACTTAGCTTGAGGTTTAAATTCCAAGATTAACATTGAATAATTAAATATCCATTTTCCATCACATCATGTTTATTCCAAAAATGATTATCTTATTATGGCTAACTTTTGAAATGGAATTAATCACACAATATTAATTTATAAATCAATATTTTAAATCTTACTTATATTGTATTTGTTACGATAGGGATATAAATGTTGCTGGAATATCATTTATTAATTAATAATAATAATTGAATCACCCTTTGACAATAATAAAAGGTGAATCAATCATAGTATTCTTAATTATTTGTTTATCACATGGGTACCCTATCATCAACACAGCATCCTTGTTCTTATAAACAAAGCACTTGTGAGGGCTTAAACAATTTTACTAATTAATTAGACACTATCATTACCCTATTCACAACAGTTCTTCTACGACAATGTTAACTGACGATACTTGTCTTAGTTTATTATTACAATGTTTTCATATAATTACTAATTCACTTATTTACACATTGACAACCTAACCATTCATTACCTAAGTTTATTGATGTATCCTTAACTGAGTTATCTATGACATTTATACTACTATTCAAGCATGACAAGTATGTTATACACCAGTAATATTGTACACGTACAAGGTGTGCATGCATGGCCAGTGTATGCACATGTCGGACATGCACTATAAACAAACCCCATTCCGCCTATGCATACTTGCTAACTAACAATAGTATCTACCCCCATGCAGAAGAGCAAGCATAATCTATAGTATAATTACTTTAACATCCTCGGTTATTTAACAGTTAACCCTTTACGTTTTAACATCATTTTCTTTATGTTTACATTAGTTTAATCAATCAAGTACAGGAAGGGTGCCTACTTCCACTAACTCGGAATCAAGGAATACTAAACCCCCAATAGTGCTAACTAACACATCCTCCCATCATAACCTACGTCCAGCATCCTCCCTATCCTTCCTCTGCTAGTACAACAGTGGATGTCGGACTCACCGATCTGACCACACAGAACTTGAGAGCGATAGCGTCGGCTGAACAGCGGACCTATCCTCCCCTAGCAGGCATCCGACAATCGTCATCACAACAACATGGGGAGCGTGTCTCAGCACGGCCCTCCCACGACCTCGGGTCTCATGGAAACATAGGGTGGGAAACACATCCATCCCTCTCAACATACTGGGCCTACGCCCTTATCAACTCATACTTGCTGCTATCGGGATTATCAGTTTGTGTTATCGTATCCTCATTTTGGCTGCTAAGGTTTGCTGTATGAACATGTTTTTCCTTTCCAATGTATATCAGATCAAGTAACTGGCTATCCCATAGCCCTTGTGTTCTGTAGGTTAGTGTTTTGCAAAAATACAATTTATAGAAAGCATTTTCCATTGATCGCCAATTGATCCATGTTATCAATTCATTTCATGTAACCTTTTAGCTCATCATAGATACATATAACATTTCAATAATTCATATAAGAAGATGGTATCCACGTACCGAATCATATATTTCACATTTCATTAAGGAAAACATATAAACATATACTGCAATCGTAAAATAAGGAAATCATATGATAATCATGACATCATAACTGCATAACATAGTAACATCATAATCATGGTGAAATCATAAGACAGAGTAACATCATATAATGAGGTCCAATATAGTTTACTCATTCAAGCTGAGTTCGACAAAATATATAAGAAATAAAGTATGGTGTGTCTAACTAATAAATATGCCGAATCAAAATATGGGCATTACAGCAAGCATATCCATGAACTTTCCACTCCCTTCATACTGCAATTATTTCGTTACTTTGCCACCATTCACCAATCCCGCAAGGAGACACCACCAGTGTCCCCCCCCCAACCCTCATTCTTGGTTCTCATCGATGTCCCTTGATTGAACACTCTCTCCTTGCTTGGCCATTCCTTTTGTTCGGTATAATTTTATCCCTTTTTCGGGCCAGACAAGTCCTTTACGAAAAAGGCACTTAGGGAGTTTCTGTTAAGCTCTTTTCTGACTCCTAAAAGAATGAAAAGATTGTCGAGCAATCTTGCTTCCTTTCATGCTCGTTAAAGTACCTGAAAGGGCGTCTATCTGGTATAAGTTTAACCCTTTTCCGGACATAGTAGACTAATTACGAAAAAGGAATACTCTAGTCACACCAGCTAGCAGAGTTCTTCATTGCATCCTTTTATGCTTTTTCGGGCCTTGGAGACTAACACATGAAAAAGAAACCCCCTGGAGTCTTCTTATTGCTTTCATACTCTCTAAAATTGAAAGCAACCATGAGCATGCACTGTCCTAGGCTCTGTTGGGTCTAGGAAATGTCCCTTTTTGGCCATCCTTATTACATCATTTTGCCCTGATTTCATCCTACTTTTATAAGCTATATCCATGTCTTTTTCCAGACCAATCAATAATATAGACAGGTATAATTTGTTATTGCTTTATTTATTTTATGCCTAAGATTGTTAAAGATTATGGATCTTAGTCCTTGGTTTATACTGATCTATGTGATTTCATTTAGCCAAGGTCTAAAGTGCATGTGTATCATCCAAGTGGCACCAGTTGTTACTCTTCAAAGCTCCAGCTACCCATACTCAAAGGGACAACACATCCTCCACGCAAGCTGTAACAGATCCTCACTGTAACAGATTCCACTGAAACAGAACCTAGCTGTGACAGACAGCTTGCATTCCAGTTGCTGAGTCAGTTGATCCATTAATTATCAGAGCAACATCATTCTTCACAATTAACAACCTTGTTTAATACGGCTGTAACAGTTAGTTGTAACTCTGTAGCATGAAGATCATAGATCTTCATTGCTGCATGATTTTAGTGGATCTGAAACTGTATTTTCCTTGTATAAATTCCAAAAGGCTCTCGTAGCCTGGGGTTGGACAATTACCACTTGTGTAAACTGTAACAGAGCACTGAGACTCACTATTTTCCATCATTAATATGAGAGCAGAGTTTTTCATTTATGTGTCTTAATTTGTTGTGACTCTCGGTGTCTCTGTTAGAAGGCCAGGGCCCACCTTCTCACAGAGATAGTCGGTTTAAGTAGGTAGAGTAGTTTAGTTTTACTTCCGTTGTGTGGTGTGGAATTATTGTAGATGTTATTGGTAGCTGTAACAGAGATTAGCTTTCCTTTCTAGTAATTTATAATTGCATATTGAATAGCTGTAACAGAGTGGTGTGACAGTCGACTGTGTAGGATAATTTATTTAATTGCATGTGTGTTTTAATTCAGCTATGATAGCGAGACTCAATTCCAATATCTTTCAGTTTTTCATGCTTTCTAGGATTTCCGGTAATTATCAGTTAGAGTTCAAGCTTGTATTTTAATTCTGGTTGCTGTTGAATCTTCAATTACATTCATAGATCAAACAGATAATGGTAGAGTTACAGTAGCCACTGGATAGATCATTTTGGTAAAGATTGAATGTTGTAGTTTGATAATTATAGGAATTAACTTCTTGCAAAAGTAATCTAGTTCCATTTCATTATTAGATCATTAACTTGCTGGGTTGATTTCTGTAGGAAGGTTGTTTCACTTTGGATTCTTAGATGTATGAATTATATTAGTTTCCTTATGGAATGAGTTGGCTGAGCATATAGGTAGGGTCATTATCTGCACTTAAGTAAATCAATTGCTTGATCTGTTTATGAATAGATTGTGCTTATTGCCTTTGAAATAAAAGACCTTCCTGGGTTTGACAATTTATATTGACCATCCTGTGTGTTATCTTTAATTAACTGACATATAGGGTGACCAACATTTTGGCGTCGTTGCCGGGGATGGTAATAGATAGACAGAGTTAGTAGTTGGTTTCATTTTATTTTATTTTAGTTCAATTATTTACAGCATGCATGAATACAAGAAAAACAAATCGGGAACCCCCTTTGAATACTAACATTGCAGGTGGAAGAGGTCGAGGTTGTAATGCAGGTCACGGAAGACACACATACATTGATGAGATAATTGCTAGAGCTAATTCTTCCACTAGACCACCGCAGAATTCTACAGGTAGGGGAAATTCTGTTCCTCCCAATCTTGAACACTCAGCATCCACAGTGGAGAATACAACAGGACCTTTAACTCCTGTGGCAGAAAGTAAACCTCCTAAAGATAATGGAAGTGTTGTAGGTGCACTACATAGAGAGGAGATCTATCATATCAACGGAACCAGAGTTACTGAGGAAGTGTGGTTGGAGACTTGCAGAATAGCAGAGGAAGAAAGAAGGCAAGGAGAAGAGAGGAGAATAAGGGAAGAAGCTAAAGCAAAGGAAGAACACATAAAGGAATCTATTGGATTCTGGACCAGAACCATGGCTGGTAGAGAACAGGATGGCGAGAATGAACATGGGAATCATCGGGAAGAAGAAGGAGAAAATAATCATCCTGGTAATACTATGGCTACATTAGAATTCCCTATCCTCCAGATACCTAGAGAAGCTCCTATGAAGAACATCTCACCATCAATTCTCCCAAATTTTCATGGTAAGTCCTCTGAGGATCCTAATGAGTTTCTTTTTGAGTTTGACATCCTCTGTTGTAGCTATGATTACACCTCTAGTGCTCAGAAGCTGAAATTATTCCCAGCCACCTTGAAGGGAAATGCTCTGTGTTGGTTCATGAGTCTAGGTCGTGAGACCATTACTACTTGGGAACAAATGAAAAACACCTTTCTTTCTAATTACCAAGAATATTGTAGAACTAGAGATAGAAAGGAAGAGTTGTTTAAAATGGTTCAGAAGGATGAAGAAAGTTTGGAAGACTTTGTGGAAAGATTGTTGTACAATTTACAAAGATCTGGTCATGCTAAGATTGGCAAGGATGTGCTCAAGATTATCTTACTAAGAGGAATTAGAGAATATTTCCTTGATATGTTGAACCTGCTGGGGAAAGGGGATATCTCGAAGGAACCTTTTGAAAATATCGTTGAATTATGTCGAAGGGATTCGAGGGTATCTTCCAGAACCAGCAAACGAGACAAAGACGGAGACCAGGAGGTCTTCAATAGGACTCAGAAGTCATCTAGTGGAGGGGGCACTCGAGCAGAAATAGGCAACTTACTGGAGAACTTTAAAACATACATGATGAGATCCAATTCCTCAGAGTTGGATGTCATGAGGGAAAAATAGAAACAAGTGGTAGAAGATCTTACACTTAAGGTATTCTGTCCTAAATGTAGGAAGAAGCATCCACTGAAGGAATGCCCATTGGAAAAAGAAAAGGTATGTAGGATATGTGAACTTGAACATGATACTAAGGAGTGTCCATCATTACCTAAGGTCAAATCAATCCTGTAGGCATCTATTCCAGATGTAGAGCCAACATACTTTATGGCACAGAAGAAACCATGGCAGTTTAGAAACCAAGGTATGAATCTAGATCCAACATTTTTTCTGCATAATATGAATGGAATGAACAATATGCACAATATGAATACACAATTCCCTTCACATTATTCCAACAACCAGTGGCATCCATCCCAGAATCCAATGCAAAATCCTAATTCATGGACACATGGCAACAGTAGTCGAACCAAGATCCTTGGAATTCCAACTGGAGAAATTCTTACTAAGGAAATAACTTTCCCCATCACCAGACTCAGTATCCACAGTACCCTCCTCAACAGTATCAGCAACCACAGCTCCCTTTCCAAAACAATGTCACACCTATGAATGCACCACTTCGACCACAGCTACTTGCACAACCTAACCTGAACCCAAACAATAAAGCAGTCCATCAATTTGAGACATCCAACATGCCTGCATATTCCATTACTCAGATTCCCTGCAATGATATACAATTACGATCAGGGAGGGTAGTGGAGCCTATTATCACTGAGGATGTGTCACCCCTAGTGATTGAAACTAGAGTAAATCGGCACTATGAGAACATGGTTAATTTAGCAAGCCTTATTATTGAGGATGTTGATACTCCTACTGAAGCAGCAGTTGAGACTCAGGAAGCAACACACGATGTGTCACAGCCTACACAGTTGAATAGAGAACCACCATACCCTGAACGATTGCAACTATAGAAAATAGTGGAACAGCCCCGATTTGATCTTGTGGGAGAGTTGAAAAATTTGTATGTTAAAATTCCACTGTTAGAGGCCCTCCATGATGTGCCCATTTATGCTAAGACGGTTAAAGATTTGTGTTTCAAGAAACCAGGAAGAAGGCCCAGGGATCCCCCCACTGTCCACGTGTTTGGAAAGCTTTCAGAATTAATAATGGGGAAGGCCCCTGTGGCAAAGTACGATAGGGAACACACAAATTCCAAATGTCTTGGTGGATTTGGGCGCAACTATTAATGTTATGACCATAGAAACTATGAAGAAATTGGGACTCACTAACCTTCGGCCAACCCCTATCGTTTTGGAAGTTGCTGATAGATCAATGATCAAGCCTGAAGGGATCCAAGATGACCTCGTGATCTCAGTCGACTCATAGGAATACCCTGCGGATTTCCTAGTGTTACAGCCGAAATCTCAGTTGGGGGGACACCCACTGATCCTGGGAAGACCATGGTTGGCCACAGTAGATGCCTGTATCAGTTGTCGGTCAGGATCTATGACCATTTCAAATGGAACTGAGATCAAGAACCTAGCCCTGTACCCTCCAGCTCGACCAAGCACAGAAGCTGAGACTCCATTATGGGCAGATTTGGAGGAGGAAGAGGGTGTGTAGCCACTACTAACCATAGGGAGATCCTTAATGTTTAAGGATGAAACAGAGGATGATTCCATTAATATTTTCATCAGTGAGCCCACGTCAGTCAATCAAAGTGTATATCAGATCTTGGACAGTACTCTAGCTGCAACAAAACAAGAGAAGCTTACAGAAGAAACTCTAATCGGTAATGATAGTATAATTCCAGTACTTAAGAATTCAAAGAGCGTTCCTGTAGAAATTGGGCCAGGAAAAACATTGAATATCAATCCTAATCTAGCACCTAATGAGCTGGAACAGCTAGTCACTCTGTTGAAACAATGTAGGGGAGCTTTTGCCTCGGAGTACACAGACATGAAAGGAATTCCTTCTCATCTGTGCACCCATCACATTTATATTAAGAGCGAATCCATGCCTGTATGTCAACCACAATGAAGGATGAACCCGAACCTGAGAGACATAGTGAACGAAGAAATCCAAAAACTTTTGGAAGCAGGATTTATATATCCAATTTCAGACAGTGATTGGGTTTCCGCACTTGTGATTGTGCCAAAAAAGAATGGGAAATGGAGGGTCTGTGTGGATTACAGAGAATTGAACAAGGCAACGCAAAAGGACCATTTCCCCTTACCTTTCATCGATCAAGTCCTTGATACCTTGTATGGGAAAAAGTATTTCTCCTTTCTAGATGGCTTTAGTGGCTATAACCACATTCAGATTGCTCTAGAAGATCAAGACAAAACCACTTTCACTTGTCCCTGGTGGACCTTTGCATACCAAGTACTTCCTTTTGGGTTGTGCAACGCACTAGCTACATTTCACAGAGTAGTGATTGGAATCTTTTCAGAAATGGTGAAGGATTACATGGAAATCTTTATGGATGACTTTAATCCATATGGTGATAGTTATGAAGAAGCATTGAAAAATTTAGAAAAGGTTTTGAAATGTTGTGAGCAAAGCCAGCTCTCTTTAAGCACTGAAAAGTGCCACATGATGATGATTGAAGGCATAATGCTGGGGCACTTCATCTCTTCTAATGGTATCCAGGTAGATCCATACAAAATCAAAGTAATTGAGAATATACCAACTCCTAGGACACATAAGGATGTATGTATCTTCTTGGGGCATGCTGGCTATTACAGAAGGTTCATAGAATTTTTTTCCAAACTAGCTTCTCCTTTGTTTACTCTGTTGATGAAGGATGCACAGTTTGTCTGGAATGATGCATGCCAAACAACATTTATTGAGATAAAGAAAAGGCTATCTACAACACCCATCTTAAGAGGGCCCAATTGGGCTCTGCCTTTTCACATTTCTTCAGATGCTTCAGATATTGCCATTGGAGCAGTTTTGGGACAGCAGGAAGGTAGTGCTCCTTATGCCATTTACTATATTAGTAAAAATTTGTCTCCTGCTGAACTAAATTATACTGTCACAGAAAATGAATTTCTTGCCATTGTTTATGCCATCAACAAGTTTAGACATTATATTACTAGATATTCTACTTATGTGCACACTGATCATTCTGCTATCAAGTACTTAATGAATAAACCAATCACGAATGATAGAGTTACTAGATGGCTGTTACTGTTACAGGAATTTGATATCACAATTATTGATAGACCAGGAAAGGAAAATGTTGTTGCATATTTTTTATCTCGACTTACTAACAGTGATGACAATTTACCAGTCGAAGACTCCTTCCCTGGAAAACATTTGTTTGCAGTGTCAGCTCATTCCCCATGGTATGCATATATTGCTAACTGTTTTGGCTACAGGTAAGCTCCCAACACATCTGTCAAAGAGAGAAAAAAGGAATATCATACAACAAAGTGCTAGGTACTGCTGGATTGATGGCCATCTTTTCTACACAGGGATTGATTTAGAAATCAAAAGATGTGTTAGAGAAGATGAAATATTTAGCATTCTTAAAGCTTTCCATGATGAGCCCTATGGGGGACATTTTCCTGATAAGAGGACAGGTCATAAAGTTTTGAGAATGGGCTATTTCTGGCCTACATTGTTCAGGGATGAGAAGAAGTATGTTCATGCATGTGATAGCTGCCAAAGGATGGGCCAACCAAACAGATTAGATGAGATGCCTTTACAGCCATAGCTTGTGGTTGAACCATTTGATAGGTGGGCTCTAGATTTTGTAGGGCCTATCAACCCTCCCTCAAAGCAGAAATTTCACATCTTGGTTTGCACAGACTACATGACCGAATGGGTAGAAGATGTAGCCTTGGTTAAGGCTAATGATCAGGCTGTGATTGATTTCCTATATGAAGAGATTTTTACTCAGTTCAGAGTACCTAAGGAAATCATTACAAACGGTGGACCACAATTTGTGTCTCACAAGCTGGAAGCACTGTTACAGAAATTTCATATTCAGCACATGATAACCTCACCATATCATCCACAGGCCAATGGACAAGTGGAGAGCATAAACAAGGTTATTGAGGCCATTCTTAAAAAACAGTGAAGAGCCATCGTAAAGATTGGGCTGAAAGGCTTCCAAAGGCACTGTGGGCCTATCGTACTACGTGGCATAGCACCACTGGTTTTTCCCGATATGAGTTAGTGTATGGCAAGAACGTTGTTTTTCCAATTGAATTTGAAATCAGAACCTTGAAAACAGTTGTGGAAGCAAACCTGGATTTATCAGATGCACTAAGGAATCGACTGAATCAGATGAATGAATTGGATGAGAAACGCACAGCTGCAGTACATCATACAGATTTAATCCAACAACAGTGTTCTAGATGGCATGACAAATTTATAAAAAAAAAGGTCTTCTAGGAGGGACACGGGGCCCTGTTGTATGATTCACGGTTTAAGAGGGACTTTAAAGGCAAATTGCGCACTCGTTGGTTGGGACCCTATCAGATAGATCGGGTATTTGATAATGGAACAGTCTGGTTGATCACCATTGACGAGAACAAAGTACCATTATTCGCAAATGGTCATTGGCTGCCACTATATCACAAGCTGATCTCAAGGGATGCTTTTATTTCACAAGTTGCAGCTGATCCAGAGTATCAGTTAACGCCAGGGAAGGGATCTTCCTTAAGCCCTATGAATTCCTAAAAGTTGCAATTTCCACACATATTTTTGTACATAAATAATTGGTTTTTGTTTCATTCTATATTTTATCTATTTTTTTTTTTTGCACTTGATCGGTTTGTTTTGAAGAACTATGTGCAAGAACTAATCAGAGGAGCAGCAGCCGTGACTGGGCCAGATGACTGCAGACACCCCATATTCGTTCCTGATCTAATAAAGCTCTTTTGAAAATATAGATAATTCGTAGTCTTCCACAAATAGCTAAAATTTGCTTTTACTACACTCTGACGCAGCTGCGACTGCGCCACTTTTTCCCGTTTTGCCAAATTTCGCAGCTGTGACTCCGCCAATTTTGCTCATTTGGCCAAATTTCACAGCTGCGACTCCGCTATTTCCGCTCACCTTTCTAAAGTTGGCAACTGCTACTCCGCTGATTTTGCTTCATTTTTACTCATTCCCAGCAGCTGCGACTCCGCTACTTTTGTCCATTCCGCTAAACCTAGTAGCTGCGACTCCGCTATCCTTGATTATTCTTCTAAATCTAGCAGTCGCGACTCTATTCTTTCCACTTCATTCTCGCTCCTTCCGTAACACCATTTTTTCTTGTTTTGCTAAATTTCGCAGCTGTGACTCCGCCAGTTTGTCTGCTCTCCGATTGATGATGCCAATAATGATGTGATTAGGCATCATTTTTGTCGCTCGCTCCACAAGATCCAATTATGGTTCGCCACAAAGGAAAATTTTGGGTGGGTGGCTGTCAGCCCGAGTGGCAGTGACCACATCACTTCAGCACATGTGCATTCATACCCACGAGGACAACGACTAACTGTAATGATTAATCCATGGCTCAAACTCATAAACGCAAGGTATGGATCGCATCTTTTACATGATTTGGCAGAAAATCAAATACGGTAATAACGATTATGTCCTGTCGCAACCCTCGATTGACGAACCCATGCAAATTACACTTTAGGGACTATGTTAAGGTCATAACTGTAATTATTTTCCGTCACCTTACCCGATTTTTCACTTGTTACTCCTATCTGCCAACTTCATCGTTTCAACAGAATGTTCATACTAGTGCAGACTTGCCTAAGACACGATTTTTAAACCCTAAAAACCCTTTGCATGTTTGTAAAGCTTCAACTTCCACGTCTAGACTGGATATTGTTGTGTTTATTTTGAACTTTGAGGAGGGATTAAAAATGGGCAACCCAGTCCGACATGAGCCAGTAAATCCAGAAGTTGTACGTGCCAATGCAGCAGTCCTTAATATTTTTAAAGCAACAGGTTGGATGACATACTTTGAACGGTTGAACGGTTTCCATATAGAAACCGCATTGCAATTTTCCCTCAACCTGACTGATACTCACTCCGAGGTTAGGGGATTGCTTGTGGATGTTACAGAATAAATCATAGCTGAGGTTACTGGCTTACCCCTGTTGGCAAGAAGTTATTTGGAATGAAGGCACATAATGCAAATGCGGTGAGGGAATTTTTGGCAGTTGGCAAGCAGGTTATTCCAAAGTGTCGTGGGCTGGATCTGGCATCTTTACCACCACCCTAGAATCAAGTCGCAATATTTGTGAAAAGATATATTTCTTGTGGAGGTAGGTACCAAGTTGTTTCCTTCTCTGAACTTCCCTTACTATCTCATTTACGCCATGGTAATTTAGTAAATATACCATTCTATCTGCTCAAAGCCCTACAAACCATGGCTGGATATGCAAGAACCGCCCAACACCGAGTTTCCTCCCTTACTAATCATGGCTTAATTGAATTACTGGTCCTAAGAGCCATTGTAAATCATAATTTAACCTGGGAGCATTTTTTGGTTGGAGATGTGCCAATCATACAACATGTATTAGAAATGGAAGGTGTTGGTGAAGATAGTGAGGACCGGCGTTCCTCAAACCCAGTTGGGGGGGAGGCTGGAGCATTAGAGAACCAGGTCAGTGAAGAAGGGGAAGTCAACAAAGGGGAAGCAACAGTAACAAAAAACCCTATAGCTGAGGGAATTGTGATGGAAACCATGGAGCAGGAGGCAGAAAAATTAGAAGTTGTAATTATAGAAGAAGATACTCAATTAAAATAAGCTAAAACTAGAGCAGCTGTTAAAGCTGCGACAGTAGAAGCTGTAATTACAGAAACAGGAATTCAGGAGGAAGGATATAAGAAAGTAGGAGAAGGGACTATGGAAATTTTGGAGGTTGCGTCCTCTCCAGAGATAAGGGGTATTAATATTGAAGAAGAAGAGACCAAGGTAAAACCCCCCTGTGTTAAAGAAACGAAGAGTAGGATAAGGAAATAGGGGTCAAACACCCAATGCAGCAAAGAAAAGGAGGATCAGAACTGTCAAAGTGTCAGTAGAAATAATCAGTGAGGAACACCCAGTGGGAATGGTGAAGAAAATAAGGACTCGATAAGTAGCAGCAGCAGAAGCAACTGTGACAGCAGCAGCAGCAGCAGAAGTAGCTGTAATAGCAACAGAGTTAGCAAAGACAACAGAAGAAGCTGGGACAATGGATGCAATCGGGGGTAATACTGAAGCACCCTTAGCAGGGACAGTAGGAGCAGTTAGAGAGAATAGGGAGTCACTTATGTTAGAGAAAACACCTGTAACAGGGGTGGATATAGAGATTCCCATTTTGAACCCCAAATCATCTGCTACTATGCAGGAACCTTCCAAGGAAGAACCCCAAATCGAAAATCTCCTGCTTGAAAATGAATTATTGAAAGAGGAGGTGCAGATATTACGAAATGAGCTGGAAAGATGGAAGGGAGTAGCTAGAAAACAAGCAGAGAAAAATTTGAACACATTAACAAATGCTGCAAATTTAGTGGAAAATCCATCTTTTGCATTTGAAATGAGAAGTATGGGGAGACTATTTGTCCAGAGTGTGGAGATATATTTTCTGCAGCAGGACACAGAGTTGTTGTGTTGGGACTTGCATCACAAAAGCATGTACATATAGAGGAGGTGGAAGAAGGAATGCTAGAAATTGAATTGATAGGGGAAAATGAGCCAAGAATTGAAGAGATACCTGATTTGAATTTAGGAGATGAAACAGTACAGTCCCAGCCATTAGGGGATACCGAGCTTCTTCAGGACCAGTCTCATCAGTCAAAAATATCTGATATAAACCAGAAACAATCTCAGCAGTTCAAAGAAATTGAGGAACAGGGGACTGTTACACAAGAACCAGTACCCTTGAAAATGTTTAGTGAAGCTACAACTCAGACATCAACATTTGATATCAAAGACCAGGAGGAAAACACTGATACACAAGAACCAGTGTTTCCAAAATCATTTTCTACAGTGGCAACACAAACTAAGATGGTTGAGATTGAAATGGAGAAGGAGGATGCTGTCACACAAGAACCAGCAGTCCTAAAAATATTGACTGAGACTATAACATAGACCAAGGAAGCTGGGGTGGATATGGAAATAAAGAATGCTATTACACAAGAACCAGCATCCCTAAAACCCACGGCTGAGACTGCACTACATGCACAGACCATTGCAACCCCAATAGAGGGTAAAACTATCACAGTGCCAAAGAAAGATAAGGAAGTCATTTATCTGGACTCTGATGATGAAAAGGAGGTAGAAGACAGAAGAATTCAATGGATGGATAAGAAGGTTCTCTGGTTAAATCTCGAGTTGGATAAATGGCTCAAGTGGATTGAACAGTTCAGAACAGGTATGATCTCTCTCCAGGAACATAGGAATGTCATTAAGGGACTGAGAGAAACTCCGGTGGGAGAAACTTCAAGAAAAATTGGAAGGATTGAAGAAACTTAAGTCCCTACAACAAGAAAAAGATAGAATGTACACTCTTTACATAGAGTTGTTGAGTTTTAGGTCTCCATCCCCCTCTTACCTTGTCTTTCTCCATGAGCAGACAACTTTATTTCAATTAAGAGCTCTCAAGGAAGGGAGATCATTTGATTTGGCAATAGCTACTCGGTTTTTGGAGACTTTTCTGAAGAGTGATTTTGAGGATCAGCATTTGTTATGTGAATTGTATTTACATGACAGGGCTTGTTATATTGACTTTCCATCTAATCCTTTACCTCTTCTAGGGGATGTTCAGCTGAGGGCATTTGCCTCTTTTGTCATTAACCATGTAAGATGGAAAGATGATTTCCAAACCATCATCAGGAATGAGGAAAATTCTACTCTCTGGATTACGGGGGAACTTCAGAATCCACCAACATTCATAGAAAATCATGCTAAATCTCTCAAGGTTCCTTCAATTGCCCGATATTTTGAGAGCCTGCAAGATAAAATCCTTACGACATGTTTCCCAATGATTCTTAATATGCAGCAGGATGCCCTGGAAGGTAGTGATTACAGATGGTTGTACTCTTCCTCATCCCTGAAGGAAATGGATCCATATGGCTTTGAAAATTTCAGGCAAGCTTTGACAAGGATTCCTAGATATGTGGTGTGCATGAAAAGGTGTGGGTCTTGGTGGATTGGTTTAAGATTCAAAATCCCTCTAATTTGGTTTCTTGTGAGCAATTCTTACAGAAACAACTATGCTTTGACATTAGAAGAAGAATAGTTGTGGTGGGAGCATTGGATATCCTGCTATGGGTTTGTCCCTTGAGGGGAGGCACCAGAACTTTCCTATAATCTTACAAATCTCCACAGATTCCACTCAGACTCAGATTCCGACTAGGGGAGGTTGTTGCATGAGGACATGCAATCAGATAGTTGGGGGGAGATGTTGGGTCTAGGAAATGTCCCTTTTTGGCCATCCTTATTACATTATTTTTCCCCGATTTCATCCTACTTTTATAAGCTATATCCCTGTCTTTTTCCAGACCAATCAATAATATTGACAGGTATAATTTGTTATTGCTTTATTTATTTTATGCCTAATATTGTTAAAGATTATGGATCTTAGTCCTTGGTTTATACTAATCTGTGTGATTTCATTTAGCCAAGGTCTAAAGCGCAAGTGTATCAGCCAAGTGGCATTAGCTGTTACTCTTCAAAGCACCAGCTACCCATACTCCAAGGGACAACGCATCCTACACGCAAGCTGTAACAGATCCTCACTGTAATAGATTCCATTGAAACAGAGATTAGCTTTCCTTTCTAGTAGTTTATAATTGCATCTTGAATTGTTGTAACATAGTGGTGTGACAGTCGACTATGTAGGATAATTTATTTAATTGCATGTGTGCTTTAATCAGCTGTGATAGCCAAAATCAATTCCAATATCTTTCAGTTGTTTATGCTTTCTAGGATTTCCAATAATTATCAGTTAGAGTTCAAGCTTGTATTTTAATTCTGGTTGCTGTTGTATCTTCAATTACATTCATAGATCAGACAGATAATGGTAGAGTTAGAGCAGCCACTGGATAGATCATTTTGGTAAAGATTGAATGCTGTAGTTTGATAATTATAGGATTTAACTTCTTGCAAAAGTAATCTAGTTCCATTTCATTATTAGATCATTAACTTGTTGGGTTGATTTCTGTAGGAAGGTTGTTTCACTTTGGATTCTTAGATGTATGAATTAGATTAGTTTCCTTATGGAATGAGTTGGCTGAGCATATAGGTAGGGTCATTATCTGCACTTAAGTAAATCAACTTCTTGATCCGTTTATGCATAGATTGTGCTTATTGCCTTTGAAATAAAAGACCTTCCTCGGTTTGACAATTTATATTGACCATCCTGTGTGTTAGCTTTAATTAACTGACATGTAGGGTGACCAACAGGCTCGTACAAATCCACACGATGGTTCCATTCCATTAATTCAGAGTCTTTTTATCGCTCGTAGACTCCTTAAAATTGAAAGCAATCATGAGCATGAATTGTCCTGCGCCCGTATAAATACACACGACAGTACCAGTTTGAGCACACTTCTATCCCTTCTTCCAGCTCCTTAAACCATGAAGAAGGCCCCACCGGTGTCTCGCGACATTATGACCAATCATCTCGGTAGCACCCCCAATAAAGTCGCCTTTTTTCAAAGTATTCTACGATATACCATCCTTAGATTCTCCCGTCATCCTACATTAATTTGAGTATCCCTCATTACAGTCACAATCCCTGGTCCCTTAAAAGATATGTTCCCCTTCCCCCAAGTCAGTGTCATATGCTTCCCACCCCCGCCATCATACTCTAAATAGAGGAAGTTTGAGTCTCCCCACCCAAGGACCCATGTTTCCTTCCCCCTAGTATGTCAGTCACCTCGGCAGTCCTATCACCTCTTGTTTACCAACCTCGTGCTTCTATCAAGGAAACATCATCACCTTGCTAGTTGCAGGTCTCCCCCTGTCGACGATAGCCCATCTATTCCAGAGGATAGACCTAGAGGTCCCTGCGCCTTGGACTCATCGCCATCTCTGGTGAGTTTCTACAGACCATTTTGAGTGGAGTCCTCAGTGCCTCTCCGAATGGTTGTTTCTCACGTGCTCGACTTCAACACCTTGATCGCACCATTGAGATTCGTGCAAGGTATACATCCATTCAGTTATTGGTTGAAGACCGTGGAATCCCCCCGACTCTAGCAAATTGATGAGTCACTTTGGAACACCTAGTTATATGTTCCCGTGGATATCCAGGTTGCATTGGCGACAGTATTCAGAAGCCATCCACTCGTATGCTTCCTCGAGTACCCAGTTTAGCTACAGTTCAGTGTACCATTGAGGCTATGACTTTTCGTCATTGTCTCCAACCCGTTATTGGATATCTTCAGCTCCAACAGCTCATTAGTTCCTTTGGTACCACACTTAGCACCACTATATCAGTTCTTCAGCGTCGATATGGTCCGACTAGGAGTATGTCCCAGATTTGTGTCCCCTCTGGACCCTTATGATGTATGCAGCAGTTTTTCATGTATTGTTTAGATCCCCCTTTTGGGATTCATTGTTATTTATATCTCTTGATACGAGCATGGGTATGCCCGCCTCGTCCATATATTAAGATTATTCCTCATTCATTATTAAGGTCATGTATTTTTAGTTTTTCCAGTTTGTACGGGACCGCTGTTCCGATCTCTAATCCCTTTCTTCTCTTCTCCACACCCCAGGAAAACCATAAAAGACCTATGATGTCTATCGGCCATATGATGAGTTCCTGTCCTCACACATCAGGGGGCAATCTGTTAACACCCAAAAAATGCTCACCACCTCATCTCCCTCACTACATGACTCATTTGTCTATTTTTCCAACTATTTTTGCCTCCAAAACCTCAAAAAACCATTAATTGGCCACCAAAAGGCCAAAAACCCTTTCCCCCCCCCCCTCTAAATAATTAAATCTCCTCAAAAAATGGCAAAAACCCTTTAAAAAGGCCCTAAATTCCCAAAAATCAAGTAAAAGGGAATAAAAAATATAAAAAAAAGGAAAAAGAGGGAAAAAGGAAGCAAAAACCCTAAAACAATTGACCTAAACCATATGGTGCCAAAAACCATGGGTCAACACTCCACCACCCCAAACCCTATAAATAGGTGATGGAGGCTCCCCATTTCATATCCACAATATATCCTATCCTCACTCTGCCAAAATCACTCTTGAAACCCTAGCTCACCATTTGAGCTAGTTTTCCATTTGAGTGCCCCTTTTGGCCCACCATCCAAGCACCTTAGAGAAGGAGAAGGAACCCATTGGAGCACGGAAGCAGCCCTCTTGGACTACTGCAAGAGCTCTACCAACCTCCATATCTGAGGTAAATGTAACTTTGATCATATCATAATACAAAAGAAAAAATTTCATTATATTGTCATTGTCTTTTTATTTCTATTGATGCACATGTTAGCTTAGATTTTACCTTGTTTTACTGTTTTATGGAATTGGTACTAAGGAGGCCCTTCTCCTTAGTAGGTGCTCATTTGCACAAGCTAGGGTAAAAACCCTAGCTACAACTATACACATTTTACCAGTAGTTATGCGAGGTGATTATGAGCATTTCATGAATTCAAAAAGAGATAACATCGGTATACATCTGAAAGATGAGATTCAGGGCTGATCTTGATTCAATATTTATACATCCCAGAGATCCAACAAAGCTGGAATGGTATGAAGTTCAATATCAACTAGATGCGCATAATATTGACCTCATTATTGAGGATTGGCCACGGGAATGGAAAATTGATGCGCCAGAGGAACTGCTGACGACATCTGATGATAACGCCAATGATAGTGATCAACAAGAAAAATATGGTGTTGAAGGAGGCGATGATCAGCAGGAATAAAAGAAAGAACAAGAACAACAACAGACTGGTGATCCACCAGTAGGAGAAAAGAGAAAGAACCCCTCCATAGATGTGACGGAGGGGTCAAAAAGAAAGAAGAAAAACATGAGTAAGATTCTTCTTGATGTGAAGTTGGAATATGACAATTATGACTACATCATAGTGAGAGTCCACGCCCATATTGAAGAAACACTCACAGAAAAAGACAAGAAGCAAGAGCATCTTCAAGAAAGCATGGCATAAAGCATCGTCGAGCTGAAAAATATGATTGAAAGAGTAGAGCAACTACAGAGAAATATAATGAAAGAATCAGACTCTGAATATAGATCAAACGAGATTATCCAGAGAAAAATGAAAGCTTCCGCACTAACGATGCGACCTCAACTGGTGCGCATCGAGCCAACAAATGTCATATTCCCATCACACGAAGTCACTGAAGGTGTGAAGCAGTTCGCGCACTTAGATATTAATGTGGGAATGTTACCTATAGAAGGACTGCATGATCTACACTTGTAGGTCGTAGAAGAGATCAAAGATAGGGACATGATAACATACAACCAGAAACTGAAGCTGGAAGAGAGCTATAATGAGTTGAAGAATGAATTTCGACTAAATATGGATGAGCTAGTAGAACACTAGTAGATGCCCATGAGAGGAAGAAGAAGTTGAAGAAGGCCATAGAGTAAGTATGTGCAAAGATCCCAAACTTAGACTAAGAACCTAAAGTAGAAGCGACTATAGCCAATATTGTTGCTGCAGTCGACAATCTTAAATCCAAGATGGAGGACATGGAAATTGGATACAAAGAGAAGATTGCAGACTTGTAGGTTAGACAACAACCTGGCGCTCCACCAAAATTAAAGAAAACAATAGTTAAAGAATTAAAAAATTTGACAGAGAGCATCTCCGCAGAAGTTGCGAGGTGCCAAGACTTGTTAGAATAAGTGACCAATTCATGGGCCATACTGCAAGAAGACCCATAATTATAGAAAATCTAGGGTGAAGTACAAAAGAAGCAGAAGGACCTCGACTCAGTGAACACGACAATGAAGGAATTTCCTTCAAGGCAGAGAATATAGAAGTTTGCAAAAACAAAGGAGCTCCAGAAAGAGCTGAAGGAATTAAGGGCCAAGGAAGCAGAAACTTCAGCAAACTTGCAACCAATGTAGGAAGAGGCATTGGCGCTCTCCGAAGAGATTGAGGTGAATATGCAAGAGCTTTGCACAACAGAGAACGGAGTTAAGGACCATATGTAGGAACCAATATCTCTGATGTTGCTCGATACAATGAAATAATACGAGTAGGAAGCTAAGGAGGTTGTTGCAACGCTGAGAGCAAGATATCAAGAGTTAACAGCGAAGATGAAGACCCTAAGGAATGCAAAGTCAAAAAAACCTAGTGAAAGTGGCTCGGGGGCGAGCCACAAGTAAGTGTTAGGGGCTTGTAGGGTATGACCCAAGAAGAGGAAGTTATAAAGGCAAGTACAGTTAGGAAAGGTATTGCATTGACCAGTTTTGGGAGAAAAGAGACTCTCCAAGTCCTGGGAAGAGGGTATGGAGCAAATTTCAGTTCGGAGAAAAGGACATGTTTCCTTAATAAAGGCAAGTACTAAGGACAACCAAAGGTGGTTGGTGCAGTAACGAGCTGAGTGATAGCCTGACTGCTACAGGAATAGGAAGTTAAGAAGCAAAGTGATGTAAAGGAAACACCACTACAGAAGCTACAGGTGTGCTGTCAGAGGAAGTATCAAATTCAAGGGAAGCGACGCCAAAGGGACAATGAAGTTAAAGCTTAGTGTGGCCTACGAGATAACCATGGGGGTTTCTGGGTTTTGGGTACTATGGGGGTTGGCCCATAGTTATTGTAATATGTGACCTTTGGGAACATATATATAAGGTTAATTTTGTATGAGGAAGGGTTAGATATTATAGATTAGCGAGAACACGAGAGAAGAGGGTTTTCTGATTTGAATAGAAGAATAGTGATAAGAGAGAAAACATACTCTATAGTTGAGTACGTAGAGATCTGATTCTAGAGAAGAGTCTACATATGAGTGTGCATACTGGATCTGTTACCCTTCTAAGTTAATATAAGAACAGTTCATGTGGATGTAGCTCCCGCCTGGGGGTGAACCACATAAATCTATGATTTTATGTATCTAAGTTTATGATGTGCTTTGTATACGAGTTTGTGGTGTGTTTATGTATTTACTGTCATGTGTATTTTAATGGTAATTACATGTTGGGTAAATGGAATACATGTGTATGAATGTTATGGAGGAACACTTAGAATGATGAATGTGTAGCTAATTGGTGAATACAGTAGATATTTAGTGTAGTTATGTATATTGTTAATAAGATGTGAAGTGCGAATTCCTCTGTTTATTCTATGGCGCTAGTTGATGTTAAATAATGATTTTAGCGAGGTTTTTTACCACATCTGCACATCACCATGGTTACAAAATATTGATTCTGTAACCCCCCACATCTTCGCTTCGGATGAGACTTCATCCTATTTTACAGGTTGATACCGAAAGGGCTAGTGAAAAGGGGTTTTTTTGTTGCTGTGATAACATCGCCGAACCTGGGTCTATCCAGGGAGGCCAACACAAACCTCCAAGAGTTTGGATACATACTGGTTTTATGTCATACTATGGGTGACTCTACGAGGGATGGATTCTAAACTGGTAGTTACTTTCGGCTCCTTAGAAAATTTTCTAGGTTTGAGGATGAAACCATTTGCTTCAAATTCGATGGACTGATCAATATTAGGTTTAGTATCTCTTATATATTCTCTCAGCCTATCTGGAGACTCTATCTCTTCAATCACATTCTGTGAACCATCATTGAATTTGGTTTCCTTATTATCTTTAGACTGAACTAATGGTTGCTTTGATACTTGTATTTGAGGGGGAGTTTTGCTTCTGGTCTTTGTAGTTGAACATTCTCATCTCCCCATTGCCATCCTCTTTCTTTTTGAAACCTTGGAATGAATTTTTAATTTATATTTAGGGTTTGGTACAATGTCAAGGAAAGAGACGAGGAAGCTTTCCCAAGTGTTATTATGCTTATGCAATTCAACTTCAATTCAAATTTTAATTAAGCCATGGTGATACAGACTTCCACTAGGGATTTTGCGATTTTTATAGGCCTGAGTAGACATCTTGTATAAACTTCAAAGCAAGAAATAGAAGAAATTCAAATGCTGACCTTCAAAGTGCAGGAATATTCGAATATTATAGAGGAGGATGTGTGTGTACCTCCCTTCACAGGTCAAATACCTTTGAAACACAACCAACAATTAATACCATTAACCTTTTAACCAGGATTGCAGAAATACTTGGATTTGAGAAACATGTTACAAACTGTCCTCTCGACGCGATTGTTCTTTAACCACTGATCCCTTGTCCTAGGAATTTCAGTAACTTCATCTATTAACATTTTAGGAACCTTCGTCTCTAAAGTTCCATTTTTTTCTTTTGTCCCATTGAAAGTGAAGGCGAACTGATCCATAACCTCATCATCAAATCCATGGATATGTGAGAAAAAATTGATCCACCCCTCTCTTTGTAGCAAATGATTTGAGGATTGATATTTTGTTAGGATTTCTAATGTCTGAAGTGAGGATGGTTTGTGATGGTAAACTTCCGTGGTCATATAAAATGGGCACGGCCGAGAATAGCAAGAGAAAAATGATAGAGTGAGTCACACAGGGGATGTATACAATACTTCACATGCCAGCAGTAATAGAGGAGGTAGGGACTATTAAGGAATATTTGAATTATCCAAAGAAGTGGCAGGGATTATGGACAGAGGAATGGGATATCATTTATATTTAAGAGGGTGTAAGGTTAATTATGATGGGTATCATCAGAACCCTCGTTATGAGAGAAGTTGATGTAATAATTGGAAGGCGTATGAGAATATGAAAAAAGATTATGCACAATTTATAACGTACGGAAATGATATACAAAAAGGGATAGGAACAAAGGTTTTAAGTTACAAATTAAGATAGAATAAATAGGTTTAGTCATATATTTTAAACATATCCCTCGTAATAATTAATTAAAAATATTTCAATAAAATTCATACCTGATCGAGCTCACTTTTTAGTTACCTCAGTGCTTTGATACCGATTTTTGCAATTTGGAATATCATGATCACCTACAGGTGCTTCGGTACTAGGAACCTACATGTGTTTCGGTACCCATTTCAGTACCAATATTCAGAAATAAAAATTGTTCCTTTTTTTTACTGCTAGGGGGTTTGGGGGTTTTATAGAGTGGTTTTTAGTAGTGGGAGTGAGGTAAGGATTCCAATATAGGCATGCATTTGTATGTCATGGTCATTTTAATGATTCCATGGGGAAGGAATTAACTGTAATGGAACAAGGGTAAGGAAATGGCTAATCAAGAAATTTGGCTCCAAAAAGTTTGCAATAAGATTGGGACCGAGTTTTCCAACTCACAACAATCATTTCTATCCTTGGAACACCAATTGAAATTTTTCCTTATCCTATTTCCTCTTTATTATGAAAAGACCAAAAATCCACTGAAAATCTGTAGTTGAAGTTAAAACACAAACTACTTATCTTCACCACAAACCACAATAAGCCACAGATATGACTATGTCAATGGATTTAGCTGATGTCGAACATAGACAAAAATAATTGGATTACCAAACTTTAAGGAATGTTGTTAACCAATTTGAGACTGCCCACCATTGATGTTAATGGATTCCAAGCTGACACAGTACATCCCACAGAGTATGAATAAATTAGTTGATGTCGAGTCCCTTTGTGAGATATGATGAGCGGAGGACAATAATGCATTCCTACTGTCAACTACAAGAGTACTTTCCATTACGGCATGCAAGTATCAATGTACTGAAAAGAATATCTATCCTTGATCCTAGATAAGGTGTTGTAGTCGATAGGACAAGGCTTGTTAGAAGGAAGGCCATAAGAATTCCTTCATCATCCAACATGACAATGATTGAATTGATTTGAAGCATCAGATATGAGAACCAACAACATAATGAAAATTTTCAATATGAACTTTTCATGTCGGTTACCGGTTTTTTAGACAAGTTCAGGTCTAATTTCCCTGGCAAGCGAGTTTTGACAATCAGATAATTTTTTGTCTTTACTTTTTTATTTTTTTATTTATTTACATATGTACATTTATGGTCCTGTAACACAATTCACACAGAAGGGAGAGAAGGAACCTCCCCCCCAACAACTTCTATCTCTAGCTATTGCATCATCTTATTGACAAAGTTTTCTTTGGAAACTGGTTTATGATTTACTTTAAGCCTATTTCCATTTACCACAAAATAAATCTGACTATCATCAATGGTATTAATCCTTACTGGACCATTATCAAATATTGTCTCAACTTCATAGGGTCGAAGCCATCAGGTTATGAGTTTACCTTTGAAATTTTTAAAGTTGAAATCAAAGAGCAGAACCCAGTCTCCTAGCTGAAACTGTTTCTTCTTTATAAACGGGTCATGCCATCTAGTTCTCTGGTCTTGAATCAGCATAGTACATTGAAAAACATCCTCAAAAATATCATCCAATTCATTGAGTTGCATCACCCTTTGTTTTTGTGCCTAACTCAAATCTAGACCGAACTGCATGGCCATTTGAAAAGTCTTCATCTCAAATTCAATAAGGAGGAGAAATTGCTTACCATACACAATCTCATAAGTTGTGTGACCTATGGTATTTCTCCAAGTAATTATGTAAGACAAAATTGATTTTGGAATCCTATCATCCCATTCTTTATGATGCATCTAAATGTTCTTTCTAAGGATGGCCTCCAACACTTTGTTGGCAGATTCTACTTGTCCATTATCTTGTGGGTGATATGGAGAAGAATTGCAATGCCTAATTTTGTACTGCTCTGTAATAGAATTCATCTACTTGGAAGTGAACTTCATTCCCTGATCAGTTACAATTTCTCTAGGCACACCAAAATGGGTAAATATATCCTCAAAAATAAAATCAACAACATATTTTTAATTTTCTTTAAAAATTGATTTAGACTCTACCCATTGTGTTACATAATCTGTGCAAACCAAAATGTACCTCTTCTTCCATGACATTGGGGAAATCGGACCTACAAAATCTAGTGCCCATTTTTAAAAAGGTTCGATTGATACTCGAGGTTGCAGGGGAATTTCATCTTCTTGAGGTGGACTCCCCATTCTCTAACAACTATCATATATTTTGACATACCTGGTTTCATCTTCGAAGAGAGTTGGCTAATAATAACCAAGATGTAGGACTTTGTAAATAGTTCTTTTATTGCAAAAATGCCCCCCACAAGGCCCATCGTGGAAATCTTAAAGGATATCATGCATCTCATCTTCTCTCACACATATCATAATGAACAAATCATGACAAGTACGAAAGAGATCTCCTCTTATCCATGAGTAATTTGCACTTAATTGGATAATACTCCTATTTTCTCGTGCTGGAAGATTCTATGGTAGCTTCCGTGTAGAAAGAAAGTTTTCTCTATCTGCAAACCAAGGGGTATGAGTAGAAATAACAAACAAATGTTCATCAGGGAAACTATCGTCTACAAGTAAAACCTCACCATTATTATGGATTCTGGAAAGGAAATCTACTACCAAAATTTCCTTACCAGGTCTATCTACGATAGTGACATTAAATTGTCCCAGCAAAAGCAACCATCTTGTGATCCTCGCATTAGTAACAGGTTTATTCATAAGGAATCGAATGGTTGAATGATCTGTATGAATAAAAATTTCATAGCCTCTGATATAATGTCTAAACTTATTGATTGCATACACAAAAACTAAGAAATCTTTTTCAGTGACAATATAGTTGGACTCAATACGTGTGATATCCTTACTAATGAAATAGATGGCATAAGACACTTGGTTTTCTTTTTGTCCTAGAACAACTCCTAAAGTAGAATTAGAATAATCAGTATGAATATAAAAAGGAAGAGACCAATTTGGTCCCCTAAGAATAGGTTTAGCTGATAACTTTGCTTTTAGTGTATCAAAAGAAGTCTGGCAATACGACTCCCGAGAAAAAAAATCATCTTTAGAAAGTAATTTAAACAATGGTGCATCTATATTACTAAAATGTTCAATGAACCTCTTATAGTAACCTGCATGACCTAAGAAAATTATGACTTATTTTTGTGACTGTGGAACTGCAACATTAGTGATTACCTCTATTTTTGTTGGATCTACCCTAATTCCTGAAGTAGAAATATGATGGCCAAGGACTATGCCCTCAGTTAAAAGAATTTTTCATTTTTCATGACTAAGGGAAAAATTATTTTCTTGACATCTGATCAAAAATTTCTCCAAGTTAGTAAGGGATTCCTCAAAAGTATTTCCATATGTAGTAAAATCATCCAAATAAATTTCTACACAATCATGCATCAAATCAACAAAGATTCCAAGGATAACTCTTTGGAATGTAGCGAGAGCATTGCATAGGCCAAAAGTAAAAACACGGTATGCATAAGTACCCAAGGGAAAGTTAAGGTAGTCTTATCTTGATCCTCTAGTGCAATCTGAATTCGATTATAGCCACTAAACCCATCTAGGAATGAGAAATATTTTTTGCCATCTAATGTGTTTAGTACCTGATCAATAAAAGGAAGACGGATGTAACACATATTTCATTAAATTTGGAATTAAACAGTGGATCTAGAATTCCAAAATAACCAAAAAACTCAATTCTGGCATTGTTCTTGTAATAAAATCTTTCCAATTTTAATGAAATATGTGTTATGTAGTATTTTAGTGTATCCTTGTCCATATCTCTGAATTCCACACATATCCTCCATTTACCATTCTTTTTAGGAACAATGACAAGTGGAGAGACCCACTTACTATAAAAAATGGGGTAAATAAAGTTTGCAGCAAGCAAATTTTGCAATTCCTCTTTTACAATATCTTTTAGGGAAGGGTTCATTTGTCTATGTGAATATCTAACAGGTCTAGCATCCTCATGTAGATAAATATGGTGTATATATGTTTTAGGGTGTATACCTTTCATGTCTCTATAATGACAAGAAAATGAACCAGATTGTTTCTTAAGCATTTGAACTAACCATTGTTGTTGATCTGGTTCCAGTTTAGAATTAATGTGCAGAATGTTTTCTGGACCAAAATAAATAGGAATGGTATGGTAAGTTGTGATTACACCTATAGATGATATTAAGGATAGAGCCGCAGTTGCCGGGTAAAAATTATCTTCAAATTATGTGTTGAAAATGTGTTCATATTCTGAAAAGGATTTAGAATACTCAATAGTGTTAACATCAGAAAGGAATTGATTCGATAGATTCTCCTATGTTTGTTCTTGCAATCCCTTAGGTTGTTCGATGGAAAGTAGCAGATAATTGGTTTCTTCATCTAAATGGGGATTCTCTATCCATAGAAATCATTCTGGAGCAGGTTGTGCAGGTGGATATAGGGTAATTTTTGTGTGGATCCTCCATTGGAGATAGTCATTTCCCCAGACCTACAACTAATGAAAGCATCATCAGTAGCTAACCGGGGTATTTCTAAAATTATAGGATAACCATTCATATTATTTTTAGGTTGAATTACTACAAAATATGCAGGATATCTCAAGATTCAAGAGTTACAATGCTATCATCCAAGACACCAGCGGGTATGAGTTTAGATCTATCTTCCATTTCCAAAATTGTTGGTATTGGTCTAAGACATTCTATATGCAATGACTCCATGAGAGGGATGGTCATGATGTTGATAGCAGCTCCTAGATCAATCAAATTGTTTTCTATAGGGGTTTCATTAATGTAAATGGTAACTATAGGATTTCCAGGGTCAATGTATTTTGTAGTTTTGTCTAACATCAAAGTGGATAATTGACCAACCACTTGAATAGAAGGGGGGTCCTTACATTTTATGCTTGTTGTTTTGAGACATAATTCGCTAATATTTTTTGCATAGATGGGCATATATCTGATAGCTTTGAACAAGGGAATTCTAACACGTGCATTCCTCAATTCATCTTCTAAATAAAATTCTAGTTGAGCCACAGGTTTTTCTATAGTTAATTTCTCCGTATAGGGAGGGGTTTTAGGTTTTTATGGCTTATAAGAAGACAAAGGTAAGGATGATTGAGGTAGTGAAATTTATTTCCTTGGATAATCATCATTGATTACTAAATTAGGTGTCTCTTCATCATGCTCTTCGTCAATTATAACAGCAGGTTTGGTTTTATTCAAGACCTTCCTAGATCTAAGGTGGATGCCATGCAAAGGAATATGGGCAATCATATAAGTAGGGAAGGTGTGGATCCAATCATTGAGAGTAGGTTGATCTCTATTATTTGGGTTAGTAATGGGATAAGATGTAAATTGTAATATCCCTTTTTCAAATTTTATTAAAATGCCAATTTTTCAACTTTTTCCCCAATTTCGACCTTTGACTAGTTTAACTGTTTTGACCTCCAAATCATCCCAAATGGTCCCAAATCTTCTGTATGAGTGTATTAATGGTATTTAGACTTGAATATCAGGTTCAGGGATTTTTTATGGACCTCCAAATACTGCTGCAAACTTGATTTGTATTCTGATCAATATAGGTAATTTTGACTAGTAATTTGTGCATCAAATCCCCCCCGGGTAACACTGAAAATGGCCTTCCAAATGCCTCCAAACTCCCACAAATTTATGAACAGAGGTATATAATGTGTTAAGTATGTTATTTAGGTCTCATATGCACCATTAATTGATTTTTACTACTGTTATAACTCTCTCACATTCAACAGCAAAAACCCCCAATTCGACCCTTGGGGAAATGGCACTATTTCATCTCCCAATACAACTAAACTGAGTAAAAATGATTCAAATGCTCAAGTACAGTACATGAAACTTGTAGAATACATCCATGGCATTATATTGATCACAAATATATCATAGAATCATCCATCCATTCGAAATAATCAACATTATAGTGTCATACATCAATGCATTGGGGAAATGGACATTGTTTGCTCATTAATCAATAGTTTTGCATACAACCAGTGGGTATTTCGACCTGAGACTTTCTGAATATGAATAACAGAGGATATGAATCTATTACAATCATAAATATATAATGAGAAGCTCTCTCAAGAAGCACAAGTGCTCACCAAAAACGCCCTCCCTCAAGGAGCATGAATATGCCTTCAAAACTAGAAACGGTGGAGAGAAAGTGCTGCACTAAACCAAACCATGAAACTTCCTGTAGCTGATACCTGCAAATACAAACTCCATTAAAGCACCATGAAATACCTGAGTGGCCTCTCCAAACACCAACTTGGATGGGAATCTTTCACCCTCGAAATTGGCTAAGGCAAGAAACTAGTCATCCACTAGCTCTCTCTTCACAAATGCAATTTTTCTCAAATCATCAAAAGCCATTCTCATACTTGATTTATACATTTTATAACCAACATTAGCCTTCAAGGGGTCGAAATCCTCTCAATAGATTCAATAATTTTCCATTTAGGAAATATTCCTCATTTGCCACTTGTCTCCTAGTTCCAACCTTCCATCTTCTCCCAAATTCGAATTTGAGTCTCTTTGGATTCCTCCAACTCCATGAGCGCCTTCCTTGAGCCTATTTTTGGGGCTGACATGTAATAATGGTCAGGTGTAAGAAGTCAGGTCTGAATTTTGTCATAAATGTCATAGATGCTTCATTATTGTTGTCATAAAACTAGGGAATCTAGCCCAAGTGTCCACTAGTCTCCAATTTGACTCTTCCTCTCCCATGGAGGTTACTATTCCATCCCATTTCGACCTAAGATGCTCAATTCCATGTGTTATGACTTACCAACTCACCCAAGAGTGTTCACCTTCCCATGAATTCGAATTGGCAAGAGAGAGCTGCCATGTGTCATTGAAAAATCAAGCTAGTGTGGGTCCCACCACCTCCATATGTCTCCAAAACCACTTGCCACCTAGAATTTCTCTTGAATTTATTTATTCATCATATTTATTAAATACTTGAACCCTTCTAATGTCTAAATATCATTTATTAGCTTCCTTATTACCATCCCACATGTTCCCATCCAACCTAGGAAACTAGTAGGATTGATGGGATTGTCTTACTATGCACTTATTTGAATGGGGACATTACAGTCCTCCCCACCCAAGATTGCTTGTCCTCAAGCAATTTCAAATTTGGATGCTGCAAAATCTTCTCCTCTTCCCATGTGGCATCTTCATTTGGTAAGTCCTTCCATTGCACTAAATATTCTTTGATGATTCTACTCCTCAACCTTCTTTCCCGTGTCTTCAAAATCTTTTCCGGAACAAGTGTGAGCTGACCTTCATCATCCAAAGGAGGAAGTATTTCTGAAGTGATGATTTGCTGACCAAGAGATTTCTTAAGACAAGAAACATGAAATACATTGTGGATTTTACTCCCTTCCGGAAGTTCTAGTTCATATGCTACTTCTCCAACCTTCCGCACTACCTTGTATGGCCCATAGTACCTTGGTTTTAATTTTTCTGCTCCATTCTTTTTGAGAGATGTTTGTTTATAGGGCTGCAACCTTAAATATACTAAATCATTGACTTGAAAGGTTCTCTCTTCTCTATGTCTATCAGCATATTGTTTTTGCTGATTTTGAGCAACCTGCAAATTGTCTTTCAAGAGCTTTAAAATTTCTTGGCTCTCTTCCACCCAACCTTTAGCCTTTGGGGCTCTACTATCACCAAATATAATGTCAGCAAATGTAAGTGCATCATAACCATATAATTCTTTGAAAGGAGACATTCCTATTGACATATGATAAGTGGTGTTGTAGCAAAACTCACCCAAGTGTAGCCATTTTGCCCATGCTTTTTGCTGCCCTCCCACATAGTTTCTTAGGTATCCTTCTAACCATTGGTTTACCCTCTCTGTTTGTCCATCAGTTTGTGGATGATAGCTGGTACTTGGAGTCAATTGAGTGCCTACCAATCTAAAAATTTCTTTCCAAAAAGCACCCATGAATCTACTATCCCTATCACTGACAATGCTCTTGGGAAGCCCATGCAATCTGAAGATTTCTTTGAAAAAAATATCAGCCACTTGTGCAGCACTAAAAGATGATGTAACAGCAAAAAAATGAGCAAATTTTGTCAACCTATCAACTACCACATAGATACAATCCTTACCCAAGGATTTAGGCAATCCGGTGATGAAATCCATGGAAATACTGTCCCATTTTTGCTCCGGAATGGGCAATGGTTGTAATAGGCCGGCTGGACATGTAAGTTCTGATTTGTTTTGTTGACATGCTTTACATTCATTCACATACTTCTGAACATCTTCCTTCAGCCCCTTCCAAAAAAATCTTTGCCTCAACTGTCTATAAGTTTTGAAGATCCCCGGATGGCCCGCTAGTGGGGAATCATGTGCTTCTTGCAAAATTCGGTACTTGAGCTTGGAGTTATGAACTAAATAAATTCTTCCCTTATAATATATCAGCCCATTCAAAATCCTATAATTATCATCCCCTTTGATTCCATCCAACACATCACAAGCAAATTTGTCTTTGGCATATTCAACTAGTAGCATGTTTTTCCAATCCTTGGCAATATCCATGAGAGAAAAAGAAGGCCTTCTTGACAAAGCATCCGCTACTATATTATTCTTTCCTTTGACATATTCAATATCAAAATCATAAGCTTGAATCTTGCTTACCCACTTTTGTTGCCTTTCATTTAGATCTTTTTGGGTGAGAAAGTGTCTTAGACTATTGTGGTCAGTTTTCACCACAAACTTGCTTCCCACCAAGTATTGTCTGAATTTGGCCAATGCATGCATAATGGCCAGCATTTCTTTATCATAAATGGAGTAAAGTTTTTCATGAGGCTGCAACTTTCTGCTCTCAAAGGCTATGGGGTGTTGGCCTTGCTTTAGGACAGCCCCTATTCCTCCACCTGAAGCATCACATTCCACAACAAAAGGTTTAGTAAAATCAGGAAGTGCAAGTATGGGACAACTACTCATTACCTCTTTCATTTTTTGGAAGGCCTTTTCAGCCTCTTCATCCCACTTGAAAGCATCCTTCTTAGTCAAATCAGTGAGTGGAGAAGTCAACTTGGAGAATCCTTTCACAAATTTTCTGTAGTAGGTGCATATGCCAATAAAGCCTCTCAATTCGGTAATATTTTTTGGTGATGGCCATTCCAAGATAGCCCTGATTTTTTCCATGTGTACCTTCACTCCTTCTTGCCCAATAATGTGCCCAAGATACAGTAGTTCTTTCATTCCAAATTCACATTTTGATAATTTAGCAAATAAGGACTCTTCTTGCAAGATTTTCAACACAATCTCTAACTGCTGCAAATGCTCTTCCCATGTTTTACTGTAAATGAGAATATCATCAAAGAAAACCAAAACAAACCTTCTTAGTTGCTTGCAAAATATCCTATTCATACATGCTTGAAAGGTGGCTGGAGCATTTGTTAACCCAAAAGGCATGACAAGAAATTCAAAGTGGCCAAAATGACATCGAAAAGCGGTCTTTTGCACATCTTCATCTTTCATTCGAATTTGGTGATACCCTGATCTAAGGTCAATTTTTGAGAAGTATTTGGCCCCATGCAGCTCATCCATGAGCTCATCAATCCTAGGAATAGGATACCTATTCTTTATAGTCTTTTTGTTCAAGGCTCTAAAATCTATGCACATTCTCAATGTTCCATCTTTTTTCTTCACTAGCACAACTGAAGAAGCATAAGGGCTAGAGCTTGGTCTAATGAGTCCCAACTCTAGGAGTTCTTGGATAGCTTTTTCAATCTCATCTCTAAACCTTTTAGGATGTCTATAAGGTGGTATCTGAATGGGTGAAGTACCCTCCTCCAAAACAATACTGTGCTCAACCCCCCTATCCGGTGGCCTACCATGTGGAAGGTCTCTAAAAACCTTTTCATATTTTTGCAAGAGTCTCTCTATCTCCTTTGGGTGTTTGACAATATTTATAGTTGTCTTGGGAGATGTAATATGACATTCAGCAGCCCATTCTATATCCCCATGCCTCAATATAGATCTCATGCTATTGCAAGTCACTACTTGATTTGGATAAGTGTGTTTCCCTCTCACAACTCTTTGTACTCCTTTTGAATCTTGGAATTTCATTTCGGGAATTTGATAATTTACTGTATGCTCTCCTATTGAATACAACCATTGCACTCCCAAAACCACATTAGTATCAGCAACATCAACCACATAAAAACTATCAACAAAAGTATAGTTACCTACGGTGACTTGCAGCTTTGGAACCCATGTTTTGCATTGCATTGTGTTGTGACCGGGAATGACAACTGTGAAGCCATCAAATGGTTCAATAGGTATCTTTCTTTTCTCTACCATCTCTGCATCAATGAAGTTATGAGTGGCTCCTCCATCTACCAAAACTGAAGTTCTTTGTCCTTGTACCACACCTTTGCAGCGGATAGTATGATAGCGAGGTACTGCTGAAAGCACTGCCATTCTTGCTTTGTCCGGTGAAGGCTGATTTTCTTCTTGTCTTTCCTCTTCTACTGCTGTCTCATATGCCTCTTCTTGATCTGAAATATGTCCATCTTCATCCATGCCCCCATCATACCCCTCATTATCAGAAAATACTTCTATGTATTGAGCCTTTCCTTTGGTACATTTGTGCCCCGGTGTCCATGGTTGGAAGCATGTGAAGCATAGTTTCTTTTTTCTAAGTTCATCCCTGTTTAGTCCCTCTTTTTTATTCCTCTCAAATGACTCTCTTTGCCAAGGTTTCTTATCATATCCATCCCTTTGCCAAGGTTTCTTTTCAAATTTATAGCTAGGCTTAGGAGGAAATCTCGTTCTAGGAAGCACATTCTGGAGATCCCTAGTCAAGCTCATTGCATCTTTTAATGTAGTTGGCTTGTGGGCTTTGACCAAACCTCTTAAGGGTTCAGCCAAACCTTCATTGAATAGCAATACTAATATTCCCATAGATACATCAGCCACCTTGACTGATAATTTTTGAAAGTCCAACATATATTCAGTAGGGGACCCAGTTTGCTTCAATTGAGCTAGTTCTTTGAAAGGCAATTCTGGATCTTTTTGTTCAAATCTTTCTAGTACCCTGTCAACAAATTCTCCATATGTTTTAACCTGATTATGACCCAAGGTTTTCAGCCCATGAAACCACCATTCATTGGCATCTCCTTCCAAATGCAAAATGGCCATTTTTAATGCATCATCTTCCAACATAGGATTCAGCTGAAAATATACATCCAATTTTTGCACCCAAGTGTTAGCAGAATTTTGAGAAGAACCATCAAAAGTAGGAAGTGACATTTTTCCAATAGCACTATTTAATTCTTTGTTTTGGAATGGACTCCTATTGTCTCCCTTCCTATTAATCTTTTGCATAGCATCAATGTAGTCACTGAGTGGTACACCTCTTTTACACTCTTCATTCAAATCATTCCAATCATTTACTAGTTTCTTGTAATCCAATGCAAGATTGGGCTCTTCTTTGGGTGTGAGAAATTTAGGTGCAGTATGCCTTTGTGTGCTTTGAAATTCATCAGGTCTATTATGAGGTCCTGTACTTGAGAAAATATGCTCATTCCCTTTCATCTTTTCCCCTGAGTGTGAACCGCTATTATCTCCTATTATCCCTTTGCTTTGAAGCTGGCTAATCAACAATTCAAATCCTTGCAACAATTTATCACCTATCCTATCCATGTTTGCTGAAAGTTTAGAGAAACATGGATCTAAGGTTGCAATAAGTTCCTCCTTATGTTTTAATTTGTCATCCTCCTCTCTACCCATGGTTTCAGCAAAAGACTCCTCTTCTTCTACTACCTCTTCTTCAACAAAAACCTCTTCAACTACTGGTTCAAAGGGTGGTGGATTATTCTTTTGACTTCTTGTTAGGACCATCAGGTGCCAAGAACATGCTCTGATACCACTTGTAATATCCCTTTTTCAAATTTTATTAAAATGCCAATTTTTCAACTTTTTCCCCAATTTCGACCTTTGACTAGTTTAACTGTTTTGACCTCCAAATCATCCAAAATGCTCCCAAATCTTCTGTATGAGTGTATTAATGGTATTTAGACTTGAATATCAGGTTCAGGGATGTTTTATGGACCTCCAAATACTGCTGCAAACTTGATTTGTATTCTGATCAATATAGGTAATTTTGACTAGTAATTTGTGCATCAAATCCCCCCTGGGTAACACTGAAAATGGCCTTCCAAATGCCTCCAAAATCCCACAAATTTATGAACAGAGGTATATAATGTGTTAATTATGTTATTGAGGTCTCATATGAACCATTAATTGATTTTTACTACTGTTATAACTCTCTCACATTCAACAGCAAAAACCCCCAATTCGACCCTTGGGGAAATGGCACTATTTCATCTCCCAATACAACTAAACTGAGTAACAATGCTTCAAATGCTCAAGTACAGTACATGAAACTTGTAGAAGAAATCCATGGCATTATATTGATCAAAAATATATCAGAGAATCATCCATCCATTCGAAATAATCAACATTATAGTGTCATACATCAATGCATTGGGGAAATGGACATTGTTTGCTCATTAATCAATAGTTTTGCATACAACCAGTGGGTATTTCGACCTGAGACTTTCTGAATATGAATAACAGAGGATATGAATCTATTACAATCATAAATATATAATGAGAAGCTCTCTCAAGAAGCACAAGTGCTCACCAAAAACGCCCTCCCTCAAGGAGCATGAATATGCCTTCAAAACTGGAAACGGTGGAGAGAAAGTGCTGCACTAAACCAAACCATGAAACTTCCTGTAGCTGATACCTGCAAATAAAAACTCCATTAAAGCACCATGAAAGACCTGAGTGGCCTCTCCAAACACCAACTTGGATGGGAATCTTTCACCCTCGAAATTGGCTAAGGCAAGAAACTAGTCATCCACTAGCTCTCTCTTCACAAATGCAATTTTTCTCAAATCATCAAAAGCCATTCTCATACTTGATTTCTACATTTTATAACCAACATTAGCCTTCAAGGGGTCGAAATCCTCTCAATAGATTCAATAATTTTCCATTTAGGAAATATTCCTCATTTGCCACTTGTCTCCTAGTTCCAACCTTCCATCTTCTCCCAAATTCGAATTTGAGTCTCTTTGGATTCCTCCAACTCCATGAGCGCCTTCCTTGAGCCTATTTTTGGGGCTGACATGTCATAATGGTCAGGTGTAAGAAGTCAGGTCTGAATTTTGTCATAAATGTCATAGATGCTTCATTATTGTTGTCATAAAACTAGGGAATCTAGCCCAAGTGTCCACTAGTCTCCAATTTGACTCTTCCTCTCCCATGGAGGTTACTATTCCATCCCATTTCGACCTAAGATGCTCAATGCCATGTGTTATGACTTACCAACTCACCCAAGAGTGTTCACCTTCCCATGAATTCGAATTGGCAAGAGAGAGCTGCCATGTGTCATTGAAAAATCAAGCTAGTGTGGGTCCCACCACCTCCATATGTCTCCAAAACCACTTGCCACCTAGAATTTCTCTTGAATTTATTTATTCATCATATTTATTAAATACTTGAACCCTTCTAATGTCTAAATATCATTTATTAGCTTCCTTATTACCATCCCACATGTTCCCATCCAACCTAGGAAACTAGTAGGATTGATGGGATTGTCTTACTATGCACTTATTTGAATGGGGACATTACATAAATGGTGTGGGATGAGGAGGAATATTTTGGTTTGGAGGAACTTGAAGCTGTGGAGGCTCAAAGATAGCATGTTGTGTTAACTGCATTTGTGGATGAGCTTGTAGCACGGGATTAGGGAATTGTGGATAAGTAGCATAGGGAGGTGGAAATGATTGAGGAGGGAAATTTACATGGATATCTCCTCTCCAACCTTGTTTCCAAGGTTGGTGTTGGAATTGTTGAGGTTTATAGGTCTGTTATATATTAAGTATACTCCACTGCAATGGCTGATTAGTATAAAAAGGAACAGACTCTGCATAAGGGTCATAAATTATACCTTGTGGTCTTGGATTTCGTGACCTCTTTTGTGCTGCTTAGTATGGAAGTTAATTTTTTTCATTACTCCCTTTATACACATCTTGTAGTATTGGAAGAAAGGGGCATCCTTCAGTGGCACGATTTTCTGTACAAATAGCACAAACCTACACAGTATTCAAAGGATAGACTTTTAGAGGGTGTTTTTGTCTGCACTTAGAACATAAATAAACAAAGTAGCATTTTATTCTTCTTTCCTTTTCTTGGTTTGTAATGCATTCAATTGTTTACTAAGAGTACTCAAAATTTATTCTTTAAAATTTTCCAATAAATTCCCTGTTTATGTCCTACTGATTCCCACAGCAAACCTATTTCCTCTAGAAATGGGATCTCTAATGCCCCTACCTGTTTTGGATCTACTCCTAGAAATGTTTTTACATAATTCAAAAATATTTTCAAATAAGTTTTGAGAGATATCACTAGAGCTCATGAGATTTAGAGTGTCCATATACTCCTATTGAATCCCCTACAAGAAAATAGTTTTAATGGATTCTTCATCTAGAATACAATGTTTGGAGTTATGAAGGTTGTAGAGGAATCTTTCAACACAATATTCAAGGCTCTCGTCTTCTTGCTATTGCATTTTGATAATGTCATTTTTTCATCTTTGGTGTTACAATATTCATGACATTTATTTAGAAAAGTCTTCTTCATCCCTTCCCAATTCAAAATACAACATTTTCCTAAACCCATAAACCACCTAAGAGAAAAATATTTTAATGTAGCGGGGAAAAATTTCAGTTTCTAAGCATCACTAATGTAATTATAACTTCTGCACAAAATGTCAAACTCAATCAATAATGCATCTAGATCCTTAGTTTCCAAACCATGAAAGTGAGGTAAGACTGAGGGTGGTATATTCTTCATATTAAAATAATGTGTGAGGTCTAAAATGTGAAAACCAAAGGTTACTTCTCAACCTTCATTACATTTATTTTTCCTTGCATTTTCATCTCCTACATTAGAATCTCTCTCTTCATCCCCCATGGTTCCAAATGAGTATTTTGAGATGGTGCCTAAACGAGATGAGGAAGGAGGTTCTGCAGTTAAGCTTGCAATTTGAATTTCAGTGTTTATAGGTTCAATCTAAGACAACATAGTATCCCTAGTAGCTTCATGAAACTTTAATATATTCTATGGTATTACTAATTGTTTTTCTATATTAGTCACAATATCCTTAGATTGTGATTCTCCAACCTAGGAATACTGAATTTTGTTTTTCTCCCAACTTGCCTTTTTCTTCCTGTGGACTTCTCAGTTACGTTAGTAACAAGCGTTCTGGAACTACCACCATACTTATCATACAAATTATGCTTATCTAGAACTATAAATTTTTCCTTGCCTCTGGGCCTACTCATAACTAAAACACATAATGACAAGGGTTTGGAAGGGCTCACCAAAGTGAATCTGTCAGGCTAAAACCCCTTTCAGAATTTATGAAATAAGGGAATATTTGCATCTTGTTTTCCTTCCACCACCTGTGAGAGTAACAAAATCACAACTAACTACAAATGTTCACCTTTCTACAACTCCCTAGCAACGGCGCCAAAAATGCCAGGTTCATTATATGTTTCAAAAATTCACCTTAGTCATCTTGTTATCAACCAAGGTTAGTAGAATTATGAGATGTAATCATTGTTTGTGCAGGTAAACAAAATCCTTCTACTGGTGAAAGAAATAACCTACTGATTCCTATTCCCTAGAGGTGTACCTTATTCAAAATGAAATTTAAAGCTTGAAATCTATTAACTAATCCTAATTTCGAAAAATATTTTGTGCAATGTATTGAAGTTAAATATAGAAGTTTCGTGATTACCAAAAAATGAAATTTTATACATAAATATAATATTAAATATAAAAGCTTATTATGACCAAAGGATGAAATATTAATATTATAATATATTTGTGATGACCTAAAGATGAAATATTAACAGTATAATAGTTTTGTGATGACCTAAATATAAAAGCTTTGTGATGAACTAGAAATGAAATATTAACACTATAATAGCTTTGTGATAACCCGAAGACAATGCTTATATGTGAGAATTTCAAAATCAGTTATGCGAACACTGTGGGTATAAAAAAGTATCGAAAGGATTACTAAACTAAGGATGAAAAACCCAATGAATAAGAGGAAGACTGAGAATGGAATAACAACTAATTCTACATAGCAAAAATGAACACTAGAATCGAAGAGATGAATGAAAACATTTGTTTGTATTGTTAGCTTAAACATCCTAACTGGTATTAAAATGACCAGTAGATCCAATGAAAAATATACAGGTCTTGAACTAGAATGGACTAGCAAGATATACAAATGCTACAATAATTTTGATCTAAACCACTGATAGAAAAAAATAGAGTATCAAGGTGCAACTAATCCACTACACATACAAGTCTAATAGAGATTACAAATTATATAGATATAAGGATACATAAATGTTTGTCTAAACTCAACGTCCTATTATCTACTGTGTTTTCCTATTTATCATCTACTATCTACTAGTCTTTCTGAATATTACCTGCAGTTCTGGGATTGTGCGCTATTCATTTACTATATTCAAAGTACTAAAAGAGAAAATGGAATATCTTTCATAAAATTACTATTCTTCTAAACTTTCTACAATTTCAATAATTATGAAAAATACAGAGGTGCAAAACCAGAGTAAGATAGGTCCAATGAAAAACACTAATATTAGCATGCCTAAACTATATGAAATGCCTTGAGGTCAAGGACTGTAAGCACATCAAGAGAATTTCATGGACATTTTCACAGAAGAGGATTATATGCCCATGCATCAATATACAAAAATTTATTAATACAACTTATATTGGAAGCGTAAGATAAAAAGTGGTCAAAATTACAAAGTAAAGAATTATATCCCTATCCCTACAAACAACCAAATTACATAGAGATTTTTTAGAATCCACAATTAAAGTGTTAATGAGCTACAGAAATGTATAAAAACTAGTAAATATATATATATATATATATATATATATATATATATATATATATATATATATATATATATATATATTAATCATGCACAAGAAATATAAATAGACAAACAACGAAACATAAAACAGAGCATGGAACAACACTTCACCAAGTCGGTGGGCCCTCCCGGGTGGTGAAGACATGGATAATTATATCACAATGATCTAATTATAATGGGCACTCAACATCAAGAAACCTATTTGCATTATTATAACTATAAATTACAGAGGCATCAAGGACATGACCAAAACTGATAATTCCACAACATAGCAATATATATTGTCTAGCTGCCCTTCCAATAATCGATCACACACACACACACACACACACACACACACACACATATAGGTCTATGTGTTTACAAATAGTAACAAATATTACTAATCACAACTAATGAGTCGATAGCTTCATCAAGGAATACGTCATAAGATCGTTTTAGGTGTACAACCATTCTATTGAATGAAACTGAACCGTTACACTTCTAGGAATTTTACTCTGATTATACTTGGATCACATGACTGGAATCAATACTTCTCGGCATAATTGCATCAGATGATAGCTAGAGATCAAAATTGTTTTCTTCGTTCTTTTCTGGAACACCTTTTACTTATGTTGACCAATGTTGAAATAGGTACTGAAGTGGACATCTACTCAAAAGGCATGGTTAATCCTAAAATAAATTTAATTCATTAAAAAATAAAGAATCTATTCAAAATATATCAACTTTTACCTCTTTTGGTTGTTAAATGAAGACTGGATGATGAGTACCAAAAAGGGTTGACAACTATAACCAAATAGGAAGGAATATAAACATATTGGGAGGGGAAAAAGGTAAAAAAATAGGAATTTAGTGCCAGAAAAAGGGAAAAAAGGGAGGCTGATAGAAACCATGTGGCAAGGCTCCGTAGTGCGCCTTGCTTGTGCAAGTACTTCACATAGGCCATACCACCTTGTAGTGCTATGTATTTTATGTAACATAGTTTGGTGTGGTGTGCACTTTTGTGTGTATGTTATGTCTTGTTCTGTTACAAAACATGAAAAACTTTAAAAATCTAAAAACATTACATAGGTGCATTGTATTCCCTTTTTTGACTCCATAAAATGATCCATAATGCTCTAAAATGTAGGAGAGAAGGAACATGAGGCCATCTTAGCTCAAGTGAGGACCCAAATCAAGTACCAAATTCGAATCACAATCCTTCTCCCAACGATGCCAACAAATTATGGTTTGCGATGTTTTTTTGGGTCTTTTGTTTTGTTTTCTCTTTTATAATTCATGGAGTGAATTTTTAATATCAATGGAGATATATGTAAGATAATAAGTTATATATATATATATATATATATATATATATATATATATATATATATATATATAACAGAGAGAGAGAGAGAGAGAGAGAGAGTACACTTTTTAATATATATGAATTTTATTTCTAAGAAAAGGTATTGTTTTTCCTGCACATTGATTTCAACAAAATTGGATTTTATCATCGATTACCATTCAATTTCATTTTGAACTTGCATTTATTTTAACATCGATTCTTGTTAAGTTGTTTTTGTTTGATATATGCATATAGAATATGGTTAAGAACACGTATATATATATATATATATATATATATATATATATATATATATATATATATATATATATATATATATAGATATATATATATAGATATATATATATATATATATATAAGAGAGAGAGAGAGAGAGAGAGTAGAGAGTACACTTTTTAATATATATGAATTTTATTTCTAAGAAAAGGTATTGTTTTTCCTGCACATTGATTTCAACAAAATTGGATTTTATCATCGATACCATTCAATTTCATTTTGAACTTGCATTTATTTTAACATCGATTCTTGTTAAGTTGTTTTTGTTTGATATATGCATATAGAATATGGTTAAGAACACGTTTTTCCTCATAAGAGGTCATAAGTTCAAATCCATAGGATATTAGGGTGTGTACACATCAATAGACTTTAGCATTCCAGTCGTTGTTGCACAGAGGTGGTCTCTTGTCCCACAAACAAGGGGTCTCATACACCAATTTCATGTCTAGCTTGGTTATGAGACTAAAATTAGATTATTATTATAATATCTAAATTGTAAAATGTCGAAAATTGAGCATCATCATTTCTATTGTTAATGAGGAAATGAATAATGATAATATTAAAGATCAATTTCAAATATTTAGTGTCACGATTAACATAACAAAAATGACATCAAAAGGTAGAAGGAATCATTAATGTCAACTAGCCTATTAGTGTCATTAACTTTGGATGTATATATCTATTGAATTTGGATTGGATAAAAAGTTATATTGTTTAAGATTTCACATTATCTCCTAATCATTAAGTAATATGAGTATAATCTATGTCACCAGATTCACATTAATGAAATATGCACTCTTCTAGAGGTGCAAGATATTCTAGGCACTAGAAATAGACAAAATATAATGAGATTATTATTTCAACACTTGTTTCTATCATGTTCTTCCATCTTGAACTACATTTTCTATGGATGTACAATTGTTGATTATAAATGTCGTAACCTATATGCATAAATTTTCATTCTAGGAAAAGGCATTGCTTTCATGTTCTTCCATCTTGAACTACATTTTCTATGGATGTACAATTGTTGATTATAAATGTCGTAACCTATATGCATAAATTTTCATTCTAGGAAAAGGCATTGCTTTCTTTGTGCATTGATTTCAACATATATTAATTCAATTTTGGATGCACAAATTTTAACAAAATGTTATTTCAAAATTGATTACTGACAAACTATATAGTTATAACGATATTTGTTGTTTATAATATAATACCCTCATCTTTTTATGATTTTTATGTTTATCCATCCATAGATGAGAATGCCAACGGTTAGCCTTAACTAAGCTACTAGAAACTAGAAAATGACACAAGTCGTTTAGCAATGAGCTATAGAAATTGTGGTACCTTTTGTTGTTTCTGCATAAAATTTAGTGTCATTTACATTAATAATATTATGATGTTTAAATTTTGTTCTTTATGTATTGATTTTGGTGCTAGTTACATTAATGATAGTATGTTGTTTACATTTTTATCTTTGTGCATTGGTTTGAGTGCCCATTACATTAATGATGGTGTGTTGTTTACATTTTGATCTTTCTGCATAGATTTCAATGTTTGTTACATTAATGAAAGTATATTGTTCACATTTCAATCTTCGTGCATTGATTTTAGTCTCCATTTCATTCATGACATTATGTTGCTTATAAAAACTCATATGCTAATTCAAGTTAATTAATTTTAATTGTGGAAATTAGATTACATGTAGGCACTGATTTCCATTTTTTTGCACTCATTTCAATGTTTGTTATATTGATTTCAATGTTTCCTCTCTTTGATAAAGGGTTTCAGTTACAATCTATTTCAATGGTTGTGCATTGATTTTAATGATTCCTCTCTTTGTTATAGGGTTGTAGTGGTATCCATGTTATATTAATCAAAGTGATCATATCCTTTCATATTGAAAAAATGGATTTTGCACGTGTTGAGCATTTAAGAATACAAACATAGAAGCATTTTAAGAAACAAAGAGATAAGTTAGAAAAATGACTAATGAACAAAAGGTAGATCAAGGAAAACAAAAATGTAAAGAACAAATAAGATATTGACAAAGAAAGTGAAAACAAATGACAATTGAACAACAACAAAAATAAATAAGGCGAAATTTTGAATGACAAAACCCATATTGGTGAATAAAGTCATAACAAATGACAACTAAACCATAACCACATCTAAAAAAAAAAAAAAAAAAAAGAAAGAAGAAGAAGAAGTAATATTCAACCAAGAAAATTGTGGATAGAGAAAATAATATTCAACCAATACAACCATAATAATAAATGTAGAAATTCAAGAAAATAATAATCCTACCAAAAAAAAGTTTAGATGATATCTATCAAATGATCAGATTCATCTTAAACACATACACATACATAATTATGATCATCTACAAATTCGATGTGACCACTTGTGATTGAAACCATACTAGATCAATGTTAACTCTAGATATATCATGCACTGAGAGGGATCAAATCCCTTGAGGTGCAAATTACCTCTACTCAAATTTCATGCACTAAAAAAAATTTCAACTCAATAAAATTGATCCCTCTAGGTGCATGATAAATCCGGAGTTAAGATGGATATAGGATTGTATTAGTATGTTTCTTCCTTTTATTTAGTAGATTTGTATCTATTAAATTGAATACATAAATAGAGTAAGCCAGGGTATTTTTTAAGGATTCTAATAGTATACTTAAGTGCAGTATTCTAGGCGATTATTTTGGATTGCAAAAAGCGTATATATAGATATGTAGGCGAATATTAAGTATGAAACATACAATATACAATTTACTACTGAAAATTGTAAATTTTGCCAAATAATACGATAAAAAAAAAAACATATTTTATGTATATATAGGCGATATTAGAGTCTAAAAATGACCAAATAACTTTTTTTTTGAAAAAAATCCTAAAAATAGTGAATTGGCGAAATTTCACCCCCTAAAAATTACACCGGAGTAAACCCTTATCCTATGTATATATGTTAAGAATGGGACAAGAAGAATCATGCTATATGATTTATCATGTAGCCATATTATTCGTAACCAATTTCAAAATTCCAAGAGATAGACTTAGAGGAACATTGTTATTAACTTGTGGAATTACTCCAAAAGAATCATACTTGTGATTAGTTCAAAAGTAAGATTGCAAGCTAACAATGGTTTCTACATTTTTATTATTATGATATAATCAATATCCTTCATTAATGGAGTTAACATTTGCTTTCTCATTCACCAAGACTTTATCTGGGTTCATTTTTCACCCCATCACCCATATTGAGGGTACATCATCATTCAACGTTTAGCGGCCCCGAATCTACTTAATGCAATAACAAGAGATTAATGTATATTTGCTTGTTTGATCATTGGACCCAAACAAATCTAATAGGAAGTTACTAACTATAACTGCTTTGTTTTAATATTTAAGGAACAAAATTGGACGAAGGAAGCTAAAAACAAAAAGAAAGAAGAAAGAAGAAAGAAAGGTTTGAATATTATCATCCTCTAAGAAGCATGAGCATGCCTCTTTAAAATTGTTCATGGGTTTTGATTTTCAAAACATGTAATATTCTAGTAGCCATGAAGTTTGATTAAAGCATAATATTATCTTCACATACATTTTGTGTTTAATATTATTTTTTTTTTACGAAAGATATAGTATGTTCTCCCCATACATTTTTTGTTTAGTATATATAATTCTTTGTATCGTAGAAATTTGGTGTATTGTTACGTTAAGTATGAATTTTGAAACTCATGTATTTTTATTGTAATATTTTTGTATTAAACTTTGATTGGAAATTTATTTATGTATCAAATTCCAAAAACCCAAATTACATCTCATTTAAATATTTAACTACCTCATTTATATATGTAAATATTTTACTATATTGTTTATATCATTTCAATTTGTTTAGGATATTATCTCTTGTTTCTTAGCTTCTTGTTTTGACTAAATAAATAAATCATAATTTAACTCCAAAATACAATGAGACACTTATTATTTTATATCCCTTCAAATCACATAATATACTATAAAGGTTATAATTGAGTATGATAACATACATACATTACACTGAATAAGTTCAACTAGGATGATTATGATGTAAGGATATAATTACAATGAACACGTATTCTTATGACCATGTTAAACAACACATCAATGACTCTATCATACTGTTATAGGTGTAAAGAAATAATGTAGAAATGTTCAAAATTATGTTGAATGCTTTTTGAAATGGTCTTTCATTGATTGATGCATGATTGAAGAAATTCCTAGTAATGGTAACTATGAATTATTACAAGATTTCAAAATGACACATTGTATGGCTCAAACTATGGCTACCCTGTGAGACATGACACATTGCTTCCCTATAAGACATGACACATTGCTTTACTGAAACTATGGATACCATGTCTATACCTAAGGCTATGTTGTCTTATATTTAATATATCTACATTATGGTAGTGGAGTAAATTCCATATTAAGAACCCCAAATGTAGTGGTAACACTTATAATCTCAAATATATGTCAATGGTATTAGTGCAAGGTCCATTATATAAGGTATCAAGGATAAATCAAAATTACAACACATGATTATGAAATAATTGTTAGTATGATGTTGGTGTGATGCCATTAGTGTTGAAGAGTCACTAGCTAACATATAAATAGTGTCCTCCATATTAAAATCAATTGTGGCTAGTATGACAACTCAACTATTTTAATTACACTTCAAAATGTTCAAATGCACACCAATCTTAACCACATACATTCTAATACCTAACTACACATCAATACAATACACATTTTATAATTCTCAACTGCACAAAAATATTATCCACACATTTCATATTCTAATTAATCCTTATAACCTATTTAACTTCAAACATATTTAATTTAATCATAACAATTTAATTTATAAAATTTAATTTTAAAATATTTAATTTCATATGCATAGCATTCATATTAACATAATATTTATGATATGATTAAATAACATTAACATATTCAATTTCATATTAATAATTTCGTATTCATAACATTCGTACTAATAAAAATTTAATTTTAAATATCAAAGATTAATTATTTAATATTTTTTTAAATTTAACATTAATATATATATTAATAATTTCGTATTCATAACATTCATACTAATAAAAATTTAATTTTAAAATATCAAAGATTAATTATTTCATATTTTTTTAAATTTAACATTAATATATATTGTTATAGTTCATCTTAAAGTATCTTCGACTTCTATAACAACTAAATGGTTTACTAGGTTGACAATAGGACAACCCAACTATTTTAATTAACACACTAATCTTGAATCTTTTTGAAGGAAATCTTATATTTTTTAAGATTGTTAAGCTTTCTAATTCCCAATTGCACATGAATATTATTCACATATATCATATTCTCGTTAATCTTCATAGTTTGTTTAACTTATAAATATATTTAATTTAATTTTAAAATATAAAATTTAAGATATATATATTTTAAATTTAACATTAATATATATTATATTAACTTATAAATATATTTAATTTATTTTTAAAATATCAAATTTAAGATATATATCATTTTAAATTTAACATTAATATATATTATAATTCCTCCCAAGGTATCTTTAACTTTTATATACAATTAAACTTTTATATACAATTATTTATTAAGTTAGGATATTGTTATAAATATAATATTTATTATTTTAAAAAGAAAACAAATTGTGAAATAATTCACACATAATCCAAGTTATATTTTTTTGCCATGGTTACACGGTTATATATAAGTCATTTTATTTTCAGGTGGAATACTCAACCATGCTTATTTATTTACACATAATTCAAGTTATACTTTTCACAATTATTCTCTTTTGTGCCATGGTTACACGTTATACATAAATCATTTTATTCTGAGGTAGAGTAGTCAACAATGCTTATTGAGTGGTTTAGAAGATGCTTTTCGGTTAAAAAAATAAAAATTTATGATTTTATTGTTTAAAGGGAACATCTCATGTCTACACATGTTTTTTTGAACGACTTGTTTATGTACATGTATTAACAATTTTTTTGGTAATTTAATGCATTTAATTCCTCACGGCGGAGGTAAATCTCTGAATGAAAATGTACCTGCAATCGTAATCACATGATACTTTTATTTACTCATTAGGTTGTATATTAGAACTTACTTTACTATACTCTTCCTTTTTGTCATGATGTTCTCTTGGAATATCGGATTATTTATATAATTTTTGTCCCTTCCTATGAGCTGCCTTCACGTTAGTAGTTTGTTTGTATTCAATTTGTTTTTTCCCATTTCATCTTGGTTGAGAGTCATTATTACAACCATTCCTATGAGCTGTATGAGCTGCCTTCACATTAGTAGTTTATTTTTATTCAATTTCATCATTGCAGCCAATAGTGGGGTAGAATATACGTGATAATTTGTATCAATTGAATTTTTAATGTGTATCATTAAATTTTTAATCTATATATCATCATGTTAGTAATGAACATCTATGTGTAATTATTATTATTATTATTTTGGGATTTTTTTTCAAATATAGTAAAATTTATAATAATTTGATTTTCAAATTGACAGTAAAAATGGTTATCATTGAATATTATCCACACATGTAAATTGACTCATCATCTTTTGAAATAACCTAATCATAATATATAACGGAGAAGATTTCCACTGTCTCCAAACCCAAAAGATCAATCCTCAGTTTTCTAGTATTGAACGGCGTTGCATTCGACACCGAGCTCGAAGATAGCTCATCATTGGGGATACTTTGTACCATCGAGGAATAGACATAATATTAAGATGTTTAGTACACAAGGAAGCTGAACAAGTGTTGAATGATTGCCATGCTTGGGCATGTGGCGGTCATCTTTCTGGGTTGGAAACTACCCAGAAAATCTTGCATGCAGGATACTTTTGGCCCACAATTTTCAAAGATTGCATGAGTGTTGTCAAAAAGTGTCAACCTTGCCAAATTTACACAAGAAAAATGTGGGCACACCCCTGCTCCTTTACACCCTGTAGTAACCGTGGGTCCATTTTCAAAATGGGCCATTGATTTTATGACAGTCAACCCACCTTCAGCCAATGGCCACCATTACATCATCGTAGCAGTGGACTACTTCACTAAGTGGGCTGAGGCGATGCCTACATTCAACTACACGGGTAAAACTGCAGCATGCTTTCTATTCAATCATGTAATAACAAGGTTTGGTGTACCCAAAGAGATCACTACCGACAACGGAAGTCATTTTATGAATTCTTGTATGGATGAACTTACAGACCGGTTAGGATTGCGACAGGCCTTTTCCTCACCATATTACCCTCAAGCTAACAGACAAGTAGAAGCCATCAACAAGGTTTTGAAAACTATGTTACAGAGGACGATTAATAAAACCAAGAATAACTGGCACTTGATATTGTTTACTGCTCTTTGGGCTTATCGAATGACCGCTAAAACCGCAACCGGATTCACTCCCTTCCAACTAGTTTATGGAGAGGAAGCTGTGTTGCCGATTGAATGTGAAATCCCATCATTGAAGATAGCTGTCGAACTCCTACCTAACACTTCTGCACAAGAGGAAAGGCTTCTCCATCTCCATTCTCTTGATGAAACTAGAAGAGAAACCTCTCTAAATGTAGAAGCACACAAGAAGAGGGTTAAAACACAATATGAAAAGTCTACCCATCCCCGAGTCTTTTCTAAAGGCGATTTGGTTTTAGTTTATGACCAAAACCAAGATAAAATAGGAGAAGGGAAATTTGTAGCTAAATGGTTTGGCCCACTTGTTGTCAAAACTGTGTTAAAAAGGGAGCTTATGAATTGGTCAATTTTGATGGGGAACCCATGTCAGAGGTAAAAAAATGGTCTCTATCTGGAGAAATACTTCGCATAGGCACTGATGCCTTGCACCACTTGTTGTATTATGTTGTATTCTTTGTATAACATTTTGTACATTAGTTATTTCGGGTACACACTTATCTTGCTTGGCATTGCCACTTTGGCAGATGGCACAAGAATCTTTCACATATTTGGGATATGTGGATAGTGGAAACCGTAGTTCTCGGAACATTGCTTCCACCGCATGGGTTGTTTTCACACTTAATAACGAAGTTCTTAGTTTAGGAGGCATTTTTCTCGGATCTGCAACCAACAATGTTGCAGAATATAGTGCAGTCATTGAGATTCTTGTCGAGGCTATCACCCTTGCCATTCGATGAATAATCGTCAAACTGGACTCATAATTAGTTGTATCCCATTTAAATGGTTAGTATTAGGTTCAACATCCTACACTTTTTACAAAGTTTCTACAAGTACGTCTTTTAGAGCGTCAGTTCGAGTTTATTGAATATATACACGTTCCTAGAAGTCTGAATAGTTTGGTTGATTCTTTGGCCAACTATGTACTTGATTGGCATCTAAGTCATTAACATCATACCAAAAAGAAAGCATGTACTTTATTTCATGGCCAATTTAATTGAACACATCATTTAAGGACATAAGTAAAACCGAAATAACCTAGCTTACATCATAACCCAAAAAGTGTGTAAATTTTGCACACACCAAAAAGAATAGTGTAAATACTTTTCTCTTTTTGATTCTTTTTCTTACAAATAACACCCAAAAAAATTTGTAAAAAAAATGAAAAAAATTGGAAAATTTTGAAAACATGGTAAACTGTTTCAAAATTTTCTAGTTCGATATCAAAACTAATCCACAACTGGTAGATCAAAGACTAAAGGTTCACAGCTTCTAGAAATTCAAGCTGAAAGGGGATGCCTCCTCTCATACATCGGCTACACTACAAATGCATATGGTAAATCATGAGTATTTCTTACTTATTCATTATTCATACATGTACAAACCGTATCCTTTTGAATGAAAGAACAATGCATAATTCCCCAATTTCAGCTATCTTTTTAGATATTAAATGCACATTTGAACCAGTTTCTAACTAAACTGTTGGATAGTGAAATGGTATTGATTTAAGGACTTGAAGACTTTGAGAGTTCGAACTATTTGACTCAGGTAGTTGAGATAGACCATGATTCATGATGATCTATACTTTTGGCATTTTTCACAAGACTCAAGCTAAAGTAAACCTCATTGAACCATTCCTACTTCGTCATTTCTCCAAATTGGATAACTTCAGTCACGTGGTATTACTTCACCGTCCGCCGACACATAATCCTGCTTCAGATAGCCTACCCTAGGAGGGAACAATTGTAAGAGTGTGCACAACTAGCTTAGCCCTTGTTTGCAATATGGATTTTTTCCTTGGCCTAACCTATGCCCTTGAAAAATAGGCATACGCCCATGCAATAATCGTTCCCTCCTATGTATCATAACATTCTTTATTCTTTTTTAAAAAATGAAAAAGCATAAAAATTAAAAAACACAAAAATCCAAAAAGGGAGAGACTTGAATCACTTGATATTATAAACTTCGAAGAAAACGGAAATAGTCAGTCCTTGTCGCCCTTGAACACGTCACATAATATTGTATCCGTTGTCAGTACACCATCTGCATTTGCCTTAGCAAACTGTACTAGTATTTTGAACAGATCTCCACCGATGGTTTATCCTTCCCATCACCAATGGAGATTTCGTTAATGCATCTGGAATTAGCGTATTTCATTAAGGTCGGTTACTCAAAGTCCTATGTTGCCAAGTTTCCATTCTGCGTCGTGTTATGTGTTCAAGGGAAGTTCAAACCGAGTCGGCCATTCCTCAAATATTCCTTACCAATCATGTCGGCCATTCCTCAAATGTTCTATGTGTCAGTATACAGTGTTGGATCTTGCAGTTCTACAAAATTATATCAAACTATTGATCTTTGTTTCGTATCGGTTGATGTGGGATGCATTAATTCCCTCCTTCCGATGGATCTATTCCTATCGACATCAAATCATCATCTAGGACATGGATCTAGAAACCCAAGAGTACCTTGGATCTTGCAGTCATTAGTGGCAGGTTTCCTCACAAATGACAGTGGGTATACATCAATGACACCTGATTGTTTGATTCTACAAGTGTTTGACTTGAGAACATCTATTCACACTTGTTAGTTTGTACTCAATACCTTAGAGTCCATCATCATTATCGGTGGGTCTCTTCGCATCTGTTAATGGTATACATCAATGACCGGTAATCAGATGGTTTTTTATGCTCGACATCACATCACTTATTCGCATCATATAAACTTGTACTAGCTTCAATTTGTATTGAAGACCTTGGGAAAAATGGTTGTATCACTCATCGATGCGCTGCCCGAGCTGCGCAATATTAGATTGCCATGTCAGAAGTTCAATAAAGACTTTTTTCTCACACTTATCAAAGTGCATGTTTACACTTCTCAAAAATTTACTTTTGACATGGATTGACTGTGTATTGTTCGTGGCCATGCTTGTTTACTGCTGAGCATGGGTATGCTCTCGTCAGGAAGATATTATATATTTGAGAAATTGCTATGATTTGCAGGTGTGATCCTCAATCCTACGCCCATGAGTTTTCCTTTCCTCATCCTTGCTTTGAACAATAAAGAGTATCAGTATATAGAGTATAAATTTCAATAATGTATTTCGGCCCTTAGCTCTGCTTCGGACCTCACACATTAGGGGGAATCTGTTAACAATCAAATTAACACCCCTAGTTATGTGACAGAAGAAGCACATTTTTACTATGCGCCCGTAAAATGAAGACAGAACAGAAGTACATTTAGAAAAAAATCCTCTCTGATATAATCACTTCTCCCATAAATTGAAGGATTAGGTGAAGAAAGCAAGAACCTAAGGAGACCAAGTTTAGTAATTGAACCGCTCAAAAAAGGTCCAAAACTAAGCTACACTAATCAAAAAGTGAAGAGAAATGCATTAAAGTGCATTAATTGTGCTTAAAATATGCTAAGTTGTGCAAAAAGCCTAAAAACTATGGAAAAGGGGGTTTTTGAGTGAAAATGATCTAACATAATGAAAAATACTAATCCCACATTGTGAGGAAAAGCTTGAAGGCCCATTTCCCAATGCTATATAAGAAAGGCATATGGGGCATTGTAAAGTACACAAAGGAAGAGCAAAGGCATGCTGAAAAGATTCTAAAGGAGGAGAAGCTCAATTTCTTCAAAAGCAAGGGGGGAGAAAGGAAATCTTATGGAAATGGAGGAGGGATTCACACCAAGATCCATGGTAGGAATGTATATCTTCATTGTTTTAATATGAAATGATTGAAGTTTGTTCCAATTGAATGTTTGAATGTTGCTTATCTTGCATGATTTAGATGTTTAAAGTGGCATTAGATCTAGCTTTGCTTATCTTAATTGATGAATGAATGTAGATCTGATTAATGACTTGTGATAATTATTTTAATATGCTGACATAGAGGCTCACCACTTCTTAGTAAAATAGCTAGAATAGAGTAGCCAAGTCCCTACACTATTTGTTCTTATTATATACTAATGGGATATTGAAATTGTGGAAGTGGATCTTCTAATGCACTTCACATATTCACTTCTATCTCTAATAAAATTTCTTTCAATGCCACTTCTAATTGAGCACCACTAAGGTTGACCACTAAAAGTATTGCGCATGTTTGAAATTTGAAGAATCGCATCATTGGAAAAGTTTACAATTCCGCTCATGTTTGAAATTTGAACCATCCCATAAACAATTAGATTTAGAATTACCACCCATGTTTGAAATGTGAAACATACTATATATTGATATATTTTAGTGTAGGGACTTGTCTACTCTTTCATCTATCCTTACTATGAATTGGTGAGAAGCAATTGACAAAAATACATGCAATAATCAATCATTCCTTTGAGATTTCTAAGTAATTTTCAAGAAAAGAGAAGGGAGGAAGAGAGTAGAATACCTCTTCAAGCTAGCCACTTGTATAAGATCCCCTTGCTTGAGCATCCATGGCCTTTAGGCCTCCATTTGTAGCATCTTGCTAGATTCTTTCCTCTAGCTATATCTCTAAGAACTTGAAAACTTTACAAAACTTGAATCTATCTACCAAACTTGAATTCAAAACTAGATTTAAAACATAAATTCAAATTCATATTTTGGGGGGGGGTTGAATTGGATTATATTGAATTGAGGAAAAATAAATACTTACAACCTTGCTTTGGAGGTGAATCTGTTCTCCTTTTCTTTGAGCCATTCTTCCCCATCCATGCCTTGGATCATCCAAGTGCTTTGTGTTAAATATCAACTTTCCAACCTTTAAATCTTCCATCATGCCTTCACTCTCACTCTTTGTATTTTACTTTTCCCAAATGCATTTATTCTGTAGTACTGGAATTTGTTCACTCAATTGCTAAACATGAACGTCGGACTAAAATTTTCACTGATTTTTTATTATTTTCTTCAAAAACCCACTTTTCAATAGTTATCCATCATTTGACATGATTTTCCATAATTTTCAGAACAATTAATACACGTGTCATGTATTCTTTCCACTCCATGAGTTGTAGAAACTGGGTTTTGGCCCATTAAGTTGTCCTAGACTTGTCCTATTTATAGAAAACTTTGTATTCACATACTTCTTCCTTTGTGGAAGTGGTGGTCAAATGAGAGATTAAAGCTCTCAATTGTTTCATATTTATGGTCTTCATGTTGCAAGAGAATGGTAAAATCTGCTTCTAAGCTTCACTTGTTAAGGGTGTCGATTTGATTGTTAACATATTCCCCCTAATGTGTGAGGTATGAAGCAGATTTAAGGGCCGAAATACATTATCTCTTCATACGGATACTCTTCATACTAATACTCTTCATATTAATACTCTTCATGCTGAAACTCTTTATTGATCAAGGCAGGATGGAAAAGGATTATCTCATGGGCACGGTATTAGGGGAAGCACTTGCAATTCGAACAAAGCAATTTACCAAATATACAAAATATTCCTGAGGAGGGTATACCCATGCTCAACAATAAACAAGCATGGCCACGAACAATACACAGTGGATGCATGTCAAAAGTAAATTTTTTAGAATTGTAAACATGCAATTTAATGAGTGCGAGAACAAGGTCTTCATCAAACTTCTGATATGGTAGTTTAATCTTGTGCAACTCAGGAAGTGCATTGATGAGTGATACAACTGTTTTTCCCAAGGTCTTCATTACAAACCGACGATAGTACAAGTTTATATCATGTGAATATATGAGATGACGTCAAGCATAATAAAACACCATCTAATTACTAGTCTTGATGTATACCATTAATAGATGCGAAGAGACCCACCGATAATGATGATGGAATCCAAGGTACTGAGTACAAACTAACAATTGAGAATAAATTTTCTGAAATCAAACACTTGTAGAATCGAATAATTGGAGGTCATTGATGTATGCCCACTGTCATTTGCGAGGAAACCTGCCACTAATAACAACAAGATCCAATGTACTCCATGGTTTCTAGATCTGTTTCCTAGACGATGATTTCGCGTCAATAGGAATAGATCCATTAGAAGGAAGGCATTAATACACCCCACATAAATTGATACGAAATAGAGATCAATAGTCTAATATAATTTGGTAGAGATTCTATATCCAACACTGTATACTAACAAAAGGAAGGCCAACATGATTGGTCAGGAATATCCAAGGAATGTCCGACACTGTTTTAAATTCCCTTGAGCACATAACACGACAAATAATGGACACTTGGAAACATAAGACTTGAGTAATCAACCTTAAAGAAATCCGTCAATGCCAGTTGCATTAACGAAATATCCATTGATGAAAAGAAGGATAACCCATCCGTGGAGATCCGTTCAAAGTATTGGTACAGCTTCCTAAGGAAAATGTAGATGATGTATTAACAACAAATACAATTTTTTTTGTCTTCTTCAAGGGTGACAAGGACTGAGTGTTGCCATTTTTTCCAAGATACAATATGATATGGTTCAATTCTCCCCCTTTTTTGGATTTTTTTGTTTTTTAATTTTTATGCCTTTTTCATTTGTTAGCTTGAAAAGAATGTTATAGTACATGGGAGGGAACAAGTGTTGCATGGTAATACTCCTATACTTCAAGGGAATGGGTTAGGCCAAGGAAAAGATCCATATTGCAAACAAGGGATTAGCTAGTTGTGCACACTCTTACATATGTTCCCTCCATGGGTTGGATATCTTAAGCAAGATTATGTGTCAACGGACAGTGAAATAATACCATGTGACTACGTTTATCCAATTTGGTATAATGACCAAGTAGGAATGGGGCAATGAGGTTTGCTTCATGCCTAATATTGTGAAAAATGTCAAAATCATAAATTACCATGAATCATGGTCTATCTCCAACTACCTGAATCAAATAATTTGAACTGTCAATGTCTCCAAGAACTATGATCAAAACCATTTCACTACCAAACTGTTTAGTTAGAAACCGGTTCAAAATGTGCATTTAATATATAAAAATAGCCAAAATTGAAGAATTATGCATTATCCTATCATTCAAACGGATACGGTTATACATGTATCAGTAAAAGATACATAAAACACTAATTTTTTACCATGTTCCTTGTAGGTGTAGCTGATGGATGAGAGGAGGAATCTCCTTTCAGCGTGGATTTCCAGAAGATGTGAACCATTATTCAATGATCTACCTGTTGTAGGTGAGTCTTCATGCCGGAACAAGAAATATAAACAATTCAAATGTTTTCTGATTTTTTCTAAATATTTTCATTTTTTATGATTTTTTTGGGTTTTATCTTGAAGAAAAAGAAAAAAAAAAGAAAAATGTTTTTACAGTATTCTTTTTGGTGTGTGCAAAGTTCCTGCGAAAATGACTAGAACTTTAACATGGTTTTTAGGTTATGATGTAACGTAGTTTGCTTTATACATATGATTTTTATTTCAGCTTTTACTTATGTCCTTAAATGATTTGTTCAATTAAATTTCCATGAATAATGTACATGCTTTCTTCTTTCAGAATGATGTTAATGACTTACATGCCAATCAAGTACGTAGTTGGATAAGGAATAAACCAAACTATTTAGAATTATTGGAACATGAATGTATTCAATGAATTCAAATTGTCGTTCTAAAAGACATACTCGTAGAAACTTTCTAAACAACATAGGATGTCGAACCTGATACTAACCATTTAACTATGATAAAACCATATGTGCATCTAGTTTGACGATTATTCATTGGATGCCAAGGCTATTAGCCTCGATAAGAAGTTCAATGACTACACTCTATTATACAAAATTATTAGTTGCAGACTTGAGAAAGATGCCTCTTGAACTTAGAACTTGCTCATTAGGTGTGAAAATCACCCATGCGACAGAAGCAATGTTCTGAGAACTATAGCTGGCACCATCCGCATATCCCACATATCTAAAGTTTTCACATTTCATCTACTAAAGCGGCAATGGAAAGCAAGATAAGTGTGTGCACGAAACAAATAAAGTAAAGAAATCTATACAAAAAATACAACATAATAAAAGAAGTGTTGTGAGGCATCATTTCCTATGCAAAGTATTTCTTCAGATAGAGACCATTTCTGATCTTCGACAAAGGTTCCCCATCAAAATTGACTAGTTCATAAGCTCCCCATTTTAACATAGTTTTGACTACAAGTGGGCCAAACCATTTTGGTACAAATTTCCATTTCCCTATTCTGTCTTGGTATTGGTCATAAACTAAAACCAAATCACGTTCGAAAAAGAATCAGGGATGGGCCGATTTGTCATATTGGGATTTGACCCTTTTCTCGTGCGCTTATATGTTTAGAGAGGCCTCCCTTCTAGTTTCATCAAGAGAATGAAGATGGAGGAGTCTTTCTTGTTCTATATATTTTTTTGGGTAGGAGTTTTATTTCTATTTTTAATGATGGGATTTCGCATTCAATCAGAAACACTGCTTCTTCTCCATAAACCAATTGGAAAGGAGTGAACCAATTGCAGATTTAGTTGTGGTGCGATATGCCCAAAGAGAGGAAAACATCAATAAGTGCCAGTTAGTTGTGTTCTTATTAACCATTCGCTGCAACATAGTTTTCAAAACCTTGTTAATGGATTCTACTTGTCCATTGCATTATGGATAGTATGGGGAGGAAAATCCTATCGCATTTTTAATCTGGTGGTAAGCTCACCCATAAAGGAATTCCTAAAATGGCTTCAATTATCAGTGACGATCTCTTTTGGTACAAAAAACCTTGATATCATGTGATTGAATATAAAATATGTTGCAGTTTCTCCCATACAGTTGAATGTAGGCATCGCCTCAGCCCACTTGGTGAAGTAGTCCAATGCTACTATGATGTAGTGGTGGCAATCGACTGAAGGAAAGTTGATTGTCATATAATCAATGGCCTATTTTGAAAATGGACCCACGGTTACTACAAGGTGTAATGGAGCAAGATGTGTGTGTATTTTTCTTTCATATATTTGGCAAGGGTGACACTTTTTGACAACATTAATGAAATATTTAAATATTGTGGGCCAAAAGTATCGTACACGCAATATTTTATGGGCGGTTTCCAACGTAGAAAGATGACCACCACATGATCTAGCATGGAAATAATTTAAAACTTGTTAAGCTTCCTCATGTATTAAACAATGTCATAAGATCATGTCTACTCCTCTATGGTACAAAGTATCCCCAATGATGAGGTATCTTCGTGATGGGTGTCGAATGTGACACGTTCAATGCTATGAAAATGAGGATCAATCCTTTGGGTTTGGAGGTATATGATAAATGTTCCATACCAAGGATCTGATGTTATGATGAGGAAGACATTTTTGTCCACCCAGGATTCAACACATACAATTTCCTCTTTATTGCAGGGTAACTTAGACATTAATTCTTGCATATGCTAATGAATTCTTGGATTTAGCATTTATGAATTCAATATTGAATTCTTGCAAAATTACTATCCATTTTGAATAATTGACCCCAATGATATCGCAGGACAAAATGTGTTTCATGGGGTTCATTTCAGACACTATGGTTGTTTTTATTGGAATTATATAATGTCTAAGTCTTTGGATAGCATGCACCGCTGCCAAAGCCAAATTTTCAACCTGGGAATATCTCAATTCAGGACCTGCAAGGCCCTTACTAAGATAGTAAATAACATGTTATTGTGATGATCTGTCTTCATGTACCAATATCATTTTGTTGGTGGAACTCGATGCTGCTAAATATTGCAGAAAGTCTCTATTATAGTCCCGACGACTAAGTACTGAGGATGATACCAAGGCTTTTTTTACTGCATCAAATGAGCATTGAGCTTGTTCATCCCATACCATTAGTGCATATTTTTTAGGAGATGCATGAAACCTTTAGCTAGTTCGGCAAAATTAGCGACAAATCTTCTCAAGAAGTTTTATTTCCCTTGTAGGCTTTGAAGTTGTCTAATTGTTTATGGGGAAGGAAAATATAATATTGCATCAACCTTGATGGGATCCACCATAATCCGTCGTTTTGATACTATGAACCTAAGTAATCTCCCAGAGACCACACAAAACATGCATTTACTTGGGTTCAACCTAATGTTGTACTTACGACATCGAGTGAATACGACAAATAAATGTGCTCTATGTTCGGCTCTTCTCTTAGATTTAGCTTTCAATTCATCAAGATAAACTTAAACAATTTTCTTGATATCATGGATTGCATATGACTTGGCTCTCTAAAAATTGGCCCCGACATTTTTAAGGCCGAATGGCATTTTGTGATATGCAAAATTCCCCCAAGGGTATGTGAAAGTTGTTTTGTGCGGGTTTCTTTTTTAATCTGGATCTAATTGTAACCGGAGAATCCATCCATAAATGAAAAGATTTCAGTCCTTACACACTCATCTATAATATGATCGACAAATGGTGTGGGATAATTATCTTTGGGACACACCAAATTGATATCCCTAAAGTCAGTATAGACCTAGTTTATTCCTTGATTCTTATCAACAAGAACGAGATTGGATACCCATTCAGTTAAAGGAACATGATATATGAAGGCACCTTCTAAAATACTTTCAAACTCTTATTTTATGGTATCCGATTTCTTATGATTAAACAGACATAACTTTTGTAGCATAGGTTTAACATTGTCATAGGTTTTAATCTCATGTTCAACTATACTGGGATCGATGCTCGACATTTCTTCATAAGACCAAGCGAACACATCACAAAACTCTTTAAATAAAGCAATATATTGCACGATTTCCTTCGGAGAGCAATCACCACCTATATTGATGTTTTTGACGATGCCATGATTAATTGATATATCGATAGGAATGGTTTTCAAAATATTTTCCAAGTTTCCTTGTGAAACCACATTGTGTGTTTGGACAGGGAATTCGTATTTTTCCATATCATCATAAAAATAAACAATTTCTAGTTTGACCTCTAATGAATCTTTCTTAGGAAGAAATGATGATCGATGATGCATATCCTCCCAGTGTCATTCAAAGATGTTCATAACTTCAAGGATGGCTTCATATGATGAAAAATTATAATACAAGAGGTCATGAGTACTAGGAGTATTAATGCCACATATGGGTGAAATGTATGGATCATATTTCTCCATCGGGGAGGATTTTGATCCAAGTCTGCTGAAGCCATTTGGATAGCTTGGTATGAAAGATATATGGAAGATAGGGATACACTAATATCAGTTTCATTATGTTGCATAGAAGTTGGTATATTTCCATAACTATTTTGGAATAAGGTGTCCTTCTTTGAGGCTCCCTCTAATGAGCTGGAGCCAACTGCTGGTATAGAATTACAATTTTTTTTTAATGGAAAATAAAATTATGATGTAATGGTGAAAACTAGAGCAATATGAAGGGTGGATATTGATGGTGGAATCGTGCAGGTTCCCATGAGGGATGTATATTTGAACATTCCTACCACAATATCCTGAATCATTATTTTCGAATCCCCAACAAAAGGTACATTCGAGTGGAGACCAGTTTCAGGTGTGCAATAGTCTAGTTGATCTATCGTAAAAATATTCCCTTGGTAAGGGAACCGAATTACTCGAAATACAGAAGACACTACCACCGTCATTGCATGTATTCAATTAAGTCCCAATAGAAAATTGTAATCTATAGTCACATCCACTACCTCAACATCTACTTGAATTGTTTTACCTCCCAGTTCAACTGGGAAAGACATGATAAGTCTATGAGGAGGGAACGAATGTCCATCAAATTCTTCAAGTATTGTGTGCGATTGTACTAAGTTGAGTGATACCAAAGCTTTCCAACATGATAGAGACATGACACAAGTTGAGGCTCTTTAATCCACAACCATTCAAAAAATATTCTTATTGTTGGATCATTTTCCAACCACACATCATTTATTTGAGCTTCACAACTTAATTTTTCACTTTTCCTAAGTATTTTGACTCAATTATGTTCTTACATCATCAGAAAATCATCAGTTTCAGTGAACTGGGCCTCCTCCTTCATTCGGGGAGTCAACTGGGCCATAAATATCAGTTAACTGGACCTCCTCCATCATTGAGGGAACCAACTGTGGTGATTTGCATGACTAAAGCACCCTACTCAGTCTATTTGACAACATTTATTATTATATTCAGCCAACTGGAGTCAGAAAGGCACCCTACTACACTGGTTGACTTCATCTACTGTTATTGTCACCTAATATTCAGTTAAATGAAGCCAAAAAGGCGCCCTCCCCTAATTTTGGGCATTTAGTTTAGTTCTGGATTCAGTTAGACAGTTTTAGAGTCTGTTAGAGTTAGTTACATGGTAGTTAAGTGGTTAACTAATTTTCTGAGTGGTGTTAACTACAAAGTAAGGCACTCTCATGCATTCAATTCGAATGACCTCTATGGAATTCGAATTGCTTGGCTTATTGTAGCCATTGTTACACATTGTAATCATCTTCTAATTTTATGATAATGCATGAACTGTTGCAAAGTTAACCTTTTGCATCATCATTTTGACATACAATTTGCCACATTCATATCTAGTAATTGTTGTCTTTGTTTCATAGATTTGATGTGCTTGAATTTTACACTTACCATGTGAATTCACTTTAATATGAAATGCGATCTATGACATAATCCTACATGTAGACTGTTCTAAATCGAAGGTTATCAAATTGGTGTCAGATGGATCAATAGCACCAATAATAGACAATAGTTCCTTTCTTTGAGTAGGACAACTTTGAAAAACTTCCAAGGCAGACATGGCACAAGGATGTTGAGCTAAATCTTCAAATACATTGTATTTTTGAGTAACTCGCGCATTAGGATTGTGGGTTGTTCTATGGATAACCCCTTTTTAAGGTCAAGGTACTATGTCAATGGTTGGTTTCTCAATTGTTAGAGAACCACTAGGCTGTGATCCTAATGTTTCTGCATTATCCGAAGGTGTACCATAAGAATGATCCCTTGTTTGAATGTTTATCTCATGTTCACCTATCATGAAATGTTAGATTGGGTGGATTTCCCCCTTAGGGGGCGGTTCCTGCTTCCCTCCCGGAGGAGGTACCGAAACCATGACAAGCATATGTTGTTGCTATGGGAATGGTTGTGTTAGGACGACAGGCTGTTTTTTCCCTCCTTGTTGTGCCAACATGCGATGAATGTCATCAATGTGAGGGAAAAGGTGATTAGGATGATCCCCTTGAAAATTTTTGCAAGAGTACTTTTTTTTCGGCTCTCTTGATTGCCTCTAGTAGGATTATTCACCTTAGGTGATTCTCCTTTCCAAGAATTAGTAATTGTTTTTTTCTTTTTCCCTTTTGGGTCTATATATTGAACTGTAAATACTTCAGAAGTTTGGGTGGGAGTTGCAAATTGCTAGTTTTATTGACTAGGGATGCATTGTGAAGTATGAACATAATTTTGTCCCACTTGCAGGGTAATATTCTCAATTTGGTTGATGAATCCAATCACACCATCAGCATGATGTCCTTTTGGTGGCCTAGCTGTATTGGACTCAAGTCTTACAACCTGAGGTATTAAGTCATAATGTGTGCCATATTGTGAATATATCAAATCCATCTATTGGGCACTCCAAATGATTTTTTATTTATTCATAGCTCCTAACATGGCTACATATTTGGAAAGAGTAGGAAATAGTGATTTTATGAACAAATTTTCTAGGAATTGATCAATGATTTCATATTTTATAAGGCTTCGACGCCTCCTCCATTTCTGGATATGATCTGAAATGTGAGTAGAAGAGAATTTCCTAAGCAAAGTCAAAATTTCTGTACCCATCTCATAGAGGATAGGTAATTGAAAATGTGTTAGAAATACCATAGCTAAATATGAGAAATCCGTGAATGTATTGTGAGGAAACTAAATGTAACATTTCCCAGCAGTTCCTGTGAGGGTCTGCTAAAACAATTGTAACCTAATACTATCATCAACTAGGGAATTGGATGAACTCCACAAATGGAATGTCATCACATGGTTTGATGGATCAACCCATGGTCATTCGTCAAACTTGGGTATATTTGAGGGTAGTTGAGTTAGTATGGTTGGCCACCCATTCAAATGTAGAATGGGGTCATTATTAGTTGGGATAAATCTAGTAGATTCAATGTGGCTATAAATAGTGTTCTAACTGGTGACATAGCAATATATTGGTACATGGGTGAAGCTTGATGGCTCCATTGTTGTTGTTTTCCTTGGACTTGAAAATCATTCCAAGGAGGATGGCCTCCTTGTGGAGGTTACATCCAAAAAGATTGGTTACTTCCTGGAAATTGTCCATTCCATTGTGGAATAGGGTGCATGGATGGATTTCCCCCTGGCAGAGGTAGGTTCCAATAAGATTGGTTACTTGCTAGAACCTGACCATTCCATTGCGGGATATAATTAATGGGTGGGTTTCCCCCTTGTAAAGGTGGTCCCCAATAAGGTTTGTTACTTTTTGGAATCTGGCCACTCCATTGATTGTTTCCATGGTTTTGATAATCATTCCAAGGTTTATTTCCCCCTTCTCGAGGTGTTCCTCAAGAAGATTGGTTACTTCCTGTAACTTGCGCACTCCATTGCGGAATGGGTTTGATAGGTGGATTTCCCCCTGGAATGCTACCTATTGGGGGTATGGGATTTCCCCTAGGAATTGTGATAGGAAAAGTTGGAGGATAACCCCCCGAGGCATTTCCACCCATAGGTGGAAGATAAACTCAATTAGAATTTATGTTCCACTATCCATTGCTTCCGTTAGGAATATTAACATTCCATGGTGAAGGGTTTCCCCTAGAAGTAGATCTTGGACAAGTGTTTTGTATACCAAGAGGATTTTTGTTTACTCCTTGTGTGTTTTGACCTTGATTAGTTGAACCATATGGAAAACCCATGTTTGGTAAGGCACACCCTCTAGTATGGTTTCCTGTAGAGGAAGTGGATGTACTTTGAGGATTAGAACCCAAAATTATACCAACGGGCACTGAAGTGCTAGATGAAATCGTGTTAATAATAGGTATACTAATTGTTGATATTGATGTAGAGGCCAAAGTGGAAGTATTGCTACCTCTTGAATCCATTTGAGGTTTCATTGATGTATTCCCTTGTTCTATTGATGAAGCCATAGGGTCTAGTGTTTAATTTTGCATGTTATTCAAATAACTAAAAAGAGGATTGATATAATCCAATGACTCACTGATGTGAAGTACAACCGGGTCCGAAGGACCTTTCAAGGGTGGTTTTACGTGAGTATCTATGTCATTTTCTATTGCCTACTTCTTTGTTTTCTTCATTATGTAACAATGAAATTTCAGTGTTTGTTTGATGTTGTTCTTCTCTATAAATTTTAATTGAATCTAGAAGTTGTTCAGTTTCCAAGTCACTAGGGTTTGTTTCTTGTATCCATCTCCATGATTTAGTGGGGCATTCAAATTCTGGTGACTCACCTCATTACCACCGCGACTGGAAGATCGGGAGAGTAGACACTTTGAATATTTTGATAAAAGGATTTGTTTAAAATGGTATTCTTAATAAAAATGTAATCAACTAATTATAAAGGAAATCTAGTTTCAACAAAAAGAAAACAATACACACAGTAAAAGTGTCCTATTAATCCAAGCAAGCAATCTACTTTCCAAAAGAATTGAAGATCAATGAAAAGATGGATTATAGGTCCTTTTGAAACCAATAGCTCCTGAGGGATACCATGCCTCAAACAATTACAAATATCGAAGATGTGATAAATAGTTACAATAAAATTTAACCACCAAAGGTGCAAGTATTGGTTCTTGAACAATGACCCTCCCAAGAACAAAAAGTTTCGAAGGTTGTCTCAGTTCCTACAAGCGTCCCCCACTCGCAATAGCCCATATGATATCCTAGGAATAGAAGCTAAGGTTACCACTTCACAATCGACGATCGGGTGGAATAGTTGTAGGTTTAGGACAACCCTCATAACTAGGTACTCTAGAAAGTGATGTCACCCCGAGGACTTGTCACTTACATCGAATTATGTGCTGAGATCATATCTCACTAAACAAGAACGAGTGGGGCTACCTCCCTTACTTAACCAAATTGACCTCGTGATTGATGCATGTTTTAGATGCGCTTTTACGACAAGTGTTATTTGCTACTAATGGATTTACACTCTATAATAAATGATAGTTTCAAAATCTTGTGGCCCAAGAATGTTAACTCTCAAATACTAATGCAAGGCCCTATCCTAACCTTGTTGGTGATATGAAAATCAAATATTCGTTATTTTTAGATTAAACACCAATTTTACAGGTACTTTTCTTAGTTTTGGGAATGCTAATGAAACTAGTGGTGTGTAGACTTGAAATGTAGAATCAACCAATGCAAAAATGCTCACTAATATATCCTTCAATTTGATGAAGTCTCTAAAATAGTGAAGAGTTAGAGGTTCATTGTAGGTCTTTCAAACATGCAAGTTGAAAAATAGAATTACTTCTATGAATTTGGAAAAAAAATTTCTAAACAAATGACGTTTTATTGTCACAAATTACATAACTTTTTCTTTTCAATTTTGGTTTGCAAAATGCATAAAATTATTTCCAAATTTTTTAATAGGTTCCTAATAAAGTGAAGTTTTTCATTGTATTGAAAGGTGATGCAAACTTTTGGTAGATTGTTTGAGGTTTTGGAACAATTCTTATATGAATTATGGTTAATTATTGATTTCAAAAATATTTTAAAACCAAACAATTCCCTCAACTGACTCTTTATATGGGGGATCTATTTTTATCTTTTGAAGGTGTTAGCACTCAAATTGACCCTAAGGTTGTGGAAAGGTCTCTTCAAGGTAACACAAAAAACCACTTTAGGAAAGAGGGTTGGCTTCTATCTTTCCAGAGAGGGATCTCTCATCAATTGTTTAACAAGGCCAGATATATGAATTAGAATTAAAATCAAATTTGTTGTTTGGTTGAAACAAGGTTAATATTCATTGAGCAATAGAGTCAAAAACACTTATGATGATAAAGTGGCAATGCTTTGCAAACAATTCATAACAGAGCATTATAAGATTAATTATGCATTAAATTTAGTAGAACAAGCTTCGTGGATGCTTGGAATCAAAGAAACAAAGCATAGAGCTTATGAATTATGCTTCAATATACACTTATCCAAACATGAAAGAAAATAGTATGAAGTAGATAACAAGGAAACATTCACATGGAGAAAGAAAGGTACATACTGCAAATCATACAACACAAGAATCTCTGCTCAAAATACTTACTTAGCACTGCCAATTTTTTTTAAAGGAACATCTCAAAATACACAGCAGAAAAGCCTCATGGGTTCCAATAGGTTTCAACCTTTTACTCTTCATTACAAATGGATATAAATATCTATCCTCATCCCTAAGGCTTGCATCACTCTAACAGAAAGTTGTTAATAGTGGATATGACACCTATACAAACAGTTTCATCCTCTCCTAGAATTAGTTACAAAAACAAAACAACAAACGCTGATAGGTAGGCTTAACATCCTTTTTGAGTACCCTCGAGCATCTACTAGTTGGTTGTTGATGTATTTGTAACTTTGGAAGATATTCACTTGTATATTGTATTTGTACTTTGTTGTATCCCCAACGGAGATGTATTATTCCTCCGATTGGAAGTGTCGTCAGTTGTACTTGCAAGTGTCGCAAGTTATATTGTAAGTGTCGTAACTTATACTTTATGGGTTATTAGACCACCTTGATGGGGTCGACCCTGTATGAGTCATGTGGGTCAAAGGGTTATTATACCACCCCAGTAGGGGTCATCCCAGTCAGAATTATGCTAAGTGGTTAAGTTGGGGCCGACCTAGTTGAGTAAAGGTCAAGTGAAAGTTAGTGTATAAATAGAGAGTGTGTCTCTCTCATTTTACACATTCTATTATTCACTCACTTTGCATTAGTGAGAGAGAGGAGGAGTGCGCATAAGTGGAGGAGGAGCATGCTGCTGAAGATATCTATCTCTTGGGTTTGATCATGGTGATCCTTGTATTGATGCTTATTCTATCTTTGAGGAAGTTGCGGGGTTTTTCACCTTCTTGGTTTTCCCCGGTGAAATTTTTTGTGTCTCTTGTCTCTTGTCTCTTATGCTTGATATGTTGTACATGTTATTCGTTCAGTTAAGATCCTAGATCAAATTGAATTAAATGATGAAAAAATAACATGGTATTAGATATATCCTGAAGGAAGGAATTGCATGGAATTTATGAGACTTGTTGTACTTGCAACAAATTGGAAGCTAGGGCTTGATATAGAAAAAACCGATCATCGTGGAACTTTCTCTAAAAATCCAGTTTTCAAAAGTTTCAGGTTCTGAAACTTCTATAGATCATATATAATATCCCCATGTACCTTTTATCTGAAGCACAGCATCTTATTCGTTGTACTTTGTGATGTATGATCCGTACAAGTTAGGGTTTCTGCCTCTTCCAGATCTCAGTCATAAACAGGTGACCTAGGAGAAAAGGTCACAACTTGGGCTAGGAAGCTCCAAATGAAATTCTGTAAAATGTGGTAGTAAGGGAACTGACTGTAGTTTCACAAGTGGTGTTTTCAGAGGATGAATTTCAACCAGTGACACGTGGCACTCCGTACAGGTTTGTTATCCTATTTTATCCCATAAACAGGTCATGTTGCGACATTTGGCATATATCTCTCTCAGAGAATCCATTTGAGGTCAGGGGTTAGAAAGAAGACAAGTCAGGATACCACAAACTGAAGTTTCAAACCATGTCGATCTGAAATTTTAGAGATGCACCATAAACAATAAGGCACATATTTCTGTCCAAACAAAATTGGATTATGAGCACCTTCATTTTTGGATCGTCACTGCTGTGGGAAATTAGGGTTTTAGAGAAAGTTGAAATTCTTGGAATTGGAGACCACAGATGGATGCTCCTCATCAAAATCAAAATTTAGAGACCAAGATCGAGTTTTTTGTTTGGGAAAAAGGCTGGGCTTGATCAAACCCTTGTTCGGGATTTTGATCGAAAAGGTGGAAAATTAGGGCTTCTACAAAAGTTGGAAATTTTGAAATCTATGACCATGGCTGGAATCTCATCAGAAAGATCGAAGTTTAGAACACAAGATCGAACCTTTTGGATGGGCAGAAGACCGCGCTGTATCAAACCCTAGTTCAGGATCCTCCATAGAAGATCCAGAAGTTTCAAAGTCAATTTTGAAGGGTCAAATTTTGCAGTTTTCAAAATTGAAGTATACCAGCTTGATCAGCTCAACAAGGCACATCTTTCCATCCATTCAGAAGTTTGAAATTCAAAATTTGAATTTTTAGGGTTTCTCTGACAAAGCTTAATCCAACTCCAGATCCAGTTTCAGCAAATGAAAGTGGATTGGGTTAATCCTAAAAGAGAACGAATTGGACACCTGCATAAGTAAAGAAGTTCCAGTTCCAGAGGGAGATGAGGCTAAGGCCTTACATAAGAAGCCTACAAACAATTTCGACAGGTATGACTTGAGGAGATACATGTATGTTTCGAAATTTGTTCATGATTAAGTTTATGATATGTTTGTCTTCATATTATTGAGGTTAGTACAATCTTGACTTGTCTTATTACCTTAGTAAAAGTATGAATACATATGAATATTAGAAGACATTCATTTATTAGGATTATGACACTTATGATTGTACTAATGCACTGTGGTGTTGCATGAGGATGATATTGTTTGCTAACATCAAGAAATACAAATCAAGTTCTAGATCAAGAACATATGACCATGGTGACATGAAGACAAAGACTCATCCCTATCCATTATAGAAGCTCTACTTACGAGGTATGTATATTTTGGTTCTACAATGGTTAACTTATGAGTTATGCAAGTTACTAGCACAAGTCATTGAAGAGAACAAGAAGACATTATGTGGGTATGTTAAACATAACTAGCAAGCATGATAATCCAAGTATGTTTTTCCTATATCAAGTTAGAATCCTACCTTGGGTTAGGATCTTATACTTTTGTATGAATGATAATGATTATTCTTGAAGTTGGAAGTTTAAGTAATCAAGGGTTTATGCATATTATGTTTCCTACTTTGATTGATGATATGACTAACCAGAAGAGTGCTATGGTCAAATAAGAATATGCATGAGTAAAAGATGTCTTCCATGAAACCTTGAATACTAACGCTTATTAACTATGTGTGAAATGATCATGACCATACATGTTAATATTATTTAGAATCATAATGTTTTGATAGTATTGAGATTATACTAATGAATGTATGATTATGTATGAGATCTTGAGGATAACACAATGATGAAACTAATGCACACTCAAGCATTCATAGTGGTCCGGGATGGATATAAGGTCAAGAACAGGTAATCCAGGAAGTAAAGATCAAGAGGGAGCACACTCCAGTAGTTCCCGCAAGGAAGAAAAGATTGAGAGGGAGTCCACCCTACAACTAAAAAAAGATAAGTATTTGAATGATCATTTCATATTACTTAAATGATGTTGTTCATTCATGTACATACTTATGTTCCTAGATGCATATTAGAAAAGTTACATTAATGAACAAGATACTACTAATATACAAGTGATGGGTAATTGGCCTATGGTACTGTACAACATTCCATTGCTACTTATCTAGAATGAAACCTCTTTGTTGACATGTTGGGAGTTGTGCACACTCTTAACAATGTTCTGGTAGAGATGGAAGGCATATAGAAAGTTATGGGATATGGATAAATTTTGTATTGAATCATTGGCTAAGATAATTGCATGATTGTATGACATATATCTTTATGTGTAAGAATTTGTTCTGAAATCTATGAGAAATTTCTAGTCATGCAATTGAATTTGAATTGTAGGAAAGACTGTGTACCATAACCTACAAAAGAAGGACTACAACATTTGTTCCAGCAACGAAGTATGAAGAAAACTATCTATTGAAGATATTGAAGAATATGAAGTTCCCAGGATCTGGGATGCAGTAATGGAAGAATGCCATGATCGAGGAATACCAGTTGATCGTGAAGAATGATGTTTGGGATGTGGTCCCAAGACCTGAAGGGAAGTCTATTATGGATCTATAAGATCAATCATGCTGCATATGGTAGCATAGAGAAATACAAGGAAAGGTTTGTAGCTCGTGGCTTCTCCCAGAAAGAGGGGATAGATTATGAAGAGACTCTTGCTCCTGTAGCTAGATACACTTCCATCAGAAAAATACTTGCTCTGGTTGCAGTTATGAAGTGGAAGATACACCAGATGGATATGGTGTAGTCGAAGAGGAAGTGTATGTGGAGCAGCCATTCGGTTTTGAGACACATGATAGGGAGTCATATGTGTGCAGATTGAAGAAATCCTTGTATGGATTGAAGTAAGCTCCTAGGACTTAGTATGGTAGGATAGACAGCTTTCTATCCAATTTCATCTTTACCAAGAGTAAAGCGAATTCCAACCTTTACTACAAGGTTGAGGAAGGCAATCTAGTGATACTCCTATTGTATGTGGATGACCTGTTTTTGACAAGTGAGGATAGATTGATTGCCAACACAAAGAGGAAGCTTGTTGCCCAGTTCAAGATGAAGGAATTGGGCATGATGTATTACTTTCTAGGCATGGTGGTGTGGCAAAGTGCAAATGGAATCTTCCTTAGATAAGGGAAGTATGAAGTAAAGATCCTGAAGCAGTTCGGGATGATGGACTGCAAGGCCATGGCCACACCTATGGCATCGAACATGAAGCTATTGACTGATGCTTCATCAGATTCGGTTGATGCCACGATGTTTCATCAGATGATTTGGTCCTTTATGTACCTCACGAACACGAGACCAGATATTTGCTTTGCAGTGAACAACTTGAGCTAGTTTCTGATAGATCCTAGACATGTTCACCTAATTGTTGTAAAGCATATTCTGAGGTACCTGAAGGGTACAATTGATTATGGGCTCAAGTATGATGTGAATCAAAAGTTTAACCTGGAGGGTTTTGTTGATTCAGATTGAGAAGGCAGTGTTGTATATAGGAAGAGCACTTCAGGGTGCTACTTCAGTATGGGATTAGGTGTGATCTCTTGGTTTAGCAGGAAGAAATCCTACGTAGCACTGAGTACAGCTGAAGCAGAGTATGTTGCAGCTTGTTTGGCTAGTTGTGAGGCAGTATGGCTTAGGAATCTATTGTCTGATTTATTTGACCTCTAGTTGGATGCTACTTGTATCTATTGTGACAACCAGAGTTGTGTGAAGTTGTCTGAGAACCCGATGTTCCATGATAGGTCAAAGCACATCGAGATAAAATATCACTATATCAGGGATATGGTGGAGAGAGGAGCAGTGAAGCTCCTGTATGTTATGACGGGTGAGCAGGTTGTAGATGTGTTGACTAAACCACTAGCCAGAGTGGAGTTTGAGTACTTCAGAGAGAGGCTTGGTGTTCTTCAGATAGAAGATACTTTGAGGAAGAAGTGATGGGTCACGTTTGCTGGAGCCATTCCAAGAATGGTGGTAGGAGGACCCTTCCCATGGTTGTGGATGTAAGCGTTGTGTGTGAGCATCAGGAAGCTGATGCTCCAGATGATATGCATCAGGATAATGTTGTGATGATGATCATGATGATCATGCGATGATGATATGCATTAGGATGATGCTGTGATGATGATCAGGATGATCATGTGATGATGATATGCATCAGAATGATGCAGTGACGATGATCAAGATGATCATGCATGATGAGTATCAGGACGATGCTCTGGATGACATGCATCAGGACGATGCAGTGACGATGATTAGGATGATCATGTCTGATGAGTATCAGGATGATACTCTGGATGATATGCATCAGGACGATGCTATGATGATGATCAGGATGATCATGTACATTAGGATGATGTATGGTGAGTATCAGGTTGATAATATCTGGTCGTGGATAGGTTGTGCAAATGAGCATGTAAGTAGACCTGGGAGATCTTTTCGTTCATGCTGCGGCACATAAAGGATCCTGGGATACTCTTTCGAGGCATTTCTTTGGGAGGACATGTAAATAGACCTGGGAGATCTGATAGGTTGAGCAGTACGCTCATAATCAGTCCTAGGATGCTCTTTCGATGCTTTGTCCTATGGCATGTAACTAGACCTGGGAGATCTGATAGGTTGAGCAGTACCCTCATAATCAGTCCTGGGATGCTCTTTCAAGGCTTTTCCATGACCACATGGAACTAGACTTGGGAGATCCGATAGGTTGAGCAGTAAGCTCGTAATCAGTTGTGGGATGCTCTTTCGAGGCCTTGTGGTGACCACATGTAAGTATACCTAGGAGATCCTGTCGATCGTGCTTCGGAACATAAAGGATCCCGGGATACTCTTCTGAGGCATTGTGGTGGGAGTCACATGTAGGTTGACCTGGGAGATCTTGCAGGTCGTGCTTCGGCACATAAAGGATCCTAGGATACTCTTTTGAGGCATTGTGATGCACGTAATAAGTCCTAAGGATTCCACAGTATGGCCAGTGTTGATGAAGACCTACATGTGGTGGGCCTACATCCAGCATGAGAAAGGGATGGCTTTGTAGAACTTCCTATGACAAGAAGAATTTAGAGATAGCCCAGTGATTGAGATGTCGAGTACAACAGCAATGATGAGGATGATGCTCCATGATCCAGTGATGATGATCCAGCTCCAGAATTGAAGACTTGTGCCTATATGTATTGATGAATTGTGTCAAGAGAATACCTTCCTAGTTAAGAGGGAGTGTTGATGTATTTGTAACTTCGGAAGATGTTAAATTGTATATTGTATCCCCAACGGAGATGTATTATTCCTCCAATTAGAAGTGTCGTCAGTTGTACTTGCAAGTGTCGCAAGTTATATTTTAAGTGTCGTAACTGTAGCTAGGGTTTTCACCCTAGCTTGTGCAAATGAGCACCTACTAAGGAGAAGGGACTCCTTAGTAGCTGTTCAATAAACAGTAATTAAAAGACAAGATATTAAAATGAAAATTATACTAAGCATGTGCATGAAACATAAAAAGACAAGAGATAATGTGAATGGTTTTTTTGTATTAAAGCTTTTACCTCCAATGTGAAGGTTGGTGAAGTTCTTGCAATGATCCAAGAGGGTTGCTCCAAACTCCATCTTTGCTCCTTCTCTTTCTCCAATGGTGGAAATGGGCTAAAAGGGGCTCTCAATGGTGAAAGTAGCTCAAGGGTGAGCTAGGGTTTCAAGAGAGAATTTGGCAGAGTAAGGGTATTCTTGATTGTGGATATGAAATGAGGGGTCTCCATCACCTATTTATAGGTTTTTGGTGGTGGAGTGCTGGCCCATGGTTTTGGGAACCATATGGTTTAGGTCAGCTGTATAGAGTTTTTTCCTCCTTTTTCCTCTTTTTCCTCATTATTTTATATTCTTTATTCCCTTTTTAGAGGGTTTTGCTATTTTGGAGGAATTTTGGATATTTTTGGAGGGAAAAGGGGGTTTTTTAGCCTTTTTGAGGCTTTTTTAATGGTTTTGTGGCCTTTTGGAGGCTTTTTAGTCCTTTTGGAGGCTTTTTAGTGGGATGTTTAGGGTTTTTAAGGCAAATATGGTAGGAAAATGGAAAAATGAGTCATGTAATGGGGTAGATGAGGTAGTGAGCACTTTTTGGGTGTTAATAGTAACTTATACTTGATGGGTTATTAGACCACCTTGATGGGGTCGGCCCTGTATGAGTCATGTGGGTCAAAGGGTTATTAGACCACCCTAGTAGGGGTCGGCCCAGTTAGCATTATGCTAAGTGGTTAAGTTGGGGCCGACCTAGTTGAGTAAAGGTCAAGTGAAAGTTAGTGTATAAATAGAGAGTGTGTCTCTCTCATTTTACACATTCTATTATTCACTCACTTCGCATTAGTGAGAGAGAGGAGGAGTGCGCACAAGTGGAGGAGGAGCATGTTGCTAAATATATATACCACTTGGGTTTGATCATGGTGATCCTTGTATTGATGCTTATTCTATCTCTAAGGAAGTTGTGGGGTTTTTCACCTTCTTGGTTTTCCCCGGTGAAATTTTTTGTGTCTCTTGTCTCTTGTCTCTTATGCTTGATATGTTGTACATGTTATTCATTCAGTTAAGATCCTAGATCAAATTGAAATAAATGATGAAAAACTAACACTGGTAACAAACTCTAGTAAATAAACAAAATGCCTTAGTAACTAATTCTTCATGCCCTAATTATTAAGATATTCCTATACTCCATCCTAGTCCCACCAATATTTTGATCATTTACATTTTCAGTCATTCATGCACTTTTAGGGTTTACATGCATTCTCGGGTTTGCATGCATCCCAGTCATCATTCCAGCACCTAGCCCTCAGTTAGGCATCCCCCAGCAGCTTCTCACTATTCAATTTTAGCCCTCCAGTTACTTAATGCGCCCTTCTTCCTTGATTTTAGGAAGCAACTCACCCTTCTTCACCTACCAGTCCAGTTGTCTTCAGCTTATACTCAGTTACACTTAGTTACAGTCAGTTACACTCACTTACACTAAGTTACACTCAGTTACACCTACCAGAGTTAGTTTGACTGATGGTTGACAGTTACTTGAGCATTGATGACTCCACTGATGATGATGAAGACTTCCAGTTGTGCTCCGATGATCATGAGGACACCTAGTTGTGCTCCGATGACACTCTATCGATCTTATGATCACTCTGAGAGGCTAATTCGAATTGCCACCTTAGGAATTCGAATCCTCCCTACCATTGTACTATTTATTTGTACATATTGTGATTAATTAACTAGTGTGTGTGAAGTATTATTGCTTCTATCCGAGTTCTACTGTACCATATTATTATGTTTCTCATTATACTGCATTGATCACTCTTCTTCTATTTTCCTACTTAATCATAATTACTCTTGTGAGGTATTCATCATCTCTTAGATCTTCTATGAGGATTTTCACATGGTATCAAAGCATGTTGAGAGTATTGTTTATCTCCATTCTTGAGAGTTTTTTTTGCACGTTATTACCAAGATTTCGAGTGCAGCAGTTTCTGCATTTTTGCAGCAGTAGAAGTTGCAGTTATTTTATATTTTTTTGCAGGTCTTCTACAGCTTCAATGTATGATTTAGAAGGAATCCCTCCTCTTTCTCTATTCAACTATGATGAATGGAAACCGAATATGATACCATATTTAAAGAGCCATGATCTCTTTGATTGTTATTTTGAAAGAGAGTTCGAATCCTCTGAAGAGAAGATTGACTGGTTGAATAAAGGTGACATGCACCTTGGAAGTATGATGCTTACTATGCCTAAGTACATATTGTACCCTTTCATTATTGATATTGAAACTCCAAAAGAGCTATGGGTTCACCTGGATGAAATATTCGGCAAACAGAATGAAGGATTTGGTCCAAACCCATTCGAAAGCAAGCAAAGTGATGCATTCGCTCCTCTTGATGGTCTCTTAGATCATGAACTAGTATCATCTCATATTGAAGTTGTTGACAAAGAACTTGCAGATTCACCACTCATGCTCCAAATTTCTTCTCTTTCTGTGCCAGCTCACACTCGAGATATTGCAGAAGGTCCTAAATCATCTCTTGCACCAGAGTGTGTTGGTTTGCATCATGATCATATGATTATTTCGAAGGTAAAATCAGCTATTGGAGGTAATGCATTCGCTCCTCTCAAGCAATCATCTCTTATTTACTACTATATGATCATTAGCACATGCTTTAAGAAGGTTATTGAAGAATATGGCCATTTCCACCCGCTTGAAATAATTTCTCATGCATCCATTAGTTTTGATCTCACCTCTTATGGTTCAAAGGAGATCTCAAGAAACCATTGCCATTCGCTTGGGATAATTTCTCATGCATATGATAGTTTGGATCTCACCCCTGCTGGTTCAAAGGATATATCAAGAAACTATTCTTCAAGTCTTAAATCTGATTTGGATTTCAAGCAATTATTATTTGATGGTTCTTTTTGGCATAATCTCACCCATGATGGTTCGAAGGAGAAGACAAAAGACTATCTGCATATTCATGATTTTGATCCTACCTCAGCTGATTCGAATCACAGGTTCAAGGATCATCCTCATACTTTTGGATTTGTTCTCATCACATTGAATCTAAAGAGCAAGTACAAGCATCACACATGCTTGAGTTTGGAGCATTTATTTTATGTGTGTGCCTTACAGTCTGTTTTTTGAGGAGGGGCTATGTTTCCCATGAAAGTTTCCCACTTCCTTGGTTTATTGACTGTTATTATTCATTGTATTGGGTGACCTTTGGTCTTATTTACCAGGGCCCAAGATGGATTAAGGGGGGGTGTTAGGATATTCCTATACTCCATCCTAGTCCCACCAGTATTTTGATCATTTACATTTTCATTCATGCATGCACTTTTAGGGTTTGCATGCATTTTGCATACATCCCAGTCATCAGTACAACACCTAGCCCTCAGTTAGCCAGCCCCCGGGATCTTCTCACTATTCAGTTTTATCCCTCCAGTTGCTTAATGCACCCTTCTTCCTTGATTTTAGGAAGCAACTCTCCCTTCTTCACCTACCAGTCCAATTGTCTTCAATTTATACTCAGTTACACTCAGTTACACTCAGTTACACTTAGTTACACTAAGTTACACTCGGTTATACCTACCAGAGTTAGTTTGACTGATGGTTGACAGTTACTTGAGCATTGATGACTCCACTGATGATGATGAAGACTTCCAGTTGTGTTCCGATGATCATGAGGACACCTAGTTGTGTTCTGATGACACTCTATTGATCTTATGATCACTTTGAGAGGCTGATTCGAATTTCCACCTTAGGCATTCGAATCCTCCCTACCATTGTACTATTTATTTGTCCATATTGTGATTAATTAACTAGTGTGTGTGAAGTATTATTGCTTCTATCCAAGTTCTACTATACCATATTATTCTGTTGCTCATTATATTACATTGATCACTCTTCTTCTATTTTCCTGCTTAATCATTAATACTCTTGTGAGGTATACATCATCTCTTAGATCTGTTGTGAGGATTTTCACACTAATATCCATGTCCTTAAGAATCTTCATGGATGCAGTGTCAGTTTGGCCTTTCCATACTTCTCCATGAGCTTCCACTGGTCAGTAGCTGGCAATTTAGATGTGGCCACCTCCTTTAACATTACCCGCAATTCTGTATGGTCCCTATATGAGCATCTCTAAAGACGTGCACCTACCTCTTTGAAGATCATGCCCAATTGAAAATCCTTTGTCAATTTTTCTACCACTGCTTTTCCTGTCAGAGGCTGGTTCATGTCGAAAAATCCTTCATGATCCAATCTGCATTCCCATAACCTGCCCTGATATTATTCATGTGTCCTCATGGTAGCATCCTCCTCCCAAAAGAGAGGAAGCCCCTTCTTAAAAAAGGGGTCAAACATATCCTTGAAGTACTTCACTTGCTGGGCCAGGACATCCATTCTTGCCTGAATATGTTTCACCTGTTGATGCTTATTTATCACTCTTTTGGCCCAAATGATGGTGGACAATCTATCTTTTATACCTGCTTCCTTTACTTGATCTTCAGTTAACCATTCAAGAATTCTATGGCATTTTTCATTTGTGTTGTTATGCTTTGCTTTGATAGCTTGATTACAGTTTCCTTGTCTAGGAAAAATTCAAGGTAGGGCCTTATATTTTCTTCCTCTGTAATAATGTCATCCCAAATGACTTGATTTGCTTCCTGCAGGGAGGTCTGACTTGTGGCCTGCTTCACCAATTCCTCATTTTTGACCTGCATCTCCTGGTACTTGGTTTCCCAGGCCTCCTTTTCCTGCTCTTCCTTCGCCATCAGGTTTTTCATATTTTTGTTTTGCTTCTTTAACCTTTGCACGTGTAAATCTCTTAGACTTGCCTATGCCATAGCCCCCACAAGGGAGAAGTCACTCGATTCTATGGAGGGGTGTGTGGCCATGTTCTCCAACTCTTTGGTATTCTCCTGTAATTGCCTTTCAAGGTATTTAGACTTGGCCTTTAGATCCTTCTCACTCTCCACCACAATATCTATATCTACCTGCCACTGCTTCTTTTTCTCTTCAAATTTTAGCAATCTAGCTTTGCAGTCTGTCAACTCCTTTTTCAGCTCCTCTCTCTTCTCCTCAAGCTCTGTCAGCTCAGATGCCTCTATCAGCTGGGTGGAAGGGATCTTTCACTTCTTCTTCAATGTCTTAATATCCTTGTCTTTCTCATCCAATAGCCTTTGTATGCTAGCCTTCTTGTCTTCCTGGATTTCAGTAGCCAACAATGCATTTTGCAGCTTCTTAATTTGTGCCTTGTAAGCCTTTTTTTCCACTCTTTCTTTCCTGAGTTGGTTTACCACTTTGTTTTTATTGACCTGCAGATTAGATAGTTCTAGGGAATCCTTTAGCAGTTTGGCATAGATAACTTCCCCAGTTTCGTTGTGCAAATTTATCATATCGGGAATAGGAATATCTTCCAGGTTCATTTTCACCTCAGTGGCTTTGTTTTTTGGTAGCTAAAGCCAAGTTCAAGGTGTTTTGGGAATGACTTCTTCTAGCTACCAAAGAGACATATTTATTAGAAATCTGCCTCATCTTTGCATACAGCTTAGACTCTTTTGAGTATGATTCTGCACTCTCTTTATACTCCTCTAGCAACTCTGCTATGCTTTTGTCTTGTGTGGCGGGCCCAGTAGCTGCTTTGTTGAATACATATTCCCTGACCTCAAAGGCAGGTATCTGGATCTTCACCTGCTTCTTTTTGGCTTGGCCTATTGTCATTAGCACCAACTGTTACTCAAGCTCTTCTACTTTTTGTCTTTTTGAAGCTCTCTCAGTGTCTTTATCTATATCCAAGGGATCAATGCCTTCCAATCTGCTAGATTTCCCAAAGCCACTAGCAAGGGGTACAATTGCTTCGACTATTGGGGCCAAGATGGAGGCGATAAGTAGTGGGAAAGTGGCCTTCCGGACTAGGGAGGTGGATTCATCAGGTGTATCTACCTCGATCTGAATTTTGCCAGGATATTCTAACAAATTCGCAGTCTCAGCCAGCCTTGTAATTTCAAAATGTATAAAAGATTTTATGTTGCTTTATTTTCTTCTGTCTGAGATGATGTGGCGGGGGTCATAATTGTTGGCTGCATTTGATCTGAATCCCATATCTCTCTTTACACCTTCAATGGTTGGAAGGGTAGTCTTGCTTTTAACAATGAATGGGCCTACAAACCAGGGACAGATGATATATGAAGCCTTCCGGTGGTCTAAAAAATGTTCAGTTTCCACCTTCAGCTTATGCCTGATGAATTCTAGTGTAAATAATATAGGGGTTAGAAAATATGGAAGCACATAGAGTGCATGGGAAAACCCATAGACTCTGATTGTTCTATTGTGTTATGAGAGGAACCAGTCCCCTACCTTCTTCTCTGGAGAAGGCTGCAACATCTCTTTCATTTCTTTTAATACCATGGGTAGTTTCCTTTGAAAGATAACATTATAGACTTCAGACATGATGTTGTTCATGAACTTAGTGTAGTCTGTGAGTGTCTCCTGAGTGAGCATCCTCTCAGGAATCTATAAGTTCTCCCCATTAAAGGACGGGAACATTCTGAGATGGTATGAATGGAATCTGAAGCTTCTAGTTTTGGGGAACTCCACTAGCTGAGAATGGATATTCTCAGCTAGGGCCTCATCAAACCTAAAACAGGAACACTGTATGGATTCACTAGGCTCCTCAGGCTCAAGAGGACATGTGCTCATGACAAAGAGAAGGCTTATCAAAGGCTTAGTGATATACATGTTAGTATCTAAACCTAGGAAATGGGATAACATGGTGATGACACATTTGGACTCTTTAGTGAATGGATTGAATTCACTAGGGAAAGGTTGGTTCCTTGAAGGAGACAATTGGATGCAGACTAGCATGGAAGAAACTTTGCCTAAGCTCGGCTGGGGCCTATCTGAAATGCTGAATTAGGGATTCTTCTTTGCATTATTTGGCTTTCTGAAAGAACTCATCCGAGGTTGACATGGATTTTATAACAGTGAGGGGATTGAACTAGAACAGGATCTTAGAGCCATATGTGTCCATAATCACCCTCTTAGAGGAGGAGTAATTGGTGGTGCACCAGTCGACAAAATCGGGACAATTTGGGGTTTGGTCAATTGCAAACAAATGAAAAAAGGACTAGTCAACCTTGTGAACATCTATATTCCGCTCCCTAATGATCCTCAACCTGTCTTCAGCTATCTCAATGGAGATGTTTATCAACACTGTGTCATAGATCTCGACATTTTTATCCTCAAACAAATCATCTATCCTCCGGTATCCAAAACCTGGGGGTTATATCTCACTCAACTCACCATTTAAATAGTTTTGTATGGGACAGAAGGCCTACTTGGTTACTTGACAGTTGGTCTGAGCTCCTGGATGAGTTGTCTTCTTCTGCATAGTGGTCGTCTTTCATTTTCCAATGCAACCGAATCAATCAGTACTCAAATCCCCGTGCATTCCATTTTTATAATATTTATTCTTTCCTTAACTTCTTGCATCTTCTGTAGCATAAAGGTTTCTAAGCCGTCAATTTTGTATGATCTGATCTATGCCGTAGATCTCCTTCACCCTTTAACTCTGCAATCCTTCGTAGCTCTTAACCTTTCAAATGCCACCTTCCTTGCACCTTAGATCTGCATATCCAACGGTGGTATTTGATATGGGCCCACTCTACATCTCATCCATCCAAAGATGTAGCCCCTACCGAGGTTCACAGATTTGGAAAATGTAGTTAACCCATCCATGTTAAATCAACGAGCTATAGATCCACCGTTGATGTCTTTCCCTGCCAGATCTGCACCGTCGAAGCATGCGGTCCCTACCAAAAGCTCACGGATTTGAAAGTTAGATTTTTCGCACACTTTGGAATCACGAACAAAATGATAACCGTAGATCTGCCTCTTTTCCCGTTGATCTAGATTCCAACCCCCTTGCGGGATAGCACACTCCACCCATGCTAAAACCACTCCATCTTATTTTGCGAAGAGCGCTTATGGCTGTCGATCTCCATCGCCGTAGATCCACTTCGTCCATTTATGCCTCCATATAACTTCGAGTGGGTTTTCACATTTTATCCACCTTTGCACTTGTTAAAGACCTAATACCTTCAATCATTTGCATCCCTAAACTAGTTATAAATATTCCGTGCTTCTGTTTACAGCCTCTAGGTCATATAACTTGAAAAACTAGGACCTTATTCATTATTTCCATGGATCTAACCCTCTCTAACCATTCAAACCAAAAATGGTGCTAATAGTAGGGACACCCGAATGTGCAAGAAAAGAGGATATGGAGATCCCTTTAAAGTACTGTGAATTAAACATTTACAAGTGAGATCTATTTTTGCATTCCCAGGGCTACCCGAAGACGCAAGGAAAGAGGATACTCATAGCTCGAGAATTGTACTCAAAAATAAAATCTACTCTATTACAACTTGAGATCGACTTTCTCGTTCAAAATATCACCCGAAATCCCAAGTAAAGAGGATAATAATGGATTGAAAAGAAATTGCTTGAAAAGTTAAATCTAAACTGTTACAATTGAGATCCACTTTCTCATTCACAATATCACCCAAAAGCCCAAGTGAAGAGGATAATAGTGGCTCGAACAAAATGTATCACAAGAAAATTGAAGATTAAAGCTACAACTCTCTCTAAATGCGAATGAGTAAAATCAAATTTTGTAGATCCAAAACATAAATTTACTAATTAAAGTTGTTCCTTTGGTTTTGGAGGGATTTGTTTTCAAATTATTTCAATGTAGAATGTTCAAATTTTTGAATTTTTTATGCAATTTTAATTATGTAAATGTTTTCAAATGATATTTTAATGTATTCTTGGTTTTGATTTTATGTTTTGTTGCACGTTATAACTCATATGTAATTTAAAATTCAAAGTCGTAAAGGTTCATGAAACAATATTTGATGTTTTTCAAATTTTTACCATTTACAAACTAGTGATTTAACCAAAATTTTAAGATATCAATAAAAATTTCATCAAATTCAATGTGGAATCAAGGATCTAAGTGATAAATATGTCCTAAATCATTTTGATCGAAGAGAAATTATGAGAAAAAATTGAATCCAAAGCTCAAAAACATCAAATTAAGCCATTTTCAAGGGTTTTGGAGGGAAAAATTCAACTTTAAAATTTTCAACTTAAATGCTTCCAAATTTTTCCAAATCTGCTGTGATTGGATCCTAAAATGTGTCTAATTTCCTCTACATGTTTGCAAACATCAAAATTTTTCCTAATGATGGCCCTAAAATAGTGAAGTCCGAATACTAGTTTTTTGAAAATTTCTTGCTATTCTTAACAAAAATCCTTCCATTCTTGAAATTGTTTCCAACTTTTAGTAACTTAAGGTGTAAGTGAGGTCCTATGGCTAAGTTCATGAATTCATAATCCAATTATAGAAAAAAATATCAAAAAGAAAAGGTGAATTTGGGACCAATTTAGGCCTGGAATTCAAGATCCTAGGGGCATGTGCACCTGTGCAGTGGCTCACTTGCATTTCTAAGAGGAACATGCACCTATCATTACTGCGACCAACATGTAACAAGCACCTTTGCTAACTGTGACCAAAGCACCATCAATAAAATCAAGATCGCGAGCTAAATCTTGTGAATTTTGAAAATTTTCTGAGTTGTTTAGGGTAAATACAGGTTCTAACCAGACTCAATGTGCTTTTTATAAATTCTTAGGAAGAATTATGACACATTTAAGTAAGTTTAAGGAATATATTTAAGTTTAGAACACCAATTTTGGGAAAATTTTCAAATAAAAACCCAAGTGGAGTCACCAATCTGTTGATAGATTTTAGTGTAGGGACTTGTCTATTTTTTTAATCTATCCTTACTATGAATTGGTGAGATTCAATCGACATAAATACATGAAATAATCAATCATTCCTTTGATATTTCTAAGTAATTTTCAAGAAAAGAGAATGTAGGAAGAGATTATAATACCTCTTGAATCTAGCCACTTGTAGAAGATCCCCTTGCTTGAGCATTCATGGCCTTTAAGCCTCCATTTGTAGAATCTTTCTAGGTTCTTACATCCAGATCTATCTCTCTGAACTTGAAAAATTTTCAAAACTTGAAATCTATCTACCAAACTTGAATTCAAAACTAGATTTAAAACAATTCAAACTCAGGTTTTGGTGGGAAATTGAATAGCATCATATTGAATTGAGGAAAGAGAAATATTGACAACCTTGCTTTGGAGGTGAATCCCTTCTCCTTTGCTTTGAGCCATCCTTCTCCAACCATGCCTTTGATAATCCAAGTGCTTTGTGTTAAAGATGAGCTTTCCAACCTTTAAGTCTTCTAGTATGCCTTTACTCTCACTTTCTGTATTTTACTTTGCGCAAATTCCTTTCTTTTATAGCATTGGGATTTGTGCACTCAATTGTTTAACATGAATGTGGGACTAAAATTTTCATTGATATTTTATTATTTTCATCAAAAACCCAGTTTTCAATAGTTTTCCAGCATTTGACTTGACTTTCCAGAATTTTCAGGACAATGAATACATGTCTCATGTATTCTTTCCACTCCAGGTGTTGTAGAAACTGAGTTTTGTCCCTTTAAGTGGTCCTAGACTTGGCCTCTTTAGAGAAACCTTTTTCTTCACATACTTATTCCTTTGTGGAAGCGATGGTCGGATGAGATATTAAAGCTCTCCATTGTTCCATATTTTTGGTCTTCATGTTGCGGGTGAATGGTAAAATGTGCTTCTAACCTTCATTGTTAAGGGCGTTAATTTGATTTTTAACATTAGCCATAAACCCCCATGTCATTAAATTTGGACTAATTCAGTAGAATGTAGGCTAAAGAGTTCGCAATTTAACCTTTTAATGTTTAAAATTAGTATTTCTAAAGTGCAATTTTCGATTCCAGAGTGCATTTTTTATACAAATGGTTTTGGGATTTAGAAATCCTAATTTTGGGATTTGGAAAACTTGTTTTTGGTCTTTCTCCAAATGATTATGGAATTTTTTAGTCTAGATTCAATGAAATGAGTGTTCATAGTAAAATTGGGACTCCATACCCATATTAGATATGAAGAACATCCCACCTAAATTTGAATTTAGAATTCCCATAAAATATTCTCATCAATGAAAAAGTTTACAATTCCCGCTCATTTTCTAAATTTGAAACATCTGACCAACAATCAAATTTACAATTACTACCTATGTGTGAAATGTGAAACATCCTACCCATAGTCAAATTTAGAATTCCTACCCATGTTTGATATTGGGAACATCCCACCAAAATTTGAATTTAGAATTCCCTCCCATGCCTAACAATAATTAACATAAAAATTATTTTAGATTTATGTGTCAGTTTGACATTTTCTCCTAAATGTTCACAAGGAAAGGATGACTAGTCTAATAGTTCATATCCTCAAACACTACCAACTAATCATTATAATTGCAATAAATGGAAGAGTTAAGTATTGCGTGGTTAATGTTGAAGGATGATTCATTTGAGCTAACTCCTAATTGGACAAGTTAATATTTATAATTACATTTACAACTAATTTGAAAGTCATTCTATTCATTTCATTTCCAACACTACAAGTACACTACAAGTACCTCTAACATTATCAAATTATTTCCCCCATGACGGGTGTGAGGTGTTTAAACATATCTTAGAATGATGGATGTGGGAAAGGAAAGATGGCCATTGCATGACACCATGTGGCAATGGGCCAATTTGTGGAAGTATCACGTCAAGTAGGTTAATAAATAGAGTTTGGTGAGATTAGGTAGTGGTTGTGGTTATTGCAACAATCCTCAATGTAAGTATCTTAAAGTGCATTTTGGCTCAAAAGAAATCATGGTGAAGTCGCCTCCCCCCTTTCATTTCCCTTTTTCTTAGTAACCATGATTATGCATCATTTGCAAAAAAACATGGTCATGTTTTTCATTTGATTCTTGTTCGGTACCAATGGGCTCATAATGCGAGTTTGGAAATTGGATATGTCCTGAGGGTCTTCACCACTTCGAACTAATGACAGATTGGTTTAGAAAACAATGTTCATAAGCTCATAATGGTAAGGGTTAAGTGCACATGATACAAGCAAACTAAGTTCCAATGATGCACTGACATGTCAAGAGTTCTAAGCAAGCATGACAAAGCTCGAGCAAGTTTTAGTGGCATGATGTTTTTCCTGATCTAGAGGAAATTTGGTGACATGGAAGAGTGGGTACAAAAATGAAAAGCTAATTTGGAACCTTCCAATGTCCTCATAGAATTTAGCTGAATGGTTGAGGATTTAGGTTCAACCTATGTTAGGGAGACCAAATAAGTGAGGATTTAGGTTCAACCTATGTTAGATATTGAATTGTGCACCAAAAATACATTGAAAATAAAAAGTGCATTGTAGAGGGTAGAGGGTTCTCCACTTTTCAATTAAAGAGGGGTGAAATTGTGCATTAGGTTGCATTATAGTTCTTTTTAGGTGCATAAATTTTATTTTTTTGAAAGTTCTAGAAACTGCATTTTAAACAAGCAAGAAAGTAATCAAAATAGGCTACTAGGTTTTCTTTTAGCAAGAAACCCACTTAATAGTCTAGGGTAGAATTTTGGAGATAGGAGATGAGAGTTAAATTGTCAAAAATCACGTAAAACTAGGAAAATATGAATCCACTAAAGATATTTAAATCCATTAATAACTCAAATTACATGTCAGGAAAGATCCACTAACACCGTTGTCAAGAAGTAGGTAAAACATTTTCAAGTAGACAAAATACCCTATTACTTAACTAGGGGGGTTATGCATGTCTAGGAATTGATCAAGTGTGGGAAGTCATTGCGGTGAAACCACTACTCATTGAAATTTTATAGTCTAGTTCTTGTTATACAAGGCATGCATTCCTTTCCCATTCGTAGAATCTACATCCAATGACCATGCCTCTCGAATACCTAGCGTGAAGTGGTGACCATATTTGTTTTCATGGGTACCTCCTAGGTCATTGCAAGGGGATATCTTACCGAACCTGAAACAGAAATAGACTCTACAGTCTAGCTCCTTGCAAAGAGTATTTGCTAAAGGAAACTGCTTGCACCCTTAGTTATTGGTTTCAGTGAGTAGGGTAACTATCTCCTGATATTTGTTGGTTAGCCTTGGGCCCTAATTATCCTAGATTGACCTTCAGAAGAACCCATATCTGGATATTCACTTAATAGTAATTGCATCCAAGTGCTTTTCATTACGAGATTTTTTTTCTTGTTGTAAACATTTTAGGGACTTTCTAGTGAGCATTGTTGTTTTATCTTTTTATATTTCATCCTTTGAGTCTTCTATGAGCCACCATGTCCAATCAACCTTTGTGAAAGTACCAAATAATTCAATGACTTTTTATTAAATAGAGAGAAGTCTTTATTCCTAGGAGAATAATAGATTATAACAATCCACCCCCTAGGGGGCAGAGGAAGAAAATCATGAACAAAAAATTCAACCAATTGAAGAAAAAACCTCTAGTTATGTAGAATCTGAGTCATCATCAAAGGAAAGACACTTTAGTGACATTAAGGTCTAGTTGAATAACTCTCCACCAATTATTTTTTCTCATCCTAAGGAGAGCATATATTTTCCCTCCATTGAGTATCTCAGAGATCCTTTAGGACATTTGAACCCTCATCAAGATCCTAATTTTCACCAAGGAATTGAGTTTCATATTCTTGGTCTGAGTGATCCTTCATTCCAATGGAGTGTTCTCGAAAAAACTAATGAAGTGTCTGGTATTGGGGAGGTAACTCCCTTGGTCAATACTAAACCTATAGGAGGATTTAGTGCAAACACATGATCTGTTGTAGGTCATGGATGGAGTCAACCATCATCAATGATTTTAATGCAAGTACCTTCATATGATCTCCAAAGTACAAAACCCTTTTCATTTTGGATGAATTTCTCTAGGTTCCAGTCAATACCCATATCACTTCCTCTTCATCTAGTTATACTACTACTTTGGGAAGTGGTCCATCAGTACCTTTTAGTGGACACATGTCCATACCAATCCCTACTCCTATTTTTGGAGTTGTCGTTGGCTCTAGTATGCCTCGGTTAAGTTTTTCTTTCTAGCCAATGGGAGGAATAGGTGCTAGTAACCCCTTTTCAATTAACATTCCATATGGTAATATATTCAAAATAGGGGTCACCAATACCATATTTCTTAAGGAGTAGAATGATCCATTTGGAAATATCCCTTTTTTTGGGGTAGGAGGGACAAACATGGTTAACCCAACAATAGTTAATCCATTACTGGGTAGCCAACTTGTTTGTCCTTGAGTAGTACTAGATTGAATCAATACTAGACATGGCATGATAGAGCTCATAAGGTATGGCTCTTTCATATGATGATCCATTGTTTTAAAAAAAGTGTTTTTTTCTGGCTGTATCAGATCCAAAATCATACTACAATGCTAACCGATATCCAAGATGGAAAACTGCCATGGATGAAGAGTACAATTCTCTTCAGAAAAATGCAACATGGGAGCTAGTTTCACTTCCACCTAGGAGGAAATTGATTCAATGCAAATGGGTCTACCAAACCAAGGTTGATGCTGATGGTTCAAATTGAAAATAAAAATCTATTTTTGTTTCAAAAGGTTTTTCACAAGTCCAAGGTGTGTATTACACAGAAACCTTTGCATTGGTTGCGGAAATGGACTCAATCCAAATAGTTTTCGCAATTTTTGCATACAAGCACTAGGAGGTGCACCACATGGATGTGAAGAGTGTATTTATTCACGGGTATATTTAGGAATAGATCTACATGAAGCATACAAAAGGTCACATATCAGATCTGACACTTTTTTTCATATTAAGAAAATATTTGTATGGTTTAAAACAGGCCCCAAGAGCTTGGTATGCAAAGATGGACTCCTTTCTTTTGTCACAAAACTTTGCAAGATGAAAATCAGATCCGAATTTATATATACAGAAACATGAAGGTATTCTTCTAATAAATTTACTTTATGTTGATGACTTATTTATTACAGGAATCAGTCTTTCTTCGATCGACACTATAAAAACCACTTTACACCAAGCATTTGATATTACTGATTTAGGTCTGTTGAAGCAGTTTCTTGGTCTCGAGATCACTCAGAATTTTGAGGGATAGTGATTTCTCAATAAAAATATGATTTGGAACTGATAAATAATTTCAATATGGAAGAATGCAAGGCTTCACCTTTCCCATTCCTCTCAGGAATCGGTCTTAAGGATGGTGATTCTACACCGTTGGTGGATTCTACACTTTAGCGACAATTGATTGGTAGTATTTTGTATCTAACACACTCTAGGCATGATATTTATTATGTCGTGAGTGTTGTGTCAAGGTACATTCAAAAGCCCCATGGGATTCACTGGAAGGTATCCAAAATTATCTTGCATTATGTGCAAGGTATGAGACATTTTTTCATTTAGTATGTTGCAGATTCTGATCTTGACTTGCTTAGATTCACTGATTCAAATTGGGCAGGTGATAGCATTGATCGGAAGTCCACTTCCAAATATGTTTTCATGATTGGAACAAGGCCTATTTTCTGGTCAAGAAAAAATTAGGTTGTCGTATCCTTATCTTCAGTAAAGGCAGAGTATGTAGGAGCCGTCAATGCTTGCATTCAGGCAGTTTGGTTGCAGGGTATTCTAGAAGAGTTTGATATCGGTAGCACCACTTCTACTGTAATTTTTTGAGACAATCAAAGTGATATCAAGATCTCGACAGATACAGTTCAAATACAAAGTAACACTAATATCTATATCCACATGCACTACATCCGAGAGCTCGTGCATGACATAACCATTCTACTGCAATATTTCCCCACAAAAGAAAAAATTGTAGACATCTTCACCATGAACTTCACTGAGAAGAAGTTCTCTTACCTTTGTTCATTGTTGGGGGTGAGTTCTAATATGGTTGTTGGGAATGGCGAAGTGGAGAAATTTTTTGTTGCGAGGTTCCAGTGCAATATTTTTTTTGGAAATAAGTGCAAGTGAAGTGAGATCCAACAACGTCCTATTTTGGGTAAAGAACTCTGCAAATACTAGGAATAGGGTAAGGAGCAGCACGGATTCGGAGGAAAGGGACCTTTCTCCTTAGTGAAGACAGAGTACTAAGGATGGCTAGGATAGCTGAGGAAGCTAGAAAGGTGGACCAACAATGATAGAAGAAGCGGAGCGACTGAAAGGGACATGTCAGTAGGAAGACTGATCCGCGTGGTAAGAACTGCGGCCATCAAAAGAACGTCAGAGTCAGAAGCGGCGCAGAAAGGCGTCCGAAGTCAAGTGATGTAGCTATTGAGTATGAAAAGCCTATTTAGTGGGGTAAGTGCACCATTTTTGGGGAGTTTTTGGTACTATAGGTTTTTCGGCCCACAATGATTGTAAACACGTGAACCTCGAGAACAATCTATAAAAAGGGAAATTTTGTAAGGGAAGGTTTGGTCTCACAGGGGTTGGTATTTTGATGAAAGATTAAGCATTGTAAGAGAAAGAAGAGATGAAGAGGATCTGCAACTATGTGCACAGATACCCAATTGTAGAGAGAAGAGTATGTCGTTGTGTGCATAGACTGAAACTATTGACCCTTCCCATTAATATAAACAACAGTTCCCGTGGAAATAGCTCCCATCCTAGGGGTGAACCACGTAAATAAGCATGTTGTATGAATGCATAAGTGTGATTGTTTATGTTTGTGTTCATGGTTATGATTATGTGTGTTCCTTCTTTTATATGTATTTTCATATGAATGGCCGATGAGAATAATATTCTAAGTACTGAACACATATATTTGAATGCACAAGTAATCCTGAGTACGTTGAATGCGTAGTTGCACAAGTGACACTAATCCAGCAGAGCTTGTAGAGTGTAAAATTGTACCTCAGCATGGACCCAAAGTGCATTGTTGCATTGCATTGTGTAGTTCCTTGCGAGCGCAACCCCAGAATGCATTGTAGTACAAGAAGGGGATGCTAACTAGATGTGAATTCGCTCTGCTTATCGGTTTATTAGATGCGCATCACCTGGATGTAGAAACGTGCTTCTGCAGCCACCCCCTAACTTCACCTTGGGTGAGACCTCAGTCTGTTCATAGGTTGTTATCGAAACGGCTGGTGAAGAAGGATATTTTTGGACCCCTGACTGCACTGAATCCGGGTCTGATCTAAGTAATAAGAGACATAAGAAGTTTAGATCCAACAAATGGTTTCGTTGGCGTACTTGAACTGGTGATGTGTCCTGATAATTGGAATCCCAAGCAGACAGAGACACATAACTGGGTAACTAAGACCGAGGTGGAGTTTACGAAGAAATAAAACAGACATCTACACTTATCTACAAAAGAGTGGTTACAGAGATATCTCTTCTCTGACATACACAAAATCTTCTTCGCATCCTTAAAAAACAAGCTACACTAGTGGATATCAAGACTCATGGAATAGAAAAATTGCTTTCAAGGTGGAGAACCTACAGTGTGGACTCCAGAACTGATTCAGAGACTTAAAGCAGTGGATAGCCCCATCTCAAGAGAAACATAATTTTGGCTCAATAGTGTACTAGAAGGCTACTTTACAAAAACAATTGTGGGAACTCTGAAGTCGTACAACACAGTAGAGGAAAATTTGTTCAAAGGATTTAGAGGTAAGTACCTGAAAAATCTCATTCTATACATTAAAATGTTGTTAGCAGAAAAAGGTGTCTTAAGAATGGAATAAGATTCCTAGGGTTTGTGTATGTAATGTTCAGTAACAGAGATAATGACACTGAGGAAAATATATAGACATTATGAACTTGTAAAAGATAAAATTTTAGCACTAAGAAGAGGTCTCATGAACATAGAGCTTGCATCTCTCTAGAAACTGAGTTAGGGAGTGACAGACACTCATACCAGGTTGAGGTTGATAGTGAAACAAATCCTAGAGTAACTACCTATTAGCCCATTACTCCGCAGAAACCTCTAGGTGAGGACAGAAATATTACTAACCCATAGAACACTAGTAGTAGTAACACCATAGAAGAAAGTACTCAGAACGTTCCAAGTAGTAGTATACCCAAGTCCTCAAAGAACACTATGCCTCCTAGATGAAGAATTAAAGACGACATTAAGCTACCTATTTTTAAAGGAACTAGTCTCGAATAGCCAGAGAAACATTGATTTCTTTGTGAAGACATATGGAATGTTAAACAAGTACACGATGATGCTATTAGACAACCACAGCTAGTTACCACGTTAAGCGATAGAGCCTTAACATGGTTTATGAAGTACTCAGTTGGACATAATAGGACACTAGAGGAGATCAGGATTGCATTCGTTAGAGAGTTTAAAAAACCTAAGTCAGAATTGCAGTGTATCACAGAGCTGAAATAAATTAAGAAAAAACTGAGTGAGACAGTATGGGAATTTGATCAAAAGTTCAAAGTGTTGTTAGATCAAGTGAGCTTTGACATAGCACCACAATAGCACCAAGAATGGTTTATAGTTGCGCTACTACCTCATATCAGATTACCGCTGATGAAACAGAAAGTTGCTTCGCAGACAGAGGCTCTAGAAATTGCGATGAAGCTATAGGCTTCACCTATAGGAGAGACTAGCATAGGAATGGTTCAAATACAGACCCAGCTAACAAATTTGAAATTACAACTACAAGATATGATGAAAGGAAAAGAGACCTGAGAAGATGTTTGGTGTACAAAGTGTAAGGGAGAAGGACACTCTAAAGAAAACAGTTCGGTATTTAGGGATTACATCGCTAGCAAAGCTCCAAACCCATTAAATAAACAACAAGGACCATGGTGTGAGATTTTCCAATGTAGAGGACATCGCCCAAAGGACTGTTATCTAATTTAGAAATATGTGCAAACACTAAAGAACCTATACTGCACATTTTGTAATTCAGTTGGCCATGATGATAACAATTGCAGAGCATATGACCTCATGATAGAAAGAAAACATGATGTCTACAGAGTTCAAGGGGAAACGCAAAAAAACAATGAAAATGCACAGTGTGACCAAGGCACATACAAAGGACATGGTGGATTCAGAGGAACAGGTCAAATTGTATGTTATAACTGCACCCAACCAAGACATCTAGCTAGAGATTGTACGAACCCTTGTACTACTTGTAAATAATGTAAATCATTTGAACATGTCATTGAGGCATGCCCTGTTTTGCAAGGGAAAATGCAGGAGGGAAGAACAGAAGCGCAAAATTAGAACATACAGATGATCGCAGCTGAAAAATGGAATACAGATTGCAACATTCATATTGTGATGGGAAGTGGAGCCACGATAGGTGGAGATCAAAGAAGTAAAGGCTCGACTTCTAAGGATCAACAAGATAGAAAAAATCCTGCTGAAGGGGATTGGATAAGAAAAGAAACTAGAAAAACACCTGCTTTCAACCTGAACAAAGAAAAACAGGTCTTCATGGAAGCAAGGCAAACCTTCAAAGAATCAGAGCCTTCAACTCCAAGAAACAAGTTGCGCAGTGAGATAGTTCCTGTGATGGATATGCCATCTTTGTATGATTGATCATGTACTGCAGTAGACCTGATGAGTCCTGTTGTGCATATTTTATAGAGCTGCATGAAGTTGTTAAAGCATGAAAATGCTTTGGAAAAATTACAAATACTATTGAGTCATTATGAGCAACATAATGTAGAAAATGAATCACATAGATTGGTTCATCATATTAAGAATCATAAAAGAACCGGACGAGAAATGAGACTAAATGCGTAGATCGGGGATTTTGAAATGGATGAGATTATCCTTGACTTAGGCTCAGAAGTAAATGTCCTGACAAAGTAGACATGGGAAAAAATGGGGAAGCCGAAGTTATCATGGTCACCAATACAATTGATGCTATCTAATCAACAAAAGGTTCTACCCTTTGGGAGTCAAATGTCCTTGTCGACGTTGATGGAGTGTGAAGTAAAGTAGACTTTGAGGTCATCAAGATTATAGACGATAGCAATCCCTATCCCACACTATTCGGTATAGATTGGGAAATTGATAACCTCACGATTATCAACTTGAAAAAGAAGAAGATTATATTTGAAAGACCCAATATCAGTGTCATCACACTCTTGGATCCTTCACAGGGACCTAGATACACTGACCCAATAAAAGAGGAATGCAGAACTCAAGATCTGGATCACATCTACAAGATGACAGTGAATCAGGAAGACTGCATCAATCCTCCTGATGATGGAACATTGAGTTGGCGATGTGACAGTTCTTTCATATCAGAATCAGATGCAGGACTAGAGAACTGGCATAGCAGAATGCACGAAGTATCTGTGAGAAGATGTGCACAGCTCACTAAGTCATTGCGTTGGATTGGAACAGAGGTAAGTTCAATCCTGTTGATGCCCCGAAAAGCACAGCATCAAGTAGCAAGGGATTCTCCCCGGTAAACAGGCCCAATTAGATTATCCACCATTTGGTGTGGGGAATCCATCCAGTTAACGGTTCCGGCTACCGTAAGATTTAAAGATTTGTATTCTTTTGCACCGGTTGCGGCCCGATCCACCTTTTATTCATTTTATCTTTAAAGATGATATGCAAGTGCTGTAAACTAATTTAATCTAAATGCAAAGCTAAAAAAAATCTTAATCTAAAACTGTAATAAGCAAATCTATTCTATCCTCACGAGGATCCAAAATAAGAGAATGAGCAGCGTGTTGTAGATACACATAAAGGTCACGCAGATAACTGTTTAAACCAATTTAAATTTAAATTACAGCAGAAAGAGAGATGCATTCAAGATAGCTTAAATGAATAAAAACGATTTCACCACTCATAATACACAGCATAATACACAGAAAATGAGAAACATTCATAGCAATGGAGTAATCCACAATGAGTTAGAATGATCTCATAGTAAACCAATGGTAAGAGAGTCGAAATAGTTCCACATCCCTTTACACAGATCCCAAGCAAATGTCGTGCAGGCTTTCAATAGACAAAAACGAACTCTTGTATATCGATATCTGGAAAATAATTCCCATACATAACGCAGTCATCTTTCTCTGCCTGTCAAAAGTCCCTATTCTGACCTCCGTCTGTTTATTTATAGATTTTACAATCCTCCTCATATTCCCAAAAACCTAAACCTAAACCTAGGAGGGAACAAAATTTTGTTTTATAGTGGTTAATAAGACAAAGCCCAAAATGCAACTGTCTTTTACAAAATTAAAACAAAACAAAAATAACGCTCTCTTTTCTTTAAAAAGACAAAATAACAGCTGTCTTTTGTTTTGAAGGTCCGAATCATGCTATGGATGGCTCAACTACTGACTGCGATGCTTCTGCTGCTGCGCCTACTTCCCCAGGGATGTTAGCTATTGTTGGATTATCCTTTTGTCGTATATAGCTGGACCAATGAGTCATTTCTCGCAGGATTGTCCTTGCTCGCACCGAGATTGTCTTTTTTAAAAGCGATTTCATGCTTTCGCAGATTGACTTGATAGTGGCTGTGCCTGTTGCTAAGGCTTGAGCAATGGCATCTTCTTGCAGTTTTGCTAAGCGCACTTCTATCTATTGAGCTTGCTCCTTTAACTCCATGAGCCGCTAAATTTGCAAAGTGGCGGCAGTCATATCTTCTTGGAGGGCTTTGTGCTCCATACTCGCATATCATCCTGCAATAATGAAATAGCGCAAGTAAAATTTTAACAAAGACTTTAAATGGATATTTGCACATTTCAAGCCTCATTATACTTAAAAGGGACACATTTATGTCTCCTGGGACACAGGTTGGCCAATTTAATAGGCACGGGGCTCAAAGTGGAAAGGTGGTTGATAATCCCACCCTACGCGAATATATAGGAGGAGCATTCAAACCCAAAAGGGAAGTTGTACTAAGGGCGGGGAAAAAAGCATTAACTGATGCGCAATGGGTGGAAGCTTATGATTAAAACACTCGCGATCAAGGGTCGAACCCACGGGATTAAAGCTTATCGGCAGCATTTTACGATTGGGAGTGGCGCAACATTGGTGATTTTTAAGGCTAACTCATGCGCCATAGCGGAGAAAATATCATCAAGACTTGCACTGGACGAGTCGCAAACGATCGGCATAATTAAGCGTAGCGCTTGCGATCGCGGCGGGGAAATTATCACTAGGACCTGTGCCCAAAAGGCATGCCAATGGCAAGGTTTTTTTCAAAGAGTGTGAAGTTGGCGGGAGTCTTAAGGTTATAATTTGTGCGTCAGGCGGATATGACATGATTAATTCTTGCGCCCAAGAGATGCACCGATGACAAAGTGAATGGGATCATGAATGCAACGGTGATTTTTTGGCTATGTCCTACACGTGTGGCGACAGTCTTAGTGTTAAAATTTGCACCGAAGTGCTTTAACAAGAATTGAACTTGGGGCTTCATCCAAAGATGAGGCGCGGTTATGATGGAGGCTGTTATAGGAATAGGTTTCTTTGTGCGTCGGCAGAGAATTTAATCACGAAATGAGCGCTAACGAAAGATGCGCCAAAGAGTTCCAAAGACTTAGAAGGTTCTTGTGCCAATGTCCTTTATGAAGTTAAACTCTGTGCCGAAGGCGGCCAAAATAATGTTGGGAAATTGCGCCAAAGGAAGCCAAAATAAGACTAAGATAGGTGCCATTGCTGGGCCGAAGTGAGCTCTTGAAGTGCGCCTAAAACGACCAAGGTAGGATTTAATCTTGCCCTGCAGGCGGCCATAATAGACCTTGGAAATCCGCCCAAAAGCGCACAGATCAAATTTGACTTAAGCACCGAAAGCGGCAAAAATAGAGTTAAAACTTGCGCCGAAGAGGTTGAGTTAGGTTTGCGACTTGCACCGAATATGACAGTCTTATGATCGAAACTTACGCCGAAGGCGGGAGATAACTAGTTAAAACTTGCGCTAAAGGCTAGAGATAACTTTGCCTTAGAAAAACAATCCATCCATCGACGATTTTAAGGATAAGCCATGCGTCGGTGTCAGCCAAAATAAAAATAATTCTTGCGCTTTTGTCACAAAAATTGTCAATAAAAACTGCGCTCAATGCTAAAGATAGTTTTTTGCCTTAGTCAAAAAATCAAACAAAAATCTTTGGAAGACGAGAGGAAAGAAAATCAGCCTTTGATGAACAAGCAAGCTCTAAGAAATACAAAGGAAACCTTCAAAATAATAGGAGGGACCCAAATAATAAAAAAATTTGGGGGGATGTTGCAGCAACAACAAATCCCTACTTATGATGGGTAACTTAGGGGATATATGCGAATTCTTTTAGGAATACCTCATATCAGTCCCAGATGAATACAAATTAACAACAATGGATACAACACTGCATGCAACATGTGCTACATGGTGGGCTGCGCATAAGACGAATCTGACCACATGGGAAGAATGTAAGCACATGATGGAGATCATATTTCCAGAAGTGACTGAGCTTTTACAAGTGAGATATAATGGACAGAATGATCCTAGAGATCACATAGACCTTTTCATGAAAGCATGGAAACACGTACCATAAGAAGAATGGGTCCATCAGTTTGTGCACACATTGGAGCAAATTCCGAAGAACTGGTACAAAGAAATAGAAATTCATAGAGGAACAGTAGAATGGTCCATCATGACTAATAAATTCCAAGTGACTTTCAGTTTTTATAATGACTGTCCAAGTATAATGAGGCTTTATAGATCATCAAAAATAAGGTATTCATTGACACACTGAAGCCTATGTATCAACAACTAGAGTGGGAAATACAGCTAGAACATGCCCTAGAATGTTACAATTTCGCTTTAGACGAAGATGAAGGTGAAAATGAGGATGAAGATCCACGTGATGTCAACATACCTGAGTGGGAAGGAGAGCACAAAGTAGAAGGACCTCAATTAGAAATTCTGGATCTAAGTAATCCTGTGAAAACTTGAAAAGTCAACATTGGAATTAGTGAAGAGCCGAAGTTCACTTCTATAGGGGATTATTGGGATGAGGAAACGGTTGCACAGATAGAAGAATTATTGTGCAAATATGAATAATTATTTCCTACAATTTTTTTTGAAATGAAAGGCATTTTGGGCGACTTGGGAGTCATAAAAATACCTCTCAAGCTCGATGCAAAGCCTATTAAGCAAAGACCTTATCGACTAAATCCCAGATACAAAGAAAGAGTAAAGGAAGAGCTTGATAAGATGCTTGAGGCAGGAATCATTGAACCAGTAGAAGAGTCAAAATGGATAAGTCCCATGGTTATATAGGACAAGAAAACTAAAGGCGAAATTAGGATTTGCATAGATCTCAGAAAGTTAAATGAAGCACCGCTGCATGACCCATTTACTACTCCATTCACAGATGAAGTGTTAGAAAATGTTGGAGGGAATGAAGAATCCTCCTTCACTGACGGATTTTTTGGATATCATCATATCAAAATTGATACAGGAGACACGCACAAGACCACATTTGCCACTAAAAGGGGCTCATTTCAGTACACATTTATTCCATTTGGTATAAAGAATACACCTTCTATCTTTTCCAGAATAGTTGTTTCTTTTGATCATTAGAAAATACAGGGATAAACCAAGATAAGGGCTTTTTATCATTTGATAAAAATTGCATTTGTGAAGAGAGAGCTAGTGGATGACTAGTTTCTTGCCTTAGCCAATTTCGAGGGTGAAAGATTTCCATCCAAGTTGGTTTTTGGAGAGGCCACTCAGGTCTTTCATGTAGCTTTAATGGAGTTTTTATTTTTAGGTATTAGCTACAGGGAATCTTGTGGTTTTTTTTAGTGCAGCACTTTCTCTCAACCATTTCCAGTTTTGATGGCATATTCATACTCCTTGAGGGATTGTGCTTTGGGTGAGATCTTGTACTCATTGGGAGATATTCTCATGATGTATTTCTGATTGTAATAAGCTTTATATACTCTTTTCTTCATCTTCAGAAAGTATCAGGTCTAAATACCAAGTGGTTGTATGTAAAAATGTTGATTAATGAGCAAACAATGACCATTTCCCCACTACATTGATGTATACCATTGTAATGCTGATGATTTCGAATGAACGAATGTTTATATGATATATTTATGATTACTGGACAGCCATTAATGATTATTACAAGTCTCATGTTCAGCACTTAAACATTTTAAGTTCGTTTACTCAGTTTATTTGCATTTGGAAGAGATTTGGTGCCATTTCCCCAAGGGTCGAATTAGTGGTTTTTTCTGTTGCTGGGGAGGAGGTTAGAATAGACATAATAATTGATTAATTCTGAATATGATACCTTATTAATGTCCCTCATACATCCCTTACCTATGTTCTGAATTTTGAATGAGTTTGGAGGCATTTGGAGAGCCATTTTCATTACCTACCTTGGGGGGATTTGATCCACAAATTGCTAGTTAAATTCCATACATTTACCAGAATATTAATCAAGTTTGAAGAAGTCTTTGGAGAATTATAAATCATCCCTGAACCTCATATGAAATTCCAAATATCATTCATATACCCTTACAGAATATTTGGGAGCATTTGGGTTAATTTCGAGACCTAGACATCAAAACTAGTCAAAGGTCGAAATTGGGGAAAAAGTGGAAAATTGGGCATTTTAATAATTTTTTTAAAAAGGGTCATTACAAGTGGTAGCATAGCATGGTCTTGGAACCTGATGGTATTAACAAGAATTCAAAAAAATAGACCACCACCCTTAGAACCAGAAGTTGAAGGTGTTGTTGTTGAGGAAGAAATAGTAGGAGAAGAGGAGTTTTTTGTTAAAACCATGGGTAGAGAGGAGGATCAAAACTTAAGACATAAGGAGGAATTTGTTGCAGCATTAAAACCATATTTTGAATAAATTTCCACGGGTATGAAAGAAATAAGTAAATAGATGATGAAAGGATTCGAATTGATGGTTAGCCAACTTGGAAGAAAAGGGATAATAGTAGGAGGCAACAACATTTCTCATGGTGAGGAAAAGAAGCATATGGGAGAGCATATTTTCTCAATCAAAGGACCCCATAATAGAGAAAATGAAGTTTAGATAACCACAAGTTCTACTGCACCTAAATTCCTTATCCCCAAAGAAGAGCTTGACATTCAAGTGGATCTTACTACAATAGCAAATGAATGGAATGATTTGAGTGAAGATTGTAAGAGAAGTCTACCATTTAGTACATACCTTGATGCTGCACAGAAACTAAAAAAGAAGGATGAAAATAGGGCTCCATTCCAAAAAAAAGAATTAAATTGTTCTATTGGTAAAATGTCACTTCCTACTTTTGATGGTTCCTCTCAAAATTTTGCTAACACTTGGGTGCAAAAATTAGACGTGTATTTTCAGCTGAATCCTATGGTGGAAGTGGATGCACTAAAAATGGCCATTTTGCACTTGGAAGTGTAAAATTAGTCACAGCAGATCTAATGAACAAGTAAATCAATCACAACAGATGAACATAGAAAATATGGTGCAAAACTGTGCAAAACATGCAGCAGTGCTCTCTATCCCAGAAAGGGTGAATGAATTACAATACAATACAATCTGTTACAATCAACAGAGCAATTCGAATTGACTAAGTAGGCCATTTGAATCACTGAATAGAGTAGCTTGACTCTATCTAGGAGTCCTCATAAATCATCGGTGGTGCTCATCAATCACAACAACCAGTCATCCAGGTGTCAAACTGAGTCTAACTGAGTGTAATAAATGTAACTGAAGCGTGTAGCACTGATATAGGATCTGGAGGCTCAGTGGGGGCGCATGGGAGGCTAACTGGAGTCAGAACAAGTCACCTAATCGAACTGGAGGTCAATCGGAGGTGAAACAGTCAGTCAGGAGTGAAACTAGCCTCAAATCAGGGAGAATCGGAGCTAACTGAATGTAACTGGAGTGAATCTGCAGTGGTAGGTGAACAAGTGCGCCCTTCTCTGGCAGTAGGTGAGAAGAGGGCGCCTTTCAGCTTAGGAGGGCTAAAACTCTGTGGTAAGTGGCTCCCGGGTGCTAGAAGAAGGTGGATAAGGTGCTGGAGGCATCAAACTGGTGACTGGGATGCATGCCTGTGCATGCAAGATCCTGAAATAGATCATATCCTGAAATAGATCATGCAAGATCCTGAAATAGATGATGTATCCCGAAATAGATGATGTGGATATCCGAACACCCCCCCTCAAGCTAGACTATGATGTGCCAACTAAAATAATGTGGGGCCCTGGTAACTAAGACCAAAGGTCACCCCAATACAATAATCCAAAAAAAAAAAACAGTAAATAAACCGAGGAAATGGGGAAAACCTCATGGGAAAAATACCCCCCCCTCAAAATAGACTGTAGTACACCAAAAGATTTAACTGCTCCAAAATCAAGTAGATATGTCTGGAGGTATCTTACTCTTGGGAGTAAATGGATCATGCTCCAAAAACATGTGCTTGAATTCTCCATCAGTGGATGCAAGCGAATGTGGAGACTTTAAGAACTTGCTCTTCATACCGAAAAAGGTGAGAACAAATCTGAAAATATGAGGATGATCCTGGAACCTGTGATTCGAACCAAGTGAGGTAGGAATAGCTCCAATCGGATCAAATAGATCTTGAAACTTGAACTTCTTATCAATAGAAGTTAAATCAGCTCCAAAAATAGATGAATGGTTTCTTGAGATCTCCTTTGAACCAACAAGGGTGAGATCAAAACCAAAATCAGCAAAAAGTGCATGAGAATTGAACTCAAGCGAATGGTAGTGCTCTTCATCTTCATTAAAATTCTGAGAAACTTTGCAAATGATAGAACATAAGTTTATAGAAGGCATGCAATCAAGGAGGGCGAATGCTTCACCTCCAAAATCAGATTTTACCTCCAAAACATCAAGTAGATCATTATTCCGCATGCCGACAAACTCATGTGAAAGAGAGGATTCAAGAACCTCTTCGGAATCTAGAGTATGAGCTTGTTTATCTTGCTCAGAATTCGAAATAGAAGACTTTGAGAGAATGAGTGTTGAATCTACAGTTTCTTCTTCATCTTGAACAATTGTTGAGGCCAACACATGATCGGAAAGAACACATAAGGAGATCTCACTGGGCTTGTTCTCCAAAAGGCTAGCATGATCCTCTTCTTCCTGCTTTCCAAATTCTCTGTCAAGTTGGACCCATAGATCACTTGGATTTTCAGCAAGCTTAATGAGGTAGCGCATACAAGGAGACATAGCAAGACATATTGCTCCAAAAGCTCTATCACAATCATTGAGCCAATCATTCTCCTCTTCATCGGAATCAAAATCTCTTGTATTACCAATGCACATATCAAAAAGACATTGTCTCTTCAAGAATGCAATCATCTTTGGTTTCCATTCATCATAGTTGAATGGAGTAAGAATATTTTGTGAAGAAGAAGTCTCCATCTTTGCATTAGCGAATGCACATGGAGGAAGTAAGAAACCTGCAAATCACATCAAAACAACCACAATAAGGTCGAACAATCCACCCTTTGAGAGTTGCATCACACCTGGGATTGGATTTCAAGCAATGTTGAATAGGTCCAATGTATCAGATCCAGGAATTATGTGGTAACTCAAGCTTCTGGAGTGGTATTGGAATATTTTTCAAGCTTTGCATGCACATGAGCGAATGCCCTTGAGATATCTCATGCCAAACTTTTTGCAATTTTTAGCAATTCAGTCAAATCTTCTTGTATAAACACCTGTAGAAAAGAGATCTTGTCCCTGCAATGGCTCTGATACCATGTAAAATTAGTCACAGCAGATCTAATGAACAAGTAAATCAATCACAACAGATGAACATAGAAAATATGGTGCAAAACTGTGCAAAACATGCAGCAGTGCTCTCTATCCCAGAAAGGGTGAATGAATTACAATACAATACAATCTGTTACAATCAACAGAGCAATTCGAATTGACTAAGTAGGCCATTTGAATCACTGAATAGAGTAGCTTGACTCTATCTAGGAGTCCTCATAAATCATCGGTGGTGCTCATCAATCACAACAACCAGTCATCCAGGTGTCAAACTGAGTCTAACTGAGTGTAATAAATGTAACTGAAGCGTGTAGCACTGATATAGGATCTGGAGGCTCAGTGGGGGCGCATGGGAGGCTAACTGGAGTCAGAACAAGTCACCTAATCGAACTGGAGGTCAATCGGAGGTGAAACAGTCAGTCAGGAGTGAAACTAGCCTCAAATCAGGGAGAATCGGAGCTAACTGAATGTAACTGGAGTGAATCTGCAGTGGTAGGTGAACAAGTGCGCCCTTCTCTGGCAGTAGGTGAGAAGAGGGCGCCTTTCAGCTTAGGAGGGCTAAAACTCTGTGGTAAGTGGCTCCCGGGTGCTAGAAGAAGGTGGATAAGGTGCTGGAGGCATCAAACTGGTGACTGGGATGCATGCCTGTGCATGCAAGATCCTGAAATAGATCATATCCTGAAATAGATCATGCAAGATCCTGAAATAGATGATGTATCCCGAAATAGATGATGTGGATATCCGAACAGGAAGGAGATGCCAATGAATGGTGGTTTCATGGCCTAAAAAATTTGGGTCATGATCAGGTTAAAACATATGAAGAATTTGTTGAAAGCGTACTAGAGAGATTTGAACACAAAGATCCAGAATTGTCTTTCAAGGAAGTAGCTCAATTAAAGCAAACTGAGACCCCTACTGAGTATATGTTGGAATTTCAAAAATTATAAGTCAAGGTGGCTATGTATATATGGGAAGGTTGGTATTTCTGTTCATTAAAGGTTTGGCTGAACCCTTAAAAGGTTTGGTCAAATACCACAAGCCAAGTACATTAAAAGATGCAATGAGCTTGACTAGGGTTCTCCAAAATGTGCTTCCTAGAACGCGATTTCCTCCCAAGCCTAACTTCAAATTTGAAAAGAAACCTTGGCAAAGGCATTCATATGATAAGAAACCTTGGAAAAAATATTCATTTGAAAAGAATAAAAAATAAATACTAAACAGGGATGAACTTCGAAGAAAGAAATTGTGCTTCACAAGCTTTCAACCATGGACACCGGGGCACAAATGTACTAAAGGAAAGGCTCAATACATAGAAGTATTTTATGATAATGAGGGATATGATGGGGGAATGGATGAATATGGAAATATTTCAGATCAAGAGGAGGAATATGAGACAGTAGTAGAAGAGGAAATACAAGAATAAAATCATCCTTCACCGGACAAAGCAAGAATGACAGTACTTTCAGCAGTACCTCGCTATCATACTATCTGATGCAAGGGTGTGGTACTAGGACAAAGAAATTCAGTTTTGGTAGATGAAGGATCCACCCATAACTTCATTTATGCATAGATGGTGGAGAAAAGAAAGATACCTATTGAACCATTCGATGTCTTCATAGTTGTCATTCTCAGTCACAACACAATGCAGCGCAAAACATGGGTTCCAAAGCTGCAAGTCACCGTAGGTAACTATACTTTTGTTGATAGTTTTTATGTGGTTGATGTTGCTGATACTAACGTGGTTTTGGGAGTGCAATGGTTGTATTCAATAGGGGAGCATACAGTAAATTATCAAATTCCTGAAATGAAATTCTAAGATTCAAAAGGAGTATTAAAGGTTGTGAGAGGGAAGCACACTTATCCAAATCAAGTAGTGACTTGCAATAGTATGAGATATATATTGAGGCATGGAGACATAGAATGGGATTTTGAATGTCATATTATATCTCCCAAGCCAAATATAAAGGTTGTTGAACACCCAAAGGAGATAGAGATACTCTTGCAAAAATATGAAAAAACATTTAGAGATCTTCCACATGGTAGACCACCAGATAGCGGGGTTAGGAACATCATTGTTTTGGAGGAGGGTACTTCACCCATTCAGATACCACCTTATAGACATCCTAAAAATTTTAGATATGAGATTGAAAAATCCATCCAAGAACTCCTAGAGTTGGGACTCATTAGACCAAGCTCTAGCCCTTATGCTTCTTTAGTAGTGCTAGTGAAGAAAAAAGATGGAACATTGAGAATGTGCATAGACTTTAGAGCCTTGAACAAAAAGACTATCAAGAATAGGTATCCTATTCCTAGGATTGATGAACTCATGGATGAGCTACATGGGGCCAAATACTTCTGCAAAATTGACCATAGATCAATATATCATCAAATTTGAATGAAAGATGAACATGTGCAAAAGCCTGCTTTTCGATGTCATTATGGCCACTTTGAATTTCTTGTCATGCATTTTGGGTTAACTAATGCTCCAGCCACATTTCAAGCATGCATGAATAGGATCTTTTGCAATCAACTAAGAAGGTTTGTTTTGGTGTTCTTTGATGTCATTCTCATTTACAGTAAAACATGGGAAGAACATTTGCAGCAATTAGAGATTGTGTTAAAAATTTTGCAAGAAGAGTCCTTATTTGCTAAGTTATCAAAATGTGAATTTGGGATGAAAGAACTACTGTATCTTGGAAACATTATTGGGAAAGGAGTGAAGGTACACATGGAAAAAATTAGGGCTATCTTAGAATGGCCATCACCAAAAAATATTACCAAATTAAGAGGCTTCATTGGCATATGCACCTTTTACAGAAAATTTGTGAAAGGATTCTCCAAGTTGACTCCTTCACTCACTGATTTGACTAAGAAGGATGCTTTCAAGTTGGATGAAGAGGATGAAAATGTTGATGTATTTGTAACTTCAGAAGATATTCTTCTATGTATTACACTTGTACTTTATTATATTCATGATGGAGATGTTTTATTCCTCCAATCATAAGTGTCGTCATTTGTATTTGTAAGTGTCGCAAGTGTCACAACTTATATTTGATGGGTTATTAGACCACCACTGTGGGATCAGCCCTAGTTGAGTTAAGTGGTTGGGTTATTAGACTTCATTAGGAGTTCGGTCCAGTTGTTTTATTTGGTAGGTCAGTCAATGTATAAATAGAGAGGTTGTGTCTCTCATTTGATTCATTCACTCACTTCCCAAGCTCACATAGCTAAGAGATAAAGTGGCGCACAAGTGGAGGAGGAGGAGTATCTGCTAGAGACATCTCTTTGGGTTTGACCCTTGTGATCTTGTATTGGGGCTTATTCTATCTCTCAGGAAGTTGCGGGGTTTTTCACCTTCTTGGTTTTCCCCAGTGAAACTTTGTGTCTCTTTTGTGCTTGTTATTGTGTCTATGATTGATATGCTATAGATATGTTGTACATGTTATTCTCTTAGAGATCCTAAATGATAATGGAATGAAATTATCCAAAAATTAACATGGTATTAGAGCTGACCTAAGAAGAAGGAATTGTGCAGTTGCGGAAGCTAGGGCTTTTTAATTTTTGGGTTTCTCTCCATAGATTGTTAGGATATCTCATCATTCAGTATGTACTGTGCATGCATGCATGCATTTGCATGCATCCGCATGCATCCTAGTCACCAGTTTAATGCCTCCAACACCTAGTCCCTAGTCTGCCAACACCCAGAAGCTTCCTTCCACTCATTTTTATCCCTCCTAGTGCTTAGTGTGCCTAACATGCACCTAACACTCCAGTTCACTTCAGTTAGCTAGTTGTCTTTCCTTTATTTGAGGCTAGACTGACTCCTAATTGTTGTTATCACTCCGATGGACCTCCAGTGAGACTTGACTACCTATTCTGACTCCAGTTAGCTCCTCATGCGCCCTCCACTGAGCCTCCTTCCCTACATTAGTTCCATTACCATCAGTTACACTTATTACACTCAGTTAGACTCAGTTTGACACCTGGATGACAGTTACTTTTGCATTGATGACCACCACTGATTGATGATAAGGACTCCTAGTTGGAGCCAAGCTATTCCATGCAATATATTCGAATGACCTCCTTGGCTAATTCGAATTGCTCACTCATTGTGACAGTATTGTAGTGTAATTCTACTATTCTAAGTTATAGAGCACTAATGCATCTCTCTTGCACAGTTTTTACTCCAATTTGTTTTACATCATTGTGATTGATTTACTTGTTCAAAAGATCTATTGTGACTAATTTTACATGGTATCAGAGCCATGGAAGGGACAAGATCTCTCTTCTACATGTGTTCTACATGAAGATTTGAGTGAATTTGCTCAAAAATACTGTAATTTTGGCATGCAAAAATCCTCTTGCATTTGCTAATGCTGAAATTTTCTCTCCAATACCACTCGAGAAGGTTGAGTTTTCTACAGAATTCCTGGAATTGATAGATTGGATATTCAATCTTGCTTGATCTCCAATCCCAGGTGTGATACAACTCTAAAAGGGTGGATTGTTCGACCTTACAATTCTTGTTTTGATTGTGATTTGCAGGTTAATCTTCTCCATCAATTGCATTCTCTATCTTGTGATTTGCAGGTTCTTCTCCATCAATTGCACTCGCTATCAGTGATGGATTACTCTTCTTCAAAGCCTATGCTAACTCCTTTCAATTATTTTGATTGTAGAGATGACATGGAGATAATATTGCGCTCAAAAGGGTTCTATAGAGTCACCATGGGCCTCGAATTGGAGCCAAACACATTGCTTGAGAAAACAAAACACTTCAATAAACTTGATGAAGATTATGGTCTTCTTTTCCTCTCTATTTCCAAGGATCTTCATTTCCATCTCAACGGATTGAACTCTCCAAAAGCAGTATGGGAGCAACTTGACAAAAATTTTGGCAAGCAGGACGAGCTTAGAGATTTTCAATTGGAAAATGAATTGATTGCTCTTAGTCCTGAGAATTTTGAGACCATCAATGAGTTTTTGACAAGATTCAAGCACTTGGATTTCCAATTAAGAGCAATGGAGTTGTCAAAGAGGATAAACAATTGATCCTCTCCATTCTTTCAAATCTTGGTCAATATTTCTCGGTATTTGTCTCTACTTTCAATTCCAGTCGGCTAACTACGCCGAATTGGAAGATGCCTACCTTGAATGCCTTCATTGACTCCGTTACCAAAGAGCATGATAAGCTAATTCAAATGGTGTCCATAAGCTCCAAAGATTCAGCCCTCTTTGTTGGAGGATCCAAGAATTCGAATGGAAAAGGGAAGCAAAAGAAAGAGAAGCCCAAATTCGAACCTTCCAAGCAAAGAGAGAAAACAAAACCATCGGATGCACCATCCGGTTCAAGGAACAAGCAAAGGGGTAAAGAGGGTAAAGAAAACTCTAAATGTTCTTATCGCAACCATGGCTTTCATCCTAAAAGTTCATGCATGAAGAAAACAATAGATCAAATGGCCCTACTTTTGGAAAAGAATAACATAACTCTTCCCGATGGTGCACGGAAGAAGGATAGAAATGGTGATCATGAAAGAGGTCAAGCACTCTGTCGAGCACCCAATATGCAGATAGATTATTCCAACATACAGAGCAGATGAGTTTTATTGTCAACCCGAGAAAGTCTTTTATTTCAAAGGATAAATGCACAGTCTATGCTTAAACACCAAATCACTATAATTGAACACTTTTATCTTCTAACAACTATGTCCATCCCAAGGATCTGTGTAATCCCAATTGACTTCTAAATGCTACAATTTCAATTCCTTTCTAACATGCATCAATCAAGAAATGATATAAGATTCAAAGACATTTGCATACAAAAATAAATCCTATTCACATCATAGAACAAGTAACTCACTTCTTCAATTTGATCACTCTTGAAAACCATAAGCATAAACTGAATATTAATCTAGAAATTCAATTGCAAAGGATTGAGTTCATCTGCTCTAAAAGATTGAATTACATAAATGAAAATCAACAATCATAATAGGAAAGATAAATTGCAAGAGTTCATGGGATAACAAATTAAACTACAGGATGAACAAAGCTGTGTACAGCTATCACACGAATTGCATAAAGAAAGTTTCCTACTCAGTCGACTGTCACTCTGTATCACTTACCAATCTCAAGGAATTGTAATCCTAATTATACTGCAAATCCACACTTACTACTGCTGCGTACAAAAGAAATATAATTAACAAAACATCACACAACAATAAATTTGAGAAATCCTATTTTAACTCAACAATCTCTGTGGAAGACGGGCCCAGCCTTCACACAGAGATGTTGGCTGAACAACGTAAAGCTCCTTTAACTCAGAGGTAACTCTTTATATTAACGAAAGAATGATTACACAAATTGCTTCCACTGCTAATACAATGAATGAATTCTCCGTTGTTCAATCCCCTGGGTCGAGACAGCTCCCCATATTTATACATGCAGATCATAACATCTGATCCTATTAACGGGAAGCCATGAAGATCTATGATCTTCAGGCGCCCTAAATGATACTAGTTGTTACAAACGTGGCATAGTAAAGACATAGAAAGATGCAAGAAAGATGTTCATTGGCCCAGGAGTGGCGATCTTTCCAGATCACAATTATACTCGAGCAACCATAACTAAAGATATCCACTTATAGTGCATTCTATTACAGCTTCCCTGTCACAGCTCTGTCTAGGATGTTACATTAAAACCACGTGCCTTAGTTGATGATCGGAACCCTGAGGATCCTTTTAAGCAGCAATCATCCCTTCTTTCAAGACTTGTTCAGCCCCACCTTCCTGTAGTCCACTTATCTCAAACTACCTTCATAAATCATAACATGTTAGCACAATTGAGAGATATACAGCCTTAATTATCACAATCATAAGCATCAATAAGATAAAGCAATAATCAGTCATACCTTGGCAGCTTGAGGGAATAAAGTGAGGACAACAGGTCTGATTAGCATGCTAAATGGTGTAGGACAGGGGAAGAAAAGGTGATCGAGGATGATTAAAAGGGGCCAATTCTGGGCTCAACACACTCATGGCAACTGTTTCAAAACCCACCACTCTACTAATATATTCCAGTGCCTCGAATCATATGGCTGCAAATATTGACTCCTTTTATTCATTTGATCCAAACAGATCCATCCCCATCCATTTGGGAGAAGACTCAAAAATTTCATCAAAGGGTAAAAGTACCATCCATTTAGAGCATGGAAGATTTCAGAATGTTCTTTATGTGCCTTCCTTGGCTTAGAATCTTCTTTCTGTGTATCAAATGACACACACTGGTGCACCGAAGCCAGTTATATTTGTCCCTAACGAATTTGAAATTTTTGATATTGAGAGTGGTAAACTTATTGCAGTCGGAAAGGAAAATCATATTGCAAAATACTATGAGTTTTCACACTTTGTGCTGCTTGAAAATCCCACTGCTCTTCTCACTCATGGAAACGAGGTTAATAATATTTGGCATGAAAGGTTTGGACACCTTAATTACAAGTGTTTTCTTCTTTTACAAAACAAATACATGGTTGATGGTCTTCTGCACCTCCGTTCCTCGAAGGGAATTTTCCCAGGTTGCATCATTGGGAAGCACCCTAAGCACAAGTTCGACCGCGACAAAGCTAGTAGAGCTTCTACTATTTTGGGGATGATACATTCTGATATTAGTGGTCCTCTTCCCAACATGTCCATGAATGTATCGAGGTATTTTTTGACATTCATTGATGACTTTTCTTGTTTTACTTAGGTCTTCCTTCTCAAAAACAAGTCAGAAGTGCTTGGAAAATTCAAGGATTTTAAGGCTTCTGTTGAGACTACCACTAAGAGCAAGATAAAATATCTTATATATGATAATGGCGGAGAATATATCAAGACTGAGTTGTTGCAAATTTGTGCCAAAAGCGGAATTCAGATCCAACATACAGTTCCCTACACACGCTAGCAGAACGGTGTAGCAGAAAGGAAGAATCGGTCACTGAAAGAGATGGCTACCTGTATGCTTGAGTCAAAAGGTTTGGATGCAAATATTTGGGCTGAATACGTGAATGTTGCTGCATATATTCAGAACTGAGTTATACATTCATCCGTGAAAGGTAAAACTCATTTCTAAGCATTCACTGGTCACAAATCGGATGTGTCCAATTTGGGGGTTTTTGGCTCCACTGCATGGGCTAGAATTCCTTCTGAAAAGAGAAAATCTTTGGATCCACAAAGTAATGAATGCATCCTAATAGTATATGGATAAGAATCAAAGGCATATAAACTCATGAATATCATATCCAAAAATATATTCATAGAGCGAAGTGTGAAGTTTGAAGAACTGCTTCAAGATCTGAAACTAGTCGAGGAAAACACTGTCGATCCGCAGTCTCTACAAGAAGAAGTTTCAAGAGCAGATGAAGAAAGCATTGAATATGATATCTCTGATATTTTATCAGACTTTGATGGCCATGACATATCAATTTAAGAATCCGATGATAATGATCCTCCTCAGTTACCAAAGTGGGCCCAAAACACTCTACAATCTGCTGCTCCAAACATTGGAAATCCTGCTGATCCAAGGAGAACAAGAGCAGACTTTCAAAGAGCAGGTATGGCTCTTTCTTTTTCTAATCCATTATTATCTGATAAATGTTATTTGATGATTGGTTCAGATCCCAAATCATACTATCATTCCCACTGAGACCCAAGATGGAAAAATGCCATGGATGAAGACTATAGTTCTCTTCAAAAGAACAATACATGGGAGCTAGTTTCTCTTCCACCTGGAAGAAAATTAGTCCAATATAAGTGGGTCTACATCACGAAGGTTGTTGCTGATGGCTCTATCAGCAAATACAATGCTAGGCTGGTGGCAAAAGGTTTCTCCCAATTCCAAGGAGTGGACTACACTGAGACTTTTGCACCGGTTGCAAAGATGGATTCCATCCGCCTAGTTTTGGCTATTTCCGCATCCAAGCACTGGGAAGTGCACCATATGGATGTGAAGAGTGATTTTCTACATGGAGATATCAATGAAGAAGTATATATGAAGCATCCAGAGGGATACATATAAGATCCATCATTAGTTTGCAGATTGAAGAAATCTTTGTGTGGATTGAAACAGGCCCCAAGATCTTGGTATGCAAAGATGGACTCCTTCCTTCTTTCTCAGAATTTCAAAAGATGAAAATATGATCTGAATGTGTACTTACAGAAAGTTAAATGTAATTTTCTGATTGTTTTTATTTATGTTGATGATATTCTCATTACCGGTAGCACTCTCCTTACAATCAACAAGCTAAAAACTGCCTTAAATCTAGCTTTTGACATGAGCGATTTGGGCTTGCTGAAGCAATTTTTGGGCTTGGAGATAGCTCAAAATTTTGATGGGATAACATTATCTCAGAAACAGTATGCTTCATACATTCTATTAAAATTTAATATGGTAGAATGTAAGGCTGCTCCGTTTCCATTCCTCTTAGGAATCAGTCTTGAGGAGGGAAATTCTACACCGCTTGCAGATTGCACTATGTATCGATAGTTGATTGGTTCACCACTCTACTTGACACACTCAAGGCCTGATATTTCCTATGTCATGAGTGCTGTATCAAGGTATATGCAGCAGCCCCATGAGATTCATTGGTGGGCATCCAAAAGGATCTTGCAATATTTGCAAGGTACGAGACATTTTGGCATACACTATGACGCATATTTTGAGCTAGATTTCATTGGTTTCACTAATTCAGATTGGGTGGGTGATAGCATTGATTGGAAGTCCACTTCCGGATATGTTTTCATGATTGGTCATGGCCATATTTGCTGGTCAAGAAAAAAGAAGGCAGCCATTGCACTTTCTTTAGCAGAGGCAGAATGTAATGCCCGATATTTTGACTAGGCGTGTTTATCAGTTAGACACCTTTCACTTTATTTGCTTATTATCTGTTGGACTCAGCTAGACAGAGTGAACTGTATTTTCGGCATGTTAGACCTGATGATATGTTGCTACTATGTTTAGGATGTTACTATGCTCATGTTGATACTACAATTATGATGTTATGATGTTACCATCCTCATGATGTTATTAGGTTTATATGGTTACTATGTTGTAGTTATCATGAGATTCTTTTATTTCTTAATGACAGTGTATGTTTAATAATCGTCCTGGATGAAATGTGATATATATGATGTGGTATTTATGCTGTGATCGTTTTAATGATTTTATGTGATGAAATAAATGATGTTGACAATATGGATTAGATGACGATCGAATGGAAATATTGTTATAAATGTATGGCTGCAAAGTACTAATCCACAGGACATCGGGGCTATGTAATAGTCAGATACTTGATATGAAGTATGGTATAATACCTATTTTGCAGAGCGCCTTGTTTACCAAAGTTGATGATACGATGACACAAACCAATAATATCCAGAGCAACAGAGTATGAGTTAATAAGGGCATAGACCCAGTATGTTGAGAGGGATGGATGTATTTCCCACCCTATGTTTCTATGATACCCGAGGTCGTGGGAGGGCCGTGCTGAGACACACTCCCCGAGTTGTTGTGATGATGATGGTCGGATTCTTGCTAGGAGAGGTTAGGTCTGCTAGTTAGCCGATGCTAACGCTCTCACGTTCTACGTGGCTAGGTCGATATAGCTGACATCCACTTTTGTACTAGCAGAGGAAGGATAGGGAGGATGCAAACGTAGGTTACGGTGGGAGGATATGTTAGTTAGTACTGTTGAGGGTTGGGTATCCCTTGATCCTGATTTAGTGGTAGTAGGTGCCTCTTCCTTAAAAATAATTGATTGATTAATTATGGTGAATCTGGAAAACATAAATGTTACAACTTAATTGGATATTTATCAATGCCTAATGATGCTAAAATGATTATGATTTATGTATGTTGAACGGGTTAAGTATTTGTGATTGTTTGTATGTATGATTTTTATGTTAATAAAAATCATTTTTTTGTTGAAGTTAATATATACGCATAGGGGAAATGATATTTTCTTATAGTACGAGTACAATCTATGCATACGCTGGCCATGGATGCACACCTTGTACATGCACACTAGCATTAATGTGATAACTATTGGTTGTGATTGAATTCTAGATAAGTGTCAGTCGTGAATTAGTGAAGTCCGAATGATGGTTTTTAATCATGTAAATATGCATAAATGGATCAGTCTGTTAGTTGTTAATTACATGCATTAGTACCTAATTGTTGGAAATAGTGTTGTGCTTAGCATCATTTATGTTTCATTGGGGATAGTGTTGTATTTAACATAGTCCGTGTTTAGTTTACACAATTAGCGTTGTTTGTTCTAGCATAATTGTCCTCCTCTTTGAACAGTCAAATTATGTTGGTTAGAAGTAATTCAATGTTATGTTCATAACCTTTAAGGTCATAGTGTTATAAAATAATAATTATTAAATATTTTAAATATTATTATTATTATTGCTATTAGTATTATTAATGTTGTTATTAACATGCATAATCTTATTTGTTATTATAATCGTTCTCAAATAAACATAGCTTAATGTTTTGCATAAATGGATGAATTTATCTCGATTGTTTTATGTGAATAATAAAAAGGAACAAAATTATTAAAAACAATTGAAAGTGAGTCTTTGTGATATTATTATATTCCATATTATATTGTTATTTAAACTTTAATTGTAAATCAAACAACATTTTCGAATCAAGATTTAGTTGAGTAATAAAGACATGAGCGTCCTCCATGTGTAAATTCAAGTTTGCATTTATTATATTATCCTATCCACATTTAAAGATCAAGTGGTGGGATAAATTCTATACAATTTAACTTGTCCCATAAGTTTAGATAAGGCAAGTCATGCTTTTTTTTTTTGAATAAAAGAGAACGATAGGAAATCTACACAAACAGACAACCTTACAGATCAAGCGGTGGGATAAATTCTATACAATTTAACTTGTCCCATAAGTTTAGATAAGGCAAGTCATGCTTATTTTTTTTGAATAAAACAGAACGATAGGAAATCTACACAAACTGACAACCTTAATTAGAATTGAATTATTCCACTACTCGAGAGAAACAAGAAATATGACAAGCATATTTAAATATTATTTTATCCTTAGAATTGAATTATTCCACTGCTCGAAAGAAACATATTTAAATATTATTTTATCCTTAGAATTGAATTATTCCACTGCTCGAAAGAAACAAGAAATCTGACAATCATATTTAAATATTATTTTATCCTTGATTAGTGTGATGGTATTAATGGTTTACAATCCCAAAAACTATATTTAAATATTATTTTATCCTTGATTAGTGTGACGGTATTAATTGTTTAGAATCCCAAAAACCTGGAGGGCTAAGGCGGTGGAGTGAGAATGAAGTTTGGAGGAGGAAAATGGATCTAAAGCAATGGTTTCATGAAGATGGGGGGGGGGGTTGGTTTTCTTTTGGGAGAAGTACACTTAGTATTTTGATGAAAAGGAGGAATGTCGAGGAGGGGGAGAACTCGAAGCTTTGAGGAGGTAGGAAACTCAAAGACGGGGTGGGGTTAACTCAGAGAAAAATTACTAATGAACTATGGAAAGGTACTAAGGAAAGCTGCTGTCGAGATTATTGGTTTGTGGGCTCAGGGGATAGGAAACCCGTCGGTTTCCTAGGTCCAACATGATAAGAGCTGCTTGGTAGGGTGGTTCATCCATTTTTGGTATCAAAGGCTTGGAACGAAAAGTCTGCAGGTGCAAAAATCTTGGACGGGAAAGGCTACAGGAGGAAGGGGACAATCTACGACCTATCGGATCCATATATGTTACTATTGGTTGATCGTTTACATCCTAATTCTATGCATACTTTAAATGGTTAGATTGACTAGCTAATATGAGAATATGTAAAGTTTGTGAGAGGAAAATAACTGTACAAATGTATATTTTGGATTATTCACTAGTATGTTTGCAGAAACTAAGTACAAATAGAAACAAACATGAACAAGGAAATCTGATTGAAACAGTATAGTTTTATTTAAACCTGTCAAGACATGCTCACGATGAGCTTAACACGCTTAACACAGAAATTAGAGCTTAAACACTGAAGTTAGCCCAAGAATTTGACTTAGGAAGTTGTCTTAGTGCTCTACTGGAAACAGAGAGCACTACATCTGGTATCAAATCCATGGTTCGAACTCTTGAACCTAAAAAGCCTATTCATGCTTCATCTAGTCCTCGTTAAGGAGAAAATCCACTTGACAAGTTACCTACTTGACTTCCATCCATAGTGAGCTTTACCTACTCAACTTCCAGCCATGGTGAGCATCCAAGGTACCTGCACAACCACAATAGTATTAACATTTAGAAAATCAATAAAGAAAGAAAACAAACTGAAATTTCATATTTAGTACAAGAAAATAAACAAAAAATTCATGTTTACACAAGCCACTACATTAATTATTTTAAATTAAATTCAGGGAGGAAGTAGCTCGAGCATTTCAGGAAAATAAGAGGTAAAACTAAAATAAAGATGGTTAAGGAGAAAAAAGAAGAAGAAGAAGAAGAAGGTAATTTCCAATTTTCCAAGCTGAATGTTACAGAGGATAATTGGAGAATTCATATGTTGGCATTCTAACTTGAACATAGGAATAGCGAATCCTGTAAAATTTAAAGTTATGTAGTGTATGTTATGGTTGCTACAAGTACAGTGTGAAGAAAATAATGTTCAAATGGTAAATCTCTGCATTTGTTTATTTATTTTATTGACTCATTTTGCAAAAAAACATTTACAGAAGGTTGGGATATCACATTATTTTTTCCTAAAAATAGTACAACAAATTGTAATTATGGCTTCTATTCAATGGTTTATTCTAGAACCAAATGGGCTCAACCAAAAATAACAACATAAAAATGGAAGGATTGGAAGGCATAGCACTACCAAAAAAAAAATACATTCGAATATCAATAATGCTCATCCCTTACATTACATGTAAGATTAGTTGTATGTGCCTGATCTCTAAATTAATTTTATATCTTTGGAAATCTTCAACGATTATGAATATGTGGCAGAAATATTCATTTAGGGAAATAAGAAGAGTCTCGGTATAAAATAAAAAGGAATGGGCAATGTTTAGGTCATTATTGTGCTAATGAAATATGTAAAAAAATAGTAATAACAAATAAATAGAAACCAAAATTCAAGATGTTGATTATGATCCCCAAATCTAAAAAATGGAATATCTGGTGCATTTCATATGCAAATACGATCACCTACTTCGTCCAGTATCACCTATTGCTCACCAAGAAAACCACAACAAAAGAATTGCACATATCCAGTCGCAAATCTTTAAACACCAGCGGGGGAGGGAGCATGAACCAACAAACCTACACCGCTCTGTACCCATAATAGCACACCGATCCGAAGGTTGTGTTCTCCTCACAGTTGAGCTTGCTTGCGCATCCACACAGCTAAGCTTTGTTACTGAAGTTTTGAGATTTCCATAAGTTTCATAGGGAGCATTCCATATATCTAGTAGGAGTCTACTTTGTCTTGTGCATTAGTTGGTCACTGAGATAGGAAATCATACAAGAATCGGACCAGATAGAAGCATCACTCGATGGTCATGTAAACTCAATTATTAAAAAGGGACTCCGTATTAAGGTAAATAATAAGTAATTGGCGTAATCTAATCCATGAATTTCTAATCCGCAGCTTAAGCAACCACAACATTAATTGCTGACAGGTGATGGATGCACATTTTGTGAATGGAGAATGAAGGTAGCTCCTGAATGCATTTGTAAAGGAAGCTAGTCCCTGAAGACGAATCTACTAAACACTAAAATAAATGCAGAACTTGGAAAGCAGAAGAAACAACGGGGAACCTGAGAAACAATCCTGGAGTTGGTTTAGCAACAATAGGTATAGGCTGCAGGGTACTGATGTTAATGCAAAATACCCATACATGAAGTCGATCCATGCCTATCCATAATAAGAATGAAAATAGTAAAATGGAAGGCCTGCGAGGAGGCAAACTCATTGATACAAAGAGAGGTCATTAACTAAAGTATGGTAAACTCATGACAAAATTGATTTTGAACCATTTCAAGTTCATATCCGGTCGTCGCTCCTCCATATCGGGCTGAACATAAACTCAAGCTCTTGAGGCTTTAAGTATGATAAATTAATTGTTGAAGCTAGCTACCAGATAAGCTAAAATGTAAGGCAGACTGCACACTTCTCTAGCATGAACTATTGCTTAAAACGGCCGCCTTAGGGTTTTAAATTGGAATACCGCACCTAAGTGCCAATCCTTTTTCTCTTGGCCTTATGAGTGCTTTCCTGCCTTTACATCTGGGTAGTTCTTTTACCCGATCATTTCACAATACCTTATTATTCACCTATTGCTTTTCAATTCAAGGAAATATGTATTTATAAATACAGGGATGCTCTGTCAAGTGTTTACAAAGCTGGGAAAGCCAGTGAAACCATAACATGAGGCATAGGCAAGTTCGCCACTTCATATTCAGATTGTGATTGTTTCACAACATCACGTACTTAAAAAGGATAAGAAAACATAGCTGCGAATGCTATAGAGCTTGAGCAGGGGCATTACAGCCCTTATAAGCATAAGAGAATTCACCACAAAGGATCAAAGAAGCTACACTATTTGTTATGATTTGCAGCTGGTGGAACCTAAAAGCGCTCTCGTAAAACCTAGATTCTTTGGTGCCCCTCTCTGGCAGAGAACGGAGAACACATGCAAGCTGAAAGCTGAAAAATGATTTTAACAATAAATTTTCAATTTCATGTTGCAGCAAACATTAAAAAAAAAATATGGAAGGTAGAATGTGGAAGGGCTGAACAATGCCATGTTGTAAAAAACATTTAAAAAATAATAATATTATATGGAACTATAGAATGTGTCAAGTGTTGACCTTTGCTTCGTGGAGTAGGGCTTGGCGTTAATCCATAAGGAGTTGCAAGCTGCAATCGTGCTCTTCACAGCTATGATTGTGTAGACAGGCCATTGCTTTCACTGCTCACTCCAAAATCATGGTTTCTCTAGGCTACTTGAACTCACGATCTATCAAGACAGTCCCAGAAACTACCACACCACCCATCATGAAGACCAAAACATATTAGCGCAAAGAAAGAGGCCAGGCCCGTGTGTGGGAGACTTATCCCCGTTTTGTAGGAAGAGGCACCCTACAGTAGTAGATGGGGAGGTGCGTGCATGCAGCCAGCGTGGCTAGCAGCACGGGCCTCCTTGTGGTTTCCTTGCGTGGGTTGGACTGGCCAACCGTAGAGGCATGAGTGGAGGAAGAGAGACATGCTTCATGCCGTGTGGAGAGAGGAGGTCGAGGGAGTGGCCTCGAGGCTAGCAACAGGCTAGGTTTGGTGCTGGGTGGAGGTGGAGCTAGGAGGGCCTGGCGAGGAGGAGAGGTGGATGATGATAGGGGGCTTGACGGTGGTAGTTGGAGCAGGTGGCGTGGAAGGAGGCTGAGGGTGATGATAGGTGGTGTAGTGAGTGGTGGAAAGCGAGGTGGCATAAATATGGTGATTCTAAGTAGTTCAAATATATATATTGAAATGTTAAAATTTTAACATTTATTGAAATGAAAAAAATTAATAATACTTAAATGCTTTAAATGAAAAATTTATAGTTTTGAAATATTTTAAAATATGGAAGCGTTTTCAAATTGTATGTTGTATGGGTTAAAAAAAATATGCATTAAAGCAATTATCGGTTCTTGTAGTGTGCTTTAGTGCAAAATGTTTATGCTCTATATAAATTGGATAAAATCTTAACTAAGGTAATCTTAGATTAAAATATAATATGCTTGGTAACCATATCCTCATTCAAAAAAGGTAATCTCTAGAGTAACCAAGGAGATTTTGATTGACAAAACAACAAAGCTATTATACCCCTATAAGTTCAAAATATATATATAAAAAGATTATATGTTAAAAGTACTTGCTGTAAAATTTAAATTAAAAAAAAATAAAGGTTTTCCTCATGATGTAAAATGACCGGGTAGAAATGAACTCCTTTATTTTCTTATATTTCTTCTCTAATTTCGGTTCAAATTTTGTACTAGGATGGGGTACTTATGATGATAGTGGCTTTTATCATTTTATTAAAATAAACTTAAAAATTTAGTGTTTCATATACAAACCTTATTTAGTTTACTTTAAACTAGGTTGACAATATTATGATAAAAAGAAATACATGCTAAGAGTCTAAGACATTCACTCACGTAAAATGATCAACTTAAAAGTTAACACTTACAACCATCTAGAATAATTCAAATGAGTATTACAAAGAGTGGTAATTTTTACATATCAACTAAGAAAGGAAAAGTTGTGTTTTAATCTATTAATGAATTTCCTAGATTGCATTAGTTGCAATGCTATATAGCCTCATCTAGTTCTATTGAATAGGTTGAATAGGTTTTACACGTTGGGTAATTAACATGTTTAATGGTTATGTGAAGGTGTAATTTGTTAGGACAACCACATCTAAACTTTGCTTGTGTTTAATAAGAGAACATGGTTAAATAAACATGGAGTGGTGTTTGAGCTGCTACTTCCCCACAACAAATTACACAAACATTAATGTGTGTATATAGATAACTTGGTACAAGGTACAAATTAAAGTGAAAACCGCTCATAATTATATTTACAAATAAAAATTTCATTCAAAAATATAAATAAATAAATAAATGTTATATAGATTAGTGAAAAAAAAGAAAGAGAGAGAGACTTAGAAAATACATTATATATTATTTAGATAAGATAATGGATGGAAATAAATTTGTTGGATACAAGGATAGGTATCCTTTTGAATCACATTATGGAAAACACCATGTACTTAAACAAGGAGATTGCATATAAAGCTTATTAAAAGACTATTTTATTAAGGGGGAACATGGCTTTAGACTAATTAAGTTAAATATTGGTGTAATGGTGTGAAAAGGTTTTTGAGAAAATTTTGAATTAATCATACCTAATATAGTGATGATCTTGGGTAATAATAAGAGAGTCATAAGAATCTCAACACAATCCTCAACTTAACTCGATTAAAGCAGTTGTTATGAAGTTCTAATATGATTGAACATATTAAGTAATGATGTTTCGTTCAACTTGTAGAATTAGACTAAGGCCTTTACAAAGTAAATAAAGGTTGCTTGTGTGGGTAGGAAGAGTGGTGATGTACAAATACAATGGCATACTAGGATAAATACTAGTAATTACCTTTGCGATGGTAAGGGTAGGAACAAAACTAGCTATGAAATTATTAAGGAATTGAACAAGTAATGGTTTCCCAACAAATTATATTAGTTTGAAAATGAGAGAATAATAAATAAACATGATAAAAATTGTATTTTGATAAAAAATAGTCATGAAAACCTTGTAAACAATAATAGTTCTCCTAGTTTAATGATGTTACGATACTTTTGTTATTGTTTATTACCGATAAGGAAATAATAATGTATGACCTTAGGATTTTGAGGACATGAGCCTTCTTCCCTAAGAGAGGTATGCAAACCTTAAGGGTCCTTGGTAGTTGCGTGCTTAGTGAATACAAATTATGAGTTCTAAAGACCTCCATTTTAAATCGTTGATTATTTCATGCTAAGTTGGATCAATATAAGCTTTTGTGATGAGTAAACCTCTCTGGATGTTATAAGTTGAAAGATATTGTTAAACGGTAAGAAGCAGGATACTAAGGTGGATAGCACTTGATTATAACCTTAGGTATTCTAGATATAATATTGAGATTCAATAGAAGGATTAATCTAAATGTCTCTTTAATTATTAGAATACATATCAGGGGATAACAGAAGTAAAGCCGTAAGATAATATCAACATATTCGGTCAAGTCAAAGCTAAGTAGGACAAGTATGGCCAACACCTGCTACTTGTAAGAATGAAGAGTTTATGCATCAAGAATTTCCCTGCATTATTATGACCATAACTTCGGGACGAAGTTTCCTGAAGGGTAGGTGTATGTAACGCCCCATATTTTGATTAGGTGTGTTTATCAGTTAGACACCTTTCACTTTATTTGCTTATTATATGTTGGACTCATCTAGACAGAGTGAACTATATTTTCGACATGTTAGACCTGATGATATGCTGCTACTATGTTTAGGATGTTACTATGCTCATGTTGATACTACGATTATGATGTTATGATGTTACCATCCTCATGATGTTATTAGATTTATATGGTTACTATGTTGTAGTTATCATGAGATTCTTTTATTTGATAATGACAGTGTATGTTTAATAATCGTCCCGGATGAAATGTGATATATATGATGTGGTATTTATGCTGTGATCGATTTAATGATATTATGTGATGAAATAAATGATATTGACAATATGGATCAGACGACGATCGAATGGAAATATTGTTATAAATGTATGTCTACAAAGTACTAATCCGTAGGACACCGGGGCTATGTAATAGTCGGATACTTGATATGAAATATGGTATAGTACCTATTTTGTAGAGAGCCTTGTTTACCAAAGTTGATGATACGGTGACACAAACCAATAATCTCCAGAGCAACAGAGTATGAGTTAATAAGGGCATAGACCCAGTATGTTGAGAGGGATGGATGTATTTCCCACCCTATGTTTCTATGATACCCGAGGTCGTGGGAGGGCCGTGCTAAGACACACTCCCCGAGTTGTTGTGATGACGATGGTCAGAGGCCTTCTAGGAGAGGTTAGGTCCGCTAGTTAGCCGATGCTACCGCTCTCACGTTCTACGTGGCTAGGTCAGTATAGCTAACATCCACTTTTGTACTAGCAGAGGAAGGATAGGGAGGATTCGTACATAGGTTAGGGTGGGAGGATATGTTAGTTAGTACTGTTGAGGGTTGGGTATCCCTTGATCCCGATTTAGTGGTAGTAGGTGCCTCTTCCTCAAAAATAATTGATTGATTAATTATGGTGAATCTGGAAAACATAAATGTTACAACTTAATTGGATATTTATCAATGCCTAATGATGTTGAAATGATTATGATTTATGTATGTTGAACGGGTTAAGTATTTGTGATTGTTTGTATGTATGATTGTCATGTCAATACAAATCATTGTTTTGTTGAATTTAATATATATGCATAGGGGAAATGATATTTTCTTATAGTACGATTACAATCTATGCATATGTTGGCCACAGATGCACACCTTGTACATGCACACTAGTATTAATGTGATAACTATTGGTTGTGATTGAATTCTAGATAAGAGTTAGTCATGAATTAGTGAAGTCCAAATGATGGTTGTTAATCATGTAAATATGCATAAATGGATCAGTCTGCTAGTTGTTAATTACATGCATTAGTAACTAATTGTTGGAAATAGTGTTGTGCTTAACATCATTTATGTTTCGTTGGGGATAGTGTTGTATTTAACATAGTCCTTGTTTTGTTTACACAATTAGCGTTGTTTGTTCTAGCATAATTGTCCTCCTCTTTGAATAGTCAAATTATGTTGGTTAGAAGTAATTCAATGTTATGTTCATAACCTTTAAGGTCATAGTGTTATAAAATAATTATTATTAAATATTTTTAATATTAATATTATTATTGTTATTAGCATTATTAATGTTGTTATTAACATGCATAATCTTATTGTTATTAATCTTATTTGTTATTATAATCATTGTCAAATAAACATAGCTTAAAGTTTTGCATAAATGGATGAATTTATCTCGATTATTTTATGTGAATAATAAAAAGGAACAAAATTATTAAAAACCATTGAAAGTGAGTCTTTGTGATATTATTATATTCCATATTATATTGTTATTTAAACTTTAATTGTAAATCAAACAACATTTTCGAATCAAGATTTAGTTGAGTAATAAAGACATGAGCGTCCTCCATGTGTAAATTCAAGTTCTCATTTATTATATTATCCTATCCACATTTAAAGATCAAGTGGTGGGATAAATTCTATACAATTTAACTTGTCCCATAAGTTTAGATAAGGCAAGTCATGCTTATTTTTTTGAATAAAAGAGAACGATAGGAAATCTACACAAAAGTACAACCTTAATTAGAATTAAATTATTCCACTGCTCGAGAGAAGAAGAAATATGACAAGCATATTTAAATATTATTTTATCCTTAGAATTGAATTATTCCACTACTCAAAAGAAACAAGAAATCTGACAATCATATTTAAATATTATTTTATCCTTGATTAGTGTGATGGTATTAATGGTTTAGAATCCCAAAAACCTGGAGGGCTAAGGCGGTGGAGTGAGAATGAAGTTTGGAGGAGGAAAATGGATATAAAGCAATGGTTTCACGAAGATGGAGGGGTTGGTTTTCTTTTGGGAGAAGTACACTTAGTATTTTGATGAAAAGGAGGAATGCCAAGGAGAGGGAGAACTCGAAGCTTTGAGGAGGTGGGAAACTCAAATATTGAGGTGGGGTTAACTCAGAGAAAAATTACTATTGAACTATGGAAAGGTACTAAGGAAAGATGCTATTGGGATTATTGGTTTGTGGGATCGGGGGCTAGGAAACCCGTCAGTTTCCTAGGGCCAACACGATAAGAGCTGGTTGGCATGGTGGTTCATCCATTTTTGGTATCAAAGGCTTGGAACGGAAAGTTTGGATGAGCAAAAAGCTTGGACAGGAAAGGCTATAGGAGGAAGGGGACAATCTACGACCTACCGGATCTAGATATGTTACGATTGGTTAATTATTTACATCCTAATTCTATGCATACTTTAAATGGTTAGATTGACTAGCTAATATGAGAATATGTAAATTTTATGATAGGAAAATAACTGTACAAATTTATATTTTGGATTATTCACTAGTATGTTTTCAGAAACTAAGTACAAATAGAAACAAACATGAACAAGGAAATATGATTGAAATAGTATAGTTTTATTTAAACCTATCAAGACATGCTCACGATGAGCTTAACACAAAAATTAGAGCTTAAACATTGAAGTTAGCCCAAGAATTTGACTTAGGAAGTTGTCTTAGTGCTCTACTGGAAACAGAGAGCACTACACAGAGTATCGAGGAGCAGTCAATGCCTGCATTCAGGCAGTTTGGTTGCAGGGTATTCTTTCCGAGTTTGATTTTGGTAGCACTACTTCGACTATCATATTTTGTGACAATCAAAGTGCTATTAAGATCTCCACATATCCAGTTCAGCGATAGAGGACCAAGCACATTGAGATCCATATACACTACATCCGAGATTTGGTGCATGATCGCACCATCATTCTGCAATATTGCCCTACTGATGAGTAAATTGCACACATCTTCACCAATAGCTTCACTGAGAAGAAGTTCTCTTACCTCCGTTCACTGTTGGGGGTGATTTCCATCATGGTGGAGATAGATTAGATCCATTTTATGTTTAGCTTGAAGGGAGACTTTATTCCCACTGGGTTTTCCCTCTTTCCTCACTTAGCTTATTTTTCAGCATTTTTGGATTATTGTATTGGGGTGACATTTGGTCTCACTAACCAAGGCCCTACATTTTATTTTTTACATCATAGTATAGCTTGAGGGGGGGTGTTAGGATATCTCATAATTCAGTATGTACTTTGCATGCACTTTGCATGCATGCATGTATTTGCATGCATCTGCATGCAGCCCAGTCACCAATTTGATGCCTTCAACACCTAGTCCCTAGTCTTCCAACACTTGGGAGATTCCTTCCGTTCATATTTATCCCTCCTAGTGCTTAATGCACCCAGCATGAACCTAGAACTTGAGAGGGGTGCCTTTTCTCACCTACCACTCTGGTTCACTTCAGTTAGCTAGTTGTCTTTCCTTGATTTGAGGCTAGACTGACTCCTAATTGTTGTTATCACTCCGAATACCTATTCTGACTCTAGTTAGCTCCTCATGCGCCCTCCACTGAGCCTCCTTCCCTACATTAGTGCCATTACCATCAGTTACAATTATTGCACTCAATTAGACTCAGTTAGACTTAGTTTGACACCTGGTTAACAGTCACTTATGCATTGATGACCACCATTGATTGATGATGAGGACTCCTAGTTGGAGCCAAGCTATTCCATGCCGTATATTTGAATGACCTCCTTGGATAATTCGAATTGCTCACTCATTGTGACAGTATTGTATTGTAATTCTATTATTCTGAGTTACAGAGCATTGATGCATCTCTCTTGCATAGTTTTTACTCAATTGTTTTTTACATCATTGTGATTGATTTACTTGTTCAATAGATCTATTATGACTAAATTTACATAGATCATCAAAGGAATGAGGCTAGATTGACTTTCCTATCAAGGGTGCATCTTTCTGTTGAGATAGAATTCAATTCTGACCATTTTCAGTTTTTGACCTAAAAACTATGTGTTGGGGCCAAGGTCGCAGCTATAGTAAAAGCTGCGAATTTTGGGAAAAAGCACGAGTATGGAAGGAAAGTGCTAGTTTTGGGACAAGCACTAAGTTTTGGGTAAGAAGGAGACGGTGTGCAGTACGGTGCCAGATGGATGATCTCAGCGCAGATCACGAACCGGAAATTGCGGAGCTCGCGCGCACGTCATCGAAGAATGAAGGTGGCTCAGCTACCATAATAAATAAGGCGATGGAGTAGAGGGCTCAGCTACCCTCATTTAAAGGCTTAGTACAGAAGTTATGGTTGCTCGGATCAAGGAGGAGCAACGGACCAGAGCATTGAAGGCGAAGGACGATCGCCCATACCCACAATCTGCGCCGGAATTCACGGAGCCTGCAGGAAGCGGCGACGTGACTGCAAGTGGCGCCTACAGTACACCTAGCCATGTGCGTGGTTAGGGTTTTTGGGAATCACTGTTGGGAAAGGCCCACAGTTTTGTAAAGGTGTGACCGTCATGGCCACCTATATATATGAATCATTGTAATGGGTAGAGGTTCCTTCAGTTCTTTCCTTTTGGAGAATTAGAGAGCTAGATGTTAGACTGTTAGAGAGCCAGTCTAAAGGATAGATCATGTGTTGATTATCCTTCACTGTATTTTCTACCCGATGCGTAGAACTAGAGAGGAAATCGGATAGCCGAGGAGCTAATCCCTGAGTTGCCAGACAGTCTGAGTCGACGTCTGTGCCTTTGTAATCTCCATAGAGAGGAGACAAGTTGAGAGAAGGGCTCCCAGCTGTGTGCATGGAGTTTCCTGTAAGATCTAAGGCTGCAGCTGTGTGCGCAGCATATTGTATAACTCTATCATTTTCTGGTTAATATAACACTCCCGTGGACGTGGTTTTCCTCGAGGAGATGAGCTTCACTTATATCCTCTTGTTATAATGTTTGCGTGAATGATAACCATTTAGAGTTCATTATTTGTGTATGCAAGACTTCTGTCTTATCTTTATGACTGTTTGAGCGAGTTGGAAAGATCCCTTGATAGCTATAAGTGTCTTAAGTACTAAAGAAGTAGTAACGCGCTGTCGCTGCAGCGAGCTAGGAATACGTTACTGCGCCGGATGCGAAGGGCAAGGAAGTATTTAGCGCGTCAACGCCAGGAATAGTTGCCTTCTGCGCTAGGGAGGAGAAACCGCGCAGTAGACCTGCCAAGGAAGGAATCCACGCAGCTGCGTCGAGCGGCCTGCGGGAAGGTCCGACCGCCGATTTTGCAGGAACCATTCAAGGAAGAGCTATCTCCGCGTCACCCAGGTTAAGGAAACCTGATTCCTTAACCCCCCATAGCCACTTCGGGTGAGACCTCGAGCTGCCGCGCAGCTCGTTGCCGAGAGGGCCAGTGCGCCAAGGGGTTTTGTTGCTGCGCTTCATTAAAACCCGGGTCTGCCCAGAAAAGCAGTCAACAAATGGTTCCGTTGCCGCGCGAATGAGACTTGTTATTTTGACGACGCGCGAGATTGAGGAGTCAACAAATGGTTCCGTTGCCGCGTGAATGAGACTTGTTATTTTGGCGACGCGCGAGATTGAGGAGTCAACAAATGGTTCTGTTGTCTTATGACTTTTTGATCACATTACTTCCATGGCTTTGAACCCTGTTGATTGAGCCAACAAATGATTCCTTTGCCTTGCGACTTGTTGCTGTAAGACTTACTAGTTACGCGACATCTCAGATTGTTGCTGAAGACAACATAAGGTTCTGTTACACTGAGACTTGCTCAGTTAACAAATGTGTTACTGGCATCCTACAGCTAAAGAAATTGGAGATTGGTTTGATTTAAAGGCTAAAGAGTTTGCTGAACAAGAAAATAGAAGCCCTACGCTTCAAACAGAAGATTGGTTACAGAAGTATATTTATGCTGACCTTTACGAAATTTTCTTTGTTACGTTTGCATTGGAGTTACACGCTTGGATAGCCAAGTTAGCAGATTCTAGACCTACGCTGCATGTTGATCGACCCGTCACGTGGACGCCTGAGCTAGTCAGTATTGTGAAGCGGATCGACAATTCTGTTTCCCGCGCAGTAGACTTTTGGTTGAATAGTCTACTGGAAGGTTTCATTACCGAATTTGCAGTCGATACAAGAAAGAGTTTCAGTGAAGCTGAGAGGAGTTTCTTCCAAGTGCACAGAGGTAAGTTCTTAAATTCTCTGAACTTATGGATTAAAATGCTTCTGTATGAAAAAGGAAAGCTATGTATTGCTTCTGATGAATAGCATAGACAAGTAATGTCCGTAGATTCTGATAGTGATCCTGAAGTTATTGGTTGCACTCGTAGTGGAAAACGATATAAAGTAGGCCTTGACCAATATTCTTTTGAGTCTAGCCCAGACAATAGCCAAGTCCCTAGAGAAAGCCATATAGAAAGACAAGGGAGTGCTCATATCCCTTATTACCCCTTTACACCGCAAAAACCAGACGGAGCTCAGTATAATCCTACAGTAACACCTTCTAGTAGCCCACACGGTACTTCTAGTACCTCTGTACCACCTTTGTTTAACCATCCCAGAGGCACTGCTACAGTACCTCCACCTCAAACCCGTGCAAGAAGGATGGGTGATGACATGAAGCTACCAACTTTTAGAGGAACAGGGATAGAGGACCCTGAGCAGCACTGGTTCTTATGTGAAGCCATTTGGACAATTAAGCAAATTAATGACGATGCTGTTAAACTGGTTCAGTTAGCAACCACACTAAGAGAAAGAGCCTTGACTTGGTTCATGAAATACTCAGCAGCACAGAATAGGACGCTTGCTGAGGTAAGAAATGCCATGATTAGAGAATTCAAGAAACCTAAATCAGAATCACAGTGTATAACAGAGCTCAAAGACATCAAACAGTTACCTACAGAATCAGTATGGGACTTTGACCAGAAGTTCAAAGCCTTGATAGATCAAGTAAGCTTCGAGTTTGCACCATAGCAACATAAAGAATGGTTTATTGCTGCACTGCTTCCACACATTAGACTTCCCCTTATGCAACAGAATCTCAATACTCAGGAACAAGCTCTAGAGATGGCTATGAAACTAGAAGCTTCACCAATTGCAGGGACAAGCAACGATGTTGCGCATTTACAGAACCAATTAGCAAACTTAACCTTGCAAGTGCATGATATTAAGAAAGGCAAGGAGATCAAGGAAGAAATTTGGTGTACAAAATGTAAAGCCCAAGGTCATTCAAAGGACCATTGTCCTGTTTTCATAGACTATATTGCAACTGGAGCACCTAACCCTTTACCACAGGCACAAGGGCCTTGGTGTGAAATCTGTAGAACTAGAGGTCATAGACCACAAGAATGCCACTTACTTCAGAAATATGTACAAACTCCAAAGAATCTATATTGTAATTTCTGTAAATCAGTAGGTCATGATGAGAACAATTGTAGAGCATATGATCTTATGATAGAAAGAAAGCATGATGTCTATCGGGTACAAGCAGAGACACAAGGACCCACAGCAGGTCCACCTTATGACCAAACTCGGGACGCCCGAGCAGCAAATTACAGAGGACGTGGACGCACAACAAACTTTGGTCGCGGAAGAGGACAGATCACTTGTTATAATTGCGGAGAACAAGGTCATTTTGCTAGGGATTGCCAAAATCCTACAACCCTCTGCAGGTATTGTAAATCTTCTGACCATATCATTGAAGAATGCCCTCAGTTACAGGCTAAGATGCAAGCAAAGACACCACAGGTAAATCAGAATATTCAGCTGATTGGAGCAGAAAAAAGAGAACCGGACCCTACAGTTAATATAGTGACACGCAGTGGAGCAACCACCGGTGCGCAAGAGATGGGAACGGGAAAGCAAGCGACGCAATGGGTGCGCCGCGCTAACATTAAACCAGCCCCACTTAACCTGCAGAAGCAAAAAGAAGCATTTAAGCAAGCTCAAGAGTATTTCTCAGATCCGAGAGCTTCAAGTTCTGCCGCAATTCCGCAGAACAATATTAGATCGCAAGCGCTAAAACAAGACAACCTGGTGCAAGAACAGGCCACTACAGCTGGAAGGGATGATGATGATGATGATGATGAGAAGCATGCACTAGGCAGTGTCCATGCATTCCTGCGACAATGTTTAAAATTGTTGCGCAATGAAAAAGCAACTCTAGAACTTCAACACCTGTTGGATCGGTGCCAACACTCTGCTTCGACGAACACACCGCAGCGTGCTATTCACCAGATTAGGAGTCACATTAGAACTGGAAAAGAGATGAGGCTTACAGCGCAGATTGGAGCATTTGAAATGGACGAAGTCATGTTAGATTTGGGCTCAGAAGCCAATGTTCTCACTATGCAGACATGGGAACAGATGGGAAGCCCTCATCTTACAAGATCCCCTATCCAGCTAAGACTCGCAAATCAGCAACGAGTCTCTCCATTGGGCAGATTACCCAATGTACCTATTGATATTGAAGGAGTAAGAAGCTCTGCAGATTTTGAGGTAATCAAAATTATGGATGATAGTAGACCATACCCAGCGCTGTTAGGAATAGACTGGGCATTCGATAATTTGGCTGTCATTAACTTGAAGAAAAGACAGATGACCTTTGAGGATGACCAGATCAGGGTCATCGCACCTCTTGATCCTATTCAAGGACCAAGATATATAGAACCCATTCGCGCAGAAGAGGAAGCGCGCCACATGGAAAGCTTGTACCAGATGACCACTAACCACAGTGACTATGTCAACCCCACAGCAGACGGCCATATCAACTGGCGATGTGATAGCTCGTGCACATCAGATTCAGATGCAGGATTGGAAAACTGGCAGAATCGTCTACATGAGGTTTCTGCAAGACATTGCGCCATGATGACTAAATCCATTCGATGGATTGGCACAGAATTAATTGATACTCCAACTTTTGATGGCTTAACTGAAGTAACTAAATTCATACAGGAATATGAACAAAAGCTTCCAGAACCGCAGCGCATACAGGCACTAGATATAGCATTGCGCGCTACACCCGCAAGATGGTGGATTGCGCACAAGGAGAATATTCATACATGGAAAGACTGTCGCAGATTGATACTACGCAGATTTCAGGACACCACAGCCGAAGCGCTACGCAAATATGAAGGACAGAGTGACCCCAGGTCACACATTGAAGCATGTATTCAGCAATGGTCAGATATTCCGGAAGATGAATGGGTTCACCAATTCATCCACACATTGGATACAATTCCAAGGAATTGGTATACTGAAACAGAATTGCGCAGAGGCACTCTTACTTGGGCTCTTATGATAGAAAGTTTTCAACTTACATTCAGCTTTGAGTCAGAGCATCCAAGTATTGATCAGGCTCTGAAGTGTATTAAAAATAAGGTATTTGAACCAGGTCTAGTAACAGAATATTCCCAACCAGATTGGGCTGTCCAGATAGAACATGCCCTGGAATGCTATAACTTCACCGCTGAAGATGAGGAGGACGATCCTCGCAACATCAATATCCCAGAATCAGAAGGGACGCGTAATATTGAAGGTCGTGAGCTTGATATTCCTGCCGTCACAGAACACGTCAAGCTCAAGAAAGTTAACATTGGCACAGAAGCTGACCCAAAGTTTGCTTCTATAGGAGATTATTGGGATGATGAAACTGTTGCGCATGTTTCAGATTTATTACATGACTACCAGGATATCTTTCCTACCAAGTTCACAGAAATGAAAGGCATCCTAGGAGACTTAGGAGTGATGCGCATACCTCTGAAACCAGATGCCAAGCCAGTAAAGCAGCGCCCATACAGGTTGAACCCGCGCTACAAAGAAAAAGTCAAAGAAGAAATTGATAAGATGCTTGCAGCAGGTATTATTGAGCCAGTAGAGGAAAGCGATTGGATTAGTCCTATGGTGGTCCAAGAAAAGAAAACGAAAGGTGAAATACGAATTTGTGTCGACTTGCGCAAACTCAATGATGCATCAGCGCACGATCCATTTCCCACTCCTTTCACAGATGAAGTACTTGATAATGTTGGAGGACAAGAGGCTTACTCCTTCACTGATGGATTCTCGGGATATCATCAGATCAGAATCCATCCGGATGACCGCCACAAGACTACTTTTGCAACTGAATGGGGCTCATTCCAGTATACGGTAATGCCCTTTGGTCTTAAAAACGCACCTGCTATCTTCTCTAGAGTTGTTGTTGCTGTTTTTAAAGAATTTATCCACAAGTTTTTAGAAGTCTATTTTGATGACTGGACTGTATTTGGTTTACTAAAGAACCATACTGCGAATCTGCGCATGATGCTAGAAAAATGTAGACAGCATCAGATTTCCCTTAACTTGAAAAAATGTATATTTTGTGCGCCCTTTGGTATTTTGTTGGGACATATTGTATGCAGACAAGGACTCCTGATGGATCCTGCGAAGGTTGCCATCATTGCTAATTTACCTGCGCCCAACTCAGTTAAGCAATTGCGCACTACATTGGGACATACAGGATACTACAGAAAATTCATCAAAGGATACGCAAGGATCACAGCGCCTATGGAAAGATTGCTGAAGAAGGATTCGAAGTTCCAATGGACAGAAGAATGCCAACAGAGCTTGGACACACTTAAAGAAAAGATGATCACAGCGCCTATTCTAGTTTTCCCGGATTGGAGAAAACCTTTTCATGTTCATGTTGATGCTTCTTCCATAGCACTAGGAATCGTGCTTACACAGTCTGGAGAAGGAAGTATTGACCACCCAATTGCTTACTCCAGCAGAAAGCTATCTACAGCTGAGAAGAATTACACTACTACAGAACGGGAAGGAATAGCTATGGTGTATGCCCTACAGAAATTCAGACACTACCTGTTAGGAGCTCACTTTAAAATGTATACTGATCATTCTGCTTTGAAATATTTGGTCAATAAACCAGTTTTAGGAGGAAGAATTTGCAGATGGCTACTGCTCTTTCAAGAGTATGATTTTGAGGTTATTGTAAAGCCAGGCAGATTGAATGCAGGGCCTGACCACCTATCCAGAATAGAGTCAGGAGAGGAACCTACGAGTCTGGAGGACAATCTGCCTGACGCACAGTTGTTTTATATCCAAGCAGCAGACGAATATTATTCTGATATTCTTGAGTTTCTCACTACCGGACAAGCGCCGGCTGAGCTTACAATCCAGCAGAAAAAGCAACTTGTTGTTAGAGCCGCAGATTTCACTTTGATAGCAGGCCAGCTTTATAAGTTGGGCCCTGACGAAATTTTGCGCAGATGTATCTTACCACATGAAAAGAGCTCTATCATCGCAGAAGCGCATTCAGGTACCGCAGGAGGCCATTTCGCAGGAAAGCCGACTGCGCAGAAGATATTAGCCGCAGGACTTTGGTGGCCGACATTGCACAAGGATACTAAGGAATTCTGTAAATGTTGCGATGTGTGCCAGCGCACAGGAAAACCCTCAAGGAGAGATGAAATGCCACTAAGACCCCAGATCACACTGCGTGCTTTTGATAAATGGGCTATTGACTTTGTAGGACCTATTAACCCACCAGGAAAAAGAACTGGCGCAAGATATATCATTACAGCTACTGAATACCTCACCAGATGGGCTGAGGCGAAGCCAGTTAAGAACTGCGACGCCGCTACTGCCGCGCAGTTCATTTTCGAGAACATTATCACTAGGTTTGGATGCCCAGTGATCCTCATGAGTGATCAAGGTACACATTTCCTCAATGAGACTATAGAGGCCCTTACTGAAGAATTTCAAATTAATCACCATAAGAGTACACCCTACCATCCTCAAGCTAATGGTATGGTGGAAGCATTCAATAAGATTCTTGAGAATGCCCTGACAAAAATCTGTAATCAACAAAGAGATGATTGGGACCTTAGAGTCACAGCTGTATTATGGGCTTACAGAACCACTTGCAAGAAATTAACAGGTCACACACCTTTCAGCTTGATGTATGGACAAGAAGCAGTTATGCCCATGGAATACATTGTTCCCAGTCTCCGAATTGCGCAAATTACAGAAATGGCAGATCCTGACACTATGAATGAAAGACTTTCGCAACTGCTTTCCTTAGAAGAAGACAGACTTTTGGCCGGATTTCATCAACAGGTACATAAGGCAAGACAGAAAGCTTGGCATGACAGGCACCTTAAGCATAAGCACTTTGAAGAAGGAGACTTGGTACTCCTTTATGATAGTAAATTCATCAAGTTTCCAGGCAAGTTTCGTGTGCATTGGTTAGGTCCTTTTCAGATAATAAAAATAACAGACGGAGGCGCAGTACAGCTTGCAAAGCTGAATGGAGAACTACTACCTACAATGATAAACGGGAGTCGGCTTAAGCTTTATTGCGACGGCCACTCCGCCCTGTCGACATAATATATTACTCAAGAATGCAGATGCCCAGTGTAGTTGAAAGAGACATCGCATTCAGTCTACACGGAAGTTGCGACACACCCTCAGTTTCCAGCTTCCTGCGCAGTTCCTCGAAATATCCGCGCATCCTGAATAAAAATTGCTTGAAGAGAGCTTATCGGTGCGCTCTGGCGAAGTTTTGTTTTTGGACCATGGAACTATCGCTCCTGCGGAGTTCCCTTTCTGTTGCCGCTTGAAAATTTTTTTTTGTCATCGACCCATAGAGGCACAGTTTCCTAAGTTGAAATGACCCGCCGGAAATTTTGAATTACAGCAGTTATGTAGCCGCGTTTGAATAAATGAAGGATAAGGCCGCTATTTAAGTCTAGCCGTTCCGACGGATTCGGCTTAATCTCCGAAAGATTTGCATTTAAATCAGGCGCCGAAAGCATTAGCTTCTCCCGGAAGGCTGTCAGAACCCGTCAATCACACTAAATGAACCGCTACGACAAGGAGGATAGCGTGTTGTCAACTCATCTGTAGCCGCCTATAGCTACGTTACCCCACTTGGTCGCATTTACTATCCCCGCTGGCTATAAATACCTCACACTTGTATCAATTTCGGGTTACTGTCTCGAGTTGCATAGTTGTGTTTGAAGACCCAAAGTATTGTTTTCAGAGCCGAGTGTGCAGAGTATTTCCCCTTGTTTTCAGAGTCTATACCCTACGCAGTTCCGCCATTTGCTGTCCAGAGTTTTGTTATTTACATTGGTTCACAACGGAGAACTTATCAACTGAAGAAGTGGTTCGTCAATTTCTGCGCCGAGGCTTAGATTTCGGCATGGCCACTCCGGTGACGGCTTCGACCTACGTACACCCCGGTGCTACTGATCCCAGAACATCCCCAGGCACAAGAGCATCTCAGCAGCAGCCGGAGGAACCTGTTCCAGAGCCGCTTGCGTCTATGGTGAACCATATTCCGCCGCGTCCAGATGATGCGCCGGATGTACAGATTCCGAAGAATGCAAAGTATCCAATTCCGCTACCGCCACTACCGGCTAGTGTGCGGGTAGAAGGCCAACTATTGGGAAACATTCCATTGGTTAAATTCTCTGATTTTAACCTTGGAGACTATAAGACATATCCTCAGTTCCAGTTGGACCGATATCTGGATATCGTCCATAATCCCACCAGGCAGGTTGACGAGTTTGTCCCGAAGGGATTTGCAGCAAATCTTGAGCGCCCTGGACTCTTGAATTTGTTGAAGCTACCGCACTTTGGGCGTAGCAATGAAGTGAACGCAGTCGTTAAAACACTGCTATCCTGCGTTCATGGAGGTTACCTTTGGCTCGGGAGGCCAATTGATCTAAATGTTGATTTGATACACCGCATCACTGGTCTATCTAAGGTTGGTAAGGATCCCAATATCCATTTTGTGGGAAAGGAGAAGGACCGAAAATTGGCTGCAAAGCTGGTCCAGAAATATAACTTGACAAGAGGAGGTCGGGCTTATGACCTCACGACAGTAGAAGATGAGGCACTTCGCTTCACAGGAAGTCTGCTTGCAGGCAGACTTCTCACCAAGTGCCGACCAAAAGAAGTTACTGGAGCTGTCGTAGAGCTCGCTATCGCAGCTGCGGAGGGAGAACAGTACAACTGGTCTCTCTTCCTGCTGAATTCTTTTTTGGCTGATTGCCTGAATGTGCAGGACAATGCAGGCCAATCATTCCATTTTTCGTGGCTTCTAATTTTATGCGCTCTCGTCGGGTGGAAGGAGCCCCTGAATACTCAGTTCCTTCCACGCCGCGCAGGAGAGGTTGCCGGCATGCGCTACATCAACCTCTGGGATTCCCCTAATCCTGCGAAGCGCAAGATGAATCGCGCTGTCTTTTGTGAGTACTACTATCTCCTCCGAGATACCATACAAGATATGCCAAGGCTGAGCGAGGAGACAGCCACATTGTATGAAGGCAAGTTGGCTTTTACTGCCGACATCCATCAACTCTACCTTCGGCCTTGCGACATTCCAGGTGACTGGGCGCTAGGTCTTTACAGGATGACCACAGAAGATGTCGAAGAAACCATTAAGTCATGGTCGGACGAATGGAGAGCAGCAGCTGACATCGCACCTGCGATGCCACCCGCCGCTGCGTAAGAAAAGGATAAGGGCAAGGAAGCCCCTGAGCAAAGAAGCGATGAAGGCTCAACAGAACCAGCTACAAAGAAGCAGAAAGTGTCGCATCCCACTGAGGCCATTCCCTCGGAGGTCGACAAATACTTGAAAGAGCAATTTCGTGAGATGAGGAACATGCATGCTCACATCCGAAGTGCTCTAGACTTACAATTTGTAGAACTGAAAGGTCTCGCAGGAAGGATTGCGCAGACCCATGCGCCAGCATCTACTTCGCAGGCGCCACAAGAAATTCCAACTGATGAGCGAGTTGAAGAACTCACAGAAAGGCACACTGTCGTACATATTCCGCCTACCAGCATGACACTTCCAGATCCTCTAGCTGAACTACAGGTAAGCACAGTTGGACCTGTAGAAATAAATTTGTCTATGATTCCTATAGAAACCCTACAGCTTGTACAGGAGAAAGTTTCTCTTGAGTTGAGAGCTAGAGAGCTCTCTACTTTCCAGGCAAACCAACGACTGCAATCGCAGGAGATAGAGCTGAAGGAAAGTCATAAGAATATCTCTGCGAAGCTTGCACTCTATGAGGCGCAAGACACCGGCATCAGAAACGCAATAGAAGAGATTGCCCAGGAATTGCCGGCTTGCGAGATTCAACCAGACCTCCCTCTGGTTGCAAAAGTTCAAATTATTGGAGGAAGGGTGAAAACCCTGGAGCAAGAAAAAGTTGCTATGGCTGAGGACCATAGAACCCAGATTGCTGAGCTAGAAGCTCGCGTTGCTGCGCATCTTACGGATGATGCGCAGGTACAATTTGAAGCATTGAGCAGAGCTTCCACACGAATGAAAGACTGAGTACAGGAAGCCAAGAACCTGATGGACCAGGCTATGGAAGCATGGTCAGAGCTTGTAAACCTCCCTTTTAAAGTGGGACTATCAGAACAGGTGCAAGCTGCAGAACAGTCTCTCACTATTCTGAATGAAGAAGCTAAGTCCTTAACAGGCTTGCCAAAGATGAAGAAAATGGGCGAAGTGCGCAAAATGCAGCAGCAACTGCACAAGCTCAGAACTGAAGATGAGAAGCTCACCAACAGCATTCAGCCATTCATGGATGAGTATGCTGAAATTGTTGGCCAGGTTGAGACAAAAATCAAAGAGATTACCGAGTCTCAGGAGATCATTGATACACTCACTAAAGACGAAGCGACCGCAGAAACAGTGCAAACAGCTGATGAGTGTATCGAGGAATTGGACTCCGCTATTGCGAAGTGGCAGAAAACATTCGCGGAGATTCAAGCAAAAGCAGATGCGCAAATCAAACAACCACGCGCTAGTGCGAGTGGCTCGAGGGCGAGCCACAAGTGAGTGTTGGGGGCCTGTTGGGGCCAAGGTCGCAGCTATAGTAAAAGCTGCGAATTTTGGGAAAAAGCACGAGTATGGAAGGAAAGTGCTAGTTTTGGGACAAGCACTAAGTTTTGGGTAAGAAGGAGACAGTGCGCAGTACGGTGCCAGATGGATGATCTCAGCGCAGATCACGGACCGGAAATTGCGGAGCTCGCGCGCACGTCATCGAAGAATGAAGGTGGCTCAGCTACCATAATAAATAAGGCGATGGAGTAGAGGGCTCAGCTACCCTCATTTAAAGGCTTAGTACAGAATTTATGGTTGCTCGGATCAAGGAGGAGCAACGGACCAGAGCATTGAAGGCGAAGGACGATCGCCCATACCCACAATCTGCGCCGGAATTCACGGAGCCTGCAGGAAGCGGCGACGTGACTGCAAGCGGCGCCTACAGTACACCTAGCCATGTGCGTGGTTAGGGTTTTTGGGAATCACTGTTGGGAAAGGCCCACAGTTTTGTAAAGGTGTGACCGTCATGGCCACCTATATATATGAATCACTGTAATGGGTAGAGGTTCCTTCAGTTCTTTCCTTTTGGAGAATTAGAGAGCTAGATGTTAGACTGTTAGAGAGCCAGTCTAAAGGATAGATCATGTGTTGATTATCCTTCACTGTATTTTCTACCCGGTGCGTAGAACTAGAGAGGAAATCGGATAGCCGAGGAGCTAATCCCTGAGTTGCCAGACAGTCTGAGTCGACGTCTGTGCCTTTGTAATCTCCATAGAGAGGAGACAAGTTGAGAGAAGGGCTCCCAGCTGTGTGCGTGGAGTTTCCTGTAAGATCTAAGGCTGCAGCTGTGTGCGCAGCATATTGTATAACTCTATCATTTTCTGGTTAATATAACACTCCCGTGGACGTGGTTTTCCTCGAGGAGATGAGCTTCACTTATATCCTCTTGTTATAATGTTTGCGTGAATGATAACCATTTAGAGTTCATTATTTGTGTATGCAAGACTTCTGTCTTATCTTTATGACTGTTTGAGCGAGTTGGAAAGATCCCTTGATAGCTATAAGTGTCTTAAGTACTAAAGAAGTAGTAACGCGCTGTCGCTGCAGCGAGCTAGGAATACGTTACTGCGCCGGATGCGAAGGGCAAGGAAGTATTTAGCGCGTCAACGCCAGGAATAGTTGCCTTCTGCGCTAGGGAGGAGAAACCGCGCAGTAGACCTGCCAAGGAAGGAATCCACGCAGCTGCGCCGAGCGGCCTGCGGGAAGGTCCGACCGCCGATTTTGCAGGAACCATTCAAGGAAGAGCTATCTCCGCGTTACCCAGGTTAAGGAAACCTGATTCCTTAACCCCCCATAGCCACTTCGGGTGAGACCTCGAGCTGCCGCGCAGCTCGTTGCCGAGAGGGCCAGTGCGCCAAGGGGTTTTGTTGCTGCGCTTCATTAAAACCCGGGTCTGCCCAGAAAAGCAGTCAACAAATGGTTCCGTTGCCGCGCGAATGAGACTTGTTATTTTGACGACGCGCGAGATTGAGGAGTCAACGAATGGTTCCGTTGCCGCGCGAATGAGACTTGTTATTTTGGCGACGCGCGAGATTGAGGAGTCAACAAATGGTTCTGTTGTCTTATGACTTTTTGATCACATTACTTCCATGGCTTTGAACCCTGTTGATTGAGCCAACAAATGATTCCTTTGCCTTGCGACTTGTTGCTGTAAGACTTACTAGTTACGCGACATCTCAGATTGTTGCTGAAGACAACATAAGGTTCTGTTACACTGAGACTTGCTCAGTTAACAAATGTGTTACTGGCATCCTACAGCTAAAGAAATTGGAGATTGGTTTGATTTAAAGGCTAAAGAGTTTGCTGAACAAGAAAATAGAAGCCCTACGCTTCAAACAGAAGATTGGTTACAGAAGTATATTTATGCTGACCTTTACGAAATTTTCTTTGTTACGTTTGCATTGGAGTTACACGCTTGGATAGCCAAGTTAGCAGATTCTAGACCTACGCTGCATGTTGATCGACCCGTCACGTGGACGCCTGAGCTAGTCAGTATTGTGAAGCGGATCGACAATTCTGTTTCCCGCGCAGTAGACTTTTGGTTGAATAGTCTACTGGAAGGTTTCATTACCGAATTTGCAGTCGATACAAGAAAGAGTTTCAGTGAAGCTGAGAGGAGTTTCTTCCAAGTGCACAGAGGTAAGTTCTTAAATTCTCTGAACTTATGGATTAAAATGCTTCTGTATGAAAAAGGAAAGCTATGTATTGCTTCTGATGAATAGCATAGACAAGTAATGTCCGTAGATTCTGATAGTGATCCTGAAGTTATTGGTTGCACTCGTAGTGGAAAACGATATAAAGTAGGCCTTGACCAATATTCTTTTGAGTCTAGCCCAGACAATAGCCAAGTCCCTAGAGAAAGCCATATAGAAAGACAAGGGAGTGCTCATATCCCTTATTACCCCTTTACACCGCAAAAACCAGACGGAGCTCAGTATAATCCTACAGTAACACCTTCTAGTAGCCCACACGGTACTTCTAGTACCTCTGTACCACCTTTGTTTAACCATCCCAGAGGCACTGCTACAGTACCTCCACCTCAAACCCGTGCAAGAAGGATGGGTGATGACATGAAGCTACCAACTTTTAGAGGAACAGGGATAGAGGACCCTGAGCAGCACTGGTTCTTATGTGAAGCCATTTGGACAATTAAGCAAATTAATGACGATGCTGTTAAACTGGTTCAGTTAGCAACCACACTAAGAGAAAGAGCCTTGACTTGGTTCATGAAATACTCAGCAGCACAGAATAGGACGCTTGCTGAGGTAAGAAATGCCATGATTAGAGAATTCAAGAAACCTAAATCAGAATCACAGTGTATAACAGAGCTCAAAGACATCAAACAGTTACCTACAGAATCAGTATGGGACTTTGACCAGAAGTTCAAAGCCTTGATAGATCAAGTAAGCTTCGAGTTTGCACCACAGCAACATAAAGAATGGTTTATTGCTGCACTGCTTCCACACATTAGACTTCCCCTTATGCAACAGAATCTCAATACTCAGGAACAAGCTCTAGAGATGGCTATGAAACTAGAAGCTTCACCAATTGCAGGGACAAGCAACGATGTTGCGCATTTACAGAACCAATTAGCAAACTTAACCTTGCAAGTGCATGATATTAAGAAAGGCAAGGAGATCAAGGAAGAAATTTGGTGTACAAAATGTAAAGCCCAAGGTCATTCAAAGGACCATTGTCCTGTTTTCATAGACTATATTGCAACTGGAGCACCTAACCCTTTACCACAGGCACAAGGGCCTTGGTGTGAAATCTGTAGAACTAGAGGTCATAGACCACAAGAATGCCACTTACTTCAGAAATATGTACAAACTCCAAAGAATCTATATTGTAATTTCTGTAAATCAGTAGGTCATGATGAGAACAATTGTAGAGCATATGATCTTATGATAGAAAGAAAGCATGATGTCTATCGGGTACAAGCAGAGACACAAGGACCCACAGCAGGTCCACCTTATGACCAAACTCGGGACGCCCGAGCAGCAAATTACAGAGGACGTGGACGCACAACAAACTTTGGTCGCGGAAGAGGACAGATCACTTGTTATAATTGCGGAGAACAAGGTCATTTTGCTAGGGATTGCCAAAATACTACAACCCTTTGCAGGTATTGTAAATCTTCTGACCATATCATTGAAGAATGCCCTCAGTTACAGGCTAAGATGCAAGCAAAGACACCACAGGTAAATCAGAATATTCAGCTGATTGGAGCAGAAAAAAGAGAACCGGACCCTACAGTTAATATAGTGACACGCAGTGGAGCAACCACCGGTGCGCAAGAGATGGGAACGGGAAAGCAAGCGACGCAATGGGTGCGCCACGCTAACATTAAACCAGCCCCACTTAACCTGCAGAAGCAAAAAGAAGCATTTAAGCAAGCTCAAGAGTATTTCTCAGATCCGAGAGCTTCAAGTTCTGCCGCAATTCCGCAGAACAATATTAGATCGCAAGCGCTAAAACAAGACAACCTGGTGCAAGAACAGGCCACTACAGCTGGAAGGGCTGATGATGATGATGATGATGAGAAGCATGCACTAGGCAGTGTCCATGCATTCCTGCGACAATGTTTAAAATTGTTGCGCAATGAAAAAGCAACTCTAGAACTTCAACACCTGTTGGATCGGTGCCAACACTCTGCTTCGACGAACACACCGCAGCGTGCTATTCACCAGATTAGGAGTCACATTAGAACTGGAAAAGAGATGAGGCTTACAGCGCAGATTGGAGCATTTGAAATGGACGAAGTCATGTTAGATTTGGGCTCAGAAGCCAATGTTCTCACTATGCAGACATGGGAACAGATGGGAAGCCCTCATCTTACAAGATCCCCTATCCAGCTAAGACTCGCAAATCAGCAACGAGTCTCTCCATTGGGCAGATTACCCAATGTACCTATTGATATTGAAGGAGTAAGAAGCTCTGCAGATTTTGAGGTAATCAACATTATGGATGATAGTAGACCATACCCAGCGCTGTTAGGAATAGACTGGGCATTCGATAATTTGGCTGTCATTAACTTGAAGAAAAGACAGATGACCTTTGAGGATGACCAGATCAGGGTCATCGCACCTCTTGATCCTATTCAAGGACCAAGATATATAGAACCCATTCGCGCAGAAGAGGAAGCGCGCCACATGGAAAGCTTGTACCAGATGACCACTAACCACAGTGACTATGTCAACCCCACAGCAGACGGCCATATCAACTGGCGATGTGATAGCTCGTGCACATCAGATTCAGATGCAGGATTGGAAAACTGGCAGAATCGTCTACATGAGGTTTCTGCAAGACATTGCGCCATGATGACTAAATCCATTTGATGGATTGGCACAGAATTAATTGATACTCCAACTTTTGATGGCTTAACTGAAGTAACTAAATTCATACAGGAATATGAACAAAAGCTTCCAGAACCGCAGCGCATACAGGCACTAGATATAGCATTGCGCGCTACACCCGCAAGATGGTGGATTGCGCACAAGGAGAATATTCATACATGGAAAGACTGTCGCAGATTGATACTACGCAGATTTCAGGACACCACAGCCGAAGCGCTACGCAAATATGAAGGACAGAGTGACCCCAGGTCACACATTGAAGCATGTATTCAGCAATGGTCAGATATTCCGGAAGATGAATGGGTTCACCAATTCATCCACACATTGGATACAATTCCAAGGAATTGGTATACTGAAACAGAATTGCGCAGAGGCACTCTTACTTGGGCTCTTATGATAGAAAGTTTTCAACTTACATTCAGCTTTGAGTCAGAGCATCCAAGTATTGATCAGGCTCTGAAGTGTATTAAAAATAAGGTATTTGAACCAGGTCTAGTAACAGAATATTCCCAACCAGATTGGGCTGTCCAGATAGAACATGCCCTGGAATGCTATAACTTCACCGCTGAAGATGAGGAGGACGATCCTCGCAACATCAATATACCAGAATCAGAAGGGACGCGTAATATTGAAGGTCCTGAGCTTGATATTCCTGCCGTCACAGAACACGTCAAGCTCAAGAAAGTTAACATTGGCACAGAAGCTGACCCAAAGTTTGCTTCTATAGGAGATTATTGGGATGATGAAACTGTTGCGCATGTTTCAGATTTATTACATGACTACCAGGATATCTTTCCTACCAAGTTCACAGAAATGAAAGGCATCCTAGGAGACTTAGGAGTGATGCGCATACCTCTGAAACCAGATGCCAAGCCAGTAAAGCAGCGCCCATACAGGTTGAACCCGCGCTACAAAGAAAAAGTCAAAGAAGAAATTGATAAGATGCTTGCAGCAGGTATTATTGAGCCAGTAGAGGAAAGCGATTGGATTAGTCCTATGGTGGTCCAAGAAAAGAAAATGAAAGGTGAAATACGAATTTGTGTCGACTTGCGCAAACTCAATGATGCATCAGCGCACGATCCATTTCCCACTCCTTTCACAGATGAAGTACTTGATAATGTTGGAGGACAAGAGGCTTACTCCTTCACTGATGGATTCTCGGGATATCATCAGATCAGAATCCATCCTGATGACCGCCACAAGACTACTTTTGCAACTGAATGGGGCTCATTCCAGTATACGGTAATGCCCTTTGGTCTTAAAAACGCACCTGCTATCTTCTCTAGAGTTGTTGTTGCTGTTTTTAAAGAATTTATCCACAAGTTTTTAGAAGTCTATTTTGATGACTGGACTGTATTTGGTTTACTAAAGAACCATACTGCGAATCTGCGCATGATGCTAGAAAAATGTAGACAGCATCAGATTTCCCTTAACTTGAAAAAATGTATATTTTGTGCGCCCTTTGGTATTTTGTTGGGACATATTGTATGCAGACAAGGACTCCTGATGGATCCTGCGAAGGTTGCCATCATTGCTAATTTACCTGCGCCCAACTCAGTTAAGCAATTGCGCACTACATTGGGACATACAGGATACTACAGAAAATTCATCAAAGGATACGCAAGGATCACAGCGCCTATGGAAAGATTGCTGAAGAAGGATTCGAAGTTCCAATGGACAGAAGAATGCCAACAGAGCTTGGACACACTTAAAGAAAAGATGATCACAGCGCCTATTCTAGTTTTCCCGGATTGGAGAAAACCTTTTCATGTTCATGTTGATGCTTCTTCCATAGCACTAGGAATCGTGCTTACACAGTCTGGAGAAGGAAGTATTGACCACCCAATTGCTTACTCCAGCAGAAAGCTATCTACAGCTGAGAAGAATTACACTACTACAGAACGGGAAGGAATAGCTATGGTGTATGCCCTACAGAAATTCAGACACTACCTGTTAGGAGCTCACTTTAAAATGTATACTGATCATTCTGCTTTGAAATATTTGGTCAATAAACCAGTTTTAGGAGGAAGAATTTGCAGATGGCTACTGCTCTTTCAAGAGTATGATTTTGAGGTTATTGTAAAGCCAGGCAGATTGAATGCAGGGCCTGACCACCTATCCAGAATAGAGTCAGGAGAGGAACCTACGAGTCTGGAGGACAATCTGCCTGACGCACAGTTGTTTTATATCCAAGCAGCAGACGAATATTATTCTGATATTCTTGAGTTTCTCACTACCGGACAAGCGCCGGCTGAGCTTACAATCCAGCAGAAAAAGCAACTTGTTGTTAGAGCCGCAGATTTCACTTTGATAGCAGGCCAGCTTTATAAGTTGGGCCCTGACGAAATTTTGCGCAGATGTATCTTACCACATGAAAAGAGCTCTATCATCGCAGAAGCGCATTCAGGTACCGCAGGAGGCCATTTCGCAGGAAAGCCGACTGCGCAGAAGATATTAGCCGCAGGACTTTGGTGGCCGACATTGCACAAGGATACTAAGGAATTCTGTAAATGTTGCGATGTGTGCCAGCGCACAGGAAAACCCTCAAGGAGAGATGAAATGCCACTAAGACCCCAGATCACACTGCGTGCTTTTGATAAATGGGCTATTGACTTTGTAGGACCTATTAACCCACCAGGAAAAAGAACTGGCGCAAGATATATCATTACAGCTACTGAATACCTCACCAGATGGGCTGAGGCGAAGCCAGTTAAGAACTGCGACGCCGCTACTGCCGCGCAGTTCATTTTCGAGAACATTATCACTAGGTTTGGATGCCCAGTGATCCTCATGAGTGATCAAGGTACACATTTCCTCAATGAGACTATAGAGGCCCTTACTGAAGAATTTCAAATTAATCACCATAAGAGTACACCCTACCATCCTCAAGCTAATGGTATGGTGGAAGCATTCAATAAGATTCTTGAGAATGCCCTGACAAAAATCTGTAATCAACAAAGAGATGATTGGGACCTTAGAGTCACAGCTGTATTATGGGCTTACAGAACCACTTGCAAGAAATTAACAGGTCACACACCTTTCAGCTTGATGTATGGACAAGAAGCAGTTATGCCCATGGAATACATTGTTCCCAGTCTCCGAATTGCGCAAATTACAGAAATGGCAGATCCTGACACTATGAATGAAAGACTTTCGCAACTGCTTTCCTTAGAAGAAGACAGACTTTTGGCCGGATTTCATCAACAGGTACATAAGGCAAGACAGAAAGCTTGGCATGACAGGCACCTTAAGCATAAGCACTTTGAAGAAGGAGACTTGGTACTCCTTTATGATAGTAAATTCATCAAGTTTCCAGGCAAGTTTCGTGTGCATTGGTTAGGTCCTTTTCAGATAATAAAAATAACAGACGGAGGCGCAGTACAGCTTGCAAAGCTGAATGGAGAACTACTACCTACAATGATAAACGGGAGTCGGCTTAAGCTTTATTGCGACGGCCACTCCGCCCTGTCGACATAATATATTACTCAAGAATGCAGATGCCCAGTGTAGTTGAAAGAGACATCGCATTCAGTCTACACGGAAGTTGCGACACACCCTCAGTTTCCAGCTTCCTGCGCAGTTCCTCGAAATATCCGCGCATCCTGAATAAAAATTGCTTGAAGAGAGCTTATCGGTGCGCTCTGGCGAAGTTTTGTTTTTGGACCATGGAACTATCGCTCCTGCGGAGTTCCCTTTCTGTTGCCGCTTGAAAATTTTTTTTTGTCATCGACCCATAGAGGCACAGTTTCCTAAGTTGAAATGACCCGCCGGAAATTTTGAATTACAGCAGTTATGTAGCCGCGTTTGAATAAATGAAGGATAAGGCCGCTATTTAAGTCTAGCCGTTCCGACGGATTCGGCTTAATCTCCGAAAGATTTGCATTTAAATCAGGCGCCGAAAGCATTAGCTTCTCCCGGAAGGCTGTCAGAACCCGTCAATCACACTAAATGAACCGCTACGACAAGGAGGATAGCGTGTTGTCAACTCATCTGTAGCCGCCTATAGCTACGTTACCCCACTTGGTCGCATTTACTATCCCCGCTGGCTATAAATACCTCACACTTGTATCAATTTCGGGTTACTGTCTCGAGTTGCATAGTTGTGTTTGAAGACCCAAAGTATTGTTTTCAGAGCCGAGTGTGCAGAGTATTTCCCCTTGTTTTCAGAGTCTATACCCTACGCAGTTCCGCCATTTGCTGTCCAGAGTTTTGTTATTTACATTGGTTCACAACGGAGAACTTATCAACTGAAGAAGTGGTTCGTCAATTTCTGCGCCGAGGCTTAGATTTCGGCATGGCCACTCCGGTGACGGCTTCGACCTACGTACACCCCGGTGCTACTGATCCCAGAACATCCCCAGGCACAAGAGCATCTCAGCAGCAGCCGGAGGAACCTGTTCCAGAGCCGCTTGCGTCTATGGTGAACTATATTCCGCCGCGTCCAGATGATGCGCCGGATGTACAGATTCCGAAGAATGCAAAGTATCCAATTCCGCTACCGCCACTACCGGCTAGTGTGCGGGTAGAAGGCCAACTATTGGGAAACATTCCATTGGTTAAATTCTTTGATTTTAACCTTGGAGACTATAAGACATATCCTCAGTTCCAGTTGGACCGATATCTGGATATCGTCCATAATCCCACCAGGCAGGTTGACGAGTTTGTCCCGAAGGGATTTGCAGCAAATCTTGAGCGCCCTGGACTCTTGAATTTGTTGAAGCTACCGCACTTTGGGCGTAGCAATGAAGTGAACGCAGTCGTTAAAACACTGCTATCCTGCGTTCATGGAGGTTACCTTTGGCTCGGGAGGCCAATTGATCTAAATGTTGATTTGATACACCGCATCACTGGTCTATCTAAGGTTGGTAAGGATCCCAATATCCATTTTGTGGGAAAGGAGAAGGACCGAAAATTGGCTGCAAAGCTGGTCCAGAAATATAACTTGACAAGAGGAGGTCGGGCTTATGACCTCATGACAGTAGAAGATGAGGCACTTCGCTTCACAGGAAGTCTGCTTGCAGGCAGACTTCTCACCAAGTGCCGACCAAAAGAAGTTACTGGAGCTATCGTAGAGCTCGCTATCGCAGCTGCGGAGGGAGAACAGTACAACTGGTCTCTCTTCCTGCTGAATTCTTTTTTGGCTGATTGCCTGAATGTGCAGGACAATGCAGGCCAATCATTCCATTTTTCGTGGCTTCTAATTTGATGCGCTCTCGTCGGGTGGAAGGAGCCCCTGAATACTCAGTTCCTTCCACGCCGCGCAGGAGAGGTTGCCGGCATGCGCTACATCAACCTCTGGGATTCCCCTAATCCCGCGAAGCGCAAGATGAATCGCGCTGTCTTTTGTGAGTACTACTATCTCCTCCGAGATACCATACAAGATATGCCAAGGCTGAGCGAGGAGACAGCCACATTGTATGAAGGCAAGTTGGCTTTTACTGCCGACATCCATCAACTCTACCTTCGGCCTTGCGACATTCCAGGTGACTGGGCGCTAGGTCTTTACAGGATGACCACAGAAGATGTCGAAGAAACCATTAAGTCGTGGTCGGACGAATGGAGAGCAGCAGCTGACATCGCACCTGCGATGCCACCCGCCGCTGCGCAAGAAAAGGATAAGGGCAAGGAAGCCCCTGAGCAAAGAAGCGATGAAGGCTCAACAGAACCAGCTACAAAGAAGCAGAAAGTGTCGCATCCCACTGAGGCCATTCCCTCGGAGGTCGACAAATACTTGAAAGAGCAATTTCGTGAGATGAGGAACATGCATGCTCACATCCGAAGTGCTCTAGACTTACAATTTGTAGAACTGAAAGGTCTCGCAGGAAGGATTGCGCAGACCCATGCGCCAGCATCTACTTCGCAGGCGCCACAAGAAATTCCAACTGATGAGCGAGTTGAAGAACTCACAGAAAGGCACACTGTCGTACATATTCCGCCTACCAGCATGACACTTCCAGATCCTCTAGCTGAACTACAGGTAAGCACAGTTGGACCTGTAGAAATAAATTTGTCTATGATTCCTATAGAAACCCTACAGCTTGTACAGGAGAAAGTTTCTCTTGAGTTGAGAGCTAGAGAGCTCTCTACTTTCCAGGCAAACCAACGACTGCAATCGCAGGAGATAGAGCTGAAGGAAAGTCATAAGAATATCTATGCGAAGCTTGCACTCTATGAGGCGCAAGACACCGGCATCAGAAACGCAATAGAAGAGATTGCCCAGGAATTGCCGGCTTGCGAGATTCAACCAGACCTCCCTCTGGTTGCAAAAGTTCAAATTATTGGAGGAAGGGTGAAAACCCTGGAGCAAGAAAAAGTTGCTATGGCTGAGGACCATAGAACCCAGATTGCTGAGCTAGAAGCTCGCGTTGCTGCGCATCTTACGGATGATGCGCAGGTACAATTTGAAGCATTGAGCAGAGCTTCCACACGAATGAAAGACCGAGTACAGGAAGCCAAGAACCTGATGGACCAGGCTATGGAAGCATGGTCAGAGCTTGTAAACCTCCCTTTTAAAGTGGGACTATCAGAACAGGTGCAAGCTGTAGAACAGTCTCTCACTATTCTGAATGAAGAAGCTAAGTCCTTAACAGGCTTGCCAAAGATGAAGAAAATGGGCGAAGTGCGCAAAATGCAGCAGCAACTGCACAAGCTCAGAACTGAAGATGAGAAGCTCACCAACAGCATTCAGCCATTCATGGATGAGTATGCTGAAATTGTTGGCCAGGTTGAGACAAAAATCAAAGAGATTACCGAGTCTCAGGAGATCATTGATACACTCACTAAAGACGAAGCGACCGCAGAAACAGTGCAAACAGCTGATGAGTGTATCGAGGAATTGGACTCCGCTATTGCGAAGTGGCAGAAAACATTCGCGGAGATTCAAGCAAAAGCAGATGCGCAAATCAAACAACCACGCGCTAGTGCGAGTGGCTCGAGGGCGAGCCACAAGTGAGTGTTGGGGGCCTGTTGGGGCCAAGGTCGCAGCTATAGTAAAAGCTGCGAATTTTGGGAAAAAGCACGAGTATGGAAGGAAAGTGCTAGTTTTGGGACAAGCACTAAGTTTTGGGTAAGAAGGAGACAGTGCGCAGTACGGTGCCAGATGGATGATCTCAGCGCAGATCACGGACCGGAAATTGCGGAGCTCGCGCGCACGTCATCGAAGAATGAAGGTGGCTCAGCTACCATAATAAATAAGGCGATGGAGTAGAGGGCTCAGCTACCCTCATTTAAAGGCTTAGTACAGAAGTTATGGTTGCTCGGATCAAGGAGGAGCAACGGACCAGAGCATTGAAGGCGAAGGACGATCGCCCATACCCACAATCTGCGCCGGAATTCACGGAGCCTGCAGGAAGCGGCGACGTGACTGCAAGCGGCGCCTACAGTACACCTAGCCATGTGCGTGGTTAGGGTTTTTGGGAATCACTGTTGGGAAAGGCCCACAGTTTTGTAAAGGTGTGACCGTCATGGCCACCTATATATATGAATCACTGTAATGGGTAGAGGTTCCTTCAGTTCTTTCCTTTTGGAGAATTAGAGAGCTAGATGTTAGACTGTTAGAGAGCCAGTCTAAAGGATAGATCATGTGTTGATTATCCTTCACTGTATTTTCTACCCGGTGCGTAGAACTAGAGAGGAAATCGGATAGCCGAGGAGCTAATCCCTGAGTTGCCAGACAGTCTGAGTCGACGTCTGTGCCTTTGTAATCTCCATAGAGAGGAGACAAGTTGAGAGAAGGGCTCCCAGCTGTGTGCGTGGAGTTTCCTGTAAGATCTAAGGCTGCAGCTGTGTGCGCAGCATATTGTATAACTCTATCATTTTCTTGTTAATATAACACTCCCGTGGACGTGGTTTTCCTCGAGGAGATGAGCTTCACTTATATCCTCTTGTTATAATGTTTGCGTGAATGATAACCATTTAGAGTTCATTATTTGTGTATGCAAGACTTCTGTCTTATCTTTATGACTGTTTGAGCGAGTTGGAAAGATCCCTTGATAGCTATAAGTGTCTTAAGTACTAAAGAAGTAGTAACGCGCTGTCGCTGCAGCGAGCTAGGAATACGTTACTGCGCCGGATGCGAAGGGCAAGGAAGTATTTAGCGCGTCAACGCCAGGAATAGTTGCCTTCTGCGCTAGGGAGGAGAAACCGCGCAGTAGACCTGCCAAGGAAGGAATCCACGCAGCTGCGCCGAGCGGCCTGCGGGAAGGTCCGACCGCCGATTTTGCAGGAACCATTCAAGGAAGAGCTATCTCCGCGTCACCCAGGTTAAGGAAACCTGATTCCTTAACCCCCCATAGCCACTTCGGGTGAGACCTCGAGCTGCCGTGCAGCTCGTTGCCGAGAGGGCCAGTGCGCCAAGGGGTTTTGTTGCTGCGCTTCATTAAAACCCGGGTCTGCCCAGAAAAGCAGTCAACACTATGGTTTCTGCAAAAATTGGAATTTTCTTAAATCTGAGACTATAGCTAAAAGATCCTTTGAAAAATTGAAGTTTAGAGCTTTGGATCAAAAATTTTGGTTGGGTGAAACTCTAGGAAAATCAAACCCTAGTTTGGGGTCCTCTCTAGTGAATCCAGAAATTTCAAAAGCAATTTTGAGGGGTGAAAATTTGCATATTTAAAATTCTAAGTATACCAGCTTGACCAGCTCAGCAAGGTGCATCTTTCTATTTCTTCAGAAGTCTGAAATTAAAATTTTGAATTTTTAGGGTTTCTCTTACAAACCCTAATCCAACTCTAGATCCAGTTTTCAACAAATCAAGTGGTAAGACCTAAATATTTTATTTCCATTTGAGTTTGTCATTAAAATGTCTCACCACACCAAGTTTGAGGATAAGCTTGAAGGGGCTGATAACTGCTGAGCCTGGAAGTATAGGATTGGATTAATCCTAGAAGAGAATGAGTTGGACACTTACATAAGTGAAGAGGTTCCAGTCCTAGAGGGAGAAGAGGCTAAATCCTTACATAAGAAGAACCTAGTCAAGGCTAAGAGAATCATTGTTGATTCTATCAAAGACCATCTCATACCCCATGTGTCTTCCCTAAAGACACCTAAGGAGATGTTTGACTCCTTGACCAAGTTGTTTGAAGGAAAGAGCATAAATCGGAAGATGACCTTGCGGAACCAATTGAAAAGGGTAAAGCTTCAGAATGGAGAGACCATTCAATCCTACTTTTCTAAGGTCTCTCAAAGCAAGGAACAAATTGAAGCTGTGGATGAAGTAGTGGAGAATGGTGAAATTGTAATGACCACTTTGAATGGCCTACCTAGGTCATGGGATTCCTTCATCCAAGGAATCTGTGCAAGAAGGAAACTGATATCTTTCAGTATACTGTGGGAGGAATGTTCACAAGAATAAGCAAGGCTTGTGGCCCGAGAAGAAAAGATCGAGAATGAAGATCAAGCTCTCACAACACATGCCAAGAGGAGTAAGTTCAAAAGGGAGAGATCTCATAGGAAATATTCTCACCATCAACAAAGGGAGAACTTTAAAGATACTTCTCATGGTAGATGCTTCACATGTAATGAGAAGGGACACTTTTCCCAATATTGTCCAAAGAACAAAAGAGATTTCAACACCAATAAGAAGAAGGGAAACAAGAAAAGATATCATGCTCATGCTATTGAATATGATGAACCTCCCAAGAAGAAGAATAGAGCAGAAAGTGATAACTCATCAAGTGAAGAAGAATATGTTCTAATCTCTGCTCTCACAGGTACTATCTCTCATGGATGTGATGATTGGCTTATTGATATTGGGGCTTCCAAACACATGACTGGGTTTAAAGAATCCTTTGTATATCTATATGAACATGATTCACCCCATAAGGTGAAACTTGGGGATGACTATCAATATCCTATAAAATGAAGTGGTGAAGCCTCCTACAAACTAGACTCTAGGACGTCTTTGAAGATGAAAGATGTTCTATATGTACCTGGGATCAAGAAGAATCTCCTATCCATATCATCTTTGGATGCAAAGGGAATTAGAGTTGCATTTGTGGATGGCCAAGTACTCATGTGGCCAAAGGGTAAGACCATAGATGATGCAGTAGTGATTGGAGAGCAAGAGGGAGGATTGTACAAATTGAAGGGACAACCTGAACATGCCATGGTACAGGAGTCCATGGAGCCAAGTGAACTTTGGCATAGAGGGCTTGCACTGTGCACTATAGAGCACTACCAGTTGCAAGCAAAGTTATAGAAGGTCTTCCTGAAATCTAGTCAAATCATGAACGCATTTGCAAAGGATGTGCAAAAGGAAAGAACACAAAGAAGGAATTTCCAAGTAGTGAAAGCAAAGCAAAAGGAATCTTGGAGATTATTCACTCCGATGTATGCGTTCCGATGTCATCCATTTCTCTGAGTGGGTATGTATACTATGTTTCTTTCCTTGATGATTTCTCTAGGAATACTTGGGTTTATTTCTTAAAGAATAAAGATGAAGTGTCTGACAAGTTCAAGGAATTCAAAGCCTTGATAGAAAATTAAACTGATAAAAATATCAAGATCTTCAGATCCGACAATGGCAGAGAATTCACTTCAAGTGATTTCAAGAAGTTATGCAGTGATTCAGGGATTAAGAGGGAATTGACGGCTCCCTACAATCCACAACAAAATGGAGTTGTAGAAAGGAAGAATAGAACTATCATGGAAGCAGCACGGAAAATGCTTCATGACCAGGATCTGCCTATGCATCTATGGGCAAAAGCAGCTAGGACAACTGTATATGTGCAAAACAAAATACCTCACAAGATACTTGACAACAAGACACCAGAAGAAGTCTTCTCTAGTAAGAAACCTGAAGTTAGCCATCTCAGGATATTTGGCTGTCCTGTATATACACACATTCCGAAGGAAAAGAGGACAAATATATATCCTTTAGGAAAGAAGGGCATTTTTGTGGGTTACAGTGAAATATCGAAGGCTTACAGAATATACTTTATAGGGTTCAAGAAGATTGACATCAGCATGGATGTGACATTTGATGAAAACTCAGCATACATCAAATCAAGGAAGACACCTGTTGAAGATAATGAAGAACCAAAAGTAACCAGATTTCAAGATACCACTAAGAATGAAGCAATTCCAGAAGATCGTGAAATTGAAGATCCACAAGAACCTATAGATACACCCTGTGAGAAGAACTCTCACAAGAGGAAACCTGCATGGGATAGAGGGCTCATCCAAGATGCAGAAAGGTATGGCATTCCAGAAGAAGAACACAGAGAAAGGAAGAGAACTAGATCACCTACCAGTTATGTTTCCTTACTCTGTGACATTATGAATAAAGAACCTTCCATTTATGAAGAAGCAGTGGAAAATAAAGAATGGAAGGATGCCATGGTCGAAGAATAGTAGTCAATCATGAAGAATGATGTTTGGGATGTGGTTCCAAGACCAAAAGGAAAGTCTATCGTGACTTCCAAGTGGATCTATTAGATCAAGCATGCTGCAGATGGTAGCATGGAGAAATACAAGGCAAGATTTGTGGCTTGTGGCTTTTCCCAAAAAGAGGGAATAGGTAATGAAGAGACTTTTTCTCCTGTAGCTAGGTACACTTCCATCAAAACAATACTTGCTATGGCTACAGTGATGAAGTGGAAGATAGACCATATGGATGTCAAGACAACTTTCTTGAATGGTGTAGTCGAAGAGGAAATGTATGTGGAGAAGCCACTCGGTTTTGAGACACATGACAGGGAGTCATATGTGTGCAGATTGAAGAAAGCCTTGTATGGCTTGAAGCAAGCTCCTAGGACTTTGTATGGTAGGATAGATAGTTTCCTATCCAGTTTGGGATTTACTAAGAGTAAAGCGGATTCCAACCTTTACTACAAGGTTGAGGAAGGAAATCCAGTGATACTACTACTGTATGTGAATGAACTGTTTGTGACAGGTGATGATAGATTGATTGCCGACACAAAGAGGAAGCTTGATGCCAAGTTCGAGATAAAGGACTTGGGGATGATGCACTACTTTCTAGGCATGGAGGTGTGGCAGAGTGCAAATGGAATCTTCCTTGGACAAGGGAAGTATGCAATGGAGATCCTAAATCAGGTCGAGATGATGAACTGCAAGGCCATGGCCACACCTATGGCATCGAACTTGAAGATTCTGTGTGATGATTCATTTGAGCCAGTTGATTTCATGGTGTATTGTCATATTATTGGGTCCTTCATGTACCTGACGAACACGAGACCATATATTTGCTTTGCGGTGAACACATTGATCCAGTTCCTGAAAGATCCCAGAGGTGTTCATCTGGCTGCTGTAAAGCATATTCTGAGGTACCTGAGGATACAATTGATTATGGGCTCAAGTATGATGCGAATCAAAAGTTTAACCTGGAGGGTTATGTTGATTCAGATTGGGTAGGCAATGCTACAGACAGGAAGAGCACTTCTAGGTGCTGCTTCAATATGGGATCAGGTGTGATCTCTTGGTTTAGCAGGAAGCAGTCCTGTGTAGCACTGAGTACAGCTGAAGCAAAGTATGTCACAGCTTGTTCGGATAGTTGTGAGGCAGTATGGATTAGGAAGTTGCTATCTAATTTATTTGATCTCCCGTTGGATGCTACCTGTATATTCTGTGACAACCAGAGTTGTGTGAATTTGTTTGAGAACCCGGTGTTCCATGACAGGTCAAAGCACATCAAGATCAAATATCACTATATCAAGGATATGGTGCAGAGAGGAGCAGTGAAGCTCCTATATGTTGCGATGGATGAGCAGGTTGCAGATGTGTTTACAAAACCACTAGCCAGAGTGAAGTTTGAGTACTTCAGAGAGAGGCTTGGTGTTCTTCATATTGAAGATACTTCAAGGAAGAACTGATGGGACACATTTGCAGGAGCCATTCCAAGCATGGTGAGAGGAGGATCCTTCCCATGGCTGTGGATGTAAGTGTTGTGTGATGAGAATCAGGACGATGCTCTAGTTACTGCTTTGATATGCATTAGGTGGATGCGTTATATGATCAGTTGGATCATGTATGATGACATGCATCAGGATGATGCACTAATGATGATCCGGATGATGATGTGTGATGAGTATCAGGATGATACTCTGGATGATATGCATCAGGACGATGCTATGATGATGATCATAATGATCATGTAATGATGTATGGTGAGTATTAGGTTGATACTCTGTGGCCGTGGACAAGTTGTGCAGATAAGCATGTAATAGCGCCTTGGAATATTTCCATATGTTTTTCTGATTGCATATAATAGCTCCCTGGGAGATCTGGCAAATGCTCTTTCGAGGTTTTTCTTGGAGGGACATATAATAGCGCCCTAGGAGGTTTGCAGATGCTATTGATAGGTTTTTCTGATGGCATATAATAGCTCCCTGGGAGATCTGGAAAATGCTCTTGCTAGGTTTTGTCTGTGGCATATAATTTATCCCTAGGAGATCGTGCAGGTTGTGCTAGGCATGTAATCAATCCTGGGATGCTCTTGCTATGTTTTTCTTGGTGGCATATAATTTATCCCTAGGAGATCTTACAGGTTGTGCTGGGCACGTAATCAGTCTTGGGATGCTCTTGCTAGGTTTTGCTTGGTCGCATATTATTTCTCCCAGGGAGATCTTGCAGGTTGTGTTGGGCACGTAATCAGTCCTGGGATACTCTTTCTAGGTTTTGCTTGGTCACATGTAATAGCTCCCTAGGAGATTCTATAGGTTGAGTAGTGAGCTCGTAATCAGTCCTTGGATGCTCTTGCTAGGTTTTGTTGACGCACGAAATTAGTCCTGAGGATTCCACAGTATGGCTAGGGATGATGAAGACCTACAGGAGGCTTGGCCTACTTCCATCATGGAAAAAGGTTGTCTCTGTAGAAATTTATATGACAAGAAGAATTCAGATATAGCCCAGTGATCGAGATGTAGAGTACAGCAACAGTGATGATGATGATGCTCCGTGATCCATTGACGATGATTCAGCTCCAGAATTGAAGACTTGTGGCGTTATGTATTGATGACCTGTGTCGAAAGAATACCTTCCTAGTTAAGAGGGAGTGTTGATGTATTTGTAACTTCGGAATATATTATTCTATGTATTACACGTGTACTTTATTATATTCATGATGGACTCAGATGTTTTATTCCTCCAATCATAAGTGTCGTCATTTGTATTTGTAAGTGTTGCAAGTGTCGCAAGTGTTGCAAGTGTCGCAACTTAGATTTGATGGGTTATTAGACCACCAGTGTGGGATCATCCCTAGTTGAGTTAAGTGGTTGGGTTATTAGACTTCATTAGGAGGTTGGCCTAGTTGATTTATTTGGCAGGTCAGTCAGTGTATAAATAGAGAGGTTGTGTCTCTCATTTGATTTATTCACTCACTTCCCAAGCTCGCATAAATATGAGAGAAACTGGCGCATAAGTGGAGGAGGAGGAGTATCTTCTAGAGACATCTCTTTGGGTTTGATTCTTGTGATCTTGTATTGGGGCTTATTCTATCTCTGAGGAAGTTGCGGGGTTTTTAACCTTCTTGGTTTTCCCCGGTGAAACTATGTGTCTCTTGTGTGCTTGTTATTGTGTCTATGATTGATATTCTATCGATATGTTGTACATGTTAGTATCTTAGATATCCTGAATGATAATGGAATGAAATTATCCAAAAATTAATAGAAAAGGCCTTGCAAAAAATGAAAGAGGTAATGAGTAGTTGTCCCATACTTGCACTTTCTTATTTTACTAAACCTTTTGTTGTGGAATGTAATGCTTCAGGTGGAGGAATAGGGGCTTCCCTAAAGCAAGGACAACACCCCATATCCTTTGAGAGCATAAAGTTGCAGCCTCATGAAAAAATTTACTCCATCTATTGCAAAGAAATTCTGGCCATTATGCATCCATTGGCCAAATTCAGACAATACTTGGTGGGCAGCAAGTTTATGGTGAAAACTAACCACAATAGTCTAAGACACTTTCTCACCCAAAAATATCTAAATGAAAGGCAACAAAAGTGGGTAAGAAATATTCAAGCTTATGATTTTGATATTGAATATGTCAAAGGAAAGAATAATATAGTAGCATATGCTTTATCTAGAAGACCTTTTTTTTCTTTCATGGACATTACCAAGGATTGGAAAAACGTGCTACTAGTTGAATATGCCAAAGACAAATTTGCTTGTGATGTGTTGGATGGAATCAAAGGGAATGATAAGTATAGGATTTTGAATGGGCTGATATATTATAAGGGAATAATTTATTTGGTTCAAGATTCAAAACTCAAGTACAAACTTTTGCAAGAAGCACATGATTCCCAACTAGCTGGCCATCCGGGGATCTTCAAAACTTATAGGCAATTGAGGAAAAGATTTTTTTGGAAGGGGATGAAGGAAGATGTTCATAAATATGTGAATGAATGTAAAGTATGTCAGCAAAACAAATCAGAATTTACATGCCTAGCTGGCCTATTGCAACCATTGCCTATTCTGGAGCAAAAATGGGACAATATCTCAATGGACTTCATCACCGGTTTGCCCAAATATTTGGGTAAGGATTGTATATATGTGGTAGTGGCTAGGTTGAAATTTTTTTCTCATTTATTTTTTGTTACATCATCTTTTAGTGCTTCACAAGTGGTTGATATTTTTTTTAAAGAAATCTTCACATTGCATGGGCTCCCCAAGAGCATTGTTAGTGATAGAGATAGTAGATTCATGGGTGCTTTTTCGAAAGGAATTTTTAGATTGGTGGGCACTCAATTGAACCCAAGTACCAGCTATCATACACAAACTGATGTAAAAAAAAATAGGGTGAATCAATGGTTGGAAGGGTACCTAAGAAACTATGTGGGAGAGCAGCAAAAAGCATGGAAAAAATGGCTACACTTGGGTGAGTTTTGCTACAACACCACTTATCATATGTCAATAGGGATGTCTCCTTTCAAATCATTATATGGTTATGATGCACTTACATTTTCTGAAATTACCTTTGGTGATAGTATATCCCCAAAGGCTAAAGATTGAGTGGAAGAGAGCCAAGAAATTTTAAAGCTTTTGAAAGACAATTTGCAGGTTGCTAAAAATCAACAAAAACAATATGTTGATAGACATAGAGAAGAAAGGACCTTTTAGGTTAATGATTTAGTATATTTGAGGTTGTAGCCATATCAAAAAACATCTCTCAAAAAGAATGGAGCAGAAAAGCTAAAACCAAGGTACTATGGGCCATACAAGGTAGTGCGGAAGGTTGGAGAAGTAGCGTATGAGTTAGAACTTCTGGAAGGGAGTTAAATCCATAATGTATTTCATGTTTCTTGTCTCAAGAAGGATCTTGGTTAGAAAATTATCACTTCAGAAATAATTCCTCCTTTGGTTGATGAAGGGCAACTCACACTTGTTCTGGAAAATATTTTGAAGACACGGGAAAGGAGGTTGAGGAGTAGAATTATCAAAGAATATTTAGTACAATGGAAGGACTTACCAAATGAAGATGCCCCATGGGAAGAGGAGAATATTTTTCAGAATCCAAATATGAAATTGCTTGAGGACAAGCAATCTTAGGTGGGGAGGACTGTAATGTCCCCATTCAAATAATTGCATAGTAAGACAATCCCATCAATCCTACTAGTTTCCTAGGTTGGATGGGCACATGTGGAATTGTAATAAGGAAGCTAATAAATGGTATTTAGACATTAGAAGGGTTCAATTATTAAATAAATAGGTTGAATAAAGAAATTCAAGAGAAATTCTAGGTGGCAAGTGGTTTTGAAGACATATGGAGGATGTGGGACCCACACTAGCTTGATTTTTCAAGGACACATGGAATCTCTCTCTTGCCAATTCGAATTCAAAGAAGGTAAACATTATTGGGTGAGTTGGTAAGTCATAAACATGGAATTGAGCATCTTAGATCAAATTGGGATGGATTGGTAACCTCCATGGAAGAGGAAGAGTCAAATTGGAAGCTTGTGGACAGTTGGGCTAGATTCCCTAGCCCCTATGACAACAATGATGGAGCCTCTATGGAATATATGAAAAATTGCAGATCTGACCTCTGACATATGACCATTATGACATGTCAGCCCCAAAAATATGCTCCAAGGGGGCACTCATGCGAGTTGGAGAAGCCAAAGAGACCCCCACTCGAATTGGTGGAAGGTGGAAGGCTAGGAAAGGTAGGACACATGGAAAATCTTCAGCGCTTACCCTAATTCAAATTGGATTGAGTCTATGGATGGATTGGGAACCTTAGAAGGATAAGGATGTTTATAAAATATAGGAATAAAACAAGAGAAGGTATTTTGATCATTTGAGAAAAATTTCATTTGTGAAGAGAGAGCTAGTGGATGACTAGTTTCTTGCCTTAGCCAATTTCGAGGGTGAAAGCTTCCCATCCAAGTTGGTGTTTGGAAAGGCCACTTAGGTCTTTCATGGAGATTTAATGGATTTTTTGTTTGCAGGTATCATCTATAGGGAAGCTCATGGTTTTTTTAGTGCATCACTTTTTCTCAACCATTTCCAGTTTTAATGGCATATTCATACTCCTTGAGGGATTGCGCTTTGGGTGATATATTTTACTCATTGGGAGAGATTATCATGATGTATTTATGATTGTAATAATATTTATATACTCTGTACTACATATTCAGAAAGTATCAGGTCGAAATACCAAGTGGTTGTATGTAAAAATGTTGATTAATGAGCAAACGATGACCATTTCCCCACTACATTGATGTATACCATTGTAATGTTGATTATTTCGAATGAAAGAATGTTTATCTGATATATTTATGATGAATGGACATACATGAATGATTAATACAAGTTTCATGTTCATCACTTAAGCATTTGAAGTCATTTTACTCAATTTATTTCCATTTGGAAGAGATTTGGTGCCATTTCCCCAAGGGTCGAATTAATGGTTTTTGTTGTTGTTGGGGATGAGGTTAGAACAGACCTAATAATTTATTAATGGTGCATATGAGACCTTATTAATGTCCCTTAGACATACCCTACCTCTTTTTTGAATTTAGAATGGGTTTGGAGGCATTTGGAGAGCTATTTTCAGTACCTACCTTGGGGGGATTTGATCCACAAATTGCTAGTTAAATTCCATACATTGAACAGAATATTAATCAAGTTTGAAGAAGTATTTGGAGGGTTATAAATCATCCCTGAACCTCATATTCAAGTCCAAATATCACTCATATACCCTTATACAATATTTGGGAGCATTTGGGTTAATTTGGAGACCTAGACATCAAAACTAGTCAAAGGTCGAAATTGGGGAAAAAGTGGAAAATTGGGCATTTTAATATAAAATTTAAAAAGGGTCATTACAGACCATAAAGTCCTCCTTTATCTAGTGGTCACCCCCGATCTGAGTTCATAGTTCCCCTAGGTCAAATTCTCTTTTTATTTCTCTTAACTTGTACCCCAAGTTATTTGTGAGTTTCTGTTATAGAAGGAAACCCAACATCCAACCCAGTTGTCCTGATATCCAAAATGCTCCAGGGAATTTTAAGTCTCTGCACTTAAGAAAACAAGAAAAAAAAACCTTTACAAGGTATTTGCATTACTCCTGCGACTTGTGGTATTGCTCCTACCTGAACACTGCTTGTGCTCCAAGTTCATACCCAACTGCCATTGTTTTCTTTTGTTCTGGTTCAGTTTGTGCTCTAAACTGCCCCCACTTTACTTTCTTGATTAATTCTGGTTATTCAATCCTCTTGAATCCGCTCTCTCTTTTCAGTATCCCTTTCTTTCTTCTTTGATATTGATAATAATGAATGAATGATAATGCCTCCTTTCTTTCTTGTTCTCCTTTTTGTTTTTCTCTTTAATTTTTAGTTCTTTAATTTAATTTTCCTCAAAACTCTTCTTAAGGTTTTCTACAAGTGTCTCAATAATAATTTTCTCATTATTATTTTATTTTTTATTTATCCTCCAAACCCATAGGAACTGTGACTCCCATCTCTTTAATGTGTTGGTCGACATAGTCATCAAAAATTAAATTCTATAAATTTCTAATGTCGTATAAGTGTAATGAAATGATACTTAACAAAATATAAAAGGGGTTATCAATCCAAAATTTGGGGTATTACAAAGATCAATTGCAGTTGTGAGTATTTTGATCAATAGCAAGATCTAGGAGCCTTATAGAACCTCACAAAATCGAATTACTTGTAAAAACCAACAAAAAAAATTAAAAGAAGACAAATTTACACACACAATGTGAGTTGAAACTTGGTATTATCAGATTGTGTAACATGTAAATATGTTTAGAACAAGTTTATATTACATTCGGAGAAATTCTTGAGGCTTAGGAAGCCCAAAATGAGAGTACATGTCTAATTGGCCAAATTGGTCTCAATCCCCCCTAGGTGGGTCCAACTTGCTCCAACTCAGCTCAAATGGTCACGAATTGTGGTGTGAATATGGTTGAGGCATGTTGGATCAATAATGGGTCATAGGCATGCGTGGTTGAGCAAAATAAGGTGAGTGGGAGGTCCTAGGAGGCATTAAATGCTCCAAATCATGCCAAAATTGGGCCAAATCCACCCAAGCGCTCCTAGTCAACAACAATTCTCCATTTCAAGGAAGGGGAGTACTCTAGAATTAAATGAGGGCACACTTGTGGACAAATGTGGTGTTTGACTGAGCTGGATTTCTCAAATAGGTGTGAACACTCCTCATAAGTGGTTATTTACCCAATTAAAGCTACTTAAGTCCAAACCATAGTGTAATAATGCATACAATGCAATAAAATTGACTAATTCTATGAACCAAGGTACTAAGTGTTGAATTACTGTTCTAACACCCCCCCTTAACCAAAACTTAGTACATATCATGAAATTAAAGTCGGAGGCCTTGGCAACAAAGGCTCAAGTCACCTCATACAAAACATAAATTTTATTTGTCCATGTAAATTGAGGACAAGAAGGAAAACCTCATGGGATAAAATCTTCCCTCTAAAATGGACATGGGGCTAAACCTGCAATAAAATTGAAGCAATCACCATCCATCACTCACTCCAAGCAAATCTCTCAAGTGAGTGAAGGTCTTCTCAGTTAAACACTTGGTGAAAATATCAGCAGTTTGCTCGGTGGATGGGAAATACTACAAGGAAATCACTCTATCATGCACTAAGCCACGGGTGTAATGCATATGGATATCTATGTGATTGGTTCTCTATCTATGAACTGCATCAGTAGATATCTTGATGGCACTTTGATTGTCCACCCAAATGTTGGTTGGAGAATCAACTGCAACACCAAATTCCCGAAGAATTCCTTGCAACCAAACACATTGTGTGGTTGCATTCACTGCTACCCTGTACTCGGCCTCTGATGATAAAAGTGAAATAGTATGTTGTTTCTTACTTGACCAGCAAATAGGACCTTCAGAAAACATGAAAAAAAAACCTGAAGTGTAATTTCTATCAATGGGATCTCCAGCTTAATCCGAATCAGAAAATTTAACTAGTTGTAGTGAAGAACTAGCTGCATAATGTACCCCAAAATTCTTTGTTCCTTGGACATACTGGAGGATATTTTTCTTCTTCCTTCCAATGGATTTCATGTGGTTGTTCAATATATCTTTCTACAACACTTAAAACATAAGACAAATCAGGTATTGTATGTGTAAGGTAGAGCAAACTACCAACTAGTTGCATGTACAGTGTGCAATCCACCAAAGGAGAATCACCAAATTCACCTAGTTTTATGCCTTAAAGGAATGGGCACTTGGATTCCTTACAATCAGCCATTTTAAAATTCAATAACAGGTATGAAGCATACTTTGGTTGACTCAATATTATGCCTCTTTCATATTGTTCAATTTCCAAACCCAAAAATTGCCTTAGCAATCCCAAATCAGTCATGGCAAATTCATTGTGTAGAGATGCCTTAATTGAACCAATTTGTTTGTTGCAGCTCCCTGTAATTAAAAGATCATCACCATACAGTACAATGACCTGAAAAATATCATCACATTGCTGCAAATACATATTTGGATCAGACTTGCAACGAATGAAACCAATTGAGAGCAAAAAAGAAACCATTTTAGCATACGAAGCCCTGGGGGCTTGCTTGAGTACATAGAGTGATTTCTTCAACCTGCAAAAAAGTGAAGGATCCTCTTGGAAACCTTCAGGTTGATACATTTAGATCTCTTCCTGTAGCTCACCATGTAAGAATGCACTTTTAAAATCCATATGGTTCACTTTCCAACCTTTACTAGCTGCAGTGGCTAGAGCTAGTCTAATTGAGTCCATCTTTGCAACGGGTGCAAAGGTCTCGGTATAATCCACACCTTGGAGTTGAGAGTATCCCTTAGACACTAATATAGCCTTATACTTCATATCAGAACCATCAGAAGCAAGTTTGGTTCGAAAAATCCACTTACTTTGCACAAGCTTCCTCTTGGGAGGAAGGGGGATCAAATCCCATGTTTCATTCTCTTGAAGAGAATTGAATTGTTATTCCATTGTTGATCTCCACCTTGGATCATGATAAGATTCCTGATATTATTTTGGATCAGACCCAATCATCATGTAACAGTGATCAACAAGGTCAGTTTCACTTGCAAAGGAAGCATTGTTTGTTTGAGATCCAGTCTTCCTAGGCTCTTGGGGATTGCCTGCCAATTCACCTACAGCTTGTATGGTTTTTTTCATCCCACTTGGGAATTGATGGTGACTCGTCTATAGAAATGTCATATTAAGCCATTTCATTATCATAATTATTAGAAAATATAGATCTTGAATCATTACTTACTTCATCAAGGTGTGGAGGAGAAGAGCATTCCCCCGGTGCAAGCTCAAAATATGGTATTGGTTCCTCTTTGAATTGCACACTTCTCTAAATGAAAGTTTTGAGTTTGGATGTGTCAAAGAGATTATAACCATTTGTTTCTTCACCATATCCAACTATGATACATGCCCTTCTCTGTGGATGCAAATCCTTCCTCTTTCCTGGTGGAATTCGAGCCCATGCTCTAGATCCAAAAATACTAAAATTTGAGACATTTGGTTTTTGGCCAAACCATGCCTCGTAGGGGGTTTTTCCTTTGACTAATTTGTGGAATTACCTATTCTTAATATGTGTAGAACAATTGATAGCTTCATCCCATAGCTTAGGGATTATATCCCTTGCTTCAATCATGCATGTTTCCATCTCTTTAAGAGATCTATTTTTCCTCTCGGACACACCATTTTGTTGTGGTGTGTAGGGGATTGAATGTTGCATTTGAATTCCACATTCCTCACAAAGATGCTGCAGAATTTTGTTTACATACTCCTTCCCATTATCAATCCTAAGGATTTTTATCTTATGCCGACTATGATTCTCCACTAAGGCCTTCCAAATCTTCAATTGCTCAAACACTTCAGATTTTAATTTTAGGAAGTAAACCCAGCATAATCGAGAGTAGTCATCAATGAATGTGAGAACATACCTTGATCCACCATAGGATCGAGTGGGTAGACGACCAATGAGGTATGAATGTACCAATCCAAGTGGTTGACTGGATCTCCTTGCCATTCCCTTCTCATAGATGCGCTCTGGATGTTTCCCAATTACACAACCTATGTAAGCTCCATTCGAAGATTTGATTTCAGGAAGCCCTTCCACCATCTCATCTTTGTGAAATGATTGGAGATACTTGTAGTTCATGTGGAAAAATATTTCATGCCATAGCTTGGAGGTCTCATTGGCATGAGAGTGGAGGGCTTGGTCACTAGTACCAGGGAGGAAATTTGAGAACTTGTACATCCTCTCTTGATGGTCTGCATACCCAACTGCCACAACTTGGTTTGAAGAAATTTCTAAAATATCTACCAATTCAGGAGTAAATGTTACTCTCTTGGCTTCTCCTGTATGGGTCATTTGATATACTAATAACAAATTTGCAGGAAACGAAGGTACATAGAGAACATCACTGAAATAACCATGCTCTAGATCAATCCTACCAATCCTTTTGGTCTGGATTTTAGAGTCATCCCCCGTTCAAACTATTGGGCCACTATTCGAATGCATAGAGGAGAAGATCTTTCTAGATGAAACCATGTACCTAGAAGCCCCTGAATCAATAATGAAGTATGAGGAATTAGAAGTACCTACTACCAAGGCATGACATTTCTCCTTGTTTTCAGAATTGGATGTGCCATCTTTCTTCTTTGCACCATCAGGGATGGGGATGTTGTTTTTCTCCAGCAGCTACGCCATGGTGTCAATGGTTTTATTCATGCAGGAGCTCTCTGGATGCCATCCCTTGTGGCAATAGGTGCATTTGGTCTTCTATTTTCCCTTATTGTCCTTCTCCCTAGAAGGATTCAAACCCCCATCGGTAGATTTGGTTTTATCAAACTTTATCTTCTCTGCCTGCTTCGAATTCTTTCCCTTTTGCTTTCCCTTGGAGGCATTCGAAACACCCATGGCCAAGGCTTGATCTTTCGATTTTATGGTTCCCATTTGAACTAGCTTGTCTTGCTCCTAAGTAAGACATTCCATGAAGGTTGCTAGTGATGGCATTTTCCAATTTCAAAGGGTCATTTTGGCAGAATGGAAGGTGCTTACAAAGACTGAAAATTCCAGACCTAGCTTTGAAAGGATGGACAATATCAATTGTTCTTCTTTCTTAACAATTCCACATTGCTGCAGCTGAATCACTAGAGACTTGAACTTAGTGAAGAACTCCTGGATAGTTTCAAAATGCATTGGACTCAAGTTGATGAGCTTGTTTTCAAGCTGATCTCCTCTCAATTCATCAGTTTTCCCAAAGAGTGATTCTAGCTTAACCTAGACTTCATTTGGGATTGTCAAACTGTCTATATGAAACAAGAGTTCACTCGAAATGCTCAGGCATAGCAATCCATATGCTTCATCAAGTCGATTGTAGTACTTGGCTTTCTCCACAGCAGAGTTTGGCTCCACTTGTGTGCCCATGGTTACTCTATAGAGACCCTTAGATCTCATTTTAATGAACATTTCAGCCTTCCAATCGAATAAATTGAAAGGAATGAGCAATAGATGGCTTACTTCCATTTTTGCTTCCGTTGATTGTGAGAAAACTGCTGAAAGTCCTGCAAAAAAACACTCAATTTTATCTGGAAATTCTCTTAAGAATGCAGCTCAAACGCTCAATATTGATCTGAAACTTACTAAACTCCACAAAGCTTTGATACCATGTGATTATTTTTATCTACAGGAAGATATAGGATCCTTAGAGAACCTCACAAAATCGAATTACTTGCAAAAACCAGCAAAAAGGCTTAAAAGAAGACAAATTTACACACACAGTGTGAACTGAAACTTGGTATTATCAAACTGTCTAACATGTAAATATGTTTAGAACAGGTTTATATTACATTTGGAGAAATTCATGAGGCTTAGGAAGCCCAAAATGAGTGTACATGTCTAATTGGCCAAATTGGCCTCAACCCCCCTTAGGTGGGTCCAACTTGCTCCAAATCAGCCCAAATAGTCACAAATTGTGGTGTGAAAGTGGTTGAGGCATGCTAGATCAATAATGGTTCATAGGCATGCGTGGGTGAGCAAAATAAGGTGAGTGGGAGGTCCTAGGAGGCATTAAATGCTCCAAATCATGCCAAAATTGGGCCAAATCCACCCAAGCGCTCCTAGTCAACACCAATTACCCATTTCAAGGAAGGGAAGTGCTCTAGCATTAAATGAAGGTGCACTTGTGGAAAAATGTGGAGTTTGACTGAGTTGGATTGCTCAAATAGGTGTGAACACTCCTCATAAGTGGTTATTTTCCCAATTAAAGCTACCTAAGTCCAAACCATAGTGTAATAATACATACAAGGAAATAAAATTGACTAAGGCTATGAACCAAGGTACTAAGTGTTGGATTACTGATCTAACAATAGCAGCGGCAGGAAGGGATGGATTCTGTGAATGTAACCATGAAAAATTTGACACCCAGACAGAAAATACAGAAGTTTGCACAATTCAAGGACTTGCAGAGAGAGCTAAAAATTCTAAGGGAGAAGGAGTCTGATGCCTCAGCAAGGTTTCATACCATGCATGAAGAAGCACTCTCCCTCTCAGAGGAAATAAAATAAAAGTTAAAATAACTGCACACCACGGAGCATACTGTTGGATCCTAGGCCGCAGCTATGGTAAAGCTGCGAATTTTGAGGAAAAAGCACAAGTGTTGAAGGGAAAGTGCTAATTTTGAATAAACACCAATTTTTGGGAAGAAGGAAAATGTGCGCAGTACGGTGCCAGATGGATGAGCTTAGCGCAGATTACAGACCGGAACTCACGGAGCTCATGCGTACACGTCAAAGGAGAATGAATGTGGCCGAGTAGAAAGCTCAGCTACCACAATAAATGAAGCGATGGAGTAGAGGGATCAACTTCCCTCATTTAAGGCTAAGTACAGAAGTTATGGTTGTTCTGATCAAGGAAGAGCAATGGACCAAAGCATTGAAGACGAAGGACAAGGAGCAGTGAACGATGAAGCAGTGCCCATGCCCGCAATCTGCGCTGAAAGTTACAGAACCTGCAGGAAGCGGTGATGTGACTGCAAGTGGCGCCTACAGTACACCTAGCCATGTCCGTGGTTAGGGTTTTTGGGGATTACTGCTGGGAAAGGCCCACAGCTTTGTAAAGGTGCGACCGTCATGGCCACCTATATATATGTGTAATTGTAAAGGTTAGATGTTAGTTAGCTAGCCATTAGATGTTGAGACGCAGGTTAGCTGTTTGAGATAAGCTAGCTAGTTAGTAAGTCTTCTACTGTGTTGTTAGGAGACAAGAGTTAGAACTGGATAGCCGTGAAGCTAATCCCTGAGTTGCAGACAGTCTGAGTCGACGTCTGAACTATTGTAATCTCTGTAGAGAAAAGAGACTAGATCGAGAGAAGGGCTCCCAGCTGTGTGCGTGGAGTTTCCTGGAAAGATCTACGGCTGCAGCTGTGTGCGCAACATATTGTGTAATTCTATCCACTCCTGATTAATATAAGAGACTCCCGTGGACGTGGTTTCCCCGTGGAGGTGAACTTCATAATTCTCGTTGTTATGATGCTGTGTTGAGTGATTGCATGTTTTAGTTCACTATCTATGTATACATGAATATTGCGTTCTCTTTATGAGTATGTTAAGTAAGTTCTCAAAGCCTCCTTGGTAACTATAATCGTTAAGTGTCGAAGAAATATGTAGAACGCTGTCCCTGCAGCGATAGAGGAATGCGTTACTGCGCTGGGCGTGTAAGTAGAAATGATAGAGTAGTGATGCAGAGGATAATCGCCTTGCACGCAGGAGTGAAGATACCGTGCAGCTAGGCTGTCAAGAGAGAGTTCATCACAGTTGCGCTGAGAGGTATGCGGAAGAGTAAGACATTCCGCTTTGAGGAATCATCAAGGAAGAGAGAGAGCAGTCTCCGCGTCGCCTAGGTTAAGGAAATATGATTCCTTATCCCCCCCATAGCCACTTCGGGTGAGACCTCGAGCTGCTGCGCAGCTTGTTGCCGAGAGGGCCAGTGCGCCAAGGGGTTTTGTTGCTGCGCTTCATTAAAACTCCGGTCTGTCCAAAAATTCACCAACACATACGACACAACAGCATGCCCAAGAAATCATCTCGCATGAAATGTTAGAAACTATCAAGGACTTTGTGCAAGAATCTAGGGAGACAGTTGCAAGGCTAAGCGCAACTTCCCAAAAATTGCTATGAAGTTAAACATTCAAAGTCATTTTCAGCCGAAGGAGTCTGTTGAGAGTGGCTCGGGGAAGAGCCACGTGTGAGTGTTAGGGGCCTGTTGTGCATGGCCGAAGTGGAGAAATTTTGTGAAGCAAGGTTCCAGCGCAACAATTTTTGTTGGCAAGAAGTACAAGTGAAGCAAGGTCCAACAGTGGCCTATTCGGGTAAAGAACTCCACAAATCCCAGGAATAGGGTAACGAGTGAAATGCATTCAGAGGAAAGGGACATGTCGCCTTAGTGAATATAGAGTACTAAGGACAGTCGGGATAGCTGAGGCAGTTAGAACGATGGACCGATAGCGATAGAAAAAGCGGAGCGGCTGAATGGGACATGTCAGTAGGAAGACAGAGCCGCATGGTCAGAATTGCGACTATAAGAAGACCATCAGAGGCAGAAGCAGCGTAGAAAGGTGGTCGAAGTCAAGTGAAGTAGGTTTCGAGTACGACAATCCTGGTTAGCAGGGTAACCGTGCCATTTTTGGGGGTTTTGGGTACTATAGGGTTTTTTGTCCGACAATGATTGTAAACACGTGAACCTCGAGCACGATCTATAAAAAGGGAAATGTTGTAAGGGAAGGTTTGGTCTCTCAAGAATTAGTCTTTTGATAAAAGACTAAGTATTGTAAGAGAAAGAAAAGAGGAAGAAGCTCTGCAGCTATGTGCGCAAAGACCCAATTGTAGAGAGAAGAGTCTATAGCTGTGTGCACGGACTGAAACTGTTGACCCTTCCCATTAATATAAACAGCAGTTCCCGTGGACGTAGCTCCCATACCGGCGGTGAACCATGTAAATAAGCGTGTTGTATGAATGCATAAGTGTGATTGTTTATGCTTATGATTATGTGTGTCCCTGCTTTTATATGTATTTTCATATGAATGGTCGATGAGAATAATATGCTAAGTACCGAACACATATATTTGAATGCACAAGTAATCCTGAGTACGTTAAATGCATAGTTGCACAAGTGACACTAATACAGCAGAGCCTATAGAGTGTAAAACTGTCCCTCAGCATGGACCCAAAGTATGTTGTTGCATTGCATTGTGTAGTTCCCCATGAGCGCAGCCCCATAATGAGTTGTAGTACAAGAAGGGGATGTGAAGTAGATGTGACTTCACTTCACTTACCAATTTATTAGCTTCACATCACCTAACTATAGAAACGTGCTTCTACAGCCACCCCATAACTTTGCCTTAGGTGAGACCTCAGTCTGTTCGCAAGATGTTGTCGAAAGGGTCGGTGAAGAAGGGTTTTGTTGGACCACTAACTGAGTCGAATCCGGGTCTGATCTAAGTAATAAGAAACATAAGAAGTTTAGAGACAACAATGGTGAGGACAAATTACCTCCTTTAGTGTTCACTTTGAGGGGGGTTTTATTTCCCACTGGGTTTTCCCTCTTTCCTCACTTATATTTTTTGAGCATTTTTTGGATTATTTATGTATTGGGTAATCTATGGCCTTTGTTGTTGGGGACCTTTTATTATTTAATTTTACTCCTCCATATGCAATTATCTTAAGGGGGGTTGCTGGAGTCATTTTCCAACAACACATCATTATTTGGGATTCATAGCCTAATTTACCACTTATCCTAAGTATTTCGACTCAATTATGTGCTTACATCATCAGCAGATCATTGGTTTCAGTCGACTGGGCCTCCTCCTTCATTCAAGGAGCCAACTAGGTCATCACATTCAGTTAACTAGGCCTCCTCCATCATTCAGGGATCCAACTGGGGTGATTTTCAGGATTAATGCAGCCTACTCAGTCCAACTAGGGTTTGTTTCACCTCACTATCAGCTAACTGAAGTCAGAAAGGTGCCCTCCCCTAATTTTGGGCAATCAGTTCAGTCCTAGACTCAATTTAACTCAGTTTGACAGTTTGAGAGTCTGTTAGAGTCAATTAATTGGAATTTAAGTAGTTAACTGATGTTCTAAGTGGTGTTAACTGACCAGTAATCCACTCTCATGCATTCAATTCGAATGACCTATCTAGGATTCGAATTGCATGGCTATTATTTCCATTGTTACACATTGTAATCCTATTCCGAGTTAATGATAACGCATGAAATTCTACAAACCTTTTGCACCAATGTTTTGACACACAATTTGCTGCATGCATCTCTATTAACTGTTTTTCTTGTTTCCTAGATTTGTTGTGCTTGAATTTTACAAATCGGGCAAAATTGGAACTCCATAAGTTACAATTATCCAAGTTGGCCATAGCTACGTATTTAGATCCCCTAATAGTCGAATTTAAGCTTGATTTGGTTATGATTGTGTCAAATATGTCATCCTGGTGGTCATAAATGTGTTCATCCCCTAAAAACCTAGGTTTGAGAAATTTTTCATTAGATTTGGGAGCCATTTATGGGAAATGCTTCACTAGTAAAATAGGGAAAAAATTAGGGACTTTAAATTTTGTGTTATATGATGGTATAAAAAGAACTAACTTAGACTTGTTAACAATCAAATTAACACCCTTAAAAAAGTGTGGGGAAGAAGCATATTCTACTATGCACCCACAACATGAAGACAAAAGACAAGTACACAAGAGAACAAGTCCTCTCTTATCTAATCACTACATCCACAATTATAAATATTGAGTGAAGAAAGAGGTCGCCTAAGGAGACAAAGTTTAGTGATTTAACTACTCATTAAAGGCTCAAATCTAAGCTCCACTAGTCAAATAGTGAGAATAAATGCACAAAAGTGCATTAATTATAATTAAATATGATAAAGTTGTGACAAAATCCTAAAAGAATAAGTAAAGTGGGTTTTTGAGCAAAAATAATCAAAAAACAAGAAAAGGGATAATCCCACATTGAAAAGAGAAACTTGAGAGCCCATTTCCCAATGCTATAAAACTAAGGCATTTGGGGAATGGTAAGAAGAGACAAAAGGAAGAGAAAAGGAATGATGGAGAGATTTGGTCAATTGGAAAGCTTGGAATATTCCTCAAAGGAAAGGGTGGATAGATGATATCTCATGGAAAAGGAGAAGGGATGCACATCAAGCTACATTGTAAGTTTGTATCTTCTTCTTTAGCTTAATATGAAACAATTCAATTCCCTTCTAATTTATGATTTTAAATATGTTGGGGGATGATAAATGATTGTGGATTTATGACATTTAAGATTCACCTACTTCATTGTAATATATATGGTTTAAAGTATATCTAACACTACATTAAAATCTATTATTAGATTGACGACCTTACTAGTTGATTTTTCTTGGAAATTTCTGATTTTTCTTGGAAATTTCTTCATTTTTGGTGTTATAACCTTTCAGTTCTAATCCATATTTTGATTAATATCCCTTCAAGAACATATGGTTCAGGTTTATAGGCTCAAAACCGGCCTAGATCCACTCCTACACTCCCAAAAAATTCAAAAATTAAGCTAGATTTCGGCCTCCTTTGATAGAGAGTGCGTTGGAGGAGTTTTCTTGAAAATTTCTTCATTTTTGGTGTTCTAACCTTTTAGATATAATCTAAGAATTACTTAAAATCCATTAGAAAACCTATAATTCATGTTTATATGCTCAACACCAGCCTATATCCACTCCTACACTGTCAAAAACTTAAAAAATGAAGCTATATCTCGCCCTCTTTTGCTAGAGAGTGCATTGAAGGTGTTTTCTTGAGTTTTGTGCCCAATTCTTCCATATTTCCTTTGTTTTGCTGATATTTTATTATTGTATGGGATTAGTAATTCCCTATATCATAGTTTAGACCTCATTTTGATCCTCCTTATCCAAATATTTGGGATATTTTCAAACTTTTGTAAGTTTCAAAGCCTCCCTGTTTCAGATTTGCATGATTTATGAACTAGTTTTGAGATCTCTTTTTTGGGGGGCTGTTTGGAGCCTATATTTTTTCATTTGTACACCTTATTAAGGATTCTAAATATTTTAAGATCCATTTATAAATAATTTTGAAAATTTTGGAAGAGTTGGGGTTAAGATCTTTAGATTGGCAATTTCCCTCCCAAAACCACTAAAAATAGCCCAAATTGTCATTTATTCCCAAATTTTCTTTAAATTGGTGTTAGATCCACTTGATTTAATCCATATTTTTATGTTGGCTCCCTGATTGGATAGGATTAGGACTGATATTTGAAATAATTTTGACTCCTTTCATAATTTTCAAATAACAAAAATTAAAAAAAAAAACATGAAGATGAACCTTGAAAAGACACCTAGTTTTGAATTTTCACTGTTTTAGAGAATCTTTGAGGATTTATTTTTGTACTTGAACACCTTCACAAATATTTTAAAACTTCTTCGGATTATTTTACCACTAGTTAAGGAAAATTTGGGAGTGTTTGAGCTCCTTAGATTTGGGATTTCTTTCCAAAAACCTCCAAAAATGGGCCAAATTGACATTTATTTCAAAATTTTCTTAAATTTGTGGTAGATTCATTTGCTTCAAGTTATATTTTTCTTTTGTATCCCTGATTGGATAGGATTAGGACTGATATATAAAAAAATTTCATTCATTTAAGAGTTTGCAAATCACAAAAAATGAGAAAACACAAACATTTGTTCAAAGAACCTTAAGACCCTTTAACCGTTGAGTCTCATGTACTTGCTTATTTGAAACATCACAAAAAATATCAATCATAACATTTGAAAATATAATTTAAACACATTTCCCATAGATATTTGCATTGAAAAATAAAGAATTCAACATTACACTTTGAGACATTTTGAAAACAATTTCCCTCCAAAACCGAATACAAACTTTAATTAGTCCAATTTTGTTTTGGATCTACAATATTTTCATTGTGTTTATGCACAATTAGAGAATATAGTAGCTTCATATCTGAATTTTCTTGTGATAAGTTGTGTCTGAGCCACTGTATCCTCTTTTCTTGCACTTTTGGGTGGCCCTGCAATCGAGAAAGTGGATCTCGAGTGTAATAGTCTAGGATTTCATTTTTCAAGCATTGTTCTTTCGAGCCATCGTATCCTCTTCACTTGGGCCTTTGGGCGATCTTGTGAACGAGAAAGTAGATCTCAAGTGTGACAGAGTAAATTTCAATTTTCGCATAAAGTTCTTGGGCTACTATATCCTCTTTGCTTACACTTTCAGGTGGCCCTACAAATGAGAAAGTAGATCTAAAGTGTAAAGAATTTCATTCATAAGAATTTCAAAGGGCTCTACATATCCTCTTTGATTTCACTTTCGGGTGGCCCTGCAAATGAGAAAGTAGATCTCAAGTGTAAAGAATTTCATTCATAATAATTTCAAAGGGCTCGACGTATCCTCTTTGCTTTCACTTTCGGGTGGCCCTGCAAACGAGAAACAGATATCCCCCTGTGTAATAGAATTAGATTCATTTTCAATGAGATATCTATTTGGCTTACATTGATTTTCAAATTAGTTATTATCCATATTTCAACAAAACTATTCATAAAAAACCAAAATCTACCAACACATTTTGCATGTTTGAAAGATACACATGAACCTCTAAGATTTCATTAGTTTAGAACATTCATTGAATTAAAAGGTAGCATAGTGAGCATATTGCATTGTTTGGTTCATATTTTTCGAGTCAACACACCACTAGTTTCACTTCCACTCTTGAAACTAGGCAAACTACCATTAAAAATTGGCACTTAATCTAAAATTGTCCAACATTTGATTTCCATATCACCAACAAGAATAGGTTAGTTCCATGGATTAGGTTTTGAGATTTAACACTCCTGGGTTGCAAAACGTTTGAAAGTAGCATTGATTACTGAGAGTTTAAATCCATTAGTAGCAAAACCCGCTTGTTAGAAAAGTGCATCTAACACATGCATTAAGCACAAGGTCAATATGGATAAGTAAGGGTGGTTCCCCCCTCTTTCTTGTTTAGAGGGACATGAGCTCATCATAGAATTCTATGTAAAGTGACAATTCCTCGGGGTGACATCTCTTTTCTAGAGTATCTGGTTATCTGAGTTGTCCTCGACTTACAACTGTTTCGACCAACCATTGATTGTGAAGTGGTAGATTTAGTTTCTCTTCCTCAAATATCACACAGGCTATTGTAAGTGGGGAGATCTTGCAATACCTGAGACATACTTTGAAGCTTTTACTCTTTAGCAGGGTGATTGGTCAAGAATCAACACTTTCACCCCTGGTGATTAAAGTTTATTGTAATTGTTTCTCACACTTTCGCTGCTAGCAATTGTTTGACGATTGAAATCCCTCGGCATCTACTAGTTTCGGAAGCCCCCCTAATACAACTTTTCACTGAGCTTCGGTTCTTTGGAAATGTAAGTGTGCTTGCTTGGATCTATAGGAATTTTTACTGTGTGGAGAATTTTTATTTTGTTGAGTCTAGACAGCCTTAGGATTGTTTGATTCTATTTTTCCATCAAAATAATTTTAAACACATCCTTTTATCAAGTTCTTTAAAGTGGATACTCTCCCAATCTTCCAATCATGGCGACAGTGAGGTGAGTCACCAAAAATTGAAGGCCCCGCTGCATCGCGACAAAAAATACAAAATACCCAACCTTGTGACTTGGAAATTGAACAAATTCTAGATTGAATTAAAAACAATAGAGAAGAACAATAATAAACAAATACTGAAACATCACCTACCAAGGAAAAAGGATACATTGTTGATAATCTTGCTCCATTTGAAATTGAAACACTAGAGAACAACACAGCTACTCATGTAAACCCACCTTTGACAAATATTTATGCCCCAGTGGTACTTCGCATCAGTGAACCACTTGATTACATCAATCCTCTTTTCAAATATTGGACTAATATGCAAAATCTCACAATTTACCCTATGGCTTCATTAGGAGCACGAGGGAATACATCATCGCAAACTCAAACAGTTGTTGGAGGTAGAAATACTTCCAATTTGGCCTCTACATCAATCCCAATAGTTACTATGCCTTCCATTAGCACAAGTTCAATTAGCACTTCAGTGCCAGTTGGTACAGTTTCGAGTTCCAATACATCCACTTCGTCTGCGGGAATCCCTACTGGGAGGTGTGCCTTACCAAATTTGGGTTTTCCATATGGTTTTGCTACTCAATGTCAAAACAATAAAGGAGTAAACCAAAATCCTCTTTGTATACCTTACATTTTTCCAAGTTCTACTTCTGGGGGAAACCCTTTACCATGGAATATCAATATTCCTAGTGGAACGAATGGACCATGGAACAATAATTTCATTTGGGGTTATGCTCCACATGTGAGTGGAAATGCATCTAGAGTTCATCATCCAACTTTTCCTAGTGTAAATACCGGGGGCAATCCCATACCCCCAACAAGTAGCACACCAGGAGGCAATCCACCTATCAACCCCATTCCACCATGGAGTGGGAAAGTTCCACGAAGTAACCAATATTCTTGGGAACCACCCTCGCAAGGGGGACATCAACCTTGGAACGCTTATCAAAACCAAGGAAACAATCAATGGAGTGGTCAGATTCCGACAATTAACCAATCTTATTGGGTCCCACCTCCGCAAGGGGGAAATCCACCCTTTAATCCTATCCCAAAATGGAATGGTAATGTTCCACCAAGTAACCAATCTTATTGGAACATACCTCCACAAGGAGGAAATCCATACATGCATCCTGTTCCACAATGGAATGGACAACATTCAGGAAGTAACCCATCTTTTTGGATGCAATCTATGCAAGGAGGTAATCCTTCTTGAAATGCTTTTTAAGCCCAAGGAAAACAACAATGGAGACATCAAGCTTCACCCGCATATCAAACATTTTCTATGGCACCAGTCAAATCACCATTTCTAGCCACTTTGAATCTACCATATTTATCCCAGTTGACTAATGATCCTGTTATACTTTTGAATGGATGGCCAACCATGCCAACTAAAATACCCTCATACATACCCAAGTTTGATAGAAAACCAGAGGAAAATCCATCAAATCATGTGATTCCATTCCATTTGTGGTGTTCATCCAATTCCCTAGTTGATGATAGTGTTCGGTTAAGGTTGTTTCAATGGACCCTAACAAGAACTACTACGAAATGGTACATTGAATTGCCACGCAATACTTTCACAGAATTTTCATCTTTAGCTATGGTCTTTCTGACACATTTTCAATTACCTATCCACTATGAGAGGGGAACATAACTTTTAACTTCACTTAGGAAATTCACTTCTACTCACATATCGAATCATATCCACGAGTGGAGGAGGCATCGAAGGCTTATAAAAGAAGAAATCCTTGATCAATTCTTAGCAGATTGGTTCATAAAATAACTATTAACTACTCTTTCCAAATATGTAGCCATGTTAGGAGCCATGACCGAAGAACAACTCATTTAGAGTTCTCAACAATTGGATTTGATATATTCCCAATCGGACGCACTTTATGATTTAATACTTCATGTTGTAAGACCTGTGTCTGATCCTGCTAGGCCACCAAAAGCACCTCATACCGATGGTGTGATTGGATATATAAACCAACTTGAATAGATTACGCAACAATTGGGACAAATGTCAGTTCATAATTCGCAACCTGCAGCTGGCCAGGAAACACAACAATCTGCAACTCCCACCCAAACTTCTGAAGTACTTACTGTTCAAACTGCAGAGCGAAAGGGAAAAAAGAATAAACATAGGAAGAAGCCCAATGCTAATTCTGGGACAGGAGATGCACCGAAGGTGAATAATCCTAATGTAGCCAATCATGAAAACCGGAAAAACAAATACCCTTGCAAACTTTTCCAAGGGGAACATCTTACTCACCTTTGTCCTCATATGGATGATATTCATCGAATGTTGGCAAAAAAAGGAGGGAAACAACCACCTGATGTCCTAACTAAACCTTTCTCCCATCAACAGCATATGGTTGATGTGCTACCAGTACCTCCACTAGGAGGAAACTAGGAAAACCCCCCACAAGGGGGAAGTCCACCCAATGCTAATATATTCACAATTGGTGAACATAAAATAAACAATCAAACAAGGGATTGTTCTTATGACATACCTTCAAAATATGCAGAAACAAATGGATCTCATCCTAGTGTTTCTCTAACCATTGAGAATCCAACCATAAGCATAGTACCTGAACCTCCAAAAGGGGTTTTCCGTAGAACAACACATAATCCTAATGCTCTAGCTGCTCAAAACTACAATTCGTTTGAAGACTTAGCTCAATCTCCTTATGCAATGTCCGCCTTGGAAGTATTGCAAAGTTGTCCTGCTCAACAAAAGGAACTATTGTCTTCTATTGGTGCTATCGATCCATTTGACAAAAATTTGATAAATTTTGACGTAGAACAATCCACATGTAGGATTCTATCACAAATCGCATTTTAGATCAAAGTGACTTCACATGGTAAGAACATTTTTCGAACCGTTGTGGATGAAGGAGCCTCAACTTATGTCATTTCACTAGCATGTTGGAAATATTTGGGATCACCCACCCTAGTGCTGTCCCATACAATACTCAAAGCATTTGATGGTCATTCTTTCCCACCTCATGGACTAATCATGGCTTTCCCAGTTGAACTGGGAGGAAAAATAGTTCAAGTAAATGTTGAGGTAGTGGATTCACCCATATATTACAATTTTCTATTGGGACGTAGTTGGATACATAAGAGGATGGTTGTAGTGTCTTCAGTATTCTGAGTTATTCGGTTCCCCCACAAACGAAATATTATTACGATTGATCAACTAGATTACTGCACACCTGAAACTAATCTCCACTCGAATGTACCTTTTGCAGGGGATTCAAAAATGGTGATTCAAGATATTGGGGTAGGAATGTTCAAATAATAATCCCTCATGGGAACTTTCACAATTCCACCACTGTATTGACCCCTAACACTACTCCCATTTTCACTATTACATCAAAAGTATACTTTCCATTAAAATAAATTTCTAATTCCATACCAGAAGTTGGCTCCACCTCATCGGAGGGAGCCTCCCAAGAGGACATATTAGTTGAAAAGAGTGTTGGAAATATACCAACTTCTATACAACATAATGAAACATAGAGTAGTGTTCCCCTTTCTGTCGTAGACCTTTCTTATCAAGCTATTCAAATGGATTTGGCAGACTTGGATCAAAATCCTTCCAAGATGGAGGAATATGATCCTTATACTTCACCTATATGGACCATGAACTCTAATAGTACTCATGACATCCTGGATCAAACATTTTCTTCGGATGAAACCATCCTTGAGGTCATGAATAACTTTAAATGACCCTGGGAGAATATGCACCATAGATCCTCATTTCTTCCAAAGATCGAGTCATCAGAAGTCAAACACGAACATTTTTACTTCGATGACGACATGGAAAAATACCAATGCCCCATTCAATCACACAATGTGAGTTCGGAAGGAAATTTGGCAAGCATCTCTAAAACCATCCCAATCGATATATCCATTAATCTTGACATCGTTGAAAACATTAATATAGGTGCAGATTGCTCTCCAGAAGAAATCATACATTACACTTCTCTATTCAAAGCATTTCACGATGTGTTCGCGTGGTCTTATGAAGAAATGATAGGCATCGACCCTACCATTGTCAAACATGAGATAAAAGCCTATAACAATGTTAAACCAGTGCGGTAGAAGCTATGTCTGATTAACCCTAAGAAATCAGCCGCCATCAAAGTAGAGGTTGAGAAACTATTGAAAGATGGATTCATCTATCCCGTTCCTTTAACTAAATGGGTATCCAACCCCATTACGGTTAATAAAAAACAAGGAACTATCTGGTTCTATACTGAATTTAGGGATATAAATTTGGCTTGTCCCAAATACAACTATCCCACACCCTTCATTGATCAGATTATAGACAAATGTGCCGGGAACAAAATCTTTTCATTTATGGACAAATTCTTCGGTTACAACCAAATCCAGATAAAAGAGTAGGACCAACATAAAACAACTTTCATATTCCCTTGGGGGACTTTTTCATATTGGAAAATTCCATTTGGACTTAAAAATGTTGGGGATAATTTTCAAAGAGCCATGACATATGCATTTCATGACATTAAGAAAATCGTTGAAGTTTATCTTTATGACTTGGAAGCCAAATCTAAAAGGAGAGTCAAGAACATAGTGCACATTTACGAGCCTTCTTTGATCGAAGTCGCAAATACAACATTAGGTTGAACCCACACAAATTCATGTTTTGTGTGGACTCTGGGAGATTACTTGGGTTCATAGTTTCAAAAAAATGGATTATGGTGGATCCCATCAAGGTTGAGGCAATACTTTAGTTTCCTTCCCCGAAAACAATAACACAACTTCAAATCCTTCAAGGGAAAGCTAATTACTTGAGAAGATTTTATCGAGGATTTTGCTGAAAGAGATAAAGGTTTCATCCATATCCTAAAAAAATATGCACTATTCATATGGGATTAACAAGCTCAATGCTCATTTGATGCAATAAAGAAAGCTTTGGTCTATACCCCGGTACTTAGTCCACTGAACTATAATAGAGACTTTTTTCTATATTTGTCAGCTCTAGTTCCACCATAGGAATGGTATTGGAAGAAGAAGATGAATCATCACAGGATCACATTATTTACTATCTTATTAAGGGCCTTGCAAGTCCCGAATTGAGATATTCCCAGGTTGAGAATGTTGATGTATATGTAACTTCGGAATGTATTTCACATATATGTATATTGTATTCCTATAGAGATGGTATTATTCCTCTATAAGGAAGTGTTGTCATTTATATTGTAAGTGTCGTAACTTATACTTGATGGGTTATTAGACCACCTTGTTTGGGGTCGGCCCTGTATAAGTCATGTGGGTCAAAGGGTTATTAGACCACCCTATTGGGGGTCGGCCCACTCAGCATTATGTTATGTGGTTAAGTTCGAGCCGACATGAGTTAGGTAAAAAGGCAAGTCAAGTCAAGTATAAATAGAGTGCGGGAGGCACTCTATTTACTCACTCACTTCTCACACATGCTCTCAAGGAGGAGAGGCGCACTTATGGAGGAGGAGGATCTGCTGCTAGGTTATGTCTATCTCTTGGTTGGTTGTATCATTTCTCTATCTATCTCTGAGGAAGTTATTGGGGTTTTTCACCTTTATGGTTTTCCCCAAGTAAATCTTTGTGTCTCTTGTGTGCTTGCATTATTGTCTCCATGATTGATATGCTGTAGATATGCTGTACATGTTGTTCTCTCAGTTAATATCCTAGATCATATTGAAGTAAATTCAGAAAATTTAACATGGTATCAGAGCTAGCCTGAAAGAAGGCATGATATGGCATGTATGACACTTGTTGCACTTACGATGCTAGGGCTTGATATAGCAAAAACCAGTCATCGTAGCACTTTCGCTATAAATCCGTTTTGGCGAAGTTTTCGGATCTGAAATTGTTACAGGCCGAAGCTAAGATCTCCAGGTATCTTGTGTCCAAAGGACAACCTCTAATTCGTTGTACTTTGTGATTTATGATCTGTACAATATAGGGTTTCTGCCTCTTCCAGATCTGAGTCAAAATCAGGTGACCTTGGGAAAAAGGTCATAACTTGGGCTAGGAAGCTCCAAATGAAATTTCGTGAAAAGTGACAGGTAGTACACAGGCCGAGCTATCTCAGAAAACGTTTTCAGAGGCCGAAGGTCAAACAGTGACACGTGGAACGCCGTACAAGTTCGCTCTCCTGTATTATCCCATAAAAAGGTCACGTTGCGACACTTGGCATATCTCTCTCTTAGAGAATCCAATTGAGGTCAGACCTGTCAGGATGGAAAGATAACAGGCCAAGATATCTCAAACAACGTTTTCAGAGGCCGAAGGTCAAACAGTGACACGTGGCACGCCGTACAAGTTCGCTCTCCTGTATTTTCCCAAAACAGGTCACGTTGCGACATTTGGCATAACTCTCTCTCAGAGAATCCAATTGAGGTCAGACCTGTCAGGATGGAAAGATAACAGGTCAGGCTATCTCAAGAAACTTTTTCAGACCCTGTGGATCAAAAATTTCGGAGTTACACCAGAAAAAATCAGGTACATATTTCTGTCAAAACAGAATTATTTTTTGGTACCTTCATTCATGGCTTCCGGAATTTAGGGCTTTGGAGAAAGTTGGAATTTTTGTAATCGGAGACCACGGCTGGATGCTACTCATCAAAATAGAAATTTAGAGACCAAGATCAGAATTTTTGGTTTGGCAGAAGGCCGGACTTGATTAGACCCTAGTTCGGGACTTTGATCACAAAAGTGGAAAATTAGGGCTTCTGTAAAAATGGGAATTTTTGAAATCTGTGAACACGGCTGGAAGCTCCTCAGAAAAATAGAAGCTTAGAGATTTGGATCAAACATTTTGATGGGGCAAAATAGTGGGCTTCATCAAACCCCAGTTCAGGGTCACGTCCAGTGAATCCAGAAGTTTCAAAGGCAAAATTGAGGAGTGAAACTTTGCAGTTTTCAAATTCTGAATATACCAGTTTGATCAGTTCATCAAGGCGCATATTCCTATCCTATCGGAAGGTTGAAATTCAAAGTTTGAATTTTTGGGTTTCTCTGACAAACCCATATCCAGCTCCAGGTCCAGTTCTTGCAAATCAAGTGGATTGGGTTAATCCTAGAAGAAGATGGATTGGTCACCTACATAGGTGAAGAAGTTCCTGTTTCAGAGGGAGATAAGGCTAAGGCCTTACATAAGAAGATTACTAGCGATCTCGACAGGTATGACTCATCAAGGTATGTCTCGATATTTGTTCATGATTAAGTTTATGGTATGTTTGTCTTCATGTTATTACGGTTAGTACACTCTTGATTTTAGACTTGTCATATCACCTTAATAAAACTATGAATGCACGATAGAAAATATTCATTGATTAAGGTGTTGACACTTATGATTGTACTAATGCATTATGGTGTTGTATGAGGTTTATGTTGTCTACTAACATGAAAGGTACACCAAGAAAGATAAATCATGTTCTGGTCCAAGAACATATGATCATGATAACATGAGGACAAAGATTCATCCATTGTCATGGATCTCATACAAGATCCATTCACGAGGTATGTATAACTTGGTTTTATAATGGTTAACTTATGAGACATGCAGGTTACTAGCACAAGTCACTGAAGAGAACCAAGAAGACATCATGTGAGTATGTTAGACATAATTAGCTAGCATGCTAATCCAGGTATGTTTTTCCTATATCAAGTTAGAATCTCACCTTGTGATAAGATCCTTTATTTAAGTATACTTGGCATGATTGATTATGATTATTCATTGAAGTTAGTACTCATGGGTTTAGGCATATTATGATTTTTACTTTGATTGATGATATGACTAACCAGAAAAGTCCTATGGTCAAATAGGAATATAAGTAAAAGAATTATGTCTCTTATATTGATTGATTTGACTAACCAGAAGAATCATGAAGGTATATGTTTGAATAATCACAGGTTTTATGCATATTATATCTCTTATCTTGATTGATGATTCAACTAACCTGAAGAGTCATAGGTTTGAGTAATTATAGGTTTAGATATGTTATGTTTCTTATGATTTGACTAACCATAATAATCCTGCATAAACCTTGAATAATAATGCTTATTATTTTTGTTTGAAATGATCATGACTATACATGCTTGAGATTATTGTGTTTTAATAGTATACTAATGAATGTATGATTTTATATGAGATCACAAGGATAACACATTCATGATACTAATAAGCATGCATAGGGGGCCAAGGATGTATATAAGTTCAAGGACAGGTAATCCAGGGAGCAAAGATCAAGAGGGAGTACACTCCAGTGGTTTATGAAAGGATGCTGATATTCAGAAGGAGTTGACCATCTTTCTACATTCCACAACAGAAAGGTGTAGAAGAAGCTACTTCAGATTAGGACTCCAACAGCTTCTGCAAGGAAGCAAAGACTCAGAGGGAGTCCACCCAACGAACAAAGAAAGATAAGTATTTTAATTATCATTTCTTGCATATGTGTTTGTTTAAATAAAATTGTTCAATGATGTATATGCTCATGTTCCTAGACTTAGGATATGTATAGTTGCATTGATGAACAGTATACTACTAATATACATGGGTAAGTGGCCTATGGCACTGTACAACATTCCATTGCTACTTATCTAGAATGAAACCTCTTTGCTGACATGTTGGGAGTTGTGCACACTCTTAACAATGTTCTGGTAGAGATTGGAAGGCATCTAGAAAGTTACGAAATATGGATAAATGTTGTATTGAAGCATTGGCTAAGATAATTGCATGACTGTATGACATATTTCTTTATGTGTAAGAATTTGTTCTGAAAACTATGAGATGTTTTCTAATCATGCAATTTAACTTGTTGTGTAGGAAAGATCGTATGCCATCTCCTACAAAAGGACTACAACATTTGTTCCAGCAACAAAGATATCTATTGAAGATATTGAAGTTCCCAGGATCTGGGATGAAGAAATGGAATGCCATGATCCGTCGATCATGAAGAATGATGTTTGGGATGCACTCCCAAGATGTGAAGGGAAGTTTGTTATGACTTCCATATGGATCTATCAGATCAAGCATGTTGCAGATGACAGCATTGAGAAATATAAAAGTGATACTACTTTTGTATGCAAATAACTTGTTTGTTACAGGTGAAGATAGATTGATTGCCGACATACAACGGAAGCTTACTACCGAGTTCGAGATGAAGAACTTGGGAATGATGCACTATTTGTTTTTGGCATGGAGGTGTGGCAGAGTGATGGAATCTTCCTTGGACAAGGGAAGTATGCAGTAGAGATCCTGAAGAGGTTCGGGATGATGGACTGCAAGGCTATGGCCACACCTATGACATCGAATATGAAGCTTCTATGTGATGCTTCATCTGAGCTGGTTGATGTCTCTATGTATCGTCAGATTATTGGGTCCTTGATGTACCTGACAAACACGAGACCAGATATTTGCTTTGCTGTGAACACATTGAGCCAGTTCCTGACGGATCCGAGGAGTGTTCACCTGGTTGCTGTAAAGCATGTTCTGAGGTACCTAAAGGGTACAGTGGATTATGGGCTCAGATATGAGGCGAATCAAAAGTTTAACCTGCAGGGTTATGTTGATTCAGATTGGGCTGGCAGTGCTGCAGATAGGAAGAGCACATCTGGGTGTTGCTTCAGTATGGGATTAGGTGTGATCTCTTGGTTTAGCAGGAAGCAGTCCTGTGTAGCATTGAGTACAGCTGAGGCAGAGTATGTTGCAGCCTGTTCAGCTAGTTGTGAGGCAGTATGGCTACGGAAGCTACTGTCTGAGTTATTTGATCTCCCGTTGGAGGCTACTGGTATCTTCTGTGACAACCAGAGTTGTGGAAGCTGTCCGAGAACCCAGTGTTTCATGACAGGTCGAAACACATAGAGATCAAATATCACTATATCAGGGATATGGTGCAGAGAGGAGCTGTGAAGCTCCTGTATATTGCGACAGACGAGCAGATTGCAGATGTGCTGACGAAGCCACTAGCCAGGGTGAAGTTCGAGTACTTCAGAGAGAGGCTTGGCGTTCCTCAGATCGAGGACACTTCGGGGAAGAAGTGACGGACACATTTGCTGAAGCCATTCCAAGCATGTTGGAAGGAGGATCCTTCACATGGCTGTGGATGTAAGCGCTGGATGATGAGCATCAGAATGATGTTCTGGTTTCTGCTTGATATGATCAGTTGGATCATTTTATGTATGTATGTACGCATCATGTGGATGCTAGATATGATCAGTTGGATCATTTTATGTATGTATGTACGCATCATGTTGGATGCTGGATATGATCAGTTGGATCATTTTTATGTATGTATGTATGCATCATGTTGGATGCTTGGACCATGTATCTGTATATGTATCAGGTGGATACATTGTATGATCAGGAGGATCATGTATGATGATATGTATCAGGTAGATACTTGGTATGCATCAGGTAGATGCATTGATGATCAGGAGGATCATGTATGATGATATGTATCAGGTAGATACTTGGTATGCATCAGGTAGATGCATTGATGATCAGGAGGATCATGTATGATGATATGTATCATGTATTTGTATCAGGTGGATACATTGATGATCAGGAGGATCATGTATGATACTTGGCATGCAGCAGGATGTTGCAGTGATGATCAGAATGATCATAGATGACGAGCTTCAGGATGTTGCTCCAGATGACATGCAGCAGGATGTTGCAGTGATGATCAGGATGATCATAGATGACGAGCTTCAGGATGTTGCTCCAGATGACATGCAGCAGGACGTTGCAGTGATGATGATTAGGATGATCATGGATACATCAGGATGATGTATGATGAGTATCAGGTTGATACTCTGTGGCCGTGGATCAGGTTGTGCATATGAGCATGTAATTCGGTGCCCTGGGAGATTTGCAGATGGTCTTTCGAGGTTTTGCCTATGGCATGTAATTCGGTGCCCTGGGACATCTGGCAAATGCTCTTTCGAGGTTTTGCTCTGGGAGGACATGTAATTCGGTGCCCTAGGAGATCTGCAGATAGTCTTTCGAGGTTTTGCCTATGGCATGTAATTCGGTTCCCTGGGATATCTGGCAGATGCTCTTTCGAGGTTTTGTCCTATGGCATGTAATTCGGTGCCCTCGGAGATTTGCAGATGGTCTTTCGAGGTTTTGCCTATGGCATGTAATTCGGTTCCCTGGGACATCTGGAAAATACTCTTTCGAGGTTTTGCCATGACCACATGTAATTCGTTGCCCTGGGAGATCTGCAGATAGTCTTTCGAGGTTTTGCCTATGGCATGTAATTCGGTTCCCTGGGATATCTGGCAGATGCTCTTGCGAGGTTTTGTGGTGAGGTCACATGTAATTCGGTGCCCTGGGAGATCCTATAGGTAGAGCTGTGTGCTCGTAACAGCCTGGGATGCTCTTTCGAGGTTTTGTGACGCACGTAAAAGTCCTGAGGATTCCACAGTATGGCGAGTGATGATGAAGACCTGCAGGTGGTGGGCCTACATCCAGTATGAAAAAGGACTGGCTCTGTAGAACTTCATATGACGACTAGATTCAGAGATTGATTGACATAGCAGCAGCAGTGATGATGATGATGATGACTCGATGACGATTATCCAGTGACGATGATCCAGAGAAGATGACTTGTGCTAGAAAGAACTGTGCTGAGAAATACCTTCCTAGTTAAGAGGGAGTGTTGATGTATATGTAACTTCGGAATGTATTTCACATATATGTATATTGTATTCCTATAGAGATGGTATTATTCCTCTATAAGGAAGTGTTGTCATTTATATTGTAAGTGTCGTAACTTATACTTGATGGGTTATTAGACCACCTTGTTTGGGGTCGGCCCTGTATAAGTCATGTGGGTCAAAGGGTTATTAGACCACCCTATTGGGGGTCGGCCCACTCAGCATTATGTTATGTGGTTAAGTTCGAGCCGACATGAGTTAGGTAAAAAGGCAAGTCAAGTCAAGTATAAATAGAGTGCGGGAGGCACTCTATTTACTCACTCACTTCTCACACATGCTCTCAAGGAGGAGAGGCGCACTTATGGAGGAGGAGGATCTGCTGCTAGGTTATGTCTATCTCTTGGTTGGTTGTATCATTTCTCTATCTATCTCTGAGGAAGTTATTGGGGTTTTTCACCTTTATGGTTTTCCCCAAGTAAATCTTTGTGTCTCTTGTGTGCTTGCATTATTGTCTCCATGATTGATATGCTGTAGATATGCTGTACATGTTGTTCTCTCAGTTAATATCCTAGATCATATTGAAGTAAATTCAGAAAATTTAACATGGTATCAGAGCTAGCCTGAAAGAAGGCATGATATGGCATGTATGACACTTGTTGCACTTACGATGCTAGGGCTTGATATAGCAAAAACCAGTCATCGTAGCACTTTCGCTATAAATCCGTTTTGGCTAAGTTTTCGGATCTGAAATTGTTACAGGCCGAAGCTAAGATCTCCAGGTATCTTGTGTCCAAAGGACAACCTCTAATTCGTTGTACTTTGTGATTTATGATCTGTACAATATAGGGTTTCTGCCTCTTCCAGATCTGAGTCAAAATCAGGTGACCTTGGGAAAAAGGTCATAACTTGGGCTAGGAAGCTCCAAATGAAATTTCGTGAAAAGTGACAGGTAGTACACAGGCCGAGCTATCTCAGAAAACGTTTTCAGAGGCCGAAGGTCAAACAGTGACACGTGGCACGCCGTACAATTTCGCTCTCCTGTATTATCCCATAAACAGGTCACGTTGCGACACTTGGCATATCTCTCTCTTAGAGAATCCAATTGAGGTCAGACCTGTCAGGATGGAAAGATAACAGGCCGAGATATCTCATACAACGTTTTCAGAGGCCGAAGGTCAAACAGTGACACGTGGCACGCCATACAAGTTCGCTCTCCTGTATTTTCCCAAAACAGGTCACGTTGCGACATTTGGCATAACTCTCTCTCAGAGAATCCAATTGAGGTCAGACCTGTTAGGATGGAAAGATAACAGGTCAGGCTATCTCAAGAAACTTTTTCAGACCCTGTGGATCAAAAATTTCGGAGTTACACCAGAAACAATCAGGTACATATTTCTGTCAAAACAGAATTATTTTTTGGTACCTTCATTCATGGCTTCCGGAATTTAGGGCTTTGGAGAAAGTTGGAATTTTTGTAATCGGAGACCACGGCTGGATGCTACTCATCAAAATAGAAATTTAGAGACCAAGATCAGAATTTTTGGTTGGGCAGAAGGCCGGACTTGATTAGACCCTAGTTCGGGACTTTGATCAGAAAAGTGGAAAATTAGGGCTTCTGTAAAAATGGGAATTTTTGAAATCTGTGAACACGGCTGGAAGCTCCTCAGAAAAATAGAAGCTTAGAGATTTGGATCAAACATTTTGATGGGGAAAAAGAGTGGGATTCATCAAACCCCAGTTCAGGGTCACGTCCAGTGAATCCAGAAGTTTCAAAGGCAAAATTGAGGAGTGAAACTTTGCAGTTTTCAAATTCTGAATATACCAGTTTGATCAGTTCATCAAGGCGCATATTCCTATCCTATCGGAAGGTTGAAATTCAAAGTTTGAATTTTTGGGTTTCTCTGACAAACCCATATCCAGCTCCAGGTCCAGTTCTTGCAAATCAAGTGGATTGGGTTAATCCTAGAAGAAGATGGATTGGTCACCTACATAGGTGAAGAAGTTCCTGTTTCAGAGGGAGATAAGGCTAAGGCCTTACATAAGAAGATTACTAGCGATCTCGACAGGTATGACTCATCAAGGTATGTCTCGATATTTGTTCATGATTAAGTTTATGGTATGTTTGTCTTCATGTTATTACGGTTAGTACACTCTTGATTTTAGACTTGTCATATCACCTTAATAAAACTATGAATGCACGATATAAAATATTCATTGATTAAGGTGTTGACACTTATGATTGTACTAATGCATTATGGTGTTGTATGAGGTTTATGTTGTCTACTAACATGAAAGGTACACCAAGAAAGACAAATCATGTTCTGGTCCAAGAACATATGATCATGATAACATGAGGACAAAGATTCATCCATTGTCATGGATCTCATACAAGATCCATTCACGAGGTATGTATAACTTGGTTTTATAATGGTTAACTTATGAGACATGCAGGTTACTAGCACAAGTCACTGAAGAGAACCAAGAAGACATCATGTGAGTATGTTAGACATAATTAGCTAGCATGCTAATCCAGGTATGTTTTTCCTATATCAAGTTAGAATCTCACCTTGTGATAAGATCCTTTATTTAAGTATACTTGGCATGATTGATTATGATTATTCATTGAAGTTAGTACTCATGGGTTTAGGCATATTATGATTTTTACTTTGATTGATGATATGACTAACCAGAAAAGTCCTATGGTCAAATAGGAATATAAGTAAAAGAATTATGTCTCTTATATTGATTGATTTGACTAACCAGAAGAATCATGAAGGTATATGTTTGAATAATCACAGGTTTTATGCATATTATATCTCTTATCTTGATTGATGATTCAACTAACCTGAAGAGTCATAGGTTTGAGTAATTATAGGTTTAGATATGTTATGTTTCTTATGATTTGACTAACCATAATAATCCTGCATAAACCTTGAATAATAATGCTTATTATTTTTGTTTGAAATGATCATGACTATACATGCTTGAGATTATTGTGTTTTAATAGTATACTAATGAATGTATGATTTTATATGAGATCACAAGGATAACACATTCATGATACTAATAAGCATGCATAGGGGGCCAAGGATGTATATAAGTTCAAGGACAGGTAATCCAGGGAGCAAAGATCAAGAGGGAGTACACTCCAGTGGTTTATGAAAGGATGCTGATATTCAGAAGGAGTTGACCATCTTTCTACATTCCACAACAGAAAGGTGTAGAAGAAGCTACTTCAGATTAGGACTCCAACAGCTTCTGCAAGGAAGCAAAGACTCAGAGGGAGTCCACCCAACGAACAAAGAAAGATAAGTATTTTAATTATCATTTCTTGCATATGTGTTTGTTTAAATAAAATTGTTCAATGATGTATATGCTCATGTTCCTAGACTTAGGATATGTATAGTTGCATTGATGAACAGTATACTACTAATATACATGGGTAAGTGGCCTATGGCACTGTACAACATTCCATTGCTACTTATCTAGAATGAAACCTCTTTGCTGACATGTTGGGAGTTGTGCACACTCTTAACAATGTTCTGGTAGAGATTGGAAGGCATCTAGAAAGTTACGAAATATGGATAAATGTTGTATTGAAGCATTGGCTAAGATAATTGCATGACTGTATGACATATTTCTTTATGTGTAAGAATTTGTTCTGAAAACTATGAGATGTTTTCTAATCATGCAATTTAACTTGTTGTGTAGGAAAGATCGTATGCCATCTCCTACAAAAGGACTACAACATTTGTTCCAGCAACAAAGATATCTATTGAAGATATTGAAGTTCCCAGGATCTGGGATGAAGAAATGGAATGCCATGATCCGTCGATCATGAAGAATGATGTTTGGGATGCACTCCCAAGATGTGAAGGGAAGTTTGTTATGACTTCCATATGGATCTATCAGATCAAGCATGTTGCAGATGACAGCATTGAGAAATATAAAAGTGATACTACTTTTGTATGCAAATAACTTGTTTGTTACAGGTGAAGATAGATTGATTGCCGACATACAACGGAAGCTTACTACCGAGTTCGAGATGAAGAACTTGGGAATGATGCACTATTTGTTTTTGGCATGGAGGTGTGGCAGAGTGATGGAATCTTCCTTGGACAAGGGAAGTATGCAGTAGAGATCCTGAAGAGGTTCGGGATGATGGACTGCAAGGCTATGGCCACACCTATGACATCGAATATGAAGCTTCTATGTGATGCTTCATCTGAGCTGGTTGATGTCTCTATGTATCGTCAGATTATTGGGTCCTTGATGTACCTGACAAACACGAGACCAGATATTTGCTTTGCTGTGAACACATTGAGCCAGTTCCTGACGGATCCGAGGAGTGTTCACCTGGTTGCTGTAAAGCATGTTCTGAGGTACCTAAAGGGTACAGTGGATTATGGGCTCAGATATGAGGCGAATCAAAAGTTTAACCTGCAGGGTTATGTTGATTCAGATTGGGCTGGCAGTGCTGCAGATAGGAAGAGCACATCTGGGTGTTGCTTCAGTATGGGATTAGGTGTGATCTCTTGGTTTAGCAGGAAGCAGTCCTGTGTAGCATTGAGTACAGCTGAGGCAGAGTATGTTGCAGCCTGTTCAGCTAGTTGTGAGGCAGTATGGCTACAGAAGCTACTGTCTGAGTTATTTGATCTCCCGTTGGAGGCTACTGGTATCTTCTGTGATAACCAGAGTTGTGGAAGCTGTCCGAGAACCCAGTGTTTCATGACAGGTCGAAACACATAGAGATCAAATATCACTATATCAGGGATATGGTGCAGAGAGGAGCTGTGAAGCTCCTGTATATTGCGACAGATGAGCAGATTGCAGATGTGCTGACGAAGCCACTAGCCAGGGTGAAGTTCGAGTACTTCAGAGAGAGGCTTGGCGTTCCTCAGATCGAGGACACTTCGGGGAAGAAGTGACGGACACATTTGCTGAAGCCATTCCAAGCATGTTGGAAGGAGGATCCTTCACATGGCTGTGGATGTAAGCGCTGGATGATGAGCATCAGAATGATGTTCTGGTTTCTGCTTGATATGATCAGTTGGATCATTTTATGTATGTATGTACGCATCATGTGGATGCTAGATATGATCAGTTGGATCATTTTATGTATGTATGTACGCATCATGTTGGATGCTGGATATGATCAGTTGGATCATTTTTATGTATGTATGTATGCATCATGTTGGATGCTTGGACCATGTATCTGTATATGTATCAGGTGGATACATTGTATGATCAGGAGGATCATGTATGATGATATGTATCAGGTAGATACTTGGTATGCATCAGGTAGATGCATTGATGATCAGGAGGATCATGTATGATGATATGTATCAGGTAGATACTTGGTATGCATCAGGTAGATGCATTGATGATCAGGAGGATCATGTATGATGATATGTATCATGTATTTGTATCAGGTGGATACATTGATGATCAGGAGGATCATGTATGATACTTGGCATGCAGCAGGATGTTGCAGTGATGATCAGAATGATCATAGATGACGAGCTTCAGGATGTTGCTCCAGATGACATGCAGCAGGATGTTGCAGTGATGATCAGGATGATCATAGATGACGAGCTTCAGGATGTTGCTCCAGATGACATGCAGCAGGACGTTGCAGTGATGATGATCAGGATGATCATGGATACATCAGGATGATGTATGATGAGTATCAGGTTGATACTCTGTGGCCGTGGATCAGGTTGTGCATATGAGCATGTAATTCGGTGCCCTGGGAGATTTGCAGATGGTCTTTCGAGGTTTTGCCTATGGCATGTAATTCGGTGCCCTGGGACATCTGGCAAATGCTCTTTCGAGGTTTTGCTCTGGGAGGACATGTAATTCGGTGCCCTGGGAGATCTGCAGATAGTCTTTCGAGGTTTTGCCTATGGCATGTAATTCGGTTCCCTGGGATATCTGGCAGATGCTCTTTCGAGGTTTTGTCCTATGGCATGTAATTCGGTGCCCTGGGAGATTTGCAGATGGTCTTTCGAGGTTTTGCCTATGGCATGTAATTCGGTTCCCTGGGACATCTGGCAAATACTCTTTCGAGGTTTTGCCATGACCACATGTAATTCGTTGCCCTGGGAGATCTGCAGATAGTCTTTCGAGGTTTTGCCTATGGCATGTAATTCGGTTCCCTGGGATATCTGGAAGATGCTCTTGCGAGGTTTTGTGGTGAGGTCACATGTAATTCGGTGCCCTGGGAGATCCTATAGGTAGAGCTGTGTGCTCGTAACAGCCTGGGATGCTCTTTCGAGGTTTTGTGACGCACGTAAAAGTCCTGAGGATTCCATAGTATGGCCAGTGATGATGAAGACCTGCAGGTGGTGGGCCTACATCCAGTATGAAAAAGGACTGGCTCTGTAGAACTTCATATGACGACTAGATTCAGAGATTGATTGACATAGCAGCAGCAGTGATGATGATGATGATGACTCGATGACGATTATCCAGTGACGATGATCCAGAGAAGATGACTTGTGCTAGAAAGAACTGTGCTGAGAAATACCTTCCTAGTTAAGAGGGAGTGTTGATGTATATGTAACTTCGGAATGTATTTCACATATATGTATATTGTATTCCTATAGAGATGGTATTATTCCTCTATAAGGAAGTGTTGTCATTTACATTGTAAGTGTCGTAACTTATACTTGATGGGTTATTAGACCACCTTGTTTGGGGTCGGCCCTGTATAAGTCATGTGGGTCAAAGGGTTATTAGACCACCCTATTGGGGGTCGGCCCACTCAGCATTATGTTATGTGGTTAAGTTCGAGCCGACATGAGTTAGGTAAAAAGGCAAGTCAAGTCAAGTATAAATAGAGTGCGGGAGGCACTCTATTTACTCACTCACTTCTCACACATGCTCTCAAGGAGGAGAGGCGCACTTATGGAGGAGGAGGATCTGCTGCTAGGTTATGTCTATCTCTTGGTTGGTTGTATCATTTCTCTATCTATCTCTGAGGAAGTTATTGGGGTTTTTCACCTTTATGGTTTTCCCCAAGTAAATCTTTGTGTCTCTTGTGTGCTTGCATTATTGTCTCCATGATTGATATGCTGTAGATATGCTGTACATGTTGTTCTCTCAGTTAATATCCTAGATCATATTGAAGTAAATTCAGAAAATTTAACAGAGAAGTTAGCTTTGGTAGCAGTTCATGTTGTCCAAAGACTTAGACATTATATACTTCCAAGAAAAAAGACCATAGTGGCTGAAATGAACCCCATGAAACACATTTTGTCCCTCCATATCATTGGTGGCAAATATTCAAAATGGATAGTAATTTTGCAAGAATTCAATCTCAAGTTCAAAAACACTAAAGCCAAAAAATCGTTGGCATTTGTTGAACTAATGTTTGAGTTACCCTGTGAGAAAGAGGATACCGTATGTATTGAATCTTGGGCAGATGAACATTTATTCATCATCACAACATCAGATCCTTGGTATGGAAAATTTATCACATATCTCCAAACCCAAATGAGTGATCCTCATTTTTCTAGCATTGAACGACGTTGCATTTGGCACCAATCACGAAGATACCTCATCATAGGGGATACTTTGTACCATAGAGGAGTAGACATGATCTTAAGATATTGTTTAGTACACAAGGAAGTTGAAGAAGTTATGAATGATTTCCATGCTGGGGTATGTGGTGGTCATCTTTATGGGTTGGAAACTGCCCAGAAATCTTGCATGCGGAATACTTTTGGCCTGCAATATTCAAAGATTGCATCAATGCAGTTAAAAAGTGTCACCCTTTCCAAATATACACAAGAAAAATGCGTGCACATCTTGCTCCATTACACCCTGTAGTAACTATGGGTCCATTTTCAAAATGGGGCATTGATTTTATGACAATCAACTTGCCTTCAGCTAGTGGCCACCACTACATCATCGTAGCAGTGGACTACTTCACCAAGTGGGCTGAGGCGATTCCTACATTCAACTGCATGGGTAAAAATACAACATATTTCCTATTCAATCACGTGATAATAAGGTTTGGTGTACCCAAAGAGACCACTAGTGATAATGGAAGTCATTTTAGGAATTCCTTTATGGATGAACTTACCAATAGGTTAGGATTTTGGTAGGACTTTTCCTCTCCATACTACCCTCAAGCTAATGGACAAGTCGAAGCCATCAAAAAGGTTTTGAAAACTATGTTGCAGAGGATGATTGATAAAAGCAAAACTAACTAGCACTTAATGTTGTTTATCGCTCTTTGGGATTACCGTACCATTTCTAAAACCACAACCGGATTCACTCCTTTCCAATTGATTTATGGAGAGGAAGCTGTGTTTCCGATTGAATGTGAAATCGCATCATTAAAAATAGCAGTCGAACTCCTACCTAACACTTATGCAGAAGAAGAAAGGATTCTCGATCTCCGTTATCTTGATGAAAGTAGAAGGGAAGCTTCTCTAAATGTGGAAGCACACAAGAAAAGGGTTAAAATCCAATATGAAAAGTCTACCCATCCCCGAGTCTTTTCTGAAGGCGATTTGGTTTTAGTTTATGACCAAAACAAATACAAAATAGGAGAAGGGAAATTTGTACCAAAATGGTTTGGCCTACTTGTAGTAAAAAATGTGTTAAAGAGAGGAGCTTATGAATTGATCAATTATGATGGGGAACCTATGTCAGAGATCATAAATGGTCTCTATTTGAATAAATACTTTGTGTAGACATTGATGCCTCGCAACACTTGTTGTATTATGTTGTATTATTTGTATAAAATGTTGTACAGTAGTTATTTCCAGAACACACTTATCTTGCTTGGCATTGTCACTTTGGCAGATGGCACAATAAACCTTCACATATTTTGGATATGTGGATGGCACCCGTCATAGTTCTCGGAACATTGCTTCCATCGCATGATCAGTGATTTTCACACCTAATGAAGAATTTTTTAGTTCAGGAGGCATTTTTCTTGGATCTGCAACCAAAAATGTTGCAAAATATAGCGCAGTCATTGAGCTTCTTGTTGAGGCTATCACCCTTGGCATATGATGGATAATAGTCAAACTGGATTCTAAATTAGTTGTATCTTAGTTAAATGGTCAGTATCAGGTTCGAAATCCTACACTGTTTAGAAATTTTCTACAAGTACGTCTTTTAGAACGTCAATTGGAGTTCATTGAATATATTCATGTTCCTAGAAGTGTGAATAGTTTGGTTGATTCCTTATCCAAATACGTACTTGATTGGCATCTAAGTCATTAACATCATACTGAAAAAAGAAAGCATGTACATTGATCATGGAAATTTAATTGAACATATCATTTAAGGACACAAGTAAAAACCGAAATAAATTAGCTTACATCATAAACCAAAAAGTGTGTAACTTTGCACACACCAAAAAACAATAGTGTAAATAATTTTATCTTTTTTTTCTTTTCTTCAAGATAAAACCCTAAAAATTTCATAAAAACAATAAAAATATTCAAAAAATTCAAAAACACAAAAAACCAAAAAGGGAGAGAATTGAATCATTTCATATTATATTATTGAAGAAAATGGCGATAGTCAGTCCTTGTTGCCCTTGAAAATGACACATAATTTGGTATCCGCTGTCATCCCACAATCTAGATTTTCCTTAAGAAACTGAACCAATATTTTGAACAGATCCCCAGTGATGGGTTATCCTTCCCATAAAATATGGATCTTTCGTTGATGTATATGGCATTGGAGGATTTCATTAAGGTCAGTTCCTCAATGTCCTATGTTTCCAAGTGTCCATTCTGCGTCATGTTATGTGTTGAAGGGAAGTTCAAACAAAGTCAGCCATTCCTCAAATATTCCTGACCAATCATGTCGGCCTTCCTTTTGTCAGTATATAGTGTTGGATCTCGTATCTCTACCAAATTATATCATACTATTGATATTTGTTTCGTATCGGTTGATGTGGGATGCATTAATGCCCTCCTTCCGATGGATCTATTCTTATCGACACCAAATCATCATCTAGGAAATGGATCTAGAATCCCAGGGGTACCTTTTATCTTGCAGTCATTGGTTGCAGGTTTCCTCACAAATGACAGTGAGTATACATCAATGACCCCTGATTATTCGATTCTACAACTATTCAACTTCAGAACATCTATTCACCCTTGCTAGTTTGTACTTAGTACCTTAGAGTCCATCATCATTATCGATGGGCCTCTTCACATCTGTTAACGATATACATCAATGACCGGCAATCAGATGGTGTTTTATTATGCTCGACATTAGTTCATTTATTCACATGATATAAACTCGTACTATTGTCAATTTGTATTGAAGACCTTGGAAAAAACAGTTGTATCACTCATCGATGCACTGCCCGAGATGTGCAATATTAGACTACCATGTCATAAGTTCAATGTAGACCTTGTTCTCTCACTCATCAAAGTGAATGTTTACACTTCTGAAAAAATCACTTTTGACATGGATCCATTGTTTATTGTTTGTGGCCATGCTTGTTTACTGCTGAGCATGGGTATGCCTGCCTCAGGAAGATATTATATATTATATAAATTGTTATGTTTGACTTATAGATGTTATCCTAAATCCTGCACCCGTGAACTTATCCTTTCCTCATCCTTTCTTTGATCAATAAAGAGTATCAGTATGAAGAGTATCAGTTTAAAAATAATTTATTTTGGCCCTTAGCTCTGCTTCGTACCTCACACATTAGGGGGCATTTGTTAACAATCAAATTAACACCCTTAACAAAGTGAGGTGAAGAAACATATTCTACTATGCACCCGCATCATTAAGACAAAAGACACATACACAAGAGAAAAATTTCTCTCTTATATAATCACTACATCAACAATTAGAAAGATTGAGCGAAGAGAGATGTATCCTAAGGAGACAAATTTCAGTGATTGAACTACTCATTAAAGGCTCAAATCTAAGCTCCACCAGTCAAATAGTGAGAAGAAATGCACAAAAGTGCATTAATTATACGTAAATATGCTAAAGTTGTGACAAAATCCTAAAAGACTATGGAAAGTGGGTTCTTGAGTAAAAATAATAAAAAAACAATAAAAGGGATAATCCCACATTGAAAAGAGAAACTTGAGAGCCCATTTCCCAATGCTATAAAACAAAGGAATTTGGGGGATGGTAAGAAGATGAAAAAGGAAGAGCAAAGGCATGCTGGAGATATTTTGAGGATTGAAAAACTTGGAATATTCATCAAAGGAAAGGGTGGAGAAATGATAGCTCATCAAAAAGGAGAAGGGATGCAGATCAAGCTACATTGTAAGTTTGTTTCTTCTTTAGCTTAATATGAAACAATTCGATTTACTTCTAATTCATGATTTTAAATATGTTAGGGGTTGATAAATGATTCTGGATTTCTAACATTGAATATTCACCTACTTCATAGTAATATAGATTTTTTAAAGTAGATCTAACACTACCTTAAAATCTATTATCAAGACTGGTAACAGAAAAATACTTGGATGTTGTCTAGAGGATGACTCAGATAGGTTGGCTATTGAGGTGGACTTGTAGGATGTTCATAGTTAGTTGTCTTGGTACTATAGATATCAGCTGCAGAGTCCTTTAGAGTAATAAACAAATGATTTTTGGAAAAGGGAAAATAATGTTTTTATCCTTTTGAAAATACAAATGGCGATATTTAATTTGACAATTTACTAACTAGGACAATGTAGCAGTGGTTTCTTTCTAGAAAGATGGAAAGAAAAGACAGGTTTGACATGGATGCACTTTATGTGAAGTCATGTTGGGAGGAAACCACTGTGGCTTCCTAGAGTGGTAACACTCGGAAGCAGGGCGGTTTTAAAAAACATTTCTTTTAGAGGCATGTTCAATCAAAACCAAGCACATTTCCTTGGTGGTTTTGAGGAAAACACGCTCTCAGACCCCTTTTGAAAGGGGAGAAACTTATCGACATTTTATTAATATCCACCATCAATTTGGCAGATGCCTTTTTTTATTATCTTTATCGTTATTAATGTTAATTCACTTGAATTTTATCAGTGCATACTATCTCCCGACAATTAGATATGATTAGATCTAATGGCTATGCATTTATGATGCTTAGCGCCCTTCATTAGGCCTCTAATCACCCATCATTGGTCACATGCGACACACGCTCACTTGAAATTTATTTCCCTTAGCTCCCAAAGGCTAAAATATTTGAACTTGATCGATCTTTAAGACTTGAAAGTTCTGCTTTGGAGGCCTATTAAAATATCAATACTAACATTGGCTCCAATGGGGAAAACTGTCTGTCTCATGGAGTATTGAGAACTGCATATTAGTGCCTTTTGATGGTTATGGAGTCTTATTCTCATAGAGACTTTACACATTGACCAAATTTTTCATCCTTGTAAGCTTATTTAAAAACTTGAAATAAAAAAATGGAAAATACTTGCTGGAAAGAACTAAAAAAAGGGTGAAAGTAGAAATTAAATGCTTCTAATCTACTATGTACATATTTGGAAGTGCTTCTTTTAGAATTTAGTATAGGAAGAAGCATTTGAGCATCCTTCCATTAACAGTAGGTTCCAAAATTTCCCCATTTAACTCAGAAAGTATGAAAGTGTTGTTGCCCTATACAACATATATGAGATATGGTCCAATCCATAGATTTTCAAACATTCCATGCTTTCCTTTGTCCTCTCTCCTGGAATCCCACTTTAAAACTATGTCACCAATTTGAAAATCTCTTTCTATGGCATTTTTATAAAAAACTAGCCATGATCGTTCTCTGATGTTCTTGCAATTTAATGCTGACATGCTCTGTCTCCTGCCAAATATCTGTTAGTTCATACATTCTCCTAATCATGTTATCGGGATCTTTTGATTCTATATGAATCAACTTTAACATAGGAATTCCCTACTGTATTGGTAAGGTTGATTCTCTTCCATACACTAGTTGGAAAGGAGATGCACCAATTGATCTCTTTATAATTACTCTATCATCCCAGAGAGCATACCTCAAATTTACATCCCAAGCCCTTTTGTTCTATGTCAACATCTTCTTCATTATCCTCAATAGTATTTTGTTTGAATATTCAGCTAATTAATTCCCTTGAGGATAGTATGGGGTGGAGTGCCCCAACTCAATATTGTATTTATGAAAAAATTCTATGATCTTTACATACTTGAAAGCTTGGGAATTGTTAGTTATGATATTCCTTGGACATCCAAATCTTGATAGAATATTTTATTCTGAGAACTTCATCATCACTGTATCATTCATTGTCCTTGTTGGGATTTCTTCAACTCATTTGGTGAAGTAATCAGTTGTTTTTAGGATATATTTACGCTGACCACTAGAGCTGGTATTTATTTCTCCAATAAAATACAAAGCCTATTGCTGAAAAGGAGATGATGTTTTTATTGGTTTCATAGGTAGGGGTTTCAAATTTTTCTTACCTGCAAACACCTGTCACTCAACACATACCCTCAACATCTGATTTGATTCAACAAACATTATTTCCCAATAGTAACTAGCTCTCACAACCTTAGAGGAGATTTCCCTCCATGAATGATTTCCTCCACATATACCTTTATGAAATTTTGTAATTATCCCCTCTGTCTCTTCTTCTATCGCAAAATTTAGCATGATACCTTGGGGGTCCTTCCAATAAATATATCGATCAAGAATATAGTATTTTACTATAGATAGCTTCAGGGATCTAGATTGTAACCTTTTCATATGCCTTGGGCATTCAATATTCAAAAAATAAAAAAATATATCCCTATACCAATTAAAATCTTCAAACTTAGGGTTTACCTTTACTCTATTTATCTGAAAATCTTCCAACACTTTCATCTTTTCTTCATCTGTGAGTTTAGGCACTAGGTTCAAGTCTAAGGCTTCACAGTTTGATTCTTCTAATAGCTTTGCAAGTCCTTGACGTTTCACCATGTTTGCAGAGTTGATCTCCAAATCATACTCTTATATCTTGGAAATCCTCTTTCCTCTCCTGCCTTCACTATCTATCTGACATAAAATTTCCTTGACAGTGTTGTGTGAGACATATGCAATTACATGAGAATGTAACACATAAAATCTAAAATAATTTAGTAATTTCACCATAGCATAATATTATTTCCATAAAATTGTACTTTAATTCATCATCCCTTAAGGGTGTGTTGAATAATGCGATGGGATGTTCATGTCCTTCCTGATTTTTCTACAGAAGCATAGATGTTATGGCATGTGTGGAAGCAAAAGAGAAAATCATGAAAGGTTTAGTATAATCAAGGATTATTAATACAAAGTCTTTCCCTATGGATTTTTTAATCTTCTAAAAATATTATTTACCCTCTTGGGTCCATTTTACATCATTAACTATTTTTAGCATGTTGGAAATGGTTTTTATCAATTCTGTCAGATTTGGGATGAATCTTTTGAAAAATGTATTCTTCCTATGAAAGACTGTACCTCCTTCTAATTTCTGGAAAATTCTACCAACTGAATAGAGTCCATCTTCTAAGGGTCTATCTTTACTCCATATTCAGAAACAATGTACCCAAGTATTGTTCCTTATTGCAAGGAAAAATGTGAATTCTTGGGGTTAAGAGACAGTCCACACTTTCTGCATTCATTGAATGCATGTGTTAGATGTGACAAGTGCTCCTTAGCTATTTCAGAGAAGACATTCATGTCATTAAGGTAAATTACTATGACCCTGTCTCTCTCTCCAACAAATTTTATGTCCATGGACCTTTGGAAAGTGGCTCCTACATTCATCATTCCAAATGGCATTTTATCATACATAAAATTTCCCCAAGGTGTATTCAATGTTTTTTCCCCCTGTCTTCTTTTCTCATAACCACCTGATTGTAACCTAAAAACCCATCCATCATGTAAATTATATTAGCTTGAACAACTTTATGCAAAATATAGTCCCTTTTTGGCAGTGGATAATTATCCTTTAGAGAACATTTGTTTATATTTCTAAAATCCATACACAGTCTGATCTCCTGTCATGTCCCAAATTTGGCAATGGGTCACAATTTCCTAAACAAATTGGCCCTATTCATTAGAGTTTGTCAAATTGATGCTAAAGGTCAAATAATTGCCAAGGAGGAAAATTACTAGTTTCCTAGGTTTGGGGTGGAAGCGTTGGGATTGTGAATAATGGGGATAATAAATGATGTTGGAACATTAGGATGGCATAAATATTTAATAAAGGAGATAAATAAATATATACAAGTGAAAATCAAAGTGGCATTTGATCATGAAGACACATGGAGGAAGTGGGACCCACACAATCTAGAATGTATGTGCCACATGGCATCCTCTTATTGCAATTTCGAATCTATGGGAAGCCTAATGTTCTTGGGATGAGTCATAAGGTCAATAATACTTTTCATGAGTCAATGAGGTCGAAATATAGAGGAAGAGTAACTCCCATGGAAGAGGAAGAGGCAATTTGGAGCTAGTGAGACACTTGGGCTAGATTCCCTAGCTCTATGACAACAATGATGAAGATGCTATGACACCTATGACACAAATCAGACCTGAAGGCTGACATATGACATATATGACATGTCAGGGCTAAAAATAGACTCCAAGAGGGCACTCAAGGGTGTTAGGGAAGCTAAGATGCTTCCACATGTGATTTGGTGGAAGTGGGAGACTAGGAATTGTTGTACAAGTGGCGTTCTTTGGAATCTCTTCCCAACTTGAGTTGGCATGAGTCTCTTGGAAGGAATTCGACCCATGGAGGACATTAGAAGTTTATAAATGTCAATAACAAAGGAGGAAAGCAGCTTTTGATCATTTGTAGAATTTGCAATTGCATTTGTGTAGAGGGAGAGCTAGTGGATGACTAGTTTCTTGCCTTAGCCAATTTCGAAGGTGAAAGATTCCCATCCAAGTTGGTAATTGGAAAGTCCATTCAGACCTTTCATTTGGATCTTTAATGGAGTTTTTATTTCCATATGTAAGCTACAGGGCAGCTCATGGTTTCTTCTATTGTATCACATTCTCTCAACCATTTCCAGTTTTGATGGCATATTCTTGATCCTTGAGGGAGGGCATTTTTGGTGATATATTGTACTCTTTAGGGGAGATTCTCATGCCCCATTTACTTTATAATATGAAGTAACTACTTTTTTATTCATCTCCATAAATTTTCATGTTGAAATTCCAAGTAGAAATGTACAAATCTCATTTTTAATGGAAGAACAATGCCATTTCCCCACTACCTTGTTGTGAACCAATGTATTGATTATGATTTCAAATGAATGGATGATTCTCTGATGCATTTGTGATTAATGGACTGCCATGGATGTATTTTACAAGTTTCATGTACTGTACTTGAGCATTTGAAGTATTTTTACTTAATTTAATTGCATTGGGAGAAGAAATAGTGCCATTTCTCCAAGGGTCGAATTGGTGATTTTTGTAGTTGAATGGGAGAGGGTTGGATCATATATAATAATAAATTAATGGTGCACATGAGACCTTAATAACATACTTAATACATTCCCTACCTCTTTTCAGAAATTTGAGTGGGTTTGGAGGCATTTGGGAAGCCATTTTCAGTACTAACCCGAGGGGGATTTGAACCCCAAATTACTAGTAAAATTGCATACTTGGTTCAGAATCTTAAAAGAGTTTGCAGAGGTATTTTGGTGGCAATATACTATACCTGAACATCATATTCAATTCCTAATATCATTTATACACCTTCCTTGAATATTTGAATGCATTTAGAGTCAATTCGAGACCTAGAGACCAATACTAGTCAAAGGGAACATACTAGTAAAGTTCCCTACATTGGCCAAAATTGAAAGAGGATTTGCAGAAGTATTTTAAAGGTCCAAAATCATCCCTTAAATACATATTTATTTTCTAACATCATCCATATACCTTATTAGAAGATTTGAGAGCAATTGGATCAATTTGGGGACCTAGAGCTCAAAACTAGTCAAAGGTCAAACTAGGGAAAAAAATGAAAATTTGCTATTTTAATAAAATTCCTAACAAGGGACATTATAGTGGTATCAGAGCATGTTCTGTAATGTCCCTTATTTGGAATTTTATTAAAATGGCAATTTTCCACTTTTTTTCCCTTGTTCGACCTTTGACTAGTGTTGATCTCTAGGTCCCAAATTTGCCCCAAATGATCCCAAATATTCTGAGAAGGTGTATGAATGATATTAGAACATAAATATGTGTTTCAGGGATGCCTTTGGACCTTTAAAATACTTCTGCAAATCCTCTTTCAATTCTGATCAATGTAGGTAACTTTACTAGTGATTTTCCTTTGACTAGTATTGGTCTCTAGGTCTCAAATTGACTCCAAATGCCTTCAAATCTTCAAGGAAGGTGTATGAATGATATTAGAACTTGAATAGGATTTTTATGGATGACATATGGCCACCAAAAGACCTCTGCAAACTCTCTTAATATTCTGGACCAATTATGCAATTTTACTAGTAATTTGGGGTTCAAATCCCCTTGGGGTAAACAATGAAAATGGCTTCCCAAATGCCTCCAAACCCACTCAAATTTATGAAAAGAGGTATGTAATGTGTTAAGTATGTTATTAAAGTCTCATATGCACCATTAATGGATTATTACAACTGTTCTCACCCTCTCCCATTCAACTGCAAAAATCCCCAATTCGACCCTTGGGGAAATGCACTATTTCACCTCCCAATGCAACTAAATTGAGTAAAAATGTTTCAAATGCTCAAGTACAGTACATGAAACTTGTATAAGACATCCATGGCAGTATATTGATCACAAATATATCAGAGAATCATCCATTCATTCGAAATCATCATCAACACATTGGCTCACAACAAGGTAGTGGGGAAATGGCATTGTTCTTCCATTAAAAATGAGATTTATACATTTCTACTTGGAATTTCAACCTGAAACTTTTTGGAGATGAATAACAGAGTATTTAATTCATATTAAAAAAGAAATGGGGCATTAAAAGCTTCCCCAAAGAGTACAATAGCTCACCAAAAATGCCCTCCCTCAAGGATCAAGAATATGCCATCAAAAATGGAAATGGTTGAAGGAGTGAGCTGCAATAGAAGAAACCATGAGCTGCCCTGTAGCTTACACCTGCAAATAAAGACTCCATTAAAGCTCCAAATGAAAGGTCTGAATGGCCTTTCCAATTACCAACTTGGATGGGAATCTTTCACCCTCGAAATTGGCTAAGGCAAGAAACTAGTCATCCACTAGCTCTCCCTCTTCACAAATGCAATTGCAAATTCTACAAATGATCAAAAGCTGGTTTCATTCTTTGTTATTGACATTTATAAACTTCTAATGTCCTCCATGGGTCGAATTCATTCCAAGAGACTCATGCCAACTCAGGTTGGGAAGAGATTCCAAAGAACGCCACTTGTACAACAATTCCTAGTCTCCCACTTCCACCAAATCACATGTGGAAGCATCTTAGCTTCCCTAACACCCTTGAGCGCCCTATTGGAGTCTATTTTTAGCCCTGACATGTCATATATGTCATATGTCAGCCTTCAGGTCTGATTTGTGTCATAGGTGTCATAGCATCTTCATCATTGTTGTCATAGAGCTAGGGAATCTAGCCCAAGTGTCTCACTAGCTCCAAATTACCTCTTCCTCTTCCATGGGAGTTACTCTTCCTCTATATTTCGACCTTGGATGAGTCATGCAATGAATAATACCTTTTGGACTCCCCCAAGTATGTTACCATTCACCTTGAATTCGAATTGGTGAGAGAATGATGCCAAGTGTAGTGGGGAAATCTAGCCATATGTGGGTCCCACTTCCTCCATGTGTCTTCATGATGAAATGCCACTTTGATTTTCACTTGTATATATTTATTTAGCTCCTTTATTAAATATTTATTCCATTCTAATGTTCAAACATCATTTATTATCCCCATTATTCCAAATCCCAAAGCTTCCACCCCAAACCTAGGAAACTAGTAATTTTCCTCCTTGGCAATTATTTGACCTTTAGCATCAATTTGACAAACTCTAATGAATAGGGCCAATGTGATTAGGCCATTGTGACCCAATACCAAATTTGGGACATGACAAATCCTCCCTTCCCAATATTGCTTGTCCTCAAGCAATTTTAAACATGGGTGTTGAAGAACCTGCTTTCTGTATAATTCTTTGAAGTTGCCATTGAATTGCCCAACCTTGAGTCTTTGAGTTTCCATGAAGATTTTAGAGAGGAACCACCATGCTTGCTGCTGCACTACTCTGATAAAAATCACTTTATTAAGTGGGGAAATCCATATCCCATACTGCTTGTTTCCCCAAAAAATTTGAAGCCAATGAGATAAAAATTATTCCAGGGTCCCATTGCTTGTATTGCACCCCAATAATTAAGAGTGCTCTCCAACCCACATCATTAGTTAAGAGGATTCCTGGATCCCATTTTCTTGTATGCATCCTTCCAAACATCATGAGTACCAAATATATATCATCAAAGTACATAACAACATAATGAAAATGTACATCAAGGATATGCTTAATCAAAGAGTCATGAAGGTGCTTATACCTCCAAGCAAGTAGACCACCATTTTCCAAGTGCATACAAGCTTCAAGTGACCAATCAAATCTGCTCCAATGACATAGGTGAGGATCCCATGTCCTATAATGCTGCTCCAAAAGGATGTGATATGCATCAAAATATTCAACCATGTATTCTTTCATCCAAGAAGTGAATGAAGAATCTCCACTAAAATCTGAACCAAATAATGAGTAGAAAAAACAAGGAGACTTCAAATGACTCAAAGAAGTCTCACCCATACATCCATGAATGTGAGAATCATAAAGATGTAACAAAGTATGTGGCTGCCAACAAAAATGTTCTCCCATCATAAATCTATTCACCCAAGTGTTGGATGAAGTTCCTCTAACATAAAATGAACCCAGTGTTGAGCAAGAAAAACCATGAGTCTTCAAGTGACTCAAATCCATATCATAGGTACATCCATGTAGATGTGAATCATCATAAAGTGACAAATGATGCTGCTGCAAATGTGAATAAGAATGTGCTCCAACCATGTCATCATAAAAGTTAAATCTAGGAGTTCCATGCTCCTCATGTGGCACCATAAAAAAGAACCCTTTCACCCATACTTCATTGAGACTAATGTTGCAAAACATGGAATTGTAGGAAGTAGGAGAATGAACTAACTCACCCAAATGATCAAAAAGTGCAGAAGTTTCATCATGGGAAGGATCCATATGGGTAGTATCATGCAGCTCCTTCAAAAGTGTGAACTCTTTGTCATAGTTTGGTTCCAATGTAGAGGAATCATGCTCTTCTTTAAAAATTGCATAACCTTCATCAAGAGGCAATTCAAATTCCTCTTCCACCACATCAAGTGTTTGGATCTCTTCAAGTTCATCTTCAAACACATCAAGAACATTCAAATTTTCACATTTCTCATGATCCACCATGTCATGAGAATCCTCCAAACAATCTACCATTTGACAATCTGAAACATAGGAGGAAAAACAAGTATCTTGCAACTTTTCAAGAAGTTGCTCATTTTGAATTGTGAGCTTATGAATATCCTCATTATTCTTCAAGTATGCATCATGTAACAATTCATTAAGCTCAAACAAATGGTTTCTATCAAAAAGCAAAGACATGAAATTACCTTTGATGTGGCACATTGCTCTTTGAATCTTCTCCATGTCTTCAAGGAAGGATGTTTCCTCCAATGAAGTAGCTCTCCAACAAGAATTTGACACCAATGCTTGAGTGTCATGGAGAATGCTGAGGGACTCTTGGATCTTCTTTTCATTCATCTTTAAGGACCCTTCAAGAAAATGAGGCTCTTGCAAATGAACCTCCTCATCTTCTTCATTTTTTCTTGGACCAACTTCATGAAGCTCAAGTGGTGATGGGGAAGTTGATCTTGGTTCTTCTTCAACTGCTGCAAGGTCTTCATTATCATGCTTAATGGAACTTGGGCTTGCAGCAACACTTTCAAAAGTGATCTCTATGTCACCAACATAGAGGTGTGAGAACCCATCAATAGGTAATCCTTCATAGTTTAAGCATCCATCAGTAGATGCTCTTTGGTTCATGTCTAATCTAGAAGGTGTCTCGAAATGATCTTCCATATTTTCAATAGAATATTCTTCACTATCTTGTGATGTCTCTTCCTTTTGCTCCTTCAAGCAAGCTGTTGCATTTTGCCCCTTGGTTTCCTTAAAATCAATAATTTTTTCCACAAGTTCGATAGAAAACAATTCGAATCCTTCCTTAATTTGCTTGGTCATATCTTCAAATATTGTTTTCATAATTTTTATATGCTCCTCACCATCATATGAGGCTCCCTTTTCATCCCTAGTCATAGTTTCCTCAAAAAATTTGCTCTTCTTCTCCTACTTTTTTTTTTTTTTTCTTCAACAAAAGCACTTTTGGTTTCAATATCTAATGGTGGTACCTGAATTATTGTCCTCATGAATATTATACCACATCAGGTGCCAAGATCATGCTCTGATACCACTGTAATGTCCCTTATTTGGAATTTTATTAAAATGGCAATTTTCCACTTTTTTTCCCTTGTTCGACCTTTGACTAGTGTTGATCTCTAGGTCCCAAATTTGCCCCAAATGATCCCAAATATTATGAGAAGGTGTATGAATGATATTAGAACATAAATATGTGTTTCAGGGATGCCTTTGAACCTTTAAAATACTTCTGCAAATCCTCTTTCAATTCTGATCAATGTAGGTAACTTTACTAGTGATTTTCCTTTGACTAGTATTGGTCTCTAGGTCTCAAATTGACTCCAAATGCCTTCAAATCTTCAAGGAAGGTGTATGAATGATATTAGAACTTGAATATGATGTTTATGGATGACATATGGCCACCAAAATACCTCTGCAAACTCTCTTAATATTCTGGACCAATTATGCAATTTTACTAGTAATTTGGGGTTCAAATCCCCCTGGGGTAAACAATGAAACCGGCTTCCCAAATGCCTCCAAACCCACTCAAATTTATGAACAGAGGTATGTAATGTGTTAAGTATGTTATTAAAGTCTCATATGCACCATTAATGGATTATTACAACTATTCTCACCCTCTCCCATTCAACTGCAAAAATCCCCAATTCGACCCTTGGGGAAATGCACTATTTCACCTCCCAATGCAACTAAATTGAGTAAAAATGCTTCAAATGCTCAAGTACAGTACATGAAACTTGTAGAAGACATCCATGGCAGTATATTGATCACAGATATATCAGAGAATCATCCATTCATTCGAAATCATCATCAACACATTGGCTCACAACAAGGTAGTGGGGAAATGGCATTGTTCTTCCATTAAAAATGAGATTTATACATTTCTACTTGGAATTTCGACCTGAAACTTTTTGGAGATGAAGAACAGAGTATTTAATTCATATTACAAAATAAATGGGGCATTAAAAGCTTCCCCAAAGAGTACAATAGCTCACCAAAAACGCCCTCCCTCAAGGATCAAGAATATGCCATCAAAAATGGAAATGGTTGAAGGAGTGAGCTGCAATAGAAGAAACCATGAGCTTCCCTGTAGCTTACACCTGCAAATAAAGACTCCATTAAAGCTCCAAATGAAAGGTCTGAATGGCCTTTCCAATTACCAACTTGGATGGGAATCTTTCACCCTCGAAATTGGCTAAGGCAAGAAACTAGTCATCCACTAGCTCTCCCTCTTCACAAATGCAATTGCAAATTCTACAAATGATCAAAAGCTGGTTTCATTCTTTGTTATTGACATTTATAAACTTCTAATGTCCTCCATGGGTCGAATTCATTCCAAGAGACTCATGCCAACTCAGGTTGGGAAGAGATTCCAAAGAACGCCACTTGTACAACAATTCCTAGTCTCCCACTTCCACCAAATCACATGTGGAAGCATCTTAGCTGCCCTAACACCCTTGAGCGCCCTATTGGAGTCTATTTTTAGCCCTGACATGTCATATATGTCATATGTCAGCCTTCAGGTCTGATTTGTGTCATAGGTGTCATAGCATCTTCATCATTGTTGTCATAGAGCTAGGGAATCTAGCCCAAGTGTCTCACTAGCTCCAAATTACCTCTTCCTCTTCCATGGGAGTTACTCTTCCTCTATATTTCGACCTTGGATGAGTCATGCAATGAGTAATACCTTTTGGACTCCCCCAAGTATGTTACCATTCACCTTGAATTCGAATTGGTGAGAGAATGATGCCAAGTGTAGTGGGGAAATCTAGCCATATGTGGGTCCCACTTCCTCCATGTGTCTTCATGATGAAATGCCACTTTGATTTTCACTTGTATATATTTATTTAGCTCCTTTATTAAATATTTATGCCATTCTAATGTTCAAACATCATTTATTATCCCCATTATTCCAAATCCCAAAGCTTCCACCCCAAACCTAGGAAACTAGTAATTTTCCTCCTTGGCAATTATTTGACCTTTAGCATCAATTTGACAAACTCTAATGAATAGGGCCAATGTGATTAGGCCATTGTGACCCAATACCAAATTTGGGACATGACATGTTCCTTGCACCTGTGATTTAATATCATACATTGAATAATAATTTGCAGCCATGTCTTACTATTATGATGAATCCTATGAGTACAATTCTTATGAGGAATATGCAGATGCTTATGAACACTATGAAAGAGAATGTGAATGGTATGAGGAAGAGGTTCCATCATGCAACACTTCTTACAATTTCAAGAGGAATGAATATTATGATTATGACTCTAAGTATGATAAATATGAGGATGTCACACCACCAAAGGATAATTCTGTGAGTGAGTTCCAAATATGGAGAGCAACATATAAAACCTTGCCCCAACAATATAAAAAATATCAAGAAAATCTTGCTTGGAGCAAAAATACACAAAATGCCATTTCTTTTGAGTACTATGTTGAACATGTTTTTGAAAATAGGCCCAAAAATGAATATGTGGAGTTAGTAAAGAAAGGTTTATGCCATTCTTGTAAAGAACCTTGGAGTGAGTATCATACATGTGTGCATTAAATTATGTCCCACTTGAGGAGAGCTTTTGGGAATTCTTCAAAAAGAGATTCCAAAGATATTGATCCTAAGGAAAAAAAGGGGCAAAATGCATCAGCTTGATTGAAGGAGAAAAATGAAGAGACATAACAAGAGCATGAAGAAGATTCTATTGAAAATATGGAAGATGATTTCGAGACACCTTCTAGCTTAGACATGAACCAAAGAGCATCTACTGATGGATGCTTAAACTATGAACGAGTACCTACTGATGGGTGCTCACACCTCTATGTTGGTGACATAGAGATCACTTTTGAAAGTGTTGTTGCAAGCCCAAGTTCCATTAAGCATGATAATGAAGACCTTGTATCAGTTGAAGAAGAACCAAGATCAACTTCCCCATCACCACTTGAGCTTCATGAAGTTGGTCCAGGCAAAAATGAAGAAGATGAGGAGGTTCATTTGCAAGAGCCTCATTTTCTTGAAGGGTCCTTAAATATGAATGAAAATGAGATCCAAGAGTCCCTCAGCATTCTCCATGACACTCAAGCATTAGTGTCAAATTCTTGTTGGAGAGCTACTTCATTGGAGGAAACATCCTTCCTTGAAGACATGGAGAAGATTCAAAGAGTAATGTGCCACATCAAAGGTAATTTCATGTCTTTTATTTTTGATAGAAACCATTTGTTTGAGCTTAATGAAATGCTACATGATACATACTTGAAGAATAATGAGGATAATCATAAGCTCACACTTCAAAATGAGCAACTTCTTGAAAAGTTGCAATATACTTGTTTTTCCTCCTATGTTTCAGATTGTCAAATGGTAGATTGTTTGGAGGATTCTCATGACATGGTGGATCATGATAAATGTGGACATTTGAATGTTCTTGATGTGTTTGAATATGAACTTGAAGAGATCCAAACAATTTATGTGGTGGAAGAGGAACTTGAATTGTCTCTTGATGAAGGTTATACAATTTTTAAAGAAGAGCATGATTCCTCTACATTGGAACCAATCTATGACAAATGTTTCACACTTTTGAAGGAGCTGCATGTACTACCCATATGTATCCTTCCCATGATGAAACTTCTACACTTTTTGATCATTTGAGTGAGTTAGTTCATTCTCCTACATCCTACAATTCCATGTTTGGGTGAAAGGGTTCTTTTTGATGGTGCCACATGAGGAGTATGGAACTCCTAGATTTACCTTTTATGATGACATGGTTGGAGAACATTCTTATTCACATTTGCAGCAGCATAATTTGTCACTTTATGATGATGCACATCTACATGGATGCACCTATGATATGCATTTGAATCACTTGAAGACTCATGGTTTTTCATGCTCAACACTTGGTTCATTTGATGTCGGAGGAACTTCATCCAACAATTGGGTGAATAAACTTATGATTGGAGAGAATTTTTGTTGGCATCCACATACTTTGATATATCTTTATTATTCTCACATTCATGGATGTATGGGTGAGACTTCTTTGAGTCCTTTGAAGTCTCCTTGTTTTTTCTGCTCATCATTTGGTTCAGATTTTAGTGGATATTCTTCATTCACTTCTTGGATGAAAGAATACATGGCTGGATATTTTGATGCATATCACATCCTTTTGGAGCAGCATTATAGGACATGGGATCCTCACCTATGTCATTGGAGAAGATTTTATGGGTTACTTTAAAATTGTATGCACTTGGAAAATGGTGGTCTACTTGCTTTGAGGTATAAGCACTTTCATGACTCTTTGATGAAGCATCTCCTTGATGTACATTTTAATTATGGTGTTATGTCCTTTGATGATATATATTTTGTACTCATGTTGTTTGGAATAATTCATACAAGAAAATGGGATCCAGGAATCCTCTTATTTGATGGTATGGGTTGGAGAGCACTCTTAATTGTTGGGGTGAAATACAAGCAATGGGACCCTGGAATAATTTTTATATCATTGGTTTCAAATTTTTTTGGGAAACAAGCAGTATGCGAGATGGATTTCCCACTTAATAAAGTGATTTTTATCAAAGTAGTGTAGTAGCAAGCATGGTGGTTCCTCTCTAAAATCTTCATGGAAACTCAAAGACTCAAGGTTGGGCAATTCAATAGCAACTTCAAAGAATTATACAGAAAGCCCGATCTTCAACACCCATGTTTGAAATTGCTTGAGGACAAACAATATTGGGAAGGGAGAATTTGTCATGTCCCAAATTTGGCATTGGGTCACAATTGCCTAAACAAATTGGCCCTGTTCATTAGAATTTGTCAAATTGATGCTAAAGGTCAAATAATTGCCAAGGAGGAAAATTACTAGTTTCCTAGGTTTGGGGTGGAAGCTTTGGGATTGTGAATAATGGGGATAATAAATGATGTTGGAACATTAGGATGGCATAAATATTTAATAAAGGAGATAAATAAATATATACAAGTGAAAATCAAAGTGGCATTTGATCATGAAGACACATGGAGGAAGTGGGACCCACACAATCTAGAATGTATGTGTCACATGGTATCCTCTTATTGCAATTTTGAATCTATGGGAAGCCTAATGTTCTTGGGATGAGTTATAAGGTCAATAATACTTTTCATGAGTCAATGAGGTCAAAATATAGAGGAAGAGTAACTCCCATGGAAGAGAAAGAAGCAATTTGGAGCTAGTGAGACACTTGGGCTAGATTCCCTAGCTCTATGACAACAATGATGAAGACGCTATGACACCTATGACACAAATCAGACCTGAAGGCTGACATATGACATATATGACATGTTAGGGCTAAAAATAGACTCTAAGAGGGCACTCAAGGGTGTTAGGGAAGCTAATATGCTTCTACATGTGATTTGGTGGAAGTGGGAGACTATGAATTGTTGTACAAGTGGCGTTTTTTGGAATCTCTTCCCAACTTGAGTTGGCATGAGTCTCTTGGAAGGAATTTGACCCATCGAGGACATTAGAAGTTTATAAATTTAAATAAGAAAGGAGGAAATCAGCTTTTGATCATTTGTAGAATTTGCAATTGCATTTGTGTAGAGGGAGAGCTAGTGGATGACTAGTTTATTGCCTTAGCCAATTTCGAGGGTGAAAGATTCCCATCCAAGTTGTTAATTGGAAAGGCCATTCAGAACTTTCATTTGGAGCTTTAATGGAGTTTTTATTTGCATATGTAATATACAGGGCAGCTCATGGTTTCTTCTATTGTATCACATTCTCTCAACCATTTCCAGTTTTGATGGCATATTCTTGATCCTTGAGGGAGGGCATTTTTGGTGATCTATTGTACTCTTTGGGGGAGATTTGCATGCCCCATTTATTTTATAATATGAAGTAACTACTCTGTTATTCATCTCCAGAAATTTTTCAGGTCGAAATTCCAAGTAGATATGTATAAATCTCATTTTTAATGGAAGAACAATGCCATTTCCCCACTACCTTGTTGTGAACCAATGTATTGATTATGATTTTGAATGAATGGATGATTATCTGATGCATTTGTGATTAATGGACTTCCATGGATGTATTTTACAAGTTTCATGTACTGTACATGAGCATTTGAAGTATTTTTACTCAATTTAATTGCATTGGGAGAAGAAATAGTGCCATTTCCCCAAGGGTCGAATTGGTCATTTTTGCAGTTGAATGGGAGAGGGTTGGAACAGATATAATAATAAATTAATGTTTCAAATGAGACCTTAATAACATATTTAATACATTCCCTACCTCTGTTCAGAAATTTGAGTGGGTTTGGAGGCATTTGGGAAGCCATTTTCAGTACTAACCCCAGGGGGATTTGAACCCCAAATTACTAGTAAAATTGCATACTTGGTTCAGAATCTTAAGAGAGTTTGAAGAGGTATTTTGTGGCAATATATCATCCCTTAACATCATTTTCAATTCCTAATATCATTCATACACCTTACTTGAATATTTGAAGGAATTTGGAGTCAATTCGAGACCTAGAGACCAATGCTAGTCAAAGGGAAATTACTAGTAAAATTCCCTACATTGGCCAGAATTGAAAGAGGATTTGCAGAAGTATTTTAAAGGTCCAAAATCATCCCTGAAATACATATTTATGTTCTAACATCATCCATATACCTTCTTAGAATATTTGGGAGCAATTGGAGCAATTTGGGGACCTAGAGCTCAAAACTAGTCAAAGGTCAAACTAGGGAAAAAAGTGAAAAATTGCTATTTTAATAAAATTCCTAACAAGGGACATTACATCTCCCTGCTCTTTTTTCTTATTGGAACTAGATTAGCTACCCATTATGAGTATCTTAAATGAATTATTATGTTTGCATCTAATAGCTTCCTTACCTCCCTTTCTATTATGGGTAGTAAGATAGGGTTAGTGAACCTCAACTTCTTTCTGAAATAATTCACCCTGGGATTCAAATGAATGTTATGTTGTATGATAGATTGAGGTATTCATAACTCCAGGAAAACAAATCGATGTATTATGTGAACAATTTCAAGTATTTATATTTCACCTCAGTAGGTAACAATTTGGGAAGTTTGATGAACTTAGGCTCCTTTTATGTTCCTATGTTCAAACTTGCTACATCCTCTTCACTTGGATGAACTATAGGTTTTGCAGGTACATCATTTTTATCAAAAATTATCTCCAATGGTACTAGGCCATTTGGAATAAAAATTTTCTTGAGCTGTAAAATATTATGACTGGTTATTTTGATGCTAAGTTTCGGTTTTGTTTCATCTTTCCTTTCTTCACCTTCTAGAAAATACTCCTCACCTTCTTCATTGTCTTCATCTTAGTCTATACCATATTTTGAAAAATATTCAATAATCTCCATAAACCTCTTTATCTGTTGGTCATATTCGAAAAATTTCCATTGATTCACAATATCTCATATTGAAGGTCTATAAATTAACTCAACATCATGTTTATGTCCAGGACCAAGTATATTTTTGAAGTGTAAAATTAGTCACAGCAGATCTAATGAACAAGTAAATCAATCACAACAGATGAACATAGAAAATATGGTGCAAAACTGTGCAAAACATGCAGCAGTGCTCTCTATCCCAGAAAGGGTAAATGAATTACAATAGAATACAATATCTGTCAATGAGCAATTCGAATTGACTAAGTAGGCCATTCGAATCACTGAATAGAGTAGCTTGACTCTATCTAGGAGTCCTCATCAATCATCGGTGGTGCTCATCAATCACAATAACCAGTCATCCAGGTGTCAAACTGAGTCTAACTGAGTGTAATAAATGTAACTGAAGTGTGTAGCACTGATATAGGATCTGGAGGCTCAGTGGGGGCGCATGGGAGGCTAACTGAAGTCATAACAAGTCACCTAATCAAACTGGAGGTCAAACGGAAGTGATACAGTCAGTCGGGAGTGAAACTAGCCTCAAATCAGGGAGAATCGGATCTAACTGAATGTAACTGAAGTGAATCTGCAGTGGTAGGTGAACAAGTGCGCCCTTCTCTGGCAGTAGGTGAGAAGAGGGCGCCTTTCAGCTTAGGAGGACTAAAAATCTGTGGTAAGTGGCTCCCGGGTGCTAGAAGAAGGTGGATAAGGTGCTGGAGGCATCAAACTGGTGACTGGGATGCATGCATGTGCATGCAAGATCCTGAAATAGATCATATCCTGAAATAGATCATGCAAGATCCTGAAATAGATGATGTATCCCGAAATAGATGATGTGGATATACGAACACCCCCCCTCAAGCTAGACTATGATGTGCCAACTAAAAATAATGTGGGGCCCTGGTAACTAAGACCAAAGGTCACCCCAATACAATAATCCAAAAACTAATAACAGTCAATAAACCGAGGAAATGGGGAAAACCTCATGGGAAAAATACCCCCCCCTCAAAATAGACTGTAGTACACCAAAAGATTTAACTGCTCCAAAATCAAGTAGATATGTCTGGAGGTATCTTACTCTTGGGAGTAAATGGATCATGCTCCAAAAACATGTGCTTGAATTCTTCATCAGTGGATGCAAGCGAATGTGGAGACTTTAAGAACTTGCTCTTCATACCGAAAAAGGTGAGAACAAATCTGAAAATATGAGGATGATCCTGGAACCTGTGATTCGAACCAAGTGAGGTAGGAATAGCTCCAATCGGATCAAATAGATCTTGAAACTTGAACTTCTTATCAATAGAAGTTAAATCAGATCCAAAAATAGATGAATGGTTTCTTGAGATCTCCTTTGAACCAACAAGGGTGAGATCAAAACCAAAATCAGCAAAAAGTGCATGAGAATTGAACTCAAGCAAATGGTAGTGCTCTTCATCTTCATCAAAAATTTGAGAAACTTTGCAAATGATAGAACATAAGTTTATAGAAGGCATGCAATCAAGGAGGGCGAATGCTTCACCTCCAAAATCAGATTTTACCTCCAAAACATCAAGTAGATCATTATTCCGCATGCCGACAAACTCATGTGAAAGAGAGGATTCAAGAACCTCTTCGGAATCTAGAGTATGAGCTTGTTTATCTTGCTCAGAATTCGAAATAGAAGACTTTGAGAGAATGAGTGTTGAATCTACAATTTATTCTTCATCTTGAACAATTGTTGAGGCCAACACATGATCGGAAAGAACACATAATGAGATCTCACTGGGCTTGTTCTCCAAAAGGCTAGCATGATCCTCTTCTTCCTGCTTTCCAAATTCTCTGTCAAGTTGGACCCATAGATCACTTGGATTTTCAGCAGTATTACTGAGGTAGCACATACAAGGAGACATAGCAAGACACATTGTTCCAAAAGCTCTGTCACAATCATTGAGCCAATCATTCTCCTCTTCATCAGAATCAAAATCTCTTGTATTACCAATGCACATATCAAAAAGACATTGTCTCTTCAGGAATGCAATCATCTTTGGTTTCCATTCATCATAGTTGAATGGAGTAAGAATATTTTGTGAAGAAGAAGTCTCCATCTTTGCATTAGCGAATGCACATGGAGGAAGTAAGAAACCTGCAAATCACACACAAACAAACACTATGTTTTCAGCCTTGCATGCACATGAGCGAATGCACATGAGATTTTGCATGCCACTGCTAAAATATATTGGTGAGCAAAGATTGCTCTCTCTTCATGTAGAACACCTGTAGAAAAGAAATCTTGTCCCTGTCATGGCTCTGATACCATGTAAAATTAGTCACAGCAGATCTAATGAACAAGTAAATCAATCACAACAGATGAACATAGAAAATATGGTGCAAAACTGTGCAAAACATGCAGCAGTGCTCTCTATCCCAGAAAGGGTGAATGAATTACAATAGAATACAATATCTGTCAATGAGCAATTTGAATTGACTAAGTAGGCCATTTGAATCACTTAATAGAGTAGCTTGACTCTATCTAGGAGTCCTCATCAATCATCGGTGGTGCTCATCAATCACAATAACCAGTCATCCAGGTGTCAAACTGAGTCTAACTGAGTGTAATAAATGTAACTGAAGTGTGTAGCACTGATATAGGATCTGGAGGCTCAGTGGGGGCGCATGGGAGGCTAACTGAAGTCAGAACAAGTCACCTAATCAAACTGGAGGTCAAAAGGAAGTGATACAGTCAGTCGGGAGTGAAACTAGCCTCAAATCAGGGAGAATCGGAGCTAACTGAATGTAACTGAAGTGAATCTGCAGTGGTAGGTGAACAAGTGCGCCCTTCTCTGGCAGTAGGTGAGAAGAGGGCACCTTTCAGCTTAGGAGGGCTAAAACTCTGTGGTAAGTGGCTCCCGGGTGCCAGAAGAAGGTGCATAAGGTGCTGGAGGCATCAAACTGGTGACTGGGATGCATGCCTGTGCATGCAAGATCCTGAAATAGATCATATCCTGAAATAGATCATGCAAGATCCTGAAATAGATGATGTATCCCGAAATAGATGATGTGGATATCCGAACATGAAGGTGCTAGAAGCTATAGCCAATGAATCTACTTTCTTATTTTCTTCTCTTAATATGAAAGTAATTTTAAAATAAATAAATAAATTCTCTATAAAATCCCATACCTGATTTATGTATGATCTCATCCTGGGATGCTTAAATTGGGACAATCCTATGATTTGATGTACCACTAATTCTGAATATCTAGAGGAAGATATTTCTTCCACTTACATTTTCTTGGAAACTTCCAATCCCAAAATCAAATCCTCATACTCTAAAACATTATTTTTGGTTTCAAAATTTAATTTGAAAGACAAAACAATCTCTTCATTATTAGGAGTAATCAAAACTACACCAACTCCTGCTTCTCCTTTGGCTTAAGATATGTTACTACTGAAATAAATTTCTGAAAAAAACATTTTTAGATTCTCTAAGGGAGCAAAACATAGGGTCACTAGGTCTATGTAGCACCGAGAGGCTAAATTTAAAGAGACTTTAAAGTTGGATGGTTATAACAAAGGACCGATCAACATAACCATGGGCCATAATCATGATATGAAAGGAAGCAACAAAAAATTGTTTATCGTGGAAAAGATCAACGGCCATGAACGATAGCATGTTGAAAAGTACTCAGCTAATAATGAAAGTGATCAAGCCAATCAAAAAAGGTGATCACTAGATCAACGGATCATATTCAAAGAGTTATGACAACAATTAAAGGAGATAATTTGTCTTATGGAGGAGTTTCACTGGAACCACTAGACATGTGGAGTATGTTGATTGAAAACTCCTCGCAAGGCACGTTTACAAAACTGGAAAGCCTTGGGGAGATACCGCTTAAATAAAACACTTTGGTTTTCATCAAAACCATCGATTGATAAAGTGTCAAGATGGATAAAGTGCATTTCATCATGACATCCACATCATCTCATTCCACGTGAACGTTGACAACTGGGGCCTGAATCTCATTTAATGCCACTCAAATGAATGCCAAGTGAATTATTGTTGTTTATTTGAAGGCTTTCTTCTAAAATTTCAAAATTATTAAAAGGGAAAATTTACAAACTGATAATTCATCCATTGATTCTAAAGAAAATTATAGTCATAGTCTAGTAGAGGTGCCCAACAAGCATCGACAACCAGAAAAGATCCAACCACCAATTTTTCCCATCTACTTATAAATTTTCAACCTTTTGACCTATTATCAATTTGAAATGTCAATTAATTATTAATTGGTCATAATTTTCCTTTGAGAATCCCTACCAACCCCAATAAAATTTTCCACTGTGTCCTAACCTCAAAAATGGCCCTAAAAGCTAAATCCAAAAGTAGTGTCCCTCTTTTTTCTCGAGATGAAGACATATATGATAGGCATGGTGATATTTTTGACACGCTAGTAACTGGATCAGACCTAAATGAAAATCTTCACGAATCTCGTTCACTATCCATTGCATACCAAGAACCCTTTCACTTGTGGTATTCCAATTTAGCCCAAACTATTTTCCCTCAGTCAGTATACTTCCTATAGTTCATAAGTTGGTGTGTAGAACATTCTTCCTCAAGTCAAAGGTCCATTATGTCATCAAACTTGTTTGAAAAATATTTGCAGCATAAATTCCCAAAACCTCCAAAATATGTTGTGTATCACATAGTTTATGTCCATCCAGGCGATATATGAAAGAGACCTTGCACGAGCCTACTAGACCCTACAACCTTTTTATAGGAATTTATTTCTATTACAACACTTGGAAAAGGGATTTTATCTCCCTCTAACCCATCCTCCATACGAGAATGTAGTGGTTTTTGAAGCATCAAGGAAGGACATAGCCCTAATTTGTATAGCCCTAGGGTATGCCAATGATAAGAAGGTTGATGAGGTTATTTTAGGTTTCCTGTTAATTCTAACTACCATGTCAACAAAATCCTTCCCTAGGTGTAATATCTGCATCTTCATAATCCAAACTATATATGGGAAGTTCGAGTATTTTCCAGCAGTTGGAATTTTTATATTTCCATCACATCTATTCTATATGTTTTTGTATCAAAATTTCGAGCACTTCAAAGGTTTGAATATGAAGATGAATGATGAAGATGGAAAACCAATTCCAGTATTCAAATGGAATGATCTATTCTTGAGGACATCCAACAATTCCAATTATTCTAAATTTTACAACAAAGTAATGAATATTTCATACACCTTGATTCATGAATAGGCACCACCAAGGATGTTTCCAGAAAACAAGAAGTGTCTCTAGTTCATTCCCAAAACCATGACAAGGGATTGGATTTTGTTTGAAGAATATACAGTGATAAGATTCTATGGTTTTGAGGAAGATCCTTATCAACTCCTAGCATTCGTGACCCCAAGAGAATTTGATATGGAGTATGTTAGGAAAATATTCAAAGTAGATTAAATGTATTGCGGACATTTAAGGGATCTAAGGACTTTCCTCTTACCGCAAGAGTAAATAGGTCCTTTCCATATCATGGGTATAAAATCACAAGAGTACCTGGAAGGGTTCCTACTTAAATTAAATTTATAGAAAGCAGAAGCTATGCCATATGATCCTCATGGGATTATTTATAAGCATATAATAGAAAATAAAAAATCTTCTTATCACCCTGAGCCAAGGCCATATTGGTAGAGAATCGCCAATTTAGAAACCTGAGAGGAAGTTAAGGAAGCTCAAAGGATATTTTTGGCCCAAAGAAGAATATTATAAAAAGCGGAATGAGAAGAAGAATGAACTTCCTTGGTCAGATGCACTAGAAGGAATCATAACAGGAGACCAGGTCATTGATATAATAAATCCCCAATTACAAATATGGCTTAGTCTAAAAAGAGTGTTTAAATATTTGGGATCCATATGATATGAGAAGTACATAGATGCAGAGAGAAGATTAGAAGCATTAAGATCTCATAAAATTCCAATAGGAAAAACTTGGATGTCAGTTGCAAGATACACCGAGTTCATTCCAGCTAAGAACTAGTCTATAGGACGATCATAAACAATGCCACATGGTCAGAAGAGTGGAAAACAATATTCCACGGTGCTAACACAATTTTTCAACTACCCAACACCCTTGGAATTCCTTCCACCTAGAGGACATGGAAACATTCATATGATGCATCATATGAGGTAGGCTAGAGTACCTCCAAATATCCAATCAACAACTCAAACAATGGGCAAACCAACAGATCAACCAAATGTATATATGTGAGGAAAAAACATGACATAAAGAAAAAAGAAAGGGTCAAGGAAAAATAAGTAAAGAGTTAAATAAATTGAAATCAGGTAAAGGATTGATTTGAAAAACATAGACTAAAAAGTTGGTTACAATGTAAATGAATTCAGTTATTTTTAAAAGTGCTATATAATTTAAATTGAGTTAGTAAATTGGGGATGGAAAATTTGTAGAAGGCTTATATCCTTTGTTGAGTCGAAGGAACTATTTTTGTATTGTGATTCTCTTTTTGGAGATTAATATTATAGTGTTGCAGAGATGTTTTCCTCTGTTTCCTGTATATCATACTTCTTTCTAGCCATGTATGTTATCACGACATATAATAATGATTCACTGTGACTTTTCAACGCCATATTATGTTATAGATATAATATGTTGATGAATGCTTGATCCTATTGTCAGATATTTCAAATTGCTTTGACCTCTCATATATTTTCATGATGTTTGTGTTGATCAACATTGTCCGAATGTTTTCTATTATTTTTGTTTGTTCATAAACATGTAATTAGCTTCCAATTCCACTGATATACTTCATGATTTACATATGTCTTGTTAGAAACTATTGAATTATTTAAAATAAAGCTCAGTACGTTTATGCTGTCATGTTCCCATTTTATCAAGCACCTAGAAGCAACCAATGTCACCTTAAAACCCCATGGATCCTAGTGAAATTAAATTAATTAATTTATGAGGGGGATAACATTTGTAAATTACCTTAGGCAATTAAATTAACTAGGAATACAAATTCAGATTATAGTTGTTTCAATTAATTAAATGGAAGATGATGTAATTATTATTTTTGTATTTAATTATTAATTACTTGTGATCATGAGTTGGATGATGGAAAGGGAAAATAAGGAGATAAGGTTGGCTCGGTGATTTTTCAACCAAAGAGGAAAGTGAAAGGAAAAAAAGAAAAAGAAAAATGAGGAAACTGGAGGAAAGCAACACAAAACAAGGTGTTAGAACAAAAGCAGGAAACTGACATAAGGAACGCATAAAGAAGGAAAGTACACAAAGAAAGAAAGTGAGGAAAATTAGAAAACATCCAGAAATATAAGGAGGGAACAATTTCCAAAAAGGAACAAAAACCATCCAGTTGTAAAAAGAAGGAAACATCTAGAAAATCCAAGAGGGCACAGTTTCCAAAAAAGAGGAAAAGCTAGTCATTGGAAAAGCTGGAAAGTGCTGAATCAATCAATAAAGGTGCATTAGAGGAGGCCAAATAGGTTTATTGGAAATTTACATTTCTCAACAAGTAAACCATTCTATAAAAGGAGGAGGGCGCACCACATTCATATATTTTGACATTTTATTATTTGTATGAGAGTAAGCTCAAGATTCTCTAGGCTTTGGTGATGCACTCTTGGACACCTGTGGGAGATATTAACCATAGTTACTATTCTGTTCCTATGCACATGATCCAGTGCATCTAGTGATGACCAATTTTCAGATCTGATCCAGCTCTGTGATTGCATCCTCTCTTCTTTCTATCTTCTGAAGCATTCTTCTCATTTGGTGGAAATAATGTTGAAGGGCTGAAATGGAGGTTATGGGTTCGAACTTTATAAGAATTTATATACATTTATACCAAATCCATTGCATATGTAGCATCTTTTACAATAGGAAACACTTTTTTATCATAAAAAAAGGTGTCCAGATGAGCAAGTTATGACCATTTTACTAGATCTGAGGGTTTCAGCTGTGAAGAATGCGCCCTTGATTTTCTGTATGGTTTGGTGAATGTGCCCATGATAAGATATTGAGTATTGTGGCTCAAGGTCATCCCCCTCAAGGAATTATTTCTTAAAAAAACACATGACACACAACGCTTACACAGACTTGGTGTAAAATAGTATGCCAGAAGCTGTCTTCTATTACTTCAAATCAATTACAATGCGAATTACAAAGAAAAAGAACTAATATAGTCGGCCTTAACCTTTACAATATACATAAGTAAATGTGTGTTCTCTATGTGTTCGATCTTCACCCTCTCACGGCCTTTGTTGAATGCAAGCGCTCGTTGAGCTATGGATCTGATCTCTCTGCTAACTCCCAAATTGAAACTTTCTCCATAATGGAACTAACTGTCTCCTTTGTGCATGGGAACTAGTATTCTACTAATGTTGTTTCTCATCCCGAGGTCCACCCCATTCCCCAAGACACTCTTCCTCTGTCCTCTGAATCCTCCTGGTCCTGCAAACGTACAGTTGTCAGCACCCTCTGCCATGCTACACAACCTCTTCCCATGGTGACATCTTTCATGATCCCAACCACCTTCATAACTACTCATAACTTCCTTAGAAATCTTGAATGGATACCAAGTACTTTCCTTGACTTCTGAACGTCTCTGACACTGCTAAAGTAGTTGGCCCCATCTCCTACATCAACCATACTCTCTTAGTCATCCTTCGACTTACCCATCGGCTTCACTTTGCTTCTAAGGATTCGCCAGTCTGCTCTTTCCTCCACACTTGGATTTCACCTCAAAACATGTCAGTTGTCATTATTCGACAACATGCCAACCTTCGACGCCTTCTGCTACAACCCTGTCGTATGTCGACCTTTAACATGTTGACTCTCGACCTTTCGCTCCTTCCATCGACCCCATGTCGACAGCTTCCTGCTCGACTACTTGGCTTTGACATCCAGTCTTCCTTTGCACCAGTGGTCGTCGGCACTCCCCCTAGTCGACTCCTCATGTCGATCAAATTCAAATGTTCTACCTAGGTCCCGATACTCCTGCATCAGACTCCCCAAGTGAAAAATGTTAGGAACCCATGTCTTTACTTTCTTAGTATGTTGTTGTTGGACGCATATGCTTTGTAAGTCGTCCCGTAGTATTTGTTGATCAATAGTTTGTGTTATTGTTGTTGGCGCATATGCTTTGTAAGTTTCCTGTAGTATTGTTGATCCATAGTTTGTAACGGCCCATGGTTTTGATCCATAGTATTGGCACCTAGAATTAGTATATAAGTGTGTGTTGAAACCTATGAAGGCACCGTGAAGTTATTTGTATTGAGCTTGCTCATAGGAGGTTGCCCCCTTGAAGTGGCCTGTGATCAATATAAAAGTGATTCTGAGTTCTGTCATTTCTGCTATTTCGCATATTTTTATTAAGTAATTGTTGCAGGTGCATCACAAAAAAGAACTCGACTTATCCGTCAGTCTCATGTATTCTTCTTCAGAAATCCATGTCGCCTCTTGCAACTCATCATATTTCCATTGCAATAAGTATTCTTTCTTCCATGAACTTCCCATCCTTCCGACTTTGCGTTCTTCTATTGCTTTGGCGATTTCCTCTTTGTGTCGATCTAGAATCTGCATTGTCTAATCGATGTTCGACACTTCCCCGCTTCCACTGCTTGAACCTTATTCAAACTTGTACATATATGAGACATTAAACATTGGTGAAATGCGTGAGTCCTTCGGTAGCTCCAACACATAAGCATTGTCTGAAATCTTATTTAGAATCTTACACGGTCCAATCTTCTTTAGCTTCATCTTATTGTATGTCCCTGTCGGAAATCTCTCCTTCTGCAAATCTGCATAGACTAAGTCTCCCTCGCCGAACGACTGTAGCCTCTTTTTTCTGTCCACTCTCAACTTGTATGCTACATTACTTTTCTCAATGCACTTTCGCACATGTTCATGCACTTATTTCATGTGTTCTACAAATTATTCTGCATCCGTGCTTTTCCTGATTTCTGTTGATATCTCGACCAAATATACCACTCCATGTGGGCTTTGTCCTTGAACAATCTAGAATCGGCTCAAACCTATCGACCGATTCACATAATTGTTGTATGCGAACTTTGCTTGCGCCAAAACATTCTCTCGCTGCTTGGGTTTGTCGGTCGATAAACATCTCAGAAGGTTTCCCAATCTTATGTTCACCAACTCGGTCTGTCCATCTATTTGTGGATGATATGTCGAGCTAAAATGCAACTTCATGTCTAGTTTCTTCCATAGAGTTCTCAAAAAATGTCCCATAAAATTGGTATCTCTATATGATGTTATACTCTTCAGAAAACCATGCAATATGACTATCTCCTTGAAGAATAGTACAACAATGCTTGTGGTGTCACTTGTCTTCTAACACAGAATAAAGTGTGCCATCTTCGAAAATCTATCGACTACAACAAAGATTGAGTCGCTTCCCTGCTATGTCTTAAGCAATCCTAGCACAAAATACATGCTCAGGTGCTCCCATGGGGTATTCGACAGTGGTAATGGCGTATACAACCCCGTATTATGACTTCTTCCTTTTTCCAACTGGAAAAATCGACACTATCATACCCACTTACCAACATCTCTCATCATTTCTAGACATTAATACTTTTCTTTGACTAACGCATTGGTCTCGTCGATGCTAAAATGACCTGATAATCCTCCGCTGTGTAGTTCTTGAATTAGGTTCTCTCTTATGGATCCTCTAGGAATACACAATTGTTGTCCCCTGAATAGGTATCCTTCTTGGATGAAATAATCCAAGTTTGGAGTTCTGCCGACACTGCATGGTTCACGACAAGCCTTCCATGCTTTCACAAAATCCTCATCGGTTGCATACTTTGTCTTCACCGTCTCTATTCCTGTTGTCTAAACTATCATCATGTTCAGCAATGCAACTCTTCGTCTCAGTGCTCTTAAGATCCAATATGATAAGATAGATAATATCAGTATTCCATTCAATTTCACAACAATAGCATATACATGATCACTAAAAGAACAACAAGCACAACATAAACACAAGAGACACAATTTATCATGGGGAATCCTCATGGGGTATAAAACCCAGCAAATCTTACTCAATATAGATGACCAACTAATACAAAGATGTAATCCCCAAACAAGATCTCCTTCTCCTCCTTTGCAGATATCTCTCTCTCTCCTATGCGAGTTTCACAAGTGAGTGTGTGTGTCTAAATGAAAGACACAACACTTCTATTTATACTTTATCTTTCACTAGACAAAATACCTATCTAGGTTGGCCCCAACATATATAATCCAATGTTTACTGGGCCGACCCCGCTTGGGGACTTAAACACCCCATTACAATTGACTATGGGCTCACCCCACTAAAGAAGTCTAATAACCCAAGTTACAACATTCCGACGGAGGAATAAACATCTCCGGATATAATAATAATGTACAAATAGAATATTCTTAGAAGTTACAATATTTTAACACTTCCACTTAATGATAAGGATATTCCAACACCATCTGCAGGAGCAAGGAGTCATCAACAACATGATACATGATACATGATACATGATACATCTATAAATCATTGGAATACTTCTTCAATCATCATTAGTAACTCAAGCAGTTACTGGAACATCTTCAATGTCTTCAATACTAGAACATCTTCAGTACCGACTCTTCATCTTCTGCAGCAGTCGATCTGCTACATCAACATCATCACCTGGATCTCCCAATCAACAACATCATCTGGATCTCTTGATCAACATCATCTGTATCTCTCGATCAACATCATCATCATCTAGATCTCTTGATCAACAACATCGTCTGGATCTCTCAATCAACAACATCATCATCTGGATCTCCCAATCAACAACATCATCTAGATCTCTCGATCACTAGCATCATCTGGATCTCTCGATCAACAACATCATCTGGATTTCTCAATCAACAACATCATCATCTGGATCTCCCAATCGACAGCCTCATCATTTGGATCTCTCGATCAACAACATCATAGCATCATACCCTGCAACACACATGATCCTTCCTTTCAGAATTACAGGATCGTGGACAATCCTTTCTTTTAGAATAACGAGATTCTAGTCCATCAACTCTGGTAATGCTTAGAAAATCCTTCCTTTTGGAATTATGGGACCTAGTCTTTACGAAGCTACCATACTTGGATGATCCTTCCTTTCAGAATTACAGGATCCTATCCACTACTCACATCTTAGACAATCCTTCCTTTCAGAATTACGGGATTTTAGTCTAAGGATCAATATTTAAGACTATCCTTCCTTTCAGAATTATGGCATTTACTGTCTAGGGATGACCAATCCCACCAATCCATTTAAGACTATCCTTCCTTTGGGAATTATAGGATTTACTGTCTAGGGATGATCAATCCCACCAATCCATTTAAGACTATCCTTCCTTTCGAAATTACAGGATTTACTGTCTAGGGATGATCAATCCCACCAATCCATTTAAGACTATCTTTCCTTTGGGAATTATGGGATTTACTTTCTAGGGATGATAAATCCCACCAATCCATTTAATACTATCCTTCCTTACAAAATTACAGGATTTACTATCTATGGATGATCAATCCCACCAATCCATTTAAGATTATCCTTCCTTTCAGAATTACGGGATTTACTGTCTAGGGATGATCAATACCACCAATCAATTTAAGACTATCCTTCCTTTCATAATTACGGGATTTACTGTTTAGGGATGATCAATCTCACCACTTTAAGACATTATATCATGTCTAGGGATGATGCATTCAACTCGTCAACTTAGACAAAGTCTAAGGACCACTTTTCAAGACTTAGGTCTACGAATCAATTTAGGGACCAAAGTCTGGGGATGATACAATCCCTCTCGTCCACTAGGGACCACTACTCAACCTCATCATCGGTATCATCATCATCGACCTCATCATCAGTATCATTGACCTCATCGTCGAAATCATCGACCTCATCATCGATACAAGTATCCTCCTCATCGATACAAGTATCCTCATCATTGATACAACTACCCTCATCATCGATACAAGTATCCTTATCATCGATACAAGTACCCTCATCATCGATACAAGTATCCTCATCATTGATACAAGTATCCTCATCATCGACCATATCACTCCCCCTTTCGAGGAGGGTCCTTCTGAACTACATCGAGCTTGTTTCGGAAATACTCAAACTTTACTCGAGACAGAGGTTTGGTCAATACATCAACAACCTTTTCATAAGTGCTCACATATTCGAGCATTATCGCTCCTTTCTGCACCATATACTGTATATAAAAATATCGAATCTCTATGTGCTTTGACTTATCATGGAACGTTGGATTCTCTATCATCTTGATACAACTTTGGTTATCGCATAGGATCACAGTGGGATCCATCTCTAAGTCAAACAATCCTGATAACAACTTCTGAAACCATATTGCTTCATAAATAGAAGAGCAAGAAGCTAAATATTCTGCTTCACCTGTGCTGAGAGCCACACTAGACTGCTTCCTACTAAACCACAAGATCATGGCAGATCCCAGACAATAACATCCACCTAATGTGCTCTTCCTATCTGACACACTTCCATCCCAATCAACATCTGTGTAGCCATACAATATGAAGTCATGATCTCCAAGATAATATAGACCAAAGTCTATCGTACCTTTTACGTACCTCATCACATGCTTTGCGGCTATCAGGTGAACACGTCTAGGCTCAACTAGATACTGACTCAGGGTGTTCACAGCAAAGCATATATTTGGCCTAGTATTCGTAAGATACATCAATGACCCAATAATTTGTCTATACTGAGTTACATCCACCAATTCTAACGATTCATCAGCCAACAACTTCAACTTGGAATCCATGGGAGTGGCCATGGATTTACATTCCAACATATCAAATATTTTCAAGATTTCCACAACATAATTTCCCTGGTTGAGAAAGATTCCTTCTGAGCCTTTCCATACTTCCATACCTAGGAAGTAATGCATCAATCCGAGATCTTTTATCTCAAATTCTGTAGATAGCTTCTTCTTGCTTTCCATGATTTTTTTCTCATTTCCTATCAAAAATAGATCATCCACAAACAATAATAGTATGACAGGTTCATAACCTTAAAGTAAGGTTAGGGTCATCTTTACTTTTGGTAAATACCAAGCTTGTCAAGAAGCTATCAATTCTCCCTCTGTGACTGAACATCATTCACACTCTACATTGAGTGATGTTTTGCATATCTATCTGTTCCATCTCCCGTCAGATGGGTCTACTGATATGAGCCTCAATATCATTCGAACTCTATGGTGAGTTCCTTCTTGCCTTCATCTAAAAGAAGAATGTCATCTGTATATATAAACCATCTTCAACCTTGTAGCAAAGGTTGAAATCCGGATCACCCGTGGTGATCATCAAGCTCATCAAATGACTATCGATCCTAGGTACATGTTGAACCCGTACAAAGCTTTCTTCAAATGAATCTTGGGAGTTTGATGGATATGCACTTCTTCTTCAATTACACCATTCAAGAGTGTAATCTATCTCTAGCCACTGGAGCAAACATCTCGTCAGGATCCTCTCCTTCTTTCTAAGAGAATCCTCTAGCCACGAGCCTTGCTTTGTACTTCTATAGTGCATTTGATTTGTAAGTCTTCTTAGTGAACATCCATCACTTGTTCTTTGGAACATGTGTTCATCATCCTTCTTGAGTAGATCATAGCACGTGATCTTTCCTACAAATCAAATTCAATTACATGATTAGTAAAACTTCATAATCATCAAATCATGTTGACATTTCAATGATAACCTATTATGCATACTGATATGATTCACATAGTTATGCAATTATCTTGACCAATACTTTGGCACAACACTTTTCCATATCCTTTATGCATACAGTGGCTGTCTAGATGCCTTCCATCTCTACCAGAACACACTATCAAGAGTGTGCACAGCTCTAAGCATGTTAGAAAAGAGGTTTCATTCTTAGACAAGCAACAATGGAATGTTGTCCAACAATATTGGCTACTTACCATGAATATTGGTAGTACACTATTCAATGAATGCTTATCCTATGCATGATACATTTCCCGATTCTAGGAATACAAATATGCATACAACTATTAATATCATTAACTATTCAGAGATTAAAGTGTTAAAATTCAATATGCTAAGACATAAAATATTAGCATTGCATTTCATTTCACAATAATAGCATATACAGGATCACTGAAAGAACAACAAGCACAACATAAACAAAAGAGACACAAATTTATCCTGGGAAACCCTCATGGGGTAGAAAACCCAACAAAACTTCCTCAATATAGATGGTCAACAATACAGAGATGTATATCCCAAACATGAGCTCCTTCTGCTCCATAGCAGATATCTCTCTCTCACCTATGCACCATTCACAAGTGAGTGAATAATGAGTGTGTGTGATAAATGAGGAACACACCTCCTCTATTTATACACTACTCCGACTTGTCTTTTACATTAACTAGGTCGACCCCAACTTAACCACTTAACATAATGTGGTAGGGCCGACCCCAGTAAGGTGGTGTAATAACCCTTTAACCCACATGACTCATACAGGGCCGACCCCCACTAGGGAAGTCTAATAACCCAAGTTGCCACATTATCCACAGAGGAATAAAACATCTCCAGATATACAATAAGGTCTTCACGGAGGAATGAAACATCTCCAGAATAATAAAGTACAAATATAATATTCTTAGAAGTTACAATATTTCAACACTCCCCCTTAACGAGAAGGATATTATAACAACATCTGCAGGAGCAAGGAGTCATCAACTACATGATACATGATACATCTATAAATCATTGGAAACTTTCTCAACATCATCAGTAACTCAACCAGTTACTGGAATATCTTCAGGTCTTCAATACTAGAGTATCAGCATCGTCAATATTGTTGATGTATATGTAACTTCGGAATGTATTTCATCTATGTATTTCATATATATTTATTGTACCCTTATTAGAGATGTGTTATTCCTCTATAAGGAAGTGTCGTCATGTGGATTGACAAGTGTCGCAAGTGTGTGTACTTGCCGATGGGTTATTAGACCACCATGTGTGGGGTCAGCCCTGAAATATATATTATATTGTGGATGTATCTAGATAGACAAGTCGGCCCCATAATGTAACTGGGAAAATAGGTTAAGTATAAATAGAGATCAGGAGATCTCTATTTGCATCATTCGGAAAGACACACTTCTCTCACTCAGAAAGTCGCGCACTAGTGAGGAGGAGGATCATATACTCTAGGAGACTATCTCAAGTGTATTTTGGTTATACTTTGGTTGAGCCATTGCTCTCTCTATCTCTGAGGAAGTTGTGGGGTTTTTCACCTTAGGGTTTTCCCCACGGAAACTCTGTGTCTCTTGTCTCTCATGCTTTTGATTCTTGTGATGCTTGTGATGCTTATTGTGATTGTTATGCATTGATATACTGTATATGTTATTCTCTCAGTAAAGATCCAAGAGTATTGTGAATTAATGCCCAAAATTTAACATGGTATCAGAGCTCACCTGAGAAGAAGACATTTTGCAGTGACGAAAACTTGAGTTTCTTGTTTATTGGGTTTCTCTCCACATATTTTGGAGAAGCCGTATAGTAGATTGACTCTACTCATCAAGGAGAATCTATCTGTCCAATTAGAATTCAATTCTGATCATTTTCAGATTTGGCCCTAAAAATTAGGGTTTCCACAAAAATAGAAATTTCTGAAATCTGAAGACATAGCTGGAAGCTCCTTGCAAAAATCGAAGTTTAGAGCTTTGGATCAAGATTTTTGGCTAGGTAGATCTCTGGGAAACTCAAACCCTAATTCAGGGCTCTCCCTAGTGAACCCGGGAGGACAAAAAGGCAAATCAAAAGGGTAAAGCTTTGCTGATCTCAAATTCTAAATACACCAAGCTGATCAGCTCATCAAGGTGCATCTTTCTATCCTTTCAGAAAATTGAAATTCACATTTTGAATTTTTAGGGTTTTTCCGACAAACCCTAATCCAAGACCAAATCCAGTTTCAGCATTTCAATTGGTAAGACCTAAATATTTTCTATTTCCATTTGAAGTACTGTTTAAGATGTCTCACCACACCAAGCTTATGGATAAGCTTGAAGGAGCTGATAACTTCCGAGCTTGGAAGTATAGGATTGGGTTAATCTTGGAAGAGACTAAGTTGGACTCATATGTAAAAGAAGACATCCCTATCCCAGAGGATGAAGAGGCTAAGGTATTGCATAAGAAAAACTTGGTCGATGCAAAGAGAGTCATTGCTGATTCTATCAAAGACCATCTCATACCCCATGTGTCTTCTCTAAAGACACCCAAGGAGATGTTTGACTCTTTGACCAAGCTATTTGAAGGGAAGAACATAAATCGGAAGATGACCCTATGGAACCAATTGAAAGGAGTAAAGTTTCAGAATGGAGAAACCATTCAATCTTATTTTTCAAGGGTCTCCCAGATCAAGGAACAACTAGAAGCAGTGGATGAAATGGTGGAGAATGGTGAAGTGGTGATGACCACTCTAAATGGCCTACCCAGGTCATGGGATTCCTTTATTCAAGGTGTTTGTGCAAGGAAGAAGTTGATCTCCTTCAACAGATTACAGGAAGAATGCTCTCAAGAAGAAGCTAGGCTTGTGGCCCGAGAAGAAAATATGGGAAATGAAGATCAAGCTCGCACAGCACATGCCAGGAAAGACAAGCCCAAGAAGGAATCATCTCATAACAGGAGATTCTCACACCACCAATATCATAAAGATAAGAAAGATCTCAGATGCTTCAATTGCAATGAGAAGGGACACTTTGCTTCAGATTGTCCCAAGAAGAAGAAAGACAACAACAACAACTTCAATAAGAAGAAGAAGAATAACAAAAGAAGATATCATGCTCATGCTGCTGAAGATGATGAGCCCCCAAAGAAGAAGGCTAAGGCAGAAAGTGATAGTGATGATGACTCATCAAGTGAAGAAGAATATGTTCTAATTTCTGCTCTCACAAGTACTATCTCCCATGGTTGTAATGATTGGTTGATTAACAGTGGGGCTTCCAAACACATGACTAGGTTCAAGGAATCTTTTGTGAATCTATCTAAACATGAATCACCCCATAAGGGGAAACTTGGGGATGATTATCAATACCCAATCAAAGGAAGTGGTGAAGCCTCCTACAACCTAGATTCTGGAAAATCTTTGAAGATGAAAGAAGTCCTTTATGTACCTGGGCTCAAGAAGAACTTACTCTCCATCTCTGCATTGGATGAAAAAGGTATGAGGGTTGCATTTGTGGATGGTCAAGTCCTAATGTGGCCAAAGGGAAAGAACATAGATGATGCAGTAGTGATTGGAGAGCAAGAGGGAGGTTTGTATAAATTGAAGGGACAACCTGAACATGCCATGGTACATGAATCCATGGAGCCAAGTGAACTTTACATAGAAGACTTGCTCATATGCACTATAGGGCACTTCCAATTGCAAGAAAGGCTGTAGAGGGTCTTCCTGAAATCAAGACCAAACATGAAGGTGTTTGCAAAGGATGTGCAAAAGGTAAGAACATTAAGAAGGATTTCCCAAGCAGTGAAAGTAAGGCAAAAGACATCCTGGAAATCATCCACTCAGATGTATGTGGTCCTATGTCATCTAGTATTCTGAGTGGGTATGTTTACTATGTCTCATTTATTGATGACTTCTCCAGGAATACTTGGGTATAATTCTTGAAGAACAAAGATGAGGTGTTTAATAAATTCAAGGAATTCAAAACCTTGATGGAGAATCAAACTGACAAGAAGATCAAAACATTCAGATCCGACAATGGTGGAGAATTCACCTCAGGTGAATTCAAGAAGCTTTATAGTGATTCAGGGATTAAGAGGGAGTTGACTGTTCCTGATAATCCTCAGTAGAATGGAGTTGCAGAAAGGAAAAAAAAAACAATCATGGAAGCAGCAAGGGCAATGCTGCATGCCCAGGATCTACCTATGCATCTATGGGCAGAAGCAGCTAGAACAGCTGTATATGTGCAGAACATAAAACCCCACAAGATATTGGACAACAAGACACCAGAAGAGGTCTTTTCTGGTAAGAAACCTGAAGTCAACCATCTCAGAATATTTGGTTGTCCAGTATACACTCATGTCCCAAAGGAAAAGAGGACTAAACTAGATCCTTTAGGAAAGAAGGGTATCTTTGTGGGTTACAGTGAAAGCTCGAAGGCTTACATAATATACTTTCCAAGGTTCAAGAAGATTGATTTTAGCAGGGATGTAACATTTGATGAAAACTCAGCATTCATCAAATCAAGGAAGGCACCTATCGAAGTTTATGAAGAACCTAAGGAAACTAGATTTCAAGACACTACCATGACTGAAGCGATTCCAGAAGTTGTTCGTGAGTTTGAAGATCCGCAAGAACCTGTAGATCCACCCCATGAGGATAACTCTCACAAGAGGAAACCTGCATGGGCTAGAGAGCTCATTCAAGATGCAGAAAGATTTGGCATTCCAGAAGAAGAACACAAAGCAAAGAAGAGAACCATATCACATACCAGCTACGTTGCTTTACTCTGTGACATTATGAACAAAGAACCTTCCAGTTATGAAGAAGAAGCAGAAAAGAAAGAATGGAAGGATGCCATGGTTGAGGAATACCAATCAATAATGAAGAATGATGTTTAGGATGTTGTCCCAAGACCTAAAGAGAAGTCTGTTGTGACTTCCAAATGGATCTACAAAATCAAGCATGCTGCACATGGCAGTGTAGAAAAATACAAAGAAAGATTCGTAGCTCGTGGCTTCTCTCAGAAAGAGGGAATAGATTATGAGGAAACTTTTGCACCTGTAGCCAGGTATACTTCCATTAGAACAGTACTTGCCCTGGCTGCAGCAATGAAATGGAAAATACACCAGATGGATGTCAAGACTGGCTTCTTGAATGGTGTAGTTGAAGAAAAAGTATATGTGGAGCAGCCACTCAGTTTCGAAATACATGACAGGGAGTCGTATGTGTGCAGATTGAAGAAAGCCTTGTATGGCTTGAAGCAAGCTCCCAGAACTTGGTATGGTAGGATGGACAGTTTCCTATCTAGTTTGGGCTTTACCAAGAGTAAAGCGGATTCCAACCTTTACTACAAGGTTGAGGAAGGGAATCCTATGATTCTAGTCTTGTATGTGGATGACTTATTTGTAACAGGAGATGACAGATTGATTGCAGATTCTAAGAGGAAGCTTGCTACCAAGTTCGATATGAAAGATTTGGGAATGATGCATTATTTCCTATGTATGGAGGTGTGGCAGAGTGCAGGTGGGATCTTCCTTGGTCAAGGGAAGTACACAGTAGATATCCTGAAGAGATCTAGGATGATGGATTGCAAGGCCATGGCCACACCTATGGCATCGAATTTGAAGCTTCTATGTGATGCTTCATCTGAGCCACTTGATGTCTCTATGTATCGTCAGATGATTGGGTCCTTGATGTACCTGACGAACACAAGACCAAATATTTTCTTTGCGGTGAACACATTGAGCTAGTTCTTGACAGATCCGAGGAGTATTCACCTGGTTGCTGTAAAGCATGTTCTGAGGTACCTGAAGGGTACAGTGGATTATGGGCTCAAGTATGAAGTGAATCAATAGTTTAACCTGCAGGGTTATGTTGATTCAGATTGGGATGGCAGTGCTGCAGATAGGAAGAGCACATCTGGGTGCTGCTTCAGTATGGGATGAGGTGTGATCTCTTGGTTTAGCAAGAAGCAGTCCTATGTAGCATTGAGTACAGCTGAGGCAGAGTATGTTGCAGCCTGTTCAGCTAGTTGTGAGGCAATATGGATATGGAAGCTATTGTCTAAGTTATTTGATCTCCTGTTGGATGCTACTGGTATCTTTTGTGATAACCAGAGTTGTGTGAAGCTTTCCAAGAACCCAGTGTTTCATGACAGGTCAAAACAAATAGAGATCAAATATCACTATATCAGGGATATGGTGCAGAGAGGAGCTGTGAAGCTCCTGTACGTTGCGACGGATGAGCAGATTGCAGATGTGCTGACGAAGCCATTAGGCAGGGTGAATTTCGAGTACTTCAGGGAGAGGCTTGGCGTTCTTCAGATTGATGACACTTCGAGGAAGAAGTGATGGACACATTTGCTGAAGCCATTCCAAGCATGTTGGAAGGAGGATCCTTCACATGGCTGTTTATGTAAGCGCTGGATAATGAGCATTAGGATGATGTTCTAGTTTTCGCTTTGTATGATCAGTTGGATCATTTTTATATGTATGTATGTATGCATCATGTTGGATGCTAGATATGATCAGTTGGATCATTTATATGTATATGTATGTACACATCATGTTGGATGCTGGATATGATCAGTTGGATCATTTGTATGTATGTACGCATCATGTTGGATGCTGGATATGATCGGTTGGATCATGTGTATGTATTTTGTATATGCATCATGTTGGATGCTTGGACCATGTATCTGTATATGTATCAGGTGGATACATTGTATGATCAGGTAGATCATGTATGTTGATATGTATCATGTATTTGTATTTGTATCAGGTGGATACACTGTATGATCAGGTGGATCATGTATGATGATATCTATCAAGTAGATACTTGGTATGCATCAAGTAGATGCATTGTATGATCAGGATGATCATGGATGACGAGCTTCAGGATGTTGCTCCAGATGACATGCAGTAGGATGTTGCAATGATGATGATCATGATGATCATGTGTACATCAGGATGATGTATGGTGAGTATCAGGTTGATACTCTATGGTTGTGGAACAGGTTGTGCAGATAAGCATGTAATTTGTGCCCTAGGAGATTTGCAGATAGTCTTTCAAGGTTTTTCCTACGGCATGTAATTTGTACCCTGGGATATCTGGAAAATGCTCTTTCGAGGTTTTGCTTGGGAGGACATATAATTTGTGCCCTGGGAGATCTACAGATAGTCTTTCAAAGTTTTTCCTATGGCATGTAATTTGTGCCCTGGGATATATGGCAGATGCTCTTTCGAGGTTTTGTCCTATGGCATGTAATTTGTGCCCTGGGAGATCCGATAGGTTGAGCCGTGTGCTCGTAATCAGTCCTGGGATGCTCTTTCGAGGTTTTTCCATGACCACATGTAATTTGTGCCCTGGGAGATGTGATAGGTTGAGCCTTGTGCTCGTAATCAATCCTGGGATGCTCTTTCGAGGTTTTGTGGTGACCACATATAATTTGTGCCCTAGGAGATCTGATAGGTTGAGCCTTGTGCTCGTAATCAGTCCTGGGATTCTCTTTCGAGGTTTTGTGGTGGGGTCACATGTAATAAGTCCTGGAGATCTGGACAGGATGAAAAAGGCCTCAGATGCTCTTTCGGGTTCTTGCTAGTCAAGAGACTCTTTTAAGGTTTTGTGATGCACGTAATAAGTCCTGAGATTTCCACAGTATGGCCAGTGATGACGAAGACCTGCAGGTGGTGGGCCTACATCCAGTATGAAAAAGGAATGGCTCTATAGAACTTCCTATGACGAGTAGAGTCAGAGATTGGTTGAGATAGTAGCAACAGTGACGATGCATCGATGACGATGATCCCAAGAAGAAGACTTGTCTAGCAGATCTGTGTCGAGAAATACCTTCCTAGTTAAGAGGGAGTGTTGATGTATGTGTAACTTCGGAATGTATTTCATCTATGTATTTCATATATATTTATTGTACCCTTATTAGAGATGTGTTATTCCTCTATAAGGAAGTGTCGTCATGTGGATTGACAAGTGTCGCAAGTTTGTGTACTTTCCGATGCGTTATTAGACCACCATGTGTGGGGTCGGACCTAAAATATATATTATATTGTGGATGTATCTAGATAGACAAGTCGGCCCCATAGTGTAACTGGGAAAATAGGTTAAGTATAAATAGAGATCGGGAGATCTCTATTTGCATCATTCAGAAAGACACACTTCTCTCACTCAGAAAGTGGCGCACTAGTGAGGAGGAGGATCATCTGCTCTAGGAGACTATCTCAAGTGTATTTTGGTTGTACTTTGGTTGAGCCATTGCTCTCTCTATCTCTGAGGAATTTGTGGGGTTTTTCATATTAGGGTTTCCCCACGGAAACTCTGTGTCTCTTGTCTCTCATGCTTTTGATTCTTGTGATTCTTGTCATGATTCTTGTGATTGTTATGCATTGATATACTGTATATGTTATTATCTCAGTAAATATCCAAGAGTATTGTGAATTAATGCTCAAAATTTAACAAGTATTGAGTCTTCACCTTCTGCAGCACTCGATCAACTACAACATCGTCATCATCTGGATCACCTGATCAACAACCTCATCATCTGGATCTACTGATCATCATCATAAGAGCATCAACTTGATCCTCTCAATCAATAGCATCACATCATCAACTGGATCCACTCGATCAACAACATCACATCATCAACTGGATCCTCTCGATCAACAACATCACATCATCAATTGGATCCTCTCGATCAACAACATCATAGCAGCATACTCTGTAATACACATGATCCAATTACGGGATGATCAATCCCTCTCCTTTTAAAACAAGTCTCATGTATATGGATGATGAAATCCAGATCCAATTCCCAAGATTATCAATCCTTATCAATTTAAGACAAGTCTCATGTCTATGGACGATGCAATCCATATCAAGTTCCCAGGATGATCAATCCTTATCAATTTAAGACAAGTGTCATGTCTATGGATGATGCAATCTAGATCAAGTTCCCAGGATGATCAATCCTTATCAATTTAAGACAAGTATCATGTCTATGGACGTTGCAATCTAGATCAAGTTCCCAGGATGATCAATCCTTATCAATTTAAGACAAGTCTCATGTCTATGGACGTTGCAATCCAGATCAAGTTCCTAGGATGATCAATCCTTATCAATTTAAGACAAGTCTCATGTCTATGGATGATGCAATCCATATCAAGTTCCCAGGATGATCAATACTTATCAATTTAAGACAAGTCTCATGTCTATGGATGATGCAATCCAATCACATACATTTTGAACTAAATGTTCACGGACGATACAGTCCTATCATCAATTCTCGAAGAAATATTTCTACGGATCAATTCAGGGACCTAAGTCCAGGGACGATGCAATCCCTCTCGTCCACTAGGGACCACTTCTCGGAGACATCTCTCTATGGATCAATTCAGGGACCTAAGTTCGGGGATGATACAATCTCCTCTCGTCCACTAGGGACCACTTCTCGGAGACATATGTCTACGAATCAATTTAGGTACCGAAGTACGGGGATGATACAATCCCCTCTCATCCACTAGGGATCGCTTCTCGGAGACATCTATCTACGGATCAATTCAGGGACCGAAGTCCGGGGATGATACAATCCCCTCTCGTCCACTAGGGACCACTTCTCGGAGACATCTATCTATGGATCAATTCAGGGACCAAAGTGCGAGGATGATACAATCCCCTCTCATCCACTAGGGACCACTTCTCGGAGACATCTATCTAGGGATCACTTCAGGGACCGAAGTCCGGGGATGATACAATCCCCTCTTATCCACTAGGGACCACTTCTAGGAGACATATATCTACGGATCAATTCAAGGACCGAAGTCCGGGGATGATACAATCCCTCATCTTCCACTTAGAACAAGTCTTAGGACCACTTATCAACCTTATCATTGATATCATCGACCTCATCGTCGAGACAGGTAACCTCATCATTAGTACATGTATCCTCATCATTGATACAAGTATCCACATCATCAATACAAGTATCCTCGTCATCAATACAAGTATCCACATCATCAATACAAGTATCCTCGTCATCGATACAAGTATCCACATCATCAATACAAGTATCCTCCTCATCGATACAAGTATCCTCGTCATCAATACAGTATCCTCATCAATACAGGTATCCATATCGATACCAGTATCCAAATATCATCATCGACCATATCACTCCCCCTTTCGAGGAGGGTCCTTCTGAACTACACCAATCTTGTCTCGTAAATACTCAAACTTTACTCGAGATAGAGGTTTGGTCAATACATCAGCAACTTGTTCATCACTGCTCACATGCTCGAGCTTTATAGCTCCTTTATGCACCATATCCCATATATATAAATATCAGATCTCTATGTGCTTTGACTCATCATGGAACATTGGATTCTTTGTCATCTTGATAAAACTCTGGTTGTCACACAAGATCACAGTGGGGTCCATCTCTAAGTCAACCAATCCTGATAACAACTTATGAATCCATATCGCTTCACAACTAGCAAAGAAGGTAGCTATATATTTCGCTTCAGCTGTGCTGAGAGCCATACTAGACTGCTTCCTTCTAAAGCATGAGATCATGGCAGATGCCAGACAATAACATCCGCCCAATGTGCTCTTCCTGTCTAATACACTTCCTACTGAATTAGTATCTGTGTAGCCATACAATTTGAAGTCATGATCTCCAAGATAATGTAGACCAAAATCTATCATACCCTTTATGTACCTCATCACATGCTTTGCATCTATCAGGTGAACACATCTAGTTTCCACTAGATACTGACTCAAGGTGTTGACAACAAAACATATATCTAGCCCGGTGTTCGTCAGATACATCAATGACCCAATAATCTATCTTCATAAAGTCACATTGACTAAATCTGATGAGTCATCAGCTAACAGAGCTTCAAGTTGGAATCAATGGGAGTGGCCATGGCTTTGCATTCCAACATATCAAATACTTTCCCTGGTTGAGAAAGATTCCTTCTGGGCCTTGCTATACTTCCAGATGAAGTAAAGTATCAATCTGAGATCTTTCATCTCAAATTCTGTAGCTAGCTTCTTCTTGCTTTCCATGATTTGTTTCTCATTCCTTGGCAGAAGGAGATCATCCACATACAATAATAGTATAACAGGTTCATCATCCATAACCTTAAGGTAAAGGTTTAGGATCAGCTTTACTTTTGGTAAAGCCCAAGCTTGTCAAGAAGCTATCAATTCTCCCTCTGTAACTAAACATCATTCACACTCTGCATTAAGTGATCTTCTGCATATGTATCCATGCCATCTCCCATCAGATGGGTCTAGTGATATGAGCCTCAAGATCATTTGAACTCTGTGGTGAGTTCCTTCTTGCATCCATCTAAGGGAAGAATGTCATCTGTATATAGACACCATCTTCAACCTTGTAGCAAAGTTTGAAATCCGCATCACCCATGGTCATCATTAAACTCATCAAATGACTATCAATCCTGGGTACCTGTACAAACCTTTCTTCAATTGAATCCTGGGAGTTTTCTTGATTCACACTTCTTCTTCACTTACACCATTAAGAGAATGGTCTTATATAGCCACTTGGAGCAAAAAGCTCATCATGATCCTCTTCCTCTTTCTAAGAGAATCTTCTAGCCACGAGCCTTCTATAGTATGTTTGATTTGTAAGTCTTCTTGTTGAACATCCATCACTTGTTCAGTGTTCATCATTCTTCATGATCTTTCCTACAAATCAAAGTTAATTACATGATTAGTAATACTTCATAATCATCAAATCATAATGACATGATAACCTATTATGCATACAAATATGATTCACATGGTTATGCAACTATCTTGACCAATACTTTGGCACAACACTTTTCCATATTCTGTATGCATACAGTGGTTATCTAGATGCCTTCCATCTCTACCAGAACATACTATTGAGAGCGTGCACAGCTCTCAGCATGTCAACAAAGAGGTTTCATTCTAGACAAGAAGCAATGGAATGTTTGTCCAACTTACCCATCATATGCATATTAGTAGTATATTGTTCAATGCCATATGAATGCTTACACTATGCATGATATATACAAATATGCATACAACTATTACGTGCAATATTATTGACTATTCAGAGATTCAAATAACAACTCAAATACTTATCTTTTATGTTTGTGTGGTTGCCTCCCGCTTGATCTCTATATGTCTTTGAACTTCTATTCATTTTGTCATGATGGCTTGTAGTCTTCTTATGTAAGGTATTAGCCTCATATCCCTCTGGAACTGGAACTTCTTCACTTATGAAGGTGTCCAATTCATTCTCTTCTAGGATTAACCCAATCCATTTTGATTTGCTGAAACTGAATCTGGAGATAGATTAGGGTTTGTTAGAGAAACACTAAAAATTCAAACTTTGAATTTCAAACTTATGAAAGGATAAAAGATGCGCCTTGCTGAGCTGATCAAGCTGGTATACTCATAATTTGAAAACTGCAAAGTTTCACCCCTCAAAATTGCTTTTGAAACTTTTGGATTCATTAGGTAGGACCCTGAATTAGGGTTTGATTTTCCTGAAGCTTTACCCAACTAAAAAGTTCGATCCAAATCTCTAAACTTCAATTTTTCTAAGGAGCTTCCAGCCATGGTCTTAGATTTCAGAAATTCCAATTTTTGCAGAAACCCTAATATCTGGACTTACTGGAGAGGACCCCAAACTAGGGTTTGATTTTACCGAAGCTTCACCCAACCAAAATATTCGATCTTAGTCTCTAAACTTTGATTTTTCTGAGGAGCATCCAGCCATGGACTCATATTCCAAAAATTCCAATTTTCTATGAAACCCTATTTTTTAGGTCAAAAACTAAAAATGCTCAAAATTGAATTTTGTCTCAACAGAAAGATGCACCTTGTAGAGGAGAGTCAATCTAGCCTCCGGCCTTTCAATATATATGGAGAGAAACCCAAAAAAACAAGAAGCCCTAGCTTCTGCAACTGCACAGTGTCTTCTTCTCATGTTAGCTTTGATACCATGTTAAAATTCAATATGCTAAGACATAAAATATCAGCATTGCATTTCATTTCACAATAATAGCATATACAGGATCACTGAAAGAACAACAAGCACAACATAAACACAAGAGACACATATTTATCCTGGGAAACCCTCATGGTGTAGAAAACCCAGCAAAGCTTCCTCAATATAGATGATCAACAATACAGATATGTATATCCCAAACATGGGCTCCTTCTCCTCCATAGCAGATATCTCTCTCTCACCTATGCGCCATTCACAAGTGAGTGAATAATGAGTGTGTGTGATAAATGAGGAACACACCTCCTCTATTTATACACTACTCCGACTTGTCTTTTGCATTAACTAGGTCATCCCCAACTTAACCACTTAACATAATGTGATAGGGCCGACCCCACTAGGGTGGTCTAATAACCCTTTAACCCAAATGACTCATACAGGGCCTACCCACACTAGGGAAGTCTAATAACCCAAGTTGCCACATTATCCATGGAGGAATAAAACATCTCCTGATATACAATAAGGTCTTCATGGAGGAATGAAACATCTTCGGAATAATAAAGTACAAATATAATATTCTTAGAAGTTACAATATTTCAACATAAAGAAGTAATTCAAATATTTATATTTTTATGTTTTGTGGGTTTGCTTCCTTCTTGATCTCTACTTCCCTTCCATGTAATGATAGTAGCATGAACTTGTGTCTTTGAGCTTCTATCTATCCCAAACAATATCTTCTTTGTTCTCTTCAATGATTTAGAGACCTTGTGCTCATAACCTACATATCTCATAAGTTAAGCATAGTAGAACCAAATCATACATACCTCGTAAGTAGAGATTCTATGTGATCAAAGACTTATGGATGAGTCTATGTCTTCATGTCTTCATGTCATCATGGTCATGTATTCTTGGTCTAGAGCTTCATTTGTCCTTCTTGATGTACCTTTCACGTTAGCAAACAACATCATCCTCATACAATACCACAAGTGCATTAGTACAACCATAAGTGTCATAACCCTAATCAATGAATGTATTCTATCATTCATATGCACTCATACTTATACTGAGGTGATCAGACAAGTCTAAAATTAATCATGATTGTACTAACCTCAATAATATAAATACAAACATATCATGAACTTAATCATCAATTAAATGAAACAGATTTCAAAACATACCTGTATCTCCTCAATTCATTTCTGTCGAGTTTGCTTGTAGTCTTCTCTATAAGGGTAAAACCATAACCATCCAAGGAAGATAACTTGTAAACATCTTATATAGTTTCATGGTGGTAGGATGATAAAATATCAGTACCATTTGAACATCCTTCATTGCTTCCCTATGAGTCTCCCAACCTTGCTAGGGTTTCTTCTTACTTGGAAACCCTAATTTTTAATCTCCTTCCTCCCACAACATTTTGATGGAGGATTAATATCTATGATGAATGGATTCACAATCCATTTTAAAAGTTTCCAATGTTGCATCAGGTGTCTCCAACATTGTATCAAGTCATGCTATACCTAAAAAAACTGAAAACCCTAACTGAGAGCTTCTTCCTCCTCTTCTTTGATTTCCTCCGTTGAGCCATTTCAAATGTGTCATATTAATTCTGGTGTATCTCTAAAATTTTGGATATGTAGGGTCTGAAAATTTGGCCTGTGGTAGCCTGGACTGTTATCTTTCCAACCCCATAGGTTTGAGCTTCAATGGATTCTCCATGAGAGATATATTCGCATTTTCCCAACATGACCTTTTTAAGGGATGAAACAACATAGAGAACTTGTACGGAGTTCCACGTGTCAATGTCTCAACTTAGGCCTCTGAAACGAAGACCTATGAAACTAAAGTTCGTTCCCTAACTGCAAATTTTTACAGAATTCCATTTGAAGCTTCCAATACTGAGATATGACCTTTTTCCCTAGGTCACTTGTTTAGGACTACATTCTGGAAGAGGAAACAACCCTAACTTGTACGGATAATATCTAAGAAAGTACAGTGAATCTGAGGTTGAAACATGGACACAAGGTACAAGAAAATTCCATCTTCGTCCTATCCAAGTTTTAGATCCTGAACCTTCACCAAAATGGATTTATAGAAAAAGTTCCACGATGACTAGGTTTTTTCTATACAAAACCCTAACTTTCAAATTGTCGCAAGTGAAACAAGTGTCATAAGTGCCATACATTGCCTTCCTTTAGGCTAGCTATGATACCATGTTAAGATTCAATATGCTAATTTAGATAACATAAGTATTCCATTCAATTTCACAACAATAGCATATAGAGGATCACTGAAAGAACAACAAGCACAGCATAAACACAAGAGACATAATTTATCCTGGGAAACCCTTGTGGGGTAGAAAACCTAGCAAAGATTCCTCAATATAGATGACCAAAAAATTCAAAGATGTAATCCCCAAACAAGAGCTCCTTCTCCTCCTTTGCAGATCTCTATCTCTCTTATGCGAGTTTCACAAGTGAGTGTGTGTGTCTGAATGAGAGACACAACACTTTTATTTATACTTTATCTCTAACTAGACAAAATACCTAACTAGGTCGGCCCCAACAGATATAACCTAATGTTGACTCGGACGACCCCACTAGGGAAGTCTAATAACCCACATTACAACATTCTGACGGAGGAATAAACATCTACGGATATAATAATAATGTACATAGAATATTCTTAGAAGTTACAATATTTTAACAAGCGCGTCGGCAACCTTGTTCGACTTCCCTAACTTATGTCACAACATGAAGGTATATCCCTACAAGAAATCGACCCATTTCATGTTCCGCTAATTTAACTTCAACTGACTATTCAAGTATCTCAATGCTTGGTGATCTGTGTATAACACAAATTCCTTGGGAAACAAATAATTCCTCCACTTCTTTAATGCCTGGATAATAGCATAGAATTCATGGTCATAGACCAAATATTTCTGCTTCACATCATCCAACTTCTCACTGAAGAATGCAATTGGTTGGCCCTCTTGGATCAAAACTTCTCCAATTTCCATCCCACTCGTATCGCAATCGACTTGGAAAACTTTGCCGAAATATGGGAGCTCTAACACTAGGATCTCAGTCACATTTTCCTTCAACTTATCGAAATATTTTTGGGTAGCCTCTGTCCACTTGAACTCCCCTTTCTTCATGCACTTTGTCAAAGGTGCACAAACCCGACTGAATCCCCTAATGAACTTCCTATAGAAACTGGAAAGTCCATGGAAACTTCACACTCCAGTCGTCGTTGTCGGTTCTGACCACTCCAAAATAGCCTTCACCTTCTCTAGGTCCATCACTAACCCTTTACCTGAGATTACAAATACCAGGTACACCATCTCTTCCTTCATGAAGAATCATTTCTGTAGGTTCACCATCAGCTTCTCTTCCTGCAGCTTCTGCAACACTTGTCGAATGTGCTCCAAGTGCTCTGCATGGGTTCGAATGAAAATCAGAATGTTGTCTAGGTACACTACGACAAACTTTCCCAAGAATGGATTCAGTACCTCGTTCATCAACCACATGAACATACTGGGTGCATTAGTCAATATGAATGGTATGACTAACCACTCATATAGTCCTTCCTTTGTCTTAAAGGTTGTTTTCCATTCATCTCCTTCTCTAACCTGAATTTGGTGATAACCACTCTTTAGGTCGATCTTCATGAAGTATCTTGCTCCACTCAAACAATCCATCAAGTCATCCATTCTCAGAAATGGAAACCGATACTTGATCGTGATCTTGTTGATAGCTCTGGATTCTATACACATCCTCCATTCTCCACCTTTCTTTGGTGCTAATACTACTGGTACCGCGCAAGGGCTCAAACTTTCTCTGATCAATCCTCTGTCCAACAACTCCTGGACCTACTGATTGAGTTCCTGGCCCTCTATTGGAGTCATTCTGTGAGGCTCCTTGTTTGGAAAACTTGATCCTGGAATCAAGTCGATCTGATGGGATATGCTTCTTGTTGGTGGCAATCCCCTTGGCACTTCGTTAACTACTATGATCCTGAACTCGTCGAGCATATTTTCAACTTCAACCAGAATCCTCTCCATTGTCGACCTCTCGACACATGGTCCCTTCGGAATGAAGGTGAAACATCTCGAATACTTCTCCTCCTCTACAAGGAATTCTTTTGCTCAGCACATCAGTACTCACTTATTCCAATAGTTTCTCTCGCCTTTCTTGCATTCGTCTTGATCCTCCTGCTTCGGCTTTAGATTTCTCCGTGTGCCATTTTTCCACACTGTGACTGTGTTGGATCGACCATCATAGATCATATTCCGATCATATTTCCATGGTCTCCCTAACAACAAATGACATACGTCCATTCGGATTACGTCACATAGTACACTATCTTCAAGTTTCCCCACCTTAAATTTTATCAGGCACTCTCTGGTTACCTTGACATGATGTCCTTTCTACAACTAAGATATCTTGTATGGGTGTGGGTGTTCTCTACATCTCAGACCCAATTTTTCGATGACCTCTGTCAACACAAGATTCTATGTACTTCCACCATTAACTATGGTCTTGCAATACCACTCACCAATATACACTTTGGTTCAAAAGATAGCCTTTCTCTATGGTGGTTCTTTCTCATCGCGTCGCTCATCCTAGACCAACGTCCTCCTAGCTGTAATGGTTCAACTTTTTCTTTTCCCATATTTACTCTTGTGGGATGTCGACTCTTCCTTCTTGTCGACTTGATCATCTCTTCGACGTCTGGGTTTCGACTCCTCTACAACATGTAGGTTCTCTGGGCACTCATATGCCTTGTGTCCAACTCCTCGACACTTGTAACAGACTATGGCTGGTATGTCAAATCCTTTTCTGTTTGCTAGACCACCTCGACCATACGCACCTCGACTACAAGTCTCTCAACCATTGCGTTAGTTTTCTTGTGCTTTCTATGTAGTCAATGTCCCTTCCGCATAGAGGTTTCTTTGATAGATTCTCTCCTGGTTCCTCTACTTTGGCCTTTCGTGGAAACAGTCTTCGCACCCCGACCAGTCATCTTGACTCTGGTCGATGCGGATTTCCTCGACAGTTTCTCTTCTGCCTTCAGAGCTAACTGGTAGGATTCACCGACTTCTCTGAACCTTGACAAGCTCAACTCGTCCTATATGACACAATTCAAGCCATTCACATATATAGTGACAACTTCTTCTCCTTCATCAGTTTGTCCTGACCAAATCGAAAATCTATAGAACTATTCCGTGTACTCCTTCACGGTTATCTTTTTCTGTCGAAAGTTTTGCAACTTCTGAAACAAGGAAATTACATAGTCACCTAGCAAGAACTTCCCTTTCGGCTTGGAGACCATCCTATCCCAAGACTTGATATTTTCCTTTCCTTTCCTGACTCTGTTAGCTTGTACATTGTCCCACCACAATGAGGTGTGACCCTTCAACCTCAGACATGCAGTCTTAACTCATCTGGGATCCTCGATCTGCTTTATGTCGAAGTATTTCTCCATTTATTTTAACTAGTCGATCAAGTCTTATGGATCCAGACTTCCTGAGTAGGTACGTATATCTATCTTTGTCTGACCTCTAATATTCGTCAGAAGCTTGATGAATCAATCTTTCAGTTCCTTGGTTTCCTCTTCTTGTGCTTCTACTTCTTCGACTTCCTTGTCATTATGGTCTAATGCATCAGGAATGCATCCACGTCTTTGACATTCCTTGATCGCTGCGACTTCACTAGTAATACTTTGCATTGTTTCCATGCACTCGTTGAACATTTCATGATCAACTGTGAATGCGGCGCCACATGCTCTTCGTCCTATACCTCGGACATTAACGCCTCTATGAGCCATTTTCAACCGCATCTGAAACTCCCACTTGTCCAATCGCAACTGGACTTTCACAAGTCTTGCACAACTCTACCCAACTGCAGCTGGAGCTGTTCTATGCACTCAACACTGGATTCACTTCCAGCTGAACCGGATTTCAACTCTGGACTTTGATATCGACTATCCTTCATCTCAAAGGATACTTCCGCTTTGATACCAACTAGCGCAAGGTCGGTCCCCTCAATAACTTCTTGCTTAACAAAATGCACGACACACAACGCTTACACAGACTTGGTGTAAAACAGGATGCCAGAAGTTGGCTTCTATTCCTTCAAATCAATTAGAATGCAAATTACAAAGCAAAAGAACTAATCTAGTCAGCCTTAGCCTTTACAATATACAGAGGTAAATGTGTGTTCTCTCTGTGTGCGGCCTTCACCCTCTCATGGCCTCTGCTGAATGCAAGTGCTCGCTGAGCTATGGATCTGATCTCTCTGCTAAATCCGAAACTAGAACTTTCTCCACAATGGAACTAACTGTCTCCTCTATGCCTGCGCACTAGTCTTCTACTGTTGTTGTTTCTCATCCCGACGTACACCCCATTCCCCGAGACACTCTTCCTTTGTCCGCCGAATCCTCCAGATCCTACAGACCTGCATTTTCCAGCTCCCTCTCCCGTTTTTCACAACCTATGCCCGTGGTGACATATGTCATGATCCCAACCACCTTCATAACTGCTCATAACTTCCTTAGCAACCCCGAATGGCTACCAAGTACTTTCCTTGAATTCTGAATGTCTCTGACACTACTATAGTAGTCAGCCCCATCTCCTGCGTCTACCATACTGTCTTCGTCATCCTTCGACTTACCCATCAGCTTCACTTCACTTCTAAGGATTCGCCAGTCCGCCCCTTCCTCCATGCTTGGATTTCTCCTCAAAACATGTCGACTGTCACGATTCAACAACATGTCGACCTTCGATGCCTTCCGCTACAACCTTGTCATCTGTCGACCTTTAACATGTGGAATCTCAAATTTTCTCTCCTTCTGCGCCTTCCATCAACCGCGTGTCAACATATTCCCACTTGACTACTTGGCTTCGACAACCAGTCTTCCTTCGCACTAGTGGTCGTCATCACTCCCCCTGTTCGAATCCTCATGTCGATCAAATTCGACTGTTCTTCCTACGTCCCGATGCTCCTGCATCATATAGGTGCACCTCCCAAGAGAAGAAAACATCCCATGTTCATCCTGCATATCATATCCATTGATTAAACTTCTCCATCATACTCCTCTCTGTAGCATTCTCTTTCAATCAATGTAATTATCCAAGATTGATGTGTTTCTATGTAGTCTAAGACATGATACCCCTTGGTAATTCTTAATAAACTCCGATTCTAATTTATTCTCCCTATTTAATTCATTCTTGATTAATATTAAATATCATAAGAATATTTCGAGAGCCTTAGATGTTGTTTTATTCCATAATCCTCAAGACTAGCTCTCTGTGTAATTTTATCAACTAGTTTCCATAAATTTTGCAATAGACTGAGTTCTGTAAATCCATTTTCCTTTCTGTAAGTTGTTGTAGTGGTATTTTTTCTAAATAATCCATCCCAACTCATAAATCATATATTCATGACCCTTTAGGACTGCATGTATTGATATTTCTGAAGACTAGCTCATTGAGCACTTCTATTTGACTAGTTTTGTAGTTTGTTTAATTAAAATGTCTATGTACGCTAAATTTCAGTTCTGTTAGTAATGTTGGGTCCCTAAGACATTTATGAATACAATACCACCATTATACTGAGAATCTGTGGCCTTCTCTGCATGTTTGGGAGAGACTGGAATAAATTTAGTGGAGGAGTCCACATAGCGGACTTTCTCATCCCCCCCCCAAACTCAGTCAAACCTTCCGTAAACCTCATAAAATATTTCCCATCATCAATTTAAGGGTTTATTGAACTATTTTGCACCTTCGTTTTATGTCAAGTATAAGTTAATGAGTTTAGTATGCATATGTTGGTGTGCCTAGGAAGCCTTGGAGTAGACTTCATCCTGGCTTGTGTTCGAAACATAAATGGGCCCAGTACCTTGTGCATAAAACTCAGAAGATGTAATTGATTCTATTTTCCTTTCTTTTGAACACTCCCCAATACATTTTGCAGATCCAAAAGTGTTCTCCTATCAAACTCTGGGTGGGTTATTCACTGACCAAGACTAGTTTCACCTTGTCTAGTTTTGTGAGCTAGTTATGCTTGTGAATTTTCTGATTTTAAAGTTTGTATTTGAGATGATATCATATGATATAATATCTGGGATATTACAGTGGTATCAGAACACTTTCCTTGGCTCATCCCGTGGAAATTAATTCTCAGTGGAAGATATCTCAAATTTATTTTCAAGTTGCAATTGTGGAACTTGTTGCAGTAATGGAATATGAAGATTTTGGCTTGTATGAGGAAGAATAAATCATTTACATTGATGGAGGATTACCAATATATGAGGATGGTTACAATTGTGACCATATGTATAGATACCAATGTGTTAAACCACCGATGGGTAATCTTAAGAAGGATTTAGCAAAGAGGATATCTGCAAGTAAAAATTTGCCCTACCACTACCAGGAGTATCTAGCTTTGGGATAAGAGATTGGTAAGGTGGTTTATTTCAAAGATTACTTTTATTGCAGATTTGGATTTGAGATAAAGGATGCATATTTGGATTCAATAGAGAGCATCAAACAACCCATGGAGAAACCAAGTTGTTATGCATCTATGAGTAAATAATAAGGAAGAAAAAATCATCCAACTGCATCTCCTAGCATTATGAGATTGTTTGGGTTTTCTTCAAGAAGATATTCTAAAGGATGTAAGCCTGAAGAAGTCACCACAAGTTCTTCTAAGGATCAGCTAATTATGTATCAGAGAGTATATACTAATGGGTTCCAAGAAGAGGCATCTACTAATGGTTGCTCAAGTACTGAAGAAGCATCTACTGATGGATGTTGTGATGAGCTACCTACTAATGGGTGCTTAAGTTTTGAGGAGACATCTACTGATGGATGTTCATCTCTCTATGTTGGTGACATAGAGATACCACTTGATGAGGTTTCTGCAAGCACAAGCTCCCTTGAGCATGAAGATGAAGAGCTTATAGTAGCAGAAGTTATTCCAAAGTCAACTTTTCAACCATCACTTGAACCACATTGCATTAGGGGAGTTTTGAGGTAAAAAATGCGCCTCAAAACAAAAAATGTACCATAAAAATTCACTTTATAAGAACAAATAGGATTCAAGATGACGATGTTAACCATAAGGGTAAAATTTGTAAAAAAATTGGAGGGAAGAAGAAAAAAATACTTTTTCTTTTCGTAATTTGGACATATCTCCTTGACGGTTTACCCAAATTTCAAGTTTGGGCACTCATTGGATGCGGAATTTAATTATTCATCCAAATCATACCGACACTGCATACTTCTGAGGAAACCATGACATAAAAAAATAAAATTTCAATAAAAAACATATTTTACTATTAAAATACGTTTTTTTATTGAAAATTTCATCTTTTTCATACCATGGGTGCCTCAGAAGTATGCAATGTGTGTATGGGTTGGATGTGGAATTAAATTATGCATCCAATGAGTGCCCAAACTTGAAATTTGGGTAAATCAATAAGGAGATATGTCAAAAATACGATAATAAAAAGTAGCTTTTCTTTTTCCCCTCTAAAATTTAGAACTCTTATTTTATTATTATAAGTATTATTTTATTATTTCACTTAGGAGACCGATTTTAGACTTCAAAACTCCCCTAATGTGAATTCGACCTCACCAAAGAAAACGAGGATGTCAATCCTCAAGAACCTCATTTCCATGCATGGCCCTTGAAGATGAATGAAAGAAAGATCAAGGAGTCCTTACACATTCTCCATGAAACACATGTTTGAGTGCCACAGTCTCGTTGAAGAGTTGTTTCATTGGAAGATTCATCTTTCCTTGAAGCCATGGAGAAGACTCAAAAAGAAATTCCCGCCATCCAGGGTAATTTTTCAGATTTTCTTTCTGACACATATTATTTGCATGAGATTGTTCATATGTTGCATGGAGCATCCTTGAAGGATGATGAGGAGAAGCATGATGATGGCCACCCAAGATTCTTTGAGAAGCACTCAAAGTGTTGGAGAATTTTCCAACCACACATCATTTATTTTAGCTTCATAGCTTAATTTTCCACTTATCCTAAGTATTCCGACTCAATCATGTGCTTACATCATCAGTAGATCACAGTTTCAGTAAACTAGGCCTCCTCCTACATCCGGGGAGTCAACTCGGCCATCAATGTCAGTTAAATGGACCTCCTCCATCATTCAGGTAGTGATTTTCATGACTAAAGCAACCTACTCAATCCAACTGACAACATTTATTATTTATTCATCCAACTAGAGACTAGAAGGCGCCCTACTACACCAGTTGACTCCATCTGGTGTTATTTTCACCTAATATTCAGTTAAGTGCAGACATACAGGCGCCCTCCCCTATTTTTGAGAATTCGATTGAGTTCTGGATTCAGTTAGACTCTGTTAGACAGTTTCAGAGTCTGTTAGATTCAGTTTCATAGTAGTTAAGTGGTTAACTGATGTGTCGAGTGTTGTTAACTTCCAAGTAATCCACTCTCATGCATTCAATTCGAATGACCTCTATGGAATTCAAATTGCTTGGCTTATTGTATCCATTGTAATTATTTTCTGAGTTTATGATAATGCACGAACTACTGCAAACCTTTTGCATCAGTGTTTTGACATATTATTTTCCACATGCATCTCTAGTAATTGTTGTCTTTGTTTCATAGATATGTTGTGCTTATATTTTACATGGTATCAGAGCCATGGCAAGACAAGACAACTTTTCTACAGTGTTTCTTCACTTCTCAACTTTTCAACTTCTGCACTTTTGCACTAGTGCTTTCTGCACTTGGAACACATATGAAGCTTGAGCAAGATTGCTAAAAAATATTCCAACTCGACGCCAAAAGTTGAAATTTTTCCACATAATTACTAGATATTGTGCATCCGACTTTTCAAGCTTGCTTGATAGTCTATGTTGGGTGTGATGCAACTTGAAAAGTGCAGGTTGTCGACCTAAAAATTTCTTATTTTTTGTGATTGTAGATTTCTCACAGTCTCCTATTGAATTCACTATAGCAGAAATGGACTCTTCTTCTAAAGATATCCTTACTCCTTTCAACTACCATCAGTGGAAGGAGGATATAGAGATAGTGATGCACTCCAAAGGACTCTTCAGAGCTACTATGGGCATAGAACCAAAGCCTAATGCTTCCATAGAGAAGTCCAAATAATTAAATAATATTGATGAAGCTAATGGTTTCTTATCTCTCAATGTTTCCAAATATATTCTTTTCCATCTCAACAGATTGAAGACTCCAAAAGAAGTATGGGAAAAACTTGCCAAACTCTTTGGAAATTAGGATGAGATGAGGGTTTATCAGTTGGAGAATGAAATTATTTTACCAAATCCTGAGAATTTTGAGACCATCAATGAGTTCTTCACCAAGTTCAAGCACTTGGTGCTTCAGTTGAAGCAATGTGATGTTGACAAGAAATATGAACAGTTGATTCTTTCAATCCTGATGAAGTTAGGAGCAGATTATTCAGTGTTTTTCTCGACTTTCCATTTAGGAAAACTCACCACTCTAAATGGAATATTATTACCTTGAATGCATTCATTGATTCCTTAATAAAAGAGCATGACAAGCAGGGTATTTTTTAAGGATTCTAATATTAGACTTAAGTATAGTATCCTAGGTGATTATTTTGGATTGAAAAAAACATGTATATAGATAGGTAGGGGAATATTAAATATGAAACATACAATTTCCTACTGAAATGTGTAAATTTTGGCGAATATTATGATAAAACAACATATTTTATGTAAATATAGGCGATATTAGAAACTAAAAATGACCAAATATCGAATTTATTTTTTGAAGAAAAGCCCGAAAAATAGCCAATTGGCGAAATTTCGCCCTTAAAAATTACCCTGATGACAAGCTTGTTAAAATGGGGTCCATAAAAACCTCCAAAGATCAAGCACTATTTCCTAGAGGACCCAAAGCTATGAATGGTAAAGGAAAGCAAAAGAAAGAGAATACCAATTTTGATCATCCCAAGCAAAAGGAGAAGACCAAGTAGTCAAATGAGCCCTTCGGTTCAAGAAAAGACAAGCAAAAGGGAAAGGAGAATATTCCTACTGTGGGAGTGGATTTCATCCAGAAATCACATGCATGAATAAAACTATTGATCCGATGGCCCTTCTCTTGGATAAAAACAACATAACTCTTCCAGATGGCGCAAGGAAGAAGGACAATAATGATCATGTAGAAAGAGGTCATGCACTCATGGAAAGTGTTTCTAATTATAAAGATCTTCTCATAGATTCAGGAGCTTCGATTCACATGGTTGCAAGCAAAAAATCCTTCTCTTAATTATACTTTGGCAACTGCATCTCCATCCACATGGGAGATGATTCACAAATTTCTTCGAAAGGAAAAAGTACTATTCATTTAGAACATGGCAGTTTTCAAAATGTTCTCTATGTTCCTTCTCTAGCTTCGAACCTTCTTTCTGTGTATCAGATGACACACACTTGTTTTCGCAAGAAGGTTGTATTCATCCCTAATGATATTGAAATTTTGTATATTTCCACCCGAAATCTCATTGCAGTAGGAAAAGCAAATCATGATGCAAAAAAAATGAGTTTTCCCATTTTTTTCCACATGCAAAGCCAAATACCCTTCTAAATCATGGAAATGAGGTTATCCGGATATGGAATGAGAGGTTTGGACACCTAAATTATAAATATTTGTAGCTTATACAAAATAATTCCATGGTTGAAGTCCTTCTGAACATCAAATCCTCAAAAGGGATATGCAAGGGTTGCATCATTGGCAAGCATCCTAAGCACAAGTTCGATCGAGGAAAAGCTAGAAGAGCTTCTTGTATTTTGGGGCTGATTCACAGTGATATTAGTGGTACTTTACCAAATCTCTCCATGAATGGATCAAGGTATGTTTTGACATTCATTGATGATTTCTCTAGATTCACATGGGTCTACTTTCTCAAGAACAAATCGGAAGTGCTTGAAAAATTCAAAAATTTCAAGGCTTCTGTTGAGACTTCTACTAGGAGAAAAATAAAAGATTTCACATATGATAATGGTGGAGAATATATAAAATCATATATTCTTCAACTTTTTGTAGAAAATGGAATCCAAATACAGCACATAGTCCCCTACACACCTCAGCAGAGTGGTGTAGTGGAGAGGAAAAACCAAGCATTGAAAAAGATGGCTAATTGTATGCTTGAGTCGAAATGTTTGGCTTCAAATATTTGGGATGAGGCCATGAATGTTTCCGCATACATTTAGAACATATTTCCACATGCATTTGTCAAAGGTACAACTCCTTTCGAATCCTACACTGGTCACAAGCCTGATGTGTCACATCTCAGGGTTTTTAGCTCCACTACATGGGCCAGAATTCTAATTGAGAAGAGAACATTTTTGGAACCACAAATTACTGAGTGCATCATCATTAGATATGCTGAAGAATACAAAAGGGTACAAACCAATGGATATCATATCAAAAAATATATTCAATGAGTGAAGTGTTCAATTTGAAGAACCGCTTCATGCTCTACAACTAGTGGAGGAAGATGTTGCTAAATTGCTTCCTCTCCAAGAACAAGATTTGGAAGAAGATAATGAAAGTTTGTGTTCTGATATTTCTGATATTTTATAAAAAATTAATGAACTTGAAATATCAGTTTTGGATTCAAATCCAGATGAGCACCCTCATTTTCCAAAGTGGGAAGAAAAGACTCTCACACCTTTGGTTCTAACATTGGAAATCCTGCCGAACTAAGAAGAACCAGAGTAGAATTTCAAAGAGAAGGTATGGATATTTCAAATTCTGATCCATTACTATCCAAAAAATGGTTTTTGATGATTGTTTCATATCCTAAATCATACTACCATTCCCACCGAGATCCGAGATGGAAAAATGCCATGGATGAAGCCTGTACAATTCTCTTCAGAAAAATGCAACTTGGGAGCTAGTTTCTCTTCCACCTGGGAGGAAATTTGTTCAATGCAACTAGATTTACCAAACCAAGGTTGGTTTTGATGGTTCAAACTGTAAATACAAAATCTATTTTGGTTGCAAAAGGTTTCTCACAAGTTCATGGTGTGGACTACACAGAACATTTTGCACCGTTTGCAAAAATGGATTGAATCCACCTATGTTTTGCAATTTCCGCATCCAAGCACTGGGAGGTGCACCAAATAGATGTGAAGAGTGAATTTATTCATGGAGATATTCAGGAAGAGATTTACATTAAGCATCTTGAAGGTTAAATATCAGATCCAACACTTGTTTGCATATTAAGGAAATTTGAGTATGGTTTAAAATAGGCCCCAAGAGCTTGGTATGCAAAGATGGATTCCTTTCTTCTGTCACAAAATTTTGTGAGATGAGAATAAGATCCAAATGTGTATATACAATAGAATGAAGAAAATTTGATGACCATTTTCCTTTATGTTGATGACCTATTGATTACAGGAAGCAATATTGCTTCGATCAGCACTATAAAAAATGATCTACACCAAGCATTCGATATGAGTGATTTAGGCCTGTTGAGGCAGTTTCTTAGTCTTGAGATCAATCAAAATTTTGATGGGATTATGATATATCAGTCAAAATCTTCTTTGGAACTAATAAATAAGTTCAATATGGAAGAATGTAAAGTAGAACCATTCCCATTCCTCTAGGGAATCAGTCTTGAGGATGGTGATTCTACACTGTTGGTGGATTCTACACTATATAGACAGTTGATTGGTAGTCTTTTGTATCTCGAAAGATTGAACACTCCAAAATAAGTATGGGAAAAACTTTCCAAACTCTTTGGAAATTAGGATGAGATTAGGGCTTATCAGTTGGAGAATGAAATGATTTCCCCAAATCCTGAGAAACTCGTGACCATCAATGAGTTCTTCACCAAGTTCAAGCATTTGGTGCTTCAGTGGAAGCAATGTGGTGTTGAGAAGAAATATGAACAGTTGATTCTTTCAATCCTGACGAAGCTAGGAGAAGATTATTCAGTGTTTTTCTCGACTTTCCATTAAGGAAAACTCACCACTCTGAATGGAAGATTCCTACCTTGAATGCATTCATTGAGTCCTTAACAAAAGAGCATGACTAGCTTGTTCAAATGGGGTGCATAAAAACCTCCAAAGATCAAGCACTATTTTCTAGAGGACCCAAAGCTACGAATGGTAAAGGAAGGAAAAATAAAGAGAAGACCAAGTTTGATCATCCCAGGCAAACAGAGAAGACCGAGTAGTCATATGAGCCCTTCGGTTCAAGAGAAGACAAGCAAAAGGGAAAGGAGAAGACAAAGTGTTCTTACTGTGGTAGGGGATTTCATCCAGAAATCACATGAATCAAGAAAAATATTGATCCGATGGCCCTTCTCTTGGATAAAAACAACATAACTCTTCCATATGGCGCAAGGAAGAAGGACAATAACGATCACGCAGAAAGAGGTCATGCACTCATGGAAAGTGTTTCTAATTCTAAAGATGTTCTCATAGATTCAGGAGCTTCGAATAACATGGTTGCAAGCAAAGACTCCTTCTCTTCATTAGACTTTGACATCGGCATCTCCATCGACATGGGAGATGATTCACAAATTTCTTCGAAAGGAAAAGGTACTATTCATTTAGAACATGGCATTTTTCAAAATGTTCTCTATGTTCCTTCTCTAGCTTCAAACCTTCTTTCTGTGTATCAGATGACACACACTAGTTTTCCCAAGAAGTTTTTATTCATCCCTAATGATATTGAAATTTCTGATATTTCCACCGAAAAGCTCATTGCAGTAGGCAAAGCAAATCATGATGCAAGAAAATGAGTTTTCCCATTTTTTTCCACATGCAAAGCCAAATGCCCTTCTAAGTCATGGAAATGAGGTTAGCCGGCTATGGAATGAATTCTTTGGACACCTAAATTATAAATATTTGTAGCTTCTACAAAAAAATGCCATGGTTGAAGTCCCTCTGAACATCAAATCCTCAAAAGTGATATGCAAGGGTTCCATCATTGGCAAGCATCCTGAGCACAAGTTCGATCGAGGAAAAGCTAGAAGAGCTTCTTGTATTTTGGGGATGATTCACAGTGATATTAATGGTACTTTACCTAATACCTCCATGAATGGATCAAGGTATGTTTTGGCATTCATTGATGATTTCTCCAAATTCACATGGGTCTACTTTCTCAAGAACAAATCGGAAGTGCTTAAAAAATTCAAAAATTCCAAGGCTTCTGTTAAGACTTCAACTGGGAGAAATCTAAAAGCTCTCAGATATGATAATGGTGGACAATATATCAATTCATAGATTCTTCAACTTTGTGCTGAAAATCGAATCCAAATCTAGCACACAATCCCCTACACACCTCAACAGAATGGTGTAATGGAGAGGAAAACCCAAGCATTGAAAAAGATGGCTAATTGTATGCTTGAGTCGAAATGTTTGGCTTCAAATATTTGAGATGAGGCCATGAATGTTTCTACATACATTCAGAACATATTTCCACACACATTCGTCAAAGTTACAACTCCTTTCGAAACCTACACTGGTCACAAGCCTGATGTGTCACATCTTAGGGTTTTTGGCTCCACTGCATGGGCCATAATTCCGATTGAGAAGAGAAAATTTTTGGAACCACAAATTACTGAGTGCATCCTCATTGGATATGTTGAAGAATATAAAGGGTACAAACCAATGGATATCATATCCAAAAATATATTCATCGAGCGAAGTGTTCAATTTGAAGAGGCGCTTCATGATCTACAACTAGTGGAGGAAGACGTTTCCAAATTGCTTCCTCTCCAAGAACAAGATTTGGAAGAAGATAATGAAAGTTTGTGTTATGATATTTTTGATATTTAATAAAAAATTAATGAACTTGAAATATCAGGTTTGGATTCAAATCCATATGAGCGCCCTCATTTTCCAAAGTGGGAAGAAAAGACTCTCAAACCTTTGGTTCTAACATTGGAAATCCTATCGATCTAAGAAGAACCCGAGCATAATTTCAAAGAGAAGGTATGGATATTTCATATTCTGATCCATTACTATTTGAAAAATATTTTTTGATGATTGTTTCATATCCTAAATCATACTACCATTCCCACCGAGATCCGAGATGGAAAAATGACATGGATGAAGCGTGTACAATTCTCTTCAGAAAAATGCAACTTGGGAGCTAGTTTCTCTTCCACCTAGGAGGATATTTGTTCAATGCAACTGGATCTACCAAACCAAGGTTGATTCTGATGGTTCAACCTGCAAATACAAATCTATTTTGGTTGCAAAATGTTTCTCACAAGTTCATGGTGTGGACTACACAAAACATTTTGCACTATTTGCAAAAATGGATTCAATATGCCTAGTTTTTGCAATTTCCGCATCCAAGCACTGGGAGGTGCACCAAATGGATGTGGAGAGTGAATTTATTCATGGAGATATTCAAGAAGATATTTACATGAAGCATCCTGAAGGTTACATATCAGATCCAACACTTGTTTGCAGATTAAGGAAATCCGTGTATGGTTTAAAATAGGCCCCAAGAGCTTGGTATGCAAAGATGGATTCCTTTCTTGTGTCGCAAAATTTTGTGAGATGCAAATAAGATCCAAATGTGTATATACAACAGAATGAAGGAAATTTGATGATCATTTTCCTTTATGTTGATGACCTATTGATTATAGGAAGCAATATTGCTTCGATTGGCACTATAAAAAATGATCTACACCAAGCATTCAATATGAGTGATTTAGGCCTGTTGAGGCAGTTTCTTAGTCTTGAGATCAATCAGAATTTTGATCGGATTATGATATATCAGTCAAAATATGATTTGGAACTAATAAATAAGTTCAATATGGCAGAATGTAAAGCATAACCACTCCCATTCCTCTCAGGAACTAGTCTTGAGGATGGTGATTCTACACCGTTGGTGGATTCTACACTATACAGACAGTTGATTGGTAGTCTTTTGTATCTTTCACACTCTAGGGATGATATTTATTATGCCGTGAGTGTTGCATCATGGTACATGCAGCATCCCCATGAGATTCAATAGAAGTAATCCAAAAGGATCTTGCACTATGTGTAGGGTACGAGACATTTTGGCATACACTATGCTGCGGATTCTGATCTTGACTTGGTTGGATTCAATGATTTAGATTGGGTGGGTGATAGGATTGATCGAAAGTCCACTTACGGATATGTTTTCATGATTGGCACAGGGCCTATTTTCTAGTCAAGAAAAAATCAGGTCCCATTTCCTTATCTTCAATAGAGGCAGAGTATCGAGGAGCAGTCAATGCTTGCATTCAGGTAGTTTGGTTCTAGGGTATTCTAGAAGAGTTTAATATTGGTAGCACCACTTCTACTCTCATATTTTGTGACAATCAGAGTGTTATAATGATATCAAAACATCTGGTTCAAAGAAAGAGGACCAAGCATATCAAGATCGACATGCACTACATCTGAGAGCTTGTGCATGATAAAACCATTGTACTGCAATATTTCTCTACAAAAGAGAAAATTCTAGACATCTTCACCAAGAGCTTCACTGAGAAGAAGTTGTGTTACCTATGTTCATTGTTGGGGGTGAGTTCTAGTATGGTGAGGACATATTAGATCCTTCAGTGTTCAGTTTTATGGGGGGTTTCTTTCCCACTAGTTTTTTCCCTCTTTCCTCACTTACATTTTTTGAGCATTTTTAGGATTATTTCTATACTAGGTGACCTATGGCCTTTGTTTTCGGGGCCCTTTTATTATTATTATATACTCCTCCACATGATATTAGCTTAATGGGGGGTTTTGGAGCATTTTCCAACCACACATCAATTATTTGAGCTTCACAACTTAATTTTCCACTTATCATAAGTATTCTGACTCAATCATGTGCTTACATCATCAGTAGATCACAGTTTCAGTAAACTAGGCCTCCTCCTACATTCGGGGAGTCAACTGGGCCATCAATATGAGTTAACTAGGCCTCCTCCATCATTTAAGGAGTGATTTACATGACTAAAGCACCCCACTCAGTCCAAATGACAACATTTATTAGTTTATTCATCCAACTGGAGACTAGAAGGCACCCTAGTACACCGGTTGACTTCATCTGGTGTTATTTTCACCTAATATTCAATTAACTGCAGACAAAAAGGAGACCTCCCCTATTTTTGGGAATTCATTTGAGTTCTGGATTTAGTTAGTATTAGTTACATAGTTTTAGAGTCGGTTAGAGTCAGTTCCATAGTAGTTAAGTGGTTAACTGATGTGCCGAGTGGTGTTAACTGCCAAGTAATCCACTCTCATGCATTCAATTCGAATGACCTCTCTAGAATTTGAATTGCTTGGCTTATTGTAGCCAGTGTTACACAATGTAATTATATTCTTAGTTTATGATAATGCATGAACTGCTGCAAACTTTTGGATCAGTGTTTTGACATATTATTTGGTGTATGCATCTCTTTTAATTGTTGTCTTTGTTTAATAGATATGTTGTGTTAGGAACCTATGTAAACCCTTCTCTTTACTATGTTAGTATATTGTTATTGGACGCATATGCTTTGTAAGTCGTCCCGTAGTATCATATGTCCCATGGTTTTGACTCATGGTATTGGGCATAGATTTAGTATATAAGTGTGTGTTGAGGTCATTGAAGGCACTGTGAAGTTAATTGTATTGAGCTTGCTCAAAGGAGGTTGCCCCCTCGAAGTGGCCCGTGATCAATATAAAAGTGATTCTGTTCTATTATTTCCGATATCTCGTGTATTTGCATTAATTAATTATTGCAGGTACATCACATCTGGTATCAGAGCACTTTCCTTGTCACAAGTGTGAATTTTTTTTTCTTTTTTTGGGCGCCGACTTTCAGATCAATTTCTGAAAATTTCGGCATAGAATTAGAAGAAACCGATTGCATATCTGAATTTCTCTTTCAAAAATACACAGTTTCAAAAAAAAAATCATCTCATTTGGAGTTCTAAAAGTGGAGATATCGCGGATTTAAAATCAGCAATTTTTCAGAATTTCGGTGACGGCCGCGAAAATTGCGGCAAGAAAATATTTTGACCGAGTGCCCAGATTTCTATTCCGCTTTCATGGATAGAAGCAGAGTGGTTGTTCTAGTTCCGGAAACATGCTATAATAGCGATTCTGAGCAATATAGATCAGGTTTTTGAACATTGGGTGGAATTTCTGCCCAAATTTTTTCTATTGCAGGTTCGGATTTGGGAATCATCCCTATCCGCTTAACTGTGGGAAGTACTTGGGCATAAGCCCTAAAAATCATTGTGAGGAGTACCACAGGAACCCCGAAGTAGCTGGCCCATTGAGAGGACCTGCCAGCGAAAAGGGCAACGACCCCTACCTGATTGACTAGTTCCCACCCGTGAGGTAAACCAAGAGCTGTCATTTGTGGCAAAGCGGTTATCAGTTTTACCTGAGCCATGGAGTGAGGGGTACTGCCCCAATGCGCAAGCCGTCAGACAACATTGGTGGCCGAGTGAAACCCCTGAACTATTAGGAAGCCGCACATACCTGGGGTCCATATCTACTTTCAACTGAACTATTGTTGATCACTGCTGCGCCGTTTCAGATCCATTTGCAAGTCGTTCCAGATTCAGCCATTTTCAATCCATTCGGCGTTGTTCCAGATCCCTTTCGAGCCGTAGCCGCTCTAGTCTGAAGAAAAAAAATTCAGTTTTTTCTCCATATCTCCCTTATTTTTACTCTGTTTCCCTTGAAATTTTTGGGGAACCCCTGTCATCCCATTCTGCATATTTCATTCCTGAGGACCCTATCCCCAATTCCCCTTCCCAAAGCCCGAAAGCCCACATTTGTCTATTTTTAGGGTTTGCCATAACTTCCTCAGATTCACCCAATCGCCTTCAAATTTTACCACAGAGTTCCTTTCTGAACTCTGCTTCTTTGTCCCTCTCTGCCAAATTTTCTCATTCTATCACCCCGCTTCTGAAATCCCCCTTTTTGCTTTCTTGTCCTTTCGTGTCCAAAATCTAGTAAAACCCCAATTACCCATCAGATTGTTTCCCCAATCCAAATTTCCCTTTACTAAATCAGCTTCTGTTTGTGTTTTTCTACCCATTCCACAAAAAAAAAAAAAAAACCTAGTTATGGTTGTCACCCGTGCAGGAGCAAACACCATGGAGGAAGCACTTGCAGCCATCCAAACCAAACTCCAAGATCTGGATGAAAAATTTCTCATCCTCCATCTTCAGCATTCAACCATGAACAATAACCGATAACCAGAATCTTTTGCAACCACCGGGTTCTCTTCTTCCAACAATTTTCGTGGGCCGAAGCTTGATTTTCCTTGCTTCAATGGTACTGATCCGACTGGATGGATCTACCGAGCAGAACAATATTTCAGTCTACATAATACTTTTGATGTCCAGAAAGTTCCACTTGCATCCTTTCATTTGGAACATGAAGCCCTTCAATGATACCGTTGGTACATCAAAGCTCATCCCAAGCCAAACTGGACAGATTTTTGCCAACTCATTTTGCCACGATTTGGCCCTAGTGCTTTTGATGATTTCACAGGAGCACTCACTAAACTTCACCAAATTGGCAAAGTGAGAGAGTATCAGACAGAATTTGAGAAATTGGCCAATCACACAGAAGGATTGTCTGATGAATTCTACAAGAGTTGTTTTATAAGTGGTCTCAAGGATGAAATTCACTCAGAGGTCAAAATGTTTTGTCCCAACACAATGATGGAAGTCCTAGGGTTGGCTAAGCTGGCTGAGGACAAGATTGCAGCTCAACAACACTCCAAACCCACCCTTGTTCCCTTCAGAAATATGGGTTCCCAATGACCTCCCATCACACCTTCTCCTCAACCAACTCCTATCAAGCATTTGTCTGAAATAACAATGCAGGCACGCCGAGAAAAAGGGCTTTGCTATAACTGTGATGAGAAATTCACTCGGGGACATAGATGTGTTCAACAAAATCTCTATCTCTTGGATGTGGATTCTCCGCCTGCCTTAGAACTTGGTGAAGCAGCTACAGATACAGTGGATGATCAGATCGACATTCAACACCCGCCTGTTGACACCCCATTTCAGGACGACCCACCTGACATCTCTCTCCATGCTGTAACCGGTGTCACCACCCCACAAATAATGCGGGTCAGGGGATACTTCAAGAAGCTCCCTCTTACCATACTCATTGATTATGGTAGCACTCATAACTTCATTGACCCTCGGATTGCCAAACAGGCTGATTGTTTTGTCCATCCTTGCTCCAGCTTTGAAGTCATGGTTGCCAATGGGGGCACCTTACCTTGCAAGGGGAAGTGTCACAATGTGCGTATCTCTATGGAAGATTATAACCTACGCTCTGACATGTTTGCCTTGCCCTTAGGTGGATGTGATGTGGTTTTGGGCATTCAATGGTTACGCACACTTGGCCCCATCTTATGGGATTTTGATGAACTTTGGATGCAGTTTAAAGTCAATGGGGCACAACACAAATTTATGGGCTTACAACTAGGGTCTCTCTGCATCATCAGTTCATATCGCCTGGAAAAAATCCTTAAGAAGAATTCACATGGTGTCATCGCTCAGCTCAATTCCATTCAGATGCACCCATCAACAGTCTCCACTACTTCCTTGGATAGATATGCAGGTATCTTTGCTAAACCAATGCGCTTGCTACCTTCACGAGACCTTTTCGGTAATAATTTAGCCACATCTACCTCTCAGCAGGAAATGATGGCTATTTTGCATGCAATACAGAAGTGGTAGCCATACCTATTAGGGAATTATTTCTGCATCAAGACTGATCTCCCGAGTCTGGAAGATTTTCTGGAACAATGGGTCTCCTCCCCAACACACCTGAAATGGGTTATCCACCTCATGGGTTATCCCTATGTGATCACTTACAAGAAGGGTAAGGACAATATGGTGGAAGATGCTCCTTCTTGCACAATTGATGACCCAGTTTCTCTTACAAATCTTTCTCTGCTTGTTCCAAATTGGGTGCAATATGTTCAACAGGGCTCTCTCTTCTATGAACTCCATGCTTCTTCATCAACAGGGCACTCTGGGTTCTGCAACAGGTATGACCAAGAATAATGTAACTTCTTTTGGCAAGGACTAAAAATGACAATTCAACAGATGGTGGCTAACGATGATACTTTCCAAATCAACAAGGGTGAAACAACACTCCTTTCGGGATTGCTCAAACCCTTGCCCATCCCTAAACAACTTTGGCCAACTATTTCTATGGATTTCCTAGCAGCGCTCTGGTGGTACAATATCACATCTCATAGAACACCATATGAAGCGGTCTATGGACAAACACCGCCAGTTCTTCTTCCATACACCCTTAGCAGCTCCCCAGTTTAGGCAATTGGCTCGGTTCTTCGAAACCGCAATCAGATTCTTCTCATTCTGCAGGACAATCTTCACATGGCTAGAATTCGTCGGAATCAACAAGCCGATCAGCACCGTTCTGAGCGCATTTTCCACGTAGCTGACAGTGTTCTTCTTCATCTACAACCTTCCAAGCAATCCTCCTTGACACTCCAAAGGCGTCAGTGGCCTGAAATGCAACCCGAGGATGCTACCGGGGAACCACTCCTTCAGCTTCTGCAGCAATTTCTCCAACCAAAGCTTTGAGGACAAAGCTTTTTCTAAGGGAGAGAGGATGTTAGGAACCTATGTAAACCCTTCTCTTTACTATGTTAGTATATTGTTATTGGACGCATATGCTTTGTAAGTCGTCCCGTAGTATTTGTTGATCCGTAGTTTATATTAGCCCATAGTATTGACCCATAGTATTGGACGCATATGCTTTGTAAGTTGTCCCGTAGTATTATATGTCCCATGGTTTTGATTCATGGTATTGAGCATAGACTTAGTATATAAGTGTGTGTTGAGCTCATTGAAGGCACCGTGAAGTTAATTGTATTGATCTTGCTCAAAGGAGGTTGCCCCCTCGAAGTGGCCCGTGATCAATATAAAAGCGATTCTGTTCTATTATTTCTGATATCTCGTGTATTTGCATTAATTAATTATTGCAGGTACATCACATGTTGTGCTTAGATTTTACACAAAATTCCCTCTTAGAATCCCAGATACAAGTGGAGCAACTTCATCAAAATTTGCAAAGATCACTCATACCAGTCAGCCAGTCTCTTATAGTTGGTTGTATTCGGAGTTCTATGGGGGAACCTCATGAGATGGTGTTTCATGAGGTGCATGATGACCTTCATATGCTTGAGGAGATGTGGAATGTAGATGATGGGTTCCAAGAACATACTATTCCCCATAATGAAATTGAGCTTCTTCCTGGAGTGAGTCATTCCTCCATTGAGGAATAAGAAGAGCACATGTTTGATGGACCGGCCTTTGATGGATTTGATGCATCCATTAGCTTGATGGATGAGGTTTGTGGAAATGATATTTGTTATTTTTTCAGAATTTCAATATGATCTAGGATCTTAACTGAGATAATAACATGTATAGCATATCTACACCATATCAAACATGAACACAATAATGCAATCACACAAGAGACACAGAGTTTCACCGGGGAAAACCAAGAAGGTGAAAAACCCTGCAACTTCCTCAGAGATAGATAGAGAAATGATACAACCCAAGTACAAGAGACAGTCTTCTCCTAGCAACAGCTTCTCCTCCTCCACAAGTGTGCCACTCTCCAATGAGAGTGAGAGTGAGAAAGTGAATGATCAAATAGAGTGCCTCCCGCACTCTATTTATACATGAATTGCTTGCCTAATAACCTTTACTAGGTCGGCCTTAACTTAACCAAATAACATAATGTTGACAGGGACGACCCCCAATAGGGTGGTCTAATAACCCTTTAACCCACATGACTTATACAGGGCCGACCCCATCAAGGTGGTCTAATAACCCATCAAGTATACGTTACAACACTTACAATATAAATGACAACACTCTCGTATAGAGGAATAATACATCTCTATAGGAGTACGAAAAAATACATAGATGAAATACATTCTGAAGTTATATATACATCAACACTCCCTCTTAACTAGGAAAGTATTTCTCGACACATATATGCTAGCACAAGTCTTCTTCTCTGGATCATCATCACTGGATCATCGTCATCATCTCTGCTACTGCTATCTCAATCAATCTCCATTCTACTCATCATAGGAAGTTCTACAAAGCCAGTCCTTTTTCATACTGGATGTAGGCCCACCACTTGTAGGTCTTCATCATCACTGGCCATACTTTGGAATCCTCAGGACGTATTACGTGCATCACAAAACCTCGCAAGAGCATCTAGGCTATTACGAGCACATGGATCTACCTGTCGGATCTCCTAGGGCTGTATATATGTGACTATCACAAAACCTTAAAAGAGTGTCTTTCCCATCAAGATCTCTAAAGAGCATTTGAGGCCTTTTACGTGTCTAGCACAACCTGTCCGGATCTCCAGTACTTATTACATGTGACCCCTAACACAAAACCTTAAAAGAGTGTCTTGCCAAGCAAGATCTCTAAAGAGCATCTGAGGCCTTTTATGTGACTAGCGCAACCTGTCCAGATCTCCAGGACTTATTACATGTGGTCATGGAAAAACCTTGAAAGAGCATCTTAGGACTGATTACGAGCACACAACTCAACCTATCGGATCTCCCAGGGCCAGATTATATGCCATAAGACAAAACATTGAAAGAGGATCTACCAGATATCCCAGGACCAGATTACATGCCATAGGCAAGACCTCGAAAGACTATCTGCAAATATCCCAGGGCCAGATTATATGTCCTCCCAAATCAAAACCTTGAAAGAGCGTTTTCCAGATATCCTAGGGCCACATTACATGCCATAGGCAAAACCTCGAAAGACTATCTGCAAACCTCCCAGGGTTGGATTATATGCTTATCTGCACAACCTGTTCCATGGCCACAGAGTATTAACCTGATACTCACCATACATCATCCTGATGTACACACGATCATCTTGATCATCATCACTGCATCTTCCTGATGCATGTCATCTCGAGCAACACCCTGAAGCTCATCATCCATGATCATCCTAATCATACAATGTATCCACTTGATTCCTACCAAGTATCTACCTGATACATATCATCATACATGATCCACCTGATCATATTATGTATCCACCTGATACATACACAGATACATGATCCACCTGATCATACAATGTATCCACCTGATATATATCAACATACATGATCTACCTGATCATACAACGTATCCACCTGATACATATACAGATACATGGTCCAAGCATCCAACATGATGCATATACATATACATGATCCAACTGATCATAACAAGCATACAACATAATGCATATACATATACATGATCCACCCGATCATAACAAGCATCCAACATGATGCATATACATAACAATAACTGGAGCATCGTCCCGATGCTTATCATCCAACGCTTACATCCATAGCCATGTGAAGGATCCTTCTCTCACCATGCTTGGAATGGCTCCAGCAAATGTGTCCATCACTTCTTCCTCGAAGTGTCGTCAATCTGAAGAACACCAAGCCTCTCTCTGAAGTACTCGAACTTCACTCTGGCTAGTGGTTTCGTCAACACATATGCAACCTACTCATCCGTCGCAACATACAGGAGCTTCACTGCTCCTCTCTGCACCATATCCCTGATATAGTGATATTTGATCTCAATGTGCTTCGACCTGTCATGGAACACCGGGTTCTCAGACAACTTCACACAACTCTAGTTGTCACAAAAGATACCAGTAGCATCCAATGGGAGATCAAATAACTCAGACAGTAGCTTCCTCATCCATACTACCTCACAACTAGCCGAACAAGCTGCAACATACTCTGTCTTGATGTACTCAGTGCTACGCAGGACTGCTTCCTACTAAACCAAGAGATCACACCTGATCCCATACTAAAATAGCACCCAGATGTGATCTTCCTATCTGCAGCACTGCCTGCCCAATCTGAATCAACATAGCCCTGCAGGTTAAACTTTTGATTCGCATCATACTTGAGACCATAATCAATTGTACCCTTTAGGTACCTCAGAATATGCTTTACAGCAACCAGGTGAACACCTCTAGGATCTGTCAGGAACTGGCTCAATGTGTTCACCCCAAAGCAAATATCTGGTCTAGTGTTCGTCGGGTACATCAAGGACCCAATCATTTGATGATACACAGTGACATCAACCGGATCAGATGAAGCATCACACAGAAGCTTCGAGTTCGATGCCATAGGTGTGGCCATGGCCTTGCAGTCCATAATCCTGAACCTCTTCAGGATCTCTACTGCATACTTCCCTTGTCCAAGGAAGATCCCCTCTGCACTCTGCCACACCTCCATGCCTAGAAAATAGTGCATCATCCCCAAGTCCTTCATCTTGAACTTGGCAGCAAGCTTCCTCTTGGTATCGGCAATTAATCCATCCTCAACTGTTACAAACAGGTCATTCACATACAAGAGTAGTATCACAGGATTTCCTTCCTCAACCTTGTAGTAAAGGTTGGAATCTACTTTACTCTTAGTAAATCCCAAACTGGACAGAAAGCTATCTGTCCTACCATACCAAGTTCTAGGAGCTTGCTTCAAGCCATACAAGGATTTCTTTAATTTGCACACATGAGTATTTCTATCATGTGTCTCAAACCCGAGTGGTTGCTCCACATACACTTCCTCCTCGACTACACCATTCAAGAAAGTTGTCTTGACATCCATCTAGTGTATTTTCCATTTCATCACTGCAACTAGGGAAAGTACTATTCTGATGGAAGTGTACTTGGCTACAGGAGTAAAAGTCTCTTCATAGTCTATTCCCTCTTTCTGGGAGAAGCCACGAGCTACAAACCTCGCTTTGTATTTTTCTATGCTACCATATGCAACATGCTTGGTCTTATAGATCCACTTGGAAGTCACAACAGACTTCCCTTCAGGTCTTGGGACCACATCCCAAACATCATTCTTCATGACCGACGGATCATGGTATTCTTTCATTAATTCATCCCGGATCCTGGGAACTTCAATATCTTCAATAGATAGCTTTGTTACTGGAAAAAATGTTGTAGTCCTTCTTTTGTAGGTGATGGGATACGATCTTTCCTACAAGACAAGTTAAATTGCATGATTAAAAAACATCTCATAGTTTTCAGAACAATTTCTTATACATAAAGAAATATGTCATAAAGTCATGCAATTATTTTAGCCAATGCTTCAATACAACATTTATCCATATCCCGTAACTTTCTAGATGCCTTCCAATCTCTACCAGAACATTGTTAAGAGTGTGCACAACTCCCAACATGTCAGCAAAGAGGTTTCATTCTAGATAAGTAGCAATGGAATGTTGTACAGTTCCATAGGCCACTTACCCATCACATGTATATTAGTAGTATACTGTTCATTAATGCAATTATTCTAATATACATAATACACACCCTAAGTCCAGGAACATAATCATATACATCATTGAACAATATTATTTAAACAAACAAATATGCAAGAAATGACAATTCAAATACTTATCTTTGTTTGGTTGTAGGGTGGACTCCCTCTCAATCTTTGTTTCCTTGTAGGAACTACTGGAGTGTGCTCCCTCTTGATCTTTGCTTCCCGGATTACCTGTCCTTGAACTTATATCCATCCCCGATCACTATGCATGATTACTAGTATCATCATTGTGTTATCCTCGAGATCTCATACATAATCATACATTCATTAGTATAATCTTAATACTGTCAAAACACAATAATCTTAAGCATGTATAGTCATGATCATTTCAAACACATATAATAAGCATTGGTATTCAAGGTTTCAGGGAATACTTCTTTTACTCATGCATATTCTTATTTGACCAAAGGTCTTTTCTGGTTAGTCATATCATCAATCAAGGTAAGAGACATAATATGCATAAACCCTTGATTACTTACATTTCTAACTTCGTGAATAATCATTATCAACCATACAACAGTATAAGATCCTAACACAAGGTAGGATTCTAACTTGATATAGGAAAAAAATACCTGGATTATCATGCTAGCTAGTTATGTCTAACATAATGTCTTCTTGTTCTCTTCAATGACTTGTGCTAGTAACCTACATATCTCATAGGTTAACCATTATAGAACCAAGTTATACATACCTGGTAAGTAGATCTTCTATGTGATCCATGACAATGGATGAATCTTTGTCTTCATGTCAACATGGTCATATGTTCTTGAACTAGAACATGATTTGTCTTTCTTGATGTACCTTTCATGTTAGTGGACAACATCAACCTCATACAACACCACAATGCATTAGTACAATCATAAGTGTCAAAACCCTAATTAATGAATATCTGCATTCATAATTTTATTAAGGCGATACGACAAGTCTAAAGTTAATCAAGATTGTACTAAAATTAATGAAGACAAACATACCATAAACTTAATCATGAACAAATCTCGAAACATACCTGGATAAGTCATACCTGTCGATATTGCTTGTAATCTTCTTATGTAAGGCCTTAGCCTCATCTTCCTATGAAACAAGAACTTCTTTACTTATCCAAGTGACCAATCTATTCTCTTCTAGGATTAACCCAATCCACTTGATTTGCAGAAACTCGATCTGGAGCTGTATTAGGGTTTGTCAGAGAAACCCTAAAAATTCAAACTTTGAATTTTAAACTTCTGAAAGGATAGAAAGATGTGCCTTGATGAGCTGATCAAGCTGATATACTCAGAATTTGAAAACTGCAAAGTTTCACCCCTCAAAATTGCCTTTCAAACTTCCGGATCTTCTGGACAGGATCCCAAACTAGGGTTTGATAAATCCCACCCTTCTGCCCAACCAAAAGGTTCGATCCAAATCTCTAAACTTCGATTTTTCTGAGGAGCTTCCAGCCGTGGTCTCCAATACAAAAAATTCCAACATTCTCTGAAACCCTAAATTCCCGGAGCCATGAATGAAGGTGATCAAAATCAATTTTTTTTTACAGAAATATGCACCTGATTGTTTCTGGTGTATCTCTGAAATTTTAGGTCTATAGGGTCTGAAAATTCTTCCTGTGGTATCCTGACATGTTATCATTCCAACCCCATATTTTTTACCTCAGTTGGATTCTCTGAGAGAGAGTTATTCCAAGTGTCGCAACGTGGCCTGTTTAAGGAATAAAACAGGCGAGTGAACTTGTACGGCGTGCCACGTGTCACTGGTTCAGTTTCGGTCTCTAAAAAACTTACCTAAGAAATTACAGTCCGTTCCCTACCTGCCACTTTTTACAAAATTTAATTTGGAGCTTCCTAGCCGAAGTTGTGACCTTTTTTCGTAGGTCACCTGTTTATGACTCAGATCTGGAAGAGGCAGAAACCCTATATTGTACAGATCATAAATCATAAAGTACAACGAATTAGAGGTTGTCCTTTAGACAAAAGGTACATGGGGATATTATCTTCAACCTGTAATGTTTTCAGATCCTGAAACCTCACGGAAATGTATTTATGGAAAAAGTTATACGATGACTGGTTTTTTCTATATCAAGGCCTAGCTTCGCAAGTGCAACAAGTGTCATAAATGCCATACCATGCCTTCTTTCAGGCTAGCTCTGATACCATGTTATTTTTTTAGAATTTCAATATGATCTAGGATCTTAACTGAGATAATAACATGTACAATATATCTACAGCATATCAAACATGAACACAATAATGCAAGCACACAAGAGACATAGTTTCACCGGGGAAAACCAAGAAGGTGAAAAACCCCGCAACTTCCTCAGAGATAGATAGAGCAATGATACAACCCAAGTACAAGAGATAGTATTCTCCTAGCAGCAGCTTCTTCTCCTCCACAAGTGTGCCACTCTCCAATGAGAGTGAGAGTGAGAAAGTGGATGATCAAATAGAGTGCCTCCCGCACTGTATTTATACAGGACTTGACTTGCCTAATAACCTTTACTAGGTCGGCCTTAACTTAACCACATAACATAATGCTGACAGGGCCGACCCCCAATAGGGTGGTCTAATAACCCTTTAACCCACATGACTTATATAGGGCCGACCCCCAATAGGGTGGTCTAATAACCCTTTAACCCACATGACTTATACAGGGACGACCCCATCAAGGTGGTCTAATAACCCATCAAGGTGGTCTAATAACCCATCAAGTATAAGTTACGACACTTACAATATAAATGAAAACACTTCGTATAGAGGAATAATACATCTCTATAGGAGTGCAATAAAATACATAGATGAAATACATTCTGAAGTTACATATACATCAATAATATTTTGGTCCATGATCCTACATAAGACCATTCTACTTATTCCATGTCATTTGAGGATGAATTTTGGTTCAAGAATTTATTTCTGATGGTTCCTGAAGAGGAGCAGAGGTCTCCCACATTCGCTCTAGCTGATGTAATGATGGCACCAAATCCTACCCAGAAGTTGCAAATGCATCTCATGCTTATATTTGATGCCACCTCACATAAAGGTGCATATTGTTTGCATTTGAACTCATTAAGGGGGAAATATTTTTATTGCATGCTACTGTGACCAGTGGCAGAGAGTTGATCCATTTGGAGTCTTCACATGGGGAAGCACCTTTCGTTCTATTTGAACCATTGGGTTTGGGTGTCTCTTGTTTTCCTATTTGGGAGAGAAGACACATGAGTGATATTCCTTCTTGAATCTATGGAGAAATATTTGATACACTTTACACTTTTTGTGAGAAGCATGGGCATCCATGGAGTTTTGATTATGCCTACCCTTTTGGTGATTGGACATGGGACCTTCACCCTTGTCATTTGGACAATAATGTTTTGATATTTGGTACTTGTGTGCATTGGGAACATGGAGTACAATCTGATTTGCATTTTCTTGGAGAGTTCAGAGTTAAGAAATATGAAGGCCAAGCACCTATTCACAAAAAGATTATAAGTTTCCTCATGGAGGAAGTTGCACAATTTTGGAGGAGGAACATGATTTCATTTTGGTTGAGCCAACCACAATATTGATGGATAATTGATTCCAAGAGTTGGTTCACTTTCATTCACCCCACATACATATGGAAACCAATATACATAGGGATTATTGGGTGAATAAATACATATTGGAGCTAAGCACCCCCAAGGGTGATTTTGTTGTTTGCGTCAGTGGAAAGTTTATGGACACATTGTACATATTTTGTGAGCCGTTGTATGGGAATCTATGGATTCTATGTGATGATTTGAAGACATGGGATTTTCACCTATGTCAATTGGTTAGCAGTGATGTGAGGCTCTATGTTTTTTTTTACATGGAACATAATGATTTTCATACTTATCCACAAGTAACAATGCCACTGGGAGACATGCAACATAAACAATAGGATCCATACATTCTTCTCAACTATCTTAGTTGGTTTGAAAATTTTGTTGAAAAAGATTTATTTATTAAGAGAATGGCTATAATCAGAGTGGTGCCGTAAAAACATGGTGGAATTTTGGTTGTAGTTGGATTTGGTTGTATGCTTGAGGACATGCAAGCTTGGGAGGGGAGGACTATCATGTTCCCATTTTTTCAAGCACCAGGAAGAATCCAATTCCACCTTAAAACCCTATGGATCCTAGTGAAATTCAATTAATTAATTGATGAGTGGGATAACATTGGTAAGCTACCCTAGGCAATTAAATTAACTAGGAACAAAAATTCAGACTATAGTTGTTTCAATTAATTAAATGGAATATGATGTAATTATTATTTTTGTATTTAATTATTAATTACTTGTGATGATGAAATGAATGATGAAAAGGGAATACAAGGATATAAGGTTGGATCAGTGAGTTGTCAACCAAAGAGGAAAATAAAAGAAAAATAAGAGGAAATAAAAAAAGAGGAAACTGGAGGAAAGAAGCACAAAGCAAGGTGTCAGAAAAAAATAAGGAAACTGACAAAAGCAGTTCATAAAGAAGGAAAGTGAATAAAGAAGGAAAATGAGGAAAATAAGGAAACATATAGAAAGAAAATGAGGGAAAATTTTCCAAAAAGGAACAAAATACATCCAGTTGTAAAAGAAGGAAACATCTAGAAAATCCAAGGGGCACAGTTTCCAAAAAAGAGGAAAAGCTAGTCATTGGAAAAGATGAAACATGACAACTCAGTCAAGGAAGGCGCATTAGAGAAAACCAATGATTTTTATTGGAAATTTAACTTGCTAAAAAATTAACCCGGTCTATAAAAGAAGGAGGGCACACCACATTCATATATTTTTCCAGTTTATTGTTTGTATGAGAGTAAGATCAAGCTTCTCTAGGATTTGGTAATGCAACCTTAGACACCTATGAGAGTTGTGCTCCATAGTTCTTGTTCCAGTCCTCTGAACATGATCTAGTGCATACAGTGATGATCAATTTTCATATCTGATCCATCTCTGCGATTACATCCTCTCTTCTTTCTATCTTCTAAAGCATTCTTCTCATTTGGTGGAAATAATGTTGAAGGGCCGAAATGGAGGTTCTGTTTTATACTGTTATGTGCATTTATGGACATTGAGAACTATTCCATTGTGTCTTTATCATCATTTCGAGTAGGAAAAACTTTTTGTATCATCAAAAAATGTGTCAGGATGAGCAAGTTATGGGCATTTTACTAGATCTGGGGTTTCCAGCTGTGAAGAACGTGCCCTTTTTTTTCTGTATGGTTTATTGAATGCACCCATGAGAAGCTCCCAAGTATTGGAGAGCCTCCCATGAGTAACAAAAATCACATTTTAATCCTACAAATCATATCCAGTGATTAAAATTCTCCTTCTTACTCTTCTCTGTAGCATTCTCTTTCAATCAATGTAATTATCCAAGATTGATGGATTTCTATGTAGTCTGAGCCATGATACCTCTTCATAATGATTAATAAAATATGATTCTTATTGATTTTGACTATTTAATTCATTCCTGGTTCATATTAAATATCAGAAGAATATTTTGAGATCCTTAGAGGTTGTTTGAGTCCATAATCCTCATTACTGTATGTATTAATTTGTTTGAATAATCCACACAAATCATAAAAAATATATCTGTGACCTTTTAGGACTGCTTGTATTCATATTTACGAAGACTAGCTCATTGAGCACTTCAATTTGACTAGTTTTGCAGTTTGTTTAATAAAAAAGTCTTTGTATGCTCAATTTTTATTCTGTCAGTCATGTTGGTGTTAGAAAAACAAGATCACAGAGGAATAACAATAAACATAACTGAAAATATAATCACACAAACACATTACAAGAGAGACAAAAATATATCATGGTTCACCCAATATGGGCTACGTCCACACTGAAATTGCCAGTCCTTATTATTATATCGTCCAACAAAGTGAAAGGATACAACCTGCAACACAACCGTTGCACTTCCTCTTCACTGTCTCATAGTCTCTCTTCCGATCTCAGAGATATTTACAATGCATAATACCTAATACATCAACACTAGCCGTATTACAAAGTATTTCTTTTATAAGGGAAATACAATGGGAAAATACCACGAGTTACCCAAAACCATGGGCCCGAAAACTGTTGGTGAAAACATCCCCAAAAATTTTTCCTCGGGAGCGTTGCCAGGAGCATAACCAAAACTGGGGTTCAAACACAGCTGAATCATCATCTATGATATTGGAAGATCAGGCTCCACAACCAACAGTTGGGCCTTGATACCTTTATGAAGAACATCCCACTGTTATAATCATAATTCATGGCCATATATGCATGTTCGGGAGAGCCTAGAAGAAATATAGTGGAGCAGTCCACCATAGCACACTTTCTCATGTTTCCCCCAAAATCAGTCAAACATTCCCTAAACCGCAGAAAATATTGTCCATAATAAATCTATGTGTTTATTTACCTATTTTACACCTTTGTTTTAGTACTTAAACACATGCCCAGATTCAGGGATTGATGGAGGGAAGACCTGACAAAGCAGGAAAGATTATCAGCTGGACAGTTACCTATCGTTGGATCGTGCGTGGATATAGCTCTATTGGATTTTTCCCTATTATATTAGATATATGTTACGTGCCTTGGGTAGGCGCACTTAGAGCTTTCGTATTTACTTTCTCAGCCGGAATGATTGATGGAAGTTGGACCTATAGATATCACTCATTATTTTATTGTTGTATCGTTTTAACTGCTTTTATTTAGTAAATATTACTTATGATATATCTTACGCGCTTGGTTCGGGTCAGCGGGCATAGCATTGCTATGAACTTTCTATGCCTGCTGGGATAGATTAATGGATTTTTACAGCTACCAATCATATGCCTCAGAAACCAGATACACCAATCTTTTATTTATACAAAGCGTGTTTGGGAGGGGCAGGTTCCTTATTTAAAAATGAATGCAAGCCAATCCCTCACCACTCGCATCACAAAGATAGGAGAGGCCAGTTTGTGTTTCTGAGGCCCCATCAGAATAATACCCCAAGGAAGGATTTTGAAAGGAGTTGATACATTGCATTGTGTTCAATTTAATCCGTCAGATCTATATATTAATTCAATCCCAAGAGAAGTTTCTAAGGAGAGCTGGAGAGAGGTTATAGAAGATATTCCTATTCATTCATTTCGAATATTGATGATTGAAGGAATCAATGAATGATACTGGATAAAACATGCCACTGTTTAACCATTGTATGGCCCATACCAGTTGTTCCATCATCGAAGCCACTGTGAGAAGTTGAATCCCTTGGCTACACAATTCACTAGTTAGTGGAAGGTAGTACCCCGCCGAAGGGAAGTAAGTAATGTAGTTTAACCCCAATCTATATTGGAAAGGTGCGGTGCAGATATATGGCCAGATTTAACTGGTAAAACCCCACCCTACGAGTGAAGTGTGCCATATATCAATATTATATATTCCCACGCCGGTGAATTCCACTGGGTAAGGTAACCGTTTAAACCCAAATATAGAGTACCGTGGAAGGAAATTTCAAATTCCCTTCCCTCGATATCCCTCCCTGCTGGCCTACCCCATTTTATTAATAAAATATATAAATTCTTCTGTTGGAAGAAAGCTAATCGGTGTAACCAATTGCTTCCCGTAGAGTGAAGGTGATAATATTCTATTATTATAGGTCCCTCACATAAAGAGTAAGGTAAGCGTTTTAACCCCTCCATGGAAGGTGTTTATCGTTGTTCAGCTTCCTTGGCATGGGTAGTAGGTAGTTGTAAATCTGTCCATGTAAGTGGAAGGAGTGTGATCTTATAAAAGCAACTATATATGTGGGAAGTTGGAGGTGGGGGTGAGCGTCCCATCAACAGGAGGGGAACCTTAAGGAGTAATATATTCCTAAACCATTATTTTTGAACATTATAAACTACTGGGCAAGGGCAAGCATAGAAATCGTGATTACATTTTATAAAAAGGATAGCATGTACTTTTCCTTGAGATTTTGCTTTAAAGCCTCTAACAACATAGTCGAATATGAAGCCCTAGTACTCAGACTCTCCACTGCTTTAGACCTTGGTGCCCATGACATTTATATTTATGAGGACTTGCAATTAGTTGTCAACTAAGTTAATGGCTCCTACACCAGAAATTTCAAACTCTTAATCTGCTACCATCGGCATGTAAAGTATCTTTTGTGTAATTTCTCTTATTGGTGACATTATCACATCATTCGTGAGGTTAATCATCGCACCAATCTCTTAGTTGTAGTAGCCACTACTAGCTTACTTCCTTCTAATATGGATCGTTCTATAGTTCCTCTAGAGTGTGTCTATGCTATCTTGCATCTAGTTACCCTTTCCACCCTATCCATAGAGTTGCTTTAAAATGCCACCTTTGTTGCTTTTGTAGAGTCAGTTCCTCCTTTATCATATCAGGGTCCTGGCTCAGAATCTTTGTTGATGCCATATTTTAAATCCATCTTCACTACTTGGTTTTAAGGTATCCTATAATCTCTTGCAACTGGTAAGCTACAAAAAATGTTGATAGGTCTACCAAGAAGTTTATTGCATGTGCATCTACCCACTTTGTCCTCATAGGTGGCATCCTCTTAAAGAGAGGCTTTTATGGGGTTATGCGGTACTACTAAAGGAGTCCCCTAACTTGGGATGAATGGAATTTAGTACCATTATAAGTGAGAATAATATTGGGTATGCCAAATTGATTGATTATATGGTAATTAATTAACTGGGCCATTACTCCCTCCTTCAATGGCAACAAGAGTCATAGCCTCAACCCACTTTGTGAAGTCATTTGTTGTGGTAATGATTAAATTCTTCCCGTCAAATGATGGAGGGGAAATGGCATTGATGAGATTCAAATCCCATATGGAGAGCGGATAAGGTGACTCGAGGGGAACTAATTCATGAGAAGGAACGTGAATGAGGTTTACATGCTTTTGGCATATGACACAACGAGTGAAAAATTGGTGAATATTATCCTGTATGTTGCACTAAGAATAGCCCATACAAAGGAGTTTTATATGGGTGGCTTGCATTCATTTTAGACTTACAGTAAACTAATTTTATACCTTGCTCTCCCAACGTCAAACAAGCCTTTACTTATATGCTTCTACTGTTGACCTTCTTTGCATCAAATTTATACCTTCTGTGCTTCTCAGGTTTACACATTTTTAGGAGTGATCAGAGGAAGCTCCATCAAGATGACTTTCCTATACTTACCAACCATATGACTTAGTGTTTATACTGAACATCGACAACTTGTTTTTTATAAATTAACATCCCCAACTTATACAACTCCCCATGTCTTGGTCACCACTGAACTGAACATACTCCACTTTTACTTGCTCTTCATACCCAACTTCCACTCCTTCCTCGGTTAGCTTCTTCAACTGCTTATGGAACTACTAAGGGAAAGCTTTCGAATAAGTGAAGCTAGAAACTATATGTTGGCAAATGGTAGAAATCCTTCTTCCTCATCATAGGGGATCTTGCGGTAGCCCTTAAACATGGAGGCAAGCGGTATCTCTAATTACCAAACATGGAGTAACATCATCTCATAAATATCGGTGACCACTTAACAAACTAGGAATATGTGTCCTGGGTGGTATCCTGTTCCTTCCATCCTTACGCGTACAGGGTCTAGGTTGCCATGTGGGTATGCGAGCGTTAAAGGGTATGTGACTACTGTCTGGTATACTGGGGTAGTGTGCGGGAAAGGGGTTGTGATCTTACCCCTATGATGATAGCAGGCGGGATGGATTCATTAGTCACCTTCTCCAAGGATAAGAAGAAATTCCCACTATCCGCATAGAAGTAAAGTAATAATAATGCAAGTTTGGAACTTATGGGCTAATATAATTAAGTTATCTTTCCAACAGAACAAAATAGAGGTGTAGTTTCCCATCCACTCCTTGCACCAAAGACACTTGTTAGATTGGCAAGGACTCCTGACAGGGACTACCTACATAGATAAGAAATATCTATAATTTCATGGAAATAATCCATCTACCTAGGATTTAGTTTTACCCAAGCTCTTCTTAAGCCAGGAAGACATAGCTATTTAGTATGACCATCAGACCTTACCTTGCTTTATCACAGAAATACCTTCTATGTTTCAGCCCTATACTATGAGGTATTCCAAGGAGAGGCGATGCTTGAAGAGGAGCCAAAGATTCATTCCTTGGATCGTTGGATGGGCGGCTTCTTACCTGGAATATAGTTTAGGCCCAAACAGAGGCAGTCAGGATATCCTTCCTTTTTTTCTAATACTTACTTGTCTTTAGGAATCTTACTCAAATGGGACTGCTATGATACACTCCCTTTTCACTCTCTTTACCTGCACGAACTAAACCTGGAGCCATAACGAAGAGACCTAGAATAACCTAGTGGGTCGGGACATGTTTATCTTATGAAGCCGAGGATGGCATGGCTGAGTGGGATGATCATTGGATTGTGGGATGGCAATTGGAATTTACTTGGTGGAACATTTTCATTTGCTTGGGGATGATGCAAAATGAGCCCTTACTTTTGAACCAGAGGGGAAGATGGAATCGTGGAATGGAAATTGGAATTATTGTGGATACCTCATCAGCCCTTACCACCTTTTAGAACAGGAACTAGAATACCTACCTTCCATATGCCGTAGATTAGGCCCTTACCTTAGGATCTATCGGTGGATGGGACGCATCAGACCCCCTTACCCTTCTTTATATTAATGCCGAAAACCTCAGGATAGGACGATTGAGCAACTAGAAGCCAGGAATACCCTATGTAGGTTTGAAGGAATAGGAAGTGGGTGTCTAAGTTCAACTTTGGTCGATTTGTGGGAATTAAGATCTTAAAGATGAAAGGCATGGAGTGGCTCAAGTCCTATCTAAAAGGGTAAGTAGTTTGGGGGCCCAAAATGAGATGAACAATATGATTAAAGGGAGAGCGTTAATGAAGTTGGGTTTGCACATGTGAGGGGGGAGGGATAGGGGCAATATAATGGAAAGGATGTTGTTCATGTGAGGTGTATTGATAGTTAGAGAAGTATGATGCTCATGCTGACTGGTATTAGAGCGGAGGGCACGGATGTAGTTAGTACCCAGTGTGAGGTGTACCTATTCCCCTGACAAATATTATCCTTTTTAAATGCAATACCCACCATCTCTACATTTAATAAAATAGCTTGAACTCTAAGGCAAGTTACCTTTATACCAGGGACTAAGCTAAGACTAGATAGACTAGTCCATACCGTAGGAAAGTGACTAAGACTAAAGTAGCTCACACAACATGGCTATTACAGACCTACAATAGGGCACATGCAGCTTCTTCATTGGGACTGCTAGTAAATAGAATGTCCATCGACCGTCTAAGACTAATCAAGTGTTCGGAACTCTCTATGGCCGGCTGCTAAGGATTTAACTTTATGGCTTCTAGTTTCCTCCATGGATTGAAATCTTTGGCTTAAGGGGTATGGTAAGGATTATTGCTATGGAACTTACTCTACAGACTGAAGCTAGCAGTCTCTAGGACTTCCGTGGAACCACCTACACTACACAGACTTTTGCCAATAGGTAGGTAGTTTTTATAATAAAAGTTTGAATGGGAATGACATAAGAGCATAGGTTCCAAAGAAATTGAGTGTTGAAATCGAGACTCGCCTGCGTTTCACTTGGACTCTCATATCTACGTTGTGTCACTTCATTGTCATTTTTCATTCCCAGTGGTTTACATAAATCATTGCCTCAAGGAAGTATGCCAATAGTAAGTAAGTGCCCAGGAGATCCTGATAGCTGGTCAGCCAATAGCCAGTAGTATTGTATCATTTTCATTTGCTTGTCAGGAAAAAAGTTGAGTTGGTGGAACAACAGTTACAAAACCTTCTTCTTATTCCACTGCCTTCGTCACAACCTCTTTTTAGGGGTCCGATGAATCCCACCAAAACAAATAACTTTAGGAAAAATGAATTTTCTTAGCATTAGCTACACTTTCTTATAGAGCCTTAGATACTTGCTTCCTCGGTGATGAACTAGCAGATTGAGCCTTCACAGAGATTGGGTAGGATCGTGTTTAATCTACGCATCCGATGATATGGAATAAAGAGCCTTTTTTTGCAGATGGATTTTAGAGGAACTCCTCAAGGCCCATTAGCTATATTGTGTGGTTTTAAAAAAGGGTGGATGCCTATAAAAAGAAAGGTGTGCTGCATATTAGGATGCTCGCGGTGAGAAAACTACTAAAATGCCCTCAAAGCAAAGGTTGGCTTTTATGAACCCAATACATTAAAACAAAAAGAATCAACTTAGTCTAACTTTCATAAGGGAAACAAAAGAGTTCTTAAAACGTTGGATCAAGGCATTATTTCAAAGCAAAATAATTCTTCTCTTATAGTAGTGGCGGGAGGTCAATGCAAGCCCAAATAGACGCTACTTTATAAAACCACCAACAAATGAGTTTTGAGTTCTTTAGCTCTTGGAAAGTTGTGAAGATATGAATGCACAAGACCTGCGCTCTCCTTGATGCTTCTCATTTTAAAACTAGAGATACTTAAAATGGATAAAAAAGGTTTGGAACTCTTTACCCAATACGAAGGGTGAAGACAGCAGGATTGTATAGTAGGAAAATGCCATTACTCATAGTGCCTACTTTTTTAGGGACAATGGGAAACTTATCACCTCAATCTAGAAAAATAAAAACAAAGACCTCAAAGATGTTCTCTAGAAGGTTAGCCAACCACTGTAGTTTAACCCTTTCAGTGAAAGTATAAAATCCATTGTTCCCAAGATTAAACACCTTCTCCAAGTTGATGAAGTTTGTCAAGCCAAGGCTCTTTAATTGAGGCAAAGACTCCACTAAATTAGAATTGGAGATCAATGGGCGAAAGATTTTTTTAGGCATTAGCATCCAAGGAAGTCTCTCAAAATATTTATGTAGTTAAACATATTAATGGTCGGCCAACCAAATAGGAGGATATAAAGGGAGAAAGTTATTAGCCACTACAAACCAATTTTATAGTCACATATCATCGAGGAACATAGGGTGACCATGTAAATTTGTCATGATGCGGTCCCACCTATACTACTAAAACCCGTGAAATGTGGAATGATAAGTTTTTTACCTTGGATGCATTCACAAACTGAAATTTGCTTTGATGGAGATGATTGAGGACAAGTTGCATGGATTCTACGAGGGACTTATAAGGTAATTATTAGGTTCCAACATAAACAAAGGAATCATCCAGTTCATCTCGAAGCTTAGGGACCTTTAACTCATTATTGGCTAGAGGTTTATCACCCTTTGCTAGAGGTTTATCACACTTTTGAATTTATTGCACAGTCTTGGCCAAGGCCTTCACTATGCAAATTAAGCATATTCTGCCCAAGATTATACACCTAGGATAAACAAATTTTATAATGGGTGATTCACTCTGGACAATGTTATTACAATTTGAGAAGGCATGGAGTGGTCTCAAAGTTTAGACCTTGATAACCTCTTCATGGATATTTATTTTGAAAATGCATATGATTAGTTTGAGTGGTCTTTAATTTTGGCCATGCTTAAGGCCCTATAGTTGGCCTTTCTTTCTTAGGTTGTGGACACCTTCTTTGCAGAAGTGTCGACATACCTATACATCAATAGATATCAGTCATAGGAAGATCCCTCTTAAAGGATAATGTCCATTAGCCTCGATTCTCTACATTATGGCAGTAGAGGCTTTGGGCTATCTTATTTTGCATAAAGTTAATCATGGCCTAAATCAAGGTATCCCTCTCCCATAATCAGATGTTGGGCAGCTTGTAAATAGCCACTTTGCAAATAATTTATTATTCACCCATCTTTAGGAACATGAATTCATGGATAACACTATTGGTTTCCTCTTAATTTTTTCTATGACCTTTGGATCTAGAATCTAATGGGATAGACCCAGTACTATAGGAAAATTTATCGTGACCTCCCTAAATGGTATGGATCCAACCACACAATATATTGAAGTTTCTTTACATCCCCTTCTTATGGGGGACACTCAAGGATCTTTCAAACATGATCAACGAGCGTGTTGAGAATAAAATTAATAAGTGGTTAACTAAGCCTATGGCTTTGGCTACCAAGTTTCATATATGCACTAAGGTCTTGATGATGACCCATGTTTAACATTATTCATCTTAGGTTACATCTATTAAAGCTTATCGATGACTTAAGAAGTCCCTTTATAGCTTTTTAACAAACTTGGGGGGAGGGGGTGGAAAGAGTTCAGGTATTTGTGGTTAAGTACTAGGATGAGGTGTGACTTACCAGGATTAGGATATACCAACCAAAATGTAGTAGCTAGTAAGAGAGTAGGTGTTCATAGGAGATTAGTATAGTAGTAATCTCTAGGTGGTTAGGGTAAGGGTTAGGGATTTCTTTGAGAAGGAGCTTACTAAGTTAGATGCAACTATGGGCATTCACCCAAAGATATTAGTAGAGGCTCTAGTGACTATGATTAGAGATGGTAGCGCTCTTACTATTCCCACGGCTCTTAAGAGTATATAAGCCTATAGATATCCACTCTCAAGACATGGCACCAGTTGAGGTGAGGCTATATAGCACAGCCATAAGTGTAAAGAGTGGCCTATAAGGCTTGATTGAGGTAAGCACCTGTAGGTGAGGGACCTAGAACATATACATTTATTGCTTTATATTTCCAAATGGTAGATCTGACTCAAGAGGAGGTAACGATACTACATAAAGAGGTTTATGATGTGTGTGATCGAGCACAGGGCCTAGCTAGAAGATGCGAGAGTATCACATAGGATAGGGACTCTCTTACAAAAAGGCTAGTTATAGTGATCAGGGAGTAGGATGAGTTGAGGAGCCATATGGATGTAGAAGAAAAGTGGGTTACTAATTTTAGATAGAGCATTGATATTACCATGCCCACTACAAGTATAAAGATTGGATTACTATAGCCTACTGAAGGGAATAAGTATTAAGATTAGTAAAATATAGGTTATAGTGACACCACCCATGGAGCTAGTAGAGGGATATATCGGGACTACTAGGATAGTTGAGGTGGCCATGTAGATAGATCCACTTAAGGCACCCATAGCTTTACAATTTGTTACCATAGTTATTGTAGGCCTAGCAAAGATTATATTTATGGCCAAGGACTATGTGCTAGGGAGAGTTCAGCCTAAGTTTAGAGTTAACCAAATTGAAGTTCAATGGTATTGGATGTCACACTTAAGTAGGCCTTGGCTTACTATGGAACTTATATTGGGCCTATCTTAGTCACATTAATAGTAAAAGAGACAGAGGTTTCTAGGTATGAGATGTGGATCATATAGCTTAGGGTGCAGGTTAGGAGTGTGACACGATTAGAGATAGGTAGATGGTGTGCCCGAGAATCCTTGGAGTATACTTTCGACTGGCTGATGTTCGAAACATAAATGGCCCCAATACCTTATGCATAAAAATCAAAATCCGGTCTTGATTCTATTGCAATTTCTTCTTCACACTCTCTAGTACATTTTTTCAGATCCAAAAGTGTTCTCCTATCAAGCTCCGGGTGGGTTATTCACTGACCAAGACTACTTTGATCTTATCTAGTTTTGTGAGCTAGTTCTACTTGTGAATTTTCTGATTTTAAAGTTTGTATTTGAGATAATATCATCTGATATCAGATCATGGATATTACATATTCTTACATTTAGATTTAAGAGACTCGTCCTTCTGGTTCCTTTTTAATCTATTTTTGTTTCATTTCTTCAAACTTACCATGATTTCATCCAAGCAAAGCACTACTCTGTAAAATTTCTCCCTAAGTTGTGTTACAGTATTCAAATTGTTCATACAAATTATTGTCCTAAACATTTGAGATATAAATATCCATTAAATACCAAAATTTATACAAATTTAGCTCGAAAATTTTCAAAATTTGATCTTTTTCATGCCATGGCTAGTGTTGATAGTAATTCAGTGTAGGATGTGTCTAATCTAAGTATCTACCTTACTAGTAATTAGTGAGATTCAATTAATAGAAATGAAGCAATTATCTAAACTTTCCTAATATCTTTAACCATTTTTTAATTCGAAATAAACTTGTAGAGAAAAAACTAAACTCAAATATGGGAGGAAAATTGAATTACTTCATATAAAATCAAAGAATAAATGATACTTACTTACAACCTTGCTTGAGGTGAATCCATTCTCCTTTTCTTTGAGCAATACTTCTCTAGCATTGCTTTTGATCCAAGTGATTTGTGTTGAATATGAGATTTCCAACCTTTAAATCCTTCCAACGTGCCTTTACTCTCACTTTCTGTAATTTACTATGCCCCAAATTCCTTTCTTTTATAGAATTGGGATTTGTGCACTCAATGACTAAACATGAATGTGCGACTAAATATTTTGGTGAATTTTGATTATTTTCATCCAAAAACCCACTTGTCCATTGTTTTCATGCTTTTGACTTGATTTTCCATAATGTTCAGGACAATTAATACACTTGTGATGTATTCTTTCCACTCCAAGAGTTGTAGAAACTGGATTTTGGCCCTTTAAGTTGTCCTAGACTTGGCCCCTTTAGAGAAACCTTTGTCTTCACATATTTCTTCGTTTGTGAAATAGGTGGTCAAATGAGAGATTAAATCTCTCAATTGTTCCATATTTTTGGTCTTCATGTTGCGGGTAAATGATAAAATGTGCTTCTTCCTTCACTTGTTAAGGGTGTTAATTTGATTATTAACAGATGCCCCCTAATGTGTGAGGTATGAAGTAGAGATAAGGCCCTAAATACATTATTTATTCATGCTAATACTCTTTATTGATCAAGGAAAGGATAGAAAAGGATTAGCTCATGGGCACATGATTCAAGAAAACACCTGCAAGCCAAACAAAGCAATTTCCCAAATATACAAAATCTTCTTGAGGCGGGTATACCCATGCTCATCAGTAAACAAGCCTAGCCACGAACAATACACAATGGATCCATATTAAAAGTAAATTTTTTAGAACTATAAACATGGACTTTGATGAGTGCGGGAACAGGGTATTCATTGAACTTCTGACATAGTAGTTTAATCTTTCACAACTCGATTAGTGCATCGATGAGCTATACAACTAATTTTCTCAAGGTATTCAATACAAATCGATGATAGGATGATTTTATATCATGAAAATATATGAAGTGATGTCGAGCATAATAAAAAACCATCTGATTACCGGTCATTGATGTATACCGTTAACATATGCTAAGAGACCCACCGATAATGATGATGGACTCCAAGGTATTGAGTACAAACTAGGAAGTGTTCATATATGTTTTGAAGTTGAACACTTGTAGAATCAAATAATCAGGGGTCATTGATGTATACCCGCTATCATTTGCAAGGAAACTTGCCACTAATGACTAAAATATCCAAGGTACTCTAGGGTTCCTAGATCCATTTCCTAAATGATGATTTAGTGTTGATAGGAATAGATCCATCGAAAGGAGGGAATTAATACATACCACATCAATCGATATTAAATAGAGATCAATAGTCTGATATAGTTTGGTAGAGATGCAAGATCCAACACTGCATACTGACACAAGGAAGGCTGGCATGATTGGTCAGAAATATTTGAGGGATGCCCAACACTGTTTGAACTTCCATTGAACACATAGAACGATGCATAATGGACACTTGGCAACATAAGACTCAAGCAACCGAACTTATGAAATACACCAATTCTAGATGCATTAACAAAATCTCCATTTATGATAGGAAGGATAACCCATCGGTGGAGATCTATTCAAAATACTGGCACATTTTCCTAAAGAAAATGTAGATAGTGTACTGAGAGCGGATACAAAATTATGTGTCGTGTTTAGGGGCGACAAGGACTGACTGTTTCCATTTTTTCAAGGATATAATATGAAATGATTCAATTCTCCCTCTTTTTGGATTTTTGTGCTTTCCAATTTTTAATACATTTTTCATTTATTAGCTTGAAAAAATAATAAAGCATGCTATGGTACACTAGAGGAAATGAGTGTCTCAAGGGAATGAGCCTATATTTCAAGGGCATGGATCAGGCCAAGGAAAAGATACATATTTCAAACAAGGTTTGAGATAGTTATGTAAACTCTTATGGGTGTTTCCTTTATGGGTATGGGTCAACTATACAAAAGAAATGTTTTATAGGCATTATGTAACACAAAGTGACTGCAAAGGAAAATACGAAACATAAGAAATAAGTAATGAAGCAGTAGGAACAAATTTTCAAGCGGATATTTTAACACATGATTATGTAAAATGACACAAAGTTGGTATCCCATCAGGATAATGTTAGAAATGTATGAAAGAGAAATATGTGATCTCAAACTCCAAGTCATGATGGTACTAATAGGAATCCCAGGCCTATGAGAATAACTCAACATGGGAACCTAAATGGAAATGGGGAGCTTACTAGAGTGTACCATGTTTGGTAGGCTCTTCTGTTGGAATGGTGGAAAATACATATATGATGGGATAGCCCACCAATTTCCAACAGGTTCGAACATAGGGAAAGTTTGGGTTGCAAAAGGTTCAAATGCATCTTCACGGAGGGATAATATAAACCTATATGGAACCTTCCAAATATACCTGATGAGATCGAGGAACATACAAAGCATTCTCCTATACTTTGGTAAATTTAAACCAAGTATGCTCCCAGTGGACCAACAAAAGCTGTCCTTAGGTGGGTGTAACCAAATGTTCATAACTTTAAGGATCACTTCATCGGATGATAAAATTTTGTCCAAGAAGTCATGTGATATAGGAGATCTCACAACCCCAATGGGACAAGTAACTAGATCATATTCCTCCATCAAGGGAATATTTTGATCTGAATCTGCCGAAGCCATCTGAATAACTTTGTATGAAACTGCTACGGAAGATAAGGGTTATCCTAATGATTGCCAACATTTAAATGACATTACACAAGTTGAATCCCTTTCATCTACAAGGGTTCAAAATTTTTTCTTACCATGAGTCGTTACTTTAATCTGAAAATCAACTTTGGAAGGGATCCTACATATTCAATGGTCTATGTCTAATGTGATCGAAGTCACATCACATGGATCAACAATGCCAATTATAGACAATAGATACTTTATTTGAACAGGACAACATTGCAATATCTCCAAGGCCAACATGGCACATGGTACATGAGCTAGGTCCTCAAGAACATTACCATTATAATCAGCTTGCATGTTAATATTATGCATCGTTCTACATAGAAAACCTTTGCGGGGATGTGGTACTAAGTCTATGGCTAGTGTCTCAATGGAGAGAGAACCACTTGGTTGTGATACTGATTGATCTAATGTAATAGGAGAGAAATTATAAGAATCAGTTCTTGTTTGAATGTTCACCTCATTATCACACATGAAGACACTGGCATTGGGATCACTGCCCCCATGCGGGGGTTTGGTTGGTTTCCCTCGGGTGGGGGTACCGGTGTCGTAGTGACTATTTGTTAATGGTGTTGCATAAAGGGTTGTTTCAAAATAGTGGGTTGTTGTTTCCCACCGCATTGAGCCATGTTTGGTACATATTTTATCCCAGAGTTAGCATTTTTCTTACTCTTGTACTTCTTCTTCTTTCCTCTAAGGTCTGTGGATTAGACTGTAACGATTTCGTAATTTTTGGAAGGACTGGCACTTTTATTAATCTTATACTTATTTTTCTTTCCTCTAAGGTCTATGGATGAGACTATGAAGATGCCATAAGTTTTGGAAGGATTAGAAGGTTGTTGTATTTCCTAGCCAGCTATAGGTTGTGAAGTATGAACAGACATTTGTCCCATTTGTTGGGTAATCAGCTCAAGTTGGTTGATGAAATCCATCATACCATCGTCATGAGGTACATTTTATGGCCTAACTGGATCAAATACAATTCTTGTAGGTTGGATCCAAAAATATTGGTTACTTCCTAGAACCTGACCATGCCTAATGAGGTTAATGGTTGGATTTCCCCCATGTGGGGTTAGAGCCTGAAAAGATTGGTTACTTTCTAGAACCTGGCCACTCCATTGCGGGATGGGGTGAATGGGTGGATTTCCCCCTTGTGGGTTTATGCCCCAAAAATATTGGTTAATTTCTAGAACCTTACCACTCCATTGATGTGGTCCTTGGGTGTGATAACCATTCCAAGGTGGGTTTCCCCCTTGCAAGGACTGCCACCAAGAAGATTGGGTACTTCCTCGAACATGACCAATGGGTGGATTTTCTCCTTGAGGAGTTGGGACACAAGAATATTGGTTACTTCTTGGATCATGAACACACAATGAAGGTTTTCCTTGGGATTGAAAAGAATTCCAAGGTATATTGCCTCCTTGAAGATGTTGCATCTAGAAAGATTGGTTACTTCCTGAAAATTGTCCATTCCATTGTGGAAAAGGATGAATGGATGGATTGTCCCCTTGCGGAGGTAGGCCCCAATAAGATTGGTTATTTACTAGAATCTAACCATGCCATTGATTGTTTCCTCTATTTAGATTAGCGTTCCAAGGTTGATTTACCCCTTGCGTAGGTGGTCCCCAAAAAGATTGGTTACTTCCTGTAACTTGTCCACTCCATTGCGAAATGGGGTTGATAGGTGGATTTACCCTAGGAATTGTGATAGGATAATTCATAGGATAAACCCCTAGGAAATTTCCACTAATATGTGGAGGATAACCTCAATTGGCATTAATGTTCCATGGTCCATTGCTTCCGCCAGGAATATTAGTATTCCATGGTGAAGAGTTTCCGCCAAAAGTATAACCTAGACAAGTGTTTGTATACCAAGAGGATTTTGGATTACTCCTGGTGTGTTTTAACCTTGATTAGCCAAACCATATGGAAAACCCATGTTTGGTAAGGCACACCCACCAATAGGGATTCTTGCAGCCAAAGTGGATATACTTACGAGATTGAAACCCAAAACTATACCAACTAGCACTGAAGTGTTGGTTGAAATTGTGCTAATAACATGTATACTAAATGTTGGGATTAATGTAGAGGCCAAATTGGAAGTATTGATGCCTCTCGCATCCATTTTGACGTTCCGTTGATGTTGTCCCTTGAACTTATGAATAATCCATATGGTTAAGTCTTGTATTCTACATGTTATTCAAAATTTCAAAAAGAGGGTTGATATAATCCAATGAATCACTGATGTGAAGAACAACTGGGTCTGAAGGACTTGTCAAGGGTGGGTTTATGTGAGTAGTTGTGTCGTTCTCTAGTGTTTCAATTTGTTAGGAACCCATGTCAACCCTTCTCTTTACTTTTTTAGTATATTGTTATTCGACGCATATGCTTTGTAAGTCGTCTCATAGTATTATATGTTCAATGGTATTGATCCATAGTTTGTATTATCCCATAGTTTTATATGTTCCATGGTATTGATCCATAGTATTGGACGCATATGCTTTGTAATTCACCCCATAGTATTATATGTTCGATGGTATTGATCCATAGTATTGGATGCATATACTTAGTATATAAGTATGTGTTAAGACCAATGAAGGAATCCATGAGTTATTTGTATTTAGTTTATCAAAGGAGGTTTCCCCCTCGAAGTGGCTCGTGATCAATAAATCTCTTCCGTGTTCTTCTATTTCCGATATATTGTTCATTTTTCGTCATTTAATTGTTAGAGGTTCCTCACATCTATTATCAGAGCACTTTCTTGGGCTCGTTGGGTGGAATTTATGCTAATTTTTTTTCATAGTGGCTTCCAAGCACTATGATTATTGCAGTATTCTTTTCTTTGTATCTGTATTTGTTACTATCAATTCCAGGTTCAGATCCAGGAATAATCCCTATCCGCTTAACTATGAGAATTACTTGGGCATAGACCTGAAACTCATTGTGAGGAGTACCACAGGAACCCTAAAGTAGCTGGCCCATTGAAAGGATCTTCCAGCGAAAAGGGAAATGGCCCCTACCTGATTGACTAGTCCCACCCATGAGGTAAACCAAGAGCTATCATTTTTGGCAAAGAGATTATTAGTTTTACCTGAGTCGTGGAATGAGGGGTACTACCCCAATACGCAAGTCATTAGACAACATTGGTGGCCAAGTGAATCCCCTGAACCTTTCCAGTGTATACCTAGGGTCCATATATATTTCCAGTGTATAAATAGCATATTACATCTTTCCATAGCCGTTGCAGATCAGTTCCGAGCCATTGCATATCCACTCCGATAAAAAGAAAGTTGTTTTTTCACCATATCTTCTTCGTTTTAGCTCTGCTTTCCTTCAAAATTCACTGACACCCCTGCAATCCCATTCTTCATATTTAATTTCTGAGGACCCTATCCCAAATTCCACTTCCCAAAGCCAGAAATACCACATCTATCTATTTTTAGGGTTTCCCATAATTGCTTCGATTTTCACCCAATCGCCTTCAAATTTTTCCACGGTGTTCATTTCCTATTTCTGCTTCTTTTCCCCTCTCTGACAAATTTTCCCATTCTTTCACCCCTCTTCTGAAATTCCCATTTTCTGCTTCCCTATCCATTAGAAAATGTCCAAAACCTAGTCAAACTCAAATTAACCATCTTAGTTTTTCCCAAATCAAAATTTTCCTTTACTAAATAATTTTTTGTTTTTTTTTCTACCCATTACCCAAAAAAAAATCTCGATTATGGTTGTCACCCACGCAAGAGAAAAAAACATGGAGGAAGAACCTGTATCCCTCAAGAACAAACTTCAAGATCTAAATGAAAAAATTATTGGCCTCCATCTTTAGCCTTCAGCCATGAACAATAGACTACAGCCAAAGTCTTCTGAAGACACTCGGTTCTCTTATTCCACCACTTTTCATGGGCTAAAGCTTGGTTTTTCTCACTCCACTGGTGATGATCCGACTGGATGGATATACCAGGAAGAACAATATTTCAGTCTACATAATACTTTTGATGTCAACAAAGTTCCACTTGCATCCTTTTATTTGGAGCATGAATCCATTCAATGGTTATGTTGGCACATCAAGGCTCATGCAGAGCCAAAATGGACAGATTTTTGCCAACTCCTTTTGCAATTATTTGGTCCTAGTGCTTTTGATGAATTCATAGGAGCACTCACTAAACTTCGCCAAATTGGCATTATCAGAGAGTATCGGACCAAATTTGAGAAACTAGCCAATCACACAGAAGGATTGTCTGATGAATTCTACAGGAGTTGTTTTGTCAGTGGTCTGAAAGATGCAATCCAATCTAAGGTTAAAATGTTGTCCCAACACAATGATGGAAGTCCTAGGTTTGGCTAAGTTGGTAGAGGACAAGATCGCAGCCCAACAACGCTCAAAATCCACTTTTGTTCCATTCAGAAATATATTTTCCCAACGACCTCCCATCACGCCATCTCCTCGACCAACTCCTATCAAGCATTTGTCTAAAGCATAGATGCGGGCATGTAGAGAAAAAGGGATTTTTTATAGTTGTGATGAGAAATTCACTCAGGGACATAGATTTGTTGAGAAAAAACTCTATCTCTTGTATATGGAATCTCTGCCTGCGTCTGCAATTGGAGAAGAATCTCTAGATACAATAGATGATTAGGTCGACATTCAACAATCGCTTGTTGACCCTTCGTCTCAGGATGACCACCCAGAGATATCTCTCCATAGTTTAGCCGGAATTACCACCCCACAAACAATGCGGTTCAGGGGTTACTTTAAGAAGCTCCCTCTTTCAATACTCATTGATTCTGGTAGCACTCATAACTTCATTGACCCTCAGATCACCAAATAGGATGATTGTATTGTCCATCACTGCTCCAACTTTGAAGTCATGATTGCCAATGGGGGCACCTTACCTTGTAAGGGGAAGTGTCGCAATGTTTGTATCTCTATGGGAGATTATAACCTGCACTCTGACATGTTTTCCTTGTCCTTAGTCGGATGTGATGTGGTTTTGGGTGCTCAATGGTTACGCACACTTGGCCCCATATTATGGGATTTTGATGAACTTTGGATGCATTTTTCAGTCAATCAGAAAAAACACACATTGAATGGCTTACAATCAAGGTCTCTCAGTATCATTCATTCACATCACATGGAAAAGCTCCTTAAGAAGAATTCACATGGTGTCATTGCTCAGCTCCATTCCATTCAAATGCGCCCATTAGCGGTCTCCACTACTCCTTTGGATCTACAACAAATTTTGGCTAGATATGTAGGTGTATTTGTTGAACCATTGGGATTTCCACCTTGAATATCCCTTTCTGATAATATTTTAGCCGCCTCTACATCTAAGAAGGAAATTATGGCTATTTTTCATGTAGTATAGATGTGGTGTCCATACCTATTAGGGAATCATTTATCCATCAAGATTGATCACTGGAGTTTGAAATATTTCCTGGAACAACGGGTCTCCTCCCCAACCAAATAGAAATGGGTTAGAAAACTCATGGGTTATGACTATGAGATCACTTACAAGAAGGGTAAGGACAATCTTGTGGCGAATGCTCTTTCTCACACATTTGATGACCAAGTTTCTTTTTCAGCTATTTCTATGCATGTTCCAAATTGGTTGCAATCTGTTCAACAGGGCTATGTCAATGACTCCTCATTATCTCAAATAATCCAATGGTTGGATAACAACCCTTATGTTGTACCGCATTACTCTTTGGATGGTGATTCCCTCAGATACAAGGGTTGTTTGGTGCTTCCCCATAGCACATATCTTCAACAGGATGTCTTCTATGAACTCCATGCTTCTCCATTAGTCGGGCACTTTGGGTTCCTCAAAACATATGAGAGGGCATGACATAAATTCTTTTGGTAGGGAATGAATAGGAAAATTCAATAGATGGTGGTTGAATGTGATACCTTCTAGTGCAAGAAGGGAGAAACTACACTCCTTCCAGGATTGCTCGAACCCTTTCCCATCCCTACATGGATTTGGAAAGCTATTTATATGGATTTCCTTGAAGGGATCCCTAAATATGGAGGGAAGACAATCATTTTAGTTGTGGTTAATCACCTCTACGAATATAGTCATTTTTGTGCCCTCATCCATCACTATACCGCCTCCTCAGTCGCACAAATTTTCCTGGACCAGATCTTCCATCTTCATGGAATCCCTTCTTCCATTGTCTGGGATCGCGATGCAACTTTCACCAGTCATTTTTGGATGGAAATATTTCTCCACACTGGCACCAAAATGAATATGAATTCAAGGTATCACCCACAAACAGATGGTCAGACTAAAATTATGAATAATGTTTTTTAAACTTATCTTCGTTGCTTCACCTCTGAACAACAACATTAGTGGGAAAAGTGGCTCCCTCTCGCTGAATGGTGGTACAATAGCTCCTATCACACTGTGTTAAATTTTCAGAATTTACTTCAATCTGATCTAGGATCTTAACTGAGAGAAAAACATGTACAACAAATCTACAGCATATCAATCATGGACACAATAATGCAAACACACAAGAGACATAGAGTTTACTTGGAGAAAACCATAAAGGTGAAAAACTCCAATAACTTCCTCAGAGATAGATAGAGCAATGATACAACCAGAATACAAGAGATAGTCTTCTCCTAGCAGCAAAGCCTCCTCCTCATAAGTGTGCCACTTTCCAAATGAGAGAAGTGTGTGAATGAATGAATCTAATAGAGATCTCTCGATCTCTATTTATACTTGTTCTAGCATGCCCAATAAACTAATGGGGCCTACATGTCTAGCTTAACCCATGTTTAACTTAATCTGGGAAGACCTAACACTTGGTGGTCTAATAACCCTTCGACCCACATGACTTATACGAGGATGACCCCAACAAGGTGGTCTAATAACCCATCAAGTATAAGTTACGACACTTACAATATAAATGACGACACTTCCATATAGAGGAATAATAACATCTCTATAGGAATAAAACCACTTCCGTATAGAGGAATAATACCATCTCTATAGGAGTATAATATACATATATGAAATACATTCCGAAGTTACATATACATCAACACTCCCTCTTAACTAGGAAGGTATTTCTTGACATAGGTCTTCTAGCACAAGTCTTCTTCTCTGGATCACCGTCACTGGATAATTGTCATCGAGTCATCGTCATTGTCACTGCTGCTGCTATCTCAATCAATATCTGAATCTACTCATCATAGGAAGTTCTACAGAGCCAGTCCTTTTTCATACTGGATGTAGGCCCACCACCTACAGGTCTTCATCATCTATGCAAACGGTCTGATAGAGGTGGTCTCTTAGGACTAATTTTATGTGCGGATGCAATACCTGACAAGAGTATCCCGGGAACATTTATGTGCCTAAGCACGATCGGTAAGATCTCCTCAGGACTGATTACATGCATCTCCTTCACAATACCTTTCAAGACCATCCCAGGAACATTTATGTGCCGCAGCACGACCGAAAAGATCTCTAAAGAGAATCCCAGGACTTATTACGAGCACACAGCTCAACCTCTCGAATCTCCAGGATTGATTACATGTGAATAGACAATACCTTTAAAGAGCATCCCAGGAACATTTATGTGCCGCAACACGATCGACAATATCTCTAAAGAGCATCCCAGGACTTATTACGAGCACACAGCTCAACCTATCGGATCTCTAGGACTGATTACATGTCTCCGTAGTAATACCTCATCCCAGGAATGATTACGAGCACACAGCTCAACCTATCGGATATTTGAGGACTGATTACATACTACATAGCAATACCTCATCCCAAGACTGATTACAAGCACATAGCTCAACCTATCGTATATCTGAGGACTGATTACATACTATTTGCACAACCTACCACATATCATCTCTAACCTCCAAGTATCAACCTGATACTCATGATCCAACAGATCATCATCGCACGAAGCATCATCCTGATGCTCATGATCAGACTGATCATCATCATTGTACCGTCCTAGTACATATCATCTAGAGCAACATCCTGAAACTCGTCATCATGATCATCCTGATCATACAATCCATCCACCTGATGCATACCAAGTATCTACCTGACACATATCATCATACATGATCTACCTGATCATACAATGTATCCACTTGATACATACATAGATACATGATCCACACAATGCATCTAACTGATATATATCAACATACATGATCTACCTGATCATACACAGTATCCACCTGATACATATCCAGATACATGGGCCAAGCATCCAACATGATGCATATACAAAATACATACAAATGATCCAACTGATCATATCCAACATCCAACATGATGCATACATACATAAATGATCCAACTGATTATATCCAACATCCAACATGATGCATATATACATAAATGATCCAACTGATCATAAAAAGCATCCAACATGATGCAATGATCCAATTGATCATAACAAGCATCCAACATGATGCATATACATATACAGAGTAGTAACTGGAGCATCGTCCTGATGCTCATCATCCATGATCCTCCTGATCATCATAACATCGTCCTCTTTAGATCATCTCATCGTCCACGAAGCATAGCCCAGATGCACATCATCCAGCACTTACACCACCGACATGGGAGAACACATCTACCACCATTCAGGGAAGGCTCCAGCCCTTACTTTTTCACCATGGGAGAACACATCTATCACCATGTGAAAAATGGCTCAGCAATTACATCACGACCAAGGGAGAACACATCAACCATGTTAGAAAATCTCATGTGCATCTGCATCTTCCGGACTCATCACTTCCCTTTGGAAGGAACCTCGATCTGAAGTGCACTAAGCCTCTCTCTAAAGTACTCAAACTGCACTTTGGCCAACGGCTTGGTCAATACATCTGAAACCTGCTCATCCAACGCAACATACTCTGCTTCGGCTGTAATTAGTGCTACGCAGGACTGCTTCCTGCTAAACCAAGAGATCACACCTGATCCCATACTAAAGCAGCACCTATAAGTTCTCTTCCTATCTGCAGCACTGCCTGCCTAATCTGAATCAACATAACCCTACAGGTTAAAATTTTGATTTGCATGATACTTGAGCCCGTAATCAACCATACCCTTCAGGTACCTCAGAATATGCTTTAGAGCAACCAGGTGAACATCTCTCGGATCCGTCAGGAACTAGCTCAATGTGTTCACCGCAAAGTAAATATCTGGTCTCGTGTTCGTCAGGAACATAGAGGACCCAATAATCTGATGATACATCGTGACTGTTAAATTTTGAGCATTAATTCATTATACTCTAGGATCTTTGCTGAGAGAATAACATCTAGAGTATATCAATGCATGAAAATCATAATATGACAAGAATCACAAGCATCACAAGAATCAAAAGCATAGAGACAAGAGACACAGAGTTTCCGTGGGGAAAACCCTAAGGTGAAAAACCCCACAACTTCCTCAGAGATAGAGAGAGCAATGGCTCAACCAAAATACAACCAAATAACACTGAGATAGTCTCCTAGCAGATGATCCTCCTCCTCCTCACTAGTGCGCCACTTTTCAGAGAGAGAGTGAGTTACTTTTCCGAGTGAGTAAAATAGAGATCTCCTATCTCTATTTATACTCACCTTTTTGCCCAGTGACCTACTGGGGCCGACTTGTCTACTTAGATACATCCACATTATATTATATATTAATCAAGGCTGACCCCATATGGTGGTCTAATAACCCATCGACAAGTACACACACTTGCGACACTTGTCAATCCATATGACGACACTTCCTTATAGAGGAATAACACATCTCTTATAAGGGTACAATAAATATATATATAATACACAGATGAAATACATTCTGAAGTTACATATACATCAACACTCCCTCTTAACTAGGAAGGTATTTCTCGACACAGATCTGCTAGACAAGTCTTCTTCTCTGGATCATCGTCATCGATGCATCGTCATCATCATCATCACTGCTACTACTATCTCAACCAATCTCTGTCTCTACTCATCATAGGAAGTTCTACAGAGCCAGTCCTTTTTCATACTGGATGTAGGCCCACCACCTGCAGGTCTTCGTCATCACTAGCCATACTGTGGAATCCTCAGGACTTATTACGTGCGTCACAAAACCTCGAAAGAGCATCCCAGGTTGTTACGAGCACACAGCTCTACCTATAGGATCTCCCAGGGCGCTATTACATGTGACCCCACCACAAAACCTCGAAAGAGCATCCCAGGATGTTACGGGTACATAACTCCAACCTGTAGGATCTCCCAGGGTGCTATTATATGTGGTCATGGTGAAACCTCGCAAGAGCATCCTAGGACTGATTACGGGCACACAGCCCAACCTATCGGATCTCCCAGGGCACGATTACATTCCATAGGACAAAACCTCGCAAGAGCATCTGCCAGATATCCCAGGGCACTATTACATGCCATAGGCAAAACCTCAAAAGACTATCTGCAGATCTCCCAGGGCACCAAATTACATGTCCTCCCAGAGCAAAACCTCGAAAGAGCATTTGCCAGATGTCCCAGGGCACCGATATTACATGCCATAGGCAAAACCTCGAAAGACCATCTGCAAATATCCCAGGGCACCGGATTACATGCTCATCTGCACAACCTGATCCACGACCATAGAGTATCATCCTGATACTCACCATACATCATCCTGATGCATCCATGATCATCCTGATCATCATCACTACAACGTCCTGCTGCATGTCATCTGGAGCAACATCCTGAATCTCTTCATCTATGATCATCCTGATCATCACTGCAACATCCTGCTGCATGTCATCATACCTGATCCACCTGATCATCAATGCATCTACCTGATGCATACCAAGTATCTACCTGATACATATCATCATACATGATCCTCCTGATCATCAATGTATCCACATGATACAAATACAAATACATGATACATATCACCATACATGATCCACCTGATCATACAATGTATCCACCTGATACATATACAGATACATGGTCCAAGCATCCAACATGATGCATATAAAAAATACATACACATGATCCAACTGATCATATCCAGCATCAACATGATGCGTACATACATACATAAAAATGATCCAACTGATCATATCCAGCATCCAACATGATGCGTACATACATACATAAAAATGATCCAATTGATCATATCCAGCATCCAACATGATGCGTACATACATACATAAAAATGATCCAACTGATCATATCCAAGCAGAAACCAGAACATCATCCTGATGCTCATCATCCAACGCTTACATCCACAATCATGTGAAGGATCCTCCTTCCAACATGCTTGGAATGGCTTCAGCAAATGTGTCCATCACTTCTTCCTCGAAGTGTCCTCGATCTAAAGAACGCCAAGCCTCTCTCTGAAGTACTCGAACTTCACCCTGGCTAGTGGCTTCGTCAGCACATCTGCAATCTGCTCGTCTGTCGCAACATATAGGAGCTTCACAGCTCCTCTCTGCACCATATCCCTGATATAGTGATATTTGATCTCTATGTGTTTTGACCTGTCATGAAACACTGGGTTCTCAGACAGCTTCACACAACTCTGGTTATCATAGAAGATACCAGTAGCCTCCAACGGGAGATCAAATAGCTCAGACAGTAGCTTCCGTAGCCATACTGCCTCACAACTAGCTGAACAGGCTGCAATATACTCTGCATCAGCTGTACTTAGTGCTACACAAGACTGCTTCCTGCTAAACCAAGAGATCACACCTGATCCCATATTGAAGCAGCACCCAGATGTGCTCTTCCTATCTGCAGCACTGCCAACCCAATATGAATCAACATAACCCTGTAGGTTAAACTTTTGATTCACTTCATACTTGAGCCCATAATCCACTGTACCCTTCAGGTATCTCAGAACATGCTTTACAGCAACTAGGTGAACACTCCTCGGATCCGTCAGGAACTGGCTCAATGTGTTCACAGCAAAGCAAATGTTTGGTCTTGTGTTCGTTAGGTACATCAAGGACCCAATCATCTGACGATACATAGAGACATCAATCGGCTCAGATGAAGCATCACATAGAAGCTTCAGATTCGATGCCATAGGTGTGGCCATGGCCTTGCAATCCATCATTCCAAATCTCTTCAGGATATCTACTGTGTACTTCCCTTGACCAAGGAAGATCCCACCTGCATTCTGCCACACCTCCATACCTAGGAAATAGTGCATCATTCCCAAATCTTTCATATCGAATTCAGCTGCAATCTTCCTTTTAGTATCTGCAATCAGTCTGTCATCTCCTGTCACAAATAGGTCATCCACATACAGTAGTAGAATCACAGGATTCCCTTCCTCAACCTTGTAGTAAAGCTTGGAATCTGCTTTACTCTTGGTAAAGCCCAAACTAGATAGGAAACTGTCCATCCTACCATACCAGGTTTTGGGAGCTTGCTTCAAGCCATATAAGGCTTTCTTCAATCTGCATACATATGATTCCCTGTCATGTATTTCAAAACCGAGTGGCTGTTCCACATATACTTCCTCTTCTACTACACCATTCAGGAAAGCAGTCTTGACATCCATCTGGTGTATTTTCCATTTCATTGCTGCAGCCAGGGAAAGCACTGTTCTGATGGAAGTGTACCTGGCTACAGGTGCAAAGGTTTCTTCATAATCTATTCCTTCTTTCTGAGAGAAACCACGAGCTACGAATCTTGCTTTGTATTTTTCTACACTGCCATCTGCAGCATGCTTGATTTTGTAAATCCACTTGGAAGTCACAACAAACTTCTCTTTAGGTCTTGGGAAAACATCCCAAACATCATTCTTCATTATTGATTGGTATTCCTCAACCATAGCATCCTTCCATTCTTTCTTTTCTGTTGCCTCTTCATAACTGGAAGGCTCTTTGTTCATAATGTCATAGAGTAAAGCAACATAACTGGTGTGTGATCTGGTTCTCTTCTTTGCTCTATGTTCTTCTTCTGGAATGCCAAATCTTTCTGCATCGTGAATGAGCTCTCTAGCCCAGACAGGTTTCCTCTTGAGAGAGTTATCCTCACGGGGTGGATCTACAGGTTCTTGTGGATCTTCAAACTCACGAACAGTTTCTGGAACTGCTTCAGTCATGGTAGTGTCCTGAAATCTTGTTTCCTTAGGTTCTTCATAACCTTCGGTAGGTGCCTTTCTTGATTTGATGAATGCTGAGTTTTCATCAAATGTTACATCCCTACTAACATCAATTTTCTTGAACCCTGGAAAGTATATTCTATAAGCCTTTGAGCTTTCACTATAACCCACAAAGATGCCCTTCTTTCCTGAAGGATCTAGTTTAGTCCTCTTCTCTTTTGGGACATGAGTATATACTGGACAACCAAATATTCTGAGATGGCTGACTTCAGGTTTCTTACCAGAAAAGACCTCTTCTAGTGTCTTGTTGTCCAATATCTTGTGGGGTGTTCTGTTCTGCACATATACAACTGTTCTAGCTGCTTCTGCCCATAGATGCATAGGAAGATCTTGGTCATGCAACATTGCCCTTGCTGCTTCCATGATAGTTCTGTTCTTCCTTTATGCAACTCCATTCTGTTGAGGATTATAAGGAGCAGTCAACTCCCTCTTAATCCCTGAATCACTGCAAAGCTTCTTGAAGTCACTTGAGGTGAATTCCCCACCATTGTCAGATCTGAATGTCTTGATTTTCTTGTCAGTTTGATTCTCCATCAAGGTTTTGAATTCCTTGAATTTATCAAGCACCTCATCTTTTCCCTTCAAGAAGTATACCCAAATCTTCCTGGAGAAGTCATCGATAAATGATACATAGTAAACATACCCATTTAGGGAACTAGATGACATAGGGCCACATACATCTGAGTGGATGATTTCCAGTATGTCTTTTGCCTTGCTTTCACTGCTTGGGAAAGCCTTCTTAATATTCTTACCTTTTGCACATCCTTTGCAAACACCTTCATGTTTGGTCTTGATTTCAGGAAGACCCTCTACTTCCTTGCTTGCAATTGGAAGTGCCCTATAGTGCATATGAGCAAGTATTTTATGCCAAAGTTCACTTGGCTCCATGGATTCATGCACCATGGCATGTTCAGGATGTCCCTTCAATTTATACAGTCCTCCCTCTTGCTCTCCAATCACTACTGCATCATCTATTGTCTTTCCCTTTGGCCACATTAGGACTTGGCCATCTACAAATGCAACCCTCATACCTTTTGCATCCAATGCAGAGATGGAGAGTAAGTTCTCCTTGAGCCCAGGTACATAGAGGACTTCCTTCATCTTCAGAGATTTTCCAGAATCTAGGTTGTAGAAGGCTTCACCACTTCCTTTGATTGGGTATTGATAATCATCCCCAAGTTTCACCTTATGGGGTGATTCATGTTCAGATAGGTTCACAAAAGATTCTTTGAATCCAGTCATGTGTTTGGATGCCCCACTATCAATTAACCAATCATTACAACCATGGGAGATTGTACCTGTGAGAGCAGAGATCAGAACATACTCTTCTTCACTTGATGAGACATCATCACTATCACTTTCTGCCCTAGCCTTCTTCTTTGGGGGTTCATCATCTTCGGCAGCATGAGCATGAAATATTCTTTTGCTGCCCTTCTTCTTCTTACTGAAGTTGTTGTTATTATCCCTTTTGTTCTTGGGACAATCTGAAGCATAGTGACCCTTCTCATTGCATGTAAAGCATCATAGGTCCTTCTTACTCCTTTGATGAGATCTTTTGTGGTGAGAGTGATCCTTCTTGGTTTTGCTTCTTTTGGTGTGAGCTGCAAGAGCTTGATCTTCTCCTCCCTTCTTTTCCTCACGAGTTATAAGCCTAGCTTCTTCTTGAGAGAATTCTTCCCTCAGTCTGTTGAAGGAGATCAACTTCTTCCTTGAATAAAAGAATCCCATGACCTGGGTAGGCCATTTAGAGTGGTCATCACCACTTCACCATTCTCCACCATTTCATCCACTGCTTCTAGTTGTTCCTTGATCTGATAGACCCTTGAAAAATAAGATTCAATGGTTTCTCCATTCTGAAACTTTACTGCTTTCAATTGGTTCCGCAGGGTCATCTTCCGATTTATGTTCTTTCCTTCAAATAGCTTGGTCAAGGATTCAAACATCTCCTTGGGTGTCTTGAGAGAAGACACATGGGGTATGAGATGGTCTTTGATAGAATCAGCAATGATTCTCTTTGCCTTGACCAAGTTCTTCTTGTGTAATGCCTTGGCCTCTTCATCCTCTGGGATAGGGATGTCTTCTTTCACATATGAGTCCAACTCATTCTCTTCCAGGATTAGCCCAATCCTATACTTCCAGGCTCGGAATTTATTAGCCCCTTCAAGCTTATCCTCAAGCTTGGTGTGGAGAGACATCTTTAAGAGTACTTCAAATGGAAATAGAAAAGATTTAGGAATTACCACTTGAAGTGCTGAAAACTGGATCTGGTCCTGGATTCGGGTTTGTCAGAGAAACCCTAAAAATTCAAAATGTGAAATTCAAAATTATGAAAGGATAGAAAGATGCGCCTTGGAGAGCTGATCAGCCTAGTGCATTCAGAATTTGAGATCAGCAAGGTCTTGCCCTTCAAAATTGCCTTTTTGTCCTCCCGGGTTCACTAGGGAGAGCCCTGAATTAGGGTTTGAGTTTCCCGGAGATCTATCCAGCCAAAAATCTCGATCCAAAGCTCTAACCTTCGATTTTTGCAAGGAGCTTCCAGCTGTGTCTTCAGTTTCCATAAATTCCTATTTTTGTGGAAACCCTAATTTTTAGGGCCAAATCTGAAAATACTCGGAACTGAATTCTGATTGGACAGATAGATGCGCCTTGATGAGTAGATCCAATATACTATACTGAATTTCAAAAATCTATTGAGAGAAACCCAATAATCAAGGAATACAAGCTTCCGTCACTGCAAAATGTCTTCTTCTCAGTTAGGCTCTGATACCATGTTAAATTTTGAGCATTAATTAATTATACTCTAGGATCTTTGCTGAGAGAATAACATCTATAGTATATCAATGCATGACAATCATAATATGACAAGCATCACAAGCATCACAAGAATCAAAAGCATAGAGACAAGAGACACAGAGTTTCCGTGGGGAAAACCCTAAGGTGAAAAACCCCACAGCTTCCTCAGAGATAGAGAGAGCAATGGCTCAACCAAAATACAACCAAATAACACTGAGATAGTCTCCTAGCAGATGATCCTCCTCCTCCTCACTAGTGCGCCACTTTTCAGAGAGAGAGTGAGTTACTTTTCTGAGTGAGTAAAATAGAGATCTCTTATCTCTATTTATACTCACCTTTTTGCCCAGTGACCTACTGGGGCCGCCTTGTCTACTTAGATACATCCATATTATATTATATATTAATCAAGGTCGACCCCATATGGTGGTCTAATAACCCATCGGCAAGTACACACACTTGCGACACTTGTCAATCCACATGACGACACTTCCTTATAGAGGAATAACACATCTCTTATAAGGGTACAATAAATATATATATATAATACACAGATAAAATACATTCTGAAGTTACATATACATCAATAGTGACATCAACCGGATCAAATGAAGCATCACACAGAAGCTTCAGGTTCGATGCCATAGGTGTGGCCATAGCCTTGCAGTCCATCATCTTGAACCTCTTCAGGATCTCTACTGCATACTTCCCTTTTCCAAGGAAGATTCCCTCTACACTCTTCCACACCTCCATGCCAAAAAGAAAAATAGTGCATCATCCCCAAGTTCTTCATCTTGAACTTGGCAGCAAGCTTCTGCTGCATGTCGGAAATCAATCTATCTTCACATGTAATAAACAGGTCATCCATATACAAAAGTAGTATCACTGGATTACCTTCCTCAACCTTGTAGTAAAGGTTGGAATCCACTTTACTTTTGGTAAAGCCCAAACTGGATAGAAAGCTATCTATCCTACCCATAAGTAGCAATGGAATGTTGCATAGTGCCATAGGCCACTTACCCATCACATGCATATTAGTAGTATACTGTTCATTAATGCAATTATTCTAATATGCATAATACACAACCTAAGTCTAGGAACATAATCATATACATCATTGAATAACATTATTTAAACAAACAAATATGTAAGAAATGATAATTCAAATACTTATCTTTGTTTGGTTGTTGGGTTGATCCCTCTCAGTCTTTGCTTCTTTTCTGCAACTCCATTCTGATGTGGATTGTGAGAAGTGGTCAACTCGCTCTGAATATCTGCATCCTTGCAAAAACTACTGAAGTGTGCTCCTTCTTGATCTTTGCTTCCTTGCAGGAACAACTGGAGTGTCCTCCCTCTTGATCTTTGCTTCCTGGATTAGCTGTCCTTGAACTTATATCCATCCTTAATCACTATGCATGCTTATTAGTATCATCATTGTGTTATCATTGAGGTCTCATACATAATCATACATTCATTAGAATATTCTTAATACTATCAAAACACAATAATCTTAAGCATGTATAGTCATGATCATTACAAACAGAAATAATAAGCATTAGTATTCAAGGTTTATATAGGACTCTTATGGTTAGTCATATCATCAATTATGGTAAGAAACATAATATGCATACAACCATGACTATTCAAACCTGTGACTTCATGAATAATCATTATCAATAACACAACAGTATAAGATCCTAACACAAGGTAGGATTCTAACTTGATATAGGAAAAACATACCTGGATTAGCATGCTAGCTAGTTATGTCTAACATACCCGCATAATGTCTTCTGGTTCTCTTCAGTGACTTGTGCTAGTAACCTGCATGTCTCATAAGTTAACCATTGTAGAACCAACTTATACATACCTCGTAAGTAGATATTCTATGTGATCCATGACAATGGATGAATATTTGTCTTCATGTCACCATGATCATATGTTCTTGAAGTAGAACATGATTTGTCTTTCTTGGTGTACCTTTTATGTTAGCAAACAACATAAACCTCATACAACATCACAATGCATTAGTACAATCATAAGTGTCAAAACCTTAATCAATGAATATCTTCTATTAAGGTGATACGACAAGTCTAGTAATTAATCAAGATTGTACTATAATGATATCAAGACAAACATATCATAAACTTAACCATCAACAGAATTCGAAACATACCTGTAAGCCATACCTGTCAAGATTGCTTGTAATCTTCTTATGGAAGGCCTTAGCCTCATCTCTCTCTGAGACAGTAACTTCTTCACTTATGCAGGTGACCAATCCATCTTCTTCTAGGATTAACCCAATCCACTTGATTTGCAAGAACTGGACCTGGAGTTTGATTAGGGTTTGTCAGAGAAACCCCAAAAATTCAAACTTTGAATTTCAAATTTCGGAAATAATAGAAATATGCGCCTTAATGAGCTAATCAAGCTGGTATATTCAGAATTTGAAAACTGCAAAGTTTCCCTCCTCAATTTTGCCTTTGAAACTTCCGGATTCACTGGACATTACCCCGAACTAGGGTTTGATGAATCCCACTCTTTTTCCCAATCAAAAGTTTTGATCCAAATCTCTAAGCTTCTATTTTTTTGAGGATCTTCCAGTCGTGGTCACAGATTTCAAAAATTCCCATTTTTGCAGAAGCCCTAATTTTTCACTTTTCCAATCAAAGTCCCGAACTAGGGTCTGATCAAACCCAGTCTTCTGTCTAACCAAAAATTCTGATCTTGGTCTCTAAAGTTCTATTTTGATGAGTAGCATTCAGCCGTATTCTTCGATTACAAAATTCCAACTTTCTCCGAAACCCTAAATTCCGGAAGCCATGAATGAAGGTGCTAAAAATAATTCTGTTTTGACATAAATATGTACCTGATTATTTCTGGTGTAACTCCGCACTTTTCGATCCATAGGGTCTAAAAACGTTTTCTGTGGTAGAATGAACCGTCATCTTTCCATCCCAATAGGTCTGACCTCAATTGGATTCTCTGAGAGAGAGTTATGCCAAGTGTTGCAATGTAACCTGTTTATGGGATAAAAAAGGAGAGCGAACTTGTACGGCATTCCACATGTCACTGGTTCAACTTCGGCCTCTAAACAGGTTTCCTAAGATAGTACAGTCTGTGTACTACCTTTCACTTTTTACAAAATTTCATTTGGAGCTTCCTAGCCGAAGTTATGACCTTTTTTCCAAGGTCACTTGTTTATGACTGAGATCTGGAAGAGTCAGAAACCCTATATTGTACAGACCATAAATAACAAAGTACAATGAATTAGAGGTTTTCCTTTGGACACAAGGTACATGGGGATCTTATTTTCGACCTGTAACAATTTCAGATCTGAAACATTCTCTAAAATGGATTTATAGCGAAAGTTCTATGATTATTGGTTTTTGCTATATCAAGCCCTAGCATTGTAAGTGCAACAAGTGTCATACATGCCATATCATGCCTTCTTTCAGGCTAGCTCTGATACCATGTTAAATTTTCAGAATTTACTTCAATATGATCTAGGATCTTAACTGAGAGAACAACATGTACAACAAATCTACAGCATATCAATCATGGACACAATAATGCAAGCACACAAGAGACACAGAGTTTACTTGGGGAAAACCATAAAGGTGAAAAACCCCAATAACATCGTTAGAGATAGTTAGAGCAATGATACAACCAGAATACAAGAGATAGTCTTCTCCTAGCATCAGAGCCTCCTCCTCATAAGTGCGCCACTTTCTGAATGAGATAAGTGTGTAAATGAATGAATCAAATAGAGATCTCCTGATCTCTATTTATACTTGTTATGTCATGCCCAATAAACTAATGGGTCCTACATGTCTAGCTTAACCCATGGTTAACTTAATCCGGGCTGACCCCACACTTAGTGGTCTAATAACCCTTCGACCCACATGACTTATAAAAGGCCGAACCCAACAAGGTGGTCTAATAACCCATCAAGTATAAGTTACGACACTTACAATATAAATGATGACACTTCCGTATAGAGGAATAATAACATCTCTATAGGAATACAACCACTTCCGCATAGACGAATAATACCATCTCTATAGGAGTATAATATACATATATGAAATACATTCCGAATTTACATATACATCATCACATTGCATCTAAATGAATCGATATGAAGCAGTCTATGGTCAGGCACTTCCCATTCTTCTTTCATACACACCCAGTAGTTCACCAGTTCAGGTAGTTGAAACGGCTCTTCAAAACCGCGATCAGATTCTTCACATTTTGTAGGACAATCTTCACATGACAAGAAATCAAATGAAACAACAAGACGATCAACACCATTATGAGTTCACTTTTCAAGCATGTCATATGGTTTCTCCTCATCTACAGCCTTATAATAAATCCTCCCTGAAACTCAAAGGGAGTCATAAGCTTGCTCCAAAGTTCTATGGGCCATATAAGGTTCTTCAGAAGATTGGGTTCGTTGCTTATAAATTGGAACTTCCCCCTTCTTCCCGCATTCATCCAGTATTTCATGTCTCTTGTCTAAAGAAATTTATTGGCACCAACATCAGAGGACAAACTATTTTACCAAAGCTGGATAATGAAGGATCCATCCTTTTGGAGCTGGGCGCCATCCTCAATAGGTGCACTAATCAGCTTCGATCACAATCTATCACAGAGGTATTAATTCAGTGGCACAGAATGCAACGAGAGGATCCTACATTTGAACAACTCCTTCAGATTCAACAACAATTTCCACATCTAAAGCTTTGAGGAAAAGTATTTTTCTAAGGGGGAGGGGATGTTAGGAACCCGTGTCAACCCTTCTCTTTACTTTGTTAGTATATTGTTGTTGGACACATATGATTTGTAATTTGTCCTGTAGTATTATATGTTCCATGGTATTGATCCATATCTTGTATTATCCCATAGTATTATATGTTCCATGGTATTGATCCATAGTATTGGACACGTATGCTTTGTAAGTCATCCCATAGTATTATATGTTCCATGGTATTGATCCATAGTATTGGACGCATAGACTTAGTATATAAGTACGTGTTGAGGCCAATGAAGGCATCCAAGAGTTATTTGTATTGATCTTTCTCAAAGGAGGTTTTCCTTTCGAAGTGGCTTGTGTGATTCACCTGCAACAATTAATTAACAAGAATATGCGAAATAGTAGAAATGACAGAACTCAGAATCACTTTTATATTGATCGCAGGCCACTTCGAGGGGCAACCTCCTTTGAGCAAGCTCAATACAATTAACTTCACGGTGCTTTCATAGGTCTCAACACACACTTATATACTAATTCTAGGCGCCAATACTATGGGTCAAAACCATGGGCCGTTACAAACTATGGATCAACAATACTACGGGCGACTTACAAAGCATATGCGCCAACAACAATAACACAACTATTGATCAACAAATACTACGGGACGACTTACAAAGCATATGCCTCCAACAACAACATACTAACAAAGTAAAGACATGGGTTCCTAACATCCCCTCCCCCTTAAAAAAAGCTTTGTCCTCAAAGCTTTAGATGTGAAAATTGTTGTTGAATCTGAAGGAGTGGTTCCCATGTAGCATCCTCTGGTTGCATGCCGTGCCACTGAATTAAGACCTCTGTAATAGAGCGAGAGCGAAGATAACGCGTGCGCCGATTGAGGATGGCCTCTGGCTCCATAAGGATGCATCTTTCATTATCCAGTTTGGGTAAAATTGTTTGTCCGCTGATGTTGGTGCCAAGAACTTTCTTCAAACAAGAGACATGAAATACTGGATGAATGCGGGAAGAAGGAGGAAGTTCCAATTTATAAGCAACGGACCCAATCTTCTGAAGAATCCGATATGGCCAATAGAACTTTGGAGCATACTTATGACGCCCTTTGAGTTTCAAGGAGGATCTTTTGTACGGCTGGAGACGAAGAAAAACCATATCGCCGACTTGAAAAGTGCACTCCGAATGGTGCTGATCGGCTTGTTGCTTCATGCGACTTCTTGCCATGTCAAGATTGTCTCGCAAAATGCGAAGAATCTGATCGCGGTTGCGAAGGACCGTGTCAACTTCCTAAATTGGTGAACTGGTGGGGGTGTATGGAAGAAGAGCTGGAGGTGCCTGACCATAGACTGCTTCATATGGGGTCATTTTAGAGGCAGTGTGATAAGAGGTATTGTACCACCATTCAGTGAGAGGGAGCCACTTTGCCCACTGATGTTGTTGTTCCAAGGTGAAGCAACGAATATAGGTTTCCAAGCATTTATTGACAATTTCAGTTTGACCATCTGTTTGTGGGTGATAACCTGAACTCATCTTTAGTTTGGTGCCAGTGTGGCGAAATAGTTCTGTCCAAAAATGACTGGTGAAAGTCGCATCACGATCCGAGACAATGGAAGAAGGGATGCCATGAAGACGAAAGATCTGGTCCAGAAAAATTTGAGCAATGGAGGAGGCTGTATAGGGATGGCTAAGAGCACAAAAATGACTATATTTGGAGAGGTGATCAACCACAACGAGAATCATTGTCTTCCCACGAGATTTAGGGAGCCCTTTAATGAAATCCATAGAAATATCTGTCCAAATACGTGTAGGTATGGGCAAGGGTTCAAGCAATCTTGGAAGCAGTGTTGTTTCACCCTTATTGCGCTAGCAGGTATCACATTCGGCCACCATCTGTTGAATTGTCCTTTTCATGCCCTGCCAAAAGAAGTTATGCCGTGCTCGTTCATATGTTTTGAGGAACCCAGAGTGCCCTGCCGATGGAGAAGCATGGAGTTCATCATTAGAGAGATTTTGAGGTCAAAAAAGGGCCTCCTAAGAGATGTACTACAAAAATATGAGATATATTAAAATATTATGAATTGGGGGTTTTATGGAGTAGGTATATATGACAAGTCATCTCCCACACTATTTTCTATGCACAATATAAATAACCATGGTTGAGTTGCTTTTCAAAATTCACTAAAAATAAAATTAATAAAATAAGTCTACATTGATGTGACTAAGATTCATTGTAAATTCCCAAAAATTTATAGTCCTTTAGCATTTATTTGTCTTGAACTTGCAAATGAAATTAAATAATAAAAAATATTTTTAAGAGCAATTTTTTTAATTTTATGTTGACTTTTTATATTTAGTATTTTTCTCATAAATTTAATATAATGTAATTTAATTGAGAATTTATTTACATGAAAATGTTAATAATATTATTATAATCCACATTGCATTATTATTATTATTATTATTTATTAAATCTATTATTATTCTTTATTAGATTGCATTATTATTATTATTATTATTATTATTATTTATTAAATCTATTATTATTCTTTATTAGTTTGACATTATGTTATTAAATAGAATGGAGTAAATATATAATTTAAAATTAAAAACATAAAAATGATAATATATTATTTTATAAAAAAATGTGAAAGGACTTTCTTTATGAATTAAGAGTACTTCACTTGAAAATGACAATAATATTATTTTATAAGAAAGTGTGAAAAGACATTCATTATGAGTACTTTACTTGAAAATGACAATAATATTATTTTATAAAAAGACTATCATTATGAGTACTTTACTTTATGACTTAAAAGTACTTACACCACTACCTTGGTTAACTATGTGTTTTCATCCTGTTAAGTCAGTACCTTGTTTTTTCCAATTTTTGGTTTGATTTGCACTTTATTTTAAGTTATTCATTTTCTTTAACTTGATTTTTTCCTCCTTAGTAGGGTTTCTTTAGGATTTATATAAGATTTTGGGCTTGCTTTTGAGTTTTTAGATTTTTAAAGCTTTATATTGGTTTTTGATGAGGGTTTTTAAAAAAGTTCATTATATCAAATAAGAAGCTCATAGATCTTATTCTAAGTGAGGACATGTACAAGTCTAATCTCGATAACCTCAAAATCCCATGCAAAATGATATAAAGTTGTTTAAAAGCAACAAATCAGTGTTGAAGTTTTTCTTGTAGCACTGGAGCCGAAATTCAACAAGGAAGCGCTACAAGAATATCGTGATCACAGATTCTTCCTATTTTCCAGCAAATTTTGGCACGCTCGGGCTAGTGAATGATTAATTATGTGTTTTAGAGGATTCATGACGTGTTGATGCAGAAGGCATCATGATTTCAAATGCTTGCACGTCGTGAGGAGGTCGTGCTCATCATCAGCACAGGTGGAGTTCAGTTTGACATCTATCCACAGGATTTCAGGTAATGTGGCATGAAGTTGTTATCTACAAGCTCATTTAAACACAGAAGATTTAATGAGATAACCATAGCCACTTGAGAAAGCCGAGCATCGTTTCCAGCTGGACAAGTAAGAGGCATTGAGGGATTCACGAAAATTAGGGCTTCATAATTCCATGGTGAACTGTTAAATTGAAGATTGTGCGACATCTGGACAACAAAGCTGACTCATCTGACAGTGGTGGTCGTGTTTTCAAACAACCACAGTGGAGCAATTTACAGGTATTCTTAAAAAACCCATATAACAGCAAATTTGGGGCTTTTTTGCGTCAGCCTACTCTGTTCAAATTAATCAAAGGGTAGGTAAAATTGTGCTGTTAAACGCAAATTTAACCAGAGAAAAAAGCTATTTGTTGATAAGCTGTGACGCCAGATTGAAGGAGGGTTAAGGATAACAGTCTCATTTTTATGAATTTCAACCCTGTCAGTGTTACGAATAACCTGTGCATTCAATAGTGTTGTTAATTGCCAAAATTCAGCTTCTTTTCACAAACAATACAAGAGTAGATATCAAGTTTGAAGTGATTAAAGCATAATGGGCAAGAGTGGCAGAATAAATAGAGCTGAACCAACAGATATAGAATGGGTTGAAAAAATTCCTGAGTGTGTGGAGTTATTCAAACGAGCTGGCTGGATGGATTTTTTCAGAAAAATTGATGGATATAATGCACAGGTATCCTGTAGGTTTTCCCAGGGTTTCAAGAATGATATGGTGGTTTTCGATACCCTGAAATTCAAGCTGACAGTTAAATTGATTTCAGAAGCCACAGGAATTAAAGATGAAGGTGAACATTGGTTTAAAAAGTTGCCCTTTGATTTTGGTCCACAGAGATACCTCTTACCCAATATCATACCTGATTGGAATAAAGGTGTCCTAATCCAAAGTGTTAAGAAAGAATGGGTTGAACCAATTAGAATTTTACAGATTTATGTTACCTGTGAGGGCAGGTATGCCTTCGTATACAAGTATCATTTTAGATTTCTTCAACACATGGTGGGAATATCAAAGATGAACTTGCCATTTTTCTTCTTGAAGAGTTTGCAAAAAATGGCAAACAAGGTGAAAGGGCCAGTAGATTCTTCTTGTCAGTCCATTTTTCATCATGGATTAATCAAATTGATTGTTAGTACCGCCTTGCAACATGAGGGAAAGACCTGGGACTTTTTTGTTTTTTGGTCTCGTTTTGAAGATCAAAAATCCAAAAGACAAGCAGATAAGGGCAAAGTCTTACTCAGAAAATTAGGCCATAAGCCCAAAATGGAAGATAAAGGAAAGATCAAAATTGAAGAATCAGCAGAGCCTGTAGAGGAAGACAGTGAGCAAAAGACATCCTTAGCCAGCCCTGAAAGCAAGTTCACACTGTTTGAAGACAAGAAGGAATTGCCTGAAAAGAATCCAGCGCCTATAGAAGATCCTCAGGAGGAGAAAAAGGTTGACATTAAGGTTGTTCCTGTACCTAAAGAAGAGATTCAAACTCGATCAAGAAGCCCTATCACAATTCTTTCAGATGATGAATGATATCTATTGGAAGATGAACAGCCTATCCCTAAAATAGAAGTCAAAGCTGAAATAGAAGGAATGCAAACTTCAGAGAGAAAAACCACAAGGATTAATAAGAAAAGGAACAAGCTGAAAGTAGTAGAATTGGCTGCAGTTCAGTACCAAGGGAAAGAATTGAAGATGATGGGAGAGGCAACAGCATTTTGGAGACCTAAAACTAGGTTAAAGAATAAGTTGAGATTAAGCATGAAGAAGTTGCTAAATCCTAAATTAAATACAGATGAGGTGACTGTCTTAGATGAAGTGTCCATGGATGATGACAAATTAGAAATAGATAAATTGCAGCCATGTTTAAAAGAAGAAATTCATTCAGTGGAAGCAACAGGTGAAGAAAATCCAAAGCCCAGCATTGAGGACACTTCTAAGAAGCTGTTGATGGAAGAAGCAGAAATCTTCAAGAAGTTTGACATTCCTTGGAAACCTAATGAAGATCAAGATTCTGCAATGGATAAAATAGCTAATTCTGACAGGGAAACTTTACAGAAGACTGTCAAGCAATATAAAGACCAAATGAATTATATGCAGGAGGTCAACGATGGCTTGATGATGGCCAACAGAAGATTAAGGGAAGATCTCCAGGATATTAATGACAATTTTCAGGAACTAGTGGCTGATGCAAAAGAAGCACTTAAAAGGAAAAGGGCTGCTGACAGTCGATGCACTCAGCTGGAGAAAACAGTTCGGGACTTGCAGCAGAAAAACAAAGAGCTCACAAAAAGGATTAATGACATGGAGAAGGAACAAAAGAAGGCTAAGAAGAAAGACCAAACTCTAGATGGTATCGCCCTCTTAGCTGAGGTGGCAAAGGACCTATAAAACAGTTATGCTTTCAGTTAGTTGTCATTAAGTAGCAAACTGATATATTAATGAGATGCTATTTTTAGCATATTTTGTAGCTTGTAAATATTCTATCTTTAATTTACTTCATCGAGAGTTGGAAAACAGTTAGGGTTAGAGACCTAATTGGTTTTGTAAAGTATAGTATTTAGAGATGTTAACAAGTGAAGGAAAAGGTTCTGATTTTTGGGACCATTAGGAGGTCTGCAGAATCCATTGTATCTTCAGACTTGTTTGAGAGATAAGTACTGTGACTCTTATGAGCATTAGCTGATAAAATTATGAAATATATGAATTTTTCCCCTCCATTTTGTTTGTGATTGGCTTTGTTATTGAGCTTGTTAGCTTCTTAAATGGTAAATTCATTACTAGTTAATGTGCATTTTCTAGTGATGCTTATCCTTTATGTATGAACCTCAGCACATTCTTTCTGTTATACATCTTTATCAGTTTTTATTTATGAATTAGTTTTTACTTTTCTCTTGAATGTATTCCCTGACTGTCCTCAAAGTTTATAACCATTAAAATCATACAAAAAACCCTAAACTTTGCTTTATTAATTGAGTTTATTCTTGAGATTGTGTTAGCTTGTTTCCTTAGCCTTAGAAACAATTTCTGGCACAAACACATCCACCATAGAAAATTTGACAAATAAGCATTCTTAACGCATACAATGCCACCTCACCAAGGGGGATGTTGTCATCTACTAGAATGTGATTGGCTGTTTTTTATAGTACATTTTCTTTGTTTTGAGGCCATTTTTTGACCTCAAAATTTCTCTAATGAGAAGACAGCCTGTTGAAGATCTGTGCTCTGGGGATGCACCAGACGACCATTGTATCGCAGAGAAGCACCATCCCAAGAGTAATGTGGTACAGCAGAAGGGTTGTTGGTCAAGCGTTGGATGATTTGAGATAAGGAAGAGTAATTGACATAACCCTGTTGAACAGATTGCAACCAATTTGGAATCGGCATAGAATTAGCTGAAAGAGAACCTTGGGCATCAAATGTGCGAGAAAGAGCATCTGCCACAATATTGTCTTTACCCTTCTTGTAAGTGATCTCATAGTCATAACCCATGAGTTTGATAACCCATTTCTGTTGTGCCGGGGAGGAGACACGCTAGTCCAAGAAATATTTCAGACTCTGGTGATCAGTCTTGATGCAGAAATGATTCCCTAATAGGTATGGGTGCCACTTCTGTACTGCATGCAAAATAGCCATCATTTCCTTCTCATAGGTAGAGGCAGCTAAATTATTACCTGAAAGGGCTTTGCTGGTGAACGCAATGGGGTGTTCATCTTGAAGGAGGATAGCATCAAGTCCATTGCCGCAAGCATCACTCTCAATAGTGAAGGGCTTGGAAAAATCGGGCATAGCTAGCATAGGTGTAGTACACATAGCTTGTTTTAGTTTGTCAAATGCACACTGAGCATCAGGTGTCCATGTAAAAGCATCCTTTTTTCAATAGAGCATTTAATGGAGCTGCAATCTTCCCATAATCCTTGACAAACTTGCGGTAGTATCCAGTCAACCCCAAAAAACCATGAAGGCTCTTGAGTGTCTAAGGCTGTGGCCAATTGTTCATGGCATCGATTTTGGCAGGATCCACATGAACCCCTTGTGTTGAGATAATGTGCCCGAGATACTCAACTTCCTTCTATCCAAAAACACATTTAGACTGCTTGGCATGGAGATGATGGTCAGAGAAAAGTTGCATGACAAGATCCAGATGCTAGAGATGTTCATCCCATGTTTTACTATAGATGAGGATATCATCAAAGAATACCAGAATGCATTTCCGCAAGTAGGGTCGAAATATTTTATTCATTAAGGCCTAGAATGTGGAAGGAGCATTAGTGAGGCCAAAGGGCATGACCAAAAACTCATAATGGCCATCATGGGTGTGGAAAGCTATTTTAGGAATATCCTCCTCATGAACCCGAATTTGATGATACCCAGAATGAAGATCCAACTTGGAGAAAAAGTGAGCACCATGAAGCTCATCAAGAAGCTCATCAACAACAGGAATTGGAAAATTATCCTTGATGGTGAGGTGATTAAGTGCTCGGAAGTCAATGCAGAGGCGCCATGACCCATATTTTTTGCGGACAAGAATATCTGGAGAAGAAAAGGAACTAGTGCTTGGACGAATAATACCTTGCTTCAATAAGTCTTGAACGAGCATTTCAATCTCCATTTTTTGGTGAAATGGGTAGCGATAGGGCCTAATGTTGGGAGGAACGCTGCCAGGAAGGAGCTGAATATGATGGTCTTCTGGCCTAGAAGGTGGTAATCCCACTGGTTCAGCAAAGACACCTGTATATTGATCCAGAATTTGTTGTAGATCCAAAGGAGTAGTGGAGACCACTGATGGTTGCATCTGGATGGAATGGATCTAAGCAATGACACCATGTGAATTCTTCTTGAGGATTTTTTCCATGCGATGTGAACTGATGATGCTGAGAGAACCTGGTTGTAATCCTATCAATGTGTTTTTTTGTCCATTGAAGGAAAAATGCATCCAAAGTTCAGCAAAATCCCATAAGATAGGGCCAAGTGTGCGTAGCCATTGAGCACCCAAAACCACATCACATCCGCCTAAGGGAAAGGCAAACATGTCAGAGCGCAAGGTATAGTCTCCCATAGAGATACGCACATTTCGACACTTCCCTTTGCAAGGTAAGGTGCCCCCATTGGCAACCATGACTTCAAAGTTGGAGCAAGGATGGATAAAACAATCAGCTTGTTTGGCGATCTGAGGGTCAATGAAATTATGAGTGCTACCAGAATCAATGAGTATTGTAAGAGGAAGCTTCTTGAAGTAACCCTTGACCCGCATTGTTTGGGGGGTGGTGATTCTAGATAAAGCATGGAGAGATATCTCTGGCTGGTCATCCTGAGACGGAGGGTCAATAGGCGGTTCCTGAATGTCGACCAGAGCATCCAAGAGATAGAGTTTTTGCTGAACACATCTATGTCCCCGAGTGAATTTCTCATCACAATTATAGAAAAGCCCCTTTTCTCTGCGTGCTTGCATCTCTGTTTCAGACAAACGCTTGATAGGAGTTGGTCGAGGAGCCTACGGTATAGGTGGTCACTGAGAACCCATATTTCGAAAGGGAACAAAAGTGGGCTTGGAGCATTGTTGGGATGCAATCTTGTCTTCTGCCAACTTAGCCAACCCTAGGGCTTCCATCATTGTGTTGGGACAGAACATTTTGACCTCAGAGTGGATGGCATCCTTTAGACCACTGATAAAACAACTCCGGTAAAAGTCATCAGACAGTCCTTCGGTGTGGTTGGCTAGATTCTCAAATTCGGTTTGATACTCTCTCACTGTGCCAATTTGGTGAAGTTTAGTGAGGGCTCCTGTGAAGTCATCAAAAGCACTAGGACCAAATCATTGCAAAAGGAGCTGGCAAAAGTCTAGCCATTTGGGCTCTGGATGAGCCTTGATGTACTAACGGTACCATTGAAGAGCTTTTTGTTCCAAGTGAAAGGACGCCAGCGAAAATTTGTTGACATCAAAAGTATTATGCAGACTGAAATACTGTTCTGCATGATAGATCCATCTAGTTGGATCAGTACCATTGAAGCAAGGAAAATCAAGCTTCGGACCATGGAAATTGCCGCAAGAGGAGAACCCATTGTCTGATGAAGACTCGGACTGTCGTTTGTTGTTCATAGCTGAATGTTCAAGATGGAGGTCGAGAAATTTTTCATCCAGATCCTAGAGTTTGGCTTGGATGGCTGCAAGTGCTTCTTCCATGGTTTTTGCTCCTGCACGGGTGACAACCATAACCAGGATTTTTTTTTTTTTTTTGGCTTGGATGGCTGCAAGTGCTTCCTCCATGGTTTTTGCTCCTGCACGGGTGACAACCATAACCAGGATGTTTTTTTTTTTTTTTTTTGGCTTGGATGGCTGCAAGTGCTTCCTCCGTGGTTTTTGCTCCTGCACAGGTGACAACCATAACAAGGATTTTTTTATTTTTTATTTTTTATTTTTTATTTTATTATTATTATTATTATTATTATTATTTTTTATTTTATTTATTTTTTATTTATTTATTTATTTATTTTTTTTAATTTTTCGGTTGACTGGGTAGGAAAACAAAAACAGAAACTACTTCAGTAAGGGAAAATCTGAACTAGGGAAAAAATCTGAAGGGTAATTGGGGTTTGACTAGGTTTTGGACACTGTCGACTAGACAAGGAAGCAAAAATGAGGATTTCAGAAGCGGGGTGAAAGAATGGGAAAATTTGGCAGAGGGGGACAAAGAAGCAAAATTTAGAAAGGAACTCTGTGGTAAAATTTGAAGGTGATTGGGTGAAATCTGAGGAAGTTATGGCAAACCCTAAAAATAGACAAATGTGGGCTTTCGAGCTCTGGGAAGGGGAATTGGGTATAGGGTCTTCAGGAATGAAATATGCAGAATGGGATAACAGGGGTTCCCCGAAAATTTCAAGGGAAACAGAGTAAAAACAAGGGAGATATGGACAAAAAACTGATTTTTTTTTGTTTTTTTTTTGCGGCTACGGCTCAGAAGGGATCTGGAACAGCGCCGAATGAACTGAAAGCGGTCGGATCTGAAATGACTTGCAAAATGGATCTGAACGACACAGTAGTGATCGACAATAGTTCAGTTGAAAGTAGATATGGACCCCAGGTATGTGTGGCTTCCTAACAGTTCAGGGGTTTCACTTGGCCACCCCCTCACTCCACGGACAGTACCCCTCACTCCACGGCTCAGGTAAAACTGATAACCACTTTGCCACAAACGACAGCTCTTGGTTTACCTCACGGGTGGGAACTAGTCAATCAGGTAGGCGTCGTTGCCCTTTTCGCTGGCAGGTCCTCTCAATGGGCCAGCTACTTCGGGGTTCCTGTGGTACTCCTCACAATGAGTTTTAGGGCTTATGCCCAAGTACTTCCCATAGTTAAGCAGATATGGATTATTCCCAAATCCAAACCTGCAACAGATGCAAAAAAAAAAATTGGCAGAAATTTCACCCAGTGAGCCCAAGAAAGTGCTCTGATACCAGATGTGATGCACCTGCAACAATTAATTAACAAGAATATGTGAAATAGCAGAAATGACAGAACTCAGAATCACTTTTATATTGATCACAGGCCACTTCGAGGGGGCAACCTCCTTTGAGCAAGCTCAATACAATTAAATTCACGGTGCCTTCATAGGTCTCGACACACACTTATATACTAATTCTAGGCGCCAATACTATGGGTCGAAACCATGGGCCGTTACAAACTATGGATCAACAATACTACGGGTGATTTACAAAGCATATGCGCCAACAACAATAACACAACTATTGATCAACAAATACTACGGGACGACTTACAAAGCATATGCGTCCAACAACAACATACTAACAAAGTAAAGGCATGGGTTCCTAACAACCCGCTATTAATAAATCTCTTTTGTGTTATTCTATTTATGATATATCCTGCATTTTCATCATTTAATTGTTTGAGGTTCCTCACACAATTTCAAATGGAGAAAGATCATCAATTGTTTATGTATTCTCTTCGTTATGTAATGGTGAAGTTTCAGTGTTTGTTTGATGTTGTTCTTCTATATTACTGTTAATTGAACCTGGAATTTGTTCAGTTTCCAAGCCACTAGGGTGTTTTTTTGTATCCATATCCTCGATGTAGCAGGGCCTTCAAATTCTAGTGAGTCACCTCACTGCTGCTGTGACCGGGGGATTGGGAGAGTAGCCACTTTGAATATTTTGATAAAAGGATTTGATTAAAATGATACTTTAATCATAAATGTAATCAAACAATCCTAAATGCAATCTATACTAAAAAAAAACAAAGTGTCCTTACGATAAAAATGTCTTATGATTCCAAGAAAGCAATCTACTTTCCCAGAGAATCGAAGCTCAGTGAAAAGCTGGATTAGAGGGCATTCTAAAACTAGTAGCTCCTGAAAGATATCAAGCCTCAAACAATGTGACTAATTTTGAAGGTATGAGAAATAGTTAAAATAAAATTTACTCACCAAAGGTGCAAGTATTGGTTCTTGACCAACCACCCTCCCAAGGAGTAAAAGATTCAAATTCTACCTCTGGTACTGCAAGTTTCCCCCACTCACAATATCCCATGTGATATCCTAAGAATAGAAACTAAGGTTACCACTTCACAATAGACATTCTGGCAGAACATTTGTAAGCCAAGGACAACTCTCATAACCAGGTACTCTAGAAAAGTGATGTCACCTCCAGGACTTGTCACTTACATGGAATTTTTTTACGAGATCATATCCTACTAACAAGAAAGAGGGGGGGTACCACCCTTACTTATCCAGATTGACCTCATGCATGATGCATGTTTTAGATGTGCTTTCTCAACAAGCGTTCTTTTCTACTAATGGATTTATACTCTCAATAATCCATGCTAGTTTCAAAAATTGTATATCCTAGGAGTGTTAACTCTCAAACCCTAATCAAGGGCCCTAGCCTAACCTTCTTGGTGATACGAAAAAAAAATATTGGTTAGTTTTTAAATTAAGCACCGATTTTAAGGGTACTTTGCTTAGTTTCAAGAATGGCAATAAAACTGATGGTGTTTGTGACTCAAAATTCAGAATCAAACAATGTAAGATGCTCACTACTCTTTCCTTGAATTTGATGAACTTTCTAAAATAGTGAAAATTTATAGGTTCATGTAGGTCTTCCAAACATGCAAGTTGAAAATTAGAATTATCTCTATGTTTTTGAAAAAATAATTTTTCTAAAGAAGTGGCATTTTATTGTCACAAATTACTTAACTTCTTCTTTTGAAATTTTAATACAACATGCATAATTGTTTTTTCTGAAATGTTTGAATATGTTTCCAAATCTAGTAAATTGTGGTGATGCAAAATTGTTTGGTCTATTTTCTTGGGTTTAGGAACAGTTCTTCTGAATTATGGTTAATTATTGATTTCAAAAATATATTTAAACCAAACAATTATCTCAAGTGAAATGAATCCAACTCTGTTACATGGGGGATATTTGTTTCTCATTTGCAGGGAAACCCAAAAGTGCAAGCAAACAGGATACACAAATCGCTTTGAAGTACTAGAAATTAAACATTTACAAGTGAGATCTACTTTCTCGTTCACAATATTTCCTGAAATCCCAAGTGAAGAGGATACTCGTAGCTCGAGAACTATCATAAAAACTCAAATCTACTCCGTTACAACTTGAGATCCATTTTCTTGTTCACAAGATCACCCAAAATACCAAGTGAAGAGGATAATAGTGTTTCGAAAAAATAAATTGCTTGAAAAAAATAATCCTAAACTATTACAACTGAGATCCACTTCCTCATTCATAAGATCGCCTGAAAGCCCTAGTGAAGAGGATAGAAGTGGTTCTAACACAACTTATATCAAGAAAATTGAATATTAAAGATACAAATATATCTAATTGTGAATGAGTAAACTCAAATTTTGTAGATCCAAAACAAAAATTTACTAATTAAAGTTGTTCCTTTGGTTTTGGAGGGAGCAATTTTCAAATTCTCTCCATGTGTAATGCTCATTTTTTTGAATTTTTAAGCAATTTTATTCAGGGATGTTTTGAAATTATCATATAAAGTATTATTGGTTGTTATTTTTTGTTTTGTTTCAGGTTAGAAAGCATGTGGGAATCAAAATTCAAATGCCTAAAGGTTCTTGAAACAATATTTCATGTTCTTCCAATTTTTACCATTTGCAAACTAGTGATTTAAGAAAATTATAAGAAATCAATCCAAATTTCATCAATTAAATGTGTAATCATGGATATAAGAGCTAAATATGAACTAAATCAATTATATCTAATTCAAATTGTGAGAAAAAATTGAAAACAAATACCAAATTAAGCCATTTTAAGGGTTTTGTAGGGAAAATCCAAATTTTAAATTTTAAAATTAAATATTTCCAAATTTACACAAATATGATCCGAATTTACCCTAAAATGTGTCTACTATCCTTTACAAGTCCGCAAACAAAAAAATATTTGCTAAAGATGGCCCTAAAAAAATGAATTCTAATAACTAGATTTTTGGCAATTTTCTTGCAATTTTGAAGAAAAAACTTTAAAATATTTTAAAGAATCCTCAAATAAAAGACAAATAAGGTATATATAGGTTCTAATATATTTTAAATAGAGTTCCTAATCCAATTAACGCAAAAAAATCACTAAAAACGGTGAAAAAGGGAGCAAATTAAGCCCAAAATACTAAGATACTGTGCATCTCGTGAGATTTTAGCCCCCTATATACTGAGTATAGAGCAACAAAGAGAGATTTTCACGCCCTGAACACTTATTAAGGAGAGAAAATTAGAGTTTTATTTATTTTTTTTCCAATAGTGATAGAGCGAAAATCCAGTTTCTTGAAAAATGTTCGCTCCCTCACCACTGAACAAAGCACAAAAATCAAGTGATTTTTGCTCTGTGTATGATTGTGAAGGCGCAATAATTTTAGAGTTCTTTAAATATACAAAATCCAGGGTTAAATCCTCTCAAATTTGAAAAAATACTGAGCATTTTGAGGTAAATAAAGACCCCAAACACACTCAAAATGAATTTTAAATACTCTTTGAAGGATTTATGGCATAATTAAGTAAGTTTTTAGGAATATTTTTAAGCTTGGATCAGATAAAATTGACTGATATTTATCACCATGGCGACTCCACTATTTTGAATATGGATCCTATAAAGATACACATTATAGGAAATATTATTTTTGATGAATTATTGAGTCTCTCGGATTCAATAAACCACTGGAGGAAGATTTTAGCTGAGCAAAGTAATTGGGAGAAACGTATTCCTAAAATAAATTCTCCTTTAATTTCTCCTACTTTCAGAAATCATGAAAGTAGCTTGAATTTGAATAATAAATAAAATGCTAGTACTCTTATTAGTCATATAATTGAGTCTCATATATCTCGTTTTTCTCTCTCTACAGTTACTTCAAGTAATGTGCAAACTTAATTGAGAACTAAGAGACCTGCTGTCACTCCTATAGCCAAGAATACAATCTTGCAACATTTAAATATGGTAGGTGGGGGAGGTGGACCTCCCCCAGTTGTAAACCATTCGATAGATACCAGGAATGGCCCTTTTAATTTATGAAATAACCTACATGACCTTCCTAATAGCTATTTAAATATATTGCCAAAATGTGATGGAGAGAAAGTTACAACAGCTGAGGAACATATGGCTATGTTTCAATATTTTACTGATAACTTGGATATTGAGCATGTTGATGTGTTTATGAGGTTGTTTGTACAAAATTTAGAAGCTAAAGTAAGGAAGTGGTTTAGATTCGTACCAGTAGACTCTTTAAACTCCTGGATACCTTTAGAATATGCATTCATGAAGCAATGGGGGAAGAAAACATATCACTTATACTACCTGACTAGGTTTTCTTCCTTAAGAAAGAAAAATGGAGAAACTACAATGGAATTCAATAAAAGGTTTAACAAAATTTATAAGAAGATACCTCAAGATATCATACCTTCACAAGTTGTTAAAGTTACATATGTAGAGATTTTGATTCTGAATTTTCCATGATTCTTAGGGAAAGGAGGTCTGCAAATCTTCTAAGCATGATGGATGATCCTCTATATGTGGAAGGTAATATCACTACCTCGGGAAGGTTGATAAATAAACATGATTAAGATAAAAAGAAGTTTAGAGATGAGGCGGGTACCTCTGTAATTAGTAAAGAAAACAAGAATAAAAAATGGAAGAAATGTCCAAACTGCTCAAATGAATTTCAACTAAAATAAGCAATGTTAAAACAAAAATTTGACCACCTAGCTCATCCCCTTAGTCACATAGTCCATTTATCCCTTTTTCCTACATATTTGGCCTCCAAAAACACAAAATCCATAAGTTGGTAATCAAATGGGAAAAAGATCATTATTTCCCTTAAAAATGAATTAAATTCCTAAAAAATGGTCAAAATCCCCAGAAAATAAAAATAAAAGAAAAATAAAAAAGGAGAAATATTCAAAATAAAAGAAAAAGGAGGGAAACCATCAAATAGTACGGGCCAACACTACTGGCAGCCCAATACCATGGGACAATATACCACCATCCAAAATTGCTATAAAAAGGTGGTGGAGGTGCTCATTTTCATCATACATTCACTCTTCCATATCGACATTCTTCCAAAATTCCTACTAGAACCCTAGCCTATGTTAACAATCAAATTAACACCCTTAACAAAGTGTAAGGCAGAAGCGAATTTTATTATGCACCCACAACATGAAGTAAGAAGACAAGTACATAGGAGAACAATACTCTCTTATCTAATCACTACTTCCATGATCAGAAGGATTGAGTGAAGAAAGAAGGATCCTAAAGATACAAGGTTCAGTGATTGGATTGTTTAATCGAAGGCTCAAATCTAAGATCCGCTAGTCAATAGTGAGAATAAATGCACAAGATTGCATTAAATGTGCTTGAGAATTCTGAATTTGTGACAAAATCTTGAAAATACTATGGAAAGTGGGTTTTTTATTAAAAAGAATAAAAAATCAAGAAAGGGATTATCCCACGTTGAAATATGAAACTTGAGATCCAATTCCCCAATACTATAAAACAAAGGAATTTGGGACATGGTAGAAGAGGAAAAAGGAAGATCAAAGGCATGCTGGGGATATTTGGAGGATTGGAAATATCATCTTCATCAAAGGCAAGGATGGAGAAGGATAGCTCAAATCAAGGAAGGATGGATGTATCTCAAACTAGATTGTAAGTATGTCTATGTTCTCCTTTGATATCAAATGAAATAATTAAATTTTCCTTCCATTCATGAGTTTAAGTTTTTATTCTCAAGTTTAGTTTCAATTCATAATGGTTTAAAGATCTTAGGAAATGATAGATAATTGGTTTAATGTATTAGGAAATGTTGTATAATTGTTCATTTCTGATGATTGAACCTCACCACTTCATAGTAATATAGCCATTTAGGGTAGACACATCCCTACCTTAAATGCAGTTATCAGATTGGAGACCATATTGGGGATTTAATTTGAAAATTTCTTCAATATTTTTGTGTTTCAATCTTTCAGATTTGCTTAAATATTTCCTTAATAACTCTTAAATAACCTATGTTCCAAGTTTAGAACATCAAAACCAGCCTTAATCACCTCCTAAACACCCAAAAATATTGAAAATATAGCTTAGATCTCATTTTTTCTTGATTTAGAGGACCAACACACTATGTCTGTGCATACAGAGCATTGTTGGTCAAAAGACACACCTTGTACACTAGAAAAATGTGTCACCAATGCACCCTGCATGTGTGCAAGGTGCGTTGATCCCATTTCAATGCTCTTCTCTGTTCTGAAAGGTGTGTCGGCTAGGTTTTTGAGTTTTTGGAGCTCGGTTCTTCATCCTTGCCTTGGGTTTTGTGATTTTTTCTTCTTGCATTGGATGAGGAACCCCTTAGATTATATTTTGGACCTTACTTGGATCCTCTTTAGCTAAATATTTGGAATATTTTAAAAGAACTTTAAATCTTTCTTGATTCAAATTTGCAAAAAATGCTAGAACTAACTTTGATATTTCACTATTTTAGGGCCACATTTAGGCTTCATTTCTATACTTGCAGACTTGGACATTGATTTAAGACATGTTAGGACTGGTTTACCACTAAATTGGAAAAAATGGAAGGGTTTGGTTTGATATTTTTGTTCATGTCCATTTTCGTCACCATTTTGATCAGTAAACATGCTATGATTGGCGTTATTTTCACTATTTTGAAATGATAAGTTATTCTCCTTGCCACTCAGACCATCAATCAGACTCAGGTATGGACGTATTTGCATATCACATGAATCTTGGTTAAATATCATCATTTTTATGGTTTATTGACAATAATCTCACTTTTCTAGATATGCTTGGCATTTAGTTTTTGATATACAGGTTGTGGTTGTCATTCAAACCTTCATTCAGCCACGCGTTCACACCGAAGATGCCTAGCCACATTCGAATTGTCGTCCAGCCCTCCATTCACACCTGTGGAATCGTTGGTTGAGATATTTCGGGGCATTAAAGACAAAAATGATGATATGGGTTCTGTTAAGGATGTGGCCCTCATGGTTTGTGAGCCTCCATTCTAGAAGATATGCTCTCTCATCCGCCTAGATCAACACCACATCACCTTCCCATGTCAAGGATAACTAACGCACAATTGCTCGCGTCATGGAAGATCAACGCCCATGGACTCAGGAAGACGGCCTGTGCGCTGTCGTAAACCACCCTGTAGCTGTTCTACATCCATTAAGACCTCTATTTTTAGAGAGGTTGACTACGTCGACCTTCTCTCTTGTTGTAAAACTTATATAAAGACGTTTCCTATGAAGAACAACAACATAAGGATAGGAATATCATAGCACATAGACGGTAGCAGTAATTTTTATAGAGACGCTGTGTAATTTTTCTCAGTTAATGGAAGTTCCAAATTCTAGCTGTTGATGTTCTGTTGTTGGTGAATAACTTGAGTTAAGATTCAATCCCTGATTGCTGAGAAGGGCCCCTCAACAACCAGAGGTTTTATTGTATATATTATGCATTTCTTTTATGCAAGTAAATAGTTTTCATTTCCAGTATTTAACTTGTTTCCTGTACATGACCATTCTTTATTTCCTGTAGTTTATATCTTGCTACTAATGTAATCTACATTCCTAAAATTTCAAGTGACCGGTCATGCTTAAGTCTTCTTAGTTTGCTTTTTTTGTTTTGTCATTTGCAATTAGATAAAGCCAACTAGTTAATGTTTCAGTAGTTCAAGTTTAATTCATAGTTAGATACAGTTCTGCTCATTTTTCATGTAGCTGTAGATTAGTTTTATTTACATCTCAGCCTTGTTCTACCATGCAATAGACATAGTTTGTTTCCTTAGATAATGATTAGTATAGATGGATTTTTGTTATTTTAGCTTCTAGACAGTCTATTCACTGCTTTCCTTGCACTGTAGGTTCATATGCATCAACCAGCTGGCGTTCAGATCATTCAGTCTACTTCTTTCCTTAGTTTATATCATTTTCTTCCATCTAGACTATCATTTGGACTGTCATCCAGATCATCATACTGACTTTAATATTTTCTACATTGTTTTTATGCTTGTTTAGAATCCAGTTTCTAAGGTTTTTGAACTATACTATTTCTTGTATTTAATTAGCATTCTTAGATGTAATTAGGACCTTGTTTTTCACTACATAGAGTTTTAATTAAGTTTCATACTCATCCTTAGTTTTCATTCCATTTTCTTATCTTTGCTTTAGTTGCTTTTCAGATTATGTTTTTGTTTTATATCTTATTCATTAATATTTTACGATTCTAGAATTTATCAGTTTCATTCCTAGTTTAGTTTATTTCATGTTTCTTAAGATTGATTCCAGATTAGACTTAGTAATTTCATTCTCCAAGTATCTTAGTTTTGATAGTTTCTTCGTTTAAGCATAGGATTAGTTTTCCCATTCACATAGTTAATGAAGATGTTCATAGAATAGGATTTGGTTCAGAAATAAGACATCTTTATCCAGTTTTCTACTTGCTTCTAAATCAAATTCATTTCCAAGTAAATATATTTATTACGTTTTCTACTTGCTTCTAGATTACCTTTGTCCTATGTCATTTGCTTATGGATAGAAAATAAATTACAATGTTTAAAGTTAGTTGTAATTGGACACTCTTTAGTTTGCATTTATTTGTAGAAGTTAAACTAGATTTGATTATGTTATGTATCCTTGTCACATTTGAAAGTCATTTGATACATCCTCTCCTATTCCTATTACATTTGATACATTTCCTCAGAATCCTCAAGCAGAATGGAATTAACTAGTTTAGTTTGATCTTGAGTTGAATGTATGAATAGTTTTTGAATTCAGTAAGTAGTTTGTAGTTTTGCTTTAAGTTAATATAGTTTCTTGTTTCCATAGTTTGTTATCAATTGAATCATTTCATAGATAGGTTTCTAAACTTATTTACAATTGTTTTTCTAATTTCTAGATTAGAGTTTGAATTATTAATCAATAGATTTCAATTTCATCAAAGTAGTTCTATTTTTTATTAATTCTTGCTTCCGAGAATAATATTGTGTGTTTATCTTTTCAATTATTTCCCATGGAATAGAGTAGTATAGATTGATAGTATTTTAATCTGTTGGTTTAGTTAGGTTCAATTAGTTCAGTAATTGTATTTTTGAAGTTTGCCTCGGTTTTTCATTTTGAAATATTTTTCGATCTTTTCATTATTAAACATTTCTAAGGTCTATCGAGCTTAACCCTTAGGTTCCATTCTACCTGAGCATATACTATGCCACAACTCTAAGATTACCAACCCTGGTCGATAATTAAATATTTGGTGATTCGTTAAGATAGTTAATCCACCCAACATTTTTGGCGTCGTTGCCGAGGAGTTGTAGATAGGTAGAATTCAGTTGTAGATAGGTAGAATTTTCTCTTAAAAACTTAGTGATAGATTGAATTTCCCTTTTGAAACTTAGAAATAGGCTGGTGGCGGTTGAGCGGTAAGACGAGAGGTAAGAACCTGTGCATCTGTTATAACAGGAATCCCCAAAACCCAACATTAATAGTAATGAAATTAGAATTTGATTATGTTTTAATCTTGTTTTCATGAATAAGTCTAGAGACTTGTTGTGGCCACAACAGATCCCATGCTTAGCTAAAGCATGGGAGCCCCATTTTCAAAAAATTCGAAGTTATATGGGTAAGTTTCCCTTTGTGAATATGAGTTTTCGGTTTAGATCTCCTTAAGTCTAATGCCTATACCTTTTTGCTCCATGTTTCTTCCTGATTTGGATTATCTCTAAGTGTTTGGTTTGCAAAAATCTTTAAATTTTGAGTGTTTTAACCTTTTTTCTTTACCAACCCGAAACCCGAAAGTTTCGGGTGTGGAAAATTGGTGTTCTCATTTTCTAGAATTTCATCATCCCGAAACCCGCAACCCGAAAGTTGCGGGTGCAGGATTTCATTTTTTGAATTTTGTTTTATATAAACTCGGAACCCGACAATGTCGTGTTGTGGGAATCTAGGTTTTTTGTTTGTAAGTTTTAATAAACCTGAAACCCGACAATGTCACATTTCGGGATTTGGAAATTACCTTTTTTTAACTTTGCATTTGATTGCATCCCAAAACCCGCAACCCGTAATTGTCGGGTTGCGGCTTTCGGGAACCTGGTTTCGATTTGGTGACGTTTTGAAACCCGAACCCTGAAACCCGCCAGTGTCAGTTTTTGGCTTTCGGGAATGGTAAATAAAACTTTTTATTTTGTGTTTCTGAACCTGATCCCACATTTCGTATTGGTTAATCTCAGCCATTCGTTATTCTCGATCCTACGGTCATGATTTAACTTGGGTAAATTGATAAATATAGGTTTTTATTTATTTTCGTTATCATATTTACTCGTTGAAAATTACTCCGCTGTGCTGATTTTACTGTGGATTTCTTGCTTCAGCTGATTGCCGATTTTCAGTTATCACAGGTAGGATTGCTGTCGTTTCATTTTTCGGTTGGTCTCTTGGGTGTTTGTGATTGTTGTTTTTTATTTTTGTTTTCTTTTATTTTGTCAGAAATTACGAAGTTTGCCACTATGTCAAGAAGTACCTGTTCCAAGGTCGTTCTCAGAGATACCCTAACCAAAGACCCCAACTTTGGTATCTTCTCAGATACCAGCGGGAAGGTCAGTGAGACTTATCAAATGGATTCATCTCGGATTTATGCTATATTTGAAAACGATGACCTTTCACAGGTAGAAATTCATAGGCCTGCCTATGAGAAGATTAGGGATTCCCAAATTCATGCTATTGCTGCACAGCCCGCTATCTTACCTTATACAGATGCAGTGAAGTGGATAGTTCAGAACGCTAGTGTTAAAGACTGGTCTTTAAATGATATTCTGGGGAATCAATTGACTCATTTTCGTCCCGAGGTTTTGACCCGAGATTTTGCTCTCAGGCCACATGAGCAGACCCTATCTCCTAATTTCATCCAATCCCCCAAGTCCGATTACAATTTTTCTGAAATGATGAAGTCCTGGATGATAAAACCTAATGCTTTCGTGCTTAAGCCTGACAACCTGTATCCAATCGCCTGGTTCAAGGAACCTTATTCTTTGCTAGAAGCTATGTTGGGTCGACTGTTCGGACTCCCCAATTGTTCGTTGTTTAAAGATGAATGGGCGCCTATAGCGCATCATGTCTTGACTACTGGCGAGTCCTTCCCATGGGCTTCCATCTTGTCCTCAGAATTAAAAAATGCTATCGAAGATTACCAGAAGTCTCCTACCTTCAAAAAACCACATTTCTTTTTGTCTACCTATGTAATTGATGTTTTCTGCTCATAATTTCAATACCCCAACTTGAACTAGAATTGGACTCCAGTAGACCCACCTGTGCACATCTATCATTCAATCTTATGGGAAGAAAACATTATCCCTCTACTGTATGATATATGTGATCAATTTTGAGGCACTGTCTATTTCAAGATATTTAAGCAAGAAGCACTAGCATTTTCGGATGATGCCAAGGCACTCATCAATACTATCGGTGACTGGTATGTGTGTGACTATTTCTCATACATCAGGGTCTGGGGTAGTAATATTGTACATCTGTTACCCAGAATTGTGCCTGATAGATTGGCTTTGCAATAAATTTCATTTCAAACTGTGACTGATGGTATGTATAAGAAGCTTACAGGTCCTACAAAGAAGGGATGGCCTAAATTCCTTTTGAACCTTGGGTCATTGGTCATCCCAACCTCTAATTGGGAAACAATCCTTGGTGAGCAAATGGTTGATTTCAAATTGGGATTTTCCCCTAAAAGAAAGCATAACCCCAAGAAGTTATTGGATGCACACTTCAAGCAAACCCATATTAAAATGGACTATGTGCATGAAAACATCCCAGATGACTCTATCTATCATGGGTTCAATTCATTTTCTGAAGTTCGTGCTAGAGCAAAAGACCCAGAAGAGCAGCATAACATTCTGCAATATCAGAAGGAATTAAAGCTTAGGGTGCTAAGCCATAGGAAATTGGAGTTGGACTTGATGGATAAAGTAAGAAGAGAAAGAGAAGAAAGAGAAGCCCAGGAAGATAATTCTCTTCAAGTGGTGTTTCATTCAGAACCAGGAAAAGGAAAAACCCCCATCGAGGATTCACCTCCCAAGAAAACAGTAGAATAGGTCAAGTCCCTATTATATACTTCTCAACAGTTTCAGAAAGATTTGGCACAATTGACATCAGTATTGAAGACTCATGTTGTTGAACCCCGGAAGGTTATTGTGGATTCACAAATGATGGATCCTTCAAACCCTCTTGAAATCATCAGTGCAGCTGTGCAAGAAAACAATGATTTGGTGGTTACCCATGCCAGCTCAGCGAAAAGGAAAAGGATCCATGCCAATCCACTCCCCAATGTTAAGATTATTGACTGTGATATTGCTGAAGAACCTGAACCCCCAGTTCCAGTAACTGAGGAGATTACAGAACAATCCAAGTTGGTCACAGATTTGTTAAATGTTATTGAAATGGAATGCTCTGTTCAGGAATAGTCATTTGAAGACACCTCTATTCATGATTATTCGGTTTCAACATCTCAGTTAACATCAGTTCAACAATTTTTTGCTTCATTTTCAGAGCACTTACCTCCCTTTTCATTGTCTCAATTGTTCAGTAGTGTAACTTCTTATTCCACCACACTTTCAGGCAGTCAAGAGTTTTTCTCTATCCCTAAGTCCATGGTGCCAGAAGCTCAAACAACTACCATTCCTACACAGTCACCCAAACCCATTCTGCTAATACCTTCCATCGATCAATTAACCTCCATTCCTTTTCCCATTCCATCCTCTATCATAATTCAAGATAAGCCTTCTGTAATTCCTCAATCTCTACCATTAGCTATCTCTGTTTCACCTAGAATCGAGGAACCACCTATAGTTCCTTCCCTGTCATCAGCCCCCAATGCTAAAGAACAGACTCTTATGCCTGAAGTTTCCATCTTGGTCTCTTCACCTACATAGGTCCAGTCACTTGTCCAAGATGTTTCTGTCTCAGTGGCCGTTCCCCAAGTTACTATGTCTATCCCTCACCCTAGTGGTATTATGACATCTTCAATAATCTCTACTGTTAATGTTATTCCCATCAATACTGAGGTGGTTGATGAATATGTAGATGAAGATGTGGTTCCTATTGGAAACTATTTCTATAACAAGGAAGAGAAGTAACGATGAGCAGGTGTTGGAATCACCTGATCCAATTCAAGTCTTATGGGCTCAACAAACTGGTGATCCTCAAGCTGGAGCCATTAAAGCAACAATAGTTTTGGGATCTTTCACTGGTGCCAATACAGATTCAGTTCAGTTACTGAATATAGAGGTTGATCTTAAAAAGGAAAGAATTAAGGAACTTGAAGATGAGTTGGACAGGATTAAGGATGAACATATCCTCCTTGTGGATAATATTAGACAGGGATGGATGGAATGCTTACATGCATCAGAACAAGAGAACATCTCCCTTCAGAATCAGCTTAACACAGAAAAAACTCAGAACTCCATCCATGCAGAAAAGATAGCAACCTTGGAGATCCAAGTTGGAGCTGTAACCGCAAATGCAGCTTCAGCTAGTTTTTCTAAGTTTACACCACAGGAGTTCAAGGATATGGCCTTGGAAGTTAATCATGGACATTATCAATTGCTTGAAAAGTTGTACATTGCACAAGATGAAATTAGGGAGACGTTTATTATTTTTGACAAACTATCTTCTGACCTTGAGGTACAGAAAATCAAGAGAATTCAAGCCTCCAAAGCTGAGGACGAGGTTAGTGAATGGAAAAGGTATATTAAAAACATCCCATCCGACCTCCCAATTCTTAACAGTCTTCAGATGAAGAAGAACAAAGCCTCCCTGAACACCTGGATCGAATTCAATGACTCCGCTAAAGAGATCATCAGAAAATCCAAAGACCTTTGCACTCGACGTTGGTATGCAGCTGATAATATCATGGAAGCTCTGCATCTCCCATACATGGATCCTATTTTGAAGGCCCTTCCACCTAAATGTAAGCTGGAAGAAGTGGAGCGTGAACGTGAAGAAATTGCACAGAAGATCCAGGCTATTGAAGCAATCAACATTGATCACGTGGATGAGTCGATCATGAAACCGCTCTCCTTTGAGATCAAAATCCATTTCTACCTTCGTACTTGGCATAAGCTCGCCAAGCATGATATGGAGAACAACATATGTTATGCCTAGATAGGCCTAGAATCTATCAACTATCCAAACATAGATGAATTGTTAGAGATATATGATAAGTGGCAGGATTTTTTGGCCCAATAGACTCATTCGTGATTTTGGGATCCCTATCATTTGGGAATTTTTCATTGTACTCTGTTGTAATATTTTTATTTAAGGAAGAATACCTCTCTTGGTGAGGGGTTGGAATTTTTGGAATTGTAATTCAGCAGAAGATAAGACTGGGGATACTCTGTGGCTAGAGTCATTGTAATTTTGGTACAAGACATCTTAATACATTAATGTTATCCTTGGATCCATCTTCTGGTTGTTACTCAAATTCTTTGAGAATTTCTAATTTTATATTCCAGATTATCATCTGATATATATACATGATCTCTTGTTATATATTTAATGAATGCATAAATCTGTTGTATTGATTTTTCTATATAACTGATGTATGTATGAAAATATTTAATTGAATTTCTTCGATTAAATACTTTCTTTATCGATTTCTGCAATTGATCAGATACACATTCAATTATTGTTGATTTTTCAATCAACAAAGAGATAGCAGGTTATATCTTGATGGTCTTTAAGCTTGAATTATCATTGTTTGATTTTCATTGAGTAATCATAATTTAAGTTAGCAAATATCTCATCTAAAGGAATTTCTGTTAAGGGTGATAAACTATTTGTTCTTTACACCTCAGGGTTGATCTACATAAGCATCAAGCTTTCATTTTAGAACAGGACTGACTTCGACTAGTTTCCCTTTTCTAAAATAGGTTAGGTTAGATTTGTTTTACCATATCCACACCTTGGTTTTCCTTGACTGGAAAACCGATCTTATAGGTCAACTTATTCACTCTTAGAGTGCCAGCGGAGGCCTAATATCCGTGGGGGATCACCACACCAAACAACTTGGGGATAGAATTTCCCTTGCGCAGGGTACTTTGAAGCCTTTTAACTTGGGTTTTATTCCTCTGTTGAGTGTCTTAGAACATTCCAACACCTTTTGCATCTAACCTGCACAACCGAGGAATCAACAAGACTTAAAAGGTAGATATATTAAAACTAGCCTTCCTACTAAAATTCCTACAAACCTATATGGGGGGCGTGCCACCCCAACTACTAACTCAGTAGAAAAGTATCATAAGACACCTAAAGGGGATAGTCCTACTTGGAAAGCAAAGGAAATCCTTTCTGGAAATAAATTAGCGGAAACCATAGAGACATCAAAACAGTCTTTTCATAAAGAAATTCCACTAAAAGAACCTCAAGCTCATATTGAGACTGAACTTAGACAAGAGGAAACTCAGAAGGATAAAACTTCAGAACCTCCCAACCCTCCATTAGTTCAAAAACCCAAAGACACTACCTTTTCAATAGTAGGTGGTCCAAACCTAGTAGAATATGTTGATCCTACACAAGTAGGCGCTCTTTTTGAAAATTCTGTGAACATAGTTATTTCACAGATTGAGACAACAACTGTAGGACCTTCAAAATTGGAATCCCACATAGCTGATAATTCTTCTCCTAAAAAGAAGAATATTTTCCTTGAAACAGAGCATTGGGACATCCCATATTCACCAAGAAAGGAAAAAAATAGGTATTCTCTCTTTGGAAATCAAGTTTTTATGGAGGATGAAAATGAAGATCATGTCCGATAAGAGGAAGAAGAGGGAGAGGTTAGAATTGAAGGTACTTTTGGGTTCCCTATATTAGACACTGCATTAGATGTAACCATGAAAAACATCCCTCCCTCCTCACTACCGACCTTTTATGGAAAGAGTAGCGAGGATGCGGATACGTTTTTATTCAAATTTGACATTTTGTGTAGGAGCTATAACTACCTACAAGATGGCAAAAGCTAAAACTTTTTCCAGCCACATTAAAAGATTCTACTCTTCGATGGTTTATGGGATTAGGAGAATATAGTATTAGAACTTGGGAAGACATGAAGAATGCATTTATACGGAAATGTCATGATTATTGTAAACCTAAGGACTCTCGCAATGATATTTTCAAAATACAACAACTTGAAGATGAGAGCCTAGAAGCCTATCTCGAAAGATTTAACTATGTGTTACATAAATCCAAATATAGTAATCTTCAGGAAGATGCAGTAAGAAAAATCTCCCTTAAGGGAACCTCATAATAATTCTTAGAAAACCTTAATATCATGGCAGTAGGAGACATCTCTCACAAGACTTTTGCACATATTTGTGAGCTATGTAGGAATTACTCTAGGAGCAGAGGTAAAAGTGGAAGACATTTCGAGAATCTTATGCTAGAAACCTAAAAGGAAACACATCCGGTCTTGGTGGAGTTACAAGGGTAGAGGTGGGAAACCTATTAGAAAATTTCAAAATAGATATCTTAGGAGCTATGGGTTATCAACTAGATGCATTACAAGCTAAAAGGAGACAAGATGAAGAGCGTGCAAGAATGAGTGTTTTATGTCCTAGGTGTAGAACTAAACATCCCCAACTAGAATGTCCATTAAATAATGTTTCAGTTTGTCACCTTTGTACAGAAGAACATCCAACTGATAATTGTCCATCGTTTCCTGGGTTGCAAGTTGTATATAAAAGTGGAAACTTTGGTGAAACATCTAGGAGACCTTGGCAACCTAGAGATCAACCATCCTATCAGGATCCATCATCACAATTTCCACCCTATTACTATCCTTATCAACCTCCTCAACAATGGAACACTTCAGGTTGGCAAAATTGTCCACCTCAGTATCCTCCTCAGAATTCTCAACAGTAGCAATGGCCACATGGATGGAGAGGACAAGCTTATGCTCAACCACCTCCTCCTACACCTAACTATCCTTACCCACCTAATATCCAACAACTCTTGCCTGGATTTGTACCTCCTTCACTACCCCTATCACAAATCAACCTCACCATTTCCAAAATATGAATCCTCCAAGACCCACAATATTACCTACACAACCGATACCAAATCCTAACAACAAGCCAACTCAAGCTCTTAATTTCATTGGGTTGCTACCTCTTCCATCATATGACATTTCAACCACACTAGTACATGAGATTCAACTGCAGTCTGGAAGAGTTTTGCAAGATCATCCCAAGTCATTAGTTGTTATCCGGGAAGAGAATGAAGAAGAAGACATACCTAGTGAAGTTTTGAATGATGTCATTCTTGAAGATGTGGTTATTCATAAATATTCGACACAAAACCATCGTCATAAAGAAGTAATTACTGGAGAAAAGTCACCCCCATATCTGGAGCGTCTAGTAATAGAAAAACCTATAACTTATCCAGACTATGATATCATTAACGAATTGAAAAATATTTGTATCAAGATCCCTTTGTTATAATCCATTAAATATATACCAATCTATAGTAAAGTGATAAAGGAACTTTGTATTAAAAGGCTAGGTAAAAAACAAAAAGACCCTTCGACGATTCATGTTATAGGTGAAATGTCAGATTCCATAGAAAACCAACCTAGAATTCCAAAGTATACAAATCCAGGAAATCATGTGGTGACTGTTATCATTAATGACACTTCCATTGGAAACGCACCTATTGATCTAGGAGCTGCTATTAACCTAATGACTACCACCATTTTAGAAACTCTCCATTTAAGACAGTTCCTCCACCCTACCCCAACAATGCTAGAATTAGCAAATCGCACTATGGTATAGCCTACTGGGATCTAAGATGACATCATTGTATCAGTAGCTTCATGGTAATATCCTATGGACTTTATGGTCATAGAATCAAAAGACTCTTCTAAAGGACACCCAATTATTCTGGGAAGACCTTGGTTGGCCACTGCTAATGCATTTATAGGAGGGAGGGATGGACAGATGATTATCTCTGATGGGTTATCTATAAGAAAAATATCTTTATACCCACTAGCACAACCAGTAACTGAAAACCTGTTCTGGTTAGATTGTCCTTTTGGGGATGAGAACTTGGAAGAACTTTCCCTTGTTAGTGATTTCTCCAGGGCACTTCAAGAACATAATACCGAGAATGTGTTGAACCAATTTATCTCTTCCACAACATGTATAGACTTTCCTCAGTCTTTTTCCCAACTTGACCAGATCTTTGGAGATGAATTCCAAGAAAACATGAGCCTATGAACATTTACAAGTACACCTTGTGTCTTCTCAATCGAAGAACATCTAGGATCCTATACCATACCCTGTGAGGTTAGTTCCAAAAAATTTCTAGATATAAATGTAGGTTTAGATGAGAGTTAGTAAAAACAATTACTAAAAGTTCTCAAGAGTCAAACTGGAGAATTTGCATGGGAATACATCGATATGAAGGGTATACACCCAGATACCTGTATTCACCACATTTACCCAAATTCAAACATACCTCCTGTCAGGAATCCCCAGATAAGAATGAATCTATCCCTAAAGGATATAGTCAAAGATGAATTACAAAAAATCCTTAATGTTGGTTTAATCTACCCAATTTCTAACAGTAAATGGGTGTCTCCTCTGGTAGTAGTTCCAAAGAAAGTTACAGGGAAATGGCATATCTGTGTTGACTTTCGAGAATTGAACAAGGCCACTCTTAAGGACTACTTGCCTTTACCTTTCATTGACTAGGTGTTAGATACCTTGTCAGGGAAACAATACTTTTCTTTCCTTGATGGGTATAGCGGGTACAACCAAATATTAATAGCACCTGAGGATAAAGACAAGACAATCTTTACCTGTTCCTTGGGGAAATATGCCTATAGAGTACTGCCATTTGGCCTATGTAATGCACCTACTACCTTCCATTGTGTAGTCTTAGGAATCTTTGCTCACCTTATACATGATTGTGTAAAAGTTTATATGGATGATTTTACAATTTATGGTAATACCTTCCAAGAATCCCTTGATAACCTTGAAACAGTTCTTATTCGGTGCCAAGAAACGAACTTAGCTCTTAGTCATGAAAAATGTAAGATGTTACTAACCAAGGGCATAGTTCTGGGACATCATGTCTCTCTTCAAGGTATCAAAGTGGATCCTTCCACGATAGAAATAATTGTTAATCTTCCTCCTCCAAAAACCCCGAAGGAATTAATAAGATTTCTTGGCCATGCATGCTATTATAGACGTTTTATTGAAAACTTCACTAAGATAGATGCACCTATGTTCAAGCTACTCATGAAAGATACAAAATTCCAATGGACTGAACCTTGTCAACATGCCTTTGAAACTTTGAAGGAAAAGCTATTAGTAGCACCAATACTCAGGGGCCCCAATTGGTCCCTTCCCTTCCATATATCGACTGATGCTTCCGACATAGCTATAGGAGCAGTCTTAAGTCAAAAAGAAGGACAAACATCACATGCCATCTACTTTTATAGTAAAAATTTGACTCCTACAAAATCGAAATACACTGTTATTGAAAAAGAGTTTCTGGTAGTAGTCTACGCCATCAACAAGTTTCGTCATTATATCACAGGATATGAAGTTTTCGTACACACCAACCACTCCACCATTATATTTTTAATTAATAAACCAATCACCAATGGCAAAGTGACTCAGTGGCTCCTTTTGTTACAAGAAATTAACATTATTGTTGTTGATCGTCCCGGTCGAGAGAATGTGGTAGCAGATTTTCTCTCTCGAATTCAAATTGACGATAATGCCTGTCCTGTCGATGATAGATTTCTAGATGAACATTTGTTCATTGTGTTTGTTCGAACTTCTTGGTTTGTAGACATAGCCAATTAATTAGAAATTGGGAAACTACCAAACCATCTCTCTCCACCCGAGAAATGTAGCATCATAGTTCAAAGTTCTTATTATTCTTGGCTGGACAATGATATTTTTTGTATTGGTCCTGATCTTATTATTAGATGATGTGTACGGGAGGATGTGATGGCAGAGATCCTTCATGCATGTCATGGTGGACCTTGAGGCGGGCATTTTTCTGACAAGAGAACAACATACAAATTGTTTCACTCTGTATATTATTGGCCAAGCATTTTTAAGGATGTTTCCAAATATGTCAAGGGATGTGATAGTTTCCAAAGAATGGGTAGACCTACGCCATCCGATGAGATGCCCTTACAACCCTAGGTTATGATTAAGCCTTTTGAAAAATGGGCTCTAGATTTCGTTGGGGCCAATTTCCACTATGTCTCGCAAAAATAAGTACATCCTAGTCTGCACAGACTACGTCACCAAGTGGGTAGAAGATAAATCCTTATTCCAAGCCATCGAGAAATCTGTGGTAGAGTTTATATATGAAGAAATATTTACCCGATTCGGTGTACCTAGGGAGATTGTAACCGATCAAGGATCTCAGTTCACCTCCAAGTTGATGAAAGAGCTTACTGACAAATATGGTATTAGCCATTGTAAATATTCACCATATCACCTGCAAGCCAATGGTGAGGTAGAGTCTACCAATAAAGTATTAGAAGCCATCTTGAATAAGACCATCCAGTCACACCACAAAGACTGGGAAGATAGGCTTCCAGAAGCCTTGTGGGTTTATAGAATAACTTGGAGGAATACATTTGGCCATACACCTTATGAACTTCTTTATGGTAAACAAGTTATTCTACCCATTGAATTTCAAGTCAAAACCTTTCGTATGGATGCACAATTAGGAATAGACCTAGAAGAAGCACAGAGACAACGAATCCTGCAGATAAGTGAATTAGACAAGATTCTATTCAACGCACAATGCTAATACAAAACCAATGCAAAAAGTGGCATGATAAATACATTAAACAAAAATAATTCAAAACTGGAGACTGGGCATTACCTTTTTATTCAAGGTACAAAAACTTTAAAGGTAAATTAACTACTCGTTGGATGGGTCCATATGAAATTGTTACAGCTTTTGATAATGGATATGTTAAGATTAATACAATTGATTATTCACAAATTTCCTTTGTTGTAAATGGACATAGACTTAGACTTTATTATCAACTAATATCTAAACAAGATTTTGTGCAGAATGCCTTACAATAGAAGGAGATGGAACTGGTAGAAGAGGAAGTCATTCCTCCTTCTCATGGTTCTTGAATTATTTCGGGTTATCTTCATTTGTATATATGTAAGTAGATTTTATTTTTATTTTTTAAATAAATGAGAGTCATTTCTAATAGTTGATTGCATCTATACAGGAAATTCACTCTTTGTTGTGGCCACAACAAATCCCATGCCTTAGCTGAGCACGGGAGCCCCAAATTTTAAAATAAACACAAAGGTATTTGGGTAAGTGTTCTCGTTAATATGAGGTTTTGGACTTTCTTTCTATGATCTCGTTCCTGTACCTTTGGTTGCATTGATTGTTTTTGGTTTGCTAGAAGCCTTAATTTTTGACCATTTTGTCATTTACTCCTTCCAACCTGAAACCCGATAGGTGCGGGTTGTGGAAATCCTTGCTAATAATTTTTGGGAATTTTTCGTCCTGAAACCCGCAATCACGGATTTCGGATTTGGGGAATTTGTTTTACCGTTTAGTTGCGTTGTGTGTTCCCGAAGCCCGTAACCCAAAATTTTGGGTTGCGGGATGCGGGAAAATATTTTGAGTTTTTAACGCTTGTTTCCGTTTGCAAAACCTGCAACCAGCAAGTTTCGGGTTGCCGCTTTCGAGAATCATGAATAAACTTGTGAATAAGTACCGTTTGACCTGAATCCACATCCCGCATCAGTCAATCTCAGCCGTCCATTCCTTGGATCCATCACATCCGATTCCATCGTTGTTTATACATTTGATCTTCTTGTTCTTCGTTGTTTTGGCGATCAGGTTTCCGACAGTAATTCTCACCTCATGATTACCTCTGAACATATGACTGCTTGATTGGATTGGCCTGTAATGATAGTTTTTAGATGTGACTTCAAATCATGCGTCATTTCGTTAAAACTGTACTTTATTATGATCCAATTTGGATTAACACATGCTACGATGTCGTTTCATTACAGTTCAGATGATTGCAGTTCCCAATTCGTATGATTTTAATAATATTAGTTCATCATATTCGATCATTATGATTTCCTTTTTAGCTTTTCTTAAATATGGAAACAAGTATGAATCACTTAGTTCGTCGTCCATATTCGTCAGAAAATTTTTTGTGTTATATTTTGAAAGGTTTCCTTCTGACAAATTGGTGTGAGCAATATGCAGACAAGTTATGAATCCTTTGATGGATGTTATACGGAGGAAGAACTTCATCCCTTGTTATTCCAAGAACCTATGTCACCATCCTTTGACGCAGGTGTTCCTCATACCAGCAGTGATAGCGAAGAGGAAGATTCTGAAACTCTGCATGTTATCATACCACCCCCTCAGAAGGACCAATATGAGATCAATGAATAGCCAAGTGATCAAGATGACTCCATTATTCGTGATTTTATAATCAATAAAGAACCTGCTACTCCACTAGCTCATGCGAAGCAAGACCCGTTGTCTAATTTTTCTGTTTTCAAAAACGTTATGGATCAACAGGAAGATTCTAAGGAAATTCATTCAAAGGATTTGTTGGGCCATCTGTTTCATGTTATCAATAGCCAGCAGGTCATTGTTCAAATTCCACAATTTTGTTATGGGATCTCTCCCGAAATTAGAAAATGACCCTTATTTCAAACTTTATCTTAGGCTTGGAGGGAATCATTTGAGCTAAAATTGTTCAGATTATAGTGGTAGGATTTTATGGATCAATAGCTTGATCCGAATTTTGTAATCCCTATCTTTTGGGAATTTCCATATGTACTCTGTTGAAATTCTTATTTAAGGAAGAATGCCTCTCGATATTATGGGTTGTTAATTTTTGGGTTAGAAATCAACAGGAGACGGTTGGAGATACTCTGTCTTAGCAGAGCTTTGTAATTTTGTTTACGGACTTCATTAATACAGTAAAGTAATCCCTTTGAATCATCTCTTTTTTATTGTTCAAATTTCTTTGACAGTATATGATTTATTACTTCAATTTATCATCTACATTGTGTGATTCTTTTGCGTATATGAATTAATGCACAGATCTGTAGTACTGATTTCTCTTTATGAATTATCTATGTATGAAAATATCTTCTTAAGTTTCTTTAATTAAGATATTTTTCTTTATCGATTTCTGCAAATGATCCACAGTAACTTTAATCAATGTTAATTTTTCAATTAACAAAGTGATTACAGGTTAATCTTGAACATGTTTAATTACTTAAATTATTGTCATTTAATTTTCATTAATTGATTATGATCTAAGCGAATAAATGAATGCATATTTTAACATTTTTGTTGAAGTTGAAAAACATACTTATTCACTTCACATCAATATTGATCTACACAACAACACGTTTTTCCTTAGGATAGATCTAACCTAGAGTAGATTCTTTTCTTGAATAGGTTAAGTTAAAAAAGACTTAGTTTTACACTTTTGTTTTTCCTTTATTGAAAAATTGATCTATTGATCAAACTCATCAACTCTTAGAGTGCCAGCGAAGGCCGAATATAAATTAGCTATTTATAAAAAGTTCATTTATCTCTAACAAAATGATAGGTGTTTTCAGGATAATGCAAGTAGCAGAAGATTGTTCTGATCCATGATAAATCAAGAGGAGCGCGACTAAAGCTTCATAAAAGCAGGCTACATCATCCTTTTGTGTGCTTATAGCCCCAGAAAAATTCTCTACATAATCTACAATAGTCAGATCCAGCAAAGCACATTTTTCTACAAAAGGTCCATATGGAATACCGAATGAAGGGTCGAATGACTATCTGAATGAAGCAAATGAATGACGATTTGAATGAAGTGCCAAATGAAGTACTGAATGAAATCATAGCTTATAACAACATGATTAAGTTTGTTAGGGATATAGTTTTTGAATTCTGCTAGTAAAATGTAATTGAATAACCATACCAGGGATCAATCAAATATCATCTCTGCATTCGACCTCATTCCTTTTCTCATTTCGACTTCATCAAATGAATCGTTTAATCATGCATTATTATGATTTCTAGAATCATCTTATGGCTATCATATGGTTTTAATTTTTCATTAAGGTATATGCATGCGATCTGTCATTTTATTAATTGAAGGTCATCATGTTCTTTTATGCTACTTATGTTTAAATATCTCATGATGAACATTACATTCAACCTGTCCAAAGTTTACTTTGGACATGGTTGAATATATCATCACCATACGAATTCACCAATGCACACATTTTCATGATGGCACATCACTCAAATATTTTTTCATAATGACATGATCGTTCGAGAGTGCTAAATCCCTATTCACAATCATTTAACTGTTGGAATGGATCACGATTTAAACCAACATCTGCGTGAATTTTGCTTCATTCTACTTGCCCTTATCTTTCCGGATACCATCACGACGCGTCTCTTGCAATTTCTTGCATCCCCTGTATCCATTTTCATCCCTCGTCCTCTATTCAACAATTCCAATCTGTTACGATCCTGGAAGCTACCAGGACTTGCTCCGCATTCCTGAATTCAAGGCATGTCGTTAAGTGTTTCTTCTAGCGGGCTGGGGTCCGTTCCTTCATCTTCTTGATGGCCACGATGACAAGATTTCACTTCTATTTTCCAAAGGGTTTGATGGAAAAAACAACTAAGGTTGGCCATCTTACCTTTTCAGTAACAGAGGATTCCATTGTGTTGGCCACGGAACTTCCCAGGGAAGGTGCTCATTGGCACAAACACCTTTTCCTTACACAGACGGATCACGAATTTTCTCTCAAAGCCGAATAGCAACACGTTACAGGCACAAAAGGGTTCCACCGAGAGTGGGTTAAGCCTGAATATCTTGAGCCCTTGAGTGCCATCATCCGGCTGATCACTTGTGAAGGTAAGTACACCATTTTCAAAGCCTGCCACTTTCGATTATTGGCACATTTCATTAATAATAAGGCCCTAAATTTCCCATTTTATTTTCTAAAGAGCCTAAAAAAAATGTCTAGCCAGGTTAGGAAAAATATGGTTAACCCTGCTGGTAGTTTATACCATCACTATCTCATAAAGATCTTGATCACCCACCAGTTGAAAGAAAATGGGAAACCGTGGTATATCTTTGTGTTTGAAACACTAAACCCCCATCTGGTCAAGAATCTTCTTGTTAAATCCTCTGCCTCTCGCAAGCATCACCGATTTCAAAACCGTGCAGATGAGCCCTTTCAAACCTCTACCCAAGAAAGAAGGGATGCCAAGTATGTACAATTTAGTGAGGGTGCCTCAGGAGAAATACACCCTATTCACTCATCCTCTTTTGATCCTGTCCACAAGGACACAACCACGAAGCCCCCATTATTTTCACCAATACCCACAAAGTCAAGAAGGGCCAACCATGACTAGTCTATCTACCAGACCGTCATCCAATCTATCGATCAATCTGTCATTCAGCCAATGCATTCAGACAGTCTCGATGACCAGATGGACGATGCTGCCCTTGAATCACCCCTTCTTGCATTAGCCAATATATCTAGCCATTTTCTTGAAGACCCTATCTTGGAGCCTTCACCTGCACACATTGAAGATAAGGCTCTTAAGGAACGAACTACATTTGCTGATCCCGAACCATTTCTAAAGGGATCGAGCCCGCAAAAAGACCTTGAGTCTTTTCCAGAAGCATCTAATCCACTCCATCAGACTATGGAACGATTAACCCAAGACATAGCACAATTAATAAGATAGAATGAGAAATACGTTGAGATAATCTCTGGGCTTCGTGAAGAGAACAAAGAATTACGCGCACAAGTGAGGAGCGTTGAAGATTTAAACGACGCCAAAACAGCTTCCAACATTTCTCTCTGGTTGAAGCATGATGCTTTGAAGGACTAGTTCAAGAATCTTAGGGATAAATCCACTTCCACTTCCAAGTCGAAGGCAGCTGCTACTGCAGCTCATCCTTCTTCCTAATTTCTTCTCTACTTGCTCAGTGCGACCTGGCATATCGCCGGTTTGGGGGAATGTTGGTGTCCTTTTTTGTCACCATTTTGATCAGTAAACATACTTTGATTGGCATTATTTTCACTATTTTGATATGATAAGTCATTCTCCTTTCCATTCATACCATCAATTAGACTCAGGTATGGAAGTATTTGCATATCACATGAATCTTGGTTAAATATCATCATTTTTATGGTTTATTGACAATTATCTCACATTTATAGATGTGCTTGGAATTTAGTTTTTGATCTACAGATTGTGTTCGTCATTCAGACCTTCATTCAGCCACACATTCAAGCCAAAGATGCCTAGCCGCATTCGAACTGTCGTCCAACCCTCCATTCACACCTATGGAATCGTTGGTTGAGATATTTCGGGGCATTAAAGACAAAAATGATGATGTGGGTTCTGTTAAGGACGTGACCCTGATGGTTCACGATCCTCAATTCTAGAGGATCCGCTCTCTCGTCCGCCTAGATCATCACCGCATCTCCTTCCCACGTCAAGGATAACTAATGCATAGATGCTAGCGTCAAGGAAGATCAATTCCCGTGGACTCAGGAAGACGGCATGTTCGCTGTCGTAAACCACCCTGTAGCTTTTCTACATCTATTAAGACCTCTATTTTTAGAGAGGTTGACTACGTCAAACTTATTTCTTGTTGTAAAACTTATATAAAGATGTTTCCTATGCAGAAACGCAGCATAAGGATAAGCATATCATAGCACATAGACGATAGCAATAACTTTTATAGAGACGTTGTGTAATTTTTCTCAGTTAATCGAAGTTCCAGATTCTAGCTGTTGATGTTCTATTGTTGGTGAATAAATTGAGTTACACTTCAATCCTTGATTGCTGAGAAGGGCCCCTAAAAAACCAGAGGTTTTATTGTATATATTCTGCATTTCTTTTCTGAAAGTAAATAGTTTTCATTTCCAATATTTAACTTGTTTCTTGTACATGACAGTTCTTTATTTCCTATAATTTATATCTTGCTGCTAATGTAATTTACATTCCTAAAAGTTCAAGTGACCTTTCATGGTTAAGTCTTCTTAGTTTGCTTTCAGTTTTGTCATTTGTAATTAGATAAAGCCATCTAGTTAATGTTTCAATAGTTCAAGTTTAATTCATAGTTAGATACAATTCTACTAATTTTTCCTGTACCTGTAGATTAGTTTTATTTACATCTCAGTTTTGTTCTATCATGAAATAGACATAGTTTGTTTCCTTAGATAATGATTAGTATAGATGGATTTTTGTTATTTCAGCTTCTAGACAATCTATTTATTGCTTTCCTTGCACTGTAGGTTCATATGCATCAACCAGCTAGCATTAAGGTCATTCAGTCTGCTTCTTTCCTTAGTTTATATTGTTTTCATCCATCCAGACTGTCATTCGAACTGTCTTTCAGAATGTCATCTGGATCATCATATGAACTTTAATATTTTCTGCATTGTTTTTATGCTTGTTTAGAATCCAGTTTCTTAGGTTTTTAAACTATACTATTTCTTTTATTTAATTAGAATTCTTAGATGTAATTAGGACCTTGTTTTGCACTACATAGAGTTTTAATTAAGTTTCATACTCATCCTTAGTTTTCATTCCATTTTCTTAACTTTGCTTTAGTTTCTTTTCAGATTATGTTTTTCTTTTATATCTGATTCATTAATATTTTACGGTTCTAGAATTTATCAGTTTCATTCCTAGTTTAGTTTATTTCATGTTTCTTAAGATTGATTCGGGATTAGAATTAGTAATTTCATTCTCCAAGTATCTTATTTTTGATAGTTTCTTCATTTAAGCATAGGATTAGTTTTCCCATTCACATAGTTGATGAATATGTTCATAGAATAGGATTTTGTTCAGAAATAAGACATCTTTATCAAGTTTTCTACTTTCTTCTAGATTACCTTTGTCCTATGTCATTTGATTATGGATAGAAAATAGATTACCAGACCCCATAGACCCATACCTAAAAAAGGGTGTGTACCAGATTCCTTGTGATTGCGAGCAATCCTACATTGGTGAAACTGGTAGGTCCTTTCGAACAAGGGTTAAGCAACATTGTGCAGACATCCGTCTAGATCGAACCCACAAATCTACCCTAGCAAAGCACTCCCATGACACAAAGCACCTTATTAGGATAGATAACGTAAAGGTGTTGGCTCAAGTTGATAACTGATCCAAAAGAAGAATCATGGAGGCAATTGAGATAGTTAAGAACCCTAATTGTTTGAATAAGGATGACGGCTTGGCCATTAGTAAAACCTGGCTCCCTAACCTCACAAAATAAGCCAAGTTTCTAACTAAATCTAATTAACCTAAAGTAACTGAATAAACAGTTTAACTTTTATTTAACAAGAATTAAATTAAAAATTTTAACCCTAAAATTTGAATTTAATATACCTTAAAACCCCTAAAAATTAAATTAAATTAAACAACTTAATAACAATTTAAATTTAAAATTATTAAACCCTAACCCTAATTAAATTGAACTATTTGGAATAAATTAATTGTCTATTTTTAAATTAATTTATAATTTCATTTCAACTTTTTGAAGTAAATCAAACAAACTAATTAGCAATATTAATTGAATTTATTAAAATTAAATTAATAATTATAATAAAATTATTTAATATTAATAATAACATTTTAAATTTAAAAGCATCAAACCCTAAACCTAATTAAATTGAATTATTTAAAATAAATTAATTATCAACTAAATTAATTTATTAATAATTTCATTTTGTGAACTTAATCTAACAAACCAATTAGCTACATTAATTGAATTTATTAAAGTTAGATTAATAATTATAATAAATTAATTAATATTAATAATAAACTTTTAAAACTAATATTTTACTTTAAACTAAGATGAATCATTTTGAAACAAAACTAATAATAATAAAATTAAGTAATTAATATGAACTTAAGGAATTAATATGAAATTAACAATTAAAAAACTGAACTTTAATGTAAATTTATAAAAAGGAATTAATCTTTAAACTTTATGAAGTCAATGTAAAAAATCCTAATACCATAAAAACATACCATTAATTAACTTATCATAAAAATTCAAACTAAATTGATTTCCTTAAACCCTAGAGTCGGCTCCATTACAACCCATGTTTGACTATTCTATATTTAAAGGATTGATAATGGATAATATCTACTTGGCATCGCTAATGTCCTGATGATGAGCCAAGGATGGCTCGAAACGTCGACTGCAACTCACCTACCGCAGACTCTCCACAAGATGCCATGAATTTTCACTGTGGATTCTCAACTAATTATAGATTACAATGTTTAAAGTTAGTTGTAATTGGACACTGTTTAGTTTGCATTTATTTGTATAAGTTAAACTAGATTTGCTTCCATTATGTTTCCTTGTCAAGTCATTTTGATACATTCTCTCCTGTTCCTATTACATTTGATACATTTCCTCAGAATCCTCAAGGAGAATTGAATTAGGTAGTTTAGTTTGATCTTGAGTTGAATGTATGAATAGTTTCTGAATTCAGTAAGTAGTTTGTAGTTTTTCTTTAAGTTAATATAGTTTCTTGTTTCCATAGTTAGTTATCAATTGAATCATTTCATAGATAGGTTTCTAAACTCATTTACAATTTTTTTTCTAATTTCTAGATTAGAGTTTGAATTATTAATCAATAGCTTTCAATTTCATCAAACTAGTTCTGTTTTTTATTAAGTCTTGCTTCCGAGAATAATATTGTGTGTTTATCTTTTCATTTATTTCCCATGGAGTAGAGTAGTATAGATTGATAATATTTTGATCTGTTGGTTTAGTTAGGTTCAATTAGTTCAGTAATTGTATTTTTGAAGTTTGACTTGGTTTTTCATTTTGAAAGATCTTTCGATCTTTTCATTATTAAACATTTCTAAGGTCTACCAAGATTAAACCTTAGGTTCCATTCTACCTCAGCATATACTGTGCCACAACTCTAATATTACCAACCCTGGTCGATAATTAAATATTTGGTGATTCCTTAAGATAGTAAATCTAGGGTGGCAGGTGCGGGTGGGGTCTTATTTGATCCCGGAGGAAATAAAATTGAAACTTTCTCGTGGGGATTAGGTAGCAAGACTAACAATGAGGCTGAATGGCTTGCTCTCGTCTTCTCATTCATTATGGTCTCCTCCTTCAGCATCGACAACCTCAGAGTTTATGGGGACTCTAGACATTTCATTCAAATTATGAGAAGGGGTGCAGCTCCTCAAGGCTCGAAAGCTTATAGATACATGCAAAGAATAAAAAATAATCCTCATTTTTCTGAGGCCTCATTCTTCCACATCTGTCGAGAGAATAACAAGCTAGCGGATGTAGCAGCCAATAAAGGTACTTTGTTAGAAATTGGGCATGTTGAGGGCCTCAATGGTGCCATGGGGCTTTATTTCATACCCTAACCAAAATGTTAAAGGTCAATAATGTCATGATAAAGAATAAGGAGGGGTCCGTAGGCACCAAGAGGGTCCCCCTCATTCTGTCTACCCTCGTCGGTGATGTGCCTCGCTCCTTCCCCGTAGCCCCTGCCACACGCCACCCTTTCCCTCGCGTTTGGCACATGGCTCCCAGTGGTCCTGTCTGTTAAATTTTTAGTATTAAATCACAATACTATAGGATCTTTGCTGAGAGAATAACATCTACAGTATATCAATGCATGACAATCATAATATGACAAGCATCACAAGCATCACAAGAATCAAAAGCATAGAGACAAGAGACACGGAGTTTCCGTGGGGAAAACCCTAAGGTGAAAAACCCCACAACTTCCTCAGAGATAGAGAGAGCAATGGCTCAACCAAAATACAACCAGATAATACTGAGATAGTCTCCTAGCAGATGATCCTCCTCCTCCTCACTAGTGCGCCACTTTTCAGAGAGAGAGATAGTTACTTTTCCGAGTGAGTAAAATAGAGATCTCCTATCTCTATTTATACTCACCTTTTTGCCCAGTGACCTACTGGGGCCGACTTGTCTACTTAGATACATCCACATTATATTATATATTAATTAGGGCCGACCCCATAAGGTGGTCTAATAACCCATCGGCAAGTACACACACTTGCGACACTTGTCAATCCACATGACGACACTTCCTTATAGATGAATAACACATCTCTTATAAGGGTACAATAAATATATATATAATACACAGATGAAATACATTCCGAAGTTACATATACATCAACACTCCCTCTTAACTAGGAAGGTATTTCTCGACACAGATCTGCTAGACAAGTCTTCTTCTCTGGATCATCGTCATCGATGCATCGTCATCATCATCGTCACTGCTGCTACTATCTCAACCAATCTTTGACTCTACTCATCATAGGAAGTTCTACAGAGCCAGTCCTTTTTCATACTGGATGTAGGCCCACCACCTGCAGGTCTTTGTCATCACTGGCCATACTGTGGAATCCTCGGGACTTATTACGTGCGTCACAAAACCTCGAAAGAGCATCCCAGGCTGTTACGAGCACACAGCTCTACCTATAGGATCTCCCAGGGCGCTATTACATGTGACCCCACCACAAAACCTCGAAAGAGCATCCCAGGATGTTATGGGTACACAACTCCGACCTGTAGGATCTCCCAGGGCGCTATTATATGTGGTCATGGCAAAACCTCGCAAGAGCATCCTAGGACTGATTACGGGCACACAGCCCAACCTATCGGATCTCCCAGGGCGCTATTACATGCCATAGGACAAAACCTCGCAAGAGAATCTGCCAGATATCCCAGGGCACTATTACATGCCATAGGCAAAACCTCGAAAGACTATCTGTAGATCTCCCAGGGCACTGAATTACATGTCCTCCCAGAGCAAAACCTCGAAAGAGCATTTGCCAGATGTCCCAGGGCACCGATATTACATGCCATAGGAAAAACCTCGAAAGACCATCTGCAAATCTCCCAGGGCACTGGATTACATGCTCATCTGCACAACCTGATCCATGGCCACAGAGTATCACCCTGATACTCACTATACATCATCCTGATGTATCCATGATCATCCTGATCATCATCACTGCAACGTCCTGCTGCATGTCATCTGGAGCAACATCCTGAAGCTCGTCATCTATGATCATCCTGATCATCACTGCAACATCCTGGTGCATGTCATTTGGAGCAACATCCTGAAGCTCATCATCTATGATCATCCTGATCATCACTGCATCATCCTGCTGCATGTCATCTAAAGCAACATCCTGAACCTCGTCATCTATGATCATCCTGATCATCACTGCAACATCCTGCTGCATGTCATCTGGAGCAACATCCTGAAGCTCATCATCTATGATCATCCTGATCATCAATGCATCTACCTGATGCATACCAAGTATCTACCTGATACATATCATCATACATGATCCTCCTGATCATCAATGTATCCACCTGATACAAATACAAATACATGATACATATCACCATACATGATCCATCTGATCATACAATGTATCCACCTGATACATATACAGATACATGGTCCAAGCATCCAACAGGATGCATATACAAAATACATACACGTGATCCAACTGATCATATCCAGCATCTAACATGATGCATACATACATAAATGATCCAACTGATCATATCCAACATCCAACATGATGCGTACATACATACATAAAAATGATCCAACTGATCATATCAAGCAGAAACCAGAACATCATCCTGATGCTCATCATCCAGCGCTTACATCCACAGCCATGTGAAGGATCCTCCTTCCAACATGCTTGGAATGGATTTAGCAAATGTGTCCATCACTTCTTCCTCCAAGTGTCCTCGATCTGAAGAACGCCAAGCCTCTCTCTGAAGTACTCAAACTTCACTCTAGCTAGTGGCTTCGTCAGCACATCTGCAATCTGCTCGTCCGTCGCAACATACGGGAGCTTCACAGCTCCTCTCTGCACCATATCCCTGATATAGTGATATTTAATCTCTATGTGTTTCGACCTGTCATGAAACACTGGGTTCTCGGACAGCTTCACACAACTCTGGTTATCACAGAAGATACCAGTAGCCTCCAACGGGAGATCAAATAACTCAGACAGTAGCTTCCGTAGCCATACTGCCTCACAACTAGCTGAACAGGCTGCAACATACTCTACCTCAGCTGTACTCAGTGCTACACAGGACTGCTTCCTGCTAAACCAAGAGATCACACCTGATCCCATACTGAAGCAACACCCAGATGTGCTCTTCCTATCTGCAGCACTACTAGCCCAATCTGAATCAACATAACCCTGCAGGTTAAACTTTTGATTTGCTTCATACTTGAGCCCATAATCCACTGTACCCTTCAGGTACCTCAGAACATGCTTTACAGCAACCAGGTGAACACTCCTCGGATCCGTCAGGAACTGGCTCAATGTGTTCACAGCAAAGCAAATGTCTGATCTTGTGTTCATCAGGTACATCAAGGACCCAATCATCTGACGATACATAGTGATATCAACCGGCTCAGATGAAGCATCACATAGAAGCTTCAAATTCGATGCCATAGGTGTGGCCATGGCCTTGCAATCCATCATCCCGAATCTCTTCAGGATATCTACTGTGTACTTCCCTTGACCAAGGAAGATCCCACCTGCATTCTGCCACACCTCCATACCTAGGAAATAGTGCATCATTCCCAAATCTTTCATGTCGAATTCAGCTGCAAGCTTCCTTTTAGTATCTGCAATCAGTCTGTCATCTCCTGTCACAAATAGGTCATCCACATACAGTAGTAGAATCACAGGATTCCCTTCCTCAACCTTGTAGTAAAGGTTGGAATCCGCTTTGCTCTTGGTGAAGCCCAAACTAGATAGGAAACTGTCCATCCTACCATACCAGGTTCTGGGAGCTTGCTTCAAGCCATATAAGGCTTTCTTCAATCTGCATACATATGATTCCCTGTCATGTATTTCAAAACCGAGTGGCTGTTCCACATATACTTCCTCTTCTACTACACCATTCAGGAAAGCAGTCTTGACATCCATCTGGTGTATTTTCCATTTCATTGCTGCAGCCAGGGAAAGCACTGTTCTGATGGAAGTATACCTGGCTACAGGTGCAAAGGTTTCTTCATAATCTATTCCTTCTTTTTGAGAGAAACCATGAGCTACGAATCTTGCTTTGTATTTTTCCACACTGCCATCTGCAACATGCTTGATTTTGTAGATCCACTTGGAAGTCACAACAGACTTCTCTTTACGTCTTGGGACAACATCCCAAACATCATTCTTCATTATTGATTGGTATTCCTCAACCATAGCATCCTTCCATTCTTTCTTTTTTGCTGCCTCTTCATAACTGGAAGGTTCTTTGTTCATAATGTCACAGAGTAAAGCAACATAACTGGTGTGTGATCTGGTTCTCTTCTTTGCTCTGTGTTCTTCTTCTGGAATGCCAAATCTTTCTGCATCATGAATGAGCTCTCTAGCCCATACAGGTTTCCTCTTGTGAGAGTTATTCTCACGAGGTGGATCTACAGGTTCTTGTGGATCTTCAAACTCACGAACAGTTTCTGGAACTGCTTCAGTCATGGTAGTATCCTGAAATCTTGTTTCCTTAGGTTCTTCATAAACTTCGGTAGGTGCCTTCCTTGATTTGATGAATGCTGAGTTTTCATCAAATGTTACATCCCTGCTGACATCAATCTTCTTGAACCCTGGAAAGTATATTCTGTAAGCCTTCGAGCTTTCACTATAACCCACAAAGATGCCCTTCTTTCCTGAAGGATCTAGTTTAGTCCTCTTCTCTTTTGGGACATGAGTATATACTGGACAACCAAATATTCTGAGATGGCTGACTTCAGGTTTCTTACCAAAAAAGACCTCTTCTGGTGTCTTGTTGTCCAATATCTTGTGGGGTGTTCTGTTCTGCACATATATAGCTATTCTAGCTGCTTCTGCCCATATATGCATAGGAAGATCTTGGTCATGCAACATTGCCCTTGCTGCTTCCATGATAGTTCTGTTCTTCCTTTCTGCAACCCCATTCTGTTGAGGATTATAAGGAGCTGTCAACTCCCTCTTAATCCCTAAATCACTGCAAAGCTTCTTGAAGTCATTTGAGGTGAATTCTCCACCATTGTTGGATCTGAATGTTTTGATCTTCTTGTCAGTTTGATTTTCCATCAAGGTTTTGAATTCCTTGAATTTATCAAGCACTTCATCTTTGCCCTTCAAGAAGTATACCCAAGTCTTCCTGGAGAAGTCATCAATAAATGATACATAGTAAACATATCCACTCAGGGAATTGGAAGACATAGGGCCACATACATCTGAGTGGATGATTTCCAGAATGTCTTTTGCCTTGCTTTCACTGCTTGGGAAAGCCTTCTTAGTGTTCTTACCTTTTGCACATCCTTTGTAAACACCTTCATGTTTGGTCTTGATTTCAAGAAGACCCTCTACTGCCTTGCTTGCAATTGGAAGTGCCCTATAGTGCATATGAGCAAGTCTTCTATGCGAAAGTTCACTTGGCTCCATGGATTCATGCACCATGGCATGTTCAGGTTGTCCTTCAATTTATACAGTCCTCCCTCTTGCTCTCCAATCACTACTGCATCATCTATTGTCTTTCCCTTTGGCCACATCAGGACTTGGCCATCTACAAATGCAACCCTCATACCTTTTGCATCCAATGCAGAGATGGAGAGTAAGTTCTTCTTGAGCCCAGGTACAAAGAGGACTTCCTTCATCTTTAGAGATTTTCCAGAATCTAGGTTGTAGGAGGCTTCACCACTTCCTTTGATTGGGTATTGATAATCATCCCCAAGTTTCACCTTATGAGGTGATTCATGTTCAGATAGGTTCACAAAAGATTCTTTGAATCCAGTCATGTGTTTGGATGCCCCACTATCAATTAACCAATAATTACAACCATGGGAGATTGCACCTGTGAGAGCAGAGATCAGAACATACTCTTCTTCACTTGATGAGACATCTTCACTATCACTTTTTGCCCTAGCCTTCTTCTTTGGGGGTTCATCATCTTCGGCAGCATGAGCATGAAATCTTCTTTTGCTGCCCTTCTTCTTCTTACTGAAGTTGTTGTTATTATCCCTTTTGTTCTTGGGACAATCTGAAGCATAGTGACCCTTCTCATTGCATGTAAAGCATCTTAGGTCCTTCTTACTCCTTTGATGAGATCTTTTGTGGTGAGAGTGATCCTTCTTGGTTTTGCTTCTTTTGGTGTGAGCTGCAAGAGCTTGATCTTCTCCTCCCATATTTTCCTCACAAGCTATAAGCCTAGCTTCTTCTTGAGAGCATTCTTCCCTCAGTCTGTTGAAGGAGATCAACTTCTTCCTTGCACAAATTCCTTGAATAAAAGAATCCCATGACCTGGGTAGGCCATTTAGAGTGGTCATTACCACTTCACCATTCTCCACCATTTCATCCACTGCTTCTAGTTGTTCCTTGATCTGATAGACCCTTGAAAAATAAGATTCAATGGTTTCTCCATTCTGAAACTTTACTGCTTTCAATTGGTTCCGCAGGGTCATCTTCCGATTTATGTTCTTTCCTTCAAATAGCTTGGTCAAGGATTCAAACATCTCCTTGGGTGTCTTGAGAGAAGACACATGGGGTATGAGATGGTCTTTGATAGAATCAGCAATGATTCTCTTTGCCTTGGCCAAGTTCTTCTTGTGTAATGCCTTGGCCTCTTCATCCTCTGGGATAGGGATGTCTTCTTTCACATATGAGTCCAACTCATTCTCTTCCAGGATTAGCCCAATCCTATACTTCCAGGCTCGGAATTTATCAGCCCCTTCAAGCTTATCCTCAAGCTTGGTGTGGAGAGACATCTTTAAGAGTAATTCAAATGGAAATAGAAAAGATTTAGGAATTACCACTTGAAGTGCTGAAAACTGGATCTGGTCCTGGATTCGGGTTTGTCAGAGAAACCCTAAAAATTCAAAATGTGAATTTCAAAATTCTGGAAGGATAGAAAGATGCACCTTGGAGAGCTGATCAGCCTAGTACATTCATAAGTTGAGATCAGCAAAGTCTTGCCCTTCAAAATTGCCTTTTTGTCCTCCCGGGTTCACTAGGGAGAGCCCTGAATTAGGGTTTGAGTTTCCCGGGGATCTACTTAGCCAAAAATCTTGATCCAAAGCTCTAAACTTCGATTTTTTCAAGGAGCTTCCAGCTGTGCATTCAGTTTCCAGAAATTCCTATTTTTGTGGAAACCCTAATTTTTAGGGCCAAATCTGAAAATGCTCGGAACTGAATTCTGATTGGACAGATAGATGCGCCTTGATGAGTAGATCCAATCTACTATACTGAATTTCAAAAGTCTATGGAGAGAAACCCAATAAACAAGGAATACAAGTTTCCGTCACTGCAAAATGTCTTCTTCTCAGTTAAGCTCTGATACCATGTTAAATTTTTAGTATTAAATCACAATACTATAGGATCTTTGCTGAGAGAATAACATCTACAGTATATCAATGCATGACAATCATAATATGACAAGCATCACAAGCATCACAAGAATCAAAAGCATAGAGACAAGAGACACAGAGTTTCCATGGGGAAAACCCTAAGGTGAAAAACCCCACAACTTCCTCAGAGATAGATAGAGCAATGGCTCAACCAAAATACAACCAAATAATACTGAGATAGTCTCCTAGCAGATGATCCTCCTCCTCCTCACTAGTGCGCCACTTTTCAGAGAGAGAGATAGTTACTTTTCCGAGTGAGTAAAATAGAGATCTCCTATCTCTATTTATACTCACCTTTTTGCCCAGTGACCTACTGGGGCCAACTTGTCTACTTAGATACTTCCACATTATATTATATATTAATTAGGGCCGACCCCATAAGGTGGTCTAATAACCCATCGACAAGTACACACACTTGCGACACTTGTCAATCCACATGACGACACTTCCTTATAGAGGAATAACACATCTCTTATAAGGGTACAATAAATATATATATAATACACAGATGAAATACATTCCGAAGTTACATATACATCAACACTGTCAGCTCCCACGAGCCTCTATTAACTTCACCACCTGCTTCTTCCTCGTCGCGCTTCGAAATGGCTCGCCCTCCCCTTTCCAGTGCGTTGAACCGGCTCTCTCTTGGGGATTTGGGTACTCCTCCCTCCCGTTCAGGTCTGTTGATTCCTTGCAGTTCTGGCACAATGCAAAATATCATGGCGGCCATAGCCGCACTGAACCGCACCATGGTTGATATCAAGCTTTCAGTCTGCAACACATACAATGCAGTCTGTACCAGTGTGGACCAGCACGAGGAGATGGCTAAGGATCTAAGCTACGCTGTCAACCAGCTTTCCTGTCAGGACTCCAGGATTGATGACCTGGAGAAGAACTTGTTTGAGCTGATGGGAAAGGTAGATAATTTGCAGGAAGACATTGTTGTTCTCACCGGAAAAACGCAGGGAAGCTGTGTCCAGGATAATCTAACAGTCAATCAGGAGATTAAGCAGGAAAAGAAGGATGCATCCTCTGCCCATTTCAAAAGTTATGGATAATTTCAATCTTAGTCCAGGTTCCACATTTTTGTTGTTTTAGCTCCTATGTTTCTTTGTATAATCCTCAACAACCAGTTTATCAGGGTTTATCCCTGCTCTATTTTGAATAGATTTAGAAAGACAATGTTTAGAACTTATACAGTCAGGCTGTTAGAAACTGTAGCTCCAATCTTTCAGGCATTCGCTACTCTGTCAATTATTTTTGAAAGCTTGTAATGAATGGCTGTGCGCAGCCTTTATAAATATATCTATTTTCCCTGTTCTTGTTAAAAAAAAAGGATAGTAAATCCACCCAACAATTTTTAGATTTGGAATTTCCCTCCAAAAACCTTTAAAATGGCCTAAATTGGCAATTTTTTTCAAAATTTTCTTGCAATTTGTGGTAGATTCAATTGCTTAAGGTCATTGTTTGTTTCTATATCTCTGATTGGATAGGATTAGGGATCATCCTTAAAGAATTCTGATTCATTTCATAGTTTGCAAATAGTGAAAATTGAAAAAAACATAAATATTTGTTTAAAGAACCTTAAGGCCCTTTAATTTTTGACTCTCATAAACTTGCTTATATGAAACTTGAAACCAAATCTCAGTTATGACATATAAAAATATCACTTGAACACATTTTCATTAAAAACAAAAAAAATTGAACATCACACTTTGATATATTTTGAAAACAAGTTCCCTCCAAACCGAAAACAAGCTTTAATTAATCAAATTTTGTTTTGGATATACAATATTTTCATTATTCTCATGCACAATTAGAGAAAGTTGTAGCATTAGATATCAATTTTCTTGTGATAAGTTGTGTCTGAGACATTGTATCCTCTTCACTTGGGCCTTCGGGTGATATTGTGAATGAGAAAGTGGATCTCAAGTGCAATAGTGTAGATTTCAATTTTTGTATACATTTCTCGAGCTACCATATCCTCTTTGCTTGCACTTTCAGGTGGCCCTGCAAAGGAGAAAGTAGATCTCAAGTGTAAGAATTTAATTCCTAAGAAGCCAAAAGGGATCTATGTATCCTCTTTTCTTTCACTTTCGGGTGGCCCTGCAAACGAGAAACAGAAACCCCTCGTGTAGTAGAATTAGATTCATTTTCAATGAGATATTTGTTTAGTTTACATTGATTTTTGAAAATCAATTACTATCCATATTTCAGAAGAATTGTTCCTAACTATCAAAATCTACCAAAATTTGTTTTGCATATTTGAAAGATGTTAGGAACCTATGTCAACCCTTCTCTTTACTATGCTAGTATATTGTTGTTGGACGCATATGCTTTGTAAGTCGCCCCGTAGTATTTGTTGATCCGTAGTTTATATTAGCCCATAGTATTGACCCATAGTATTGGACGCATATGCTTTGTAAGTCATCCCGTAGTATTATATGTCCCATGGTTTTGACTCATAGTATTGGGCATAGAATTAGTATATAAGTGTGTGTTGAGGTCATTGAAGGCACCGTGAAGTTAATTGTATTGAGCTTGCTCAAAGGAGGTTGCCCCCTCGAAGTGGCCCGTGATCAATATAAAAGTGATTCTGTTCTATTATTTCTGATATCTCATGTATTTGCATTAATTAATTATTGCAGGTTCATCACATCTGGTATCATAGCACTTTCTTGGGCTCGTTGGGTGGAATTTCTACCAAATTTTTTTTTCGCATCTGTTGCAGCTTCGGATTTGGGAATAATCCCTATCCGCTTAACTGTGGGAAGTACTTGGGCATAAGCCCTAAAACTCATTGTGAGGAGTACCACAGGAACCCCAAAGTAGCTGGCCCATTTAGAGGACCTGCCAAGGAAAAGGGCAACGACCCCTACCTGATTGACTAGTTCCCACCCATGAGGTAAACCAAGAGCTATCGTTTGTGGCAAAGCGGTTATCAGTTTTACCTGAGCCGTGGAGTGAGGGGTACTGCCCCAATACGCAAGCCGTCAGATATCATTGGTGGCCGAGTGAAACACCTGAACTGTTAGGAAGCCGTACATACTTGGGGTCATATCTATTTTCAGTTGAACTGTTGTCGATCACTTCCACTCCAGATCCAGTCGTTTCAGATCTATTCTGAAATTCGTTCTAGATCCAGCCATTTTCGATCCCTTCCACGCCGCTGTTGCCGATCCATTTCTGGGAATAAAATAAAATAAAAACTGGTTATCTCCCTTTTTTCACTTTGTTTCCCTTGAAATTTTCGGGGAAACCCTGTCATCCCATTCTGCATCTTTCATTCCTGAGGACCCTATCCCCAATTCCCCTTCCCAAAGCCCGAAATCCCACATTTGTCTATTTTTAGGGTTTGCCATAACTTCCTCAGATTTCACCCAATCACCTTCAAATTTTACCACAGAGTTCCTTTCTGAATTCTGCTTCTTTGTCCCTCTCTGCCAAATTTTCTCATTCTATCACCCCGCTTCTAAATCCCCCTTTTTGCTTTCTTGTCCTTTCGACAGTGTCCAAAATCTAGTCAAACCCCAATTACCCATCAGATTGTTTCCCCAATCCAAATTTCCCTTTACTAAATCAGCTTCTGTTTGTGTTTTTCTACCCATTCCACCAAAAAAAAATAAAACAAACAAACCTGGTTATGGTTGTCACTCATGCAGAAGCACACACCATGGAGGAAGCACTTGCAGCCATTCAAACCAAACTCCAAGATCTGGATGAAAAATTTCTTAGCCTCCATCTTCAGCATTCAGCCATGAACAATACCAGACAGCCAGAATCTTTTGCAGCCACCGAGTTCTCTTCTTCTAGCAATTTTCGTGCACCGAAGCTTGATTTTCCTCGCTTCAATGGTACTGATTCGACTGGATGGATATATCGAGCAGAACAATAATTCAGTTTGCATAATACTTCTGATGCCCAGAAAGTTCCACTTGCATCCTTTCATTTGGAAAAGGAAGCCCTTCAATGGTACTGTTGGTATATTAAAGCTCATCCCGAGCCAAACTGGACAGATTTTTGCCAACTCATTTTGCCACGATTTGGTCCTAGTGCTTTTGATGATTTCACAGGAGCACTCACTAAACTTCACCAAATTGGCACAATGAGAGAGTATCAGACAAAATTTGAGAAATTGGCCAATCACACAGAAGGATTGTATGATGAATTCTACAGGAGTTGTTTTATCAGTGGTCTCAAGGATGAAATCCGCTCAGAGGTTAAAATGTTTTGTCCCAACACAATGATAGAAGTCCTAGGGTTGGCTAAGCTGGCCGAGGACAAGATCGCAGCTCAACAACACTCCAAACCCACCTTTGTTCCCTTCAGAAATATGGGTTCCCAACGACCTCCCATCACGCCTGCTCCTCAACAAACTCCTATCAAGCATTTGTCTGAAATAGAAATGCAGGCACGCCGAGAAAAAGGGCTTTGCTATAATTGTGATGAGAAATTCACTCGGGGACATAGATGTGTTCAACAAAAGCTCTATCTCTTGGATGTGGATTCTCCGCCTGCCTTAGAACTTGATGAAGAAGCTACAGATACCGTAGATGATCAGGTCGACATTCAACACCCACCTGTTGACACCCCATCTCAGGATGACCCACCCGAGATCTCTCTCCATGCTGTAACCGGCGTCACCACCCCACAAACAATGCGGGTCAGGGGATACTTCAAGAAGCTCCCTCTTACCATACTCATTGATTCTGGTAGCACTCATAACTTCATTAACCCTCGGATTGCCAAACAGGCTGATTGTTTGTCCATACTTGCTCCAACTTTGAAGTCATGGTTTCCAATGGGGGCACCTTACCTTGCAAGGGGAAGTGTCACAATGTGCGTATCTCTATGGAAGATTATAACCTACGCTCTGACATGTTTTCCTTGTCCTTAGGCGGATGTGATGTGGTTTTGGGCATTCAATGGCTACGCACACTTGGCCCCATCTTATGGGATTTTGCTGAACTTTGGATGCAGTTTAAAGTCAATGGGGCACAATACAAATTTATGGGCTTACAACCAGGGTCTCTCTGCATCATCAGTTCACATTGCCTGGAAAAAATATTTAAGAAGAATTCACATGGTGTCATCGCTCAGCTCAATTCCATTCAGATGCACCCATCAACAGTCTCCACTACTTCCTTGGATAGATATGCAGGTATCTTTGTTGAACTAATGAGCTTGCTGCCTTCAAGAGACCTTTCCGGTAAGAATTTAGCCACATCTACCTCTTAGCAGCAAATGATGGCTATTTTGCATGCAGTACAAAAGTGGCATCCATACCTATTAGGGAATTATTTCTGCATCAAGACTGATCTCCCGAGTCTGGAAAATTTTCTGGAACAATGGGTCTCCTCCCCAACACACCTGAAATGGGTTATCCAACTCATGGGTTATCCCTATGTGATCACTTACAAGAAGGGTAAGGACAATATGGTGGAAGATTCTCCTTCTCGCACAATTGATGACCCAGTTTCTCTTACAGCTCTTTCTATGCGTGTTCCAAATTGGTTGCAATATGTTCAACAGGCATATCTCTTCTATGAACTCCATGCTTCTTCATCAACAGGGCACTCTGGGTTCTACAAAATGTATGACCGGGAACAATGTAACTTCTTTTGGCAGGGACTAAAAATGACAATTCAACAGAAGGTGGCTGATGATGATACTTTCCAAGTCAACAAGGGGGAAACGACACTCCTTTCAGGATTGCTCAAACCCTTGCCCATCCCTACACAGCTTTGGCCAACTATTTCTATGGATTTCCTAGCAGCACTCTGGTGGTACAATATCACATCTCAAAGGACACCATATGAAGCAGTCTATTGAAAAACACCACTAGTTATTCTTCCATACACCCTTAGCAGCTCCCCAGTTCAGGAAATTGACTCGGTTCTTCGAAACCGCGATCAGATTCTTCTCATTCTGCAGGACAATCTTCACATGGCCAGAATTCGCCTAAAACAACAAGCTGATCAGCACCGTTCTGAGGGCATTTTCCACACAGCTGAAAGGGTTCTTCTTCATCTACATCCTTCCAAGCAATCCTCCTTGACACTCCAAAGGCGTCAGTGGCCAGAAATGCAACCCGAGGATGCTACCGGGGAACCACTCCTTCATATTCAGCAGCAATTTCTCCAACCAAAGATTTGAGGACAAAGCTTTTTCTAAGGGAGAGGGGATGTTAGGAACCTATGTCAACCCTTCTCTTTACTATGTTAGTATATTGTTGTTGGACGCATATGCTTTGTAAGTCGTCCCGTAGTATTTCTTGATCTGTAGTTTAGATTAGCCCATAGTATTGACCCAGAGTATTGGACGCATATGCTTTGTAAGTCGTCCCGCAATATTATATGTCCCATGGTTTTGACTCATAGTATTGGGCATAGAATTAGTATATAAGTGTGTGTTGAGGTCATTGAAGGCACCGTGAAGTTAATTGTATTGAGCTTGCTCAAAGGAGGTTGCCCCCTCGAAGTGGCCCGTGATCAATATAAAAGTGATTATGTTCTATTATTTCTGATATCTCATGTATTTGCATTAATTAATTATTGCAGGTTCATCACAAAAGACACACGTGAACCTCTAAATTTTCATTAATTTAGAACATCCATCGAATTGAAAGGTAGAGTAGTGAGTAGATTGCATTGTTTGGTTCATATTTTTGAGTCAACACACCACCAATTTCACATCCACTCCTAAAACTAAGCAAACTACCCTTAAAATTGGCGCTTAATCTAAAACTAACTAAGATTTTATTTTTCATATCACCAACAAGGTTAGGTTAGTGCCCTGGATTAGTTTTGTAGAGTTAACACTCTTGGGGTACAAAATGTTTGAAAATAGCATTGATTATTGAGAGTTTAAATCCATTAGTAGCATGAAACATTTTTTGGGAACACGCATCTAACACATGCGTCAAGCATGAGGTCAATATGGATAAGTAAGGGTGGTTCCCCCCCTCTTTCCTCTTTAGTAGGACATGATCTCATCATGGAACTCTATATAAAGTGACAAGTCCTTGGGGTGACATCACTTTTCTAGATTGGCTGGTTATGAGAGTTGTCCTAGACTTACAACTGTTCCGCCCGAACATTGATTATGAAGTGGTAACCTTAGTTTCTATTCCTAGGATATCACATAAGCTTTTGTGAGTGGGGAACACTTGTAGTACCTGGGAGATACTTTCAAACTTTTAATCCTTGGGGGGGTGATTGGTCGAGAACCAATAATTGCACCCCTTGCAATTGAATTGTAATGTAACTATTTATCATACCTTTGCTATTAGTAATTGTTTGAGGCTTGGTATCCCTCAGCAACTACTAGTTTCAGAAGGCCCTCTAATACATATTTTCACTAAACATCAGTTCTTTGGAAAAGTAGGCTACTTCCTTGGATCCATGGGAATTTTTACTATGTGTACACTTTCTATTGATTCTAGACTATCTTAGGATTGCTTGAATCTATTTTTTGATTAAGAATACCATTTTAAACATGTCCTTTTATCAAATTATTAGAAGTGGCTACTCTCCCAAAACGCCAGTCATAGTGGAAGCAAGGTGAGTCACCAGAAATTGAAGGCCCTGCTACATTGCAGAGACAGATACAAAAACCACATCCTAGTGACTTGGAAATAGAACCGATTTTAAACTCAATTAATATTACTCGAGAGGAACAACATAAAAAAAACCCTAAGAATTCATCGTCACATCATGAAGTGATTACAGACATAGTTGATGATCTTACTCTAGTTGAAATTGAGGAATTAAAATATTACACAAATGCTTACGTAATTTCACCTTTGATGAGTCTTTCAAAACTAGTTGTACTTACTATCCGTGAGTCACTGGATAATATCAACCCTCTTTTTTGATAGTTTGATTAACATGAAAAATACAGCAAGTGACCCTACGGGTTAATCAGGAGCACAAGGGACTACATCATCGCAACCTAAAACAATTATTGGAGGTAGCAATACTTCCAATTTGGCCTCTACATCAATCCTAATAGTTAGTATACATGTTATTAGCACAAGTTCAACCAGCACTTCAGTGCTAGTTGGTACAGTTTCGCGTTCCAATCCTCGAAATACATCCACTTTGTCTGCAGGAATCCCTACTAAAGGGTGTGCCTTACCAAAAATTGGTTTTCCATATGGTTCGGCTAATCAAGGTCAAAACAATCAAGGAGTAAAACTGAATGGAAACCCTTCACCATGGAATGGTAATATTCCTGGCGGAATGAATGAACCATGGAACATTTATTCCAATTGGGGTTATGCTCCTCAAATTAGTGGAAATTCCCTGCGGGTTTATCCTTTGACTTATCTTAGCACAATTCCTAGGGGAAATCCACCTATCAAACCCATTCCACAATGGAGTTGGGAGGTTTCAAGGAGTATCCAATCTTCTTGGGTCCCACCTCCACAAGGAGGAAATCAACCTTGGAACGCTTATCTAAACCAAGGAAACAATCAATGGTATGGTTAGATTCTGTAAAGTAACCAATATTTTTGGGGCCTACATCTACAAGGGGGCAATCCATCCATCCATCCTATTCCACCATGGAATGGACAACATTCAGGAAGTAACCAATCTTTTTGGATGAAACCTCCGTAAGGAGGAAATCAAAATTCGAATGATTTTCAATCGCAATTTCAACTTCCATGGTGTGGTTGGGATCTAGGAAGTAACCAATCTTATTGGGCCCCACCTCCGCAAGGAGGAAATCCACCCATTGGTCATGTTATAGGAGGTACCCAATCTTCTTGGGGCCAGTCTCCGCAAAGGGGAAATCCACCTTGGAATTCTTATCAAACCCAAGGAACACATCAATGGAGTGGTCAGGTTGTAGAAAGTAACCAATATTTTTGGTGACTAACCCCGCAAGGGGGAAATGCAAACATTAAGCCCATTCTAAAATGGAGTGGTCAGGTTCTAGGAAGTAACCAATATTTTTGGAACCATCTTGTAAAACCTATGTTTGATCCATCTAGGACACAACATGGACCTCATGCCAATGGTATGATGGATTTTATCAACGAAATTGAGTATATTACCCAACATTTGGGACAAGTTTCTATTCAGACTTCGCAACCCAGAACTGGCCAGGCAGTGCAGAAACCTGCTAATCCTTCCAACACTTAGGACATCCTCTTAGTCTCATCCATAGACCTTAGAGGAAAGAAGAAGAAGTATAAGGGTAAGGAAAGGGATAATCCTTCCCATAATTATGAAATACTTATAGTCCAATCCAAATACCTTAGAGAAAAGAAGTAGAAACACAAGAGTAAGCAAAATGCTAACTCTGCGAAAAGAGAAGCATTGAACATGATTCAATGGGGTGGGACATCATAAGAATCAAGCCTTGTTTGAATGTTCACCTCATGATCAAACAAGAATTGATTCTTATGATGTCCCTCCTAGTACATCAGATCATTTGGTATCACATCCAAGTGGTTCTCTCTACATTGAGAAACCGGCCATAGACTTAGTAACACACTCCCCCAAAGGTGTTCTACGTAGAACAATGCATAATCCTAACACGTGAGCTACTCAGAATCGTAATGTTCTTGAGGACCTAGCTCAAGTACCATGTGCAATGTTAACCTAGGAGGTATTTCAATGTCATCCTATGTAAAGAAAGGAACTAGTGTCTACAATTGGAACTGTTGATCCATCCGATGAGACTTCGATCACATTAGACATAGACTATTCAATATGTAGGATCCTTTCCGAAGTTTCTTTTCAGATTAAAGTAACGACTCATGGTAAGAAATTTTTTTGAATCATAGTAGATGAGGGGACCTCATCTTGTGTATTGTCATTTAAATGTTGGCAAGCATTTGCATCACCCCTATCCACCATAGAGGTTTCATACCAAGCTACTCAAATAGATTTGGTAGATTTGGATAAAAATCCTCCCTTTATGGAGGAACATTATTCAATTATTTGGCCCATTCGGGCTGTGAGATCTCCCGCCTCATATGATTTCTTGGATTACATTTTATCAGCAGATGAAGCTATCCTTGAAGTTGTGAAAATTTGGTTGCACCCACCTAAGGACATATTTTGTGGGGCCATTGGGAGCATACTTGGTTTAAATCTACCCAAGCATAGGAGAATTCTTTGCATGTTCCTTGATCTAATTAGGTATATTTGGAAACTTGCATATAGCTTTAGATTATCCCTCTGTTAAGATGCATTTGGACATTTTAAAACCCAAATTTTCCTTAGGATCGAACCTGTTGGAAATTTGTGGGTTACCCCATCATATTTGTATTTTCCACCATTCCGACAGAAGATCCTACCAAACATGGGACACCCTAGTCAACACCCCATTTCCATTTTGGCGCCCATGCTGAGTTATTCTCATAGGACTGTGAGCCCTATTAGTCTCTTCATGACTTGGACTTTGAGACCACATATTTCTCTTTCATACATTCCTGACCATATCCTGACGGGATCCCAAATTTTTGTCAGTTTACATAAGCATGTGTTAAAATATCCACTTGAACATCCGTGCCAACTGCTTCATTGCTTATTTCTTATGTTGCTTATTTTCCTTTGCAGCCACTTTTTTTTACATGATGCTTATAAACCATTTCTTTTGCATATTTGACACATACCCATGGAAGAAACACCCATAAGATTGTACATAACTAGATTAGGCCTTATTTACAATATGGATATTTTCCTTGGCATGACCCATCCCCTTGAAGTATAGGTGCATGCCCTTGAGAAACTCGTTTCCTCTAATGTATCATGGCATGCTTTATTATTTTTTCAAGCTAATAAATGAAAAAGGTTAAAAATTGGAAAACAAAAAATTCCAAAAAGAGGGAGAATTGAATCATTTCATATTATATCCTTGAATAAAATGGGAACAGTCAGTCCTTGTCACCCTTGAACAGGGCACATAATTTGGTATCTGTCGTCAGTACACCATATACATTTTCCTTAGGAAATTGTACCAGTATTTTGAACAGATCTCCACCGATGGGTTATCCTTCCAGTCACCAATGGAGCTTTCGTTAATGCATCTAGAATTGGTGGATTTCATTAGGGTTGGTTACTCAAATTCCTATGTTTCCAAGTGTCCAATATGCATCGTGTTATGTGTTGAAGTTCAAACTGTGTCATCCATTCCTAAAATATTCTTGACCAATCATGTCAGTCTTCCTTGTGTCAGTATACAGTTTTGGATCTCACAGTTATACCAAACTATATTAGACTATTGATCTTTACTTCATATCGATTGATGTGGGATGCATTAATTCCCTCCTTCCTATGGATCTATTCCGATCGACACCAAATCATCATCTAGGAAATGGATCTAGAAACCTAGGAGTACCTTGGATATTGCAGTCATGAGTGGCAGGTTTCCTCGCAAATGATAGTGGGAATACATCAATGACCCATGATTATTTGATTCTACAAGTGTTCGACTTCATAACATCTATTCGCACTTGCTAGTTTGTACTCAGTACCTTAGAGTCCATCATCATTATCGATGGGTCTCTTCACATATGTTAATAATATACATTAATGATCGGTAATCAGATGGTGTTTTATTATGCTCAACATTAGTTCAATTATTTGCATGATATAAACTTGTACTATCGTCGTTTGTATTGAAGACCTTGGGAAAATCAGTTGTATCACTTCGTCGATGCACTTCCCGAGTTGCGCAAGATTAGACTACCATGTCAAAAGTTTGATGAAGACCTTGTTCTCACACTCATCGAAGTGCATATTTACACTTTTGAAAATTTTACTTTTGACATGGATCCAATGTGTATTGTTCGTGGCCATGCTTGTTAACTGTTGAGCATGGGTATGCCCGCCTTAGGATGAATTATTGTATATTTTAGAAATTGTTATGTTTTACTTGCAGGTGTTTCCATGAATCCCGCTCCCATGAGATAATCCTTTATCATCCTTGCTTTGATCAATAAAGAATATTAGTCTAAAGAGTATCAGTTTCGATAATTTATTTCGAGCCTTAGCTCTGATTCATACCCCACACATTAGGGGGAATCTATTAACAATCAAATTAGCACCCTTAACAAAGTGTAAGGAAGAATCAATTTTTACTATGCACCTACAACATGAAGTCATAATACAAGTACATAGGAGAACAATCCTCTCTTATCTAATCACTACTTCCATGATCAGAAGGATTGAGTGATGTAAGAAGGAGCCTACAGAGGAAAGGTTCATTGATTGGACTACTCAATCGAAGGCTCAAATCTAATCTCCACCAGTCAACAGTGAGAAGAAATTCACAAGATTGCATTAATTGTGCTTCATAATTCTGAATTTGTGACAAAATCCTGGAAATACTATGGAAAGTGGGTTTTTGAGTAAAAAGAATGAAAAAACAATAAATGGATTATCCCACATTGAAAGATGAAACTTGAGATCCCATTTCCCAATACTATAAAACAAAGGCATTTGGGACATGGTATAAGAGGACAAAGGAAGAGCAAAGGCATGCTAGGGAGGTTTGGAGGATTGGAAATCTCATATTCATCAAAGGAAAGGATGCATAAGGATAGCTCAAAGAAAGGGAGGATGGATGCATATCAAACAATATTGTAAGTATGTCTATTTTCTCCTTTGTTATCAAATGAAATAATTCAATTTTCCTTCCATTCATGAGTTTAAGTTTTTCTTCTCAAGTTTAGTTTCAATGCATAATGGTTTAAAGATCTTAGGAAATGCTAGATAATTGGTTTAAGATCTTAGGAAATGTTAGATAATTGTTCATTTCTGACGATTGAACCTCACCACTTCATAGTAATATATCCATTTAGGGTAGATACATCCCTACCTTAAATGATGTTATCAACCTCCCCTTGAGCTCGTGTTTCCCCATTCTAGTTGAGTTTTGGACACCATTTGAACATTCATAGGAGATTAAGTGACATTCATTTGAGCATTCATACAGGTGCAAGGGCCCCTAATCTACTCACAATTGAGGAAACCCATTTTGTAAATCTATATTTACTATAATACAAAACCATTATTTGATTCATGGGTGTTTGACATGTTAGTTTAGATTTCATTTTATTGCAGTAATCATTGGCATATTTACTTTTATTTTTATTTGCATGTACATCAAATTCATGAACTATTACGAGGATGCTCATAGCTCTTAGTAAGTGTCCTTTTGAACTAGAAAGTGTGAATAAACTAGCTACAAGCAAAATGGAGGTGGAAAGGAATAAACAAAATAGAATTTGCCAGTCTTTTGTACCAAGGAATTCAAACCAATAGAATACGCCATTTAGTCCTTAATTCATGAACACAGAAAGGAGAAATGATGATCCACCCATATGACCTCTTGTTATAGAAGTAAATAATAATAATCATATCGTTGATATGACTCCAAATGAAGTGGATATAGAACAACCTGAAGAAGTTTTGTGGATGGAAAATGGGAATAACATGATGCATCTTACACAATAAGATTATGAAAAATATTTACAGGAGGAAGAATACCAAAATGAGCAAGGAGTGTAGAGGAAGTATAACTTAAGGTCAAATAATATTCCATCAAATTAGAAGCATGTTGTCTATCCTAAAGAAACTCCTGCAAATCCAGTTTCTGCTGTAAAACCTACCCTTCCTAAAAAAAATCACAATTCCCGTTAATCAAAATTCAACTTAAATTCGAATCACAAAGTATACAAAAATAGAGAGAAAAAAACAAGATAAATCCTTCGTTCCTTTTGATCTAGAACACGAATTGTCTAAAATTAAAATATTCGTTCCTTTGTCTGAGTTGGCCAAGAATCCTATATAGCTAAAGAAAATAGAAACGGTATTGAAACTAACTGGATCAAGCCTATCCCCTGATAGTATAAATTTAGCAGAAAAGAGTCTTGTTATATCAGTTGGTCCAACAGTTGAAGAGGAATTCTATGATAACATTGATCATTTTTTCATAATTCTGAAAGTGCATGATAAATTGTTGCATAAATGTATGATGGACTTGTTAGGATATTCCTATACTCCATCCTAGTCCTAGCAACATTTCCATTGTTTGCATTTTCAGTCATGCATACAAATATTAGGGTTTGCATGCATTTTGCATGCATTTTGCATGCATTCCAGTCATCAGCACCAACACCTAGCCCTCAGTGAGCTAGCCCTGAGAGCTTCTTTCCTTGTAGTTTCAGCCCTCCCAGTGACTAATGCGCCCTCCTTTTCTCCACTGCATGACAAAAGCGGATTCTTCACCTACCAATCCAATTATATTTAGTTATATTCAGTTATCTTCAGTTACTTCCTTGATTTAAGGATTAACTGACTCTTTACTGACCTTATCACTCCGATGGACCTCCAGTGAGACTAAAGTGCCTGTTCTGACTCTAGTAAGCTCCTACTGCATCCTCCATTGAGCCTCCTTCATCCAGTTAGTGTTTCCATGTGCTAGTTAAATTCAGTTACACCTATTACACTCAGTTAGACTCAGTTTGACTGACAATTGACAGTTACTTGTGCATTGATGACTCCACTGATGATCATGAGGACACCTAGTTGTGCTCCGATGACACTCCAGTGATCCTTTGATCACTCCATGAAGGCTAATTCGAATTGCCACCTTAAGCATTCGAATCCTCATGCTTGTACTACTTATTTGTCCATATTGTGATTAATTAGTTAGTGTGTGTGAAGTATTATTGCTTCTATCCAAGTTCTACTGTACCATATTATTATGTTGCTCATTATACTGTATTGATCACTCTTCTTCTATTTTCCTGCTTAATCATAATTACTCTTATGAGGTATACATCATCTCTTAGATCTACTGTGAGGATTTTCACAGGACTCTATAGCTTCACACAATCTTATGCCAAAAGAGATCACAGAACAATTAAATATGGAAATTACTAAATCTTATGATGACCTTTACAATTTTGACTCCAAGAAAGTAAAATGTATGGGAATGATAAAATATTTCAGGTAGTTACTTTGGCACAGCTCCCTTCTAAAAGTATTGTAATGGATGTAGTAGTGGAATATGTACCAATAAGATATGGGATTTTGTTATCAAGAACCTAGGCCATGAAAGTGGCAGGCACTATCCAGATGGGCCTAAAATATGCAACTGTCCCAATTTTTGCAGATGAAACAAGAAGATTGTATAGGGAATCCATATTTGGATATGCGATTAGTGATCAAGGTAGCTCCATAAACTACCCTGTCTATTCAATGGAAGAATATATGGGTTGCTGCATATTGGATATGAATGATGAAGATGAAGAGGTATCCAAAAAATAATTGTATTTATCAAATATTGAATCTTTTTCACATCAGATACGACCGATGTATTTCGATGGATCCTTGGGCAAAGGACAAGCAGGAGATGGTGTGATTTTGATTTCTCCTAACAAACAAGAAATCGATTTGTCTTTTAAATTAAATTTTGAAACTACAAATAATGTGGAAAATAATGAAGCATTGATTATGGGATTAGAAGTTGCAAAGAAAATGGGAATAGAAGAAATTTATATCTTTGGAGTCTTAGAATTGGTGGTGCAACAAATCAGAGGTGTGTACCAAAATAAACATCCCAGGATGAGAGCATACATAAATAAGGTATTGGATTTAATAGAGAATTTAGTAATTACTTTTAATATTACTTCCATCCTAAGAGAAGAAAATAAGAAGGTAGATTCATTGGCTATAGCTGCTAGCACCTTCAAGAATCCATTTGGATCTAGGAAGAAGCATGAAGTTGAATTAATTTACAAATCTTCAATACTAGATAATGTCAAACATTGGAAAGTGTTCGAAGATGACCAACATATAAATAGGTTTATGGAGATGAATGGAGAGTTTTCAAACTCTAGTATAGACCAAGAGGAAGAAGATGAGGAAATTTCTTCCGGAGAAGAAGAAAAGAAAGATGAAACAAAGCCAAAACTTAGCAACAAAATAACCATTCATAAGATTTTACATCTTAAGAAAAAATTTATTCCAAAAATACTAGTACCATTGGAGAGATCTTTTGATAAAAATGATATACCTACAAAACCTAGAGTTCAACCAATTAAAGAGGTTGTAGAGAGTTTGAACATAGGCACAGAGAAGGAGCCTAAGTTCATCAAATTGTCCAAATTGTTTCCTGGTGAAGTAAAACATAAATAATTGAAATTGTTCACATAATATATTGATGTTTTTTCCTGTAGGTATGAATACCTAAGAACTTATGACACATTCACAATGCAACCTAAGATTCCTTTGAAATGTGGCGTGAATCCTTTTAGACAAATTTAAGGAAGACTTACCTTATTCTACTGCCCATAATAGAAAGGGAAGTTAGGAATCTATTAGATGCAAAAATAATTATACTTCTGATATACTTCGAATGGGTAGATAACATGGTCCCAGTAAGAAAAAAGAGTGGATATATTAGATGGTGTGCGGATTTCATAAATCTAAAAAAATGTTCTCTAAAAGTTAATTATTGTTGGGCGCATCCCAAGCGCAGGAATTTTTTATGACAAAGGTATAAGTTAGGAGAGGCCTAACATTGACCATGTTTTTGGTGAAGCAAATCCGCAATTCTTGGGAGGAGGGTATGGAGAAAAGCAAATTTGACAGGAAAGGACTTGTCCCCTTAGTAAAGATGAAGTACTAAGGATGACCAGAGGTAGTTGGAGAATTTATGGATGAAGAGGAGAACTGGTAGCTACAGAAGCAGAGAGTAAAGAAGCAGAATGTGTAAAGGACGTGCCACTGTAGAGTCAGAGCTGCGCAGTCATAATTGTGACTTTCAGAGGAAGCATCAGAGTCAGAATAAGTGGCACAAAAGGATAGCATAGCTCCAACAAAGTTAAGGAAAAGCGTGTTCAACAGGAGAACCATGATATTTTGGTTTTAAGGGTACTATAAGGGTTGTCCCATAGTTATTGTAAAGATGTGACCTTTGGGAACAATCTATAAAATGGGAAATTTTGTATAAGGAAGGGTTCGTTATTATTGTTAGAAGGTTATATTTTGAGAGATTGTTAGAGATTGCTAGATATAGACTGAGAGAGATCTAAGAAAGGAAAAGAGTCTGCAGCTGAGTGCGTAGACTAGAATTGTTACCCCTTCCAAGTAATTGCACCAAGAGGTGCTCTACAGCCCATTATGAGGGAGATCTTGTAACATGTGTACAGTGTTTGTCGATTTTGTCGAGTAACAAAAATAATACAAAGCAAACAAAAAAGAATAATACAATGTAAAAAGTAATAAATATTATGTCGGCCATAAACAAAAAAGAATAATACAAAGTAAAAAGTAATAAATATTATGTTTTTCTAATAGCTCAGGGATTGCACTCAAGGACCTATTCAAGGAGAGGTTTGCACCTTAGGAGAATTGATCCCTCTCGGTGCTTGATAGAGTCTAGGATTTGGATCTAGGCTGGTATAAGAACATTTCCCGTGGACGTAGCTCCGATCTGGGGGGTGAACCACATAAATATATGTGTTGTGTGTATGAATAGAATGATGTTTTTGTGTTCATGTTATGATTATACTTATGTATTTTCTTTCATATGTATGTGAATGAGAATCATATGTGAAGTAAGCGAACCACATGTGTATGAATGTTGTGAAGTCATGTTAAGTATGATGAATGCGTAGTTACGAGAGTAGCAATAACCATGATTCAGCGAAGTATGTAGGTTGTTGGTAACTACAAGGTGCACAATTACATGTTGGTAATGTTACGTTATGTAGATGTTAAACAAGGAATACATTACAAGCTCGCATAATGCATTCACGCATCACCACGGTTACAGAAACCTGATTCTGTAACCACCCATCTTCGCTTTGGGTGAGACTTCAACCTGTTCCCAGGTTGATGCCGAAATGGCTAGTGAAGGGGATTTTGTTGGGTCTACAGTATAAATTCAGCAAACTTGGGTCATCCCATATATTAAGTGACCAACAAATGGTTTCGTTGTCGTCTTTGGACTAGTCATGCTGGTGATATGTGAGATTGATGTGTAATATTGATGTGAAACTCAGAGAAGAGGTGAACCAACAAATGTTTCCTTGAGACTTGTTATGCTGGTCATGTATCAGATTGATGTAGAATCCAGAGAAGAAATAAATACAAAATTTGGTAAACTAGACACAACTTGAGTTTGCGAAGAAAGAAAAAAAATATCTTCGTCTCACCGCAGAAGAATGGTTGCAGAGTTATATATTCACTGACTTGCATGAAATTTTATTTGCATCTTTCTCTAATGTGATACATGAGTGGATATCGAGCATAGAAGAATGGAAAAACTCTTTTCAGGATGTAGAACCTGTTGGAATATTCTCACCATCATTTTTGTATTTTGCATGCCTGCATGCATCCATTCATATCCATGCATTTCCATGCATCCAGTCATGAGTATGACAGTCTCCCAGCACCTAGTCCTTATTTTGCAGCCCACGGGAGCCTATTTTTGCTCAGTTTTATCCCTCCTAGCCACTAATATGCCCTTGTTTTCATCACTGGAGCACAATTGTGCCTTATTCCACCTATTTTGGAGTTACTTCAGTTAGTTAGTTGGTTGATGAGTCAGTTCCTTGATTTAGGGGATGATTGATCAGTTAACTGAATGAAGCACTTAGATAGGCACCAACTAAGAGCTAGTTGAGCTCTACTGACAGCTCATCATGTGCCCACAGTGGAGTCTCCTTCCCTACACCATTTCCCATGCACTCAGTTAGACTCAGTTAGACTCATTTGACTGACTAGTTGACTTTTATGACAACAACCACCAGTTTGGATGATGTCTCCAATGCTATCCAAGTCACACTTTGAGGATAATTCGAATGATCTTAGAGGCATTCAAATATCATTCATTGTATTAAGTTATTATTCATTTTACAGAGTGCCAACTTACAGCTGATGTATGATACAATAGTTTTCTCCATTTTCTGTGTAATGAGTGATTATTGATTCAACATTTCTTCTTCTTCTTTCTACACTACATGAGTAAATTCTAGTGAGGTTTGATACTGCTGAGTGATCCTAGCTCTAAAATATTGCATGGTATCAGAGCTGACAATAGCTATTCGAATTGCAACAGCAGCAATTCCATGAGAAGTTGTCTTTCATTGAGCACCAAAATCCTCTGAGCTTCCATGAAAATCCTTGAATTCACTGGATAAATCTAGTGAGGTATAGCCAGGTGTGAAGGACTTGGTCACATGTGCTCAGTTTCCTAATACATTGTTCAATTCGAATTGCAGCAGTTCTTCTTTTCATAATTCTCAATTGTTTTGCAAGAATCTCCCTCTTTCAACATCGAATTCTTCAGTATCATGGATCTCAAGTTGAACTCATTCAACTACTTCGAATGGAAGGCTAAAATGGACATCTTCTTGAATTCGAAGAGTCTTTCCAGAGTGTTGAATGGCTCTGCAGTTGATCCCACTGGTGCAGTAGAGAAATACAAGTACTTAGACAAGCTTGATGAAGCAGTAGGACTATTGCTACTTAGCATTTTTGAAGATTTGCACTTTCATGTTATCGATTTGAAGACTCCAAAGGAGTTTTGGGACAAGATTGAATCCCTCCTTGTCTAGAAATATGATTTGAAGGGGCATAAACTAAAAAATGAGCTCATCTCCATGACCCCAAGCAGTTTCGAAACTATCACTGAGTTTCTCAACAAATTCAAGAACTGGATTTCACAGTTGAAGAGGTATGGGATTCAGAAGGAAGAAAAAAACTCATCCTTGCCATCCCGTCAAAGTTAGGCCCTGATTATTTAGTGTTTGTTTCGACCTTCCAGTCAACAAGATTGTCCATTCCAAAATGGAAGTTCCCTTAACTTGAAGACTTCACCCAATATCTCACACTTGAGGAGGAGAAGTTAGTACACATGGGAGTGATAAAAACCATGTTGGATTCAACTCCTGCAGCCACTGAGATGAGAAGAGAAAATGGAAAAGGGAAACAAAAAATTTATGATAGAAAGTCGAATGATATAAAGTAGAAGGAGGCTCCCATACAGTCAGATGGATTCTCGAATCCTAAGAAGGAAAAGCACACTTAGAAGGGAAAATCCAAGTGCACATACTGTAATCAAGGATATCACCCTGAGAGCTCATGTATGAAGAAGACCATAGATCTCATGGCTTCAATTCTTGAAAAAAATAATCTTCCAGTACCTGCATGTGCTAGAAAGAAAGAGAGTGAACCATCTGGATCTGAGAACAAAGAGAGATTCCATGCCTGCATGGCAGGTGCATCAACTCAATCCTTCTTCATCATAGATTTTGGAGTGTCAAGGCACATGTCCTCCTCCAAGAATCTCTTCACTAGATTCGAAGCTACTGTTGGGCCATCCATTATGTTGGGGAATGATTCTGAGGTCTCCTCTGACTGGATTGGAAGAATCAAACTAGATCATGGATACTTCTCGGATATACTCTATGTCCCCACTCTTACTGCTAAACTACTTTTAGTATATCAGATGAACCATACTAAAGATCCCAAGAGGGTGATCTTATCTCCAAATGAGGTTGAAATCCAAGACATGGTATCAGGTTCTACCATTTCTACCACTTCTTACCTCTCTCAAAGCAATCTACTCTTCACGCTCATGCCAATGAAGAGAGTAGATTGTGGCATGAAATATTTGGGCATATTAACTATCAATACTTGCAATACATGCATACTAAAGAGATGGTTGAAGGGCTACCCAAGATCAAGTTTGCTAAGGGAAACTGTCATGCTTGTTTGATTGGCAAGCATCCTGAGAAGAAATTTTAGAAGGGGAAGGCAAGGAGAGCCTCTCATCCTCTAGATCTAATTCATTGTGATGTTGCAGGTCCATTTATAGGTCTATCTTTAAACAAGCCAAGGCTATTCTTACTTTTATTGATGATTATTCCAGATTTACATGGGTATGCTTTCTCAAATTAAAGTAAGAAGTATTTGGAATCTTTAATTTTTTCAAGTCTTCTACAGAAAAAATTTCAAATAGAAAGATCAAGGCCATTTTCATTGACAATGGAGATGAGTACATCAAGGGTGACTTTCAAACCTTTTGTGTTGAAGAGGGCATTGATATGCAACATATTGTTCCCTATACACCACAATATAATGGTGTTCCTGAAAGGAAGAATAGAACATTGAAAGAAATGGCCACTTGCATGCTAAAGTCGAAATGGTTGCACCCTAGTCTTTGGGAAGAAGCCATTAACTATGCCACCTATCTTCAAAACAGAGTTCCTCACAAAGGACTCAAAGATATGACTCCTTTTGAAGCATGGATGGGATACAAACCTGATGTATCTCACCTTAGAATGTTTGGATCCAGAGCATGGGAAAGGATTCCTGATGAGAAAAGGAGATCCCTATATCCACAAAGCAGAGAGTGTATCATGGTGGGTTATGCATTGAATGCAAATTCCTACAAGCTTCTTGATCCTTCTACTATGAACACATTCCTTTATAGGAGTGTACAGTTTGAGGAATGGCCTCTTCATGATGCTCATACATTTGAGCAAGAGAGCTTTCCTACCACACCTCCACTACTTGATGAGCTCCAAGAGAGAGAATCTTCATCACATGATAGTTCAGATTCAGAGTATGAGTGAAGATGATGAAGAGTGAATGCTAGATCCAGATCCACAAGAACTTGAAGATCTAGTACCTATTGGTGAAGATGAGTGAATGGAAGATCTAGATCCACAAGAACCTGATGATCTTACACTTTATGATCCTCCCCTTCCTAGATGGGAAGCCACTACACTTAGATCTACCAAAGATCTTGTTGGATATCCACTTGAACTGAGGAGTACCATATCTGATTTTCAGAATGGAAGGTTTCATCCTTCTCACATTACTGATCCATTTACTGCCGACAAATCCTTCTTTAGTGGAGAAGTCCACTTACCATTTAGGGTGAGTGATGTACATGATTGATCATCCTACCATAGTCTATTTTGAGGGGGGGCTTTCTTCCCACTGGGTTTTCCCTCTTTCCTCACTTTGTTTATTTAGATTGTTGTACGGGGTGACCTTTGGTCTCAGTTACTAGGGCCCTACCATTTCAGTTGGTCCTCATAGTATAGCTTGTGGGGGGTGTTGGAATATTCTCACCATAATATTTGTATTCGTCTTCTTTCTGCACTACATGAGTAAATTCTAGTGAGGTTTGCTACTGTTGAGTGATCCTAGCTCTAAAATATTATAGAACCTATAGTTTGGAATCCAAATTTGGTTTAGAGGCTTAAAGGGATTGACAACCAGATTTGCAGAACAACATAATTTTGGTTGGATATCTTACTGGAAGGCTATAATACAGAGTTTTTTGTGGACACTTTGAAGTATTACAACACAGTAGAAGGATATTTTTTCCAAGGATTTAGAGGTAAGTACCTAAAAAACCTGATTTTATGCATTAAAATGCTATTAGCTGAAAAATGTGTCTTAAAAATGCAATCAGATTCCTAGGGTTTGAGTCTTTAATGTTCAGTAACACAGATAGTGACACAGATGAAGATATTGGTGTTTTGCGAAGTGGAAAAACATATAATGTTATTACTAGAAAGAGGTCCCATGAAGTTTAACCTCGCACATTCCTAGAAACTGAGTTAGGAAGTGATAGAAATTCATATCAAGCTGAGTCTGATAGTGAAATAGAACCTAGTTGCATTGGTTATCATCCTATTACTCCGCAGAAACCCATAGTTGAAGAAAGAAACATTACTAGTTCGCAGAACACTAGTAGTAGTCACACTGCAGGAGTAAGTACTCAGAATCAGCCAAGTAGTGGTATACCTCCATCGTTTCAGAACACTACACCTCCTAGAAGAAGAATGGAAGACGACATTAAGATACCTATTTTTAAAGGAATTGGTCTAGAAGATCCATAGAAACATTGGTTTCTCTGTGAAGTTGTATGTAACATTAAGCAAGTACAAGATGATGCTGTAAAACAAGCTCATCTAGTCACCACATTTAGAGGTATACCTTTAACATGGTTCACGAAATATTCCGTTGGACATAAAATCACACTAGTGGATATCAGAACTATGTTGATTAAAGAATTTAAGAAACCTAAGTCAGAATCTCAGTACATCACAAAGCTAAAAGAAATCAAACAGAAACCTAATGAGACTATGTGGGAGTTTGATCAGAAATTCAAAGCCTTGTTAAATCAATTTAGATTTGAAATAGCACCACAACATAATCATTAATGGTTCATAGTTGCGTTGTTTCCCCACATTAGATTACCATTGATGCAACAGAAGGTAACCTCGAAAACATAAGCATTGGAAATTGTGATGAAGCTAGAATCTTCGCCCATATGAGAGACTAGCACAAGAATGGTACAGATACAAACACAGCTAGAAAACCTGGCATTGCAGTTACAAGATATGAAGAAAGGAAAAGAAATAAGAGAATAGGTTTGGTGCACTAAATGTAAAGCATAAGGACATTCCAAGGAATATTGTCCTGTATTCTGAGAGTACCTTTCTAAAGGAGCACCAAATCCATTGAACCAACCATAAGGACCATGGTGCGAGATTTTCCAATTTAGAGGAGATCGCCCAGAGTACTTTTACCTACTTCAAAAGTATGTACAGACACCAAAGAACCTGTATTGCACATTTTGTAAGTCGGTTGACCATGATGATACCAAATGTAGAGAATATGACCTCATGATATAAAGGAAACGTGATCTCTACAGAATCTAAGGAGAAAAATTGCAAGGAATCGTTAATGGGAGTAGAATAAAGAATTATGGGGATGGCCCTACCCTTACAAGTATCAGTTATGAAATGCATGAAAGTTTTAAGTGTCAAGTGAAGTTGAAATTGGACACTAAAATAGAGGGCAGAGTCTGCACACAGTTTTGTTAAAATGTGCAGTTTCACAATATAGGAAGATGTGTTGTGAAGCACACATAGCAAGCTAAGGTGTGAAGTAAAAGAAGGGAGTAGAGCCGCAAATATTAAAACTAGGAGAAGGGAATTTCGAAGTGAACCTCGCCGCTGGCCTAACCGTCAGTGAAGTAAAAGAAAACTAGTTGTTACAATTTTTGGTCAGAAAGTAACCATTATATAGTACATTCAAGAACCATATGTTTCTACTTTTAAGGCATATTCATTCGTTGAAGACACATTAAATGAAGGAAAAGGACCAATATCTAAGAAATATTTGGCCAACAGACATGGAATTTAATGATAATTTAGATTTTTTTGGGCGCACCTCAGTGTTGTTGTTCCTATAAATAGTAGAGACTGCATAGTTATTGGTTTTACCATGAATTTTAATTTTTACTGCCTGTAATTTCCAAGTTTTTACCAGTCAAGAGAAAGAGTAATTCGACAGTGTATGTCTGAGCAAGCGACCATAGAAGAAATATTAAGAGACTTCCAACATTCTATTTTGGAAGGATTCATGAAGACGCCAGTGAAGAAAGAAGTCCCAAAGAGAGGTGGAACATATAGAAGTTCATCGCAAAATGTACTAGAGCCGAAGCAGAAAGACAAGAAGAAGTCCACTGAGAAAGAAAAGCTGAAGGCCGTGAATATTCCAAATCCATTTCCACCTGAACAACCTCGTGACAGGATGATCTTGCTTGTTCCAAAATACATCCCTCCAAGGAAATATAATGCGCCAGTGGTGATACTTACAAAGAATCCGCAGTATGAGATCCCGTTGCCGCCCATGTCGAGTCATGTGCGTGTAAAGGAAAATTTGCTTGGAAAAATTCTAGAGTGCAAGTTATCCGATCACGACTTGATGGAATAAAAAAATTACTCACAGTTTCAACCTGACCAATATATGTGTAGGAGACATGATCAAGCCAACAAGTAGACAATAATTCAAGTGCAAGATTGGACTGCGTTGTTGTAGCCATCAGGGTTGTTGAAGTTATTATGAATTATGCACTTTGACAGAATCCTAGAGCTCACAGTGGTTTTGTGAACATTACTTTCATGCATGCACCAGGGATACTTGTGGTTAGACCGCAAGATCGACATTGATGTAGAACCGATTTATAGAATCACGCACGTAAGCAAAAGAGGTGTTGATCCCGCAATGGAGTTCGTAGGCGAGAACAAGGACAAAGAGATTGCCAAAAGAATGAAAATTGAATTTGGTTTGCTCAAGGGAAGCCATGGATATCAAACAGGTGGAATAAAAGATCAAGCTACGTGGCTCACAGTTCAACTGCTCGCAGGGATATTCCTAAGGAAATGAAGACCAAACGAGGTGTCGATCGCTGCAATATCCTTAGCTGTGAAGGCCAAGGATGGAATCTAGTACAATTGGGCAAGTTATATACTTAACGAGTTCCATGATGATCTCGCAGATACACAAGATAATGGACACCAATTCCATTATAGTTGGTTGTTAGTGTTGATCACATTCATGGCATGGAAAGAATCTAACTATCAACAGAATGTAACGGTATTCGTTGGAGATTTCTGAGGACCCAGGTTTGCAAAGATTTATGAGCAGTTATGCGAATTTATCTAGTGGACTTCGCATATTACCAAAGAAATAACAATTGTGTATATTCGCAAGATAACATTGAAAGCCGACCTTCATTTCATTTACATGCAGCCAAGAGCGCAACTAAACAATACTGAATTGTTTGAAGGTATATATCAATTGGACACGCAGAAAATTGATCTTAGGATATAATATTGGCCTCCCAATTGGAATATCAATGCGCTAGAAACACTGATCACTACATCATAGGAAATTGCATCTGAAAATACACAGAACCAAGAAGATGAGTCAACAAGTACTCAAGATCTAGAATGAGACCAAGGAGAATAACAACAACAAGCTGTTGATTTTTCAGTAGGAGAGAAAAGGAAGAATCCCAACACAGTCGTGTCGGAAGCATCCCAAAGAAAGAAACATAAATCAAATAATACTCTGCTTGATGCGCAGTTGCATGAGGACGATTATGACTGCATCACAGCCCGAGTCAATGAGCACCTTGAAGAAACACTCGCATTGAAGGACATCAAGAAAGAGGAAGTCCAAGTGAGTATGATAGAAAGCCTCGCATAACTAAGATTCTTGTAGTAGGAGTGGAACAAGTCCAGTGAGACTTAGTCAAAGAATCATATTCTGAATATAGGATAGGAGAGTCAAGCCAAAGGAAAATAAAAATTCCTTCTCTGACAATGAGACCTCGGCTAGTTCGAATACAGCTCTGAATGTAATATTCTCGAATGACGAGCTTACTGAAGGTGCGAGACATATCGCACATATGGACATTAACGCTAGGATGTTTCCCATCAAATGATTGCATAATCTACATTTGTAGGTTGTGGAAGAGATCAGAGACAGAGATATGATATCTTATAATTGTCATCTAAAGCTGGAATATAGCTATACGGAGTTGAAGAGTGAATGCACGCTAACGACAAGTGAGCTAGCATATGTGTAAGGGAGACGAAAAAATCTAAAGAAAGTCATCATTGAAGTCTACACGAAGATCCCAGACTGTGCAGAAGAGCCTGAAGTAGAAGCAACCATCCTAAAGACTAGTACTACTGTGGAAAGTATCAGAGGACAAATGGAGGATATGGATATTGGCTATAAGGATAATATTGTTGACTTAGAGTCTCAGAAACAACCTGGCACTCCGCCAGATGTGAAAGAAACAAGATTTGAAGAGTTGAAGACTTCATCAGAAAACATCTCCATAGAGGTTGCGAGGTGTCAATGCTTATTGGAAGAAGTCACTAAGGTATGAAATATGCTGCAGGAGGATCCTGGATTACAAAAAATTCATAATGAAGTTTAGAAGAGGTAGAAGGACCTCGATTCTGTGAACACGACCATGAAGGATTTTTATCTAGGGAAAAGGATCCAGAAGTTCGTAGAGACAAAAGAGCTTCAGAAGGAGATGAAAGAACTAAGGATGAAGGAAGCTAAAACTTCATCGAATTTGCAGCTAATGCAAGAAGAAGCACTCACACTTTCTGAGGAAATTGAGGAGAAGTTGAAGGAACCTTACATAACAGAAAGTACAGTGAAAGATCAATTTCAAGAAACTATATCGACGATGACGCTAGAAACGATTACAGAAGTTGAGCAAGAGACTAAGGAAGCAGTTGGGAATCTAAACACAATTTTTCTGGAATTTGCTGTAAAGTCGAACATCCCAGGGGATGCGCAGTTGAATAAGTCTAGTGAAAGTGGCTCGACGGTGAGCCACAAGTAAGTGTTAGGGGCTTTCTTGGCACATCCCAAGTGAAGGAATTTTTTATGACAATGTTAATTTTTTGATAATTGCATTCAAACATTAACTAGGATCCTACTAAGAGAATAACAAGCATAACATAACAATCATAAACACAAGAGACACAGAGTCTCCTCGGGGATGAAAAACCCTGCAAATTCCTTGGAGATAGAATAAGCCCCAATACAAATATCACAATGATCAAACCCAAATATAGATGACTCCAACATCTACTCCTCCTCCACTTGTGTGCACTCTTCTCTCAACTAATGCGAGTTGGATGAGTGAGTGAATGAATAGAATGAGACACACTCACTCTCTATTTATACACAACTTAACCTTCCTTTAACTCTAGCTGGGCCGAATTCCTAAGGAAGTCTAATAACCCACTTACTTGACACAAGAAGGTATAACCCCACACTAGTGGTCTAATAACCCATCAAATATAAGTTGAGACACTTACAAATACAAATGATGACACTTTTGATTGGAGGAATAATACATCTCCATCATGAATAAAATAAAGTACAAGTGTAATGCATAGAAGAATATCTTTCGAAGTTACAAATACATCAACACTCCCTCTTAACTAGGAAGGTATTATCTAGACACAGGTCATCAACACATATCACCACAAGTCTTCAATTATGGAGTTGGATTATCGTCACTGGATCATGGAGCATCATCGTTACTGCTTCTATACTCGTCATCTCAATCACTGGGCTATCTCTCAATTCTTCTCATCATAGGAAGTTCTACAGAGCCAACCCTTTTTCATGTTGGTTGTAGGCCTAGCCTCCTATAGGTCTTCATCATCTCTGCGAGCTGGCCATCTTGTGGAATGCTCAGGACTGATTACGTGGGTCAACAAAACCTTGAAAGAGCATCCCAGGACTTTTACGAGCACACAGCTCAACCTATCGGATCTCCCAGGATCTTTTACATGTGACCTTCACAAAACCTTAAAAGAGTGTCTTTCCCAGCAAGATCTCTAAAGAGAATTCGAGGCCTTTTACATGACTATCACAACCTGTCTGGATCTCCAGGACTGATTACATGTGATCTCCACAAAACCTTAAAAGAGTGTCTTTCCCAGCAAGATCTCTAAATAACATTTGATGCCTTTTCCGTGACTAGCACAACCTATCCAGATCTCCATAATGTATTAAATGTGGTACCCACAAAACCTTAAAAGAGTGTCTTTCCCAGCAAGATCTCTAAAGAGCATCTGAGGCCTTTTATGTGACTAGCACAACCTATCCGGACCTCCAGGACTGATTACATTTGATCTCCACAAAACCTTAAAAGAGTGTCTTTCCCAGCAATATCTCTAAAGAGCATCTGAGGCCTTTTATGTGACTAGCACAATCTGTTCGGATCTCCAAGACGTATTACATGTGGTCCCCACAAAACCTTAAAAGAGTGTATTTCCCAGAAATATCTCTAAAGAGCATCCGAGGCCTTTTACGTGACTAGCACAACCTATCCGGATCTCCAGGACGTATTACATGTGGTCTATCAAAACCTTAAAAGAGTGTATTTCCCAGAAAGATCTCTATAGAACATTTGAGGCCTTTTACGTGACTAACACAACCTGTCCGGATCTCCAGGACGTATTACATGCTACCCTTGCACAACCTGTCCACGGCCACAGAGTACCATCCTGATACTCAAGATAAACCAGATCATCCTCGCACAAAGAATCATCCTTATGCTCATTATCATACTGATCACCATCATACAGTACATCATCATGATGCACATCATCATCGCATGATCATCATCACCGCATCGTCTTGATGCATATCTTCATCTCATGATCATCGTCACAACATTGTCTCGATCCATATCATCTAGAGCATTTTCCTGATGCTCTTCACACATGATCATCCTAATCATCATACATAGTAGTAATCGGAGCATCATCCTGATGCTCATCACACAGTGTTGGGTAAAATATATGCTATATAAGTCAACACTTAAATTGTCAACCCAGGAAGGGAGCTTATGAGATGCAAACACTATATGTGTAGGATTGAAGGCTTGAACTAATCTAAGATAACCTCAAGATGGTAATCTACCTAGAATTGAGTAAGGGTTCTGAATCATTAATTGCAAGCGAATGATACTTTGAAAACCTAATTAAATTACTTAGAATTAATTCAAAATAAAATACCATTGACAAGAAATCAATCTTACAATCAAATGACTATTCTGAAACCAAAGGCATGCAAGTATCTATGCTAACCTACGAAGGTGAAGCATGAAACAATTTTAAATAAATCTAAGCAATATACAAGAGACTTGGAAATAAATGTTAATCTAGAAGCAAGTAGAAAACTTAATAAAGATATTTAATTGAACTTGATTTGATTTGGAAGCAAGTAGAAAACCTGATAAAGATATTTATTTCTAATCCAAATCTTATGTCATGAACATCTTCATTATTTATATGAATGGAAAACTAATATGATGATTAAAAAGGAAACTATCAAAACTGAAATAACTTGGAAAATGAAATTATTAACTTTTTACTTAAAAATAAACTATCTAGGCACAAGATGGATAAATTCTGAAACAATAACTAATTAGCAAATCAGATATGAAGAACTTAAGTTTGGAAGAAGGTTAAAAAGAATATTAAGGAAGATAATATGGAAGTAGGAAATAATGACACAACTTAATTAAAAACTCTATGTAACATGAAACAATATTTAAATTACATCTAAAACTGTTAATTAGGAGCAAGAAGCATTACATTTAAAATGTAGAAGAAACTAGATTTTGAAAAAGCATAAAACAATGCAGAAAGTGTAAAGGTCTGAATGACGATCCGAATGCCAGTCCGAATGGAAGAAAACGATTTAAACTAAAGAAAAGAAGAATTTTGGATGACTTTAATTATCAGCTGGTTGATGCATATGATCCTATAGTGCAAATGAAGTAATAGATTGATTAGTTAGAGGCTAAACTAACAAGAAACCATTTATATCAATCATTATCTAAGAGAGAAATAAACAATCTCTATGATATGTTGAAGCAAGATTGATGGTGGAAGATAGAAGTAACCTACAACTACAAAGGAAGAGGCTGATTAACTAATGGAATTAACCTACATCTATAGGTGGAAGAAACTGATGGAAGAAACTCAAATAACATCTAACTACAGATTATGGAAGAGAACTCAAAGCAACTACAGAGTACTAAGCTTGGTCGACCATTCCTAATCCTGAAAAAGAGATCGTGTTAGTAGCAAAATATGATTTACAAGAAAAGCAAGTGTTAACACCTAAAAAGTGCTCACTAGCTCATTCCCTTATTCACATGACCCATTTGTCCACTTTTCCACCATTTGAGCCTCTAAAGCCACCAAAAGGTCACCAAAAGACCTTAATACACCCCTTTTTCCACTCCAAATGAGTATTTTTCCTAAAAAAGCATAAAAAACCCTCAAAAAGGGTCCAAATTTCCCAAAAATATTAAAAAGGGAATAAAAATATTCAAAATATTCAAAAAATAAAAAAGGAGGGAAAAGGTACCTAAACCATGTTGGTCAATACCATTGGTTTCCACAAAACCATAATGGTATTTCCCACCACCAAAAACTATAAAAAGGTGGTAGGGGCTCCTCACTTTACATCCATCCATCCTCCTATCCTCATGCTGCCAAAATCTCCCATGAGTTTTTGGCCATTTTAGCAACCTAGGAGAAGGGACCCTTTGGAGTTTGGAGCTGCTCACCCTTGGAGCTACTCAAGAATCTTCATCATTTGGAGGTATTATCATTGCAAGCACTTGCTTGCCCCCATTTTTAATACAAAGTTATTCTTTATTCTATTTCCTTGTTCTTGTTTTTAATTCAAAAGTCTATCATGATATGCACATGCTAGTTTGGTTTAGTTTTAGTTTTAGATTTACAATTGTTTTTGCTTTAATATTTGAAACTGCTGCTACTAGTTAGCAGGTGCCCATAGCACTAAGCTTGGTTGCAAAACCAAGCCAACAGTTTTTGGCGACTCTGCTGGCTTAGAACTCTTAGATCTCAAATTTTTAGCTTTAGATCTTAGTTTTTGTTAGTATTAGACAGTTTAATTCATAGATCTACCACCCTAGACAACAGATCCATTGCTGCTCTAGATCTTGGCCCATTCTATTGCCATTAACAGCCTGAAATTTTCAATTTTCGGGTTCATTTTTTAGCGTCCGCGTATGGCTTTCGCCTCGCAGCTTTTTGCCCAACAATCGCGCGGCTCATCGCAACTGCGCGACTCTTTTCCGCGCGGCTCACCGTGGCTTCGCGGTCAATTTGCACACTGCACATCGCGGCTTCGCGGTATTTTCCGCGTTGCACATCGCGACTGTGTGCCGAAATACTACGCTGTACATTGCGGCTTCGTGGCTGAAAACCGCGCTGCCCATCACGACTGTGTGACAGAAACCCGTGCGGTCCATCGCGGCTGTTCTGTCAAAACCCGCGATGCCAATTTTTTCCATTCGGCCAATCCGTTTAAAAAATTAATTTTTTGCTGTATTTTATGCCCTATTAGCACATTTTACAGTATTTAAATTCCTGCATTTTTTACAGCCATAGAAATATTTTACTATTTAGAATGCTCCTTAAAAAAGTCTTTTTAAAAATTTTCAGAAATTGAAAGAAGGATTTATTTTGCATTTTATCTAGATTAAAAATTTGTACTGTTTACTTCCTTGATATTTTGGCCATAGCAAGTTTTAAAAGAAATCCATTTATTTCTTCAAGAATTGATATTATTTGATTTCTTATTTCAAAAGATCCTTTGTTTTTGAATAGTTTTTGCAAAGCATTTAATTTCAGTTTAAAATACCACACGTGCACCCACCCAAACACATAATTTAAACTGAGCCTTAAAATTTACCCTAACTTCAACCAACTTTTAACCCCACTTGGGGAGCACTTAAAAGAGCTTTGTAGCTAGGTAGTATTGAGGGGATATGTGTTCCAATAACACCCCTCAGTTATTACATTTGAGACATAGCTGTTGTCCATTAGGGAACCAAAATATCCTAGTATTTTTTGGCACGGTCACAACCAGTTTATCAGAGGGACTCTTCCCTAGGAGGGTTGAAGTCGCGAGGATGGTTCCGGAAGCCTCACTGGAATACCGAAATCCATTCAGTAACCGAAGGCTACCATTCGCAGTTCTCGGGATATCCCTGTATGGGGGTATTGCGGTAAAAGGACCAAACGACAGATTTACCTTTTCTAAACGTGTCATGAACGGAGTATCCTAGTTGCCATTCTTTAGGATTGACTACCCGATGTCCCTCCCGGTAGGGGGATATCTAGCTGTTGATTCAACACTCAATATTGTCTGAATTGGATTTCATCACCTTGCAGAGAATATCATTTGTTGATTCACAATACTTTTAGTTAGATGTTTGCATCATACAATCCACCTTTGGTCTAGTAGCACCTCTTTTTTCTAGAAGTTGTTTGCCTGTTGGTACTCTGACCATTTTTGTTGCATCCCTCCACTTATTATAGCATAGCTGCTATAATAAGTGCTTTTTGAGGTTGCTTTTTAGGCCTGAGAGCCTTTATTTTCACTCCCCTTTTTTGCACCCTTGGTTGAATTAGGGTTTTGAGTTTTTTATACATTACCACCTTACACTAAACAATTTTTTCACAAAAACATATTTCTCACCATTGAGAATTTTAGATGATCTCATCGTCTTCAGGGAGAACTCCCAAAGTTCAGTCTACTTGGCTCTCCACGTCACTGACGTCGAGCCTTATCCCTTGACTCGACACATCATCGGTCAAACATACAGTCATCCAATTCTGACACGCCTCATTTCACATCTGATTTTGAGGCTGAATCCGAAAACCCTAACGAGTTATTACCAACCAACCTCATGGCTGGAACACAATTCAACCCACTTTTTACCAGTACCATAGGAGATACATCTACAAACCCTTCTACTGCGGTGCCATCCATGGAAACAACCACTCCCCTAGGTATGCCTAATATGGGGGACACTCCACCTTTAGGAGTGCCCAACACAGGACTACCTCCTATTACGGGTATGCCAAACACAGGGGTCACACCCCTTCTCATTACCACAACCCATATCCCAGGAATCCCCACTACTATTCCTAACCCCGGTGTAACCCATGTTGCACTTGGAAACGTTGGCCCATACCAGACCACAGCTGTTGGAGGACACATACCTTTAATACCTAGCATAACCTTAGGAGCTACTGGACCCCTACATCATACCACCATGACTAGTCATGTCCTAGTCACTATGCCACATCCATCTGCTAGTTTACCATACATGGCGAGTCTGAACTTACCAGACTTAGCCAGGCTAACCAATAATCCTATCAGACACGACCCTGCGTGGCCTCACATTCCCACCAAACTCCCCTTCGGCATCCCTAAGTTTGAAGGAAAGGCAGGTGAGGACCCCCAGAACCATATCATGTCCTTCCATCTATGGTGTTCCTCCAACTCCATAGTGGACGACTCTGTCCGCCTCCGTCTGTTACAGCACACCTTCACTGGCTCTGCAGCTAAGTGGTATATCGAGCAGCCCCATGGGACCCATGCCACCTTTACCTCCCTTTCCTCGACCTTCCTACAGTTCTTCCAGTTACCTGTCCAGTATGATGTGGGAGTCGAGATACTACTGTCTTGCAGACAGAACATGGCCACCCACATCACTGACCACATTCATGAGTGGCGTCGACACCGAAGCCTCTGCAAAATCAAGTTAGACGACCGTATCTTCTTAGATTGGTTTCTAAAATCCCTCCTCCCTCTCATTGTCAAGGATGTGGCATCCGAACGACCCCAGTCTGAAGAAGAGGCCATCCTCAAAGCCCAACAGTTTGACCTCATTTACGCCCAGTCGGGTTATCTGTATACCATTATACTGGACGCCCCTCGGGGTGATTCATCCCAACTCGATGCACTGGGGGAATCCCATGCCGCAGATGGCATCATTGGTCGTATGGCCTCGCATCCTCAACCCATTTTCATTGCACATCCTAGCCATGGCCCTCACCTTTTGTGGGATACATCTCAGTCTGAAGCAACCAATTCATATTCTCCCATGGCACATTACCACCATACCCACGGACCCTCATGTCCACCACAGTGCTTTGGTCATGCACCACCCGCATACACTCCCCTAGCCGCACCTCAACCAATGTATTACCCGCAGCAAGCCACGACAGGTAACCCAACACCTCTAATAGCTCAGGGTTATCAACAACCCCAACAGGTAACTGGACCACCTCCAGCCCCACCCACTTATTATCCACCGCAACCTGCTCCCTCACCTGCAGCGAACCAAAATCCTCCCACTGCTCAAGGGCAAGTGTACACACAACAAAATCAGCCCCAACATCAAAACAACCAACGCAACCAGGGTGGACAACAAAAATGTGAAAGAGGACGTAACCGCAGAAACAACCAACAACAACATCAAGGTCCTCCACCTCCCAACCAGAATCCAGATCGTCATCCCAAGCAGCCTAAAAATAGTAACCTCAGAACAAACCACCCTTGTTCTATATGCGAGGTCTATGGCCATTACAAACATGCTTGCCCACATTTGGAGCGAGCTCGGCAACTCTGGACTGGCAATGCCCATCGTCAAGGGCAAACGGCTCCTCAGGTGCCACCCAACCCTCCACCACCTCAACATCAACCTTTAGTGCTACAAAACCCCTTTCCAACCCAAGGCATAGTGAACACTCAGTCGTTAGCTCCCCCTCAGGGCAACGCGCCACCACAACAAATCACTTATGTCGCTCCTGATCAACCCATGTTCGATTCGGATACTCACCACTTATTGATGATGTAATCCATAGATGCCAACCTCCAAACCCACCGGAACCAATATGGCTCCACCCCTGAAGCCCCTCCAGCCGACAAGAACACTAACGGTCATCCCACGGATCAAACGTTACGTATACCTCCGGCTCCACTTGATGGTGCTTCTAAAGCACCTCGCTTCCCACTTCGTCGCATCAACAATAATCCCAATGCTCATGCTGCGTCGAATTACAACATTGTAGACGACTTAGCCCAGTCTCCTGCAGCCATGTCTGCTTTAGAAGTCTTAAAAAACTGTCCTTCACAGCGCAAGACTTTACTCTTTGCCATTGGCGCCATTGACCCCAATGATTTACAACTGATGGCATTCGATTCAGACCAATCCGAACCACGCTTGCCTTCCACTTTAGCATTCCAAGTTTCTGTTTTCATTCGGAATCTTGTCATCCATCGGTGCATTATCGATGAAGGGGCCTCTACATGCATTATGTCCACATTTGTTTGGCAGAATTTGGGATATCCTACTCTCCAGTAGTCCACCACTGCATTGCGAGCCTACGACGACCATTCGGCTCAACCCCAAGGTCTCTTAGCTAATGTCCCCGTCCAGCTGGCTAGTAAAACTGTGCTCATTGACATTGAGGTCATGAATGCCCAACATAGGTCTACCTCCTATTATGGGTATGCCAAACATAGGAGTCACACCCCCTCTCATTACCACAACCTAGATCCCAGGAATCCCTACTACTATTCCTAACCCCGGTGTAACCCATGTTGCACTTGGAAACGCTGGCCCATACCAAACCACAGCAGTTGGAGGACACATACCTTCAATACCTAGCATACCCTTAGGGGCTACTGGACCACTACATCATGCCACCATGAATAGTTATTTCCCAGCCACTACATCACACCCCTCGGCCAGTCTACCATTTCTGGCAAGTTTGAATTTGCCAGACTTGGCAAGACTAACTAATGATCCTATTAGACATGACCCCACTTGGCCCCCCATGCCCACAAAGCTTCCCTCGGACATCCCGAAGTTTGAAGGAAAACCTGGGGAGGACCCTCAAAACCACATAATGTCTTTTCACCTATGGTGTTCATCTAACTCCATAGTGGATGACTCCATTCATCTAAGACTGTTGCAATGAACGTTCACTGGCTCTATAGCCAAGTGGTACATCGAACAACCACATGGGACCCACCATACTTTTACGTCTCTCGCCTCCACTTTCCTTCAGTTTTTTCAGCTACCTGTACGCTATGATGCAGGAGTTGAAATACTGTTATCTTGTAGACAAAACACAGCTACCCACATCACCGACCATATCCATGAGTGGCGTGAGCGTCATAGCCTCTGCAAGATAAAACTGAATGACCGTATATTTTTGGATTGGTTTCTCAAATCACTCCTACCCCTCATAGCTAAGGATGTATCTTCTGAATGACCCCAGTCGGAAGAAGAAGCCATTCTAAAAGCCCAGCAGTTTGATCTGATCTACGCCCAGTGTGGCTACCTGTATACCATTTTACCTGATGCTCCCCGCGGTGATTCCTCCCAGACTGATGCGTCGGGGGCATCCCACGTCGTCGATGGCATCATTGGACAAGTTGCGTCCCACAACCAACCCTTTTCCATTGCACATCCTAGCCATGGCCCCGACCTTTCGCGGGCTACATCTCAATCTAGAGCAACCAATTCATATGCTCCCATGGCACATCACTACCATACCCACAGACCCTCGTGTCCACCTCAGTGCTTTGGTTATGCACCACCCGCGTACGCTCCCCCAGCCACACCTCAACCAACGTATTACCATCAGCAAGCCACACATGCTCCTGTTCACTCACAAGCCCCAACAGCTTATTTCCCACCACAGGTAGTCCTTGCTGCACCACAACCTCCAATCGCTTAGACTTATCCTCCAAACAACAACAACGCTACCCCCGCCAACCAAAACCCTAATCGACCACCGAAATAGGGTAAGAACCCCAATTTACGAACAAACCACCCATGTTCCATATGCGGGGTATATGACCATTATACACACACTTTCCCCCATTTGGGGTGAGCATGCCAACTATGGTCTGATGACGCCCAATGCCAAGGGCACGCGGCACAACCAGCGCCACCTCCTCAACCACAACCCATGGTACTATAGAATACTTTGCCCACACAAGGAGTGGTGAACACTCGTCTGTTGGATCCTCCTCAAGGAACCACAACACCACAACAGCAAATCACATATGCTGCACACACAAACCAACCAATGGATTCAAATACGCATCATCTCCTTATGATGTCATCTTCCGACATGAATCTCCAAATGCATCGAAACCCATACGCTACCATTACACCTACAAATGTTCTCCCTATGATTGAACAACCAGTTCAGAATGCACCTACATCGTTCGTCTCCACAGTCAGACCCGGATTATACTCGGAATCACCTATGACTTCCACATTTCAATCCATTCCACCCCCGTCACCCGTGACCCATGTCTCTGACCTCTGTACTCTTTCCCACAATACACAAACACCCAACAATCAACCACCCTTGTTACCCAAACCACCATTGGTACCTAGTCACATTGGTGTTACACCCACCCACACAATCCCCTTTCTATTCCCTCCCTCGGGAGTATTAAGCGCCCCGGTTATGTCTACCCTCAACCTCCCCAGGTTAACCTTAGGCTTACCCGTGTGGTATATTTCGCCTCCCATTCTCCCGCCGACACCAAATGTCGTCCTACAACCGGTGCAACCCATTGTCACTACTAGTCAACCACCTCTCGGTGTCACTACCCCTTCGTCATCTACGAATCCCCCTCCTCTTATCAAGCCCACTGGGGGCAGAGGCCCACAACCATACATTGTTGTACCCCCTCCCAAGACATTTAAACCCCCCCCGTGTTTCGTGCTCCCCCCAAATGCTCGTTGTGTGATGAGTTAGGCCATCCGACTCATCAATGTCCACAATTACCTACATTACAGGAACACATGCAAATGCTTGACGACGACCCCAACATCCCGGTTGTCAAACTAGATCCAACCCCTAAGCCTCGTGATAAATCATTGCGCACAAACCATCCTTGTGCAATATGCGAAATCTACGGCCATTATTCACATCACTACCCCGATCTCCCAGATTACAGAGCAGCCTTGTACAAGATGAATAACGTCGACCTCAAGATATCCCCTCTTCTCATTGAGGAAAGTCATCCCCCACCATCATCCTCCTCGGAAGAAATTAACACCACTTACATGATTTCCACTGGATACCCCTCTGTCCAGTCGACCCCTTCCATTGATCCCTTTGACACACATGTTCAACCCTTTCAAATCGACGAGGAAACCACATGTCCACAACATGGGGGCAGGCCCAAAACCTTGCCTACTCATCATCATCGTGATTCTCGTCGGAGATACTGGGGGCATCCACCCCACAAAGGGAATCCCCCATCATCATATCATCACTTCAGTATGCCACCACAGCCCACAACCTCATGGTATAACACCCCGCCAGCAGTTACTCAATGCCCTATTGATCTCTCTCTGAGACAACATGTACACCACATTGACACCTCTGAGTTAGAGGGCATAATAGATTACCTCGACCCCAGGATAGGGGGCATGATCAATCATTTTGAACCTTCCCCATCATCTCTATCTCAACACCTCAATGAGCCCATCGTTCAATCCAACACATATGTGATCCACAATCACAAACCCCATGCACATAGCATGGGGGCAGGTCATTAACCCTGCCGACTTCTTCACATGCGTGATCTCAACCATTTTTTGAGGTCATATATCACTTGTATATTCGATTTGATTTGATACACCTAGTATTCTCCCCCTGTGGGTCATCATTTCTCCCCACCACTGCATCCTTGGCTTGGTGGGCTCACCTTTATTTGTAGCCATTTTTTAACTTAGTTATTTGCTTTGACCATTCCGGAGTCCTTATGACCTCCATTTTTCGCACCATTTGACCCGCCGGATTCATATTTCCGCGCTCATGATGACGCTTGATATCATGTCTCGCTCTCACGCCCATATTTTTTGGGCATTGTTTCCTATGCCCCCTCTTCACCTCGGTTTGTGTGCCACATTGGTCTTCATCCATTTTTAACAAGCCTTATATCGCCATATTTAGTTTTCCGCGCTCATGATGATGCTTGAGATCATTTCTCGCTCTCACGCCTAGATTTTTTGGGCATTTTTTCCATGCCCCCTTGTCACCTCGGTTCACATGCCACATCGATCGTCGTCCATTTTTGACAAACCTTATATCGCCGGATTCAGTTTTCCGCGCTCGTGATGATGCTTGAGATCATTTCTTGCTCTCACGCCCAGATTCTTCGGGCATTTTTTCCCATGCCCCCCTCGTCGCCTCGGTTCGCGTGCCACATCAATCGTCATCCGTTTTTGACGAACCTTACATTGATGGATCCAGTTTTCCGTGCTCGTGATGATGCCTAAGATCATTTCTTGCTCTCACCTCCAAATTGTTTGAGCATTTTTCCCATGACCCCTCGTCACCTCGATTTGCGTGCCACATTGGCCGTTGCCCCTTTTTGACAATCTTTATGTCACCGGATTCAGTTTTCCACACTCATGATGATGCTTGAGACCTTTTCTCACTATCATCAATCCCTTTTACGAAAAAGACACTTAGGGAGTTTCCGTTAAGCTCTTTTCTGACTCCTAAAACAATGAAAAGATCGCCGAGCAACCTTGCTTCCTTTCATGCTCGCTAAATGTATATGAAAGGGCGTCTACCTAGTATAAGTTTACCCCTTTTCCGGACCTTGTAGACTAATTATGAAAAAGGAATACTCTAGTCACATCGGCTAGAAGAGTTCTCCATTTGCATCATTTTATGCTTTTTCGGGCCTTGGAGACTAACTTACGAAAAAGAACACCAATGGAGTCCACTTACCGCTTTCAGACTCTCTAAACATGAAAGCGACCACGAGCAATCACCATCCTGGGCTCGTAAAACCAACATGACAGTAATCATAACCACTGCAGAGTCTTCTTATCGTTTTCAGACTCCTTAAAAATGAAAGCACCAATGAGCACGAACAGTCCTAGGCTCACGAAATCCACAGGATAGTACCATTTCAGAGCACACTTTTATATCTTCTTGGAGCTCATTAAATCTACTCATATAGTAGCTTCCCCATGTTGGTCGCCTTTGTTTAGAGTATTCTGCAATATGTCACCCTGAGAACCCCTCAACAGCACCCATCAGCTTGACCCCCCCAAATTCAATACATACCCTTCAGTCCTTAAAAGCTATGATCCCCGCACCTACAAGTTAGTTCCCTACGCTGCCAGGTCAACCATGTCATCATGCTCTGAACAAAGGAAGTTTGAGTCTACCCCCTATATGACCCCAGTGACTTCCCGTTCCCCAAGTATGTCAGTCCTACCATCAGTACTACACCACTTCAGTTCTACACCTCGCGCTCCTATCAAGGAAACATCATTACCTTGTTAGTTGCTGGTCTCCCTCTGTCGACGACAACCAAATTTATTCCAGAGGATAGACCTAGAGGTCCCTGTGTCTTGGACTCGTCACCATTTATGATGAGTGCCTATGAATCATTTCGAGAAGAGTCCTCAGTGCCTCTCAAATGATTGTTTCTCACATGCTCGACTTCAACACCTTGATTGCATCGTGGAGACTCGCACAGGATATTGGTTCGTTCAGTAATTTGTTCAAGACCCCGAATACCTCCTGACTCTTCCACATTTGAGAGTCTACTTATGGAAACAATCAGTTACATTTTTTCTATAGATATCCGGGTTGCGCATGGCGACAGTATTTAGATGTACCCCAGTTTCATACTCTCTCGAGTATACAGTTGCATATACTTCCCAGAGATGGCTCACAGTCATTGAGTCCCTACAGATGTTGGACCCCTTCAGTTTCAGCAGTTCATCAACCCTTCTGAGACCTTATTCAGAATGGTTGTTGCTTTATTCCAGTGTATCAGTTATTGAGATTAGTCATGATATGATCATGAGTACATCCCAAAATGATGTCCCCTCTAGACCATTATGATGTACCAACAGATTTTTTATGTATTTTTCAGGTCCCCCTTCTTGGGACTAATTGTTATGTCTTGATACAAGCATGGGTATGCCCGCCTCGTCCATTATCAGAGATTATTCCTCATTCATATTGAGGCCATGTAATATTGTTTATTTTTTGCAGCTTCCAAGGGCCGTGGATCCAGTTTCCAATCGGTCTCTTCTCCTCCCCAAAACCCCAGGAAAAAAAAAAGAGACAAATAAACTATGATGTCTATCGGCCATACGATGAGCTCCTGCCCTCACACATCAGGGGGCAATCTGTTAACACCTAAAAAGTGCTCACTAGCTCATTCCCTTATTCACATGACCCATTTGTCCACTTTTCCACCATTTGAGCCTCTAAAGCCACCAAAAGGTCACCAAAAGACCTTAATACACCCCTTTTTCCACTCAAAATGAGTATTTTTCCTAAAAAAACATAAAAAAAACCCTCAAAAAGGGTCCAAAATTCCCAAAAATATTAAAAAGGGAATAAAAATATTCAAAATATTCAAAAAAGAAAAAAGGAGGAAAAAGGTACCTAAACCATGTTGGTCAATACCATTGGTTTCCAAAAAACCATAATGGTATTCCCCACCACCAAAAACTATAAAAAGGTGGTAGGGGCTCCTCACTTTACATCCATCCATCTTCCTATCCTCATGCTGCCAAAATCTCCCATGAGTTTTTGGCCATTTTAGCAACCTTGGAGAAGGGACCCTTTGGAGTTTGGAGCTCCTCACCCTTGGAGCTACTCAAGAATCTTCATCATTTGGAGGCATTATCATTGCAAGCACTTGCTTGCCCCCATTTTTAATACAAAGTTATTCTTTATTCTATTTCCTTGTTCTTGTTTTTAATTCAAAAGTTTATCATGATATGCACATGCTAGTTTGGTTTAGTTTTATTTTTAGATTTACAATTGTTTTTGCTTTAATATTTGAAACTGCTGCTACTAGTTAGCAGGTGCCCATAGCACTAAGCTTGGTTTCAAAACCAAGCCAACAACAAGCAAGGAAATAACATCTACAGTAAACAAGAATAATTTAAACAACTGAGAAATAAACTATCTACTTGTAGAAAGAAAAATACAAAATGAAATAAACCTCTGGTTGATGAGGGGCCCTTCCCAGCAATTAGAGATGGAAACTAAACCGTCGTAAACACTATCAGCAGAACATCAATGTACTAAAACTTCCATTAATTCTAATAAAATTACACAATACTTATGCAGATGTAATTGCTATCTCCTGTCTATTCTCTATGCTATCTGATCCCCGTTTTCTCCATAAGAGGCATCTTTTTATAAGTTACAATTGGAGAGAAGGTCGACAGAGTCAACCTCTCTAAAAATAGAGGTCTTTTAAGACTACAAACGTATGCTTAAAGTGATACATGACAACGCAGAGGGCATCCACCAGGATTTATGGGGTCGATCCTACCCAACACGAATAGTTGCATGTTCATTTCCTTCAACCATGGGCAGAAGCACGTGACGATGGACTGAGCGTGGATGGATTAAGTTGCTAGAGCGTCGATGTGGGAAAGGATTTGTGTTGGAAGACTGAGCGTGGGTGGACTAGACTCCTCTAGAACATCGGCGTGAACCAGCGTGCGTGATACCAGGATGAATGAGTAGGAGAATCAGAGCGTGGGATGTTGACGTGGGTGCAGAGGGTGTTGTCGAGCTTGGAGGGCATGGGGATGAATATTCCAGAACCATAGCTCATTAACCATGACCACCGCATGGCAAATAGAACCCACGTGCCCATTTCCATCTTTAATGGCCCAAAATATGCCAACCGTTGATTCCGCGGGTCGAATGCAAGGATGAATGACAGGCTGGACGCGGGTGAACATTAGAAACATAAACACGCAGTCTGAATAGAAGATCGTTTAAAAAACTGTAGGCTGTAGATCAAAACTAAATACCAAGCAAGTCCCAAAAATGACAATTAAACATTAGTAAATCATAATATGGCGAGATTTGACGAAAATCCATATGATAAGTGAATATATGCATAATTGGTCTGTTTGATGGTTTGAATGGCAGAAAGAGTGATTTATTATATTAAAATAGTGAAAATAACGCCACTTAGAGTATATTTGATGATAAAAAATGGTGACAAAAATGGACGTCAACACACAGCGCTTACATCCACAGCCATGGGAAGTATCCTCCTACCACCATGCTTGGAATGGCTCCTAAAAATATGTCCGATCACTTCTTCCTCGAAGTATCTTCTATCTGAAGAACACCAAGCCTCTCTCTGAAGTACTCGAACTTCACTCTGGCTAGTGGTTTGGTCAACACATCTACAATCTGATCATATGTCACAACATACTGGAGCTTCACTGCTCCTCTCTACACCATATCCCTGATATAGTGATTGTTTGAATAACAGGTACATCCATAGAGACCGAACACCAAGCACACCGCTCACACACAAAGATCATAGATCAGTACACTAGATTTTTGACGTGGTTAAAACCCCCTAGAGGGAAATAGTCCACAGCCCCGGCCAAACAGATTCTACGGAGCAGTTTATTATGCAAAAGAAAAATGTTACATGAGCTTCTCTCAACAATTGATCATTCAGCAAGTGACCCTCCATGCTCTTTAAATAGAGATCATGGACCAATCGAGTGTTAATCCATGGATCAAGTGTTGTTAAGATTGAGAGAAGTTGAACCGTCAGATCACTTTATATCGTGACCGTCGGATTATATATATACAAATGCATACCTAACGGATATATTAGACCAAGTTGAATTTAACTAACTCCTAAGTGTCAAAAATATCCTAACATCCCCCCTTAAGAACAACTTGGGATAGGATTGAAGGATTTACAAAGGTGACACAAAATTAGGAGAAGGAAGGAGGCATTAAAGCCTATCCCCCCTTAATGGCAACTTCCTATACTCCTAGCATATTTTGAAGTTTGGAAAATTTTTCTTTTGTAAGAGACTTGGTGAAAATGTCTGCAACTTAATAATTTGTTTGACAATATCGTACTTCAAGAACATGATCCTGGAGGAGCTTTCTAAGTGCATGTGAAGTTCAATGTGTTTGTTGTGCTGATGTTGGACTGGATCTTTGTCTAACTGAATGGCACTCTGATTGTCACACCATAGTGTAGTTGGATGCTACTACTAGAACCCAAACTTTGAAAGGATTTGACGAAGCCACATAGCTTCCTGACTAGCATGAACAATTGCACGATACTCGGCTTCGGTTGAAGAAAGAGAAAGTGCACTTTGTTTCTTAGAAGCTCAAGAAATAGGTCATGAACCTAGAGTGAATACATATCCTGCAGTGGACTTCTGATCATCAGGTTCACCAGCCCAATCGGAATCAGTGTAACCAACTAAAGAAGGATTCCCCCCCGAATTGTAATGTATCCCGAACTGAACTGTATCTCAAACATACTGAAGGATTCATTTTGTTGCTTTCCAATGACTTTCATGAGGGAATTGCATATATCGGGAAACAAGACCAATAGCAAATGAAAGTTCAGGACGGGTGTGATTTAAGTACAAGAGGCTACCAACAAGCTGATGGTACAAAGTAGCATCTACTTCAGGTGTTGAACAAGTGGTAGAAAGTTTGACTCCAGACTGGAAAGGAGAGGGAGACGGTTTACAATCTTCCATGTGAAAGCGGCGAAGAAGATCACAGGCATACTTAGACTGGGAAGGGAGATACCTTTCTGGGTTTGCAAGACTTGGAGGCCAAGAAAACAGTGCAAGTGTCCAAGGTCTATCATTTGAAACTGCTTTTTAAGACTTAACTTCACATGGTGGATAAGTTTGGGGTGAATACCAGTAAGGAATAGGTCATCAACATAAAGGACTAGGATTATGATATGGTCATTGACTTTCTTGGTATAGACAGTTGAATCAGAATGGCATCTAGAAAAATGAGTTTCTAGAAGAAATGTGTCCATTTTAGCATACTAGGACCAAGGGTATTTCTTAAGGCCATAGAGAGATTTCTTGAGGCAGAAAAAAAGGCTTGAGTCTGACTGAATGTAACCAGGAGGTTGTTTCATGTAGATTTATTCTTGCAAATTCCCATGCAAGAAGGCATATTTAACATCCATTTGATGGAATTACCAATGAAAAGATACGGCAAGGGAAAGAACAAGGCAGATGGAATTCATTTTGGCTACAGGTGCAAAGGTTTCGGTGTAGTCTATGCCTTCAACTTGAGAGAATCCTTTAGAAACTAGTCTTGTCTTATGTTTGTCAATACTTCCATCTAGTCCATATTTGGTTCTGTAAACCCACTAACATCTGACAAGTTTTCTGCCTTTGGGAAGAGGAACAAGATCCCAAGTGTTATTTGTCATTAAGGAGTTGTATTCTTCATCCATTGCTGCATCCCAAAATGGATGGCTAGAAGCTTCTTTAAATGTCGTTGGATCACAGTTTTCTGGAACTTGAGCCAGAATTAATGAGGCTCGCTAAAACTGAGAGCGAGTACAATGCCGATCTGTAGGATCACCAGCAAGATCACCTGCATCTTATCTAGTAGAACGGACCCATTTAGGAAGTTGTGAAGCTGCTACTAGAGGAGGTTGAGCAGGAGGAGGAGTATTTTCATCCTCGCTATCATCATCAGCTGAAGAAGTAACTGGAGTAGGAGAAATATCAATAGGTGAAGAAGAGGAAGAAGATGATGGCACAAGCACCGAATTAGGCTCGTGGGAAAATATATGTTCATCAAATTTTGACATCTCTTCTTATAATTATATCATGAGAATGTAGCAGAAGGAGCCTATAGCTTTTGACATCTTCAGAATAACCAACAAAAATACACTTTTCACTTTTAGTTTGTAAAGCTTTCCGTTTTTCATCCGGAATATGAGCCCATGCTTCACTACCAAACACACAGAAATGACTGACATCTGGTTTATTTTTACTCCATTCTTTTTCCAGTGTAATCCCTTTTAAAGCTTTAGTGGGTGTGATTAATTATGTAATTTGCACAATTTACAGCTTTAGCCCAATATGGAAGACTTAGTCCTTTAGCTTGGAGCATACAATTAGCCATTTCTTTTAGAGTGCGGTTTTTCCTTTCAACTACACCATTTTGTTGTGGTGTATATAAAACAATATGTTGTTGTTGGATTCCTTGTTCATTACATAAATTTGTGAACTTGTTGTTAACAAATTCTCCCCCTTTATCAGATCTTAAATTAAGAATGTGATGACCAGATTGTTTCTCAACAAGGGCCTTGTAGGCCAAGAACATGCCAAAAACTTCGCTCTTAAGTCTTAAGAAGTAAACCCAAGTGCATCTGGAGTAATCATCAATGAAAGTCAAGAAGTATTTGAAACCAGAGAAGGAAGCAGAAGTCAGAGGACCACACAAGTCACTATGCACAAGCTGCAAAGGAGCTGAGGCGTGCCAAGAGGCACATTTGTCAAAATTGTCTCGATGATGTTTTTCGAGTACACAACCGGAACAAGCACCATCCTTTCAAGAGACCATAGGAAGACCTGTCACAATATTTATTTTACATAGTTGTTGCAATGAGCGATAATTTAAGTGACCAAATCGCTCATGCCAAAGCTTGCTCAGTTCATCACTATGAGCAACAAAAACTAATGGAAGTGAAGATGACCCAAAGTTGTCAAACTTGTACAACCTGGTAATATCATCAACTATTCCAGTAGCTAATACATGTCGTGGATCTTTTAAATTTCCGATTACAACTTGGTGAGGTGAAAACTCTACGGTTTTTCCTTCACCAGAATGAGTGATTTGGTATACTGATAAAAGATTACATGAAAGAGTAGGAAGACATAATACATCATTAAATTGTCCATTGTCTAGATGAACAGTACCAAACCCTTCAACACTAAGTGATCTATCATCACCAACAAATATTTTTTTGGTGTTACAATTATTTAAATAAGAAAATATGGTTTTATCCTTAGCGATATGATGAGATGCTCCAGAATCTATAATCCATTCATTTGAAGAATAACGAGAAGATGTTGTAAGTGAAAAACCAGAGGCTGAAAGTGCTTGACCTGAAGATGAAGTTGAAGAAGAATCAATATGAATGTGATTCTTCTTCATTGTTTCTTCCAGAGCTTCCATCCTCTTAAAACATCTTGACTCTTCATGGCCATCGTGATTACAAAAGTTGCAATGTCTTTGTGTCTTCTTTCCTTGAAATTTGGCAGCTTTGTCTTATTGAGGATAATTTTGAGGCTAAGAAGATTTAGGACCCTTGTTATTTTGATTTTTCTTCTTTGGATATTGCTTCTTTGGATTCTTTGGATTCTTGTAATTCTTCGGACCTTGTGACTGCTCAGATACCAAAGCTTTTTTTGAAGTACTAGCAGTATTAATTAGTCCAAGATGTAAGAGTTTTTCCTGTTCTCTTATTAAAGAATCACAAAAACAATCAAAAGAATGAGCTTTGTATTGAGCTCCTAAAGAAATAAGAGCTTCTCTAGTGGAATGAAAGGTTGAGACAAATACAGAATATGCAGGCCCCAACTTGGCAAGAATGGTGTAAATAAGACCATCATCTACCTTTATGACTTTACATGTAGCCAACAAGACTCTAAGGGTCTTAAATTTTGTTATAAAATATTCCATGCAATAAAATTTATTAGGATCTAATGTAAGCAACTCATTCTTAAGCTAAAGAGCTCTAATCTCATTTTTAATACCAAAAATAGTATTTAGCTTTTGCCAAGCATCATCCGGTGCATGAATGCCTTGAAGATGAAACTGCAGATCAAGAGAAACTGACAAACCAATTAAACCACGAGCTGAATCACTTCTATTTTCCCATTTTGATAGTTTATCAATATCAAAGGGAGGAGTTTCCATGCCAAGGGTAAGTCTATATAACCCTTTGCTTCTAAGAAATCTTCCATACGAGACTTCCATACAAAACAGTTAGTACTGGTAAGAAGCATATCATTTGAAATTTCCATTCTGAAATAAATATTTCTTGAAAGATGAAAACAAGCTGAAAAAAAATAATAGAGTTAAAAAAATAAACGGTTTCAAAAAAAACGGCACTGCAATCAGCTTTCGGATGAAAAAGTTATGCCCTTTTGAAAATAAATTGAAAGAGTAACTAAGGAACCGCGTGGTGTGTGGAGATAAGTGCACACCAATAAAAAAAATTCCCCCTTAGTCCCGACTTAACTCCTAAGCTCACTTTAAAATATATATATATATTCCTTACTTCTATAAATAAGTGAAGGTCACTTTTACATAAAGTTTCTTAAAAAGGAAGAAAAGAAACAACTTAAAAATCAAAGGAAACTTTTGTTTTTATTTTTATTTTATTTTATAAAGTTGCTTTTAGAAAAGAAAAAAAAATAAATTAGCTTATGTGAGCTTTTAACTAACTTTTTTTTCTTTAATATATGAAATCAATGCAACAAATACTAGCAGGATTTGAACTTAAGACCTCTCTAATAAGTAACTTTAAACCAAGTGAGCTAGAGTAAAAGCATAGAAAATACTGTAAAGGAGGAAGGGCTTTTTTTTTTTTTTTACTCTTCTTGCCTTGTTGTGCATGCTTACCCTGTAGTCCCCTGTTTCAACCTGCAAAACAACTTCACAAACCAGAAACAGAAAAACAAGACAAAAAAAACTGAAGGGTTTCCCATTCTCTGTTAGTTTTCTGTTAGTCCTTCCTGTAAGAGGAATGCCTTTCCTGTTGTTTGTGGTCGGGAGAGACCACCAACATGTGCATACAGGAGGCTATCACTTCCAGGAAAAAAAAAGGAACAAATCGAAATGAAACGAAGACAGAGAAAACAAATGCGAAAAACAAAACAGTATACCTCAGATCTGTGAAAAAGGCCGCAGTTAGGGCAAAGGAAAACCTTTTCGTACAAAACGAAGGGAGATCCCTACTACAACCAACGCTCTAAACACAATGGAGCACTTAAAATAGTCAAGAAATGGCTAGAAATAGTATATCTCGGCAGCAAATCCCACATGCACCTGCACCGGCTTCAGATCTAGATCGGAATAAAACGGAGATGGCCCTCAACAGTGCTTTGATACCATGTTTTAATAACAGGTACATCCACAGATACCGAACACCAAGGACATGGCTCACACACAAAGATCATAGATCAGTACACCAGATGTTTGACGTGGTTAAAATGCCCTAGAGGGAAACAGTCCACGGCCTTGACCAAATAGCTTCTACGGAGCAGTCTATTATGCAAAAGAAAAATGTTATATGAGATTCTCTCAACAATGGATCATTCGGCAAATGACCCTCCATGCTCTTTAAATAGAGATCATGGACCAATCGAGTGTTAAGCCACGGATCAAGTGTCGTTAAGATCGAGAGAAGTTGAAACGTCGGATCACTTTATATCGTGACCGTCGGATTATATATATATATAAATGCATACCTAATGGATATATTAGACCAAGTTGAACTTAACTAACTCCTAAGTGTCAAAAATATCCTAACAGTGATATTTGATCTCGATGTGCTTTGACCTGTCATGGAACACCGGGTTCTCTGACAACTTCACACAACTCTAGTTGTCACAATATATACAGGTAGCATCCAACTGTAGATCAAATAAATCAGACAATAGCTTTCTTATCCATACTACCTCACAACTAGCTGAATAAGCTGCGACATACTATGCTTTGGTTGTACTCAGTGCTACGCAGGATTGCTTCCTGTTAAACCAAGAGATCACACCTAATCCCATACTAAAGCAACACCCTGAAGTGCTCTTCTTATCTGTAGCACTACCTCCCCAATATGAATCAACATAAACCTCCAAGTTAAACTTTTGATTCGCATCATACTTGTGCCCATAATTAATTGTACCCTTAAGGTACCTCAGAATATGCTTTACAACAATCAGGTGAACACGTCTAGGATCTGTCAGAAACTGGCTCAAGGTGTTCACCGCAAATAAAATATCTGGTCTCGTGTTCGTTAGGTACATGAAGGACCCAATCATCTAACGATACATCGTGGCATCAATCGACTCTAATGAAGTATCACTCAATAGATTTAGGTTCGATGCCATAAGTGTGGCCATGGCCTTGCAGTCCATCATCCCGAACCGCTTCAGGATATCTACTGCATACTTCCCTTGTCCAAGGAAGATTCCATATGCAGTCTGGCACAACTCCATACCTAGAAAGTAATGCATCATGCCCAATTCTTTCATCTCAAACTCGGCAGCAAGCTTCCTCTTTGTATCGGCAATCAACCTATCCTCTCCTGTCAAAAACAGGTCATCCACATATAATAGGAGTATCACTGGATTTCCTTCCTCAACCTTGTAGTAAAGGTTGGAATCCTCTTTACCCTTTGTAAATCCCAAACTGGATAGGAAGCTATCTATCCTGTCGTACCATGTACTAGGTGCTTGCTTCAATCCATACACGGGTTTCTTCAATCTGCACACATATTATTCCCTATCATGTGTCCCAAAACCAAGTGGCTGCTCCACATACACTTCCTCTTCGACTACACCATTCAAGAAAGTTGTCTTCACATCCATCTAGTGTATCTTCCATTTCATCACTACATCCAAAACAGGTATTGTTCTGATGGAAGTGTATCTGGCTACAGGAGAAAAATTATCTTCATAATCTATCCCCTCTTTCTGGGAGAAGCCACGGGCTACAAATATTGCCTTGTATTTCTCTATGCTACCATCTGTAGCATGCTTGATATTATAGATCCACTTGGAAGTCACAACATACTTCCCTTCTAGTCTTGGGACCACATCCAAAACATCATTCTTCATGATCGACTCATATTCCTTGACCATAGTATCTTTCCATTCTTTATTTTCCGCTACTTCTTCATAACTGGAAGGTTCTTTATTCATAATGTCACAGAGCAAGGAAACATAGCTAGTGTGTGATATTGTCCTTTTTCTTTCTCTGTGTTCATCCTCTGGAATACCATACCTTTCGGCATCTTGGATGAGCTCTCTATCCCATGCAGGTTTCCTCTTTTGAGATTTCTTCTCACGGGGTGGATCTATAGGTTCTTGTGGATCTTCTATTTCACGATCCACTTCTGGTATTGCTTCATTCATGGTGATTTCTTGTGTTCTGGGTATCCTTAGTTCTTCATAGTCTTCAACAGCTGTCTTCCTTGATTTGATGTATGTTGAGTTTTCATCAAAAGTCACATCCCTACTGATGTCAATCGTTTTGAACCCTGGAAAGTAAAATATGTATGCCTTCGAGCTTCCACTGTACCCCACAAATATACCCTTCTTTCCTAAAGGATCTAACTTTGTCCTCTTTTCTTTTGGAACATGTGTATATATTAGATAGCCAAATATTCTGAGATCACTAACTTCTGGTCTCTTACCCGAGAAAACTTCTTCTGGTGTCTTACTATCAAGTATCTTGTGTGGTGTTCTGTTCTGTACATATACCGTTGTTCTTGCTACTTCTACCCATAGGTGCATGGGTAGATCTTGGTCATGCATCATTGCTCATGCTACTTCCATGATTGTTCTATTCTTCCTTTCTGTAACCCCATTTTGTTGTGGATTGTAAGGAGTGGTCAACTCCCTCTTAATTCCTGAATCACTGCATAACTTCTTGAAGTCCCCTGAAGTGAATTCTCTGCCATTGTCAGATCTAAAAATCTTGATCTTCTTATCAGTTTGATTTTATATCAAGGCTTTGAATTCCTTGAACTTATCAAACACTTCATCTTTTTTCTTCAAGAAATAAACCCAAGTCTTCCTAGAGAAATCATCAATGAAAGAAACATAATATACATACCCACTCAGTGAACTGGATGAAATTGGTCCACATATATCGGAGTGGACAATCTCCAAGATTCCTTTTGCTTTGTTTTCACTTCTTGGAAATGCCTTCGTTGTGTTCTTTCCTTTTGCACATCCTTTGCTTTGATTGGATTTCAGGAAGACCTTCTACTGTTTTTCTTGCAATTGGTAGTGCCCTATAGTGCACATGAGCAAGCCTTCTATGCCAAAGTTCACTTGGCTACATGGATTCATGTACCATGGTAGGTTCATGTTGTCCCTTCAATTTGTACAATCCTACCTCTTGCTCTCCAATCACTACTACATCATCAATGGTCTTACCTTTAGGCCACATAAGTACTTGGCCATCCAAAAATGCAACTCTCATCCCTTTTGCATCCAAAGATGATATGGAGAGAAGATTCTTCTTGAGTCCAGGTACATATAGAACACATTGCATTTTTAAAGACTTCCCAGAGTCTATCTTGTAGGAGGCTTCACCACTTCATTTTATAGGGTATTGATAGTCATCCCCAAGTTTCACCTTATGAGGTGACTCATATTCAGATAGGTCCATAAGAGATTCTTTGAATCCCATCATATGTTTAGAAGTCCCACTATCAATAATCCAATCATTACACCCATGTGTAACATTACATGTGAGAGCAGAGATTAGAACATATTCATCGTCACTTGAAGAGTCTTCACTTTCTACCTTAGTCTTCTTCCTGGGAGATTCATCATCCTCAACCGCATGAGCATGATATCTCTTGTTGTTTTTGTTGTTGTTGTTGTTGTTGAATCCCTTTTTGTTCTTGGGACAATCTACGACAAAGTGTCCCTTCTCATTACATGTGAAGCATCTCAGATATTTCTTATCTCTTTGATGGTGGTGAGAAGATTTCTTGTGATGAGATTGCTCCCTCTTGGGCTTACTTCTCTTGGCGTAAGCTGTGAGAGCTTGGTATTCACTTCCCATATTTTATTCTCGAGATACAAGCCTAGCTTATTCTTGTGAACATTCCTCTCATAGTCTACTGAAGGAGATCAACTTCTTTCTTGCACAGATACCTTGGATGAAAGAGTCCCATGACCTAGGTAGGCCATTCAATGTGGTCATGACAATTTCTCCATTCTCCACTACTTCATCCACTACTTCGAGTTGTTCCTTGATTTGAGTGACTTTAGTAAAGTAGGATTGGATGGTCTCTCTAGTATGGAACTTTACACCTTTCAATTCATTCTGCAGAGTCATCTTCCAATTTATATTCTTACCTTCAAACAACTTGGTCAAGGAGTCAAACATATCCTTAGGTGTCTTTAGAGAAGACATATGGGGTATGAGATGGTCTTTTATAGAATCAACAATGATTCTCTTGGCTTTGACCAAGTTCTTCTTGTGTAAGGCCTTAGCCTCATCTCCCTCTGGAACTAAAACCTCTTCTTTTATGTAGGTGTCCAAATCATTCTCTTCTAGGATTAACCCAATACTATACTTCCATGCTCGGAATTTGTCAGCTCCTTCAAGCTTATCCTCAAGCTTGGTGTGGCGAGACATATTAATGAGAAACTCAAATGGAAATAAAATATTTAGGTCTTACCACTTGATTTGTTGAAAACTAGATCTCGAGCTAGATTAGGGTTTGTAAGAGAAACCCTAAAAATTCAAACTTTGAAATCCAAAATTTTGAAAGGATGGAAAGATGCACCTTGCTGAGCTGATCAAGCTGGTATACTTCAATTTTGAAATCTACAAAATTTGACCCCTCAAAATTGCCTTTGAAACTTTCAGATCTTCTAGACAAAATCCCGAACTAGGGTTTGATAATTACAGGGGTTCTACCCACCCAAAAAGGTTTGATCTTGTGCTCTAAACTTTGATTTTTCTGAGGAGTATCCAGCTGTGGTCACAGATTCCAAAAATTTCAACTTTTGCAGAAACCCTAATTTCCTGTAGTAGTGATGGGCCAAAAACTGAAAGTGCTCAGAATTGAATTTTGTCTAGACAGAAAGATGTGCCCTTGAAAGGAGAGTCATCCTAGCCTCCTGCCTTTGATGGTATGAGGAGAGTCATCCGCAGCTGCACAGTTTCTTCTTCTTAGCACGACTCTGATACCATGTTAATTTTTCGATAATTGCATTCAAACATTATCTAGGATCCTACTAAGAGAATAACAAGCACAACATAAAAATCATAAACACAAGAGACACGAAGTTTCCTCGGGGAAAACCAAGAAGGTGAAAAACCCCGCAACTTCCTCAGAGATAGAATAAGCCCCAATACAAAGATCACAATGATCAAACCCAAAAGATAGATGACTCCAGCAGCTACACCTCCTCCACTTGTGCGCACTCCTCTCTCAACTAATGTGAGTTGGATGAGTGAGTGAATGAATAGAATGAGACACACTCACACGACAAAAGAAGGGCCGACCCCATAGTGGTGGTCTAATCACCCATCAAATATAAGTTGCGACACTTACAAATACAAATGATGACACTTCTGATTGGAGGAATAATACATCTCCATCATGAATATAATAAAGTACAAGTTTAATACATAGAAGAATATCTTCCGAAGTTACAAATATATCAACAAACAAAGGTACAAGTTAGAAAAGGCCTAACATTGACCGATTTTTGGGAGAAGAAACTCCGCAATTCTCGGTATGGTATGGAGCGAAGAAAAGTAGACATGAAAGGACATGTCCCCTTAGTGAAGATGAAGAACTAAGGACAACCATAGGTAGTTGGATGAATTATGGATGAAGCAGCGAACTGTCAGCTACACAAGCAGAGAGTAAAGAAGTGGAATGGTGGAAGGGATGCGCCACTGTAGAGTCAGAGCCACATGGTCAAAACTGTGACTGTTAGAAGAAGTGTCAAAGTCATAAAAAGCGGCGCAAAAGGACAACATAGCTCCAGCAAAGTTAAGAAAAGGCGTGATCACGAGAAGAACCATGTTATTTTTGGTTTAAGGGTACTATGGGGGTTGGCCCATAGTTATTGTAAAGATGTGACCTTCGGGAACAATATATAAAATAGGAAATTTTGTATAAAGAAGGGTTGGTTATTATTGTTAGAAGGTTAGATTTTGAGATATTGTTAGAGATTGCTAGATCTAGATTTGAAGATATAAAATAAAGGAAAAGACTCTGAAACTAAGTGCACGTAGATCTATTATAGAGAAGATTCTGTAGCTAAGTGCACAGACTGGAACTATTAACCCTTCCAAGTAATATAAGAACAATTCCCGTGGATGTATCTCCCATCTGGGGGGTGAACCACGTAAATATCTGCGTTGTTTGTATGAATAGAATGATGTGTTTGTTTTCATGTTATGATTATGATTATGTATTTTCTTTCATATGTATGTGAATGAGAATCATATGTGAAGTAAGCGAACCACATGATGAATGCATAGTTATAAGAGTAGCAATAATTGTGATTCGGCGAATTCTGTAGGTTGTTGGTAAGTGCGAGGTGCACAATTACATCTTGGTAATGTTACGTTAAGTAGATGTTAAACAAGGAATACATTACAAGATCGCATAATGCATTTGTGCATCACCATGGTTACATAAACCTGATTCTTTAACCACCCATCATCACTTCGGGTGAGACTTCGGCCTGTTCGCAGGTTGATGCCAAAAGGGCCAGTGAAGGGGATTTTGGTGGGTCTAGAGTAGAACTTCACCGAACGTGGGTCAGCCCATAGATTAAGTAACCAAGAATTATCCACTACACAAAATGGATCATATTTTGCAGAAAGTTGTTGGAGCTAATAGAATCTCCATGATGGATGGTTTTTCAAGTTACAATCAGCTGGCTATGATTAAACAATACATTGAACAAAAAAAATTCACCATACCTTGGGGAAATTTTATGTATGATAAAATTCCATTTAGAAGACTAAATGCAAGGGAAATTTTCCAAATGAGGGCCATGGAAATAGTATTTGTTGGAGAGAGAGATAGAATCATAGTAATCTACCTTTATGACATGAGTGTATTCTCAAAAATAGATGAGGAACGCCTGTCACATCCAAAGTATACATTCAATAAATGAAAGAAAAATGGAATGTCTCTTAATACCAAGAAGTCACATTTTACCTTACGAGAGGGAAAATTACTTGGGCACATTCATTCCAAAGATTGAGTAAAAATAGACCTTGAGAAGGTGGTAGATATTCAACTAATAGAATTTCCAAGAAATAAGGAGGCTCAACATATCATAGGAATAATTAATTTTTTGAGAAGATTCATCCCAAATATGATAGAATTGATAAAAACCATTACCGACATGCTAAAAATAGGTAATGATGTAAAATGGACCCAAGAGGATAAATAATATTTTTAACTACTTAAAAAATGCATGGGAGAAGCCCCTATATTAATCATACTTGCTTATAATAAACCTTTAATCATTTTCTCTTTTGCTTCAACATATACCATAACTGTTCTACTTCTACAGAAAAAATTTTGAAGGACATGAACAACCCATAACATTTTTAAGCAAATCCTTAAGGGATGCTGAATTAAAATACAATTTGATGGAAAAAAGGATTATGGTATGGTGAAAATACTAAAATATTTTAGATGCTATGTTTTACATTCTCATGTAATTTCATATGTCCCACACAAGACTGTTAAAAATATTTATTGTCAAACATATAGTTAAGTCGGTATAGGAAAGTGGATTTCCAAGACACAAGAATATGATTTGGATATCAAACCTACAAATTTGGTGAAAGGACAAGGAACTGCCAAGATATTGGAAGAATCAAACTATGAAGCATTAGAGTTGAATCTAGTGGCTAAACTTACAGAGGAAGAAAGGACGAAAACCTTGGAATATTTTCAGAGTAATAAGGTGAAGGTAAACCATAAATTTCAAGAATCTTATTGGTACATAGACATTGTTTTCCACTTGTTAGAACTTGAATTCCTAGAGCACATGACAAAGTCACAATATAGATATATAAAGATGTAGGAAGTAAAATAGTGTATTCTTGATGAATATATCTACTGAAAGGACCCCCAAGACATCTTGCCAAATTGTGTGGTAGAAGAAGAGACATAAGGGATAATTACTAAATTTCATAAAGGAGTATGTGCAGGACATCATGCTTGGAGAGTCACTACCTATAAAGTTTTGAAATCTAGATACTATTGGAAAAGGTATTTTTTTTAATCAAATTAGATGATAAGAGCATGTGTTGAATGCCATATGTTTGCAGGAAAGAAAAAGATTAAACCTTTTCCACTGAAACCAATAAAAACTTCATCTCCTTTTCAGCAGTGGGGTTTGGATTTTATTGGAGAAATAGATCCCAACTCTAGTGGTCAGCATAAATAGATTCTAACAAAAATTGACTACTTCACCAAGTGGGTTGAATCAATCCCAACAAGGACAAAAAATGATACAATGATCATGAAGTTCTTAGAAGAGAATATTCTATCAATATTTGAATGTCCAAGGCAGATCATTGCTAACAATGCCCAAGCTTTCAGATCAGTAAATATAGTATAATGTTGTCACAAATATAATATTGAGTTGGGACACTCAACCCCATGCTTTCCCCAAGGAAATGGCCTAGCAAATTCATCAAATAAAATCTTGTTGAGGATAATAAAGAAGATGTTGTCATAAAATAAAATAAAAAGCATGGGATGTTAATTTGAGGCATCCTCTCTGGGCCTGTAGAATAAGTGTAAGGATATAACTTGGCACATCTCCATTTTAGTTAGTGTATGGAAAAGAGGTAGTTATACCAATCCAATTGGGTCTTATTGTGCTAAAATTGATCCAGAATGAATCCGAGGAACCAGATAACATGGCAGAAGAATGTATGAATTGATAGAGGTTCAACAAGAAAAGGAACTGGTCAGTGTCAAATTACAAGAACATTAGAGAAGGATGAAAGTGAATTTTGATAATAAAAAAATCCATAGTAAGAGATTTTAAGGTTGGTAACATAGTGTTAAAGTGGGATTCCATAAGAGAGGACAAGGGTAAGCATTGAAAATTCGATAATCTATGGATTGGAGCATACCTCATCTTAGTTGTGCAAGACAAAAATAATTTCATACTAACTAACTTAGATGGATAAATATTGGAGCCTATTGTCAATAGGAGTATTATCAAACACTTCTTATTGTACTAAAATGCGAGAAGAGTACCTCCAGATATGTACAAAGTAGAGTAGGATATTTTAATTCATGTTGCTATTCATATATTAGTTGTTTTCAATATTTATTTCGCAATTTTTACAAGTTTGTAAATAAGTTTGTAGAGTTAAAATTTGGCTTAAATGTGAAAAGGTCATGAGGAATAAGACTTCATAGCCCAACCAAAGGCATAGGTCTACAGTTTTTACTGCTGGAGTCGATGTTAGTATTGAAATAAATTTCTAAAAACAAGTTTAATATTCTATAAGGGAGTGGAACACGGGGTCACAATGTTGATGTATATGTAACTTCGGAATGTATTTCATCTATGTATTTTATTGTACTCCTATAGAGATGTATTATTCCTCTATATAGAAGTGTCGTCATTTGTATTGACAAGTGTCGCAAGTGTTGTAACTTGATGATGGGTTATTTGACCACCTAGTAAGGGGTCGGCCCAGATTAATGTAACCATGGGTTATTAGCCTAAGTTAGACAAGTCGGCCCCACTGGTTTATTGGGCAGGACAGGACAAGTATAAATAGAGATCGAGAGATCTCTATTTGATCATCTCATTTAATCACTCTTCCATCACTCAGAAAGTGGCGCACATGTGAGGAGGAGGATCAACTGCTAGGGGAAGACTATCTCTTGTACTTTGGTTGTATCATTGCTCTTTCTATCTATGAGGAAGTTGTGAGGTTTTTCACCTTTATGGTTTTCCCCAGTGAAACTTTGTGTGTCTATTGTCTCATGTGATTGCTTGGTGTGATTGATAGGCATTGTTATACTTGACATGTTGTACATGTTATTCTCTCAGTAAAGATCCTAGAGTATATTGAATTAATGCTCAAAAATTAACAGACAAGTTCTGTGTGGTACAGAGGGGATAAAGTTAACGAGACTTTAAATTTGGATGGTTATAATAGAGGACTAATCAATAGAACCATGGGATAGACCTGTGATATTAAAGGAAGTAGCGGAAAAGTATTGATAATGAAAAAGAACGATGTTCATGAATGATAGCATGTCGAAAAGTACTCGGGTGATAGTGAAAATGATCGAGCATATAAAAAATTGTGATCACTTTATCAATGGCTCACATTCAAAGTGCGTTGAAAACAAGAAAATGAGATATTTTTTCTTATGGAGGAGTTTCTATGACACTCCCAAACATGTGGAGGATATTGATTGAAAACGCCTCACAAGACACATTTACAAAACCATGTAGCCTCAGGGAGTTACCACTTAAAAAATCCAATCTGGTTTCCATCAAAATGATTGATCGATAAAGTGTCAAGATGGATAAAGTGCATTGCACCATGGAATCCACATCACCTCATTCCACATGTATATTGACAACTGGGGCCCAAATCTAATTTAATGCCACTCAAATGAACGTCAAGTCAATTATTGTTGGTTATTTGAAGGTTTTATTCTAAATTTTCAAATTTATTAAGAGGGAAAATTTACAAACTGATAAGTCATCCATTGATTCTGAAGAAAATTGCAGTCAAAGTCTAGTACAGGTACCCAGAAAGCATCGATAACCATAAAATATCTGACAACTAGTTTTTTCTGGGTACTTATAAATTTTCAACCTTTTGACCTATTATCCATTTCAAATGTCAATTTATTAGTAGTTGGCTCTAATTTTCCTCTAAGAATCTTTTACGGAGAAAAATTCCTATGCCTTGGGGCAGACCACAACATACAGCTGACTACTAGAAAACGACTCAATTCCTAATGCAATGTTATATAAATGACAATGCTAAGATAATGGAGAAAAGACCAACCTTCAACTGGATGTTCGATGTAGATCCCCAATGAGATTTCAACTTCTAGACTTGAACCTGCAGATTAGTCTCAACAACAAGTACAAGAAAGTGCATATAATATGTGAAATACATTAGCATAATCAATAGAATGATCCATGATATCATAAGTGAATATAACCCAATGTAATTTAACAATATTCACAACATCAATTGGACGAGAAAATGAGTATTTCCATTAATAAATAACAAGAAGTACAATATACGACCTCTTGTCGTCAACCAATTTGAACCAAGAACTAGGTCTCTCCACTTGTGCCTCCACCACTTCAATCCTCCATGTAATGGAAAACCCAAACTATGCAAGGAGTTTGGAAGGTGAATATAAGGAATTCACAACAACTAGGATCAATGAGTGTAGACTCATGTCACGAAAAAAATCCACTAGAGTTATCTTGTTCTCTCTTTCTCCTCCCTTCCATATGCCATAAGAGCTCAATATATAGCCTTCCAAAGGTAAGTGAAAGGACACATCGAGGCATTTCGGGCAAATGGAGGGCCAAAGGTCACCCTAAGACCGCTTTTTGGGAGTAAAAAGTAATTTTCTAATGATTTTTACCATTTTACTTGGTACCCGTGGGCTATAGTGGAACAACTCATGTGTACGCTGGTTATAATGGGACAGCAAGCGTTTCTAGAGAACATAAAGTGAATATGAGTCAGTGAAATAGATCCTAAAGGCCAAACAATGTTGATACTCACAAGGTGGAAAATTATGTTGTAACAAATTCCCCCTAATGTGTGAGGTCAGAGAATGGTGCTACGATGGCCGAAATACATTATAAATTTCAGAAGTGGAGTGATGGAGACACAACTGGAAGGAACAACTCACTCATCATAGTACAATAATATCTCTAAATACATGTCGGTATAGTACAACAATCTGATACAATGGCCATGAATAGGAAGTACATAATCATAGCTGATCATAGCTAGAACCATCTATAGTAAGAGACAGTCTCCTGCTAAAAGGAAACAACTGGTGCAAACTGGAGGTGCAAATTGCTGATGTCTGAGAGGTGATATCTCAGATGAAAGTCCCGATCTTAAGTAGCATACTGAATTCCACTATCATCTGGGGTCTTCTACACAAATCATCTATGGTGCAAGTCCCATCAAGTGAATAAAGGTGTTGAGGTCGAACCTGATGCGACATCGTCTGATTACCGGTCAATGATGCATATCGTTAACATACATGAGATAACCCACCAATAATGAAAATGGGCATCAAAGCACAGAGTACAATCATAAAATTGCGAATAGATGTGTTGAATTCGAACACTCGGATGAATCCATTGATCAGGGGACATTGATGTATTCCCAAAATTGTCGATGGCGAGAGAACCTACCACTAATGACTGCAAACCTCAAGGTACTCAACCGAACTCTAAGTCTCAAATTCTGGAATAAATGAGTTGAAGTCGACGAAACGAAACTCGCTAGAAGGAGGGAATTAAGGCATCCCCCATGAAATAACACGAGGTAACAACTACGTTGAAATATTTGGAAGAACTCAGATGAAACGAAATGACTCAATAAGGATGGCCGACATGCAATAGTCAAGAGATCTGAGGAGTGGTCGGCTTTGGTTTTAGGACTTCCTTTGAACAAGAGCATGAGCAAATGGATAGACTCAGGAAGCATAGACTCGCCATAACACTATGCGATGCAAAAGGCATCAATAAAGGGCTCCATAGTAACTGGAAGCTTAACCAATCGGTGAAGTAAAATTGAGAAATGAGTATAGCTCCTAAGGTCCTACTATAGTCCCAACTCATAATGTATGGAGTGGAATGAATGCTCTGTTCAAAGGAAAAACAACAGCTGCCAACAATAAGACTTAAAAGTTATCCCGTCCGGCTTTTTGGAATATTTGATTTTTTTGGTCTTTTTCATATTTGGAAAGCTTGAAAAAGAATAAAATTGCTTATAGTACAACAATTGAGGGAACGAAAGTCAAGTAGTGAGCAAACTAGTCCCAAGTAGTGGAGCGTACCTATGACCAATGCAAGGAAGCATGTGCAAGATGTGGACACTCGGGGGGGTGTTCCCTCAAGGTCAAAAGGTCATAAAATTGTGAAGGGAAAATGGAAGCTCTGCAAGGCTCGACAAGGAAAGTGCTCAGGCACCCGGAGAACAATTGAGTAAGCGGGAGTCAACACAAGGCTCAAGCGAAAAGCAAGATCATGCAATGCAATCAGAACTTGATAAAAATGGGGGGAGTCCTTATGGGAGATGGCCAGCATAAGACAAAGTAGAGTATCATTCTTTATCGCAAAGTCATGGCATAGCTACAAAGGACTCCCGATCTTAAGGAAAAATGGATGTATGGGAACCGTAAGGAAAAGGGGGTTCTAACTAGGGCACCCATGTTCGGAAAGGCCCTACCACCACATAACAACACTTCTATAACAGTGTGAAAGGTCTATGTCAGTTAAGAAGCGAGGTCGCACCTAGGCTTAATGAAAATGGTCAAAAGGTCAAATGCATAATGCATGTGAAAATGACATCTAACCTATATGCCAGGTGTGAAATATACCTGTCGTAGGCGTGAAATGGTCAAAAAATAAACTCTCATCAAAGAAATTTGTTCAAAATGCTACTCCAAGACATTACATTAGTCCAAAACAACTTAAAACGGCGAAAACTATAGACAAGTGGGTTTCCAAAACTATAAATAGTAATAAAAAATTACAATTTACAATTCATTTTCACTTTTTACCCAATTTGGAGTTTTTGGTTAGTTTTCACCTTGAATTTCAGTCATTAATTTTGGGAGCTATAGGCATCCGTTCATCGAGCCGTCTGGAGCAAGTTAGCTATCTCATCCTCCTCTTTCATTTAGTAGTTTTTATTTCATTTTTCAAGGGTCAAAAATTTTTATTGGCCAAGCCCTCTTTTGTCATGGCATTGTACGCGGAGTACAAGTATACTGGTCGCAGGTAGGGCATGGTACCCGCGGTCAACGCATGTGTTGACCACAGGTACCCATCTCTATTTTCTAAATAGACTACGAGTACTGCCATGAGGTTTGTTTTTTAAATGAAATAGACTAAACTCTTTATGTTTCTTCCTCCAGGATGGTTTTAGAATGGAGGGAAAGGGAGCACAACCTTGTGGATGAGGCCATCCGCAATGATTTGCCTGCACAACAAGCATTACAAGCATGTGGGATTTTCAAATTTTGGAGCATTGGGGGTTTGAGGGCCCAAAACCTATTGCTCCATCGCTTGATAGACTACTAGCACGTAGACGCACAAAATTTCAACCTGGATGGTCAAATACTCTCCTTGGAGGTAGATCACATTTATTTCATTACTGGATTGTCTCGTCGAGGGGAAGTGGAAAGTCTTCGATCTCGTACTATGGGTGGTGGGATCACCATTCCCGACTACATAGAGCAGTACTGTCTTCCCAACACTTGGAAAGTGGGGAGTTAGGTACCCATTGGAGCCATAGTTTGTCTGAGCATGAAGATTATAGTGGCTACTCTGGTCAGGATTAAAGGTTCGGCATCTCTACACTAGGATTAGAGGACAGTGATGTTCTATGCCTCACAGTGCATGCGGCCCATGATATATGACTGGGGCACAACGTTACTGGGGTCTGTGAAGACCCAATTAAAGGATTGCAAGCGTGGGGAGGAAACAAACTTTGGATATGGTAGTATACTATGCAGCTTCTTCTTTGAGAGGGTTCCAGGGCTCAGTCTGAGGGTTGAAATCCCTCCTCATAGTCTCTGTGACCGAGCCCTGACCCGGTGGGAAGAGGCATTAACACGAGAGGGTGGTGACCGACAGACATCACCATACACAGAGGATTTCTTTCACTGGTGGGACCGACAGGTCATAGCTATTGACGACTACCCCTATGGAGGGATATACTTCTATGGTGATTGCAACATGCCGCTTCCTCTAGGAGCCACATATGGAGACATCGGTATGTTACTCTTTTTATGTTTTTGTGTATTAATTTTTTTAGGATTTTTGATTATATATGAAAATGCAAAAATATTTTTTAGGGGTAGTATCACATATTAACATTCTATTGTTTGCTCGTAGACACTGGTCCATGAAGACCTGAGGGTTTCCCAAGACATCGTCAACGGGGCAGGGGTGGAGAGATAGTCGGCGCTGCAGCAGAGCACACATTAGAGACCGTGCGGGTCAACGTGTCCCGCATGACCAATAGGGTACCCATGATCGAGGTAGCATGGCTGCCATAGGATATGCAGCGCCATGTTGGGGGGGGTACCGAGTCCTTGGGTGCGACTACTGCAGCATATAGCCAAAGCAATACAATATTATTATCAGACACATCCTGTCGAGACAGCTAGGCCTCCTCGTGGGGATTAGACATCTCAGGGTCCCATATTTTTTTATCGATATGTATATTTTTTAGGGATATGGGCTCCAGTTTTGTATTGTGACACTACCATTTTGGACATTTTATTTATAAAACCTATGGTTCTCCGGTTCTACTATATGTGTATGTACAAATGTATGAATGTATGTTTATTTGTGTGCTTCATTATGAATGTGACAAATTCCAATCTAGGAAATAGTTAGCATATCATCAGATACATGATTAAAACCTCTCGAAACATGAATGTATGTAATGGAAACAAAATGACGTTCCAAGAGTCTTACCCTTAAGAATCTCCGTAGTAAGGTAGGATCCCTCACACGGTACTGACCATTCAACTGAGACGCAACCAGATGTGAATCCAAGTAGACTTCTAAACATTGGATACCATGCGAAATAGCATCCCGAAGTAGCTCAACCACGACACTGTACTCAGCCACATTGTTGGATGTAGGACTGAGACAAGCACCTCCTGAAGACACAACTAGGTGGTCAGGCGAATAAATAATCCAAGCAGCATAAGCGAGTTGCTGTGTATGATGGCTAGCACCATCCGCGAATCCTAAGAACACGGGAGACTCCGCTGACATCTGTCAACCAAACGGAAGCGAATTAGCAGACCAAAAAACCAAAAGAAATCTAAACTATCTACAGAAGCAACTATACAATAGTATACAAAAGTATTAGCTTGAACTAGAAGTTCGAGCGTAATACCACTTGAGGTAGAGCCCATTTCTAGGATCCTTCAAGGCGTTCCCCTCATAATCTTCCAATTCGTAGGCTCCTTTTTCCAAGACATGCTTCACTATGTAAGGACCGTGCCACATGGGGTTAAAGTTGCCTTCCCCTAGGGGTTCTTTAGCCCAGTCATATAAGAGGACCAAGTCACCTTCAGCATACTATTGGGGATGGACAGACCTATCATACTAAACCTTGACACGACATTTATTGGCATCTATAGCCACGACGACTTCTCGATGATGCTCGTCAAGCTGCTTAAGGTGGATCAAACGTTTCTCAATATACGACGTATTAGGGAGGAGCTCTATGGCTAGTTTTAACGAAGGGATTTCGCATTCAATTGGTAAAATAGACTCCACACCGTGTACTAGCTGAAACGGTGAGAACCCGGTGGCAGTCTTAACTACGGTTCGATATGCCCACAAAGAAGGATATAACATAATATGCCATTTGTTCTTGCTTTGTTGGATGGTAGGTTGGAGAATGGTCTTTAAGGACTTATTGACTTCCTCAACCTGACCATTCACTTGGGGATAGTAGGAAGATGAATATTCTTGAAGAAACCCAAGCTTGAGTGACAAATCCGCCATCATCTTGTTCTAAAAGTGACTGCCATGGTTAGTGACAATCTCTCTTAGAATACCGAACCGAGTAATAATCTGATTGAATACGAAATGGGATGTTGTAGCACCATCGGCTTTTACGGTAGGCATGGCCTCAGCCAATTTGGTGAAGTAATACACGGCCACAATGATATGGTGATGCCCCCTAGTCGAAGCTGGTTTGCAATCCATGAAATCCACCCTTCGCTTGGTGAATGGATTGACGGTGATGACCGGATGAAGGGGCGTTGGATGCGAGTGTACATTCCAAGAAAACACCTAGAAAGGGTGACATCTCTTTTCGGCATTCATACAATCCTTGAAGATCGAAGGCCAAAAGTAACCAGCTCGTATAATGCGTTGGGATGTTGCAAGCCCAGATAGGTGACCACCAAATGCCCTAGCATGGCAATCATTAAGAACATGCTCCGCTTCTTCGTGAGTCAAACAATGACAGAGGATAGAATCCTTTCCTCGATGATACAAAGTGTCGTCGGCGATGGTATAATATTTAGCGTGGTGTTTCACAGGCCATCGTCGTCTCATGAATAGTGCAAAGGAAACTTCAAAGTTTGAAGATATACAATAACATCCCCATACCAAGGGTCCTCAAATGAGATAAGAAATAAGTGCTCATCCACAAAGGAATCTTCATGGACAATATCCTCATGAAGTTGCGGAAGGTCCGACATGAGCTCAGCAAAAACCAAGGATTTCACCGACTTCGCCGAAGCAAAATCGAGATCAAACTCCTGAAGGATCACAATCCATTTATTGTACTTCCCCCCTATAAGACGTCATGATAGCATGAACTGAAATGGATTGATATGCACTATGACTATGGTTTTCTTGAGCATGATGTAATGTCGTAACTGTTGGACTGCGTGAACAGTCGCAAGTGCCAACTTCTCCACATGAGTGTATCTCAGTTCAGCGTCTACTAGATTTTGACTAAGGTAATAGATCACATGCTCCATGAGCACATCATCAACCTGCACTAAGACCATGCCAATCGTATCTTGAGACGTGGCCACATAAAGTATTAAATATCTCGCAAAGTCGGGTGGACTAAGCAAAGGGGCCGATACCAAAGCTTTCTTAAGAGCATCGAAAGACTGTTGGGCTCACTCATCCTAGATAAACGGTGTGTCTTTCTTCAACAAACACGCAAAACCTTTGGTAAGATTAGCATAATTCACTACAAAGTGATGTAGAAAAGTGGCTCTGAAGTTGAAGTAAATTGCGCATAGGAGGGAACCGAAGTATTGCCTCAACTTTAAGAGGATCGACTCTGATACCCTCTTTCAAAACTATGAAACCTAGAAGGCGACCCATTTTCACAACAAAGATGCACATATTGGGATTTAACCGAATCTTGTAGCATATGCATCTTTCAAAAATTAAACGGAGGTGCTTGGGGTGGTCCACTCTCTTGCGAGAATAGCCAGCAAGATCATCCAAGTATGCCTCCACTATGCGTTTAAGGTCATGAAAGACGTAGGTCATAGTACGTTGAAAAGTGGATTTGACATTTTTAAGGCTAAAGGGAATCTTCCAGTATGCAAACGTACCCCAAGGACAAATAAAAGTAGTCTTATGTTGGTCCTTAGGATTTATCTGTATCTGGTTATATCCTGAAAAGCCTTCCATAAACGAAAAAAATTCGCTTCCCGCACAAGTGTTCAAAATCTGATCTATGAACGGGGTGGGGAAATTGTCTTTCGAACATGCACAGTTCAGGTCTCTAAAATCAATGCATACACGAATAGTTCCCTGCTTCTTATCCACAGGAACGGGATTCGACACCCATTCGGTAAGGGGAATTGGGTAGATAAAACCAACCTTAAGCAGTTTCTCCACCTATGCTTTGATCGTGGCTTCCTTTAGAGGGTTCACAACACGAAGGCATTTTCAAACCAACTTAGCGTTGGGATATGTTCTAATCTTGTGCTCGACAATGCTGGGGACTATTCCTGGCATCTCCTCATATGACCAGGATAAAGCTTCCCAAAGTTCCTTAAACATTTTGGTGTAAATGCGAACCGCTTTAGGAGAGCAATCAGCAACGACATAAATGTTCTCAACCTTTCCGGGGGTATGAGAAATGTTGATCGATATGGTAGGGGAAATATTATCCATGTTCCACTCTACGTAAATCCCATGCGAATCCCAAGGAACCACAGGGTGATCAACCATCTCGGCAAGAGTCGTCCTGAATGCTTCTTGCTCGATAAGATCAAGGTTGGGAAGAAAATGGAAGCAATGATGCATGTCTTCCCAAGGTCTCTCACTACCACACATGGCCTCAACAATAGCTTCATCTGAAGGTAAAGTATTGTCAAGACAATCGTGCAAACAAGATGAGTCGACTGCCCATTCCGACAACATAACGGGATCTTCCTCCTTTGTCCGTGATGAGGAGAGATCCAACTCTACAATGGCTTGTTGAATATCTTGATATGCAAGCTCAGCAGCAGACAGTGGCATAGCCATTCCAACATGCGTAATATCTACAGACATGGAGCTCATGGACATTAAGGTCCATGGATCATAAAAATACGAAGTCGGGAACAGTACATTATTCAATGGAGGAGGTGCATTATCGTAAATGGTTCCAATAAAAGTAATGGGTGTAGGGAAATCAAAAGATCCCAACAATGAGGGGTACAATCCGACACCCATGTTCCTAGTTGCTGGTTGAGAATCTGTGACTTGGAGGACCACAGGTCCCATGGATGTTGTGGAATAGGGACTAACAAAATCTAGTTGGTCGACCATCACAATCTTTCCTTCATGTGGAAAGCAAATAATTTTGAATACAGTGGATGTGACCGCTTTCATAGCGTAAATGCAATTCCTACCTAGGAGAAGGTTGTAGTCGATGGGCGCATCAACCACCTCTACTTCAATAGGAACGGGTTTCCCACCCAAGCAGACAACAAGGGAAGGGAGAATACCATTTGGCTTAAACGACTGACCTTCAAATGCAGTGAGCATGGTCATAGACTTGGATAAGGGAGGAGAGCTAAGAGATTTCCAACAAGCTAAAGACATCACTAACGTAGAAGCACCTTCGTCAACCACCGTTCTTTTGACGATATTTTGCAGGCACTCCACATGGACTTGAAAAGACACATGGTAAGGTAAGCGAGTTTGGATGTCAGTAGTGTCACACTTGATAACATTAGGACTTCCCCCATCCTGGACTCCTAAAGCACACAAAAGGGCATGTATTTGAGAAGGACACACCTATAAAACCTCGAGAGATGACATCGCACATGGAGTTTGACCCAAGTCTTCTATAATAGAGTAGTTATGGGCGGCTCAAGCATTTGGATTATGCGTAAAGCGCTTGAGAACACCTTTCGATATCCGCGGCATAGCAGTGGTATTCTCGATATGCAAAGAGGTATCAGGAGGAGGAGGAGGCTCATTCCCCATTTTGGGTTGTGGTGCATCATAATCACGTTCGCGAGTAGCAACACCAGCCTCTGATTTAACCATATTCACGCATCCAAAGCCACTAGGATGGGAAGCAGATGTGGAAGTTTCATGGGTCCCATAACTAGTTGCGGGAGCATTCAAAGCCATATTCTGATGATGTGGAAGGGGATATTTTAACACAGCCAGGCTCTATGCCAAATGCTTCGATGCTTCATCAATCTGAGGACACAAGTGAGTAAGATGATCTTCCCCACAAATCTTGCAAGGGAATTTCACTTTATGCCTAGGTTTACGGTACCCACCAGCATTTCCACCTTCCTGAGGAGGGTTGGCATTCTCTTTCCGAGGAGTATTATGATTACTACCATTGTTCCCATTATTTCCACCCTTGCGGTTATTTCTCCCCTTCTTCTTACCACCAGGCTGCTGGTTACCCGATGGGTTCACCGATTGCATAGCATGTACATTGGACGATGGGGTGGAAGTGGACAAGGTGTGAACCTGTCCGAGAGTAGATTGGTTAAGTGAAATTTTTTGCATTTGATTAGCAACGAAATCTACAGTTCGAGTACTTGCGGATCCAACAATGCCAACGGCATGTGGTCCAGGAACTGGCTTGGGCTCATGTCATGATCGCGGTGTGTCAGGAATAATGTCATACATAATGCCAGATTGAGCATAACAAAAATCTAATTGATGGAATTTTAGTATAGCTTGTTCCTAAGTCGTTATGTCAGACATCGAAACATCCTTAGAACTGTATGGAAGCAAATATTTCAGAAACCATTCCAATAGACACTCTATAGGAATGTTGGATTTCACTAACCTCTTCTGTCGACGCCACTCTTGAACGTGGTCAGATATGTGTGTGGCCTTATTCTGGCAGAAGGTAGACAAGAGCTTAGTGCCAGTATCATAGCGAATCGGCAGCTGGAAATGATCCAGTAAAACCAAGGCTATCCCATTGAAACCCTTATACGTGCCCCCAAGCAACTCATCATAGCACTTTGTGGATGCCTCCATGAGGGTGCATTGAAATAGTCTAAAATGAACGGAATCGTGATTTAACGAGTTTGATGAGAACCAAAGGTGAAAATTCATGACGTGATCACCCAGATACTCACCACCTTTCCCCTCAAGCTTGGGAATGTCTGAAGGGAGCTTGGTAGGGACTGGAGGCCAATTAGGATCATGACACATGTTAGCGCGACGCCAATCAACAGGGGTTCCACTCACTGTCGAGACATATCGCAGCCTTCCTGAGCACCGACCTGGACAGGGTTTATCCTACCCAGCAACACCTGCAGAGCAGATGAGGTCTCACCCGAGGCATCCAGGAAGAACAGACGGAACCATGTTTCTGCCGAATGAAGGAAGATGGTTGTTGCTATGATACTTAAACTTATTGTAACACAATGACATAGATATTTAAGCATTAAACATATTAGTAAATAAATATTCAACCCAAACATTCATCATTGTAACAACAGTAATTGTAAATCAAGTATCGCATCAAAGAAGCATGACATTATTCGTATAGTGCAATATCACATTATCATAACTGAACAAATTGAACATAGGGATTGCACCAAAATAACTTCATCATATTATCATTGTCAACCTAGATACAACGCCTTTGCAAAAACTAGATCTCCGCAATGACTCTTGACATCAAAACATACCCGGAAATCATACAACCAACATTAGAGCTTCCCATTCTTCAGTTGCCAATTCTCTCTCTAATCATTTATTTAACACTTACAATTCTTATCTATATATAGGCTTCTGCCTTACAACTCTTGTCCACTTACTATTGACTTCCTAACTGACACTATGGACAAATGACCCAATATCTAACTGACTTATCCAAAAATGACCAAAAACCAGCATTCTGCGGTATAACTGACTCAACATTACATAATATGTGGTCCAAATGACCCAAAACCCGCATTCTGCAGTACAATTGACCCAAAATGCATAACTAATCTTTTGCTCATCGCCATTCGCGTCATCTTCTCACCATTCACGCCATCTTCTGCCTTGTCGCAACATCAGAGATGCTGCGATAGCATTCTACCAAACTGCCTGCCAACAGGCCCCCAACACAATCTTGTGGCTCGCCCTCGAGCCACGTCAACAGGATACAGTGTACTCCATCATTTTTACTTTGAAGTCCTCATACGGCTGTTCAACTATCTGCACCACCTCCTTGGCTTCTGTAGCTACTGCCTGACTGTCGACCACGTCGTCTGCAGATGGGTGATCTGTAAGATTTTCCATGACCTGCTATCGACACTTCTGCACTTCCTGCAGAGCTTCACTAACTTGCATCATAAATTTGTCGCCAGTGCCTTAGAACTCTTCTAACTGGGCTGCGCGTGTCTTCTGTCGCTCGTCCACCTTGGCTACACGGTGTTGCAAGTATTTCATCTCTTGAGACATAGAAAATTGTGCCAATGGTGGCATTTTTCTAATTGCGACTTTTAATGTGGCCAACTGTCCCTCCACTTCCTGCCGGTACTTAGTCAGCTGCTCAACCTGCTCGTCCTGAACAATGCGGCCCCAGAATTGTACCATTTCAACCGTGAGCCTGGTTGCCTGCATTTCCATCTCCTCCATCTAAGTGGCAACTTCCTCAATTGCCCTTCTTCGTTCATCCACTTCAGCCTGAGGCGTACCCAGTTTCATCTGGGCCTTCAACTCGTGATTCTCCTGTCGTAACTGAATAATGGTAGCCCCCAATCGCTGCACTCGATGGAGCACATCAACCTCTTTAGTGGGATCTGGTACATGTTGATAAGCTTCTGTGATTGCCCGGTCAACCTGTACATTGTCATCCCACATACGATCCTTCTCCACAATAAGGAAATTGTGTTCCTTTTTCAGGCCTTCGATTTCACAGGCCTTCTTAGCCCGTTCTTCCTTGATGTGTGCTTCAAGGTCATCCATGGCCTACCGTGTAGAAGCAACCCTGGTAGTCAATTCTTCGATAGTGTGTTGTGCATCGGCCTCGTTTTCCTGCAGTCGGACACACATACCGTTGATCTACCACAGTCGGTCTGTCATTTCGTTGCTAGTAGTATCCTGCAGAGTAGTCAATCCTTCCACGGGCAAGGCATTCACATTAATGGTCACCATTTTCAGCTGCTGTAGCAATGTGGTTACTACCGCATCTTTGGTCACAATCGCAGTCGGGGGAATCTCCACATTCCTGACCTGCGGCTCAGTGCTGATTGTGTCAAAGGTTGATGCTGCTACTTTCTCTAGTGCCATGCCGGAAACCATGTCATACAAATATTCTAACTGAGTGGTGATTGCATGGAATCCTTCATCTGCTTTCCTTTCCATCTTTTCTACTGCCACATAGGATTTAGTATTGATCATTGTGACTAGGCGGCCCAACTATGCCTCGGCGGGAAAAGACAATTCGATGATCGTTGCATGCTCCTGATACCTTTTCAAGCTCCCAGTCTCTATCATCTGATATCGTTTTGGTTGATTGGTTCCCTGATTCATGGTGACTCTGCTCGTCCTATGCTAATACTCGATCATCTGGGCCCAACGTTGGGCCACCGACTTCTATCTCCACTAAACTCATGGGTTGTCGCCATGCCTCCAGCCACTCGTTCACAGTAGCCTCCAAATATTTGGATGTCACCTTATACGAGGTCTGCAACCATTTCCAATCAGGATCATGGAGAGCTTGGATATGTATGGTATGTGGCCGAATTGCAAACACCATGACAGGTTTGAACCGTGCATCAGTTTCTTGAGATATTCGCGGGACCTGTGTTTCCGTGGCAGAAAGCATCTCCCAATAAAACCAAAACTGCAATTGGAAATCCCAGAGTCTCTCTGGCTCCCGTACATACCGTAGTTTTTGATATCGCGCCCCCGTCGTTCTGCTGCAGCCGGATAGTCCATGCCCTGGTATGTGTTGGGATCTTTCTATGCGACGAAGGAAATCAACAGCAACAACCAACTGTATGTGAAGGAACCCTTTCCCAATTGGACAGCCAGAGCGTCCTCCATTAATTGATTCAAGAGATACAGGGACCAGTTCATTTGGACCCCTTCCACACATTGCTCTACGCATGCAACAATCCCTGAGTTGCATTGGTTAGATCGACCACCCCTAACCACCTTGCAGGATAGGATCTTAATTCCCATGAGTACCGCCTGATCATTGCAGCTACTGGTGCGATACCCACGCCCATCCATTTCTAGGCCATATTTATGTTCCAACTACAACACCCGCTTCTTGTTGTTTTCCTTTCCTTGGATGAACTGCGACGGATCAACTCCATTCTTAGGCAAGCCGGTTATGTACGAAATTAAGTCGACGGTGAATGGGACTTCTGTGTCCAGCCACAATGAACCACCATGAAAGCAAGTCAAGAGTTGCTTTACACATGCATTGACTTCCACCAATCACCTGAAATGTGGCATGTTAAGAAGCCCTAATAAGATGACTTGCTTCAATCCTCGTGCCCAGTCTTGTACCGCTAGTGTCGGGGAAAGTCGTGTCTCAGGCACATAGGGGGCGGATGCAATGTCAAGGTAGGCCACCATATCATGGTCGCTGTAACGCAATCGCAGCAATACCGGCCTAATATCCACAGAGCACTCCATTCTAGTTGGGAGTGCCAGCATCTTCACATCGTACTTCTGTCTTGGGTTTATCTTGCATGGGGTGGCATCCGGCCGAACGAGAGGGATCTACCCAATGATCTCACTGGCTGACAATCCTGCCCATGGGGCAAACTCACGAATGGGATGACTGGATTGCCCCACCTAGCCCTGAGCTTTGCCTGCCGTAGCGACGGAGGACTGAAGCACCCTCTTACTCTGCGGGGACTCAAAGTGCTAACCTCCCTGTCGCTTCTTAACGATGACTGATGCTCCCACCAGAATATTGGCAACTTCGGCTCCAAGATCAATGGCTCCAAGGGACACAACTTCTTGCTCAACAACCACTGGAATGAAGGGAGACTCCACTTCGCTACTAATTTTGACTTTCTCCAGTTCACCTGCCATACCTCACAGCACCTCGTTATATGCTTAGTAGCACCTTGCTCAATTCACGACTGCACTCTGCAACAACACTTCTCAACTGATTTATCAGTGTCTTCTGACCAACTCTGATCTGTTTTTATAGCATCCATCCAAATCCACCATAATCATCATGGAATCATGCATTAACTCAACCAAAATCCTGTATTAATGATGCAAATCCGCCGTCGATCCTGTTCGTCGATCGACCGGATCTGCCATTAATTCCCATCATGCGGGCATGCGCCGTTAATTCACTGTTGAAATTTTGGCATTTTTTACTGATTTGACCCGATCGCAATGCTACCATGTGTCTCTGACCGCTCCAAACTTGTGGTAGAAGCCTCCTTGCTTCCACATTTTATCCATGGTAGTGTGACATCCTTCCACCAATCAATCTACTTCTCTTTTTTTTTTTTTCCCCAATGCAACACAGGCATCGCGGTATTCCAAGCCCGACTGATAGGGATTCAATCTATGACCATTCACCAGTTTTGGGAGCATTGCCCCGTCCAGCTACTGCAGTTGAACCGCACCCCCTAAAGTAATACTACTGATGCGATACGGACCAAGCCAATGCATCTCCAAATTTCCTGGATGTTTCGTAAACTTGATGTCGTACAACAACACCAAGTCCCCCTGCTGAAACTATTTGTTTTTTATCTTTCAATCATGCCATGCTTTCTGGCGATCCTTCTCGACCCCCTAGTGGAACCCAGCAATGAAACGATCTTCATCCAATTGCACCAATTGCTCTAGACATTCACCTAGTGTCACTGCATCATCTAGGCCTATTGCGGCCATGATGCGTAGACTCGGGACAATATACTCCATGGGCATAATTGCATCTTGTCCATACACCAGCTTAAATGGTGTTTTACCTATCATCCATTTACATGTGGTGAGATAGGCCCACAATACTTCTGGGATTTTGAGATCCCAGTCATCGCGGTTCACATTACACACCTTTTTCAACGCATGCTCCAATACCTTATTGAAATCCTCCACTGTGCCATTCGCCTGTGGATGATAGGGTGTACTCTTCTTATGCTGTATCTGCAACTCCTCCGTCAATGCGCTGATGGTGCGAGTAAGAAAGTGGCTGCCTTGATCGCTCAATAATATCTTGGGGCAGCCGAAGCGAGTGACAATGTGGTCAAAGAGAAACTACATGGCTGTGGCCATGGAGCAATCAATGACTAGTGCAATTTCTGCCCATCGAGTCAAATACTTTGTCGTGTTGATAATATAGTGTGCACCCGTGCGCTTCCCTGGTGGATTGATTGGTCCTACAAAATCCACTACCCATTTGTTGAATGGTTGTAATGTCAACTGGGGCATCAACGACATCTCATCGCATCGGGATGGTTTTCCAGTTCGCTGACAGACATCACAAGACCGTGCATAGTCTGTCACATCATTATGTAGTGTGGGCCACCATATCCCGGCACGCAGCACTTTCCTAGCAGTCGCCCTACTGCCATAGTGTCCTCCGGCTACTCCACCATGCGCTTCTGCTAGTATATGCGATTGCTCATGCGGAAAGACACATCTGCGCAATACCTCATCGGCACCCATTATGTATAAATATCCTGCAATTAGATGGAAGCATGTAGCTTTGACTACCAACTGCTTCTTCTGACTGGTGGTGAACTCGTCTAGTGCAGTACCCGTTGTCAGAAACTGGATGATTTCCACAAATTAGCCATTTGCAACCTCAATCTTAAACAGTTGAGCATATGGTAAACCATCTTCAATGTTGGTCGGCTCCTCTCTTGTATCGATCCACGAGAGATGATCAGGACCGGCATTCAACCGGCCTAGCTTCACAATGACTTCAAAATCGAACTCCTGAAAAAGAAGTAGCCAGCGGCATATATTCCCCCCCAACACAGGCTTATTAACTAGGTATTTCAACGCAGAATGGTAAGTGAACATTTTAAAGTTCCCACCCAACAAATAGTGCCTGAATGTCTGCAGCACGTAGACCATTGCTTGACCTTCACGCTCAGTGGTAGTGTAATTTCTTTCTGCAGAGTACAACTTTCGACCTGCAAAAGAAATAGGATGATCAAGGTTTCCTTCTCCTGGTTGAGCCAATACGACACCCAACACAATCGATGAGGCATCAACATGGACATGGAATTCCTTACTCCAGTTTGGAAATACCAATATTGGTGCCAACGCCATCTTCACCTTCAGTGTTTCAAAGCTAGCCTAACATTCTGGGATCCACTGGAATGCCACATCCTTCTTCGACAACTTCTCCATAGGGGCAGTAATCGCAGCATAACCCCTAATGAACTCGTGATAATACCGCGTGTGTCCCAGAGTCGCCCACAACTGCTTAACAGTGGTCGGTGGTTGCAAACTCAAAATGAGTGCAATCTTAGCCGGATCGACCAACAACCCTTTCTTACACACAATATGGCCAAGCAATATCCCAAATGGTGCACAAAAGATGTATTTCTTCAGATTCAGTGATATCTGGTGCTGTCGGCATCGCTCGAGCATCAACTGTAGATTCGCCAAATGATCACGGACCAAACCATAGACAGTCCAATCGTCCATGTATACCTATAAAAATTTATGAATGAAGTCTTTAAATGCAGCAACGACAACCCATGAAAATATCGCAGGTGCGTTCTTCAAACCAAACAGCACTACAGTGTATTGAAAGTAGCCCCATTCAGTAAGAAAAGTTGTCTTATGGTGACCTTCTTTGGAAATGCAGATATGATGATAGTCAGAGAACCCATCTATGAAGGAGTACATCTCCTGGCCACCCACACCTTCAAGCACTTCAACGGTAAATGGAGTGGGGAACGGATCGTGCAAACTGCATCATTTAACTTCCTAAGGTCAACTCAAATGCGCACTTCACCAGTCTTCTTATCCTACACCACCATAGGACTAATCCATTCCGACTCCTCAACTGGTTCAATAATACTAGTGTCCAACATGCAATCCAGCCCATCCTTGACCCGCTCCTTATGTCACGGATTCAATCGATAGGGTTGTTGTCAGATCTGCTTAGCATCTGGTTTTAATGGAATCTTCATTTCTCCTAAGTCACCCAGAATCCCCTTCATGTCGAAAAACTTAGTAGGAAATATGTCTTGAAACTCATGGAGCAAATCATTGACCTTGCTTATCATTTCATCATCCCAGTAATCCCCGACATTTGCGAACTTTGGAGTGTCCTCTGTCCCAATGTTAATTGTGTGGATCCTTAGCGGCTGACTGATTGGGTCGCTTGGCGCATCAGGTGGTACCACAGCACGACTTCCTTCTGACTCTGGGATATTCACATTCCACTGATCATCACCATCTTCTGGCCCACCACTGATATTGAAACACTCCATGAGAGACTGCATCTGGCAGTGCGTGTGCGAATCCGCGGGATATGCTACAGGGACAACCTGTAGAATTACATCATGGATGAGCTCTAATGCATTATTAACCTCTGGATCGGCATCTGCAAAACTAAATGTATGGGTAAAACACACTGTGAGCTCCAGCCAAGTAGAAATTTCCCCTCGCAACTCAGATGCAGTATACCATGAGCGTGGAATCTCATCCAAAGTGTGGATAAAAGCATGGACCCACTCATCTTTTGGTCGCGATACCCATAGCCATTGACAGTCCATCAAGTGACCACCAGGATCGGTCCGCCCATCATACTTCCAAGTGTGGTAAACCTCAGTATCAACAAAACATACCATCATCAATCTTCGACATTTCAACCATCCATCAATTTATGCCTTGTGTGTCACCCACCAGCGTGCTGGAGTAGCTTGCAATGCTTCATTCAATGCCAGCAAGCGTTGTGGTTCGGAAACTCTTTCTTCGAATTCCATCAGAAAGTCGGATAATCCAGGTAGTCCTTCATATTTTGGTAGTGTAACCGTTTCAGTCGTGACACAACATAATGACTGTGTGACCAACCCGCACTTATGGAGCAACACTTCGTGCAAGCGGTTCTCCCAATATTCTCACGCATCATCAGAGTCGGAAGACGCAGAGCTGTCACTGCACCATCCTAGCTCACCGTTGGCAGTCAGGTGTATATAATATTTAGAAATATTGAATGCATGGTCCCATCCAATGGGATCGTCATCCTTCACTGGCTCTATGTAGCGACATCCTTCAGCCAGATCCAATGGGGCGATAACTCTGAGATCATGATTTTCAAAAGTCATCATCCGTCGCTTGAAGTTGATTACAACTCCACTATCATTATCCCATCCAATCCCCAACAGCACGGGATCAGAGCTTCCTCCTTTGACAACTTCTATGACATCAAAGTCGGCATAGGTTTTCATACCCTCGATATCTACCACTAGCTGCAGAACTCGCCCAATGGGTGTTACTTTCGCATGGTTAGCCAATCAGAGCTGTACAGGAGACCATCTCAATGGGGGGATCCCCATCTTCTGCCTAGCCTGCTTGGTCAATATGTTGACATCTGAACACAGATCCAGAATAACTAAATCAACATCATAGTCTCCAATTTGAATATTCATCCGCATCTCCTTACCCGTCTTCCATCATTGCAAGGAATTAACCACGAGCTCTTGTCAATCCTGGGTCAGTCGTCGCAACAAGGATTCAATCGCAGCAAGAGCGTCAGGATCTTTTTCCAGGGACAAACAATGTTCCAAAAATGATCGAAGTGTGTTGGACCATCGCGAGGGGCTAACCTCTGAACCAACATCAAAAGTAGAGGGCATGTCATACGTGACGGCTTTACCTCGGTCGTTCCCTAAGGCCCGTCATTCCTGAAGACATGTCTTCCGTTCCGCATCAATATCAAATGATACCTTCTTTTGTCCAGCTAACTGAATCGTTGAGCTATCTTCTCCAATTGTCTTTCCTCCTCAAGTGACCATAGCAACGGAAGCATCTTGCGGTCTTGGTTCTACAGAAATTGTCACAATGTTTGCACCCTGCTGCTGATTCGGTGATACGTTCCCCGGTTGATTTATATTTTGATTTATGTTCAAATTCGGTCGTGGATTCTGGTTTTGCACTGGTTGCTGTACTTGGTTATGAGCGGGCTGCTGTGTCTGGGGCTGTTTCTGCAACTAGGGAGTGTTCCCTTCCTACCATTGTGCAATCAACTGTGGACAATTCTCAACTGTATGATCATTAACAAAACAGAACGTACACTGGTTCTGCAGCAGTGGTCAGTCTTGTTGGTAGTGTCCCCATACCGCACAGTGATAACATTGAACAGGTCTGCGACCACCTCGTCCTCCTCCATGACCAAATCCTTTGCCACGTCCTCCCCGGTATCCTCCCCGGAATCCTCCCTGCTGCTGGTACTGTGGTTGGTTAAACTGTCACTGCATTGGTTCCAGCTGCATCCCTTTCCCTTGTGGTGCATACTACGGTTGCTGTAAATATTATGGTTGTTGTGGAGCCATCTGCATCGGAGCATATTGCGGCATGATTTGTAGCGGTTGTTGTTGTTGTGGTACAAACTACATCTATGGTTGAGGTAGCGGCTAGGCTACCTATGGTTGAGGTTGCGATTCTTGTACATCACATTGATCGTCTTGATGTAGAATGCATCATACATTCTTTCTTGTAGCAACCCATATGCACGGAAATCTTTTTCATCATGACCCACCGACTTGCAAAATGTGCAATAAATATTTCTCGGGGTTGTGACCATTTTCTGCATATAAGGGAAATTATCGTGACTGTGCCCATACACCTAGCAGACGCGACACCATGGCATGCTGCCGCCATTCAACGGGTTTGGCGCACCTGACACCAAATAATTATGGAAATCCAGCCAATTGTCCTTCGTATGCCCTTCTCCTCGACATCGTGTATACCATACTTCATGATGTTGTTCCTTGCTTTTCTTCAAATCTTGCAGCTGTATAGTCAAGTTAGCGAGCCGTGTCTGTATCTGCGACATCCCGGCTGCATTATCTCCAATCGGTGATGCCTCCAATCGCATTGCAATTTCTAGAGCTTCACTGGGCATCGGGATGTTTTGTTGCATCAATGGAAGCCGAATGTGTGTTAGCAGTGCCGCGATGAACCACTCTTTATGTTGGATGGCACTCATATCGAAACTAACCTTTTCCATCAGCGTCTTGAATCGCTGGTCGAAATCCCATACCGTCTCATTGGGATACTGCTTAATTTCCTTCAATTCTATAATATATTGAGTCTCAGACTTGGGCCTTCTAAATTCGGCAATCAACCCATCTCGAATCTCATCCAGCGACTTCTCTAGGGCTCCTATAGGGACTAGAACGAACTTCATAAACCAATCTAATGCACGACCTCGCAAAGTCATCGCTAACTGTCATTTCTTAGTAGCATCATCAGTGATCTAATTTATGGTCCAGACCACTTCACACAAAAACCAATATTGTTATGGGTTGTCTGTCGCACTCCCATGGAACAACGGTAACTTAGCATCATCACCTGCCATTCTAGGCTTCCTTCCTCCTTTCGTTGTACTACTACCAATTAACTTCTGTGGAATTGATGAACTTGGTGGTGTCAAAGTGGTATTTCTTGTTGTTTGAGAGATAGTGAGCGGAGGTGTGGGTACGTTGGTGTCAGGGTTTGGTCCTGCCTCTATCCTGGGTGTAGCTTGGTTGTCCTTGTCAGGACTATGAGGTCACTTCATCTCGTGTGGCATTCCTTCACAGTCTTGCGGTTCGACCACAGCAAGACCTTCTCCCATCGTCTACCTCTTTTCCTGTCGGAACCTCGCTCCTCCCCTCGTAAGACCACTTTCTTCCTTGGCTTCACTCGTAGTCTCATCATGACCTGCACCCATCTACCCCTTACCATTCCATGTAACGGCCCCCAACAGTCGTGGTACCCACGGCCTCTGCCCACCAGGCTATCTACTGATCAAGATGCATCTTCAATATACCCTTTTCGCAAATAAGCATCTTGATCAACTGTTGAAGCGACAGTAAAAACCTACCCCGAGGTTTGCGGAAAAAATATCTCTCAGCTTGACTATAGGACTTCTGAGTATCAACAACGAACTTTGTGATATATCCTTCTAGGATGCTATCGAACCACACTTCAACAACCCGTGATGCTTTATTATCAACTTCCTGCAGTTCCTGAATCAATTTGTGGGTCCAGGTCGTCGGTTCACCACCTTGGAAGTTCCTCTTTTGGAAGGTCAACTTTGCCAACCATTCGAACAATAGGACCGGAAATTCACAGAAGAACCATTCATGCGGACCATCATGAATGTATCTACCCACCCACTAATCTACTGTCAATTGAGTGTTCCTGCTTTCCTCTTGAGCGAATTCCTGCAACTTCTGATCAAACCATTCTTGGATCTCCGGTTTCGTCGGGTGCCACAACATGTCCTCCTTTCACTCCGTACACGGTCCTGGCAATGGAACCATTTGTTAATGCAATGCCATTCGGCAGGGGTTCCACTCACTGTCAACACATACCGTAGTCTTCCTAAGCACCGGCCTGGACAGGGTTTATCCCGCCCAGCAACACCTGCAGAGCATATGAGGTATCACCCGAGGCGTCTAGGAAGAACAGACAGAACCATGTTTCCGTCGAATGAAGGAGGATGGTTGCGGCTGTCATAATTAAACTTATTGTAACACAACGGCAGAGATCTTTAAGCATTAAACATAGTAGAAATCAATATTCAACCCAAACATTCATCATTGCAACAACAGTAATTGTAAAGCAAGTATCGCATCAAAGAAGCATGACATTATTCGTATAGTGCAATATCACATTATCATAACTGAACAAATTGAACACAGGGATTGCACCAAAATAGCTTCATCATATTATCATTGTCAACCCAGATACAATGCCTCTGCAAAAAATAGATCTCCGCAATGACTCTTGACATCAAAACATACCCGAAAATCATACAACCAAGATCAGAGCTTCCCATTCTTCAGCTGCCAATTCTCTCTCCAATCATATATGTAACACTTACAATTCTTATCTATATATAGGCTTTCAACTTACAACTCTTATCCGCTTACTGCCGACTTCCTAACTGACACTATGGAAAAATGACCCAATATCTAACTCACTTATCCAAAAACGACCAAAAACCCGCATTCTGTGGTATAACTGACTCAACATTACATAATATGTGGTCCAAATGACCCAAAACCCACATTTCGTGGTACAATTGACCCAAAATGCATAGCTAATCTTTCGCTCATCGCTATTCGCGTCATCTTCTCTCCATTGGCGCCATCTTCTGCCTTGTCGCAACATCAGCGATGCTGCGATAGCATTCTACCAAACCGCCTGCCAGCAACACATTGGATCATTCATGAGCTTCGAAAGATCCAGAAGATTCAATCGAGCAAGGAACGGAAGCTGCGGCTGAAAAGCTTGATTATAAGCTCCCATAAAAGGTTGATTATATGGACCTCAAGGATAACAAGGACCATAACCATGACCTTGGCCATAAGGATGATAACCTCCTCCAACATAACCCGTGTGAGGGTAAGCAGGTATATATGTATTATGAGCACCGTAATGAGGTGGGTTGTAGTGATGTGCAACACCGACTGTATTATAGTAAGGGTTACCACCATAATTATGGGGCATATACATATTACTCGTAGCGGGAACCATGTTGTAATGACCATAGTTGTGAGGTATGTTCCCACCCCCTGCATAAGTACCATCGATAGCAGGAGTGGTTGTTGGTGTAACTTTTGATCTAGAGGTTTTCCAATGTAGACCTAGGTACTTCATGGTACAAGATACCAACAAAACCCCTATTCACCAGCCCTTTCGGAAACAGACTGCAAGCAGCCTGAGGTCTCACCCGAGATGAAGTTGATGGGGTGGTTGCAGAAGCAGGTTTCCACAACCTTGTGATGTGAGTGTTTCAACTTATTAATGCACAGCGCGGTGATAGACTGCGTACTGCGATTAGTGACTGCGTGAGGTATTCTACATTGCGTTGAATGCCACAGCGAGCAAGGATGCTTGTGCATCCAACGCATTCAACGACTGGGAACTGGGATTACTTCCACTCCACAACGATAATTTATCAACAACGTATTGCGCAACACTTCTTATGGATCGAGTGTCAACTGGACTGTGCGGTCATTTATGAGACCTAACCACTTCTATTCAATCTTATTCGATACTCCTTAATCATTCATCCTTACTTAGACTGATAAACATCACAACTTATGCAAATGAGTGAGATGCGCAGTGTCGTGTGCTTTGATACTGCGATTCAACCTTAAAAATTAACTATGTGGTTATCTCATAGATCCATTCATTCGAGGACTTGTAGGTGCTTGACTGTTAACATTCATCCATACATGAACTACTAACATCTTATTCCATCCCTTCCATGGTGAATACAGATAAAAGTAAACATATATTTGATAATAGTAGCTTTATGCATGCACTGTAAGTAATTTAAGTAAACATAATGGAAATCATACATAGCAATCACATAACATAAGGTTTAATGTGATTCACTCCCCCATATGGGACGCTACATCCACAAGAACTATTGTTTGTTATCTTAGGAAAGGGTACAACAGTTCTTCGTCTACGCACTCAGCTGCAGATGCTCTTCTCTCTCTCTCTCTCAAAATTAGGTCTCTGCGCACTCATCTACAGAGCCTTTACAATCGTTCAACCTTACAGATCTAACAATATTCAATAATAATCAACAAAAATAAAGAGTTAACCCTTTCCCTTACAAAATTGCCTTATTTATAGATCAATACCCATAGGTCATGTCTTTACATTTTCGAAGGCAGAACCCTTAGGTTTACAAAACTATCACGGTTTTCCCAAAACTGGACTACTGGCATCTAGCAGTGAATCTTCTATCACACACGCTCCAACAGGTTGCTTCCACCAAGATGTTCCTTCTTTCACAGCCTTAGATGACTGGCTCAAGTAGTAGTAGTCTTCTGTTTGTTGTGATCAGTCACCTACCTCCCGATCTGCACCTACCCACTGCATGGTAGTTATCGACGATCTTTGCCAAAAATAGGTCTTCTATGACCTAACCAACATAACTACCATCATCCATCCACGCTCTGCTTAGCTGGATCTTCTGTCGATGTGGCACATCCCATCATTGCTCTCTTTAGAGCACTGGCTTTGCAGTTCTTCTGACACTGTGCCGCATGCAACTTCACAGCCTACCAAAACTTATCTCAAAATTATTCCATCTGAACTACGCTCGGCTCTGCAGTTCTCAAAATTCTTCCTGCTCAAAATTCCCCACTTGGGCCAGTCCCAACAGGCCCCTTACACTTACATGTGGCTCGTCCCCGAGCCACTTCCAACTTTTCCAAGTTGTTCTTTCGGCTGCGGAGCTATCTTCACAGCGAACTCATTGTATGTGCTGAACATCTTGCTGACAACTTGCTTTGTGTCATGATCAACTTGTCGGACTGTTTCCATTATGTCCAGTGTAATTTCATGGTCGATCTGGACTTCCACCTGTGCCTGATTCTCACTCAGCTCCTTTAACTTATCCTCGATCTCTTTTGAGATCGTCCTGGCATCCTCTAGCGGGGACTGTGACTTATCGCCCAGTTCACTTTTTTTTTTCCCGTAACGACTGTACTTCCTTTTTCAGTGCATTAATTTCTCGGTACTTTGGCAGCCTATCTCTTGGTAGAAGAGATTTTACTTCTGTATTCAACTTTTCCAATGCAGTCTGCTTCTGCTCTACGACATCCTTCACCTCTTGCAATTCTAGGTCTTTTTCGAGCGTAGTGAATGTCGTCAATGCTGCATCCAACAATCCTTAGCATTTAGCCACTTCCGCTGCGATGTTCTTAGCAGTGTTCTTTACCTCCTTTGCTCTCAACTGCTGCTCATTTGGTAGTGTTTGTGGGTTAATTTGCTCCTTCAAGGAAACAATATTAGCCTCATAGAGAAGCTCCATGTCCTGCTTCTGTAGTTTGAGGTTGGAAACCAACTCTCCAATTTTAACAACAGTATCCGCTGGTTCTATTTGTACCTCAAGCTCATCGATGTTGTCGGCCACCGCAGTGATCATGGCTTTGAGCCTTAACAGGGGATCATGTCCGTCTTGCAGCTGCATAGTTCTTTGTGAATTATTGGTATCCAATTTCCTGTTAGCTGCTTGCAGCTCAGCCTATCCTTTGAGCACACCAATAGTTCTTCCATGCATCTCCTCCATACACTGCAGGTGTAAGAAGTATAAACCTGGCAGTGGTATCTTTGCTAAGTCGAGCTCCACACGCTCGACATCCTTTGTGTCTAAAATTAGTTGCTCTAGCATGGGAAACATGATAGTGCTTGTATCCAGATGGACAATACGTGACTTCGCAGGGATGGTCATGGTCAACTGCGACTGCTACAAAGTCGTTCCTGACTTCCCTTCTGACTCTGAGTCACGTGGCAGGGGTAATATTTTGTGTACTTCATCAATTTTGAGGGTAATCCCCTCCAACACGACCAGGTTCTTCTATAGAGCGTCGTGTATTTATTTATCTATTTTTTTCTTGTCAATCATGAGATCTTCAAGCTGCTCTATGAACTTCACTCTGATCATTTCATAATCATCTTTCTTGAGTACTGTATCCATCGGGCTTTTCTCATATTTTTGCTTCTTGCGAGCTCCTTTTTTCTTGCCAGTGCTCTCCGGCTCGTTTCTTTTTCCTTCCTCCTTCTCCTCAACTATCGGGCATGGACGCAGGATGGGTTCATCCTCCTCTGAATCGATGGGGACATCTAGAACCTCTACCTGGAACTCAGCAGGCCATTCCTTCATTATTTGGTTAATGTCTTCTTCATACATGTGGTAGCTTCTTGCGTACCACTCTGCCTTCTTCATCTGCGCTTTTGGTGATATATGGATACTGCGCATGTCAGCATAAAAATCAATTATGTGAATGTAATTTCTAGTTACCTTCTTCGTGATCCTAGGGGTTACTACCATCACATCGCAAAGCTGGCTATAGTACTAGTAGAACACTTCAGTTGTCGCGTGATACCTCTGTGAATTCATATTTTCCCAAACGTTTGAGTAACGGGGCCCCCTGCATTCATTAGGATCAGTGGATACTCCAACATAATATTTTGGCTCTTTCCATCTGACAAGAGCTATCAATACGATAAGCCACGTATAGTGAAAATTTCCTCAATTGATTTGCGTGTCATTCAGTTCCTCCAAGAAATCATTTAGTATATATCGGCACCAATTGAATTCTTGTCCCTCACCAGCTGCAGCGCCAAGTAGTACTGCAGTTGCGTTTACTTCCAGAGGTCTACATTTCCTCAGGATTTTTCCTTCTAGCAATTGTGTGACGATCTTCGTCACCTTATTCTCAATGTCTTCTGTCCGAAAACCCCTCTTCCCTTTGATGATAGCTTGGGTCTTTTTCATCATTGCTATAGCTTCTCTATCCTTGCTCTTACCTTGGAAGAATTGTTTGGGATCTTTACCCCTCTTACTTAGTCCCGTGATACAGTGGATTAGATCGATGTTTAGGTCCACATTGTGGTCTAGCCACAAATAGCCCTGATGCATTCGTGCCATCAACGTTCTTACTACCGCATTCAGTTCTGGGGTTTTGTCAAAATGTGGGAACCTGAGTAGGTTGAGTAGTCCAGACTGGACTATTCTTGATAACTAGCTTTCGGAGACCAAGTTCAGGTTACCCTTTGCATCTTTCTTCCATCACATATAGTGGTTAGGATGGAACTGTGGGAACTTTGGGTCATGGGGCTCATCCTTCTATATCGCCAACAAATCATAATCCTCCCATTTACAATCTTGGATTTTTCCCAGGAGATTCTTGTCTAGCTCCACATGCTTTGATATAGGTGAAAGTGGGATCTCGTACTTGGAATTTTTCATCAACTTAGATACTGGTGCGTCTAGTGCACGAAGTGAAATGTAGTTTGGGGTTAGAGTTAGTGGTATCTCTTTATCTGCTACCAGTGGATTTTGCACTGTGGAGCCCATCTTGGGAACCTTTGTTCTTTGTGCGACTGGAGTTTTTCCTTTATCTTCCATTGCTCGACCGTGCCTTGGTGACCTTCTTGATGCTTGTCCTGGTTCGAAGATACCTTTCTTAGCTAGGGTTCTCATTAACCCTTTGTTCCCTCTGTGCTTGAAAATATGCACTATGTCCTGGACTGTGAATTCTTCTTCAAATGAAAACTTCTCAGACATGCAAACGCTCTCAAGGTGTGTAGAGGGATTACGAAAAATAGCTCAGACAGAAGTATATGCAGAAAATTCTAAGTGTTTGATATGCCCACAATATGAAATGCAGTGTTATTTATAGGCGCGGTGGTCCCTCCTCCACGCCCTTGAACGGCTAGATAAGCATTTAATGGTGGTATCTGTTGGCCAAATCCGGCTGCTCCTTTTGTCTTGTCCTTCAAAATTTTGTTCATAAGGGATATCTGAGCTTTAAAAGCCTGAGCGATTGGTAAGAAACGGCTATATTTCTGACTGAAACTGTAATGACTATTTTCTGGAGCCTTGCGTCGAACTGCGCAGCAGGTCATCTTTGGTTCTGCGCGGTGACTTCGTGGTGTATAATTTCTTTTTCTTTTTCCTTTTTTTTCTTTTTTTTCTCTCGTAGCTTCAACACTGTTGTGTGGTATATAGATCTATCTCTACAAGTTTGTGTACAAGATTTTTTGTAGTTTCTAGTGCCCAATTCCAACTATGCTTGGCACCTAGAAATTTTTCCTTCTTTCCGATGATACTGGATTCTGAAAAGACTTATTCTGGATGTGGCGATCGTGCCATGCTTTTTCTCGTTCTTTCTGCACTTGCTAGTGGAATCCCACGATGAAGCGATCTTCTTCCAACCCAACCAAGTGTAACAACCTTTCTTCCGGTGCTGCGTGATATGCCATCCTTGTAAATGCAGCTATTCTTAAGCTGGGGATAATGTACTCCATTGGCATTATTGCTTCTTGTCCATAAGCCAATCTGAAAGGTGTATGTCTAGTTAATTTCTTGCATGTCGTTTTGTACGCCCATAATATAGATGGAATGCGCAGGTCCCAGTCATTGCGGTTTACGTTGCATATCTTGGTTAGCGCATTCTCAAGTACTTTATTGAATGCTTCAACAATTCCATTCGCTTGTGGGTGATAAGGCGTACTGCGCTGATGGTGGATGGAGAACTCTTCAGTCAAAGCTTCAATAATTCTGTTCAAAAAATGGGTGCCTTGATCACTCATCAAAATTTTTGGGCATCCAAATCATGTAAGGATGTTCTCAAAAATAAACTTTATGGTTGTAGCTACGCTACAATCTTTAACCGGTTTCGCTTCTACCCATCTGGTGAGGTATTCAGTTGCAGTAATAATGTACCTCGCACCAGTTCTTTTTCCTGGTGGGTTAATAGGTCCCATGAAATCGATCGCCCATTTTTCGAATGCCTGCAAGGTCAGCTGAGGGTTCAATGGCATTTCATCTCTTCTTGACGGTTTCCCTGTCCTCTGACAGACATCGCAGTTCTGGCAATGTTCTTTGGAGTCTTTATGAATTGTAGGCCACCATAGCCCTGTGTGCAATATCTTCTACGCAGTAGACCTTCCTGCATAGTGACCTCCTGCGACTCCTAAATGCGCATCATCTAATATAAATGGCTTCTCATGTTCTAATACACATCTTCGCTGCACTTCATTAGGTCCTAACTTGTAGAGTTGTCCTGCGATAATGGTGAAGTCCACGGCTTGCACTACCCGCTACTTCTTTTGTTGCGTAGTGAATTCAGCAGGTGTGAACCCGGTAGTTAGAAAATCAGTCATATCCTGATAATAATCATCAATAACCTGTATATCAAACAATTGCGCATCAAGTAGATTGTCTTCTAGATTCATAGGTTCCTCTCTTGACTCAATCCTTGATAGATGATCAGGGCCTAAATTTAATCTACCTGGCTTAACTATTATTTCAAAATCATACTCTTGGAAGAGTAAGAGACATATGCATATTCGCCCCCTTAACACTGGCTTATTGACCAGGTATTTTAATGCAGAATGGTCAGTAAACATTGAGAAGTGCGCACCAAGCAAATAGTGCCTGAACTTCTGTAGTGCATATACCATTGCAAGTCCTTCCCTTTCGGTAGTGGTATAGTTCTTCTCAGCAGATGATAGCTTTCTGCTCGAAAATGCAATGGGATGATCAATTCCTCCTTCTCCTGGATGCGCAAGAACAATACCCAATGCTATACATGAAGCATCAACATGTACGTGAAATGGATTTTCCCAGTCTGGAAAAACTAGGATCAGCGCAGAGACCATTTTCTCTTTCAATGTGTCGAATCCTTTCTCACAGTCCTCATTCCAAATGAACGGTGCATCCTTTTTTAAAAGCTTCTCCATTGTTGCAGTTACCTGTGCATACCCCTTTATTAATTTCTTGTAGTATTCGGTATGCCCTAGTGTAGTGCACAATTGTTTAACTGAATTCGGTGTAGGCAAGTTTACAATAACTGCGATCTTTGCAGGATCGACCATCAATCCTTGCTTACACATGATATGTCCCAGCAAAATCCCATAAGGAACACAGAAAAACATTTCTTCAAATTCAATGAAATATGATGCTGTCTGCATTTTTCCAGCATCATTCTGAGGTTCACGGCATGGTTCTTCAGTAACCCAAAAATGGTCTGATCATCAAAGTAAACTTCTAAAAGCTTGTGGATGAATTCTTTAAATGCCGCGATCACCACTCTTGATAATATGGCTGGTGCATTTTTCAAACCAAAAGGAATCACTGTATACTGGAACGATCCCCATTTTGTTGCAAAAGTGGTTTTGTTCCTATCAGTTGGATCAATTCTTATCTGGTGGTATCCAGAAAATCCATCAATAAAAGAGTATGCCTCATTCCCTCCAATGATATCAAGTACTTCGTCGGTAAAATCTGTAGGAATTGGGTCATGCATCGAGGCATCATTCAACTTTCTTAGATCAACACAGATCCTAATCTCACCCTTTGTTTTCTTTTCTTAGATGACCATCGAGCTTATCCATTCAGATTCTTTAACTGGCTCAATGATTCCTGCATCGAGCATCTTGTCGAGTTCTGCTTTAACTCGTTCTTTGTAGCATGGATTTAGTCTATATGGCCTTTGTTTAATAGGTTTTGCTCCGGGCTTAAGAGGAATTCTCATCACTCTAAGTCTCCTAGAATGCCTTTCATCTCTGTGAACTTCGTCGGGAATACTTCCTGATATTCCTGTAATATAGCCGCGATCTCCACAACTGTGTCATCATCCCAATAGTCTCCTATTGCTACGAACTTCGGCTCTTCACTAGTACCAATGTTCACTTTCTTTGTTTTGACCGATCCACTCATATCTGGAATCTCTAGTGGAGGTCCTTCTACTTCGCGCATTCCTTCTGACTCAGGGATCTCTAGATTGCGCGAGTCCTCCTCATTGCTGTCTTCCTTATTTTCATCTTTTTCAGCTAAGTTATAACATTCCATGACTTTCTCTACTTGTTCTGTCCAATCTAGTTGTAGACTTGCAAGTACATTGTTTGTTTCAAAAAACTCTTCGTATGTTATGTTTTCCTCCGTGCAATCTGGTATGAATATTTTTTTCTTGATAAGCTGCAGCGCATCATGGGTAGTCGGATGGTCATCTTCAAAGCTAAATTCCTTCTGGAACCTCGCAGTAAGGACAGACCAATCTGTGGTTCCTCTGCGCAGCTCCTCCTCCAGTTACCATTTCTTTGGAATAGGTTCCTCCAATGTATGCACAAAGAGATGTACCCATTCTGTCTGTGGTATTTCTTACCACGCTTTTGCACAGGCTGTAATATGATCCTTTGTATCTGTCTGGCCATTATATTTCTCAAATGGTAGTGTAACCTTATCAGCAAATCTGATCTGTGGTTTGACTATGCACTGGTCCCAAGTTGTCAATGTCTTTTTATGCGTAGCCCACCATCTAGCAGGTGTCTCGCAGAGTGCCATGTCTAATGTCGAGACGTGATGTTCATCTGCAACTGCTATAGTGTATTCTTTGAGAAATGAATAGACGTTAGCTGTACGATCATAAGTGGGGATTGGACTTACCTATTTTCCAATCCAACGGAGTGACTTTGTAATTGTCGCGCATCTCCTGGAAGATACTTCGTGCATTCTGTGTTGCCAGTTTTCTAATCCTTCCTCGGAGTTTGAGATGCAAGAACTATCGCAGCGCCAGCTGAGTGTTCCATCCACAGTAGGATGAGTATAATCCGCATCATTTGTTGTCATTTTATAGATACGGTCAAGGTCTTGAGCTCTGTACTCTTCTTGAATAGGTTCAACATATTGCTCCCCCTGTGAAGGATCCAATGGTGCGACGACCCTTATGTCATTGCCTTCAAATATCATTTTCATTGTCTTCAGATTGATGATGGTGGATTTCGTCATTTCCCAATCGATTCCCAGCAGTGCTGGATAAGGATTGCTATCATCCACAATTTCAATTACTTCGAAGTCTACATAACTCCGCACTCCGTCAATGTCGACAATGGTATTGGTTAACCTTCCCAGTGGTATAACTATGCCTTGATTAGCCATTCTTAACTGTATAGGTGACCACTGTAACTTTGGTTTTCCTATCTTCTGCCATGTCTGCTTGGTCAAGACATTCACTTCAGATCCGAGATCAAGAATGATCTCGTCCATATCGTAGTCTCCTATATGTGCAGTGAACCACAATTCCCTGTCGATTCTTTTGGGACTCCTAATGTTATGTAGTGCGCCATGTGCTAGTCCTTTCTTACTACATGATTCATACTGATTTATCAGTTTTTCAAATTCCATAAGTGTCTTTGTTTTTTAATAACTTGATGCAACTGTGTAGAAACTGCGCAACAAAAATAGATGTATCTGGTGCAATGCGTGTCTGATCATATGCCAGTGGCATATCTTCTATCTGCGGTTATTGACTGCGCAACGGGATCCTTGGTGAAGTAGGTGGTTGTTGTTTAAACATGTCCCACGCTTCTTTAAATATTTCTTTATTTTTCTGTAAGTTCAGTGGAGGTGCTTTCCCAAGAGATTTTCTAATTCCTACTGTTTCTCCAGTGTTCTTTTTAGGATCAGTTGTTCCAGAAGTTGAGGGTTCTGCACTTTTGTCTTTTCTTGTATCAGGGCCACTTTGCGTTACTGCATTGACACTTTGACCTGTAGGTCTTCTCTCTAATGCGATCAACTGGATGTTAGGGTTTGACGTTTCTGTTGTTCTCCGCTTCTGCATTTCTACCTCAAGTATGGGGCAATCTTCAATCACATGATCAAATGATTTACAGTAATTGCATGTGGTGCATGGATTAGTACATTCTCTTGATACATGATCTGGCTGGCCACAGTTATAGCATATTACTTGGCCTCGTCCTCTTCCTTGATCTTGGCCAGTATTTCTTCCTCTCCCGCGATATCCACCACCGCGACCTCTATATCCTCCCTGATCATAGTGGGTATTATCTGGCTTTGGCTGATTTTCCTCCTGGACATGTTACATTCTAGCACCTCGCATTGCTTCCATACCTCGCATTCTTTCATTCATCAGTTCATAAGAACGATAGTTGGACTCATCATGTCCAACTGATTTACAGAAATTACAGTATAAGATTTTAGATGTTTTGACATATTTTTGTAGAAGGTAACAATCCTCAGGCTGGTGTCCTTTGGTTCTACAAATTTCACACTATGGAGCCTGGTTCTGATTCATATTTATTGGGTCTAGTGCGCCACTATTAAGATAATCTTGAAATAAGGGGCAATGTTCTCTAGTGTGGCCCTCCCCTTTGCATCCTGTGCACCAAACTTCTTGTCTTTGTTCATGTCTCTGTTCTTTTCCATTTTTCATACCTTGTAATTCTATAGTCAAGGTAGCCAACTGGTTCTGGATTTGTATCTTCCCAGAACTACTTTCTCCAATTGGTGAGGCTTCCAACTTCATTGCGATCTCCAAGGCCTCAACTTGAGATACAACCTTCTATTGCATCAATGGTTTTCTGATATGGGGCAACAACGCAGCAATGAATCATTCTTGATGATGTTGCGGAGCTATAACAAAGCTCACTTTGTCCAACAATGTTTTGAATTTTTGTTTGAATTCCCATACTGATTCAATAGGTTTCTGCTTGATTTCTTTCAACTCTGTTATGCACTGTGATTTTGATTTGGGTTTTTTAAACTCTGCTGCAATCGCGGTCTTGATGTCTGCTAAGGTTCTTGGCTGTGCTTGAGAATACTTCATAAACCAATGTAGTGCTCTATCTCTAAAAGTAGTGATGAGATGCACTCTATTTATAGCATCATCTGTAATTTGCTTAACACTCCACACGGCTTCACATAGAAACCCGCGCTGATCAGGGTCTTCTTGACCCGTTCCTTTGAATATTGACAATTTTATATCGTTATTTGTCATTCTCCTTCCAGATTGTGTATTGTTTTGGGACTGATTCCCTGTGACAAAAGTAGACACAGGCTGTCGGATTGTGCTAGGGATAGTATTTTGCGGAATGGTCTGAGTTGTAGTGCTGTGAGCACTCGATCCTTTGGTGTTACTAGTATTGCTGATATGTGGGATGAGTTGCGTGACACTCATAGTGGGTGGGTTCTAAACAGATGGATTATGAGGTGTAATATGCTGGATTGTGGCTGATAACTGAGTGTTCTTTCCACTTCTCAAAGTATGGTTTTCTTCGTCATAATCAATGTGTGTATTCTCTACCATGACAGATTTAGAATTATTGTTGCATTCTTAAAACACCTTTCTTAGCTAAAAGCATTTTAATGTATAGACTGAGGTTTTTCAGGAACTTACCTCTGAATCCTTCAAAAAAGTATGCTTCATCCTAGATGTAGGACTTCAGCGTCTCTACAGCAAATTCGGTCACAAATCCTTATTGTATGTTATCAACTTAGAAGTCAACTGCTCGTGACAGTGGGTTGTCGATTGCTTTGAGTTGTTCAGTAAGCTTTGGAATCCACTCTGTAGGTACTCTACCTTGGGAACAATTCTTTCTTTCTACTAGGCACGACATCCACTCATGTAGCTCGTTTGGAAACGAAGCCCAAAAAATTTCGTGGATGTCCCTCCACGAGTATCTGTTCAACCACTGTACATCAGATAGACGCGGATGTCTTTTTTCTTTCTTTGTGAAATATCTTTTGATTTTATCGCACTAAGCCGAGATCTCTTTCTTTTCTGGATGCCAACTGTCGGACATGACTTTTCTGAATACACTATCACATCACTGGTCTTAGCACGGCAACAGAACCATTTGTTGGTGTGACTTCTGATCTAGAGGTTTTCCAATGTAGACCCAGGTACTTCACGGTACAAGATACCAACAAAACCCCTATTCACCGGCCCTTTCAGCAACAGACTGCGAGCAGCCTGAGGTCTCACCCGAGGTGAAGTTGATGGGGTGGTTGCAGAAGCAAGTTTACACAACCTTGTGATGAGAGTGTTTCAACTGATTAATGTGTAGCACGGTGACAAACTGCGTACTACGGTTAGTGACTACGCGAGGTCTTCTACTCTGTGTTGAATGCCGCAGTGAGCAAGGATGCTTGTGCATCCAACGCATTCAATGACTAGGAACTGGGATTACTTCCACTCCACGATGATAAGTTATCAACAAATTATCGTGCAGCACTTCTGATGGACCGAGTGTCAACTGGATCGTGCGGTCATTTATGAGACCTAACCACTTCTATTCAATCTTATTGGATAATCCTTAATCATTCATCCTTACTTAGACTGATAAACATCATAACTTATGCAAATGAGTGAGATGCGCGGTGCTATGTGCTTTGATACCGCAATTCAACCTTAACAATTAACTTTGTGGTTATCTCATAGATCCATTGATTCGAGGACTTATAGGTGCTTGACTGTTAACATTCATCCATACATGAACTACTAACATCTTATTCCATCCCTTCCCTGGTGAATACAGATAAAAGTAAACATATATCAGATAATAGTAACTTTATGCATGCATTGTAAGCAATTTAATTAAACATAATGGCAATCATACACAGCAATCACATAACACAAGGTTTAACGTGGTTCACTCCCCCGGATGGGAAGCTATGTCCATAAGAACTATTGTTTATTATCTTAGGAAAGGGTGCAACAGTTCTTCATCTGCGCACTCAGCTGTAGACGCTCTTCTCTCTCTCTCTCAAAATTAGGTCTCTGCATACTCAGCTGCAGAGCCTTTACAATGGTTCAACCTTACAGATCTAACAATATTCAATAATAATCAACAAAAATGAAGAGTTAACCCATTCCCTTACAAAATTTCCTTATTTATAGATCAAGACCCATAGGTTATGTCTTTACATTTACGAAGGAAGAACCCTTAGGTTTACAAACTATCATGGTTTTCCCAAAACCAGACTACTGGCATCTGGCATCGAATCTTCTGTCACACGCGCGCCAACAGGTTGCTTCCACCGAGCTGTTCCTTTTTTCACGGCCTAAGATGACTGGCTCAAGTAGTAGTAGTCTTTTGTTTGTTGTGATCATTCACCTACCTCCCGATCTGCACCTACCCATGGCTTGGAAGTTATCGACGTGTTTTGCCAAAAATAGGTCTTCTTTAACCTAACCAAAATAACTCTCATCATCCATCCATGCTCTGCTTAGCTGGATCTTCCGTCAATGTGGCACATCGCAACACTGCTCTCCTCGCAGCACTGGCTTCGCAGTTCTTCTGACACTGTGCTGCGTGCAACTTTGCAGCCTACCAAAACTTATCTCAAAATTATTCCATCTGAACTGCGCTCAGCTTTGTAGTTCTCAAAATTCTTCCTGCTCAAAATGCCCCACTTGGGCCAGGCCTAACAATGGTTGTATAATTATAATGTATATTCCCACCCGCTAAATAAGTGTTACTAGTAGCAGGAGCAGTCGTGTAGTGACCATGAGTAGAAGAGATATTCCCACCCCCGACATTAGCATTACTAGTAGCAGGAGTAGTGGTGTTGTGACCATAAGTATAAGGGATATTCCCACCACCTACATTAGAATTACTAGTAGCAGGAGCAGTCGTAAAAGTATACGGTATGTATCCACTCTCTGTATTAGGAAGATTGTTAACATTAGCGAACATGGTCCTGGGTTGACGTGTAGAGGCATGTGTATTATACTGGGGAATGTGAGTCGTATAGTGAACAGTGTTCCCACTAGGAGGGGTAGTCCTAGGAGGCGTCCTTACTCCAAGATTTTGAATGTTTGGAGGAATGTAGCTTGTCCCATGCTGATGTGTGTGAGTAGAAGTTGCAGTGCTCCCAGCGAGGGTAGTGCAGTGTTACAAACACCATGACTAGTGCTAGCATGACTACCAAACATAATGGATGGATCAACTGTGTTGTAGCTAGGCATACCATGAGAGAATGGGGTAGTGTTGGTCATAGGACCTGTGTTAACATGTGACTCTGGAATCCCATATAGGAAATTACATGGATTCGATGGATCGAATGGGTTGTCCTTGGGTGGATCCGACCCAAACAAACTAGGTTTGGGCTCGCATTGTGGATCGCCCCCCATTCCTCTCTAGGAGTAGGAGGAGTAGAAGCATCTTCAACTCTACCCGATGGAGTCATAGGGATTTATCCCATGCCAAAACCAGTGGAAATGTCAACGTGAAGCGTTTCAAAAGAATCAGAAGAATCGGAGAGGGCCTTCCGGTGTCCCCTCTGAACACGACGTGTAACTTCGGCAGTCGGTAAACCAGCCAACCGATGAGACCGGCGGAGAGTAGGACCTCGTGCCACAATACCTATAAAAGGTCAATAAATCAAAGCATCCCCTAATGGCCAAACTAATGATCAAATAACAAAGAGCACACACCTAAGAAACTACAGCCAAATGCACACAAAAAGGACTGGCTCAAGGGACCTCCAAACACTACAGCCGATATGTCTTTCTTAAGAGAGGCTTGCGACTCCCAAACTATAACTGGAGGTAACAGAATCAGTTATAAGGGTTCCCAGACTTCACTGCGTGTACAGGGTCAAATCCCTATACAACAGGAAACTGTGTTGTCCAACCCCTATCTGACTCATGATACATACGGTATAACCACTGCAAGCACCCTATGCGATACCTAGGTAAGGAAACTAAGGTCATCACAATATAACCAATGCTCAGATGGATAGTCACAGGTGGGATCCGTCGTATGGGAAGGGTATCTAATCCCGAAACTCAAGAGGTACAGATCCCTCAAGAGCCCCCGTACACGAACAAATATTGGAAATATCTCCCACGTTTGGCCAGTATTGGAGGGCTATCTCTGCAACCAACCTCCCATGATGTCATGCTTAACTCTGGTCTGAGTAGAGCTTCCTGAGAACACTGATGTATATTATGGAATTCACCACTCCCTGGTCAGACACATAATGTTTCGTCTAGTAGTCTTGGATTGTTAACTCACAATGATCTATTCCAAGACTCTAAACCTATATTAGTTGGTGCACCCTATAAAATAAAAATCGTTCTAATCAATTTTAAGATTAAGCATTGATTTTAAATGGTTGTAATTACTCAAAGGATATGGTCGTGAAACTGATGATGTATAGGACTCAATAGTATGCACAATTGACAAACTCTAGACTCATCTACCAATAAAAACAATGCCACTAAAATGATAATCAATCCAACGGTTCGAAATAAAATCCAATTCTTTTAAATTTCCAATGCACAAACAGATCCTAGATGAAAGCACAAGCACTCAAATGCAAAATGCAGTATGGAAAGCAATTTTTTTTTGTATTTTCTCTTATAATGGAAAGGAATGCAAAACTAATTTTTTGTATTTTTTCAATATGATGAAATGAAAAAATGCAAGCAAAATCTACCCATTTGGTTAAAGAAATGGAGAGCATATCACTAAGACAACCCAGCAAATCCCAAACAGTGAGACTCAGCCAATTTAATGAGCTAGAAAATAAAAAATGGTGATAAACTAACAAATCTCAAAACAAAGAGAAAGAAGAGTTTTGGGTCACAAATAAGGCATGGAACAGTCAGGAATAAGGCCAATTAAGACTCAGGAACACTCAAAACCAACCCAACAACAATCCAAGGCTATAAATCAATCAAAACCGGAGTTGTACGCTACTGTCGAAGGAAAAACTGCGGGTAGAGGCGAGCTATAATGCAGACAGAGGCGGGTAGACGCGGGAAAAACTAAGCTGACCCTCGTACAGGGAAAGGAAAATGGGCAAACAAAGAGTACAATCACCCAAAAAAACTTGTTTTCTATAATGTATCCCAACGGCCAATCAATGACATAGAAGCTCGACACACAACAACTCTAAATAAGGACAAATGCCTAAAAATCCCCAAAAATGGATGTTCTCCCTAGCGGAGTCGCCATTCTGTTACGGAGAAAACTTCCTATGGCTTGGGGCAGACGACAACAGACAGCTGACTACTAGAAAATGACTCAATTCCCAACGCAATGCTATATAAATGACAATGCTAAGATAATGGAGAAAAGACCAACCTTCAACCAGATGTTTGATGTAGATCCCCGTTGAGCTTTCAACTTCTACACTTGAACCTGCAGATTACTCTCAACAACAATTACAAGCAAGTGCATATAATATGTGAAAGAAATTAACATAATCAATAGCATGATCCATGATATCATAAACGAATATAACCCAATGTAATTTAACAATATTCACAACATCAATTGGACGATAAAATGAATATTTCCATTAATAAATAACAAGAAGTACAATATACGACCTCTTGCGACAACCAATCTGTTATAGGTCAAATCTGCACTTCTCCGTCTGTGATCACCTTGAGCTCTCGATCACACAAAAGGACAACTTGGATTGAAGAGCATGATGACCTTGGATGATACCTTGACCTGACTTACCCTTCTGCAAGCTAACAAAACCCTGAAAAACCTCATGTTTTGAGCTATGCGCTACTCTATTTTAGTATAGTAGCGCTCATGAGCTACTCCACAAGGCAATAGTAGTGCACACCTCCTGCTGTGCACTACTCCACTTCATTAAACTAGCGCACACCCTCAAAAAAGTTGCAAACGCTAGTTGTTAAACACTGAAGTTGCATACTGTGCGTTACTCCACTGTGAAAAACTCGCGCACACCTTAAAATATGATAAAAAATATATTAATTTGACAAATCGGGATTAGTTGCAGTTGGTTCTGCAACTTCCCCAACTTCCATTACAACCACCTCTCGATCTGAACTTCCTTCCTTGTCCTATAAATACAAGGAGGATTGAGGACAGGGGTTAGACATAAGAGACATTGTGGAGATTCTCATTCACAAGAAGAGAAGTTTGTATGAAGCATTGTTACGCTAGAAGATTTCAAGTCAGAGAAGAGCAGGAGCCCAGAATCCGGTTGCATAAGCATGCTACATTGATCAGGTATAACTTGTAATCATTATATGATTTTTACAATAAAGGTTGAAACATTCCTTCCTATCCCAAATATAATGCCTAATGGATTGTGTATTTATTTGGTTAAATGCTTGATTGTTCTTGATGTTTGAATTGTATTTCAGTTTTATCATCTCTATTTCAGTCAAGATATGCTGAGGAGGGTATCTTAATGTTGCAGGTCTATTGAAGTAGAAGATCAAGTTGAAGATTGAGTGCAAGATCGAGCAAAGCTAGGATCAAACATCAGCAATACGGTACGTCTTCAAGATCTTTGATCTATTTCCATTTATAGATGTTTCTATAGCGTAATCATTGTGTTTACCTGTCTCCCCTTAAGTTGATAGTGTCCCTTTCCTCACAATAGGGTGAATTTCCCGAACAACAGACTGGCGACTCTGCTGGGGAGCTTGTTGTTTTTCTGCTCTAGGAAACCCATTTTGTTGTCTTTCCAGTACTTTTTGATCCCTTTAATCCTTTGAGGGGCCTTGTAGGTCATCCCTACCTGTTGTCTTTTGTTTGACTCAGCCTTTTACACCTCTGCAAAGCTTGATTCTTGACCTTTCCTGACATGTGCGCTACTCTACTGTACATACAATAGCGCATACCTGAGTTTGTGCACTAGTTTATCTACTGCACAGTAGTGCACACCTTCCAGAGTGCATTAGTTCGCCTACTGCACAGTAGAGCACATTCCTGTAACTCTCTGTTTGATGTAAGGTTTGGTTTTCCACCTAGTTGGTTTGGTTTCTAACTTTCTTATTGGCCTTCTTAACTGGTCTTTGAGGTATGTAACCCGTCTTTTAGTCTCTTTAGCGTCTTTGAGTCCCTTAGGTAATCTTTTAGTCACTTGATTACTTTTGAAGTGTCTTGTTCGCTTGTGAATCTTTTTGGAGACCGTGCATTATTCCTTAGTGAACATAGTTGCTCGTCCATACCCTAGTAGTGTGTTGTAGGTATACAAACCTTTGTGTTTAGCATTTGTTGTTTGTTGCGACACTTGTATGCTCTTTGGGTGTCTCATCCTTTGATTTAGGGTTTTTACCCTTTTTTTTGGAGCCTTTGGGGTGTCTTCCAAAGCTTTTTGAGTCCTAACATTTCTCGACCTCGCTGTCATTTTCAGTATTAAGTGAGTTTGAAGTACTTTAGTTTGCTTCACCTTTGAGCCTTTGTAAGATTGTCTTTAGTTCACTTGCCTACCTACTACTTGGCTTAATGTTCTTGTTTAGGGTTTGGTGCTTTGGAGCATTCTTCTAAGTTTGATTTCTAGTTATAAGCATCTTTCATCCTTGTTTTCTTTCCACTTTTCTTCCATGTTCAAGAGATTTTTCCTTTGAAAAAACTTGTCGAACAAGTCTTTGTCAGATCATTGATTCGATTGTTGTGAACTTTATAGTCATTTTTCCATAATTGCACATCTTTTGTAGGTCTTACTTGCTTCCGCTTTCAAGTTCTTTTTCGTTCATATATAACAAAAAAAGAAAAATAAGTTTGGTAGCTTAGAGTAGTGAGACTTATAATCTTTGCTGAGTAGCATAGTTTACTTTGTTCAGAATTTGAAAAGAAAACAAAAAGAAAGCTTTGTTTAGGTTTGCTTACTCTTCATTTTGGAAAGGATATAAAACGAAACATAAAAAGTCTTTTTGTTGTTGAAAGTTGTTTATTTCATGCACTTTACTTTATGTTGCAACCACACCACACAACGCACTACCCGCTAAGTAAAAAAGTAACCTTAAAAATAATCTTAATAAAATCAATTAGAAACGATTTTCTTTCTAGGGATACAAGACACCAACTAGTCTAGGTTAGAGTTTCGAGCTTAAAACACCTTAAACTGCTCGAAGCTTGTTTCATTACTAAAAAATCGTAGTGCGACTATCATATAGGTAAACCCATATATATAAAATATTCCTGGGAAACTCTACTAAAACCATAGCTAAGCACGAGGCCGTTGAAGATCGGAATCGTTGAGGATACCTCCCTCACATTCCTTTTGACCATAAACCAAGGTCGATTCGTGTACGAGGGTCCATCCGGACTTCGGGCTTTGCTACCCTGCCCACATGTTTTGATCAGGCTGACGACTATCCCCCCAAGATATTTTGTATGTATGGTAGCATTAGTATCTGACCATAGCATCATACACAGGTGATAGTGGAGGGTATATCTGTTGTACCTAGGACAGACATGGGAGGAAATCCCTTGCAGGTCTTTGGGAGGGAAGTTGGGTGATTCCAGCACTTGAACCCTCAGTCATTGTATTGTGGACCCCGAGTAACTATTCTTCTTCCTTTGTTGATCTATTCTGGGCTCTCATCATCCCAGACTCTTCTCCGGAAAGCATCTTGTTTGCCTGGTTTGTATACTTAGGATTTTTTAGTGGTGTACTGTTTGCCCCTTAGTCTTAGTGGCCACTAGGTTTTTACTTAGTTTTGTTTTTATATATAATTGTAGAGGACCAATAGCTTCGTAGGTCTCGAAGGTTGTAAAACCTTCTCCCACTTAGAGTGGAACCACTTCCGCCACCAAGACGACAAAGGATATACTCCAGTGGTCCTTTTGAAACTACTGGTGAAATAGAGGTTCCTGAGGAACCACAACCTGGGACTCCAGATCAACAAGATTTTAATATAGTCGAGATTGAGGATCTCACTTCTGGTGAGTTTAATACTCATTTTAATCCTTCTATGACTGAACTTAACAATCCACTTCTGGTACCTATTGGTTTCCAGCAACCTGATTATAGTGCATATCTTTTCACACCTGAGCATTTTATGACTAACCCGGGAGGCGAACAGGGAGTTCCACAGACTCCCACAATAGGTATGAAAACAAATACTATAAATCCTTATTCCACTACTACACCGAGTTCGACACATCTAACTTCTGTTTCGACTCCGTCCTTCAACTTTAATGTCGGTACCTTAGGCATGCCGAGTTCAACAACTTTGGCATTCACCTCTACACCCACTTTTGGATGCAGTAGTATAGTGAATCTTCTTCCACCTCCTGCAACTCAACAGTCATACCATATACCTTGTACTTGGATTTCCACACCCAATGTAGGGCCAAATGCCTCTGTAACTATGCCTATCATGAGTACCATGACTACGCTGTCCACCTCGACTACCCCTGGTTTGAATACCTTTGCAGGTTACGATATGAATCAAAGTAATATACCTGCTGGAAACACCCCTTTTTCTTTGTTTTCTGGAGGAGGGGGTAACATCCTTAATCAACATTATGGGGGGGCTAACACCTAGCCTCAGTGGAAAAATGTTCAGAGTACCAACCCACTTTCATTTGGATGGGGGAATTTCAACAACACTTTCACACAACAGCAGATGGTTGGGGGAAACCCCTACCAACATATGGCTGGGGGAAACCCCTACTTGCAGATAGCTGGGGGCAACCCCTACCAGCAGATGGCTGGGGGCAACCCCTACCAGTAGTTTATGGGTCAAACTATGGGTGGTTCCCCCTTTATGACCCCATCTTATCAAATTCCATCTTGTAGACCTCGTTTACCATTTCTGGCAACTCTAAATTTTCCATACCTTTTCATGTTGACGAATGATCCGGTGTACCATAACGCTACATGGCCACCAGTTCCTACCAAGTCACCTTCAGACATTCCAAAATTCGAAGCCAAAAACAGTGAAGACCCTGGTGATCATGTCACCACTTTCCATTTATGGTGTTCTTTGAACTCGTTGAACGAAGATTCCGTTAGGTTGAGACTTTTCCAAAGAACCTTAACCGGCACTGCGGCTAAATGGTACATTGAGTTACCTGCAACTACATTTTTTAATTTTCGGGATCTCGTGAATTTTTTTCTGAACCACTTCCAGCTTCTTGTTCGGTACAATGCTGGGACAGATCTTTTGTCTACATTTAGACAGAATAAGGCCACTCACTTATCTGAATTCAGGAGTGGCGAAGATGGAAGAGGCTCATTAAAGCCAATATACCTCCAGAATTTCTTCTCAAGTGGTATCTGAAATCACTCCTTCCTTATATTTCTAAGGAAGTATCTACTTCTGGAGTGTCCTCAGAGGAAGAAGCCATTTTACGGACCCAGCATCTAGAGCTTGTTTATGCACAATCTGGGCTACTTTATGAGATTATACCAGACGCATCATGATCAAACACTGATCTTGGTAAACCTAAACCTGGACCACATGCTGACGGCATAGTGGGTTCAGTAGATTCTGTAGCTTTCGAAGCATTAACTAAGCAGGTTCATGCTTTATCCGTCAAACAATCGATTGCAGAAGTAACCTTCATCACAACCTCTCCTTCTACTTGTGAATCTGCAAACCAGGTTCAGAACAATGAAAAGGGCCCTCGGTAGCCCAACAACAAAAAGAAGGGAAAGAAAGGAGAGGGGAACCAGCAAAATCCCAAGAACAAAGAGAATGCAGAGGATGGTAACAAAGAAAAGAAGAAGGTTAAGTTCCCTTGTAAGCTTTGCAAGCAGGATCACCTCACTCACCAATGCCCTCTACTCAGGGAATCCCAAAAGCTGCTTCAAGAAAAGAAACCTGCCATACTTAAAGATCCATTTCCTAAAGGGAAGGGTTCAGCTTCTGGCACCTCCAAAACTGGGGGCACTACTCATGCTTCAGTTGATCAAACTTTCATTAATATGGTTAGCACAGATACACTTTTGCAAACGCGAGCAAGAAATTATACCCCGGATGTGCAGAACAAGGAGAAAGAGATTCCTAAATATTCCATTCCTCTCCACATTCCAGTGGATTCATTGCCCAAGATCCTGAAAGGTGTCTTGAAATGGGCATCGCAAAATCCCAATGCTCGGGCTGCTTCCAACTACAATGTGGTTGAAGATCTAGCCCAGACCCCTTGTGCTATGTCCATCTTAGAAGTTTTTCAAAGTTGTCCGTTACAACGAAACACACTTCTAGCAGCGATTGGAAGTATGGAATCATCCAACATGACTGCGCGCTTTGATATGTCTGATATCAAATATCAGTTTCTGTACCACGTTTCCCTATAGATAGAAGTGGTCCATGGTCCTATGACCATCAAACGGGATGTCACAGATGAGGGCGCGTCGACGTGCGTGATGTCCATTTCTTGCTGGAAAGATTTAGGCTCTCCCGAGCTAGCCCCCTCTAACACACTACTTACTGCCTTCGATGGAAAGACTTTCCGTCCAGACGGAGTTCTACCATTGTTTGAAATTATACTTTCCAGTAAGACAGTTACTGTAGAGATTGAAGTTCTGGACGCTCCCCTTGATTACAATATGTTATTAGGCAGGAGTTGGACATATGCCATGCGAGCCATTGCATCGGCAATTTTTTGAGTTGTTATGTTCCCTCACGAAGGCAAGATCGTCACAATCGATCAACTTTCGTTCTCTCGTCAAAACAACCAGATTTCATCAGATACCACTATTCCTTTAGTTGATCAAACTGCCCCAGTAAGCGAGAGTTTAGGAGAAGGGATTTACAGGTCATTAATAGGCACTTTTGACCTACCCTCTCTTATTCTTTTCATGCATTATGATGAAGGTACTTCTATTGAAACTTTCATGGTTGGTCTTAGGACTGATCCGTGGATCCTTCCTATTGTATCAGAACCTTCAGTGCCTTTAACCATTGCAGAGATAGCATACATGGAAGCACAACATGCTGCAATGGAACATATTGTGACTTCACCAGTCTCTACTGAGTCGGATATGGACTATGCTCATGCATGGTCATTGAATTATACCCACTCTTTTGACTGTTTAGACACGGTCTTACCGTCTGATGAATCCATTTTGGAAGCAATGATGGGCCTGGAACATCCATGGGAAAATATGCATCATAGGTATTACCTACTTCCAAACCTAGATAGGATAGAGAGAGTAAAATTATCTATGAGACCCGGTGGATTTGCTGATTTGTCATCCTTTCCTTCTACTTCAAGAGCTATTTACGTTGAAGGGAATATGGCTAATATATCGAGAACAATCCTGATTAATATTTCCACCAAACCCGGGGTCATGGAAAACATTTTTATTGGAGCAGACTGTTCTCCAGAAGAGATCGCTCTGTATACCAATCTTTTTAAAGAATTCCGTGAAATTTTCTCCTGGTCTTATGAGGAGATGCTAGGCATCGATCCAGCCATCGTTGAGCATGTCATCACTACATACCCTAATGCAAAACCTATGAGATAGAAGCTTTGTCCTATTAATCCTCGAAAAGTGGCCACCATTAAGGTGGAAGTTGAAAAATTGCCTAAATCTGGATATATCTACCCGATTGACATGATGGAATGGGTTTCAAACCCCGTTCCAGTTGATAAAAGAAAGGTACCATCTGATTTTGTACCGACTTCTGGGACTTGAATAAATTTTGTCCGAAAGATAACTATCCCACACCATTTATCGACCATATCATAGATGCATGTGCGGGACACGAGATGTTTTCTTTCATGGATGGATTTTCGGGATATAATCAAATCCAAATCAAACCCACAGATCAACACAAAACAACTTTCATTTTCCCGTGGGGAACCTTTGCATATCGGAAGATGTCCTTTGGCTTAAAGAATGTTGGAGCTAAGTTCCAGGGAGCTATGAATTTTGCTTTTCACGATATCAAACACATAGTTGAACCTTACTTGGATGACCTCCCGACGCGATCTCGAAAGAGACGGGATCATCCAGCTCATTTGAGACTTGTGTTTGAAAGATGCAGACAATATAAGATTCGTTTGAATCCTAATAAGTGCGTATTCTGCCTCGAATCAGGACGTTTACTGGGTTTTATTGTATCCAGTCATGGTATAATGGTCGACCCATTAAAAGTTGAGGCGATTGTAAATCTGCCTCCTCCTCGCACCTTACGACAACTTCAAAGTCTACAAGGCATGTCTAACTTCTTGCGACACTTTATCATAAACTATGCTAAGATCACAAAGGGTTTTATGAGACTGCTTAAACAAGATACCTACTTCGTGTGGGATGAGGCTGCTCAAGCATCATTTGAGGCCTTGAAAAAGGCACTACTTTCAGCCCCCTTGTTAAGCCCCCCTGATTATGGAAAATATTTTCTCTTATATCTAGCGGCATCTGTTTTCACAATTGACATAGTATTAGTTCAGGAGGACGACACGCTCCAAGAGCATGTTGCTTACTATCTCTCGCGTGCATTGATAACTCCTGAGATTAAATATTTGCATGTAGAGAAGTTAGCACTAGCTGTGGTCTATGCGGTACAGAGGCTTCGTCACTACATCCTTTTATGAACAACTACTGTGATAGTAGAAGTCAATCCTTTTAAATATGTTCTCACTCGACGCATCATCGGTGGGAAGTACAATAAATGGATTGTAATCTTACAAGAGTTCGATTTGGTCTTTCAATCGGCCAAGTCGAAGAAATCACTAGTGTTCGCTGAGTTAATCTCAGAGTTTCCGAGTGACTTAGAGCATATTGAGGAAGAATCATCATTCCCAGATGAACATATCTTCCTTATTTCCTCCTATGACCCATGCTACGGGGATATTTTAGTATATCTCCAGACTTTGAGGTGTCCTACCACTTTTTCTAGAGAAGAACGACACAAACTGAAAAGTCATGCGAAAAACTATTTCATCATCTCTGATACTTTTTATAGACATGGGATAGATTCCATCTTACGACATTGTTTGAATTTAGAAGAAACAGAATTAGTATTGAATGATGCCCACAGTGGAGCCTGTGGGGGTAATCTTTCTGGATTGGCAACAGCCCAGAAAATACTGCGTGGCGGGTATTTTTGGCCCACAATCTTTAAAGATTGTGTGGAAGCTGTGAAACATTATTGTCCGTGTCATTTTTTCACCAGGAAAATGAGAGCACATCCAACTCCTCTTCATCCAGTGATTACAGCAGGTCCCTTCACAAAATGGGGGGTTGATTATATGATTTGCAATCCAGTTTCAGCTGGAGGAAATCATTATATCATCATTTCCGTCAACTACTTCACCAAGTGGGCCAAGGAAATGCCTACTGTCAAGGAAGATGGAGAAACTGTCGCTTATTTTGTATTCAATCAGATTATTGCAAGGTTCCGCATACCCAAAGAAATTATGACTGATCATGGCAGTCATTTTCAGAATAGCATGATGACCGATCCATACACAATGTTAGGTTTTTGACAAGAACATTCGTCTCCATATTATCCACAAGTGAATGGACAAGTCGAACTAGTTAACAAAACTTTAAAGGTAATTCTGCAAAGAACTGTTAATGCCAATCGAAATAACTGGCACATCATGCTATACCCTACTCTCTGGGCTTACCGGGTGAATGTAAAGACTGCTACCGGGTTCTCTCCCTTCCAGCTTGTGCATGGGATAGAAGCAGTTGTTCCGATTGAATGCGAGATTCCTTCGTTAAAACTGGTTGTTCAATTACTACCAGATACTTCAGCACTGGAAAAACGTTTGTTGCATTTAGAGCATCTAGATGAGCAGCACCGCGACGCACTCATAGCAAATGAAGTTCATAAGAAACGATTCAAAGGACAATATGACAAGTCTGTCAGACCTAGGGTGTTCCTTGAAGGAGATCTTGTTCTACTTTGGGATCAGGACAAGGAACCTCTAGGACCTGGCAAGTTCAAGTCCATGTTGCTCGGGCCTTACATAATTTCTAAAGTACTGAAGAAGGGTGCTTACGAGCTAGTAGACTACGAGGGTAATAAGCTACCTGAGCCTAGAAATGGGATCTACCTAAAGAAGTACTACGCTTAGGAAGTTGTGCTTTTTCTTGTAACATAGCTGTATATTTTGTAGAGCTATTTTTTGCTTGTGTTTGTTAGTTAACCTTATGTGTGTCTTCATTTCATGTATCAAATTTCGACTGAACATTTCTTAGGATTTGCTGATGGCGCTAGTCGCCACACCCAACAGTTGGCTTCAGCAGCTTGGGTCATTTACTCACTGGCTAGCCAACTGTTCTCTTCTGGGGGGGGGGTTGTTTGGGTCCCACTACGAACAATGTAGCTGAGTACAATGCGGTTATAGAACTTCTCCGAGATGCTCTTATTCATGGCATTTCACATTTGGAGGTAAGACTTGATTCGCAACTAGTTGTATTTCAGTTAACGGGTGTTTACCATATTAGAGATCCTGTGTTGTTACGACAGTTTTGCGAGTTAGATTATTGGAAAGACAGTTTGATTCCATTATATATCAACACATTCCAAGAAATATAAATGCATTAGCTGATTCATTTGCAAATTATATTTTAGATTTGCATTTGTATCATACATTTCCATAAATAGCATTTCACACATAAAGTTAAACACACACACATGTACATAACCGATATTGTATATATATCTGATACTGTATCAAAAAATATAATATGAGTTTTGGATCACAAGCCTATCACAAGTCATGTCATAAAGTACAAAACTGGGCTCTGTTGCCTCAAAAATATACATAATATATCCATCTCCTATGGAGAAGGAGGGACCTCATCGTCATCTATTGTATCCCGATAACATATGACCAACCTAGCTATCTTCCGCAGTACCCTAAGCCATGCTGGGGGCAACCCAACTACATCTTCCTGCATATCAATAGGTATTTGGTCCATACAGCATGCAGGAACATCATGATTCAACCGACTCACTTTCTGCTCTATGGTCCCCAACATAGCATCAGCTGCACCAACATCTGCTGGCCTCATGAAGATAGTAGGATGTCCCTCAATACGAACGGGTCCAATATCTACATTTGACACTTGTTTAGTACTTCAAAACTCATCATAAAAATCATATAATTGAAAATTTGAAAAAATTAAATAATTCTCAAAACAAAAACATACCAATATCTCCCCAGGCTCCACCCGGAGGAAGTACCAGCTCTAGATCATGGCAGAAGTCTAATCCAACATACGGAAACTACTCGAAGGCCGGCACGTGTCTCTCCCACCACCCCCCATAAATCATCAGTATGATAGAAAAAGTGACTTTCACCACCACCCTGGCGGAGAAAAATGTCACCCCAATGGCCCAATCTTGGCTCACAAGGATTGGCTGGAGGTAGAGGCATGCCCAAGCTAAGAGAAGGTACCCTCTCAAAGAAGAAGGTACATAAAATGCTGTCGTATCCAAAGTTCTTCATACTCCCAGACTTACAACCCGTGAGTTGAAGCTTCATATTTGCCAATAAACTAGTACACCAATCGTAGACATGTCCCTGCAAGCATCTGACACCAATATGCATGGAATGCCTCAAGGCTAAGTGTTGTGTGGCACTTCCCGACATTCGGTTTAACATACTCACAATAACCTTTAGAGGGAGGATTTCAGTGGTAGAAATTAGGATTTGGCTTCCTGATTTCTCGGCTCCCTCTACACAATATCCATTCAAATATTCTTGCACCGACATGGCACCCACATTCTGAGAAGATCCTTTCAAATTTACCGCATCTCCCCTCCTAGAGAGTCCGGTAATGAAGTATATTTTGTCGATAGTAAGGTCCAGGGTTTGTCCTCAGATATCAAATGCATTGGCATCTACATCCCAGTATTGACCGAGTCTTTGAAGCAATCGATCGAGTGCCCTCATGTTCACGGTTCGGTAAAAATTTAACAAACCAAATCTTCGGAGTGCATGGAGAGTGGCCGGGTCTTGCATTGCCACCCTATCCATATCCTCATGTTCTCTTTCCCTCTAAACAAGTAGCATACTGCCACAAAAGGCCAATTTTTAGAGTTTTGACACTTTTTCTTCATCTTTAGGGGTGTGCTCTACTGTGCATAAGAAATAGTAGTGCATACCTCCAGTATACGCTACTTTGCCTATTGCAGAGTAGCACACACACTTTGACCATGGCTTTATATTTGATTTTGAGCTCAAAAATTGACTAATAAACAATGGAAATGCAAGTTAGGATGAAATAAACTTACTTGATGGAGGCAAAATGTTGATTGGTTGCTTGAGTTGATCACCACGAAGGTTTGAAATCCAAGGGTTTGCTCCCAATTTGTGCCCTACAAAACCAATATGAAATTTGAGTTTTAATTTTGAAATTACATATATGAGTTTGTTTTTAAATTTTTACCCACTTTGGTAAAATCTCTATAGTTGCAAATTCTACCAATTTGTTCTATTTAATCAATTAATAGCTACATATGGTACTAAGGTAATTTCACCCAATGGTTCTCATTTTTTCACTAAAATTTTGTAGGATCAATCCTTTAAGACTAATTTCTTGATGATAGACCTTTTCAACTAGCTCATAGTTAAAATTTACATATCATTTAATATTTTTTGTCGTGATTACTAACATATTTAATGAAGTCCTAGTTTTCGCAGATCATGAATCGTGGTCCTAGAAGCTGTCATTTAAGTCATTTTAAGCTCTTGTTTGGACTATTTAAACCTAAACAAGATCGTCGAGCAAACTTGTCCTTTTCAAGCTCGTTAAAGTAATTGAAGGCTCATCCACTCAGGTATAGAATTACCCCTTTTCCAAGCCTTGGTAGATAATTTACGGAAAAGGTATACTCTAGGTATACTTGTGTATGCACTAGAAGAGTTCTTCTTCCATTGCTTTATACTTTTTCAGGGGAGGCGACTAACTTCACGAAAAAGGACCTTTCAGAACCTTTCTTTAGCGTTTTCAGGCTCTCTAAACATGAAAACACCAAGTAAGCATTCACCTACTCAGGCTTGATGTGAAATCCACGAGATGGTTAATAGAGGACTGTTTAAGTTTTTCAACTCTATAAACAAGAAAACACCGCCAAGTACAAACCAATCCGTGCTCGATATAAAATCCATAGATAGGTGTAAAGATGATTGTTTAATCTTTTCAGACTCTATAAACAGGAAAACACGGGCGAGCATTAACCTACTTGGGCTCGATATTAAAATCCACGAGTAGGTGTATGGAGTTATTGTTTAAGTATTTTAGACTCCTTAAAATTGAAAACACCGACGAGCAAGAACAGATCTTGGCTCGATATTAAAATCCAAAGATCAGTAATATAGAGTAATCTTCTATATCTTCTTCAAACTTTGTAAACGATGAAGAAGGTCCTGAGTCTTCCTCCCATGGGCTCGTTAAACTTTTTACATGGTTGGATCTATTGAGTTTTCATTCTTTCTTAGACTTGTTAAAACAACAAGAAAGGTATTCTTTTATCTAAAAAGAATAAGGGATAAGAACGATGTATCATATATTTAGTTTCAAACGCAGTTTCAGTCAGTTCTATCCTTGAACACAAAACCTACTTGAGTCTATCATGTCATTTGGGTTTAGTTTTTGACCTTAGGGTGAACCTGATCTCCGAGTTGCTTACTCCCCCGGTTGGTTATTCTTCCAACCATATGGAGGGTCTGCTAATGTATCCTACATTGCAGGCTTATATCATTTTCCCCACTATGTTGAAAATTGCCTAAGTCACTTTGTGTCGTGTTCACTGTTCAAGGATATAGCCCGTGTCGTCCATTCTGCAGTTTACCTTGATCTCATGTGTCGTCCATCCTAGTGTCAGTCTTGTTACATATATTACTTGTCACGTCCCCTCCCATCATCCCAGTTAGATGGAGAGGATCGTGAGGTTAAATCGGGCATCCAGCCCCATGAAACTTTTAACCATAAGCATTCACCTAATATAACAGAGACATATGGAAATGTATGATTTTAAGAAAATCACAGTGGAAGTAACATCATTTACACCATCATCATACATTCAGATATCCATCAATTAAATATTTACAAGAATATACAGGAGAATACTTATCTTATAATAGTAGCCCCAAGCAACTGGATATGCAACTGCAACGTTCCACCCAACCATAGGCCAGTGTGTTCCTCAGTCTCTCAGCACCACTGCCACCCCCTGAGCTGGGCATGAACTCTACAAGGAACCAGGGAACAACAGGATCACACATAGCCAAGCATACACCAAGATGAGCCAATCCAATCTGCAATTGGGTTTATCAGGCTGCTAGGACATGGAAGGGAAGAATTGCTAAGCTAGTGAGCTCCAGCACAGAGCCAGGGACAACCTTGCAAGATCTATCTAGCTTGGAACCCACAATACCTACACACCCAGCACAAGGAAGTATTCTTTTCACTGTTGTACAGTCCCTCAAGCCATACCTTCCCTATCTAGTGCTCTCAGGGTATGCATAGAAGAGTAACCAAATCCCTCTTGATCTTCTTGAGAGATTGTCTCCCCCACTAGGTTTATCAAGCCACTTTTGTCCACTACCACTCCAAAACTTCAGTTCACAGGTTCAAACCAAAAACGAGGATGCACACAACAACATAACACAATTATGGGGCAGGATAAAACGTTTTTACAGTGATATGCATGAGATGGGGTTTCAGCTAACTCAGAAAAATGTGGGAACCCACAAAAACGGAATGGGAAGTTGGTGAACAACCCAGGAAGCCAAATCTGTTTTTAGAAAAAACATCCTTGGACATTCAGGGGCAAAAACGACCCCCATACAGTCCCCAAAACGTGGCCCTTCTCTCCCAGGCTACTACATATGCAAAAACGAACTCCCAGGCATGGAAAAATGCAGGATTTGGATGAAAAACGTGTAGGGAAAGACCCAGCTAGCTCCAACTACGTGAAAAATGATGAGTGAAGACTCCCCATTCAGAATGGATTTGGGCACCATTTCGTCGGTGTTTTCTTGCCCAACAAGCAAAAACACGAATTTCCAGGTTGATGGCTTGCCCATGCACGAAATTGGCTGCCATACTTCTTCATTTCCAAGGCAATAACTGCCCCAACCAATCTTTGGAAGAATTAAATGATTGGGTGCATGAGACAAAATGGGTAGTTGGTGGTTTATGGATTTCCCCATTGACACATGGATTAATACCATTGGCTCAAGGGTTTGAATAATTCCCCCCCCCTATTCCTTGTAGAATCATGCCCCATCTCTTTGTTGCATTGCATAGCTAGTTGTGGGTGTTTTTCATTAAAATTTGTATTTACATGATGTCTTATTTACATCGTGCCCATCTAGCACAAGAACCATAGGCATCTATTTCTTTATTTTCCGATACATAAAATGCTAAATCAATGGTGGGGCCTTGGCCTTGAGCTCCTCACCATGATTAAGTAACAATATTTACATCATTTACGATTTAATGCGAAGGGGGGTCAAAATGGGGACGTGACATACCCCTCCCCTTACATTAGCACTGTCCTCAGTGCTCATCAAAATTGAACAAAAATGGATATGCCACCCTCATGGCATCCTCCAGCTCCCATGTAGCCTCATCGGGATCGTAGTGATTCCATTGCACCTTTACTTGTCCGATGGCTCGGTTCCGGAGCAATGTTACTTTCTTGTCTAGGATGCACAATGGATCGGTTTGGAATTCTCCCTCGGGTTCCACCTGGATCACATCCCAATTAATCACATGGTTAGGATCATGTACATATTTCTTAAGCAAAGAGACATGAAAAACATTATGAGCTTTAGTGCTAGCAGGCAAGGCAAGTCTATATGCAACTGGCCCTATTCTTTCAAGCACTTCAAATGGTTCGCAGTATCTAGGTGATAGCTTGGCACAACTCCCAAGCTTCAAGGAACTCTTCCTTGATCTCACTCTAAGATATACATGATCCCCAACATTGAATTCCCTATGCATCCTATGTTTATCTGCATAGCTTTTGTGTCTATCCTGGGCTGCTTTTAAATTTTGCCGGATTCTTGCAACCTCTTGTTCCATTTCCTTAAGCAATTCTAGCCCAAGTATAATTCGGTTCACTGGATTGTCCCAAGTCACTGGTGTCCTACACCTTCTTCCATACAAAGCCTCATATGGACTCATTCCTAATGATTCTTGCTGCCCATTATTATATGCAAACTCTACCAGGTGCAGATAATCCTCCCACTTGGATGGCTTTTCCATTACATACATGCGGAGCATGTCTTCAAGCACCTGATTTACTCTTTCTGTTTGCCCGTCGGTTTGAGGATGGTACGCGGTGCTAAAGTTCAACTGTGTACCCAAATCGGCAAAGAGGCCTTTCCAAAAATTGGAAGTGAACTTGGTATCCCTGTCAGAAATTATTTCCTTAAGCAACCCATGTAATCTGAAAATTTCCTTCATGAAAATATCTGCAATGGCATCGGCTTTATGTGTGGACTTAACCAGTATAAAATGTGCTGCCTTTGTTAACTTGTCCACCACAACCATGATGGAATCATGTTGTCTCTTAGTCATTGGCAATCCTGTAATAAAATACATGGAAATTATTTCCCATTTCCATTATGGAATTGGCACTGGGTGCAATAAACCTGCTAGGTGTTGGTGTTCAACCTTCACCTGCTGACATTCCATGCACTTAGAAATGTATTCAGCAACATCCTTCTTCATGCCTGGCCAGAAATAATATTTTCTTGCTGTAGCAATTGTTTTCTAATATCCTGGGTGACCAGAGTATGGAGCTTTATGGATCTCATCCATAACCATTCTCCTTAAATATGCCGCATTTGGAATATAGACTCTATTGTTATAAGTAAGAAGTCCGCCTTCTTCCAAGTGATATCCTTCATTCTTCTTGCCAAGGTCTTGCTGCTGCAATTTGTCCTTTATCTGCTCATACACTTCATCCTCAACCATATGGTTAGCAATCTGCTGCTTCAAATCTGGTTGGCAAGTACTAAGCGCTGCCACATACATTTCATGTACCTTCCTGCTGAGTGCATCAACCACCTTGTTTTCTTTCCCTTTTATGTGTTTGATTTCAAAATCAAATTCACACAAAAATTCCAACCATCTGGCTTGCCTAGCATTTAACATTGGCTGATCAAACAAGTATTTTAGTCCACAATGGTCTGTCCTTAACTCAAATTTCCTTCCCATTAAGTAATGCCTCCACATCTTTAAAGCATGTAATATGGCTGCAAGTTCTATATCATGAGTAGCATAGTTCTTCTCATGCTCCTTCAACTTTCTCGACTCATAGCATATCATGTGGTTGTCTTGCATAAGAAATCCTCCAAGTCCTTGATTGCATGCATCGGTACACACCACAAAGTCTTTTTTCTGGGTCTGCAATTTTCAAAATTGGTGCACTTGTAAGAAGATTCTTTAACCGTTGAAAACTTTCCTCACATCTTGGTGACCATTCAAACTTTATCCCCTTCTTTTGCAAAGAAGTGATCGGGTTAGCAACCTTGGAGAATCCTTCGATAAACCTCCTATAGTAACCAGCAAGGCCCATAAAAGATCTCACATCAGTCACATTCCTTGGAGTTGGCCAATTCATAATGGCTTCAATCTTCTCAGGGTCTACAAATATTCCTTCGTCGGAGATGATGTGACCCAAATAATGAATTCTATCTTTATAAAAGTCACATTTACTCAACTTTGCATACAGCTTATGCTCCCTTAGTAATTGCATTGTCATTCTCAAATGTTCTTCATGTTCTTCTTCATTCTTAGAATAAATGAGAATGTCATCTAGGAATACAAGAACAAACTTGTCCAAATAGTTGCTAAAAACATTATTCATGAGCCACATGAATGTAGTTGGTGCATTTGTAAGACCGAATGGTACCACTACAAACTCATAGTGTCCATACCTCGTTCTAAAGGCTGTCTTATGAATATCTTCTTCTTTGATTCTTACCTGATGGTAACCAGACCTTAAGTCAATCTTTGAAAATACCTTTGCTCCTCTCATTTGGTCAAAAAGATCATCAATTCGGGGCAATGGGTATTTGTTCTTCACAGTGACTTTGTTCAACTGCCTGTAGTCAATACATAACCTGAGTGTTCCATCTTCTTTTTTCACAAATAGAACAGGTGCTCCCCACAGGGACACACTTGGCCTAATATATTTCTTTTCCAGCAACTCTTGCAATTGCATCTTCAATTCTAGCAATTCCGGTGTACTCATCCTATATGGTGTCTTAGACACTGGTGCCGCTCCTGGCACAAGTTCAATTGTAAAGTCAATGTCTCTCTTTGGAGGGAGTCCTAGAATCTCATCGGGAAAAACATCCCTGAATTCTTGCAATACATGATAGTCCTCCAATTTAAGAGTTTCATTCTCTGCTGCCTCTAAAATGTGGGCTGCATACAGTTGATACCCCTTCCTGTAGAACTTTTTCAGCTGCATGGCTGAAACCTGTCTAACAGAAGTCACCTTTGGAATACCTTTTACAACCCTCGCGTTTCCTTCTTCGTCCATGCATTCAAATGTCTTATTGTAGCAGTCAAGTTTAACCCTGTGTGCTTCTAACCAATCCATCCCAATGAGAATATCATAGGAACCAAGTGGCAAAATATTTAGATCTGCATAAGTGAATAGCCCATCCATCTCTAATGGACATTTCTCTACTATTTCACTAACTTTTCTCTTGGTTCCAGTGGCTAGTTGAACTAACCATGATTTACTATGCTTTAATTTCTTGAAAGCACAAATCTCAACAATTCTAGGAGTGACATAACTGTGAGTAGATCCAGGATCAATCAAAATAGAAACAGATTGCTTAGCAATCTTACCTTCAACTTCAACCACAGTTGACTGATGATCTGCTTGGCGGTCGTCTAGTGCTGCATAGATTCTAGGGATTGTCCTCGCCACTTGACCCATAGTTCCAGCTCCTTGGATGTTGTGAACTTGATTTGCATTCCCATTTCGATGTGGACAGTTCCTAAGTATGTGGTCTCCTCCACAACCCCAACATTGAAGTGGTTCTCTTGGCTCCTTTGGATCTCTTGGCTTGTCTCCCATCATCCTAGTTGGCTTAGTCACAACCTGTGATGGATGCCTTTGCTGATTCCTGAATTGAGGAGGCTTGAACCCCTTCTTCCTTTGATCAAACTTCTCATTTTTCTTATCCTTCCATGCCTTATGGAATTATGGTTTGCTTCTGTTTTCATCAAAGCAATACTTGGCCTTTCTTATGGCCTCCTCTAGAGTTCGAGGTTCATCAAACTCAATTCTATCTTTATATGACTGGGGCAGTCCACTTAGGAAACGCTGAATTTTGACCTTATCATCTCGAATATACTTGACATACCTCAGCAGCTCCAAGAACTTGTTGGCATATTCTTCCATGGTCGATTGTCCCAATCTCAGCTCATGGAACTCTTTAATCTTATCATCATAGTACCTATCAGAGAGGTACTTCTGCTTGAAGTATTTCTTGAACTGCTTCCACACGATCTTCCTTTCATTGATCTTCTTCACTTGCCTGGTGTGTTCCCACCATATAGATGCTCTTCCATCCAAGTTGAAGATCGCTACCCTTTTCTTCATATTTCCCGAGTATTCTTGGACTTGGAAATACTTCCTCATCCCAAGAAGCCAAGCTTCAGCTTCTTGACCAGATTTTACCTCTCCGTCAAATGTAGGAGGTCTTGCCTTCTTAAGTTCCCCATGTGAATTGTTCTTGTAGTGCTTCTTCCTCTTACTCATACGAGATGAAGAGCTTGAACCCTCAATGGATTCTTCAGAGTCAGATGATTCACTAGAAGAGATTTCTGGAGTATATGTCCTGTCTGTAGAAACTCTTCTTGGACTACTAGCCCTCTTACGGGAATTTCTTCTAGAGCTACTCCCACCCTTTTCTGGATTTGATGTCTGATGCCCAGAGTTTATTTGCCTTTGGATGTCTGTTAAACTCTGTAGCATGGCTGCATTCAGCTGATTTTGTTCTTCCTGAGCTTTAATCATCCTTTCATTATCTTCTCTGCAACTTTGCAATTCCTCCCTTAGGCTTCTCATGGTGGTCGCAATACCTGGAGGGGTCTCTTGATTCCTCCTCCCATTAGATTCTGTTTCAGCATTTTCAACATGTATGTTTTCCCCCATGGAATCTGTCTCAGGTTCATAGGGATCCTGTGCATCATTCATGATGTTCATTTTCTTGGCCCAACCAAGATCCAAAACTTTCCAACTGTATTATCTAGAGTGTTACTCTGCTGTAACTATGACTCTCTGAAATGTGTTCATCAACACAATTGTTAGCTGCATTACATTCTCAGAATTCACAAATTACATCATACACGTGGGAAAACATTACGTTGAAAATCATAGAATTCTCTTACAACCAATGACATACGAGGAGAAAACAAAAAGGGGGTCAAGGGGGCTTGCCCCCTTGTGGCTTCCCTCCGCCATTGTAGGGTGGGTTGAGGGCAGCGCCCTCATTTTTTTTTTTTTTTTTAGGAATCACGCCGCATCGGCGGTTCGTTGAATCCTGCCACAACGGGCAGTTCGCTGAATCTGGCCACGATGGGCAGTTCACTGATTGCTCCCGCAACTGCGGGGCGGTTCATTGAATGCTCCCGCAACTGTGGGGCGGTTTGGCGATGGCTTCCGCAATTGCGGAGCAGTTCGCCGAACGCTTCCGCAATTGCGGAGCAGTTCGCCGAACGCTTCCGCAATGGTGGGGTGATTTGTCGAACGCTCCCACAATTGTGGAGCCATTCGGTGAAGGCTTCTGTAGTTGCGGAGCCATTCAGCAAATGCTTCCGCAATTGCGGAGCCATTCGACGAAGGCTTCCGCAGTTGCGGAGCCATTCGGTGAATGCTCCCGCAATTGCAGAGCCATTCGGTGAATGCTCCCGCAATTGAGGAGCCATTCGGCGAAGGCTTCCGCAGCTTCAGAGCCGTTCGCAGAATGCTTCCGCCATTGCGCAGAATGCTTCCCTGGTTTCGAGTGATTTTTCGGAATGATTCGGTGAAGTCTTCCGCAGTTGCGGAACGATTTACCGAAGTCTTCCGCAGTTGCGGAATGATTCGGCGAAGTCTTCCACAGTTGCGGAACGATTCACAGAATCCTTCCGAAATTTCGAAAGAGGATTCCTTCCGCAATTTCGGAAGAGAATTATTTCCAAAAAATTCTGATACTTAGAAAATTTTTCCTCCGCTGTTTCGGAGCGGTTCGCCGAATTCTTCCGCAATTTCGGGAAGGTTCGCGGAACTCTTCCGCAACGGGAAGGTTCACCGAACTCTTCCGCAATTGTGAGAAGGTTTGCGGAACTCTTCCGCAATTGCGGGAAGGTTCACGGAACCTTTTTGAAATTTCGGGATGATTTCCCGAAACGGGTTAAAACAAAAAAAATTTCAAAAACAGACTTAAACCAAAAATTTTCAAAAACAGACTTAAGAAAATTTTTGAAATTTCCCCTTGTAATTGCTATCAGATTTGGCCCATAGAGGCCCAATGCTGCAACCTCGCTCTGATACCATTCTATCACATCCCCTCCCATCATCCCAGTTAGATGGAGAGGATCGTGAGGTTAAACCGGGCATCCAGCCCCATGAAACTTTTAACCATAAGCATTCACCTAATATAACAGAGACATATGGAAATGTATGATTTTAAGAAAATCACAGCGGTAGTAACATCATTTACACCATCATTATACATTTAGATATCCATCAATTAAATATTTGCAAGAATATACAGGAGAATACTTATCTTATAACAGTAGCCCCAAGCAACTGGCTATGCAACTGCAACATTCCACCCAACTGTAGGCCAGTGTGCTCCTCAGTCTCTCAGCACCACTGCCACCCCCCGAGCTGGGCATGAACTCTACAAGTAACCAGGGAACAACAGGCTCACACATAGCCAAGCATACACCAAGATGAGCCAAGCCAATCTGCAATTGGGTTTATCAAGCTGCTAGGACATGGAAGGGAAGAATTGCTAAGCTAGTGAGCTCCAGCACAGAGCCAGGGATAACCTTGCAAGATCTATCTAGCTTGGCACCCACAATACCTACACACCCAGCACAAGGAAGTATTATTTTCACTGCTGTACAGTCCATCAAGCCATACCTTCCCTATCTAGTGCTCTCAGGGTATGCATAGAAGAGTAACCAAAGCCCTCTTGATCTTCTTGAGAGGTTGTCTCCCCCACTAGGTTTATCAAGCCACTTCTGTCCACTACCACTCCAAAACTTCAGTTCACAGGTTCAAACCAAAAACGAGGATGCACACAACAACATAACACAATTATCGGGCATGATAAAACGTTTTTACAGTGAGATGCATGAGATGGGGTTTCAGCTAACTCAGAAAAACGTGGGAACCCACAAAAACGAAATGGGAAGTTGGTGAACAACCTAGGAATCCAAATCCATTTTTAGAAAAAACATCCTTGGACATTCAGGGGCAAAAATGACCCCCATACAGTCCCCAAAACGTGGCCCTTCTCTCCCAGGCTACTGCATATGCAAAACCGAACTCCCAGGCATGGAAAAATGCAGAATTTGGATGAAAAACGTGTAGGGAAAGACCCAGCTAGCTCCAACTGCGTGAAAAATGATGAGTTAAGACTCCCCATTCAGAATGGCTTTGGGCACCATTTCCTGGGTTTTTTCGTGCCCAACAAGCAAAAACACGAATTTCCAGGTTGATGGCTTGCCCATGCATGAAATTGGCTGCCATACTTCTTCATTTCCAGGGCAATAATTGCCCCAACCAATCTTTGGAAGAATTAAATGATTGGGTGCATGAGACAAAATGGGTAGTTGGTGGTTTATGGATTTCCCCATTGACACATGGATTAATTCCATTGGCTCAAGGGTTTGAATAATCCCCCCCCCCCTATTCCTTGTAGAATCATGCCCCATCTCTTTGTTGCATTGCATAGCTAGTTGTGGGTGTTTTTCATTAAAATTTGTATTTACATGATGTCTTATTTACATCGTGCCCATTTAGCACAAGAACCATAGGCATCGATTTCTTTATTTGTCGATACATAAAATGCTAAATCAATGGTGGGGCCTTGGCCTTGAGCTCCTCACCATGATTAAGTAACAATATTTACATCATTTACGATTTAATGCGAAGGGGGGTCAAAATGGGGACGTGACATTACTCCATATCAACTCATACCAATTGAGTGTCCCTCATGTTGGATGATGGAGGATGCCTCAAGTCCTCCCTTCCAATGGATTTCTTCCCATCGACATCAACTCATTTTGCTCTGGGATTGAAGTTTAGAGTTTCGGTTAGTACCTTGGAGATTGCAATCACCAGTGGTAATTTTCCTCGCTGTTGAATTACGAGAATACATCAATGTCTCTTATTTGACAAGTTCCTCAAGTGTTCAACTCCAAGTCCACTTATTCACACTTGTTGGATCGTACTAGGTACCTTGGGCCCCATTATCATTATCGGTGGAAGCCCTCGCATTTGTTAACGATATACATCAAGGACCGGTAATCAAACGATACCCCCCATGTTCGACTTTCAGCTCACCTATTCACATGGTTAGGGTTTGTACCTTGCATTGTTTTGGATGAAGACCTTGGGATGTTGATGACATCACCTCATTATGTTATCACCCAAGTTGTGCAAGAATGAGCCTCACTTATATTCGGCTCTCCACGAGACATAGATCCAGTTTGTTGTTATGGCTATGATCTCTCAGTTTGACATGGATCCACACTTGCATTTCAAGTGGCCATGCTATATACACATATCCTAGTTATGTATCGGAGATCATGTTGTATCACACTATACATCTATATGATGTCAAGATTGTAACTGCTCGCTCACCTTGATCTGTGTTTCAGGTGTTTCTGTGACTTGGTTCTGTGGTTTCTTGCTCCTCCTCTGACTTGGAATTATAATGTATTTCAGCCATCATTTCCCTCTGACCTCACACATTAGGGGGCATCTGTTATAGGTCAAATATGCACTTCTCCGTCCGTGATCACCTTGAGTTGTCAATCACACAAAAGGACAACTTGGATTGAAGAGCATGATGACCTTGGATGATACCTTGACCTGACTTACCCTTCTGCAAGCTAACAAAACCCTGAAAAACCTCATGTTTTGAGCTATGTGCTACTCTATTCCAGTATACTAGCGCTCATGTGCTACTCCACAAGGCAATAGTAGCGCACACCTCCTGCTGTGAGCTACTCCACTTCAGATAACTAGCACACACCCTCAAAAAAGTTGCAAACGCTAGTTGTTCAACACTGAAGTTGCATACTGTGTGCTACTCCACTATGAAAAACTTGCGCACACCTTAAAATATGATTAAAAATATATTAATTTAACGAACTGGGATTAGTTGCAGTTGGTTCTACAACTTCCCCAACTTCCATTACAACCACCTCTCGATCTGAACTGCCTTCCTTGTCCTATAAATACAAGGAGGATATAGGAGAGGGGTTAGACATAAGAGACATTGTGGAGATTCTCATTCACAAGAAGAGAATTTTGTATGAAGGGTTGTTACGCTGGAATATTTCAAGTCAGAGAAGAGCAGGAGCCCAAAATCCGGTTGCACGAGCATGTTGCATTGATCAGGTATAACTTGTAATCATTATATGCTTTTTACAATAAAGGTTGAAACATTCCTTCCTGTCCCAAATATAATGCCGAATGGATTGTGTATTTATTTGGTTAAATGCTTGATTGTTCTTGATGTTTGAATTGTATTTCAATTTTATCATCTTTATATCAGTCAAGATACGCTGAGGAAGGTATCTTTATTTTGTAGGTCTATTGGAGTAGAAGATCAAGTTGAAGATTGAGCGCAAGATCGAGCAAAGCTAGGATCAAACATCAGTAATAAGGTACGTCTTCAAGATCTTTGATCTATTTCCATTTATAGATGTTTCTGTAGCGTAATCATTGTGTTTACCTGTTTCCCCTTAAGTTGATAGTGTCCCTTTCCTCACTATAGGGTTAATTTCCTGAACAACACAATCTGAACTAAGAACTGGGTCTCTCCACTTATGCCTCCACCACTTCAATCCTCCATGTAATGGAAAACCCAAACTATGAAAGGAGGTTGGAAGGTTAATATAAGGAATTCACAACAACTAGGATCAATGAGTGTAGACTCAAGTCATGACAAAAATCCACTAGAGTTATCTTGCTCTCTCTTTCTCCTCCCTTCCATATGTCATAAGAGCTCAATATATATCCTTCCAAAGGTAACCGAAAGGACACATCGAGGTGTTTCGGAGGAAATGGAGGGCCAAAGGTCACCCTAAGACCACTTTTTGGGAGTAAAAAGTATTCTATAATTATTTTTACCATTTTACTTGGTACCCGCGAGCTATAGTGGAACAACTCGTGTGTACGCTGGCTATAATGGGACAACAAGCGTAAAAGAATAAAAATAGGGAAAAAATGTTTCTGGAGGACATAAAGTGAATCTAAGTCGGTGAAATGGATCCTGAAGGCCAAAGAATGCTAATACTCACAAGGTGGAAAATTACGTTGTAACAGAATCCCTACCGACCCCAACCAAATTGTTCATTGCATCCTAACCTCATAAATGGCCCCAAAAGCTAAATCCGACAATAGTGTCATTCTTTTTATTGGAGATTAACACATATATGATAGGCATGCTGATATGTTTTACACCCTAGTAAATGGCTCAAAACTAAATGAAACTCTTCATGAATTTCATTCTCTTTCCATTGCAAACCAATATCCCTTTCACTTGTGGGATTCCACTTTATCCCAAACTACTTTCCCTCCATCATTATACTTCCTAGAGTTCATAAGTTGGTGTGTAGAACACTATTCTTCAAGTCAAAGGTCCATTCTATCAACAAACTTGTTTGAAAATATTTGAGGCATAAATTCCCTAAACCTCTAAAATATATTGCGTATCCTAGTGTTTCTGGCCATGCAGGAGATAAATGAAACAACCCTTACATCATCCTACCAGACCCTGTAGCCTTTAGATAGGAATTTCTTTCTATTGCAGCACTTGGAAAAGGGAATTTCTCTCCCTCCATCTCCTCCTCATATGAGAATGTAGTGTTTTCTGAAGCATCAAGGAAGGCCATAGCCCTGATTTGGAAATCCATAGAGTATTTCAATGATAAGAAGGTTGATGACGTGATTCTAGGTTTCTTATTATGTTTAACTCCCATGTCAGCAAACTGCTTCCCTAGGTTTAATCTATGCATCTTCATAATCCAAACTATACGTGAGAAGCTAGATGAGTTTCCAGCAGTTGGAATTTTTAGGTATCTCTCACATCTATTCTATATGTTTTCATATCAAAATTTCAATCACTTCAAAGGTTTGAATATGAGTATGAATGATGAATATAGAATCCCAATTTCAGTCTTCAAATGGAATGATCTATTCCCGAGAACATCCAACAATTCTAGTTATTCTGAATTTTCCAAGAAAGTAATGAAGATTGTATACACCCTGATTCATGACTCAACCTCTCCAAGGATGTTTCCAGAAAACAAGAAGTGGATTCAGTTCTCTCCTAACACAATGACAGAGGACTGGTTTTTGTTTGAAGAATATACAGTGATAAGAGTATATGGATTTGAGAAAGAGACTTATCAGCTCCTAGAATTCCTGGCCCAAATATTATTTACTATGGAGTATGCTACGAAAAGATTCAAAATAGATTAAATGCATTTAAGGCATTTAAGGCATCTAAGGAATTTTCTCTCAGAACAAGAAATAGGTCCTTTCTAGCTCAGGGGTCTAAAATCCCAAGAGTACTTGGAAGGGTTCCTACTGAAATTAAATTTACGGGAAGCAGAAGCTATGCCATATGATCCTTATGGGATTATTTCTAAGAAAAAAATAGCAAATACAAAATTTTCTTATAAGCTTGAACCAAGGCCAGATTGGCAGTGAATTTCCATTTTAGAAACCTAAGAGGAAGTCAAGGAATGTCAAAGGATATTTCTGGCCTAAAGAAGAATATCAGAATAAGATGAATGAGAAGAGTAATGAAATTCCTCATTCATATGCATTGGAAGGAATCATAATAGGGAATCAAGTCATTGATATACTAAAGCCCCAATTCCAAATATGACTTAGTCTAAAAAGTGTTTAAAGAGTTGCAATCCATATCATATGAGAAGTACACAGATGAAGGGATAACCTTAGAAACATTAAAGGCGCATCAAATTCCAATAGGGAAAACTTGGTAGTCAATGAAAACATACTCCCAGTTCATTCCATCTAAGAGTTATTCTACAAGATAGTCATCAAATATGCCATAGTGTTAGATTAGTAGGAAGCATTATTCCACGATGTGAGGAAAATTTGTGAATCAATCAACACCCTTGGAATTCATGCTACCCAGAGGATAAGAAAACATTGACATGATTCATGATATGAGGTATGTTGGATTACCTCCAAATATCCAATCAATGACTCAAACCATGGGTAAACCAACAGGTCAACCAAATGTATATATGCGAGGCCAAAAGATGCATACATCAAGCAAAAAGAAAGGGTCAAGCAAAAAGAAGTAAATGAGTAAAAGAAATGGAAATCCGTTAAAGGCTCTATTTGAAAAAGACAAACTTACAATTTTTTAACAATGTAACTGAAATTTAGATACTTTTAAAAGCGCTATATAATGTAAATCAAGTTAGTAACTTGGGGCTGAAAATTTATATAAGGATTCTATACTTTTGTTGAGTCGAAGGAACTATTTTTGTATTGTGGTTCTCTTTTTTGGAGATTAAGATTGCAGAGTGTTGTAGAGATTTTTTCCTTTGTTATGTGCATATAATACTTCTTTCCATCCATGTATGTTCTCATGAGATATTATAATGATTCAGAGTGACTTTTCAGTTCCATATTGTGTCAAAGATACGGTATATTGATGAATGCTTGATCCTATTGTCAAATATTTCAAATTGATTTGACCTCTGGTCTAGTTTCACGATGTTTGTGTTGATCAATAATGCATGGATGTTTTCTATTATTGTTGTTTATTCATAAATGTGTAATCACCTTCCAATTCCACTGATATACTTGATTATTTACATATGTCTTGTTAGAAACTAACGAATTGTTTCAAATAAATATCAATGCATTTATGCTTTCACTAGTACAAAATGAGAGACAAGTGACAAAATATATGACCAAAATCAACATGTAAATGACCAGTTTTGAGCCGGCAACCAATGGTAGAAAATTAGTGTTCATTTATCATGCGACAAAAAATGTGGTCGTATTTAGCTTCATCGTTATAGATTATCTTGTGGTCATATATTTGGTCGTATATTTGGTCATTAATTGGGTCATTAATTTTGACAATTAATGACCAAATATATGAGCACAAGATAAGCTATAAACGACCAAGTTGATAATGACCACAACTTTTGTTGTGTGATAAATGACCGCTAATTTGCTACCAGTGGTCACCATTTTTTCGTTTATATGAGAATTTTGGTCATGTTATGGTCACTTATCTCTCAATTTTGTAGTGGTCATTTATCTATTTTTGGTTGTTTGTATTCATTATATATATAGGGCATAGAGGAATCGAACCACCAACCTCCTTCCTTTAGGGAAGGTGCTATTCCATTGAGCTAGCACCCTTAAATAGAATATATTATTAACATTTACATCAATAATCTAAGAATTTGCATCTTCTAAACTTCTTGGGAAAACATTGCTTCTGTTGGCACAATAGAGTCATTGAAGTTTTCCTACAGTAAGGAGTACACAATCATACAACTGGTTGTTACTTGTAGTTGGATTAATTGTGAATATTTCAAGACATGGGACCAAAATACTACTTGATACAAATAGAAAATACCATGTCACAACTTTCATTGATCTTCCCCAAAGTCTAATGCGAGAAAAAATGTAGGGCATAGCCTGTTTTTCAAACATTTCATAATGGATTGGAGGTATTGGCTCCAGGAAGTGTTTCCAAGAACACTAGAGAGATCCCTCAAACCTCTGGAAGGCACATGGATTGGAAGTTATGGGGCATAAGGAACCTCCTTGATAAATAAATAAAAATATACAAAAAATACCAAGAAAATAGTAATTTTATTATTAATGATTCATATGTGTGACCTAGACTTAGCCTTACCAGAAATTTAAAATCAATGAAAACTTATACTTCATTTATGTCTGAACAAATAACGTATTGCTACATTACTTGTCTTCTAAAAAAACAAAATATTTACGTTGTACTAAATGAAAACAATAAATGGTAAAATGGATATAGAGATAAAGCAACTTTAAATTCTTGTATCAAGGAATAGACTTCAAAATTTCCCCAAAATCGGGATTATTGAGTGAGCTTAAAAAATAATGATTCCCAGCATATTCTAGAATAAAAATTAGAACTGGTTAAAACAATGAGTTGTGAAGGAGAAATATAAATGGTTTATGTGAAAGCCTCTGTAAATAAATCTATCAAGAAACTTATTCTTAGAGGTGACCACTCAATTTTTAGGGATCACTGGCCAAACAAGGAGTGCATGGGCGTCCCCAATAGGACCAAAGCACATCCCAGCATCCCCTTTGAAAGGGAACACTTGGGGACATTTTCATCCTTAATTTTTATCTATTTATCACATTTCTCAAGATAAAGCTACGATATTCAAGTTAAGAATGATATCTCAACAAGGTAAGAGATCGAGAAATCTAGAAAAATTCCATTCTAGAGGAATTGCAACATGTCAACCATTACAACCCCTTGCTACAAAGAAATTTGTGAGGGAGAATGTTTAGGTAAATTTTACTGACGAACATTGATCCATCTTAACCATGGATCTATTAAGGACCTAGAGACGTAAATGTCTCAGTGCTTGAAAGATATGGGCTTAAGATGGATCTATGCTCACACACACACACACACACATATAACTAATGGTATGCATTTTTATTTCTTTTTTACTTTAGTTCTATTTTTTTCATTTAAGTTATAATTGTTACAAACATTACATATCTCATCCATACTAGGTTGTAGAGTGCACCTCACTTTTATCAGTGCAATAAGGAATAGCTTGTTGTAAATATCAAATATGTAGTCTTACACATCGGTTATGTGTTTGTTAATTGTGATGTTTTATCAAAGTCGTGAATTGGCAAGGAACTAGAAAACCCATCCTGTACCAATCATGAAGGTTGTGGATATGTTGGTATGTGAATGTGTTATTTTCCACACCCACATACAAGGATTGTGTACAGGTTCACAATGGGAAATCATAGGGAACCTAGAAGTAAACTTATACAATGTATGTTCATAGTGATTTGTAAGAAATAATCTCAATAGGTTTGAGGTTAAACAAAGTGGAGGAATGTAGATCCAAATGTGACAACCACAACTGGGATTTGTTGACATGATATTGTTGCAGATTTGTTTTCTTGCAGATGCAAAAGATGAGAAGCTAAATGGGCATAAATGACCAATTTGATACAAATACTCAAAATGGTTACAACTTTGTGTATTATTTATATGTACTTGTGTCAAGTACATCATACATCTAATTGAATCTGAGTAATCAAACTCAGACTTTGGTCAAACGTAACGATCCCTTCAACTTGAAGAAGACTTGAGACTTGGCCTTCACTCAAAGTCAACTCAGCAACATTAAGAAAATATTCAAAATATAATTAGAAAATAATTATATATAATCAATGACAATGGAGTATAAAGACATAAAATTTGCAAGTTTACTAATTTATATTTCATATATGAGTGCAAAGAAAGTGACACTTCTGAGATACATAAACTATTATATTTAAGACACATAATATTAAAATTATGAAAAAGGTAATTGACATATTGGAATTGTGAAATTCTAAAGACAACAAGATATACTAGCTAATAATTTCCTCACAAGATAAGAATTTGGCAAAGTATTGCATGTAAACAATGAAAAAGAATCTCAATAACACAAACGAATGGTGCAAATAGATGAAGTTTCTATTTCTATCCAACATAGTAATGTTTTGGGAAGATGATTATATTACAATAGGAGAAAATCATTAGCCTTTGGAGGCATTCAAATGATCTACAAGTGGTAGGATTACATTGAGCCAAAATCCCCACTAGGTTGACCAATAGGCTCCCAAATGGAACCAAACGGTCACGAATGTATGAGAAGAACATTGGGATGGAATGAGTGGTCAAACATAATGGTGTCGCATGAGTGGTGGAGAAAATGGTGGAGTGGAGGTGGCCTAGGATTGTATAAGCTTCCCCAAATGAGTAAAAATGTCCACATACAATGCATATGCGCCCCCCAGAAAAATCCAAAACCATAAAATATGGGATGAGGTGCACCCTAGTCGATTAGTGGCCATAAATGAGGCTCGCTATCCACAAGGAGGATGAATGTGGGCACCAATCTTATTGGAATTGGACAAATGAACCTAATAGCCTCATGCAAACATATTAACCAAGACTGAACCAACAATCATTAATAAAATTATAATGTGTGTTGGAACATAATTACCATCTATACCTTGCTTAATAATCCTTGCATAAGGTTCCAAGTGTTTAATTTAATTTGTTCCATGGTTTGGCTTCATAGTGCCTAGTGTAGGGGGTTTGTCCACATATTAGACTAGTGGTTTGCCATAAAATTCCAAGTTTTTCCACAAGTGTGCCCCATTTCCTTATTTTGGGGAGTGTAAGGCGCCCTACTTAATGCATTTAATGAGGCAGGTGCACCACTTCCCTGCTTTATGGGATAAGGTTAGACCAAGGGCGCTAATGCACTAGAAATGGTCAAATTGCTCATTAATGGCCACTACAAAATCCCTAAACCACATCATTTTCTCTCATAATGATTACATCCACATTTATTGACTTTCCTAACTTCCTCTTGGTCCACATATGTTCATTGGACCTCATTATGGCCCAATACAGGAGTTACACTTGGCACAATGTCATAGATTGGGGGAATTACTCCACTAAGTCTAGCATTAATGTGAGCTACTCAACTACCTCTTAAGGCTCACAAATTTATCTCTTGATAATATTTATATATTGAATAATAGAGAAGTAGATTTTACATCAATTGTGTTCTATCTCATGTATTTATGTTTCAATATTTCTTCATATTTTCTACTAAACTCTATGCAAACTATTTGTGACGACTAGTTTGTTTCTAGATCTTGGATTGAAAAATTATTGCATGGAATCAAGGCCATAGAAATTTCACATGGTATCAGATCCATATTGATCCAAATATTCTTGCAATATAAGTTTTCAGATTTTTTTTTGCAGGTACAACAACTTCTACATGGATTCGAAAGTTCCTCTTCTTACTCCATTCAATTATGTTGAGTGGAAGCCTAAAATGTGTGCATATCTCAGGAGACAATGTATCTATGATTGTTCATTGGTAGGAAGAGAGAACTAGATTATTATGAAGAGAAAAATGATTGGCTAAATGACTGTGATAGAGCATTCAGAGCTATGTGTCTAGCCATGTCTCCAAGTATGCACTACTTGATTGGTTCTGCAGACTATCCATTGTAGTTATGGTCCAACTTGTACAAGGCTCTTTATAAGTAGAATACTCGTGAATGGAATGAGCCTATGGACACCTCAACATGTGATATCCCTCCTAATGTCTCATCCTCTACTCTCTTTGATGAAGTTGTTCATCAATATCAAATGGCAGAATATTCAACACAAGTTCATGTTGGTACATATCTATTTGATTTGAATGCTTCCTCTACATGTTATGAAGTAGAATGTGAAGAGACATAATATATTGCACAAGATGTTGATTCTAATGATGAATATACAACAAATGGAGCTTCCATAGTTGAATAAAAATTTCTCTCCACTCATTGTTATCCTATCATACTTCTTCTACTGAGGATTCTCTATCAATGAATGCTCTAGAAGATAATCATTCTAATTATGATTTCTCTAATGTGTAATATTGTGGTTCCTTGTATATTTTGGAGTCTATATCATATCATGGAGTTCATGAATTCACACTACTTGGTCCTGTTGGCCCAGTTTTGCAACTAGGCTTAGTGCTATGGGCACCTGCTAACTAGTAGCAGCAGTTTCAATGTAAAGCAAATAACAATAAACTAATCTAAACAAAACTAATCATGGATCTATGCAAGAATCTAAGCAAATAATGTAAACATTTAAAAAACGAGAACAAGAAAATATTAAAGAATGAATTTGTATTGAAAAATGGGGGGCAAGCAAGTGCTTGCGATAATACCTTCAATGGTGAAGGTTGATGTTGAGCAACTCCCAAGATGAGTAGCTCCAAACTCCAAGAGGTCTCCTTCTCCAAGGTTGCTTCAATGGCTAAAATGCTCAAGGGAGATTTCAGCAGCATAAGGATGAGATAATGGATGGATGTAAAATGAGGAGCCCCTACCACCTTTTTATAGGTTTTGGTGGTGGGGAATACCATTTGTGGTTTTGTGGAAACCAAATGGTATTGAACAACATGGTTTAGGTACTTTTCCCTCCTTTTTCCTTTTTTGAATAAAATTAATATTTTAATTCCCTTTTTAATATTTTTGGGAATTTGGACCCTTTTTGAGGGTTTTTTATGCTTTTCAGGAAAAATAATCTTTTTTAATGGAAAAAGGGGTGTACTCAGGTCTTTTGGTGACCTTTTGTTGGTTTCAGAGGCTCAGATGGTGGAAAAGTGGACAAATGGGTCATGTGAATAAGGGAATGAGCTAGTGAGCACTTTTTAGGTGTTAACAGATTGCCCCCTGATGTGTGAGGGCAGGAGCTCATCGTATGGCCGATAGACATCATAGTTCTTTTGTCTTTTTTCAGGGGTTTGGGAAGGAGAAGAGACCGATTGGAGACTGGAGCCACGGCCCTTGGAAGCTGCAAGAAACAAAAAATATTACATGGCCTCAATATGAATGAGGTATAATCTCTGATAATGGACGAGGCGGGCATTCCCATGCTCGTATCAAGACATATACATAACAATTAGTCCCAAGAAGGGGGATCTAATACATAAAGAATCTACTGGTACACCATAATGGTCCAGGGGGGACATTATTTTGGGATGTACCCTGATCATAATGGATCTCAATAACTAATACAATGGAATAACTAAGGAACTGCTGAAACTGAAGGTGTTCAACATCTGTAGGTACTCAAAGACTATGAGTCATCTCTGAGAAATAATGTAACTGTCTACTCAAGGGAGTATGAAACTGGGGTAAATCTGAATACTGTCGCCATGCGCAACCCGGATATCTATAGAAAAAGTGTAACTGGTTTTATCCATAGGAAGACTCTCGAATGTGGAGGAGTCAGGAGGTATCCGGGGTCTTCGACTAATAAGTGAAACGAATGAATACCCTGTGCAAGTATCAACGATGCGATCAAGGTGTTGAAGTCGAGCATGTGAGAAACAATCATTTGAAGAGGCACTGAAGATTCCTCTCGAAATGATTCGTAGGCACTCATCATAAATGGTGATGAGTCCAAGACACAGGGACCTCTAGGTCTATCCTCTGGAATCAATGTGGTTATCGTCGACAGAGGGAGACCAACAACTAACAAGGCAATGATGTTTCCTTGATAGGAGCACGAGGTGTAAAACTGAAGTGTTGTAGTACTGATGGTAGGACTGACATACTTGTGGGAATGGGAAATAACTGGGTCAAAAAATGGGTAGACTCAAACTTCCTTTGTTCAGAGCATGATGACATGGTTGACCTGGCAGCGTAGGGAACTGACTTGTAGGTGTGGGGATCATTGCTTTGACTGAATGGTATATATTGACTCTGGGGGGGAGGACGAGCTAATAGGTGTCGTCGAGGAATTATCAAGGTGGCATACTGCAGAATACTCTGAACAAAGGCGACCAAAATGGGGAAGCTGCCTAATGAGTATATGTGATCTGTCGTGGCGCCAAGAGGTACCATTGATTCCTTCTTCGTAGTTTTAATGAGCTCCAAGAAGGGATAAAAGTGTGCTCTGAAATGGTACGGTCCTGTGGATTTTGTGAGCCCAGGACGGCTCATGCTCATGGTTGCTTTCATGTTTAGAGAGTCTGAAAATGGTAAGTGGACTCTATTGGTGTTTCTTTTTCGTAAGTTTAGTCTCCAAGGCCTGAAAAAGCATAAAATAATGCGGATGGAGAACTCTTCTAGCCGATGTGACTAGAGTATACCTTTTTCGTAATTAGTCTACAAGGTCCAAAAAAGGGGTAAACTTATACCAGGTAGACGCCCTTTCAGATATGTTTAGCGAGCATGAAAGGAAGCAAGATTGCTCGGCGATCTTTTCATTATTTTTAGGAGTTAGAAAAGAGCTTAACAGAAACTCCCTAAGTGCCTTTTTCGTAAAAGGGGTTGCTCGGCCCGAAAAAGGGGTAAAATTATACCGAACAAACATGGATTGATGGGGGCGAGAAAAGGTCTCAGGCATCGTTATCAGTGCGAAAAACTGTTTCCGGTGACATAAGGATTGTCGAAAACGGAGAACGGCCAATGTGGCACGCAAACCGAGGTTATGTGAGGGGCATGGAAAAAATGTTCAAAAAATCTAAAGGTGAGAGAGAGAAATGATCTCAAGCATCATCACGAGCGCGAAAAACAGAATCCGGCGATATAAGGCACGTCCAAAACGGAGAACGGCCGATGTGGCACGCAAACCGAGGTGACAAGGGGGCATGGAAGAAATGCCCCTGAAAATCAGGACGTGACAGCGAGAAATGATCTCAAGCATCATCATGAGCGCGGAAAACTGAATCCGGTGATATATGGCATGTCCAAAACGGAGAACGGCCGATGTGGCACGCAAACTGAGGTGACGAGGGGGCATGGAAGAAATGCCCTGAAAATCAGGACGTGACAGCGAGAAATGATCTCAAGCATCATCACGAGCGCGGAAAACTGAATCCGGTGACATATGGCATGTCCAAAACAGAGAACGGCCGATGTGGCACGCAAATCGAGGCCACGAGAGAGGCCAAAAAAATGGTCAAAAAATGGACCCCGTGAAAACGTGAAACGGAAGGAACCTGCATGAAGTTCTCGCTGTGTTGATTCCAACGGTACCAACGGTTTGAGAAATGGACTTCGTATGATACCGCAATGGGTGTTGGAAAATTGGTGGAATTTCTATAAATAGGGTGTGGGGCCCAAATGACTTGTCATTGTTACGTGCGAGTTTGATAGAGCTGTCAGAGCTATTTCTCGATTTTCGAGAGATTTCACCGTTGGTTTTCGATTCAGCGAGTTGCAGGTAACTCTATTTGCCTTAGCCTTGTCAATTATGTCTTTTTTGTTTGGCGACGGGCCCCCGAAGGACGCGAAATTCCATGTTGACACTCCAACGTGGAATATCGCGGGTTTCGGGGCTGTTCCCGCGATGAACCGCGCGGGTTTTTAGGCTGACAATCGCGATGTTCATCGCGACTGCGAGGCTGGAACCCGCGATGTTCATCGCGGGTTCATGGGGGAGAGTCGCGATGTTCATCGCGACTGTCCGGCCAAAACCCGCGATGTTCATCGCGGGTTTTTGCATGGATCCCGCGATGGTCATCACGGCTTTTGGTGGAAAAGCCGCGATGGGCATCGCGGATTTTGGTGTAAAAGCCGCGATGGGCATCACGGCTTTTTGTGTAAAAGCCGCGATGGGATTTTTTCAAAAGAATTTTATGCTGGGGCTAAAAATTTCTTCTGTTTTCTGGCAGGATTTTGAGGAGACCACAGTCCTCGTGGCGGGAGCGAGAGATCGATGATGATCTTATGGCGAGGATTGAGACTGATGCAGGGGTGAGGCAGATTCTAGCTATGAGCGGACTTATGAAGTTCGCTCAGATCCCACCTATTCGTTCAGTGAGACGGCTCCTGAACAAGCTTGTGAGTTGGTGGGTGCCGGCAGAGGGTGCATTCATTATTGGTGGTGAGAGGTTAGAGATCACTCTCACGGATGTCTATTTTTTGACTGGGTTGCCTCGCTTGGGTGAGGTGGGTGATATCTTGCTGAGGTTGCCTCCAGGTATAGATATGGAGGACCTGTTACAGACTTTCTATGTTGATGATGCTGTTTTGCAGAACAACTCTATTAGTCTGCGATCCCTACGTGAGTGGGATATGCGAGCTGTTGGGGCCTGCGTTCTGCGGGTATTGGGTGCTGCTGCGCCACATCGTATGTCTGGGGGACAGACGATGATGGTGGACTCCGTTCTTCAGGGTACTTATTATGCCTGGGGGCAGATGTTTCTGGCTGGTGTCCGGAGAGATCTGGACAAGGCCATTAGAGAGGGAGGCGAGTTTTGTTATGCCTCATTTTTATGTTGTTTTTTCTTCGAGCGGGTGCCGACCTTGCGGCCACGGGTACCCATTCGTGCTGGTCTTCCGAGTGAGCCTCGTATGATGAGATGGGGGCAGATGATGCCTCGTGGCGGCGGTGGTGTCCGCGGCTACTTCACGGAGGATTTTTATCAGCAGTGGGAGCAGATGCCTCTGGTGATTGAGGACTACCCCTACGCCGGCATGGATTACCGAGGTGACCCAGAGATGCTTCGTGCCCCAGGACAGGCCTGGAGTTTAGACGGTATGTTTTGTGTTTTATTTGATATTATATCATATATTGTTTGTTTTATCATTGATGATTATTGTTGTATAGTATGTGATGGCTTACTTGCTTTGTGCAGATGTGGGTCCAGTGCCACCGGACGACTACGTGCCTCGTCAGGGGCGGGCGATGGTGGTCGCCCATCCACCCGCAGCGGTACCACCTCCACATGGTGGAGGATTTGCGGCTCGTGGGCGAGGGGTTGGCCCTCGAGATGACGCCATAGAGGGTGTCAGACAGACCTTTGCCAGGATCCTAGCTAGACTCCCCGAGGATGGTTGGAGAGACCTGGATCGGGATATTTTGCAGGGTTGTTTTGGTGCACCGCCTGAGTGGCAGTCGCTCCTATTGAGGACAGCGGTCTTTGTGGTGGGGCACAGGGATGGTAGACGAGATGATCCGGCAGGGCTGGCTCAGGGGAGGATACGTCTGCGGGACGATCCAGCGGGGCCGGCAGAGCGGAGAGTTCGGGCTCGCCATGACCCAGCGGGGCCAGCGGAGGAGGAGTCGGAGGAGGAGCCGGAGGAGGAGCCGGATGATCCTAGGCATCCAGATGAGTAGATGATATTGTATCTGCCCCCAAATGCTGATGAGCATATGGGGAAGCATTTTTGTATGACAGATGTATATTTATTTTTTGTATATCGGGTGCTGAGGGAACCTATGACATGTTGACTATTTGGCTTATATATATATGTGGATATATATTTGGATATATTGTCGTGTATGCACGTGGATGCACCTTTGTCTTTTGTATATGCCCGTGGAGGCACATGTTATGTACTTGGATGCAGTATGTTGTTTATTTATGTATGCCCGTGGAGGCAGATGTTATGCACGTGGATGCATTATTTGGTTATTTGTTTTATGCCCGTGGAGGCACATGTTATGCACGTGGATGCAATATTGTTTTTTGTATATGCCCGTGGAGGCACATGTTATGCACGTGGATGCATTTTGTTTATAGATATGACATGATGTGATTGGTGTGCCAGTCGAGGACATTGTTGGCCATATTATCTGCTACACTATTGATGTGTCTTGGGACATGTGTGAATGAAATGGATTCAAACTGTCTAACCATTTGTTTAGTGCACAGGAATTTTCTGAAAAGACAAGGATCACGTACCTGGTAATCATTGTTGAGCTGGGAAACTAGGAGCTGTGAGTCCAAGAAAACGTTGAGGTGACGGATGCTCATTTGGAGAGCAGCGGCCAGGAGACCGGTCACGGCATCGTATTCAGCTTGATTATTGGTAGCGGTACCTAAACATACTCCGTCAATGTGAATTAACTCATGTGAAGGGGAGTATATTACCCAAGCTGCGGAGGCGAGATTGGGAGACCAACGGCTTGCACCATCAGCGAAACCGACATGGCAGAGTGGAAGAGGCTCCATCTGTGGTCATGCAAAGAAAACAAATATTTAGGTTTTTTGAATTTTTTATGAGTAAAGAAAGTATGCCTATACTAAAATGGACGATGGTGTCCATCAGATTTTCTATGGGTAAAATCGTTTAAGGTACAACCCATTGCGTGGGTTGCGTAGGGGATTGCCTTCTGAATCGGTCAGAATGTATGCCCCCTGCCCGAGGCAGGTGTGTATGATGTAGGGGCCTTGCCACATAGACATGAACTTTTCCTTTCCGGTTTTATCATGAGCTTGATTGTAAGCGAGGACAAGGTCTCCCTCAGAAAAGGTTCTTGGGTCGACGTGTTTGTCGTAACTTAGTTTCGATCGTTGTTTAGCTGCTTCCATGTTTTGAATGGCTGTGCGCCAATCTTCATCGGCCTGCTCTAGGAGTAGTAAACGTTGCTCGATCAGGGAAGTGTCCGGTAGGAGTTCAACGGCGATATGTAATGCTGGGATCTGGCACTCAATAGGGAGGACGGATTCGACACTGTGAACTAAATGGAAAGGGGTAAAACCGGTGGCGGTTTTGGTTGAGGTGCGGTAGGCCCATAGTGCCGGGAAAAGCATGTGGTGCCAATTGGATTTGTGCTTGTCTACAGTACGTTGGAGAATGGTATTCAAAATTTTATTGATCGCTTCGACTTGGCCATTTCCTTGGGGATAGTAAGCGAAAGAGAAATGGTGTTCAAATTTCAACATGGTTGATAATTCCTTCCAGACGGCATCTTCGAAGTGAGAGCCGTGGTCAGAGACTAGTTACTTTGGCACTCCGAAACGAGTGATAACATGGTTCAAGAAAAACTGTGCTGCAGTGTCGGCTTTGCAATTATAGGTCGGCATGGCTTCTGCCCACTTGGTGAAATAATCTACAGCCACAACGATGTGTTTGTGACCGCCGGCTGACGTGGGGTTGCAGTCGAGGAAGTCGATGGCCCATTTGCAGAATGGTCCAACAGTGATGACTGGATGAAGGGGGGCGGGGGGGGTTCTTGCTTTAGGGGCAAATAGTTGGCAGTTCTGGCAATGCTTGACTGCGGTGATGAAATCAGTGAACAATGATGGCCAAAAATAACCGGCCCGAATGATTTTCTGGGCGGTGGCCATGCCGGAGAAATGGCCTCCGCAGGCACCGCTGTGACAATCATTGAGGACTTGTTCTGCCTCACTATGGGATAGGCAGCGGCGTAAGATGGTATCAACGCCGCGTCGGTAAAGTACATCCCCTAACAAGAGGTATCGGGGGGCGTGGTGTCGTATGCGGCGACATCCATCACGATCGATGTGTGGTCAAAATTTTTGCGTACAAAGGTAAGTCAAAATGTCTCCGTACCAAGGGTCGTCAGACAAAATGATGAAGATCTGCTCGTCAATCAGGTCCATTTGGATAACGGGTGATGTTGAAGAGGATGGGAGGTCAGTGATGAGGTGAGCAAGCGCGAGGGCTTTAGTGCTTTTGGGAGTTCTGAAAGTGAGGTCATATTCCTGGAGGATAATGACCCATTTAGCAACACGACCTTGTAGGAGTCGCCGGGTTAGGAGATAGACCATAGGGTTGGAGTCGGCCACGACCGTGGTATGACTGAGTAGAATGTAGTGTTGCAATTTTTGTATGGAAAAGACTACAGCTAGGGCTAATCTTTCCTCGTATGGGTAACGCAGAGGCGGGCCAGACAAGGTCTGGCTGACGTAATAAATCACATGCTCTTGGTGAGAGGCATCTTCTTGGACCAAAACTCCGGACACAGCATATTCAGATGCCGAGACATAAAGGGTGAAGTCTTGAGAGAAATCTGGTGGGGATATCAAGGGGGCTTGTGTGAGAGCTTTCTTGAGGGCTTTGAATGCCGTGTCGGCTTGCTCATCCCAAACAAAGGGTATGTGGGTACGAAGTAAGCATAAGAACCCGTGGAATTTGGTGGCATAATCAGGAACGAAGCGCCTAAGGAAATTGGACCGCCCTTGTAGACTTTGGAGTTGCCGAAGCGTGCGAGGAGGCGGAAGTTCTAAGATGGCTTTGACTTTCATGGGTTCGACAGTGATTTCGTCTTGGGAAACAATGAAACCCAACAACCGGCCTGCCGGGACGCAAAAGACACACTTGTGTGGATTCAAGCGGATTTTATATTTGCAACAACGCAGGAAAACTTGCCGAAGGTCGTTAAGGTGGTCTGATCATTTTCAGGAACGAGTTGTGAGGTCATCAAGGTAGACTCGGAGGATATGCACCAAGTCGTGAAAGCAATAGGTCATGGCCCGCTGGAAAGTGGCACCAGCGTTTTTTAGGCCAAATGGCATGACGCGGTATGCAAAGGTTCCCCATGGGGTGGTGAAGGCAGTCTTGTATTGATCCTCTTTGCGGATGTGAATCTGGTTATATCCGGAAAACCCGTCCATGAAGGATAGGACTTCATGGCCCGCACACTCATCAATGAGTTGGTCAATGAATGGCGTGGGGAAATTGTCTTTTGGACAAGCGTGGTTTAAATCACGGAAGTCAGTGCATACTCTAAGGGAGCCTTGCTTTTTGTTGACGGGAACGGGGTTTGACACCCAGGTGGTGTACGGAATAGGATAAATGAATCCTGCTTTGCGAAGTTTCTCGACCTCAGTTTTAACGGCGAGGAGTTTGGAAGGATGAATGGGTCGTTGTTTCTGGCGAACAGGGGGTACCTCAGGCCATGTATCAATGTGGTGTTCGATGATGGCGGGGTCGAGACCAGGCATCTCGGTATAGGACCAGGCAAAGACATCACGGAACTCTTGAAAGAGCTTTTTGTACGCTTGAGTTTCTGTTTGAGTGCAAGATGCACCCAGCGAGATAAGCTCAGGTTTCCCTGGTGTTGTGGAAATGTCTATCTGTATAGTGGGGGAAATGTTTGACATGTTCCCTTCTTCAAAGGCATCCGGTGCTGGGATGGGGTCCTTTAACCAATCGACCTTAGTGGGTATGAAATCTTTCGATTCGACCGATAGCTGGTTAGATGCGGTGGATGTAGATGCTTCCGGGAGGAAGTACGAGCGATGATGCATATCATCCCAAGGATAGTCGGGTGCAGTGAGTGTCTCCAAAATTTGCTCATCAGTATTGAAGTAGTCAGACCATAAATCAAGGAGTTCTGGTTTGAAAGTTGTTGAAATCATATATATTGTATTGACTTCTTCCGACGAGGATGATGGCGGGGGGTAGATCTCCTCGATTTGGGTAGGAGATATCTCCAAATCGACATTGTTTAACTCGTATAATGCTGCTCTATAGTCAGGGAGATAGGGACAATGGTGAGAGTAGTGGCCGTAAACACTGCATATGGCACAAGGATGGTTGGTGCGCAGTGATTTGTCGCGAGGTTGAGGTGGTGGATGAAGTCTAATGACTGGGATGTCGGCGTCATCGTCCAACATATTCATATGCTCTCTGAGTGCTGGTAACTGTGGGAATTGATGAGTTGGATGGCCTATCTCATCGCACAACGAGCATTTAGGGGGAGCTCGAAACACCGGTGGGGGTTTAAATGCCTTAGGAGGTGGTATAGCAGTGTATGGTTGTGGACCTCTGCCCCCAGTGGGCTTGATAGGAGGGGGAGGATTCGTTGACGATGAAGGAATATTGAGACTAGGAGGAGGTTTCATTGACGACGAAGGGATTGCGACACCAGGAGGAGGTTGATTTGTGGTAACAATAGGTTGTACCGGTTGGAGGATGACGTTTGGTGTCGGCGGTGGAACGGGAGGCGAAATATACCACACGGGTAATCCCAATGTTAACCCGGGTAGACTAAGGGTAGCCATAACCGGGGCACTTACTACACCCGAAGGAGGAAATAGAAAGGGGATGGTGTGGATGGGTGTAACACCGATGTGACTCGGTACCAATGGTGGTTTCCTACCGGGTGTTTGTGTATTTTGTGAAAGAGTACAGAGGTTTGCGACATGGGTCTTTGCTGACGGTGGTGGAATGGCCTGGAATGTAGAGGTCATGGGTGTATCTGAGTAAAGTCCGGGTCCCACAGAAGACACAAAGGAGGTAGTTGCACTAGAAGCTGGTTGTTCAATCATGGGAAGAACATTTTCGGGTGCTGCAGGGGCAGTGGGATCATAGTATGTGAGTTGGTCGATTTTGACCACGCGTCCCTCGTGGGGGAACATCATGGTGCGAAAAATGGATGAGGCGACCGCTTTCATGGCGTACATGTAACTGCGGCCAAGTAAAAGGTTATAATCGAGCTGGGCATTAATGACCTCTATGTTAATGAGCACAGTTTTCCCACCTAATTGGACGGGGACCTTGGGTAGTAAACCTTGAGGCTGAGCTGACTGGCCGTCGTAGGACCGCAATGCAGTGGTGGATTGCTGGAGAGCAGGGGATCCCAACTTCTGCCAAACAAATGTGGACATGACGCATGTGGAGGCACCCTCGTCGATGATACATCGATGGATGACAAGATTCCGAATAGAAACAGAAACTTGGACTGCTATGGTGGAAGGCAGACGTGGTTCGGACTGGTCCAAATCAAAGGTCATTAATTTCGAATCATTTGGGTCAATCGCCCCAATGGCGGAAAGTAAAGTCTTGCACTGCGTAGGACAGTTTTTCAAGACTTCTAACGCAGACATGGCTGCGGGAGATTGAGCTAGGTCATCTACGATGTTGTAATTTGACGCAGCCCATGCATTGGGGTTGTTGTTGATACGGCGGAGTGGGAAACGAGGCGCTTTAGACGCGCCATCGAGTGGAAGAGGTGGTATCCGTAACGTCTAATCAGTGGGATGAGCGTTAGTATCCTTATCGGCGGGGGGGGCTTCGGAGGTAGGGCCATACTGGTTCCGACGGGTTTGGATATTGACGTCGGTAGTGGACATCATCAATAAGTGGTGAGTGGCTGAATCAAACATGGGTTGATCAGGAGCGGCGTAAGTGATTTATTGTGGTTGCATGTTGCCCTGTGGGGGGGCTAACGGCTGAGTGTTCACCACTCCTTGTGTTGGAAAAGGGTTTTGTAGCACCAAAGGTTGTTGTTGAGGTGGTGGAGGGTTGGGTGGCGGCTGAGGAGCCGCCTGCCCTTGACGATGGGCGTCATCTGTCCATAGTTGTCGAGCTCGCTCCAGATGTGGGCAAGCGTGTGTATAGTGGCCATAGACACTGCAAATAGAACAAGGATGGTTTGTTCATAAATTAGAATTTTTGGCTTGCTTAGGTGGCCGATCAGGATTCTGATGAGAAGGCACCGCATTATTGTTTTGCGGAGGATGGGTAGGTTGTGGAGCTTGGTTATGGTTCTGGTTGTTTCCACGGTTACGTCCTCTTCCGTGGTTTGGTTGCCCCCCCTGGTTGCGTTGGTTATTTTGGTATTGGGGCTGATGTTGTTGTGCGTACACATGCCCTTGAGCATTGGGGGGATTCTGGGGAGCCGCAGGTGTGGGAGCAGGTTGCGGTGGGTAGTATGTAGGTGGAGCTGGAGGTGGTCCAGCTGCCTGTTGGGGTTGTTGGTACCCCTGAGCTGTTGGAGGTGTGAGATTAGCTGGTGCAGCTGGTTGTGGGTAATGCATCTGCTGTTGTGGGAACTGCATGGGGGTATGTGTGGTAGGTTAAGTATAGTATGTAGGAGGTACATATGCTGATGGCGCTTTCCCATAGCAATGTTGTGGACAAGAGGGTCCATGAATGTGATGGGTCTGGTTTGTTGGAGCATAAGAAGTTGTTGCTTCGGAACTGGATGTAGCCCTGGAGAGGTCTAGGGCGGGCATGGTGCTCACCATGCTGAAAGGTTTAGGTTGCGGGGTGATTTGGCCAATGATGCCATCAGCGGCATGTGATGCCCCCAGTGCGTCACCATGTGAAGAGTCACCTCGTGGGGCGTCAGGTATGATTGTGTATAGATAACCTGACTGGGCGTAAATGAGATCAAACTGTTGGGCTTTGAGAATGGCCTCTTCTTCAGACTGGGGTCTTTCAGATGCCACATCCTTCGCAATAAGAGGGAGGAGGGATTTTAGAAACCAATCTAAAAAGATACGGTTGTCTAACTTAATTTTGCAGAGGCTTCGGCGTCGACGCCACTCATGAATGTGGTCAGTGATATGGGTGGCCGTGGTTTGTCTGCAAGACAGTAGGATCTCGACTCCCGCATCATAGCGGATAGGTAACTGGAAGAACTACAGGAAGGTCGAGGCAAGGGAGGTAAAGGTGGCATGCGTCCCATGAGGCTGCTCGATATACCACTTAGCTGCAGAGCCAGTGAAGGTGCGCTGTAAAAGTCAGAGGCAGATTGAGTCGTCCACTATGGAGTTGGAGGAACACCATAAATGGAAGGACATGATATGGTTCTGGGGGTCTTCACCTGCCTTGCCCTCAAACTTAGGGATGTCAGAGGGGAGTTTGGTGGGCATGTGAGGCCACGCAGGATCGTGTCTGATGGGGTCATTTGTGAGCCTAGCTAAGTCTGGCAGGTTCAGACTCGCCATGTATGGTAAGCTAGCAGATGTGGTGACTGGAACTGGGACATGCCTAGTCATTGTGGTATGATGTAGGGGTCCAGTAGCGCCTAAAGGTATGCTAGGTATGGAGGGTATGTCCCCTCCAATAGGTGTAGTCTGGTATGGTCCAGCGCCTCCAAGTGCAACATGGGTTACACTTGGGTTAGGAATAGCAGTGGGGATTCCTGGGATAGGGTTTGTGGAAACCAGAGGGGGTGTGACCCCTATGTTGGGTATACCCATAACAGGTGGTGGCCCTGTGTTGGGCATTCCTAAATGTGGAGTGTTACCCATGTTGGGCATACCCAAGGGGGTGGTTGTCGTCATGGATGGCACCGCCGCAGAAGGGTCTGTGGATGTCTCACCTATGGTGCTGGTAAACAGTGGATCAAATGGTGTTCCATCCATAATGGTGGTTGGCGGTAACTCTGTGGGGTTTTCAGATTCTGCCTCTAAATCAAATGTGAAGTGAGGCGTGTCAGAATCGGATGACTGTCTAGCTGATTGACGATGTGTCGAATCAAGGGATAAGTCTCTGCGTCCGTGACGTGGAGAGCCAAGTGGACTAAACTCTGGGAGTTCGCCCTGTAGACGACAAGAGCGTCTAAAATTCTCAATGGTGAGAATTAAGTTTTTGTGTAAAAAAAATTTTTAAGTATCAGTTGGTGATATATATATAAAAGACTCAAAACCCTAATGCAACCAAGGGTGCAAGAAGGGGAGTGCAAAAAGAAGGCTCTCAGGCCAAAAAATCAACCTCAAAAAAGGCACTTATTCTAGCAGCTGTGCTACAATAAGTGGAGGAATGCAACAAATGGTCAGAGTACCAACATGCAAACGGCTTCTAGAAAAAATAGGTGTAACTAGACCAAACGTGGGTTGAGTCATGCAAACACCTAACTAAAAGTATTGTGACTCAAACAAACGATATCCTCTGCAAGGTGATGAAATCCAAGTCAGACAATATGAGTGTTGAGACAACGGCTAGATATCCCCCTACCGGGAGGGACACCGGGTAATCAATCCTAAAGACAGGCTACTAGGATACTCCGTTCATGACGCGTCGAGAAAAGGTAAATCTGTCGTTTGGTCCTTTGATCGCAATATCCCAATACAGGGATATCCCGAGAACTGCGAATGGTAGCCCTTCGGTTACTGAATGGATTTCGGTATTCCACTCAGGCTTCCGGAACCATCCTCGTGACTTCAACCCTCCTAGGGGAGAGGCCTTCCCACAAACCGGTTGTGACCGCGCCAAAAAGTACTAAGAGATTTTAGCTCCCTAATTGGACAACTTCTATGTCTCAGATGTAATAACTGAGGGGTGTTATTGGAACACCTATCCCCCCAATACTACCTAGCTACAAAGTTCTTTTAGTGTTCCCCAAGTGGGGTTAAAAGTGTGTTGAAATTAGGGTACGTTTTAAGGCTTAGTTCAATTAAGTGATCGAGTGAGTGCACGTGAGGTATTGTAAACTGAACTTGAAAAAGGGAAATGCTTTATAGGAAATTTTCACAAAACAAAGGAGCTTTGGAAAATAAAAAAGCAAATATTTATGACTTTTTCAAATGAATGGAAATTAAATTGCTTTGCAAATATCAACTCAAAAGACAAAGAATCTTTTGAATTCTGAAAGCAAATAATAGACTTCTTTAACAGAAATAAATGGATTTCTTTTTTCAAGGAAATTGCTAAGGGCAAGATTTTAAAAAAGTAAACAGGAAAAATTCTAATCTAGATAAAAATGCAGAAATAAGTCCTTCTTTCACTTTCTTGAAAATTTTTAAAAAGACTTCTAGATATGCATTTAAATAGTAAAAAAAATTTCAAGGCTGTAAAATATGCAGAATTTAATACTGTAAAAAATGTGCTATGTGGGCAGGAAGTACAGTAAAAATTAATTTTTAAAATCGGAATGGCCGAATGAAAAATTGAGCAGCGCGGGTTTTAACAGCAAAGTCGCAATGGACCGCGCGGGTTTCGGTCGCACAGTCGCGATGGACCACGTGGAAAATGTCCGCGAAGCCGCGGTGTGCAGCGCGCAGATAGGCCGCGGAGTCGCGGTGAACCGCGCGGAAAAGGGGCGCACAGCCGCGATGTGCAGCGCGGTAAATGACCACGATGCCGCGATGTGCAGCGCGGTAAATGACCACGATGCCGCGATGTGCAGCGCGGAAACCGGCGACAAAGCCGCGGTGAACCGCACGGAAAAAAGGCCAAAATCCGCGGTGAACCGAGCGGAAAAAAGGCCAAAAGCCGCGATGGACCGTGCGAATGTCAGGCTAAAAACCGCGAGGCGAAAGCCATGCACGGAAGCCGAAAAACGAACCCGAAAATTGTGAATTCCGGGCTGTTAATGGCAATAGATGTGGCCAAAACTTAGAGCAGCAATGGATCTGCTGTCTAAGATGGCAGATCTATGGATCTAAAGGTTAAAAACTAAGATTAAAAGCAAAATTAGAGATCTATTGTTCAAAACCCAGCGGAGTCGCCAAAAACTGTTGGCCCAGTTTTGCAACTAGGCTTAGTGCTATGGGCACCTGCTAACTAGTAGCAGCAGTTTCAATGTAAAGCAAATAACAATAAACTAATCTAAACAAAACTAATCTAAACAAAACTAATCATGGATCTATGCAAGAATCTAAGCAAATAATGTAAACATTTAAAAAACAAGAACAAGAAAATATTAAAGAATGAATTTGTATTGAAAAATGGGGGGCAAGCAAGTGCTTGCGATAATACCTTCAATGGTGAAGGTTGATGTTGAGCAACTCCCAAGATGAGTAGCTCCAAACTCCAAGAGGTCTCCTTCTCCAAGGTTGCTTCAATGGCTAAAATGCTCAAGGGAGATTTCAGCAGCATAAGGATGAGATAATGGATGGATGTGAAATGAGGAGCCCCTACCACCTTTTTATAGGTTTTGGTGGTGGGGAATACCATTTGTGGTTTTGTGGAAACCAAATGGTATTGACCAACATGGTTTAGGTACTTTTCCCTCCTTTTTCCTTTTTTGAATAAAATTAATATTTTAATTCCCTTTTTTAGGGTTTTTTATGCTTTTCAGGAAAAATAATATTTTTTAATGGAAAAAGGGGTGTACTCAGGTCTTTTGGTGACCTTTTGTTGGTTTCAGAGGCTCAGATGGTGGAAAAGTGGACAAATGGGTCATGTGAATAAGGGAATGAGCTAGTGAGCACTTTTTAGGTGTTAACAGGTCCCATGCGTCCTCTCACTTCCTACATAGTCACATGCACATTTCCTCAAGGTATTGTTGAATTTGGAGACAACATGCATTTGCTTGGGTTTAAGCCTCAAGCAAACCAAGATTCATTTGGTTCAAAGTTTAATCATTTGGACCATCGACAAGAATTTTTATTTGATCTTCAAACCCCTTTTTTCTCTACTGAGTCTTCACATTCGAATTTCTAGGATCATCAGTCAGTTGTTGCAACTCATTCACCCCTAGGGCCTCTCATTGGTTTTGAATTTGGTGTGACATTGGATTCTATGGAGGGTTAATTTCAGTATGGAGTTGTTGCATTCACTCTCACTATCATGCTTTCTATTCACTGCATGATTATGATTGGCACTTATTCTTAGAGTTGCACAGAATATGGAGGACACTATCATTTGCTTGGGATTGATTCTCAATCTCATCAAGTCTCATTTGGATTTGTTATAGCCACATTTAGTATGATGGTAAAGCATGAAGAGAACCTACTTGTGATTTCTTCCATAGTTGCAGAGATCAAGCATCTGATCCAAGCATGGGAGCAACATCTACTTCTTCCAAAGAAGAAGATTCCTCCAGGAATATGATCAAGACCAAACCTACTTGAGTTTTGGAGTATTTCAGTTTATTTTGTTTTATTTCGTGTTCATTTTAGAGGGAAGATTTTCCCCAAGTGGTTTTTCTTCTTTCTTCAGTTCATATGGATGAATAATGTAAAGGGTTACCATAAGCCTTTGTTGCTTGGGCCCTCATAATAATTTTATTTGTTCATGTTGGGTGTATTTACTGTCTTAATGAATCACCAAATATTTAATTATCGACCAGGGTTGGTAATCTTAGATTTGTGGCACAGTATATGCTGAGGTAGAATGGTACCTAAGACATTGGCTCGACCGACCTTAGAAATATTTAATAATGAAAATATCGAAAGGTATTTCAAAATGAAAAACCGAGTCAAACTTCAGAAATACAACTACTAAACTGATTAGACCTAACTAAAGCAATAGATCAGAATAGTATCAATCTATACTACTCTAATCTATGAACAATAACTGAATAGATAAAAACAACTATACTATTCTAGGAAACAAGACTTGATCAAAAGCAAACTACTCTTATGAAAATGGAAACTACTAATCAATGATTCAAACTCTAATCTAGGAATTAGAAAGTAATATCTATGAACAAGTTCAGAAACCTATCTATGAAATGATTCAATTTACAACTAACTATGGAAACAAGAAACTATGTTATCTCAATTTACAACTATGGAAACAAGAAACTATGTTATCTCAATTTACAACTATGGAAACAAGAAACTATGTTATCTTAAAGCAAGATTACAAATTACTTAATAAAACTAAGATTAAAGCAAGATTACAAGATTCAACAGTTAAACTATTCAAGCATTTAACAAATACTCAAAACTAAGCTAAGCTACCTAATTCCATTCTCCTTGAGGATTCTAAGGAAATGTATCAAATGTAATAGCAACTGGAGAAAATGTATCGAAATGACTTTCAAATGTGACAAGGAAACAAAAGGGAAATAAATCTAGTTTAACTTCTACAAAGAGATGCAAGCTAAAAAATGACCAATTACAATTAATATTAAACATTGTAGTCTATTCTTTATCCATAAGAAAATGACTCTAGTTATGCTACCTAAGACTGATTTGGAATGACATTTTATTAACAATCAATATATTAACAAGAAACCAAGAACATGTATTTCTAATGACTACTTTGAAATCGAAGGCATGCAAATATCTATGCTATCCTACATAGGTGAAGCATGAAATATAATTATCAACACAAATTTAAGGAAATCTAAGCATATGCAAATGACTTGGAAGTAAATTTGATCTAGAAGCAAGTAGAAAACTTAATAAAGATATTCTATTTCTGAATCAAATCCTATCCATGAACATCTTGACTAACTATCTAAATGAGAAGAGCGGATCCTATGCTTGAACTAAAATTTATGATCAAACCATGAAAATCTAATGTACTTTTAAAAAACGAAATTACCAAGTTTAATCCAAAATCAACCTTAGTAAAAATGAAGTAAACTAAACTAAGAATGAAATTAATGAGTTCTAGAACAGTAACAAGTTAAGAAAATAAGAAGATGAAGGATTAATTATAGAAGCATAATCTGAAAGGTAAACTAAGGCAAAGTTAAAGAAATGAATAAGAACTAAGAATAGTTATAAGGCTTAATTGAAACTTGTTGGAAGAAGGTTTGGTAAGGTAGAATCGCAGCATCGTTGATGCTACAACAAGTCATAGGATATCGCAGAAGGCGGAGAGTTGGGCGTAAATAAGATTATTTTATGCATTTTTGGGTCAATTGTGCCGCAGTTTGTGGGTTTTGGGTCATTTGGACCAAAGTGTCGGTTAGGAAGTTGTTAGTAAGTGGACAAGCATTGTAAAGGAGGAAGCATATATATAGACATAAGCTGTAAGTGGTGAGGCATCTTAGTACGGATGTTGGATGTGTGCGTCTTTGAGTCTATATCTGGGATCAAGAGTTACTGGTGAGATCTATGGTTTTGTGGAGATATTGTATCAGGGTTTTGCTGAAGAAATATGACATGACGGAACTATTTGGTGAAATTTCCTGTGTATCTCTTATGATAATGCATGTTGTGATTCATGAATGATGTTATTTTTTCTTACTACAACTAATGCTTTACTGTTATACTTGTCACGATGAATGTTTCTGTTTAATGATGCTATGGATACAATGTTTCCAAAGTTAAATACATAGATTTACTTCTGAATGTCGCAATAAGTTTAAGTGATTGGTGCCGCAAACATCCTCCTTCATTCGGTGGAAACATGGTTCCGTCCACTCTCCCTTGAATGCCTTGGGTGAGACGTCATCTGCTCCATAGGTGTTGATGGATGGGGTAAAACCCATTTGGGCCGGTGCTCAGGGAGATCACGGTGGGTTGGTCTCGATAGCAATGGAAACCCCTATCAACTGGGTTTGAGTCAACAAATGGTTCCGTTGCTGGGACCGTGTGCAAAGTGAAAGGAGGATATGTTGTGGCATCCGACGCAATCGGAGATACAAAGCTGCTTTGATCAGAAGTTGCAGGAATTCGCTGAAGAAGAAAGTTAGAACACTCGACTGACAGTAGATCAGTGGGTGGATAGATATATTCACGACGGCCCGCATGAATGGTTTTTCTGTGAATTATTGGTCCTTTTGTTCGAGTGGTTGGTGAAGTTGACATTTCAGAAGAGGAACCACCAACGAGGTTAGTCGACGACTTGGACCTGGAGTTGATCCAAGAACTATAGGAATTTGACAACAAAGCATCGCGGGCTGCCGAAGTGTGGCTTGATAGCATCTTGGAAGGATATATCACTGAATTCGCGGTTGATACGCAAAAGTCCTATAGTGAAGCTGAAAGATATTTTTTTTGCGAACCCAGGGGAAGGTTTCAACTGTCTCTTCAACTGTCCATTAAGATGCTTATTTGTGAGAAGGGTATATTAAAGATGCATCTAGATCAGTAAAAATCCTAGTGGGCGAAGGCTATGGGTATTGCGATGGCTTGGGGGTGACACATGGAATGATAAGGGGTAGATGAGTGTAGTTCATGACGGGACTATGAGCGAAACTGAGGAAGAGAGTGGTCTTACAAGGGAAGGAGCAAGGTTTCGACAGGAAAAGTGGCAGAGGTAAGGAGAAGGTGCTGATGCGATCGAACCGCAATTTCGTGAAGTAAGACCACACGGGATGAAGCAACCTCATAGTCTGAACAAGGACAACCAGGCTACGCTCAGGATAGAGGAAGGACCAAACCCCAGTAGCAACGTACCCACACGTCCGCTCACTATCTGTCAACCGGTAAGAAACACAACTTCGACCCCATTGGGTCAACAAAACTTGATTGCTAGTAGTTCAACGACTGCAGGAAGAAATCCTAGGATGGCGGGCGAGGATGCTAAGTTGCCACTTTTTTATGGAGATGGAAAATACAATGCAACAATACTGGTTCTTATGTGAGGCAGTATGGACCATAAAACAGATTACCGATGATAATGCTAAGAAAGGACAGTTAGCGACAACTCTGCGAGGTCACGCATTATATTGGTTTATGAAGTTTGTTCTAGTCCCTATAGGAGCTCTGGAGAAGACACTAGATGACATCAGGGATGGTTTGATTGCAGAATTCAGAAAACCCAAGTCTGAAGCACAATATATTACAGAATTGAAAGAAATTAAGCAGTATCCCAATGAGACGGTGTGGGATTTTGACCAATGGTTTAAGACATTGATGGCAAGGGTTAGTTTTGATATGAGCATTGTCCAACACAAAGAATGGTTTATCACGGCACTACTACCGCACATTAGACTACCATTGATGCAACAAAACATTACAACACCCAGTGAAGCTCTAGATATTGCAATGCGGTTGGAGGTGTCACCGATTGGTGAAAATGCAGCTGGGATGTCGCAGATACAGACACAGTTGGTTAAATTGACCATACAGCTACAAGATCTGAAGAAGGGAAAGGACCAGCAAAAAGAAGTATACTGTACGCGATGTCGAGCAGAAGGGCATACTAAGGATAATTTCCCTGACTTCCACAATTATCTGGTTTCAGGAGCACCGAACCCGTTGAATGGTGGTGGCATGCCATGGTGTTGCATTTGTCAGGCATATGGGCACCGCCATGAGGAATGTCCATATATGCAGAAGATGGTCACCAAACCGATGAATCTGTATTGCACATTTTGTAAATCTGTGGGACATGACGACAAAGATTGTCGGGAATACGGGTTGCTTCACAAGAGAACGTATGATGCATTCTATGTGAAGGGTGATCAGCATGCTGTACAAGAACCGCAACCGTAGCTGCAGGTAGCCCAGCCTCTACCTCAACTGCAGGTCTAGTTTGTACTGCAGCAGCAACCACAACAATTCATGCCATAATATGCTCCGATGCAAATGGCTCCACAGCAGCCACAGTACATTCAGCAACCGCAGTATGCGAAGCAATGGCAGGGCATGCAGCCAACTCCTATGCAGCAACAATACAACCAACCACAGTACCAACAATAGGGTGGATTCCATGGAGAATTTTGAGGAAGGCATGGTGGAGTATTTGGTCGCGGAGGAGGACGATGAGGTCGCGGACCGGTGCAATGCTATAACTGTGCGGTATGGGGACACTATCAGTGCGATTTCCCATTATTGTAGATGCAGTATACATTTTGTTTTGTTATAGACCATACAGTAGAGAACTGCCCGCAATTGATTGCGCAATGGCAGGCAAGAAATGCTCCCCAATTGTAGAATCAGAATCAAACGCAGCAGCCAGTACAGAATCAGGTACAATAATTAGTGCAGAACTAGAACCAACGCCCAAATCAGAATGCTAATCAGAATGTGAACCAGCCAGGGAATCTACCGCTGAACCAGAATCAAGGTGCGAGTGTTGCAACAATTTCTGCGGAGCCAAGACCACAAGATGCAGCTGTTGCAGTCATCACGCAGGGCGGTACAGCAACAGGAGGGGACATTCGATTGGTCAGGCAGAAGAAGGTATCATTTGACATTGAGGCCGAGTGTGACAAATTCTTTCAGGCACATCATGAAATGGACCAGGACCCCAATAAAGCCATCATCTGCGACATGCCCTCTGTTTTTTATGCTACTTCAGAAGCAGGTCCGTCGGCGTAGTCTGGAACCTTGCAGAATTTTTTTGAGAGCTACTTATTATTGGAAAGGGATCTGGCTGCTCTAGATGAGATCGAGGGGTTGCTGCAGTGACCAACCAGGGGACGAAAAGAGTCCATGGTAAACTCATTACAGTGGAAGAAGACAGGTAAGGAGATGTGAATTAATATCTAAATCGAGGACTATGATGTGGATTCAATTATTCTGGATCTTGGTTCGGATGTCAACATCTTAACCAGGAAGGCATGGCAGAAAATGGGGAGCCCCCATTGAGCTGGTCTCTTGTACAGCTCCGGTTAGCTAATCACGCTAAAGTGACAGCGATTGGGAGAGTCCCACGTCTAGTGGTGGGCATTGAGAGCATGAAGACCTATGCTAACTTCGATGTCATCGAAGTGGTTGAAGGAGGAAGCTCGTATCCCGCATTGTTGGGGATCGGATGGGCTAATGACGGCGGAGCGATAATCAACTTCAAGTGGCGGATGATGACTTTCGAAACCCGCGATCTCAGAGTCATAGCCCCGTTGGATCCAGCTGAAGGACGCCGATACATTGATCCAGTGAAGGATGAAGATCCCAATGGATGGGACCTTGCATTCAACATTTCTGAAGAATATATTCATCTGACTTCCAATGGTGAGCTAGAATTGCGCAGTGAGAGCTTTGCGTCTTCCGAGTCTGATTATGCATTAGAACATTGGCAGAACCGCTTGCACTAGGTATCACTCCGTAAATGTGGATTAGTCATGCAATCATTATGCCGCGTTGAAACGGAAACGGTCACATTACCAGTATATGAAGGGATTCCTGTCTTGTCCAACTTTTTGACAGAATTTGAGGAACGAGTTTCCGGACCATAGCGATTCCTGGCATTGGAGGAAGCACTGAAGGATGCTCCATCACGTTGGCGGGAGACACACAAGAAATCAATTAATGAATGGTTGCAGTGAAGAATATTGATGACGGTTCGCTTCGGCAATACCGAGGTCTACCACACAGGGAAATATGATGGTCAAAATAACCTTGGGAGTCATCTAAGCGAGTGCCAGACATTGTGGGCATCGTGACCGCAAGATGAGTGGGTCCATGCCTTTATCCATACTTTAGATGAGATGCCGCGCTCATGGTATATTGTAGCTGAGTTGCGAGGAGAAATTACCACTTGGGTGGAGTTGACGGTATGCTTCACTCATACATTCACTTTCGTGGATGCCAACCCTGGTGTCAATAATGCTCTACAGCTCATCCGCGATGTGGTTCTGAAGGTTGTTCCCATAGCATATCCCGTGGATCCACATGTGCACTACCAGATACAATTCCTGATGGAATGTTACAATATCACCGGTGGGCCTGAAGACTGTGACGATCCACGAAATGTCAATATTCCTGATTCTGAAGGGAGTCGCAATGTGATAGCACCTGATGCACCAAGTGATCCGATCAGCCAGCCATTGAAGCTCCGTAAGATCAATATTGGGACAGAGGCCATTCCCAAGTTCGAAAATGTTGGAGATTATTGGGATGATGAGATGATGGGAAAGGCCATTGATTTGCTGCATGAATTCCAAGACCTCTTTCCTACGAATTTTTCAGAGATGAAAGGTATCTTGGGTGATTTAGGTGAGATAAAGATCCCCTTCAAACCAGATGCTAAATCGATCAGGAAGCGACCCTACCGGCTGAATCCGCAACATAAGGAGAGGGTCAAGGTAGAACTTGATCGCATGTTGGATGCTGGTATCATTGAACCATTCGAAGAGTCATAATGGATCAGTCCTATGGTGGTGCAGGACAAGAAGACTGGCGAGGTGCGCATCTATGTCGATTTGCGGAAGTTGGATGACGCCTGCTTGCATGATCCTTTTCTGACTCCGTTTACTGATGAAGTACTCGAAGGTGTGGGTGGCCAGGAGATGTACTCTTTCATGAATGGGTTCTCAGGCTATCATTAGATTTGCATTGCGAAGGAAGAATGCCACAAGATGAATTTTGTGACAGAGTGGGGTTGTTTTTTCAATATACCATGATGACATTTGGATTGAAGAATGCACCTGTGATCTTCTCGCGGGTTGTTGTTGTTGCGTTCCGGGATTTTATTCAGAATTTTTTGCAAGTATACATGGATGATTGGATAGTCTTTGGTTTGATCTGCGATCATCTAGCCAATCTGTGGTTGATGCTTAAGCGATGCTGATAGCATCAGATATTGCTAAATTTAAAGAAGTCCATCTTTTGTGCGCCGTTTGGGATATTGCTGGGGCACATTGTATGTAAACAAGGGTTGTTAGTCGATCTAGAAAACATTGTGCTCATTTTGAGCTTAACACCGTCGACAATTTTTAAGAAGTTGAGAGCGACGTTGGGGCATACTGGGTATTATCGCAAGTTCATTAGGGGATATATAGCGATCACCGCCCCTATGGAGAAGCTATTGAAGAAAGATGCGGTATTTCAATGGAGCCCTGAGTGTCAGGATAGCTTTGAGACGCTAAAGGTGAAGATGGCTTGGGCACCGATACTAGTATTTCCAGACTGGAGTAGTGTTGGCGCAACCAGGAGAGGGGGATCTCGATCACCCTATTTCTTTCGCAAGTCGGAAGCTGTCATCCATGAAAAGGAATTACACTACTACCGAAAGGGAAGGCTTGGCGATGGTCTATGCATCGCACATGTTTCAACATTACTTATTGGGAGGCCATTTTAAGATGTTCACAGACCACTGCGTGTTGAAATACCTAGTTAATAAGCCTGTGTTTGGGGGGAAGATATGCCAATGGTTACTTCTTTTTCAGGAGTTCAAATTTGAAGTAATTTTCAAGACAGGGTAGGTTGATTGTTGGACCTAATCATCTATCGTGGATTGAAACGGGAGAGGAGCCAACTAACATTGAAGACGGTTTTCGGATGCGCAACTGTTTAAGGTTGGAGTAGCCGATGGCTATTTTGAAGAAATCATTCAGTTTCTGGAGACAGGAAACACACCAGAAGAGTTCACTACTAGTCAGAAGAAGCAGTTGGTGGTCAAGGATGCAGATTTCTAGCTCATTGCAGGCGAGTTGTACAAATTAGGTGCATATGAGATATTGCGATGGTGTGTTTTTCCACATGAGTAAGAGAATATCTTGTCAGAAGCACATGTAGGATTGGATGGAGGGAATTATGGAGGTCATGCAACTTCTAGGAAGGTGCTACGGGAAGGGCTTTGGTGGCCCACACTACACAGCGATGCGACAGACTATGCACGGTCTTGCGATGTTTGTCAAAGAACCAAGAATCCATCCAGGCGGGATGAGATGCCACTGATGCCTCAGTTAACACTGCAGCCATTCGACAAATGGTCAGTGGATTTCGTAAAACCAATCAATCCTCTGGGGAAGCACACTAGTGCAAGATACATCATCATGGCGACAGATTATTTGACAAGATGGGCGGAGGTGACACCAGGAATTGATTGTTCCACGGCCACAGCCGCGCGGTTTTTGTTTGACAACATTGTCACTCGCTTTGGTTGCCCCAAGATATTGTTGAGTGATCAAGGCAGCCACTTTCTCAATCACGCCATTAGCGCATTGACGGAGGAACTCCAGATACAACACAAGAAGAGTACGCCATATCATCCGCAGGAAAATGGCATGGTGGAAGCTTTCAACAAAGTATTGGAGCATGCGCTGACAAAGGTGTGCAATGTGAACCGCGGTGACTGGGATCTGAAAATCCTAGCAGTGTTGTGGGCATATCGCACCACATGTAAAAGGTTGACAGTTCAGACACCATTCAAGTTAGTGTATGGACAAGAAGCGACTATCCCAATGGAGTAAATCGTTCTGAGTCTGCGCATATCGGCAGTGACAAGTATGGATGATGTAGCAGCATTAGAAGAACATCTAGCGCAGTTAGTACAGCTGGAGGAAGATTGCTTTATCGCAAAATTACACCAGGGGGTGGAGAAGGATCGTTAGAAGGCTTGGCATGATCGCCACATCAAAAACAAACATTTTTAGCAAGGTGACTTGGTTTTGTTGTATGACAACAAGTTTATGAAACATCTAGGAAAATTTCAGATGCATTGGCTGGGCCCACATCGCATCAGTAGCATCACTTCAGGAGGCGTAGTACAGTTGCAGCAGTTGGATGGAGCGATGCTCCCAAAGTTGATTAATGGTAGTTGGTTGAAGACCTATCGGTCGGGCTTGGAACAGCACGATGCCTGAGTCGCATCGGGAAAACAAAAAAACAAAAAAAATGCAGGTTGATCGGTGGCAGGATGGTGCAACGACAGAAATGAGAATGCGCAGGCAGGGAGGCTTGTGCCGTAAGTTAAGAGCGATCTGCGACATTCATAGGGTCGCGACCGGGTCAAATCAGTAATAAATGCCAAAAGTGGAGACAGTTAATTAACAGAGCAGGTTTGCATGATGGGCATTAATGGTGAATCCGTCTAATCGACTGACATGATCGACGATGGATTTGGGTCATTAATACCGAATTTCAGTCGAGTTAATGCAGGATTTAGTGATGATTACGAAGGATCGGGTTGGATGCTATAAAAATGGGTTGAAGCTGGTCGGAAGGCACCATGAGAATTCAGTTGTTGAGTAAGCTTGTGAAGTATTGAAGAGGGTTGTTGTTTCCTAGTGAGCGCAGTTTAGAGTTGGAAAAGGTTCAGTTGAACTTGGAGAGTGTCATTGTTGAGCGTTGAGTGGGTCTGTTAATTATGCGGGTAAAGCCATTAATTGAGAAAGTCATCTGAGGTATGCTAAAAATAGTTGAGATTAGCAGTGAAGTAGAGTCTCCTTTTGTCTCAGTTGTCATTGAGGAAGAGGTCGAGTCTGCGAGAGGCATCAATCTTGAGGCAGAAGTTGCAAACATGTCGGTTGGAGCGTTAGTTATTGCTAAGAAGCATCGGGGCGGTCAGGATTCTGAGTCACTACAGAGAAAGCATCAACTTTAGTCCTCCACTGCTGTGGCGGGGGAATATCAAGGGGAAGTAGGGCCATCCATCCATCGGATTGATGAGCCCACCACATGGGAAGGAATCTTGACCATTAATATCCCCGGGTATGTTCCCCCTAGTCAGCCCGGGGTACCTTTCTGGAAGGTGCAGCAAAATCACAAGTATACATTGTGGATGCCTGCATTACCGGTAGGAATGGGGTGCTCTGTTGACATAGGGCCAGCACTGATGCATCTAAAATATGACAACCATGATATGGCGGCGTACAAAAAGATTACGTCGGACCCTTATGAGCCAGAGTCACGATTGAGCGGTAAGCTGGTTCCACGTGATTGGGCGTGGGGTTTGAACGAGGAAGGCCTGCTCGACCTTATTATTATGCCCCATTTCGGACAACTGTCAGAGGTCAATGCATGTGTGAAGCAATTGTTGGTCTGCTTTCATGGCAGAACAATGTGGCTAGACGAAGCAATTCCTGTCATGGTGCACTTGATCGCAGATATTACTAGGTTGCCGAAGGATGGGGTTGACCTATCGCAATATTTCTGAGGAAAGGAGAATGACAAAAAGCTGGCACTATGGCTTGGAAAAGGATGGCCATGGTTACCACGCCAGCAGCATCAATGATAAGGAGGTGCTCACCAGCACCAAGATACTTTCCTACAAAGTGGTACAGGGTGGACGGCCCAATTAGTGTAATTCAGGCATTGTGGCGTGTGCCGAATAGTGTGCGGATGGAGTGCAGATGAACTGGTCACTATTTATACTGAATCAGTTGATGGAGGATGTCGTGGCGATTCAATCAGGTAAGGGCTCATTCACATATAGCTGGCTTCTGCTATTGATTGCATTCGTGTCCTGGAAGGAATCGCCGTGAAAGAATGTCGTGACATGCGTTATTAAAACCTGTGGTTTGTTTGAGAATAAGAGCAGACTAGGGAATGCATGTTTCTATTCTTGTTATACTAGGAGATGCTCTGTGTGGCTATGGTGAAGGTGCCCCGATTGTCTGAAAAAACCGCAACACAGTTTAATCCGGTCATGGTGTTTGCAATTCGACCGCATGCATATTATGTACAAGCTCGCCGTGACCCAGATAGGAAATGGTTGCTGACACCATATAAGGTGACAATGGTGGAGTTGGAGGCTATCATGAATGAATGGCCAGAGGAATGGCGCAAACCCACAAGGTTGGTAGAGATTGAGGCTGGCGACCCGCCGAAAGGCCCAGACGATCGACTATCAGAGCAGGATCAGTAGATTCATCATGACTCAGATCAAGAATCAACCAAGACAATGATGGTCGATGATCGTGATCTGGAAGAAGGCAGGACAAAGATGCATCATGAATATGGTACAATCAGCGGGGCTTCTCCGATCACAAAGAGTCAGTTGGATCGCCTCATAACAATGGTCACCAATGCGATGAATACGGCTGCTCAGACAATGACCTCAACAGCATATCGGGGTTTCCATGAGGTTAGCGTATGCCTGGATTCCGTTTGTGACATTGTGTCCAGAAAGGCACCAGAAGAAGCATTGGCACAGCCAGTTGGCACAATCAGCACTGAGCCGCGGGTCCAAAATGTGGATATTCCCCCGACTGCGATTATGACTGACGATGAGGGTGTTAAGACCTTGCTACAGTAGTTAAAGAAAGTGACCATCAATGTCAATTCACTACCAGCACAAGGGTTAGCAACTATGCAGACGGTTACCAACCGGGAGATGGTAGATATAATGCATGAGATTAGTGGTAACTATCTATGGTTGCAGGAGAGAAAGGAAAATGCGAAGGAAGCCATCACAGAGTTAACAGGAAGGGATGCTACAATGTGATATGTTGTGTATGAGCTAGAAGAGGACATCAAGAAAGAATGAGCTGAGAGAGATCAAGTGATCGAAGAAATGAAAAAAGAACAGGACCACCTCATTGTGGAGAAGGCCCATATGTGGGATGAAAGTGTGAGAATAGAGATGGCCGTTGTTGAGGCTTATCATCATGTGTTAGAGCCCACTGCAGGGTTGGATGTGTTTCAATGCGTGCATCACCTTGGGGCGACCATCACTCAACTGCAGCAGGAAAATCAGGAGTTGACAGCCATGGTGAATCCTGGTACACCTTAGGTAGAAATGGATGAACGCAGATGGGATATTGAGGAGGTAGCAATGGAGATGGCAGAGATGGAAACAACGGTAACAAAACTCACAGCCGACACAGTGCAATTATGGGGCAGCATTATTCAGGATGAGGAGGTTGAACAATTGACCAAGCTTCGGCACGAGGCGAAAGGACTGGTGGCGACACTCAAAACAACGATGCGCACGATGCCACCAATGGAACAAGTCGCCAAGTAAGCAGAATTGAAAGCCTTGCAGGAGCGTGTTACCAAGGCTGATAAGCGACAGAAGAAGGGAACTCCGCAGCTGGAGGTGTTCCAGGATGTTGGCGATAATTTCATGACAAAAGCTGGTGAAGTCCTCCAGGTGGTACAAGAGGGTCGTCAACAAGTTTGGGCCAAGCTAACAGAGCATCCCTCCATCCAAGATGTGATCGGAAGTCAGGCGATGGCTATGGAAGCAAAGGAATAGTTGACGATAGTTGAGTAGTAGTATGAGGATTTTTGCATCAAGACCACCGAGTACACCATGTCCAGTTGACGTGGCTTGAGGGCGAGCCACAAGATTGTGTTGGGGGGATGTTGGCAGGTGGTTTGGTAAGGTAGAATCACTGATGCTGTGAGAAGTCAGAGGATATCATAGAAGGTGGAGAGTTGGGCATAAAGAAGATTATTTAATGCATTTTTGGGTAAATTGTACTGCAGTTTGTGGGTTTTGGGTCATTTGGACTTTATATTATGTATTTTTGAGTCATTTGTACTGCAGTTTGCGGGTTTTGGGTCATTTGTCCAAAGTGTCGGTTAGGAAGTTGTTAGTAAGTGGACAAGCATTGTAAAGGAGGAAGCCTATGCATAGACATAAGTTGTAAATGGTGAGGAATCTTAGTACAGATGTTGGATGTGTGCATCTTTGAGTCTGTATTTGGAATCAAGAGTTACTGGTGAGATCTGTGGTTTTGCAGAGATATTATATCAGGCTTTTGCTGAAGAAATATGACATGACAGAACTATTTGGTGAAATTTCCTGTGTATCTTTTATGATAATGCATGTTGTGATTCATGAATGATGCTATGTTTTCTTGCTGCAACTAATGCTTTATTGTTATACTTGTCACGATGAATGTTTATGTTTAATGATGCTATGGATACAATGTTACCAAAGTTAAATACATAGATTTACTTTTGAATGTCGCAATAAGTTTAAGTGATTAGTGTCGCAAACATCCTCCTTCATTCGGCGGAAACACGGTTCCGTCCACTCTCCCTTGAAAGCCTCGGGTGAGACCTCATCTGCTCCGCAGGTGTTGCTGGACGGGGTAAAACCCGTCTAGGCCGGTGCTCAGGGAGATCACGGTGGGTTGCTGTCGACAGTGATGGGAACCCCTATCGATTGGGTTTGAGTCAACAAAACTCTATGTAGTTTAAAACAAAGTCCTAATTACATATACGATTGCTGGTTAACTACAAGAAATAACACAATTCAAAAACCTGAAAAACTAAACTCTAAACAAGCATAAAAACAAGACAAAAAATATTAAAGTCCGTATGACAGTCCGGATGGCAGTTTGAAAGATAGTCCCAATGACAGTCTAGATGACATAAAATGATGTAAACTTTGAAAATAAGCAAACTAAATTATTCTAACGCCAGCTGGTTTATGCATATCTATAGTTCAATTAAAGTAGTAAATATAATGTTTAAAGATGAAATAACAAGAAGCAACTACACTAATCTATATCTAAGGAAAAAAATCATTTTCTATTGCATAATAAAACAAAGCTGAAAGGTAAATGAAGCTAATCTACAGCTATAGGAGAATTAACAGAACTAAATCTAATTATGAACTAAACTTGAAACTCTGAACTAATTAAACTCTATCTAATTGCAATGGAAAAGATGGAAAAAAAAACTAAAGGAAATTATGCATGACCGGTCACTTTAAATTATGAAAATGCAAATTCTATTAGCAACAAGAAATATACTACAGGAAACAGAGAAATGCCATCTACAGGAAAAACCTAATTAAATACATATACTGAAAATGAAAACTACTTATCTGCAGAAAAGAAATAACAAAATATACACAATGAAAAACCTCTGGTTGTTGAGGGGCCCTTCTCAGCAATCGGGGATTTTCTAACTTAGATTAATCACCAACAGAACATGAATTTGGTCATCAACAAATAAAATCAAAGACTTCCATTAACTGAATCAAAAGTTATATAGCATTCTCTAGCTCTGCGTGTATTCTCTCTACTGGCTAATTTCGTTTCTCAAGAAGAGACGTCTTTATATAGTTTTACAATGGGAGAGAAGGTCGACCCTTTCATTGGTCCACCTCCCTAAAAAAAGGAGGTCTTAATAGCTACAGGAACGGCTCAATACAACACACATGCCATCACCCACAATCCACGCGCGTTTGTTCTCTTCACATGAGCAGCTGGTGCATTGATTCTCTTTGACGCGGGCAGCTGATGCATTGTCAGGCTGGGCAAACAGGAACACGGATCTCCTATAACAAAGGCTCATGAACCATGAGAGCCACATTTCCAACAGAACCCATGTCACGGTTTTTTCCTTTAGTGCCCTGGAATATTCCAACCAACGAATCCGCGGGTGTGAATGAAGGGTTGAACGATGGTCCGAATGCGGTTGGGTGTCTTCAGTGTGAAAGCGCATCTCAATGAGAATCTGTTTGAAGAACATAGCTTGCAGAACAAAGTCTATGTGCCAAGCAGGTCTAGAAATTTCAAATTAATGTTAATAAACCATAAAATAATGATAATCACTTAATATTTATGAAATATTTAAATGTTTTCATACCTGAGTTCAAATGGTGGTCTGAATGGAAAGAAGTATGACTTATCATATCAAAAATAATGAAAATAATTCCAACATAGCACATTTGATGATAAAAAATGATGACAAATTTGGGCATCAACACTCCCCCAAACCGAAGATATGTTAGGTCCCACTGAGCAAAGAAGAGAAGAAGCCAGGAGGAAGGCTGAGCTGCGACAGCACCTACCTTCAACTTAGAAGAGGAAATATATTTAGGCTTAAACTTCGTGGCTTGGGATCTCAAGTTATCGTGCCTCATCCGGAGAGAGTCATGAGAAGATGTTATGGCTTTGTTCAAGTCTTCGACACTCTTCACTTGTAAACGCAGTTCCTTGTTCTCTTGATGCAAATCAGAAATTATTTCAACATATTTCTCATTCTGGCTTGTTAATCGAGCTACATCTTGGGTCAATCTATCCATGGTCTGATGTATTGGGGTAGATGGTTTTGCAAAATACTCAGGATCTTTGTGAAAGCTCGATCCATTTAGACAGTTTTCAGGATCAACAGAGGTGGTTTGTTCTTCAAGATCCTTGTCTTCAATATGTGTAGGAATAAGTTCAAGGACAGGGAATTCAAGCAAATGGGCAAAGACATTGGCTAATGTAAGAAGGGATTTTTCAGGGACAAGGTCGTTCATTTGGAAGTCAAGGCTATCTAAATGCTCCACCTGAATGATGGGCTGAATGGCAGACTAGACGACGGTTTGGTCGATAGACTGATCATGATTTTCCCTCCTAGATTTAGTGGGTATCAGTGAAAAGAGTGGGGGTTTCATGGTTGTGTCCTCATGGATAAGCTCAGGAGAGGAGGATGAATGTACAAGGTGCATTTCTCCTGAGGTACCCTCATCAAACTGTACAGACTTAGTATCCCTTTTTGCTTGGGCATAGGTTTGAGCAATCTCATCAGCACAAGTTTGAAATCGGTGACACTTTCGAGAGGCAGAGGATTTGACAAGGGGATTCTTGACCAAATGGGGGTTCAGTACTTCAAACACAAAACTTTCCCATGTTTTCCCCTTTTCCTTGAACTGGTGAATGATCGGGATTTTAATGAGGCAATGGTGGTATAAACTGCAAGTGGGGTTAACTACATTTTTCCTCACCTAGTTTGACATTTTCTCAAGGTTCTTCAGAAAATAAAATGGAAAGTTTAGGGCTTGGTCATTAACAAAATGAGCTAATAATATGAGGTGGTAATATTTGAAGATGGTAAACTTACCTTCACAAATGATTAACTGGACGATAACGGTCAAGGGATCGAGGTATTCTGGCTTAATCCACTCCCGGTGGAACCCTTTTGTGCCTGCAACATGTTGGTAGTCGGCTTTGAGAGCAAATTCATGAGCCGTCCGTGGGAGGAAGAGGTGCTTGTGCCAATGAGCACCTTTCCTGGGAAGCTTTGTGGCCAACGCAATAGACTCCTCTGTTACAGGAAAAATAAGGTGGCCAACCCTAGCCATTTTGTCCTCGAATCCTTTGGCAAATAGTAGTGAGATCTCATCATCGTATCCCTTGAGAAGATGGAGGAACGGACCCCAACCTACTCGAAGAAAAATTTCACAGCATGCTTTGAATTCAGGGATACAGAGCAAATCCTGATAGCTTCCAGGATCGTAGTGGATCAACATTGTTAGATAGAGGTAGATGGATGCAAGGGACACAAAGGGTTATAGAGAATGAAAGGAATGCGGCTAGATGGACTCAGAGAGGACGAGAGCAAGCAAAATGAAGGTAAAAATCATGTAGGCGTTGGTTTAAAATGTGATCCGTTTGGACGGTTGAATGATCGTGAGCAGAGATTTAGCACGTTTGAACGATCATGCTATCATTCAAAAATATTGAATCATGTGCCATCATAAATATACGTGCGTTAATGAATTTGTATAGTTATGACATATTCAACCATTTCCAAAGTAAACTTTGGACAGGTTGAATGTAATTTTCATCATGAGATTATAAGCATAGGTGACATACAAAGCATGATGACTTTTGATTAATACAATGACAGATTGCATGTATACAACTTAATGAAAGGTTAAAATCATATGATAGCCATATAATGATTCTGAAAATCGCAATAATGCATTATTAATCGATTCATTTGATGAAGTCGAGATGAGTAAAGGAATGAGATCGTGTGCAGAGATGACATTTGAGTAATCTCTGGTATGGTTAGTCAATTAGATTTACCAACCTAATTCAAAAATTGGATACCTTAACACACTTAATCATGTTGTTATAAGCTATGGTTTCATTCGGATCATCATTCGACACTTCATTCGGATCATCATTCATTTTCCTCATCCGTCACATCATTCGAATCGTCATTCGACCCTTCCTTCGATCCTTCATATAGATATTTTGTACAAAATGTGTTTTGCTGGATCTGACTGCTGTTGATTCTACAGAGAAATTTTATGGGGTTGCCAGCACACAAAAGGACGATGTAAACCTGCTTTCCTGAAACTTCGGTCGCTCTCTTCTTTATTTATCATGGATCAGAACAATCTTCTGCTACTTGCATTATTCCTGAAACACATATCATTTTATCAGAGACAGATGAACTTTTCTTTTTTCTTAAATAATCAGAAACTAAAGACAATTCTGATCCTCCCCCAAACCAAAGATATGGTGTGTCCTCAAGCCATCAAATAAAAACTGATTGATATTCAAATATTTTCAATTAATAGTTTAGCCAATAAATCTAAAATGTTGTTATGTTTGTAAGAAAAAGAAATACTAACTAATAATGGAGATGATTCATATATGCACATTCATAAAAAAAAATAATAGTGCTTAGGAAGACCATATGAATAATGATAGTACAATCGATGCAAAAAAATGCCATAGGAAAACTAGTCATCCTTGACTCATTTTGAAAGATCTCTTGTCATCCAAAGAATATAGATAAATTTCACCCTGGAGTTCGTTAGATTTATATAGTTATGGGTCCCACTTCTAGGATAATCATATCCTAGGTATTGTTTGAATTAGATGATAGGGTCCAAGTCCAACTTAAAGCCATTCTCTAATGACAGTATGAATAATTGGCTGAAACATGTATTCGTATACTCATGTTTTTTTTAGATGATCCATGTGCATAGTAATGCATTAACCATATCTCTTTTACCTGATATTCCGCCGCTGCCAACAAGCCTGTTCAGTACCGCGACGGGTTTATCTTGGTACCATGCAAGCATAGTCCCAGTGCCAGTGAGCTTGTTCAGTACCCCGATGGGTTTACTTGCATTTACCAAGCTTCCTTGTATAATATTTTACTTAGCATGGTGTTATAGGTCAAATTTGCACTTCTCCATCCATGATAACATCTAGTTGTTGATCACACAAAAAGACAACTTGGATGGAAGAGCAAGATGACCCTAGATGATGAATGACGAAGACTTACCCCTTTTCAGTTGATAAAATCCTCTTTTTTACCTACGTTTAGGGACAAACGCTGCTCTACTTCATTAGAGGGGCATTTGCCTCCAGAAATATGCAGCTCTGCTTCATTAAAGGGGCATTTTCCTTCAAAAATATGCAGCTCTGCTTCATAAAACTAGCGTTTGCCTTCAAAAAAAGCCTGTAAACACCTGTTGCAAGCATCAAAGTTGCATGTTGAACGCTACTCCACTTAATAAAATTAGCGTACACCTTAAAAAGTGATAAAAAATATATTAAATTGACGAATTGGGATTAGTTGAAGTTGGTTGTGCAACTTCCCCAACCTCCCAATCAAACTACCTCTCGATCTAAACTGCCTACCTTGTCCCATAAATACAAGGGAGATGCATGAGAGAGGGACCTAGAAATTATGCATTAAGGGTTGTTACGTTGGAGGAATTCCAAGTTAGTGCGAAGAACAGGAGCCCAGGATCCAGTTACACGAATACTCTGAATGATTAGGTATACATTGTACTTATTATTTGCTTTTGACAATAAAGGTTGAAATGCCCTTCCTGCCCCAATCAAATTTCTAATGGATTGCATGTTTGTTTGGATTAAATGCTTGATTGTATTTGATGTTTAAATTATATTTCAATTTCATCATTATTATATCAGTCAAGATATACTGAGGAAGGTACCTTTGTATTGCAGGTCTTTCAAACGGAAGATCAAGTGGAGGATCGATCGAAGCAGCAAGTGAAAGTTAGGATCGAACATCATGAATAAGGTATGCCTTCATAAAACTTGATCTCTTTCCTTTTGTATAAGTATATGTAATATGATTTATGCATTTACATGTCACCCCAGAAGTTGGTAGTGTCCATCTCCTCGCTATAGGGTAGATTTCCCGAACAACAGACTGGCGACTCCACTGGGGACTGGTTTTTTTCTGTTCTAGGAGACTCATTTAACATTCCTTCCAGTACTTTCTGATCTTGTTGATCCTCTGAGAGGATTTGTAGGTTACAATAGCCTGTTGTCTTCACTTGACTTATCCCAGTTTGCATTTTTGAAGCCTGTTTTAAGCCTTCCTTGGAAAAAACGATGGTTTTCTTTCACACAATAGCGTTTGCCTCCTGAAAAACGCTGCTCTGCCTCTACACAGTAGAGCACACTTCTAGAAAAACATCAGTTTTCTCTTACACAGTAGAGCACACTTCCAGAAAAGTGTTGGTTTGCTCTTACACGGTAGAGTACATCTCTAGAAAAACGTTGGTTTCCCTACTGCACAGTAGAGTACTTTCCTGTAAGTCTATGTTTTCTTTTGGGATTGGATTTCCGCTTGATTGGTTTGATTTCCAGCCTCTTGCCTTATCTTCTTAACTGATCCTTGAGGTCTTTATGCCTTCGTTGAGTCTTGTTTTCCTCTCCCAAGTCCCTTAGGTCAATTTTTGCTTGCTTGAGTACTTTTGAAGTGTCTTGCTTGCTTATGACTCTTTTGAAAACCGGACCTTGTTCCTTGTTGAACATAGATGCTTGTTCATACCTTAGTTACTTGTTGCAGGTGTACAAACCTTTGTTTACTGACATTTGTTGTTTGTTGCAACACTAGTACACTCCAATGGTATCTTGTCCTTTGATCTAGGATTTTTATCCCAAGTTGAGTCTTTAAGGTGTTTTCAAAAATTTTTGAGTCTAGACACTTCCTAATTGCTCTGTCAGTTTGAGTTTTCAAGTAAGTTGAAGCACTTTAGTTTGCTTCCGTTTGAGTCTTTATGGTCGTAAGGTCATCTTTGGTTCGCTTGCCTACCGATTGCTTGGTTTATTGCTTGTTAGGGTTCTTGATGCTTTGGAGCAACCTTTGAAGTTTTCCCTTCCATTTTAAAGCATCTCTTATCCTTCTTTTCTTTCCACTTTGTCTTTCAAGCCCAAGGTTTTTTCTCTTTAAAAACTTTGTAGGATAAGTCTTTATCAAGTCATCATCTTGTTTGTTGTGAACCTTAGAGTTGATTTTCCTTACTTACATTGCTTTTTTAGGTCTTACTCACCTCTACTTTCGAGTCATTTTTCTTTTTACGTATATTGAAAAAACAAAATAAGTTGGGTAGTTTAAATTAGTAGGGCTTATTTTCAGTTCGAAGTAGCATAGTTTACTTTGTTTTGAATTTGAAAAGAAAAGAAAAAAGAAGCATGTTTTAGGTTTGCTTAGTCTTCATTTTGGAAAGAGTTTAAACGAAAAAATAAAAAGAGACTTTTTGTTGTTGAAAGTTGTTTAATTTTGCGCACTTTACTTTCTGTTGCAACCCCACCACACAATGCACTACCCCGTTGAGTAAGAAGTAACCCTAAAAGGAATTTTAATAAAATAAGTTAGAAACAATTTTCTTTTTAGGAATACACAACACCAACTAGCTTAGGCTAGAGTTTTGAGCTTAAAACACCTTAAACTGCTCGGAACTAGTTTCATTACCCAACAATTGTAGTAAGACTTTCATATAGGTAAACCCATATATATCAAATAACCATGGGATGCTCTACTCAAACCAGATTTACGCACAAGGTCATGGAAGACTGGAAATGTTGAGGATATCCCCTCACTTTCCTTTTGACCATAAACCAGAGTCAACTCGCGTAAGGGGGTCCTTTCAGGCTTCGGGCTTAGCTACCCTGCCCATGTGTTTTGACTAGGCTAACGACTCTCCCCCCTGGATATTTCGTATGTATGGTAGCCTTAGTATCAGACCTATATGATCTCACACAGGTAGAGTGGGTGGTTATTCCCACTTCACCCTTGACAGGCGTGGAAGGTAACCCTCTGGCAGTACTCCCGGGAAAGCGGTTTGGTGATTCAAGCGCTTGCACCCAGTGGACCTCTGGTGGACGCCATGAAACTAACCATCAGTACTCTATTAGTTTGTTCTAGGCCCTAATCATCCCAAACTTACTTCTGAGAGTATTTGCTATCCGTTTGATTGGTTTGATTACTTAGGATTTTTATAGTGGTATCATGTTTTCCCCTTAGTCTTAGTGGCCACTAGGTTTTTACTTAGTTTTATTTTTATATATAATTGTGGAAGACCAACAGCTTCGTAGGTCTCAAAGGTTGCAAAACCTTCTTCCACTCAGAGTGGAGCCACTACCACCACCACGACAATGGAGGACAGACTCCAGTGGTCTTTTTGAAACTACTGGTGAAATAGAGGTTCCTGGTGAACCACAACCTAGGACCCCGGATCAGCAAGCTTTTAATACAGTTGATATTGAGGATCTCACTTCTAGTGAGTTTAATACTCCTTTTAATCCTCCTCTGACCGGACTTAATGATCCGCTTTTGGTACCTGTTGGTTTCCAGCAACCTGATTATAGTGCATATTTTTTCACACATGGGAATATTATGACTAACCCGGGAGGCGAACAGGGAGTTCCACAGAATCCCACAATGGGTATGAATACAAATATAGTAAATCTGCCTTCCACTACTACACTGAGTTCAACACAGACAAATTTTTTTCCAACTCCGTCCTTCAGTTTTAACCATGGTATGTTAGGCATGCCAAGCTCAGCAGCTTTGACATCTGCCTCTACCCCTGCTTTTGGACCCAGTAATACAGTGAATGTTGTTCCACCTCCTGTAACCCAACAGTCATACCATATACCTAGTACTTGGATTTCCACACCCAATGTTGGGCCAAATCCCTCTGCAACTAGGCCTATCATGAGTACCATGACGACACCGTCCACCTCGACTATCCCTGGTTTTAACACCTTTGCAGGTTACAATATGAATCAAAATAATGTACCTACAGGAAAAATCCCTTTCTCTTTGTTTTCTGGAGGAGGGGGTAACGTTCTAAACCAACAATATGGTGGGGCTAACACCCAGCCACAGTGGATGAATACACAGGGTACCAACCCACTTTCGTTTGCATGGGGGAATTTCAATAACAATTTCGCACAACAATAAGTGGAAAGGGGAAACTCCTTCCAGTAGATGGCTGGGGGAAACCCCTTCCAGCATATGGCTGGGGGAAACCCCTACCAACAGATGGCTAGGGGCAACCCTAACTAGCATTTCATGGGTCAAACTATGGGAGGTTTCCCCTTTATGACCCCAACATATCAAATGCCATCTTATAAACCTCATTTACCATTCCTGGCAATGCTGAATTTTCCAGATCATTCCAAATTGACGAATGATCTGGTGTGCCATAACATCACATGGCCACCAGTACCCACTAAACTACCTTCGGACATTCCCAAATTCGAAGGTAAAATAGTTGAGGATCCTGGTGATCATGTCACCACTTTTCATATCTGGTGTTCTTCGAACTCGTTCAATGAAGATTCCGTCAGGTTGAGACTTTTTCAAAGAACTCTGACCAGTGCTGCATCCAAATGGTACATTGAGTTACCTGCAGCCACCTTTTATAACTTTTAGGATCTCGCAACTGTATTTTTGAACCACTTCCAGCTTCCTGTTCGGTACGATGTCGAGACAGATCTTTTGTCTACTTTTAGACAAAACAAAGCCACTCATTTATCTAATCATATTCAGGAGTGGTGAAGACGGAAGAGGCTCATTAAGACCAATATCCCCCCAGAATTCTTATTAGAGTGGTATCTGAAATCACTCCTCCCTTACATTTCTAAGGAGGTAGCTACTTCTGGGGTGTCATCAGAAGAAGAAGACATTCTAAGGACCTAGCAATTAGACTTGGTTTATGCTCAGTCTGGGCTCCTTTATGAGATTATACCCGATGCACCGTGATCAAACACTGATCTAGGTAGACCAAAACCTAGACCACATGCTGACAACATTGTAGGTTCAGTTGATTCTGTAGCTTTCGAAGCATTAAGTAAACAGGTTCATGCCTTATCAGTCAAACAATCGACTGTAGAAGCAACTTCCATCACAACCTCTCCTTCTACTACTGAATTTGTACAACATGTTTAGACTAATCAAAAGGGCCCTCGGTAACCCAACAACAAAAAGAAGGGAAAGAAAGGAGAGGGGAACCAACCAAAGCCCAAAAACAAATAAAATGCTGAGGAGGGTAACAGACAAAAGAAGAAGGTTAAGTTTCCTTGCAAGCTTTGCAAGTAGGATCACCTCACTCACCAATGCCCTCTGATCAAAGAAGCTCAGAAGATGCTTCAAGAAAAGAAACCTGTCGTCCTGAAATATCCATTCCCCAAAGGGAAGGGCTCAGCTTCTGGCACCTCCAATGCCGGGGGCACCACCCATGCTTCAGTTGATCAAACTTTCATTAATATGTTTAACTCTGACACTCTTTTACAAACGCGGGCAAGAAATTATACCTCGGATACATAGTATAAGGATAAAGATATTCTTGAATCTTCCACTCCTCTCCACATACCTGTGGACTCACTTCCCAAGATCCCGAAAGGATTCTTGAAACGGGCTTCGCACAATCCCAATGCACGGGCTGCTTCCAACTACAATGTGGTTGAAGATCTAGCCCAAACCCCTTGTGCCATGTCCACCTTAGAAGTTTTGCAAAGTTGTCCATTACAACGAAATGCGCTTCTGGCAGCGATTGGAAGTATGGAATCATCCAACATGATTGCTTGATTTGCCATGAATGATATCAAATACCAGTTGCCATACCACGTTTCTCTTCAGATAGAAGTGAGTCATGGTCCTAAGACCATTAGACAAGCCATCATAGATGAGGGTGTGTCTACGTGCTTAATGTCAATCTCGTGTTGGAAATCCTTGGGTTCTCCTGAGTTAGCCCCCTCTAACACTCTACTTACTGCATTTGATGGCAGAACTTTCCGTCCACACGGAGTCTTGCCATCATTTGACTGTACACTTGCCGATAAGACAGTTGCTGTAGAGGTTGAAGTTCTAGACACTCCACTTGATTACAATATGTTGTTAGGTAGGAGCTGGACATATGCCATGCGAGCTATTCCATCGACATTTTTCCGAGTTGTAATGTTCCCGCACGAAGGCAAGATCGTTACAGTCGATCAACTTTTGTTCTCTTAGAAAAACAACCAGACTTCATCGGAATCAACAATTCCTTTAGTTGATCAATTTGCCCCAGCAAGTGAGAGTTTAGGAGTAGGACTTTATGGGTCATTAATGGGCACTTTTGACCTACCCGTTCTCGTTATGTTTATGCATTCTGGTGAAGGTACATCTACTGAAACCTTCACTGTCAGTTTAAGTACTGATCCGTGGATCCTTCCCATTGTATCAGAACCGTCAGTGCCCTTATCCATTGCAGAAGTAGCATACATGGAAGCACAACATGCTGCAACAGAACATATCCTGACTTCGCCAGTCTCTGCTGAGTCGGATATGGACTATGCTCCGGCATGGTCAGTAGACTCGATCCACTCTTTTGACTGTTTAGACATGGTTTTTCCTTCTGACAAAGCCATTTTGGAAGCCATGATGGGCCTGGACCAACATTGGGAACACCTACACCATAGGTCTTACCTACTTCCAAATCTATATAGGAAAGAGAGAGGAGAGTTTCTTATGATACCTGGTGGGAATGTTGATTTGTCCTCTATTCCTTCCACTTCAAGTGTTGTTTATGCTGAAGGGAATATGGATAATATATCGAGAACCATTCCGATTAACATTTCCACCAAACCTGGGGTCGTGGAAAATATTTTTATTGGAGCATATTGTTCTCCAAAGGAGATCTCTCTATATACCAAACTATTTAAAGAATTCCATGATATATTTTCCTGGTCTTATGAGGAGATGCCAGGCACCAATCCTGCCATCATAGAGCATGTCATCACAACATATCCTACTGCAAAACTTGTGAGACAAAAGCTTCATCCAGTGAACCCTCGAAAAGTAGCCACCATTAAGGAAGAGGTTGAGAAATTGCTTAAAGCCGGATTTATCTACCTGATCGACATGACAGAATGGGTTTCGAATCCTATTCCGGTTGATAAAAAGAAAGGTACCAGTTGAGTCTGTATGGATTTCCGGGATCTGAACAAAGCTTGCCTGAAAGATAACTACCCAACACCATTTATCGATCAAATCATAGATGCGTGTGTAGGGCACGAGATGTTTTCTTTCATGGATGGATTCTTAGGATACAATCAAATTCAAATCAAACTCGAAGATCAACACAAAACAGCTTTTATTTCCTCATGGGGAACCTTTGCTTATCAGAAGATGTCATTTGGCTTAAAGAATGTTGGAGCTACATTCCAGGGAGCAATGAATTTTGCTTCTCACAATATTAAACACATAGTTGAACCTTACTTGGATGATCTCTCGGTGCGATCTCGCAAGAGACGGGATCATCCAGCTCATTTGAGACTTGTGTTTGAATGGTGCAAACAATACAAAATCTAATTGAATCCCAATAAATGTGTATTCTACGTCGAGTCTGGATGACTACTGCATTTTATTATATCCAGTCATGGGATAATGGTAGACCCATTAAAAGTTGAGGCAATTGTAAATATGCCTCCTCCTCGCACCTTGAGACAACTCCAAAGTTTGCAAGGCATGTCTAACTTCCTGCGACGTTTCATTATAAATTATGCCAAAATTACAAAGGGTTTCATGAGACTGCTTAAACAAGATACCTACTTTTTGTGGGATGAGGCTGCTCAACAATCGTTTGAGGCCTTGAAAAAGTCATTACTATCAGCCCCCTTGTTAATCCCACCTGATTATACAAAGGATTTCCTCTTATACCTGGCGGCGTCTGTATACAAAATTGGCATAATACTAGTTCAAGAGGGCGATACTCTCCAAGAGCACATTTTTTATTATCTCTTGCGCGCATTGATAGCTCCTGAGATTAAATATTCGCACATTGAGAAGTTAGCACTAGCTGCGGTCTATGTGGTGCAAAGACTTCGTCACTACATCCTTTTACGAACCACTACTGTGATTACAGAGGTCAATCCTTTCCAATATGTTCTCACTCAACGCATTATCGGTGGGAAATATAATAAATGGATTGTAATCCTGCAGGAATTCGATTTGGTTTTTCAGTCTGCCAAGTCGAAGAAATCACTAGTGTTCGCTGAATTAATTTCAGAATTTTCGAGTGACTTAGCACATGTTGAGGAAGAGTCATCATTCTCGGATGAACATATCTTCCTTACTGCCTCCTCTGACCCATGGTACGGGGATACTTTAGTATATCTCCAGACTTTGATGTGTCCTACCACTTTTTCTAGAGAAGAACAATGCAAACTGAAAAGTCATGCGAAAAACTATCTCATCATCTCTCATACTTTGTACAGACGTGGGATAGATTCCATTTTATGATGTTGTTTGACTTTAGAAGAAGAAGAGTCAGTATTGAATGATGCTCACAGTGGAGCTTGTGGGGGTCATCTTTCTGGGTTGGCAACAACCCATAAAATACTGCGTGCCGGATATTTTTGGCCTACAATCTTTAAAGATTGTGTGGAAGTTGTGAAACGTTGTTGTCTATGTCAGTTTTTTACCAGGAAAATAAGAGTACATCCATCTCCTCTTCATCCTGTGATCACAGCAGGTCAATTCACCAAATGGGGGGTTGATTATATGATGTGTAATCCAGTTTTAGATGGAGGCCATCGTTATATTATCGTTGTCTTCGACTACTTCACAAAGTAGGCCGAGGAAATTCCTACTGTTAAAGAGGATGGAAAAACCTCCGTTTATTTCGTATTCAATCAGATTATTGCAAGGTTCGGCATAACCAAAGTGATCATGATAGACCACGGTCGTCATTTTTAGAATAGCATGATGACTGAGCTTTATACCATGCTAGGTTTTCGTCAGGAGCATTCGTTTTCATTCTATTCACAGGCGAATGGTCAGGTCGAAGTGGTTAACAAAACTCTGAAGACAATTCTACAAAGAACCGTTAATGCCAGTCGTAATAACAGGCACATCATGTTGTATCCTGCTCTTTGGGCTTACTGAGAAAACATAAAGACTACTACTGGTTTCTCTCCTTTCCAACTTGTGCATGGGATAGAGGCAGTCGTTCCGATTGAATGTGAGATTCCCTCTTTGAAGTTGGTTGTCCAACTGTTACCAGAAACTTCAGTACTAAAAGAACATTTGCTACATTTAGAACATCTAGATGAGCAGCGCCACGATGTGCTCACAGTAAACGAAAATCATAATAAATGATTCAAAGGACAGTACGATAAGTCTGTCAGACCTAGAGTTTTTCTTGAAGGAGACCTAGTCCTACTTTGGGATCAGGACAAAGAACCTTTAGGGGCTGGCAAGTTCAAGTCCATGTGGCTCGGTCCTTACATAATCTCGAAGGTACTGAAGAAAGGTGCTTACGAGCTAACAGACTACAAGGGTAGTAAGCTGTCCGAGCCTATAAATGGACTCTACCTGAAGAAGTACTACGCTTAGGAACTTGTGCTTTTTCATGTATTATAGTTGTACATTTTGTAGAACTAGTTTTTGCTTATGATCGTTAGTTGACCTTATGAGTGTTTTCTCACTTCGTGTTTCATATTTTGACTGAACACTTTTTAGGATTTGCTGATGGCGCCAATCGCCACACCTGACAGTTGGCTTCAACCTCTTGGGTCATTTACTCACCGACTGACCAACTAGTTTCTTCGGGGGGGGTTTTTTTGGGCCCCACAACGAATAACGTAGATGAATACAGTGCGGTCATAGAACTTCTCCAAGATGCTCTTGTCCAAGACATTTCACATTTGGAGATAAGACTTGATTCAAAAATAGTTGTATTTCAGTTAATGGGTGTTTACCAGATTAGAGATTATGTTTTGCTATGACAGTTTTTGCGAGTTAAATTATTGGAAAGACAGTTTGATTCCATCATATATCAACATATTCCAAGAAATTTGAATGCATTAGCTGATTCATTTGCAAATTATGTTTTAGATTGGCATTTGTATCATACACGTCCATAAATAAACATTCACACATAAAGTTAAATGCACACATGCAAATATAAGCCGATACTGTACATATATCTGATACTATATATAAAAATAGTATGAGTTTGGAATACAAGTCTATCACAAAGTCATGTCGTAAGATACAAAATCGGGATAGATGTCCTCAAAATATACATAAAATATCATTCTCTTATGGAGAAGGTGGGGCCTTGTCCACTGCCTCTCGGTAACATATGACCAACCTAGCTACCTTCCACAGCATCCTAATCTAGGTTGGGGGCACACCGACCACATACTCCTGCATGTCGATGGGCATCTGCTCAATGCGATATGTAGGAATCTCTTGAGTCAACCGACTCATCTTCCTCTCTATAGTCCCTAGCATAGCATCAGCTGCACCCACATCAACGGGCCTCACGAAGATAGTAGGATGTCCATATGGATGAACTGGTCCAACATCTGCACATGACACTTTGTTTTATTATTTTCAAACTCACCATAAAAATTATATATTTCAAATTGAAAAAATTAAATATTTTTCAAAACAAAACGTGCTTATATCTCCCCAGGCACCACCTGGAGGAAGTACCAACTCTAGATCACGATGGAAGTCCAAACCAACATATGGAAACTGCTCAAATGTCGGTACCTGTCTCTCCCACCATCCCCAGAAATCATCGGTGTGATAGCAGAAATGGCTTTCACCACTGCCCTGGCAGAGAAAGATGTCACCCCAACGGTGCAATCTCAGCTCACGAGGGTCGACTGGAGGCAAAAGCATACCCAAGCTAAGAGCAGGTACCCTCTCAAAGAAGAAGGTACAAAGGATACTACCATATCCAAAGTCCTTCATTCTCCCAGTCTTACACCCCGAGAGTTGAAGCTTCATGTTTTCCAAAAGACTTGTGCACCAATCATAGACATGACCTTGCAAATATTCAATACCAATGTACATGTAGTGCTTGGAGGCTAAGTGTTGTGTGGCACTCCCTCCCATTTGGTTCAACATACTGATAATATCCTTCAGAGGGAGGCTTGCAACAGTAGAAATGAGAATTTGACTTCCACATTTCTCAGTACCTTCCACACAATAAGCATTCACATAATCCTGCATGGACATGGCACCAACATTTCTTGAAGTCCCTTTCAAGTTTACAGGATATCCCCTCCTAGAGATCCCTATAATGAAGTATATGTCATCAACTGTGAGCTCCAAGGTCTCTCCTCGGATATTAAACGCATTTGCATCGGCATCCCAACACTGAATGAGTTTTTGCAATAAGCAGTTGAGTTCCCTCATGTTTACGGTTCGGTAGAATTTCAACAAACCGCATCTTCTTAACGCGTGGAGAGTGGTAGGATCTTGCATAGCCACCCTATCCATTTCTTCATGCTCCCTCTCCCTCCAAATAAGTGCCATCCTGTCAAAAGAAGGGCCAATTTTCAGTTTTTGAGCAATTTCTAGCCATTTTTAGGAAAAAACGCTACTCTAGAGCCACATAGTCACGTTTGGACGCTACTCTATAGCCATACAGTAGCGTTTACCTTGAAAAATACACTACTTTACATACTAGACAACAACGTACACAAATTGGACGAGTTGAGCATGGCTAGGTAAGTGATTCTAAGCATGAAAATTGACAAATGAACTATCAAAATGCAAGTTGGGATGAAAATAACTTACTTAGAAGAAGAATGAAGTCGAATGGTGGCCCGGTTTGACCGCTATGAACAGATGAAGATCAAGGGTTTGCTCCAAAACTTGCTCTACAATTCCAAATGTGATATTTGAGTTTTCAAAATGAAATTACATATATGAATTTGAATTTGATTTTCTACCCACTTTTTTGAAAAGTCTATAGTTTCAAATTTCATAAAAAAGGGTTTTATTTAATCATTAATACCTCTAAATGTTGATGAATTGAATCTAACCTATGTTCCTCAAATTTTCACTAAATTTTCATAGCATCAATCTATTATGACTTAATTTCTTTAGTGGCGGACCTCATTAAGTACTTTATGGATGAAATTTATGTCATTGAAGATTTTTTTCATTAATACTAACAAGGTTGTTGAGATCCTAGTCTTTGGCAGGTCATGAGTTGTGATCCTAGTAGCTGTCATTTAAGTCATTTTAAGCTCTTGTTTGGACTATTTAAACCTAAACAAGATTGCCGAGCAAACTTTTCCTCTTCAAGCTCGTTAAAGGAACTGAAGGCCCATCCACTCAGGTATAGATTTACCCATTTTCCGAGCCTTGGTGGATAAATTACGGAAAAGGTCTACTCTAGGTGTACTTTGGTATGCACTAGAAGAGTTCTTCTTCCATTGTTTTACACTTTTTCGGGGAAGGAGACTAACTTTATGAAAAAGGACCTTTTGGAGACTTCTTTAGGGTTTTCAGGCTCTCGAAATATGAAAACACCAAGCGAGCACTCACCTACTCGGGATCGATAAGAAATGCACGAGAAGGTGTATAGAGGATTGTTTAAGTTTTTCAGACTCTATAAACAGGAAAACACCGACGAGCATTAACCTACTTGGGCTTGATATTAAAATCTACGAGTAGGTGAATGGAGTTATTGTTTAAGTATTTTAGACTCCTTAAAATTGAAAACACCAGTGAGCAAGAACAGATCTTGGCTGGATATTAAAATCTAGAGATCAGTACTATAGAGTAATCTTCTATCTCTTCTTCGAACTCTGTAAACAATGAAGAAGGTCCTGAGTCTTCCTCCCATGGGCTTGTTAAACTATTTACATGGTTGGATCTATTGAGTTTTCATTCTTTCTTGAACTCATTAAAACAACAAGAAAGGTATTCTTTTATCTAAAAAGAATAAGGGATAAGAAGGGTATATAACATATTACAGTTTCAAAGGTAGTTCAGTCAGTCAAGTCCTTGAACACAGCACCTACTTGAGTCTATCATTTCAGTTGGGTTTATTTTTTGACCGTAGGGTGACCTTGATCTCCGAGTTATTACTCCCCCAATTGGTTATTCTTCCAACCATATGGAGGGTCTGTCATGTCTCCTATATTGCAGACTTATATCATTTTCCCCATTATGTTGAAAACTGCCTAAAGTCACTTTGTGTCATGCTTACTGTCTAAGGATACAGCCTGTGTGTGCCATTCTGTAGTTTACCTTGACCTCATGTGTCGGCCATCCTATTGTCAGTCTTGTTATTTGTACTACTCCACATCAGCTCATACCTTTGAGTGTTCCTCGTGTTGGATGACGGAGGATTCCTTAGAGCCTCCCTTCCAACGGACTTCTTCCCATTGACATCAACTCATTTTGCTCTGGGAATGAATTTTAGAGTTTCGATTAGTACCTTGGGGATTGCAGTCATCAGTGGCAGTTTCCCTCGCTGTTGAATTATGAGAATACATCAATGTCTCTTATTTGATAGGTTCCTCAAGTGTTCGACTTCAAATCCACTTATTCACACTTGTTGGATCATACTAGGTACCTTGGGACTCATTATTATTATCGGTGAAAGCCCTCGCATTTGTTAATGGTATACATCAATGATCAGTAATCAAACGACACCCCCCATGTTCGACTTTCAACTCATCTATTCACATGGTTAGGGTCTGTACCTTGGGTTGTTTGGATGAAGACCTTGGAACTTTGATAACATTACTTCATCATGTTATCACCCAAGTTGTGCAAGACTGAGCCTCACACATTTTTGGCTCCCCATGAGACATAGATCCAATTTGTTGTTATGGCTATGATCTCTCATCCTGACATGGATCCACGTTTGTATTTCAGTGGACATGCTAAATGTACATCTCCTCGTTATGTATTGAAGATCATGTTGTATCATACTACACATCTGTATGATGTCAAGATTGTAATTGCTTGCTGACCTTGATCGTTATTTTAGGTAATTTTGTGACTTGGTCCTGTGGTTTCTTGCTCCTCCGCTAATTTGGAATTATAATGTATTTCGGCCATCGTTTCCCTCTGACCTCACACATTAGGGCGCATCTGTTATTGGTCAAATTTTTACTTCTCCATCTGTGATCACATCTAGTTGTTGATCACACAAAAGGACAACTTGGATGGAAGAACAAGATGACCCTAGATGATGAATGATTAATATTTACCCCTTTTCAGCTGATAAAATCCTATTTTTTACCTACTTTTAGGGACAAACGCTGCTCTACTTCATTAGAGGGGCGTTTGCCTCCAGAAGTATGCAGCTCTGCTTCATTAAAGGGGTGTTTTCCTTCAAAAATATGCAGCTCTGCTTCATAAAAGTATCGTTTGCCTTCAAAAAAGCCTATAAACACGTGTTGCAAGCATCAAAGTTGCATGTTGAACGCTACTCCACTTAATAAAAGTAGCGTACACCTTAAAAAGTGATCAAAAATATATTAAATTGACGAATTGGGATTAGTTGAAGTTGGTTTTGCAACTTCCCCAACCTCCCAATCAAACTACCTCTCGATCTAAACTACCTACCTTGTCCCATAAATACAAGGGAGATGCATGAGAGAGGGACCTAGAAATTATGCATTAAGGGTTGTTATGCTGGAGGAATTCCAAGTTAGTGCGAAGAGCAAGAGCCCAGGATCCGGTTACACAAGTACTCTGAATGATCAGGTATACATTGTACTGATTATTTGCTTTTGACAATAAAGGTTGAAATGCCCTTCCTGTCCCAATCAAATGTCTAATGGATTGCATGTTTGTTTGGATTAAATGCTTGATTGTATTTGATGTTTAAATTATATTTCAATTTCATCATTATTATATCAATCGAGATACGCTGAGGAAGGTACCTTTGTATTGCAGGTCTGTCAAACGGAAGATCAAGTGGAGGATCAATCGAAGGAGAAAGTGAAAGCTAGGATCGAACATCGTGAATAAGGTATGCCTTCATAAAAATTGATCTCTTTCATTTTGTAGAAGTCTATGTAATATGATTTATGCATTTACTTGTCACCCCAGAAGTTGGTAGTGTCCATCTCCTCATTATAGGGTAGATTTCCCGAACAACACATGGACCACTGCCAACGAGCCTGTTCAATACCCTGGTAGGTTTGCTTCGTATAATGATTTTATATGCGAAAGCCAGTTGGAACTAGAGTGTGTTAAGATTGCTAAACACATAACTCAAATTTTTAGAGCGAACCTTATGAGTAACTTTATTTATAATAGCCTGCATTACTGATCATGTCAAAAGAGAATAGCCTAAAGCTTTCCCTTGACCTCTCAGTCTATCTTCTTCATAAAAGATCAGTAATGTTCCCCACAAGTAGAAACATCACTTACTCTTGGGATACCATTTTAAAGAATGCTTAAGAGACAAGTTTTGATAATGAGTCTGGGGTGAACTAGTAGTCCATAGGTGTAAGATAGAACTTTGAAAAACATGATGATTAGAGTAGGTCTTAAGCAACTGTTCTAATGATAAATCAGGAATGTGCATGTTTGAATTAAAACCATATACAAAAGCATAAAAATGAAATTAATCAAAAAGAATAATAGAAGAAAGTGGTTAGAAATTATATAAAGAACGCTTTAACTTTTCACTATAAATTTTCAATTTTCAACAATAATCAAAAGAGGAGTTAAGATGCATTATGAGCTTTCTAGAGCACTTCCCCTTTTCAGATAATATTTTATGAGTTGATTATAGAGATAAGGTTCTTGTAATCAAACTACAAAACCACTTGTTAGATTATTCAAATTTATTCAAAACAAAAAAACATATGTACAAAGAAAAGTCATATGAAATTTATCAAAATTAGGGAAAGGGGAAGAGTTTTCCTATTTTAATTGACAAAATTCCATAAGCTGATCATAAGAATGAATTTCCTGTATAAATGCAATCAACTGTTAGAAATGACTCTTATTTATTTAAAGAAACAAAATTATATTTACATATGTACAAATGAAGATAACCCAAAATAATTCAAAAACCAGGAGAAGGAGGAATGACTTCCTCTTCAACCAGCTCCATCTCCTTCTATTGTAAGGCATTCTGTACAAATTCTTGTTTAGATATTGGTTGATGATAAAGACTTAGTCTATGTCCATTTACAACAAAGGAAATTTGTGAATCATCAATTGTCTTAATCTCAATAGATCCATTATCAAAAGTTGTAACAATTTCATATGGACCCATCCAACAAGTATTTAATTTACCTTTAAAGTTTTTGTACCTTAAATAAAAAAGTAATGCCCAGAATCCAGTTTTGAATTGTTTTTGTTTAATATATTTATCATGCCACTTTTTGCATTGGTTTTGTATTAGAATTGTGCGTTGAATGGAATCTTGTCTAATCTCATCTAAATCATTTATCTACAGGATTCGTTGTCTCTATACTTCTTCCAGATCCACCCCTAATTGTGCATCCATATGAAAGGTTTTGACTTGAAACACAATGGGTAGAAGAACTTGTTTACCATAAACACGTTCATAAGGTGTGTGGCTAGTGGTATTCCTCCAAGTTATTCGATAAGCCCACAAGGCTTCTGGAAGCCTATCTACCTAGTATTTGTGGTTTAACTGGATAGTATTAGTCAGGATGGCTTCTAATACTTTGTTGGTAGAATCTACCTGACCATTGGCTTGCGGGTGATATGGTGAAGATTTACAATGTCTAATACCATATTTTTAAGTAATCTCTTTCATTAACTTGGAGGTAAACTAAGATCCTTGATCGATTACAATTTCCCTAGGTACACTGAATCGAGTAAATATTTCTTCATATATAAACTCTACCACATATTTTTTTGTGGCTCGGAACAAGGCTTTAGTTTCCACCCACTTGGTGACATAGTTTGTACTGACTAGGATGTACTTCTTCTTGCGATACATAGGGGAAATTGGCCCAACGACATCTAGAGCCCATTTTTCAAAAGGTTCAATCATAACCTGGGGTTGTAAGGGAATCGCATAGGATGGCGTAGGTCTACCCATTCTTTGGAAACTATCACATCCCTTGACATACTTGGCAGCATATTTGAAAATGCTTGGCCAATAATATCCAGAGTGCAACACTTTGTATGTTGTTCTCTTATCAGAAAAATTCCCACCACAAGGTCCACCATGACATTCATGGAGGATCTCTGTCATCTCATCCTCTCGTACACATCATCTAATAATAAGATCAGGACCAGTACGAAAAAGATCGTTGTCCACCCAAGAGTAATTAGAACTTTGAACTATGATCCTACATTTCTCGGGTGGGGAGAGATGGTTTGGTAGCTTTCCAGTTGCGAAATAATTGGCTATGTCTGCAAACCAAGGGGTTCGAACAGACACAACAAACAAATGTTCATTTGGAAATCTATCATCGATGGGACTGGCATTATCATCAATTTGAATTCGAGAGAGAAAATTTGCTACCACATTCTCTCGACCGGGACGATCAACAACAGTGATGTTAAATTCTTGTAATAAAATAAGCCACCGAGTCACCTTGCCATTGGTGGATGGTTTGTTCATTAAAAATCTAATGGAAAAGTGGTCTGTGTGTACAAAAACTTCATATCATGTGATATAGTGACGAAACTTGTTAATAGCATAGACTACTGCCATAAACTATTTTTTCAGTAACAGTGTATTTTGATTCTGCAGGAGTCAAATTTTTGCTAGCAAAATAGATGGCATATGATGTTTGTCCTTCCTTTTGACCTAAGACTCCTCCTATAGCCATGTCGGAAGCATCAGTGGATATATGGAAAGGAAGGGACCAATTGGGGCCCCTAAGTATTGGTGCCACTGATAGCTTTTCCTTCAAAGTTTCAAAGGCATGTTGACAAGGTTTAGTCCATTGAAGATCTATATCTTTCATGAGTAATTTAAACATAGGTGCAGCTATCTTGGTGAAGTTTTCAATAAAACGTCTGTAATATCCTGCATGGCCAAGAAATATCCTTACCTCTTTCTGAGTTTTTGGAGGAGGAATATTAACAATTATTTCTATCTTGGCAGGATCCACCTTGATACCTTGAAGAGAGACATGATGTCCCAAAACTATGCCCTCGGTTAGTAACATCTTACATTTTTCATGACTAAGGGCTAAGTTTGTTTCTTGGCACCGGGTAAGAACTGTTTCAAGGTTATCAAGGGCTTCTTGGAAGGTATTACCATAAACTGTAAAATCGTACATGTAAACTTCTACACAGTCATGTATAAGGTTAGCGAAAATTCCTAAGACTGCATGCTAGAAAGTGGCAGGTGCATTACATAGTCCAAATGGAAAAACTCTATAGGCATATTTCCCCCAAGAACAATTAAAGGTTGTCTTGTCTTGAGCCTCAGGTGCTATTAATATTTGGTTGTATCCGCTATACCCATCAAGGAAGGAGAAGTATTGTTTCCCTGACAAGGTATCAAACACCTGATCAATGAAAGGTAAAGGGAAGTAACCTTAAGAGTGGCTTTTTTTAATTCTCGGAAGTCAACACAAATACGCCATTTCCCTATAACTTTCTTTGGAACCCACTACCAGAGGAGACACCCATTTACTGTTAGAAATTGGGTAGATGAAACAAGCATTATGGAGTTTTTTTAATTCATATTTAACTATATCCTTTAGGGATGGATTCATTCTTCTCTGGGGCTTCCTGACAGGAGGTATGTTTGAATCTATGTAAATGTGGTGAATACAAGTGTCTGGGGTGTATACCCTTCATATCAGTGTATTCCCATGCAAATGATCCAGTTTGACTTTTGAGAACTTTTAGTAATTTTTTTTGTTGACTCTCATCTAAACCTGCATTTATATGTAGAAACTTTTCAGGAATAAACTCACAAGGTATGGTATAGGATCCTATATGTTCTTCGATTGCAAAGACACAAGGTGTACTTGTAAATGTTGAGAGGCTCATATTTTCTTGGAATTTATCTCCAAAGATTTGGTCGGGAAAAAGACTGAGGAAAGTCTATACATATTGTGGAAGAGACAAATTGGTTCAACACATTTTCGGTATTTTGTTCTTGAAGTGCCCAGGAGAAATCACTAATAAGGGAAAGTTCTTCCAAGTTCTCATCCCCAAAAGGAAAATCTAACCAAAATACGTTTTCGGTTACTGGTTGTGCCGGTGGGTATACTACAAATTTTCTTGTAGATAACCCATCAGAGATAATCATCTCTCCATCCCTACATCCTATAAATGCATTAGAAGTGGCTAGCCAAGGTCTTCCCATAATAATAGGGTGTCGTTTAGAAGGGTCCTTTGATTCTATGACCATAAATTGCATGGGATATTCCCATGAATCCACTGATACAATGATATCATCTAGGATCCTAGTAGGCTGCACCAAAGTGTGATATGCTAACTCTAGCATTGTTGGGGTAGGGCGGAGAAACTATCCTAAATGGAGAATTTCTAAAACTATGGTATTCATCAGGTTAATAGAATCCCCTAGATCAATAAGTGTGTTTCCTATAGCATTGTTATTGATGATAACATTTACCACTGGATTTCCTGGATTTGTATACTTTGCAATTCTAGGTTGGTTTGCCATGTAATCTAACATTTCACCTATGACATGAATTGTCGGAGGGTATTTTTGCTTCTTACCTAGTCTTTTAATACAAAGTTCCTTTATCAATTTACTATAGATTGGTATATATTTAATGGCTTGTAACAAAGGGATCTTGATACAAATATTTTTCAATTCGTTAATGATATCACACTCTAGATAAGTTGCAGGTTTTTCTATTACTAGACGCTCCGGATATGGGGGTGATTTTTCTCCTGGAATTAATTCTTTATGTGGACAGTTGTCTATTGAAACTTTTGGAATAACCACATCTTTGAGAATTGCATCATTCAAAATTTCATTAGGTATGTCTTCTTCTTCATTCTCTTCTCGGATGATAACTGATGATTTGGGTTGATCTTGCAAAACTCTTCCAGACCGCAGTTAAATCTCATGCACTGGTGCGGTAGAAATGGCATATGATGGAAGAGGTAGAAACCCAATGTTGTTAAGAGCTTGAGTTGGCTTGTTCTTAGGATTTGGTATCGATTATGCAGGTAATATTGTGGGTCTTGGGGGATTCATGTTTGGAAATGGTGAGGCTGATTTGTGATAGGGGGTAGTGAAGGAGGTACAAATCCAGGAAAGAGTTGTTGGATATTAGGTGGGTAAGGATATTTAGGCATAGGAGGAGGTGGTTGAGAATATGCTTTTCCTCTCCATCCATGTGCCCATTGTTGTTGTTGAGCATTCTGAGGAGGCTACTAAGGTGGACAATTTTTCCAACCTGCAGTGTTCCACTGTTGAGGAGGTTGATAAGGATGGTAATATGGTGGAAATTGTAATGATGGATCCTGATATGATGGTTGATCTCTAGGTTTCCAAGGCCTCCTAGATGTCTCACCAAAATTTAAACTCTTATATACAGCTTGCAACCCAGGAAACGATAGACAATTATTAGTTGGATGTTCTTTTGTACAAAGGTGACATATTGAAACATTATTCAATGGACATTCCCATTGGGGATGCTTAGTTCTACACCTAGGACAGAAAACACTCATTATTGCATGCTCTTCATCCTATCTCTTTTTAGCTTGTAATGCATCTAATTGAGAACCCATGGCTCCTAAGATATCTCTTTTGAAATTTTCTAATAGGTTTCCCAATTCTGCCCTTGTAACTCAACCAGGACTAGATGTATTTCCTTTTAGGTTTCTAGTGTAAGATTCCCGAAAGTGTCTCCCACTTTTCCCTCTGCTTCTAGAGAAATTCCTACACATCTCACAAATATGTGTGAAGGACTTATGAGAGATGTCTCCTGCTTCCATGAGATTAAGGTTTTCTAAGAATTCTTCTGAGATTCCCTTAAGGAAGAGTGTTCTTACTGCATCTTCTTGAAGATCACTATACTTGGATTTATGCAATACATAGTTAAATCTTTTGAGATAGTCTTCTAGGATCTCATCTTCAAGTTGTTGTATTTTGAAAATATCATTGCGAGAGTCCTTAGGTTTACAGTAATCCTGATATTTCCATATAAAGGAAGTCTTCATGTCTTCCCAAGTTCTAATACTGGATTCTCCTAACCCCATAAACCATCGAAGAGCAAAATATTTTAATGTGGCTAGAAAAAGTTTTAGATTTTGGCCATCTTGTAGGTAGCTATAGCTCCTACACAAAATGTCAAATTCGAATAACAATGTATCCGGATCCTCACTACTCTTCCCATAAAAGGTCGGTAGTGAGGAGGGAGGGATATTTTCCATGGTTACATCTTGCACAGTGTCTAAGATGGGGAACCCAAAAGTATCTTAAGTTCTAACCTCTCCCTCTTCTTCATCTTGTCATACATTATCTTCATTTTCATTCTCCATGAAAACTTGATTTCCAAAGAGAGAATACCTAGGTCTTTCTTTTCTTGGTGAATATGGGATGTCCCAACGTTCTGTTTCAGGGATAGTATTCCTCTTTTTAGGAGAGGAATTACCAGCTACGTGGGAGTCCAGTTTTGAAGTTCCTACAGTTGTTGTCTCAATCTGTGAAACAACTATGTTCACAGAATTTTCAAAAAGAGTGTGGGAGTCCAGTTTTGAAGGTCCTACTTGTGCAGGATCAACAAAGTCTACTAGGTTTGGACACCTACTATTGAGACGGTAGTGTCTTTGGATTTTGAAGCTAATGGAGGATTAAGAGGTTCTGATGATTTATATCTTTGAGTTTCCTCTTGTCTAATTTTAGTCTCAATATGAACTTGAGGTTCTTCTAGTGGTGTTTCTTTATGGACTGACTTCTCTGATGTCGCTATGGTTCCCCCTAAATGGTTTCCATAAAATATTTCCTTATCTTTCCAAATAGGACTATCCCCATTAGGTGTTTTCTGATACCTTTCTGCTAATTTAGTAGTTGGGGTGGCATGCCCCTGTAAAGGTTAGTAGGTATTTTAGTAGGAAGGCTAGTTTTAATGTATCTACCTTTTGAGTCTCTAGACCTTTTCATGAAAGCAAATCTAAAACTGAAATAAATTCTAATTGCATTACTACTATTGTTGGGTTTTGGGTATTCCTATTATAACAGATGCCCAGGTTCTTACCTCTTGTCTTACCACTCACCTGCCACCAGCCTATCTCTAAGTTTCAAATGGAAACTTCTACCTATCAATAAGTCTTAAGAAGAAAATCCTACCTATCTACAACTAAATTCTACCTATCTACAACTCCCCGGCAACGGCACCAAAATTTTGGGTGTATTTACTGTCTTAATGAATCACCAAATATTTAATTATCGACCAGGGTTGGTAATATTAGAGTTGTGGCACAGTCTATGCTGAGGTAGAATGGTACCTAAAAAATTGGCTCGGCCGACCTTAGAAATGTTTAATAATGAAAATATCTAAAGATCTTTCAAAATGAAAAACCGAGTCAAACTTCAGAAATACAACTACTAAACTGATTAGACCTAACTAAAGAAATAGATCAGAATAGTATCAATCTATACTACTCTACTCTATGAACAATAACTAAAAAGATAAAAACAACAATACTATTCTAGGAAACAAGACTTGATTAAAAGCAAACTACTCTTATGAAAATGGAAACTATTGATCAATGATTCAAACTCTAATCTAGGAAATAGAAATTAATAACTATGAACAAGTTTAGAAACCTATCTATGAAATTATTTAGTTTACAACTAACTATGGAAACATGAAATTGTGTTATCTTAAAGCAAGATTACAAATTACTTAATAAACCTGAGAAATTCAATAGTTAAACTATTCATGCATTTAACAAATACTCAAAACTAAGCTAAGCTACCTAATTCCATTCTCCTTGAGGATTCTGAGGAAATGTATCAAATGTAATAGGAACTGGAGAAAATGTATCGAAATGACTTTCAAATGTGACAAGGAAACAGAACGGAAGTAAATCTAGTTTAACTTCTACAAAGAGATGCAAGCTAAAAAGTGACCAATTACAATTAATCTTAAACATTGTAGTCTACTCTTTATCCATAAGAAAATGACTCTAGTTATGCTACCTAAGACTGATTTGGAATGAGATGTTATTAACAATCAATCTATTAACAAGAAACCAAGAACATGTATTTCTAATGACTACTTTGAAATCGAAGGCATGCAAATATCTATGCTATCCTACATAGGTGAAGCAAGAAATATAATTATCAACACAAATTTAAGGAAATCTAAGCATATGCAAATGACTTGGAAGTAAATTGGATCTAGAAGCAAGTAGAAAACTCAATAAGGATATTCTATTTCTGAATCAAATCCTATCCATGAACATCTTCACTAACTATGTAAATGAGAAGAGAAAATCCTATGCTTGAACTAAAATAATGATCAAACCATGAAAAATTAATGTACTTTTAAAAAATGAAATTACCAAGTTTAATCCAAAATCAACCTTAATAAAAATGAAGTAAACTAAACTAAGAATGAAATTAATGAGTTTTAGAATAGTAACAAGTTAATAAAATCAGAAGATAAAGGATTAATTATAGAAACATAATTTGAAAGGTAAACTAACGCAAAGTTAAAGAAATGAATAAGAACTAAGAATAGTTATAAAGCTTAATTGAAACTCTATGTAGTTTAAAACAAAGTCCTATCTACATATACAACTGTTGGTTAACTACAAGAAATAATACAATTCAAAAACTTGAAAAACTGAACTCTAAACAAGCATAAAAACAAGACATAAAATATTAAAGTCCATATGACAGTCCGGATGACAGTCTGAAAGACAGTCCGAATGGCAGTCCGGATGACAGAAAATGATGTAAACTATGAAAATAAGCAAACTAAATGATTCTAACGCTAGTTGGTTTATGCATATTAATCTACAGTGCAAGTAAAGCAGTAAATAAACTGTTTAAAGATGAAATAACAAGAATAAACTACACTAATCTATATATAAGGAAATAAATTGTTTTCTATTGCATAATAAAACAAAGTTGAAAGGTAAATGAAGCTAATCTATAGCTACAAGGGAATTAATAGAACTAAATCTAATTATGAACTGAACTTGAAACACTGAACTAATTAAACTCTATCTAATTGCAATGGAAAAACTGAAGGAAACTATGCATGACCAGTCAGTTTAAATTCTGAAAATGCAAATTGTATTAGAAGCAAGTAATATATTGCGTGAAACAGAGAAATACCATCTACAGGAAAAACCAAATTAAATACATACATTGAAAATGAAAACTACTTATTTGCAGAAAAGAAATAAAAAAATATACACAATAACCTATGGTTGTTGAGGGGCCCTTCTCAGCAATCAAGGATTGTCTAACTCAGATTAATCACCAACAAAACATGAATTTGATCATCAACAGCTAAAATCAGAGACTACCATTAACTGAATCAAAAGTTACACATCGTTCTCTAGCTCTGCGTCTATTCTCTCTACTGGCTAACTTTGTTTCTCAACAAGAGACGTCTTTATATAGTTTTACAACAGGAGATAAGTTCAAGCCTTTCAGTGGTCGACCTCTCTAAAAATACGAGGTCTTAATAGCTATAGGAACGACTCAATACAGCACACAGACTGTCTCCCACAATCTGTGTGCATTGGTTCTCTTCACATGAGCAGCTGGTGCATTGATTCTCTTTGACGTGGGGAGCTGATGCATTGTCAGACTGGGAAAACAAGAATGCATATCTTCTAGAACAAAGGCTCAAGAACCATGAGGTCCACATTGCCAATAGAACCCATTTCATGGTATTTTCCTTTAGTTCCCTGGAATATTCCAACCAACGAATCCACGGGTGTGAATGAAGGGCTGAACAATGGTCCAAATGCAGCTGGGCATCTTCAACATGAACGTGCATATGAATGAGAGTCTATTTGAAGACCATAGCCTGCAGAACGAAGTCTATGTGCCAAGCAGGTCGAGAAATGTCAAATTAACGCTAATAAACCATAAAATAATGATAATCACTTACGATTTATGAAATATTTAAATGTATTCATACCTGAGTTCAAATGGTGGTCTGAATGGAAAGAAGTATGACTTATCATATCAAAAATAGTGAAAATAATGCCAACGGAGCACGTTTGATGATAAAAAATTATGACAAAATTGGGCATCAATAGTTCACAACCATTTTGGCTTAAGGGGGGGTGTTGGAACATAATTCCCATTTAGACCTTGGTTAATAATCCTTGCATAAGATTTCAAGTGTTTAATGTAAGTTGTTCCATGGTTTGGATTCATAGTGCATAAGCTAGGGGCTTTGTCCACATATTAGACTAGTGGTTTTCCATAAATTCCAAGTTTTTCCACAAGTATTCCCCATTTCCTTATTCTGGGGATCAAAGGCGCCCTACATATTGAATTTAATGAGGAATATGAACCACTTCCCTTTTTTATGGGATAATTTTGGACCAAGGGTGCTAATGCACTAAAAATGGTTAAATTGCTCATTAATGTCCACTACCAAATCCCTAAGCCACCTAATTCTCCATCATAATGTTTCCATCCACATTTATTGACTTTCCTAACTTCCTTATGGTCCACATAGGTTCATTGGACCTCATTATGTCCCAATATAGGTGTTACACTTGGCACAATGTCATAGATTGGGGGAATTACTCCACGAATCCTAGCATTAATATGAGCTACTCAACTGCCTCCTAAGGTTCACGAATTTATATTTTGCAAAGATTTATATATTGTACACATCTTATTGAATAATAGAGAAGTGGATTTTACATCAATTGTGTTCTATCTCATGTATTTATGTTTCAATATTTCTTCATATTTTCTTCTAAAATCTATGTAAACTCTTTGTGAGGAATAGTTTGTTTCTAGATCATGGCTTGTAAAATTATTGCATGGCATCAAGGCCATAGAAATTTTACAATGTGACTATGGTCCTAGGTGGTATTAATGCTCTAACACCCCCCTTAAGTTTGACTTATGTAGCGAAAAATATGAAAATGAGTCCTTGGCAATAATGGCCAAGGTCACCCCTTACAATTTTATTAGTCCATGTAACCGAGGTAAGGAGGAAAACCTCATTGGAACAAAAACTACCCTAAAAATGGACATGAAGAGACATATGAAACAAATATCAGTTTTCACCATGTATCACCCAACCCAAGGAGTTATCTAAGGTAGGTGAATGTCTTCTCAACAAAACTCTTGGTTAAGATGTCAACTGTCTGCTCAAAATATGGACAATATTGCAATGAGATGATCTAGTCATGCACCAAACTCCTAATGTAGTGCATGTGTATCTCTATGTTCTTTGTCCTCTATCTATGTACTGGATCTATAGATATATTTATGGCACTTTGATTTCCACACCATATGATTGTAGGTGAATCAAATTCAAAACCGAACTCCCCAGGAAAGCCTTGCATCCATACACATTGTGTAGTTGCATTACTGCTCCTTTATACTCACCCTCACCTAGAGATAATGAAATAGTGTGTTGTGTCTTGCTATACCAGAAAATAGGACCATGTGCATGCAAAAAAAAAAAACATAAGTGGACTTCCAGTCAGTTCTATCTCCAGCCCAATTTGGATTAGTAAATCCAACAAGTTCAAGTGAAGAACTAGCTACATAATGAATCCCAAATTGCTTGGTTCCTTGCACATAATGCAAAATCCTCTTGGAATTATTCCAATGAATCTCATGAGTCTCTTGCTTGTATGTAGCAATATCACCCACTACATAATCCAAATCAGGTCAAGAATGTGTGAGATACAACAAGTCCCAACTAGCTTCCTATACAACGAACTATCCACCAATGGTGATGAACCCCAATCTTCTAGTTTCACACCTAAAAGGAAGGGAAACTTAGAAGAATTACAATAAACCATTATGAAATTTTGGAGAATATATGAAGAATATTTTTATTGTGATACCTTCATACCTGCATTAGATTGCTTAATCTCCTAGCCAAGAAATCGTCTCAACAATCCAAGATCAGACATAGAGAAAGCACTATGCAAAGCACATTTTACTGAACCTATGTGATCAACAGAACTTCCAGCAATAAAAATATCATCAACATACAAAACTATGATCAAAATAGAGTCACAAAAATTATGCATATAGACATTAGGATATGATTTGCATATTTCAAATCCTAGAGTCGAAAGAAAGCTATCCATCTTGACATACCAAGATCTAGGAGCTTGCTTGAGGACATAGAGATATTTCTCTAGTCTACACACAAGTGAAGGGTATTGTATGAATCCTTCAGGTTGCTGCATATATATCTCCTCATGAAGGTCACCATAAATAAATGCACTCTTCACATCCATGTGGTGCATCTCCCATCATTTGGATGCAGCAATACCCAAAACTATCCTGATTGATTCCATCTTTTCCACAGGTGCAAAATGTTTTTGTGTAGTCCACCCATTGGAATTCATAGAAGCCATTAGAAACCAATATAGCCTTATACTTCACTTCAGAACTATCAACAACCATTTTGGTCCTATACACCCACTTGAATTGCACCGACCTCTTGGGAGGAAGAGAAACCAGCTCCCAAGTCTCATTGTCTTGAAGAGACTTGAACTCTTATTCCATGGAATCTTACCATATTGGTTCATGTGATTCTTCCTCATAAGATTGTGGATCATATACAACAATCAAGAAACACCTCCCAGGCATATTCAGATCACAAGTAGAGAATGCAATGTGAAATTGGGATCCAGTCTTCCTAGTGCCATGTGTATCTCCTACAAGTTCACAAGCAACTTGTATGGTTTTCTCATCCCATTTTGACCTTGTAGGAGGATCATGATCTGCATTCATATAATAATATTCATATTCAATATCAGAATCATAAAAATCATATTGATAAACATCACTTACATCATCATCAAGTGGAGGATTTGAGCATTCATCTCCTTCTTGGTGAGCTACTTGCAAAAGCTCTTCTTCAAAATGGACACTTCTTTCAATGAAGGTATTTTGAGGTGAGGGATAAAAGAGATTGTATCCCTTGGTATATTCATCATATCCAACCATTATGGAATACTTCCTTTGAGGTTTCAAGGCCTTGATTTTCTTAGGAGGTATTCTATCCCATGCTCTTGAGCGAAACACCCAGAAATGAGACACACCAAGCTTATGTCCCATCCAAGCCTCGAATGGTGTCATGTATTGTAACATCACCAAAAATTCACTAAAATTTAAAATTTTTCAAGTAGCATTAACTGATTATGATTTCAGTGCAAAAGTATTAAATGTTAACTTAATACATACTTAGGCGTTATTAAATAGAACAAGCTTAACGACAACCACTTCTATAACTGTTGTAAAGTCTAATGGATTAAATTTCTCATAAGAAAAATATATGTTGTTGCTTCTACTATCTTTAACTAGTGTACCAAAATGTCGTTATGTCGTGTATCATCGTTGAACTGTCCGGATGTTATGGAATTTGCAAGCTTACATTAAGTATTTATTGTTCAGAAAACATGTCATAAATTCTTCGTTCTATAATATGAAGTTTGGTTCTAGAGACTAAATGCTCATTTTGATGACATGAAGGGATCCTTGAATAGCCCCGAGACTTACTTAGCTATCTCTAGCTAACGCTCCTGAATTCTATTTGCAATGAACAGGTAAGACAAAGAGATTCCAATAGCAGCCTTCATAAGTGTTTCAATTTATCTTACAGCACTATATTGGCCTTTTAAGTTATCATTATGAATATGTAGAAGAATATCTGCTCTGCCAATCTACTCAGGTATTTTATTGACATTATTCGATTTCCTTCGTTATATCGTAATAATAGTTTATTTTGGAGAAAATTTTGTGTATTATCAATCCTATAATCCTTATGTCGCTACTATAGAAAATTTGCATAGTTCTACACATTATATAATCTCTTCCAAAACTATGGAGAGGACAATGTAATATTTTTCTTTTTCAAAATGATAGGTGCAATACTTATGTGAGTATTATTATATAGTTCTTATAAACTATTAATTACCATTATGATAGCAATATACATTCTTTATGCATAGTTTTTATGTAGAAAAATGATATGTATCTCATCTAAATGCATACACTAAAGTTTGGAACTATATGCACAAAACATACATAAGATGCTAAGTGCATAGACCTTATATGAGAATGATACGTAATTATTCTATTTGGCGCAAAAATATAAGTTGGAGATATTTAAATTAACCAATCATATGGTGTTATGTGCATAGCCTAACACCTTGGGTTACGATTAAATGTGTCAAGGATATGTTATAATGTAACGTTATGTAATTTACTATATGCTTCCAACCCTGTAGGTACACGATGTATTAACCTTGTAATGGTAGATGGTTGGCATGTACTATGAACCGGTGGTTGGAGTATTTAATGGCTTCTTAAATACCATCTCAGTGGATTGTTTGTTGGCTGCTATCATGGCCAAGTCTCACCTGAAGTGTCCTGGAGTTTGGTGACAAACTATGAATGCGTAGTGTGGAAAATCGTCAGGGTGTGCAAGGTTGATACAAAAGGATCCTAGTTGGATCTTTGTGTTGGCAATAAACCGTGTAATGGAAGCTGTAGCATTTAACTGTCATTAATTGTGATTGTGATCATCAAAGAACCTCGTCAAGGTGGCTAGATCTGCGTCGTTGATCTTATGGTTGATCTCGGGTTTTGGGTTAAACCCTAACCCTGGCATTGATATGCCCAAATGTTCAGGATTTAGTTCATTATGCGAAAAGAGGGGAGGCCGATAGGCTCTTGAGCCTTCATGGTTTTTGTTGGAAGGTTCCCTCGAGGGTTTTGATACCTTGACCTTGCTTATATCCTATGTTCTTAGTTGTGTTTTCACACTGTACATGTTTTTAACTTCATGGAGTTTGTTTGTGAGTTGTCCCTCCTGAAACATAGGTGTTGGGTAGATTTTGTAAGTGCAAAAGGGGTTCGGCTTTTGTAACTGTACAGTGTTGTAATCCTTTAGAGTTTTAAAGTGGGTACTTCAATTCCACTTTCTGCGTTGGAGTGTCTGGAGTATTAAACCGTGCTCCAAAATTTTACAGGTGATGCATTCGTTGCTATTCAAAAGAATTCAATGGTGTTTTAAAGAATTGTCTCTGTTGCTATTAATACGTAGTACGTTGTTTAACCTTTCATTGTAATGTTTTAATAGACAAATGAACCTTCTCATCATTGGTTGCAGCTGGTCGAAGATGGTTGAAACTTCGGAATGGACCCTGGTAAGCCTCGGAGACATCCCAAGGGTATCCATTACTGTTAAGAACATATCACCAAGCAAGTTCGTTTGTTTAGCTATGAGTTGGTTGTTTAAGAATAGATTTCGTCAGGGTTCAAACGAGGTTTTAAGACCTTGGTTGTAAAAGACTTAAGATGTAAGGCATTTTTGTTTCAAGGTTCTCGACCTTCGAGCTATCGCTCACATCGGATTCTCAATGTTTTGTTCGTATTATTGTATGTTGTTTGTTTTTGTGGCAATAAAGAATAGAAGACTACTTTGAAAACGATATATCATTTCACTGTTAAGAAATACTCATTTGATATTGCATAATCGTTTTGTTGAGAATGTTTAAAGAATGGTGTTAGAAAATGATTTATGGTTTATGATGAGTAGTAAGGAGGTTTGAACCCTTGACCCGTAACTCGTAATGTTTTACAATGAACTAGCATGAATTGCAAATGTCTTTTGCCATGAATAATTCATTTGATAGTCCTAAAAGATGTTTCGGCTCTTCAAAAATGTTTGTAATGTTTGATGATTAACGAAAATGTTTGGGCGAAGCCCATTTCTGTATTATGAAGAGTTGTAGGATTTCGGTTGTGCTTTCCCAACCAAGCCATGAGGCTGGATTTGTAACCCTGTTGCAAGAAGTTTTACTGTGTTTGTTTTGTTAAGGGTTTAAATCCCTGTGCGTGTTCTAGTCCTTTGTTTTCATAAAACGAAATGGATGGAAACTTGAAAGGCTAAGAAGATTTAAAGCTTAGGGTTTAGACCCTAAGTGACTTCGTGATCTTAAGATAGATACTAGTAACCTGTGACGATATTTAGATTTGTGTTGGAACCTACAGTGATAGAGTAAATTGATAATGTATAATTCATTTTTGCGAGTGCAAGCATATTATTTCTTTGCTATAATAATAATGCTTAGGTTTAATGATGAGGAAAATTACTAAGAACTTTCATCGTTGACAGTAATGATATATCAACGTTATTTAGATATGTTTCTATGATGTATAAATTGATTTTTTTATACTAAGACTGCTATCGTTTGAAAAGGAATCACTTCGAATACTATTGTTGTTTATAAATAAAAGATAGGATGTTATTGTAAGCATAAACATTGAAGTATTTGGAATATTTTTAAAGTAGGTTTAAAATGAGAAGTTTTATGCTCATAAATGCATGAAAGTGTTTTACGATTCAAAGGATTAAAACCCTAAATAGTCTAAGTTTGGACAAAGCTATAAAATCCATTACTTGTGTTACTAAGAATAGTCTGTAATGAAAGAAATAGTTTATCTACTGGATACTATCTTGCTCTTATATAGAAAATATAGAAACAGTTTTTTTTCAAGTAAATACAATTACAATACAGATATATTCTATGCATTCATCCATCTCTATCTACTGCATATCAATACTCATATCTGAATTTAATTATTCTTTCCTGTACTAGAGTATGGCACTATGACTGGTGTGTGGAAAAATGCGGGAAAGAAATTTTATCCAATCATTATAATCATTTAACTACTTCAATCCTAGGCATTTTATCCTAACAGTTATAATTTATAGAAGGAAAGATATGCATTAATAGTACAGAATATCTAATATTTAATTTCAAAATTGCTATCATAAAACATTCAGATTTATTTTACTTACTTTGACCAAAGTAAATAAGAAAACACAATATGAACCTGCAAACTGTAGAAGAAGAAACAAACAGCCAAAGGAGCCCATTCCACCCAACCAATCTCCTGAAGATAGCCAAGCTACTTTCCTTAGGACCCTTGAGCTTATTCACTGAACCACTAGGACGAAGATGTTGTGTGGATTAATGGAATAAATTCCCTTGCAACTCAGCAGTAGCATTTCTTGCTTTTAGCAATATTGAACTCAACAATGTGGCTGCACTAGTTCAGAATGCAGTCTTATTTCACTCAAACACTTCTAACTTTCCCCTCATCAAATCTCTTATGCTCAGAATTTATCACAAGGTAAGAATGAACATACCCCTGCTAAATTCGATGGGTAGATAAGTAGCATGCCTAGGTCTTTGGTCAGTTTATTTCAGTAAATGAGCCACCTGCTCAATTCCAATTTCTTGGGGAACATGACCATAACAGTAGGGAAGTTCCCCCCTGCAAAATTTAGAAGTGAGTTGAGGATGCTACCAAGTGTCAGTTTACTCTCCACCACAGTCCATTCCCCCTAGTGGGTCAGTGAACACTCATTCAACAGTCTCCTTTCAATGTTTGTCTCCACTTTTATTTATTTATAATAAAATATTCAAATTAATTAATTACATTCATCCATGACCCCACTTGATCAATAGTCATAAAACTTTACAATAAAAATAAAACATAATGTTTTCTCAATAACATAAAATGTCTAGAACTTGGGTATGTGACAAACACCCCCTCTTAAGTTCAAGATCGTCCTCGAATTTTCTTTATTCATCATCCTCTTGTTCCTCCTGGAACAACATTGGATATGCCACCCGCATATTACTTTCCAATTCCCAAGTAGCTTCATCCGGACTAAGGTGCTTCCACTACACCTTAACCTATCCAATGGTACGATTACGAAGAAAAATTTCCCTCTTGTCGAGGAGACAGTCCAGTTCCACCAGAAAATTTCCTTCTGGTTCCACCTATACATCATTTCAATTAATCACATGAGTAGCATCATGCACATACTTTTTCAAAAGAGATATGTGAAATACATTATGTACTTTAAGATTTGGTGGCAATGCCAACTGATATGCCACTGGTCCTACCTTGGACAAGATTTCAAAAGGTCCACAATACCTTGGTGTTAATTTTGCACAGCTTCCCAATCTTAGGGAGCGCTTCTTAGGTTTTACCTTGAGGAACACATGTTCACCAACTTGAAACTCTTTCTGAGATCTTTTTAGATCTTCCTGACTTTTATGTCTATCTTGTGCAATTTTCAAATTTCCTTTAACCTGTTTCATGGTTAGTTCCATTTCTCTTAACAAATCAGGTCCTAGCATTAACCTGTCAATTGGATTACTCCAAGAGATAGGAGTATTACATTTTCTGCCATATAAAATTTCAAAGGGACTAAACTTTGCAGAAGCCTGGTAATGGTTATTATAAGCAAATTCAGCAAGATGTAAATAATCCTCCCATTTACTTGGCTGATCTCTAACATACAATATTAGCATGTCCTCAAGAATTTGATTAACTGTTTCAGTTTTCCCATCTGTTTGTGGGTGAAATTATGTACTGAAATTTAAAGTAGTATCTAAACCTTTAAAAAAATATTTCCAGAAATTTCCTGTAAACTTCGAGTCTCTATCAGAAATTATATCTTTCGAAATGCCATGCAAACGAAAAATATGCTTCATGAAAATTTCAGCAATGTTAGCAGCTTTCTAAGTTGTATTAACAGGTATGAAGTGGGTTGCTTTTCTGAGCTTATCCACAACTACCATTATGAAATCATTATGTTTCTTATTTTTAGGTAAACAGTAATAAAATCAATACTAATTATGTCCCACTTCTAGTCTGGAATAGGTAGTCGCTACAACAAACCAGCTGGGTGTCGGTGTTCATCCTTTACCTGCTGACACTCTATACACCTAGCAATATATTTAGCTACTTCACTTTTCATACATGGCCAAAAATAATCGTTTCTCAGCATGGTTATCATTTTCGGGTAACCAGGATGTGCTGAGTATCGACTTTTATGCAATTCATTTAAAATCAACAATTTAATTTCAACAACATTAGGCACATAAAGTCTGTTTTTATATAGTAATAACCCTCTTTCATCAATTCTAAAATCTATTATAGAATTTTCATCATTATCTTCAGCAATTTTATTAAAATTCTGATATTTTTCATCCATTCCGATTCTTTCCTTAATCTGATTTTCTAGATCAGTTTTGTAAGTGTTGATTGCTGAAATAAAATTTACTTTCGCATTTCTGCTTAATGCATCAATAACCTTATTTTCCTTTCCCTTAATGTGTTGAATCTCGAAATTGTACTCGCTAAGGAAATCAAGCCACCTAGCTTGCCTTGCGTTCAGATTCGGTTGATCCAACAACTATTTTAATCCTTTATTATCAGTCATTAAGATAAATTTCCGTCCAATTAAATGATGTCGCCACATTTTTAATGCATGTATTACAACAGCTAACTCAAGGTCGTAAGTTGCATAATTCTTCTCATGAATCTTTAACTTTCTAGACTCATATGCAATCGCGTGACCTTCTTGTGTTAAGACCCCACCAAGCCCGTCATTGCATGCATACGTGCATACTATGAAATCCTTGTTAGCATCAACAATTTTTAAAATAGGTGTTGTTGTTAATAACTCTTTTAGTTTCTTAAAGATTTCTTCACATTTTTTTTCGATACAAATTTCTTACATTTCTTTTGTAAAGACTTTATAGGATTTTATATTCTAGAAAATCCTTCAATAAACTTACGGTAGTAACCTGTAATTCCCAGAAAAGATCGTACTATCATTACGTCTTTCGGGGCAGGCCATTCATTTATTTCTTTTATCTTGTCTGGGCCTACTGCGATTCCATCCTTGGATATCGCATGCCCTAGATACTGTATTTTATCTTTATAAAAGTCGCATTTGATAAACTTAGCATAAAGTTGATGTTCTCTTAACACTTGCAAAATTATTTTTAAATGTTCATCATGCTCCTCTTGCATATTAGAGTAAATTAGAATATCATCAATAAATACTACTACAAATTTTTCTAAGTATTTATGCAATACGTTGTTCATTAAACACATGAAGACTGTTGGAGTGTTGGTCAGCCCGAAGGGCATAACCACGAACTCGTAGTGTCCATAGTGAGTTCTGAACGCAATCTTAAAGATGTCCTCATCTTTAATCCTAACTTGATGGTACCCCAACCTTAAATCTATCTTAGAGAATATCGTTGCACCGCACAGTTGATCAAACAGATCATCAATGCGGGGCAAAGGATATATGTTCTTTATATTCATCGTATTTAGCTGATGGTAGTCTATGAATAGATGCATAGTTCCATCTTTCTTTTTAACAAAAATTATAGGTGCTCCCCATGGAGACACACTGGGTCTTATATAATTTTTATCAATCAATTCTTTAAGCTGTGACTTAAGTTCATTAAGCTCCATAATATTCATTATGAAAGGAGCCTTTGAGTTTGGTAGCGCTTTGGGTACTAACTCAATGGTGAAATCGAGTTCCCTTTTCGGAGGTAGTCCTGGAATCTCTTCCGGGAATACATCCAAAAATTCCTTTAGAATGGGTATGTCTTCCATATTTAACTTATTTTCATTAGTAGACTTTTCATTATGAATTATGTTTATAGCAAACAGCTTACACCCCTTTTGAACAGCTTTCTTAAATTGTAATGCAGAAATTTGCCTAACATATATTTTTCTAGGGATCCCTTTTACCGTTATAGTTTCAAATGCATCATTTAAACAAGTAAAAGTATTTTCAAAGCAATTTAGTACAACTCTATGCTTTTCTAACCAATCCATTCCAATCAGAACCTCATAAGAACCTAAAGGCAACACATTCAATTTAACATGAGTTCTAAACCGATTCATCAACAATTCACATTCTTTTACATAATTAGTCACCTTTCTTTTCATGCCAGTAGCTAATTGAACCAACCATGATTTATCAAACTTATCTACTTTCAGATTGCAACCTTTAACTAAATCCGGTGAAATGTAGCTAAGACTTTCCCCTGGATCAATCAAAATAGAAACAGGTTTATCTTTTAACATACCTTCCACTTCAACCATGGAAGTTTGATGATCTGCTTGCCTGTTCTCCAAAGTTGCATTTATCCTGGGCATCTCCCTTGCTAAGTCACCAACAGTAGCCTCCTCTTGTATAGTATGTATGTTGTTGACAGCCTTCTTTCTGAGTTGACAGTTTGATGCATAGTGAGGTCCCTGACATTCCCAACACTTAACAAGTTCTTTTAGTTCATTATTTTTAACAAAGTTTCTAGGTGGTTCACTTTTCCTTGTAGCTGTAAATTTTGACTTTGTATTACTTCCTTCATTATTTCCTGGAAACTTTCTGTTAGAGTAGTTACGTGAATTATTATTCCCAAAATTACGATTAAAAGAAAACTGCTTCTTCCTTTGCTCAAAGTTGTTAGTCATTTTTGCTTTCTAGCTTGGTATGCCTTCTCTTCTCTTATTATGTTCATAATAGATGTTCTCCTTTCTCATGGCCTCTTCAAGAGTTTGAGGACTATCATATCCAATTTTTTCTTTTATGTGAGAGGGAAAGCAGCTCAAAAACCTATGTACCTTAGGCTTTTCTTCAACGAAATAAGGCACATACCTTAATAAATTAAAAAACTTGCTGCATAACTCTCTCATATCCATGGAACCTAGATTTAACTCATAAAACTCCTTTGCTCGTTCCTCATAATATTGTTCTAACATAAATTTTCTTTTAAAATATTTCTTAAAATTACTCCAATTTACACTCTTTTCTTTTAAACCTTTAACTCGTTTCAGATCTTGCCACCAGATGTCCGCTTTTCCAGTTAAGTTATAAATTGTCATTGTAGTTTTTAGATGACTTGAGTAATTGTAAATCTGGAAATACTTATTCATTCCGGACAGCCATGCTTCAGTTGTCTCACTCTTTTCCATTTCTCCATTAAAAGTTGGTGGTTTGATCTTTTTAAACTCGCTAGAAATTTCTTCTTAGGGCCTGTACTTCTTTTTCTTAGTGTAGTAGTCACTGTCACTACTATCACTAGAGTACTTATGATTTTTCCTGTATGCCCTTACATCAAATTCAGAAGATGAACTGTTGTCATAATTAGTCAATTTTACCTTTTTATCATTACGTTGGTAGGATGTAGCTATAGATTCAACATTTTTTTCTTCTTTCTTATCTTGATCATTTTTATGAAAATTATCCAACACGATTTGATTCAGCTCCTCTTGAGCTTTCAGAATTCGTTTGTTTTCTTCCTTAACAGTTTTTATCTCAATTTTTAAATCTTTCATTGTCCTTAACAATTCAGAGGAATTATCATTCAATTCGAAAAATAGATTTTATGCATTAATGTGTCCTTGTGCATTATTATTTTGTTCGTTATTAAGGGACCTGTCTTCCGCCGACTCTGTTGGTCCTTCCATACCTACAGACTCAAATTGTAACATGTTGAAACTGAAAACAAATAAGTTGAATCAGAAATTTGTAGTTCTGTTATAGATTTTCATTTGCGTGCATGAGCCACTTCAGGCCTAGTATTTGAACTTGCACTCTGATAACACATGTAACATCCCCAAAAATTCACTAAAATTTAAAAAATTTCAAGTAGCATTAACTGCTTATGATTGCGGTGCAGAAGTATTAAATGTTAACTTAATACATACTTAGGCGTTATTAAATAGAACAAGCTTAACGACAACCGCTTCTGTAACTGTCCTAAAGTCTAATGGATTAAATTTCTCATAAGAAAAATATATGTTGTTGCTTCTACTATCTTTAACTAGTGTACTAAAATGTCGCTGTCTTGTATCATCGTTGAACTTTCTGGATGTTATGGAATTTGCAAGCTTACATTAAGTATTTATTGTTCAGAAAACAAGTCATAAATTCTTCATTCTATACTATGAAGTTTGGTTCTAGAGACTAAATGTTCATTTTGATGACATGAAGGGGTCCTTGATTAGCCCCGAGGCTTACTTAACTAACGCTCCTGAATTCTATTTGCAATGAACAGGTAAGACAGAGAGATTCCAATAGTAGCCTTCCTAAGTGTTTTCAATTTATCTTACAACACTATATTGGCCTTTTAAGTTATCATTATGAATATGTAGAAGAATATTTGCTCTGCCAATCTACTCAGGTATTTTATTGACATTATTCGATTTCCTCCGTTATGTCGTAATAACAGTTTATTTTGGATAAAAGTTTTTGTATTATCAATCCTATAATCCTTATGTCGCTACTGTAGAAAATTTGCATAGTTCTACACATTATATAATCTCTTCCAAAACTATGGAGAGGACAATGTAATATTTTCTTTTTCAAAATGATAGGTGCAATACTTATGTGAGTATTATTATATAGTTCTTATAAACTATATATTACCATTATGATACCAATATACATTCTTTATGCATAGTTTTTATGTGGAAAAATGATATCTATCTCATCTAAATGCATACACTAAAGTTTGAAACTATATGCACAAAACATTCATAAGATGCTCAGTGCACAGAACTTATATGAGAATGATATGTAATTATTCTATTTTGCACAAAACTATAAGTTGGATCTATTTACATTAACCAATCGTATGGTTTTATGTGCATAGCCTAACACCTTGGGTTAGGATTAAATGTGGCAAGGCTGTGTTATAATGTAACGTTATGTAATTTACTATATGCTTCCAACCTTGTAGGTACACGATGTATTAACCTTGTAATGGTAGATGGTTGGCATGCACTACGAACTGGTGGTTGAAGTATTTAATGGATTCTAAAATACCATCTCAGTGGATTGTTTGTTGGCTTATATCGTGGCCAAGTCTCACATGAAGTGTCCTGGAGTTTGGTTACAAAATATGAATGCGTAGTGTGGAAAATCGTCGGGCTGTGCAAGGTTGATACAAAAGGATCCTAGTTGGATCTCTGTGTTGGCAATAAACCATGTAATGGAAGCTGTCGCATTTAACTGTCTTTATTTGTGATTGTGATCGTGAAAGAACCTTGTCTCAGTGGCTAGATTGGCGTTGTTGATCTTATGGTTGATCTCAGGTTTTGGCTTAAACCCTAACCCTGGCATTAATATGCCCAAATGTTAAGGATTTAGTTCATTATGTGAAAATAGGGGAGGCCGACAAGATCTCGACCCTTCATCATTTTTGTTGGAAGGTGCCCTCTAGGGTTTCGATACCCTGACCTTTCTTATATGCTATGTTCTCAGTTGTTTTTTCACACTGTACAGGTTTTTAACTTCATGGAGTTCGTTTGTGTGTTGTCCCTCCCGAAACGTAGGCGTTGGGTAGATTTTGTAAGTGCAGAAGGGGTTTGGCTTTTGTAACTGTACAGTGTTGTAATCCTTTATATTTTTAAAGTGGGTACTTCAATTCCACTTTCTGCATTGTAGTGTCTGGAGTATTAAACCGTGCTCCAAAATTTTAGAGGTGATGCATTCGTTGCTATTCAAAAGAATTCAATGGTGTTTTAAAGAATTGTCTCTGTTGTTATTAATACGCAGTTCGTTGTTTAACCTTTCGTTGTAATTTTTTAATGGACAGATGAACCTTCTCATCATTGGTTGCAGCTTGTCAAAGATGGTTGAAACTTCAGATTGGACCCTGGTAAGCCTCGGAGACATCCCAAGGGTATCCATTACTGTGAAGAACATATCACCAAGCAAGTTCATTTGTTTAGCAGTGAGTTGGTTGTTTAACAATAGATTTCGTCATGGTTCAAACGAGGTTTTCAGACCTTGGTTGTAAAAGACTTAAACCATAAGGTGTTTTTGTTTCAAGTTTCTCAACCTTCAAGCTATCGCTCACATCGGCTTCTCGATGTTTTGTTCGGATTATTGTATGTTATTTGTTTTTGTGGAAATAAAGAATAGAAAACTTTTTTGAAAACGATATATCGTTTCACTGTTAATAAATACTCATTTGATATTGCATAATCATTTTGTTGAGAATGTTTAAATAATGGTGTTAGAAAATGATTTATGGTTTATGATGAGTAGTAAGGAGGGTTGAACCCTTGACTCGTAACTCGTAATTTTTTACAATGAACTAGGATTAATTGCAAAAGTCTTTTGCCATGAATAATTCATTTGACAGTCGTAAAAGATGTTTCAACTCTTCAGAAATGTTTGTAATGTTTGATGGTTAACTAAAATGTTTGGGTGAAGCCCATTTCTGTATTATGAAGAGTTGTAGGGTTTCGGTTGTGCTTTCCCAACCAAGCCGTGAGGCTGGATTTGTAACCCTACTGCAAGAAGTTTTACTGTGTTTGTTTTGTTAAGGGTTTAAATCCATGTGTGTGTTCTAGTCCTTTGCTTTCATAAAATGAAATGAATGGAAACTTGAAAGGTTAAGAAGATTTAAAGTTTAGGGTTTAGACCCTAAGTGACTTCGTGATCTTAATATAGATACTAGTAACCTGTGATGATATTTAGATTTGTGTTGGAACCTACAGTGATAGAGGAAATTTATAATGTATAATTCGTTTCTGCGAGTGCAAGCATATTATTTCTCTGCTATAATAATAATGCTTAGGTTTGATGATGAGGGAAATTACTGAGTTTCGTCGTTGACAGTAATGATATATCAAGCTTTTTTAGATATGTTTCTATGATGTATAAATTGATTTTTTAATACTAATCCTGCTATCGTTTGAAAAGGAATCACTTAGAATACTATTGTTGTTTATAAATAAAAGATTGGGTGTTATTGTAAGCATAAATATTGAAGTATTTGGAATATTTGTAAAGTAGGTTTAAAATGAGAAGTTTTATGCTCATAAATGCATGAAAGTGTTTTACGATTCAAAGAATTAAAACCCTAAAAAGTCTAAGTTTGGACAGAGGTATAAAATCCATTACTTGTGTTAATACGAATAGTCTGTAATGAAAGAAATAGTTTATCTACTGGATACTATCCTGCTCTTATATAGAAAATATAGAAACAGTTTTTGTTCATGTAAATACAATTACAGTACAGATATATTCTATGCATTCATCCATCTCTATCTACTGCATATCAATACTCATATCTGAATTTAATTATTCTTTCATGTACTAGAGTACGGCACTATGACTAGTGTGTGGAAAAATGCAGGAAATAAATTTTATCCTATCATTCTAATCATTTAACTACTTCAATCGTAGGCATTTTATCCTAGTAGTTATAATTTACAGAAGGAAGGATATTCATTAATAGTACAAAATATCTAATATTTAATTTCAGAACCGCTATCATAAAACATTCATATTTATTTTACTAACTTTGACCAAAGTAAATAAGATAACACAATATGAACATGGAAACTGTAGAAGAAGAAACAAACAGCCAAAGCAGCCCGTTCCACCCAACCAATCTCCTGAATACATCCGAGCTACTTTCCTTAGGACCCCCGATCCTGTTCACTGAACCATTAGGATGAAGATGTTGTGTGGATTAATGGAATAAATTCCCTTGCAACTCAGCAGTAACACTTCCTCCCTTTAGCAATATTGAACTCAGAAATGTGGCTACACTAGTTCAGAATGTAGTCTTATTTCACTTAAACACTTCTAACTTTCCCCTTATCAAATCTCTTGTGCTCAGAAATTATCACAAGGTAAGAATGAATAGCCCCCTGCTGAATTCGATGGGTAGATAAGTAGCATGCCTAGGTCTTTGGTCAGTTTATTACAGTAAATGAGCCACCTGTTCAGTTCCACTTTATTGGGAAACATGACAATAAAATTAGGGAAGTTTCCCCCTACAACAGTTAGAAGTGATTTGGGGATGCCTCCAAGTGTCAGTTTACTCTCCACCACAGTCCATTCCCCCTAGTCGGTCAGTGAACACTCATTCAATAGTCTCATTTGTATGTTTGTCTCCACTTTTATTTATTTATAATAAAATATTTAAACTAATTAATTACAGTCATCCATGACCCCACTTGGTCAATGGTCATAAAACTTTACAATAAAAATAAAACATAATGTTTTCTCAATAACATAAAATGTCTAGAACTTGGGTATGTGACATCTATTCCAAGTATTTTTGTGGCACATTGTTCTAAACATATGAAACACAATTCATGGTATCATCACATTTTTCAAGAGGAAAATACTTAGCCTCCAACATGTAGGTATCCATCTCCTTCAATGATCCGTTCTTGCGGTCTACCACACCATTTTGTTGAGGTGTGTAGGGAACATAATGTTGCATGTGAATTCCTTACTCTTCACATAGCTATTACAAATCCTTGTTGAAATATTCCATTCCATAATCATTCCTTAGGACCTTGATATTCCTCCCATTGAAGTTCTCAACAGAAACTTTGAAATGTTGGAAAACTTCATATTTTAACTTGAGAAAGAATTTTAGTTTTTAATAATTTAATACATTTTGATCTAGGATCTTAACTGAAAGAACAACGTGTACAGCATATCAAGTATATGAGACAAGAGACACAAAACATTTCACCGGGGAAAACCAAGAAGGTGAAAAACCCCGCAACTTCCTCAAAGATAGAATAAGCATCAATACAATGATCACCATGATCAAACTCAAGAGATAGATACCTACAGTAGCATGCTCCTCCTCCACTTGTGTGCATTCTCCTCTTCTCTCACTAATGTGAAGTGAGTGAACAATAGAATGTATAAAATGAGAGAGACACACTCTCTATTTATACACTACATCACTTGACCTTTACTCAATTAGGTCGGCCTTAACTTAACCACATAAGATAATGCTGACTGGGCCGACCCCCGACAGGGTGGTCTAATAACCCTTTGACCCACATGACTCATACAGGGCCGACCCCAACAAGGTGGTCTAATAACCCATCAAGTATAAGTTACGACACTTACAATATAAATGACTGCACTTCCGTATAGAGGAATAATAACATCTCTATAGGAATACAATATACATAGGTTAAATACATTCCAAAGTTACATATACATCAACACTCCCTCTTAACTAGGAAGTTATTTCTCGACACAGATCTGCTAGCACAAGTCTTCTTCTCTGGATCATCGTCACTGATCATCGTCATCAAATCATCGTCATCATCATTGTTGCTGCTATCTCAATCAATCTCTCATCTACTCATCATAGGAAGTTCTACAGAGCCAGTCCTTTTTCATACTAGATGTAGGCCCACCACCTATAGGTCTTCATCATCACTGGCCATATTGTGGAATCCTCAGGACGTATTATGTGCGTCACAAAACCTCGCAAGAGCATATAGGATGTTACGAGCACATGGATCTACCTCTCGGATGTACCAAGGCTGTATTATATGTGATTGTCACAAAACCTTAAAATAGTATCTTTCCAAGCAAGATCTCTAAAGAGCATCTGAGGCATTTTTCATCTTGTCCAGATCTCCAGGACTTATTACATGCTATCCTTGCACAACCTGTCCACGGCCACAGAGTATCAACCTGATACTCACCATACATCATCCTGATGTACATCATCACATGATCAGCCTGATCATCATCATAGAATCATCCTGATGTATATCATCTGGAGCAACATCCTTAATCTTGTCATCCATGATCATCCTGATCATACAATGCATCCACCTTATGCATACCAAGTATCTACCTGATACATATCATCATACATGATCCACCTGATCATACAATGTATCCACCTGATACATACACAAATACATGATCCACCTGATCATACATGTATCCACCTGATACAAACATAAATACATGATCCACCTGATCATATCAAGCATCCAACATGATGCATATACAAATGCATGATCCAACTGATCATATCAAGCATCCAACATGATGCATATACAAATACATGATCCAACTGATCATATCAAGCATCCAACATGATGCATATACAAATACATGATCAAACTGATCAAAGCATCCAACATGATGCATATACAAATACATGATCAAACTGATCAAAGCATCCAACATGATGCATATACAAATACGTGATCAAACTGATCAAAGCATCCAACTAATGCATATACAAAGCAGTAACTTGTAGCATTGTCCTGATGCTCATCATCCAGTGCTTACATCCACTGCCATGGGAAGGATCCTCCTCTCACCATGCTTGGAATGGCTCCTGCAAATGTGTCCATCACTTCTTCCTCGAAGTGTCATCAATCTGAAGAACACCAAGCCTCTCTCTGAAGTATTCAAACTTCACTCTGGCTAGTGGTTTCATCAACACATATGCAACTTGCTCATCCGTCGCAACATACAGGAGCTTCACTACTCCTCTCTGCATCATATCCCTGATATAGTGATATTTGATCTCAATGTGTTTTGACCTGTCATGGAACACCGGGTTCTCAGACAGCTTCACACAACTCTGATTGTCACAAAGATACCAGTAGCCTCCAGTGGGATATCAAATAACTCATACAGTAGCTTCCAGAGCCATACTGCCTCACAACTAGCCGAACATGCTGTAACATACTCTACCTCGGCTGTACTCAGTGCTAGATAGGACTGTTTCTTGCTAAACCAAGAGATCATACCTGATCCCATACTGAAGCAGCACCCAAAAGTGCTCTTCCTATCTACAGCACTGCCTGCCCAATCTGAATCAACATAACCCTCCAGGTTAACCTTTTGATTCGCATCATACTTGGGCTCATAATCAATTATACCTTTCAGGTACCTCAGAATATGCTTTACAGCAACCAGGTGAACACCTCTGGGATCCATCAGGAACTGGCTCAATGTGTTCACTGCAAAGCAAATATCTGGTCTCGTATTCATCAAGTACATCAAGGACCCAATCATATGACGATACATCGTGACATCAACCAGATCAGATGAATCATCACATAGAAGCTTCAGGTTCGATGACATAGGTGTGGCCATGGCCTTGTAGTCCATCATCCTGAACCTCTTCAGGATCTCTACTGCATACTTCCCTTGTCCAAGGAAGATTCCATCTGCACTCTGCCACACCTCCATGCCTAGAAAGTAGTGCATCATACCCAAGTCCTTCATCTCGAACTCGGCAGCAAGCTTCCTCTTAGTATTGGAAATAAATCCATCCTCTCCTATTACAAACAGGTCATCCACATACAACAGTAGTATCACAAGATTGCCTTTCGAAACCTTGTAGTAAAGGTTGGAATCTGCTTTACTCTTGTTTAAGCCCAAACTGGATAGAAAGTTGTCTATCCTACCATACCAAGTCCTAGGATCTTGCTTCAATCCATACAAGGATTTCTTCAGTCTACACACATATGACTCCCTGTCATGTGTCTCAAAACCAAGTGGTTGCTCCACATACACTTCCTCCTCGACTACACCATTCAATAAAGTTGTCTTGAAATCCATCTGGTGTATCTTCCATTTCATTATTGCAGCCAGAGAAAGTACTGATCTGATGGAGGTGTATTTGGCTATAGGAGCAAGAGTTTCTTCATAGTCTATTCCCTCGTTCTGAGAGAAGCCACGAGCTACAAATCTCGCTTTGTACTTTTCTATGATGCCATCTGCAGCATGCTTGATCTTGTCGATCCACTTGGAAGTCACAACAGACTTCCCTTCAAGTCTTGGTACTGCATCCCAAACATCATTCTTCATGATCGACTGGTACTCCTCAATCATGGCATTCTTCCCGAATCCTAGGAACTTCAATATCTTCAATATCTTCAATAGATAACTTTGTTGCTGAACAAATGTTGTAGTCCTTTTGTAGGTGATGGTATATGATCTTTCCTAAAAAGCAAGTTAAATTGCATGATTAGAAACATCTCATAGTTTTTAGAACAAATTCTTACATAAAGAAATATGTCATACAGTCATGCAATTCTTTTTAGCCAATTCTTCAATACAACATTTATCCATATCCCGTAACTTTCTAAATGCCTTCCAATCTCTACCAAAACATTGTTAAGAGTTTGCACTACTCCCAACATGTCAGCAAAGAGGTTTCATTCTAGATAAGTAGCAATGGAATGTTGTACACTTCCATAGGCCACTTACCCATCACATGCATATTAGTAGTATACTGTTCATTAATGCAATTAATCTAATATGAATAATACACACCCTAAGTCTAGGAACATAAGCATATACATCATTGAGCAATATTATTTAAACAAACAAGTATGCAAGAAATGACAATTCAAATACTTATCTTTGTTTGGTTGTAGGGTGGACTCCCTCTCAATATTTGCTTCCTTGCAAGAACTATTGGAGTGTTCTCCCTCTTGATCTTTGCTTCCTGGATTAACTGTCTTTGAGCTTATATCCATCCTTGATCACTTATGCATACTTACTAGTATCATCATTGTGTTATCCTCGAGGTCTCATACATACATTCATTAGTATAATCTCAATACTATCAAAACACAATAATCTTAAACATGTATAGTCAGGATCATTTTAAACACAGATAATAAACATTAGTATTCAAGGTTTCAGGGAATACTTCTTTTACTTATACATATTCTTATTTGACCAAAGGACTTTTCTGGTTAGTCATATCATCAATCAAGGTAAGAGACATAATATGCATAAACCCTTGATCACTTACATTTCTAACTTCATGAATAATCATTATCAACCATACACAGTATAAGATCCTAACACAAGGTAGGATTCTAACTTGATATAGGAAAAACATACCTGGTTATCATATTTGCTAGTTATGTCTAGCAATGTCTTCTTGTTCTCTTCAATGACTTGTGCTAGTAACCTGCATATCTCATAGGTTAAGCATTGTAGAACCAAAGTATACATACCTTGTAAGTAGATCTTCTATGTGATCCATGGCAATGGATGAATCTTTGTCTTCATGTCACCATGGTCATATGTTCTTGAACTAGAACATGATTTGTCTTTCTTGGTGTACCTTTCATGTTAGCGTAAAACATCAACCTCATACAACACCACAAAGCATTAGTACAATCATAAGTGTCAAAACCCTAATCAATGAATATCTGCATTCATAATTTTATTAAGGTGATACGACAAGTCTAAATTTAATCAAGATGGTACTAACCAAGTAATGAAGACAAACATACCATAAATTTAATCATGAACAGATCTCGAAACATACCTGGATAAGTCATACCTATCGAGATTGCTTGTAATCTTCTTATGTAAAACCTTAGCCTCATCTCCCTCTGAAACAGGAACTTCTTCACTTATGCAGGTGACCAAACCATTCTCTTCTAGGATTAACCCAATCCACTGGATCTAGAGTTGGATTAGGGTTTGTTAGAGAAACCCTAAAAATTCAAACTTTGAATTTCAAACTTCTGAAAGGATAGAAAGATATGCCTTGATGAGCTGATCAAGCTGGTATACTCAGAATTTGAAAACTGCAAAGTTTCACCCCTCAAATTTGCTTTTCAATCTTCTGGATTCACTAGGGAGGACCCTGAACTAGGGTTTGAGTTTCCCGGAGATTCACCCAACCAAATGGTTTGATCCAAAGCTCTAAACTTCAATTTTTCCAAGGAGCTTCTAGCTATGGTCACAGATTTCAAAAATTCTCATTTTTGCAGAAGCCCTAATTTTTCACCTTTCTAATCAAAGTCCCAAACTAGGGTTTGATCAAGCTCGACCTTCTGCCCAACCAAAAAATTTGATCTTGGTCTCTAAATTTCGATTTTTATGAGGATCATCCATCCATGGTCTCCGATTACAAAAATTCCAACTTTCTTCAAAGCCCTAAATTCCCGGAGCCATGAATGAAGGTACTCAAAATCCAATTCTGTTTTGACAGAAATATGCACCTGATTGATTTTGGTGTAACTCTGAAATTTATGATCTACATGCTCTGCAAATTTTTCATGTCGTATCCTGACTTGTTATATTTCAAACCCCATAGGTCTGAACTCAAATGGATTCTCTAAGAGAGATTTATGCCAAGTGTCGCAACGTAACCTGTTTATGAGATAAAATAGGAGAGCGAACTTGTACGACATGCCACGTGTCACTGGTTCCATTTCGGCCTCTGAAAAAATTACCTGAGAAAGTACAGTCCATTCCCTAACTTCTAATTTTGACAAAATTTCATTTGGAGCTTCCTATCCCAAGTCGTGACCCTTTTCCCTAGGTCACATGTTTATGACCCACATCTGGAAGAGGAAGAAACCCTATATTGTACAGATCATAAATGACAAATTACAACGTATTAGAGGTTTTACTTTGAACACAAGGTACATGGGGATCTTATCTTCAACCTGTAATATTTTCAAATCCTGAAAACTTGTCGAAATGTATTTATAGCGAAATTTCTACGATGGATGGTTTTTTCTATATCAAGCCCTAGCTTCGCAAGTGCAACAAGTGTCATAAATGCCATACCATGCCTTCTTTCAGGCTAGCTCTGATACCATGTTAGTTTTTAAGAATTTAATACATTCTGGTATAGGATCTTAACTGAAAGAACAATGTGTACAATATATCAAGCATAAGAGACAAGAGACAAGAGACACAAAACATTTCACCGGGGAAAACCAAGAAGGTGAAAAACATTGCAACTTCCTCAGAGATAGAATAAGCATCAATACAATGATCACCATGATTAAACCCAAGAGATAGATATCTGCAGTAGCATGCTCCTCCTCCACTTGTGGTAATCCTCCTCTTCTCTCACTAATGCGAAGTGAGGGAACAATAGAATGTATAAAATGAGAGAGACACACTCTCTATTTATACACTACATCACTTGACCTTTACTCAACTAGGTCGGCCTTAAATTAACCACATAACATAATGCTGACTGGGCTGACCCCCAGTAGGGTGGTCTAATAACCCTTTGACCCACATGACTCATACAGGGCCGACCCTAACAAGGTGGTCTAATAACCCATTAAGCATAAGTTACGACACTTACAATATAAATGACGACACTTCTGTATAGAGGAATAATAACATCTCTATAGGAATACAATATACATAGGTAAAATACATTCCGAAGTTACATATACATCAATAAAGAATACCCAACTGTACCTTGAAAAATCATTAATAAAAGTTAGGACATGCTTTGAGTTTCCATAGGAGGGTGTGGGAATAGGTACTATTAGATATGAATGGACCAAATCGAGAGGTTGATCAAATCTTCTTTCCTACCCCTTCTCAAACTTGTGCTCTGCATGCTTCCCAACAATGCAACCTTTGCAGGTTCCTTTGGAACATTTGATGCTTGGAAGTCCTTCAACCATCTTTTCTTTTCTCAAGGATTGAAGAAATATGTAGTTGAAGTGTCCAAACCTCTCATTCCACAGTCTGTTGACCTCATTATCATGTGATAGAAGTGCATTAGGTGAATAGTGTTGGCTGCTTTACTGGGCAGACCCGGGTTTTAATGAAGCGCAGCAACAAAACCCCTTGGCGCACTGGCCCTCTCGGCAATGAGCTGCGCGGCAGCTCAAGGTCTCACCCGAAGTGGCTATGGGGGGTTAAGGAATCAGCTTTCCTTAACCATGGTGACGCTGAGATTGTTCTATATATCTCCTTCTTCCCCTTATATCGGCGGTCGGACTTTCCCGCAGGCCTCGCGACACCACTGCGCGGATGCCTTCCTTCCTGCAGACCCACTGCGCAGTCTCGTCCTCCGGGCGCGGAAGGCGCCTATCCCTTGCGTCGATGCGCTAAAATACCTTCTCACCCTGCGCACTCATCGCAGTCACGCGAAGCTCGGTCGCTGCAGCGACAGCGTTCCACCACTCCTTCTATACTTGGCGATTATAACAATAAAGGACCTTCCTACACTCACTTAAACAGTCGCAAAGATGATGCAAAAGATGTACACACAGGTAATGATCTTAAGCAGTTATTATTCACGCAAACATTATAACAAGAAGATATATGTGAATCTCATCTCCTCGAGGAAAACCACGTCCACGGGAGTGATATATTAACCAGAAAATGATAGAGTTATACAATATGCTGCGCACACAGCTGCAGCCTTAGATCTTTCCAGGAAACTCCACGCACACAGCTGGGAGCCCTTCTCTCAATCTAGTCTCCTCTCTATGGAGATTACAAAGGCACAGACGTCGACTCAGACTGTCTGGCAACTCAGGGATTAGCTCCTCGGCTATCCGATTTCCTCTCTAGTTCTACACACTGGGTAGGAAATACAGTGAAGGATAATCAACACATGATCTATCCTTTAGACTGGCTATCTAACAGTCTATCTAACTCTCTCTAATTCTCCAACCGTCTACCCATTACAATTATTCATATATATAGGTGGCCATGACGGTCACACCTTTACAAAACTGTGGGCCTTTCCCAATAGTGATTCCCAAAAACCCTAACCACGCAGATGGCTAGGTGTACTGTAGGCGCCGCTTGCAGTCACGTCGCCGCTTCCTGCAGGCTCCATGAATTCCGGCGCAGATTGTGGGTATGGGCGATCGTCCTTCGCCTTCAATGCTTTTCCGTTGCTCCTCCTTGATCCGAGCAACCATAACTTCTGTACTGAGCCTTTAAATGAGGGTAGCTGAGCCCTCTACTCCATCGCCTTATTTATTATGGTAGTTGAGCCACCTTCATTCTTCGATGACGTGCGCGCGAGCTCCACAATTTCCGGTCCGTGATCTGCGCTGAGATCATCCATCTGGCACCGTACTGCGCACCGTCTCCTTCTTACCCAAAACTTAGTGCTTGTCCCAAAATTAGCACTTTCCTTCCATACTCGTGCTTTTTCCCAAAATTCGCAGCTTTTACTATAGCTGCGACCTTGGCCCCAACAGGCCCCCAACACTCACTTGTGGCTCGCCCTCGAGCCACTCGCACTAGCGCGTGGTCGTTTGATTTGCGCATCTGCTTTTGCTTGAATCTCCGCGAATGTTTTCTGCCACTTCGCAATAGCGGAGTCCAATTCCTCAATACACTCATCAGCTGTTTGCACTGTTTCTGCGATCGCTTCGTCTTTAGTGAGTGTATCAATGATCTCCTGAGACTCGGCAATCTCTTTGATTTTTGTCTCAACCTGGCCAACGATTTCAGCATACTCATCCATGAATGGCTGAATGCTATTGGTGAGCTTCTCATCTTCAGTTCTGAGCTTGTGCAGTTGCTGCTGCATTTTGCGCACTTCGCCCATTTTCTTCATTTTTGGTAGGCCTGTTAGGGCCTTAGCTTCTTCATTGAGAACAGTGAGAGACTGTTCTGCAGCTTGCACCTGTTCTGACAGTCCCACTTTAAAAGGGAGGTTCACAAGCTCTGTTCAAGCTTCCATAGCCTGGTTCATCAGGTTCTTGGCTTCCTGTACTCGATCTTTCATCCGTGTGGAAGCTCTGCTCAGTGCTTCAAATTGTACCTGCGCATCATCCATAAGATGCGCAGCAACGCGAGCTTCTAGCTCAGCAATCTGGGTTCTATGGCCTTCTGCCATAGCAACTATTTCTTGCTCCAGGGTTTTCGCCCTTTCGCCAATAATTTGAACTTTTGCAACCAGAGGGAGGTCTGGTTGAATCTCGCAAGCCGGCAGTTCCTGGGCAATCTCTTCTATTGCGTTTCTGATGCCGGTGTCTTGCGCCTCGTAGAGTGCAAGCTTCGCAGAGATATTCTTATGACTTTCTTTCAGCTCTATCTCCTGCGATTGCAGTCGTTGGTTTGCCTGGAAAGTAGAGAGCTCTCTAGCTCTCAACTCAAGAGAAACTTTCTCCTGTACAAGCTGTAGAGTCTCTATAGGAATTATAGACAAATTAATTTCTACAGGTCCAACTGTGCTTACCTGTAGTTCAGCTAGAGGATCTGGAAGTGTCATGCTGGTAGGCGGAATATGCACGACAGTGTGCCTTTCTGTGAGTTCTTCAACTCGCTCATCACTTGGAATTTCTTGTGGCGCCTGCGAAGTAGATGCTGGCGCATGGGTCTGCGCAATCCTTCCTGCGAGACCTTTCAATTCTACAAACTGTAAGTCTAGAGCACTTCGGATGTGAGCATGCGTGTTCCTCATCTCACGAAATTGCTCTTTCAAGTATTTGTCGATCTCCGAGGGAATGGCCTCAGTGGGATGCGACACTTTCTGCTTCTTGGTGGCTGGTTCTGTTGAGCCTTCATCGCTTCTTTGCTCAGGGGATTCCTTGCCCTTATCCTTCTCTTTCGCAGCGGCGGGTGGCATCGCAGATGCGATGTCGGCTGCTGCTCTCCATTCATCCGACCACGACTTAATGGTTTCTTCGACATCTTCTGTGGTCATCCTGTAAAGACCTAGCGCCCAGTCACCTGGAATGTCGCAAGGCCGAAGGTAAAGTTGATGGATGTCGGCAGTAAAAGCCAACTTCCCTTGATACAAGAGCGATAGTTCAACGGTCCAAAAACAAAACTTCGCCAGAGCGCACCGATAAGCTCTCTTCAAGCAATTTTTATTCAGGATGCGCAGATATTTCAAGGAATCTGCGCAGGAAGCTGGAAACTGAGGGTGTGTCGCAGCTTCCGTGTAGACTGAATGCGATGTCTCTTTCAACTACACCGGACATCTGCACTCTTGAGCAATATATTATGTCGACAGGGCGGAGTGGCCGTCGCAATAAAGCTTAAGCCGACTCCCGTTTATCATTGTAGGTAGGAATTCTCCATCCAGCTTTGCAAGCTGAACTGCGCCTCCGTCTGTTATTTTTATTACCTAAAAAGGGCCTAACCAATGCACGCGAAACTTGCCTGGAAATTTGATGAATTTACTATCATAAAGGAGTACCAAGTCTCCTTCTTAAAAGTGCTTATGCTTAATGTGCCTGTCGTGCCAAGCTTTTTGTCTTGCCTTCTGTACCTGTTGATGAAATCCGGCCAAAAGTCTGTCTTCTTCTAAGGAAAGCAGTTGCAAAAGTCTTTCATTCATAGTATCAGGATCTGCCATTTCTGTAATTTGCGCAATTCGGAGACTGGGAACAATGTATTCCATGGGCATAACTGCTTCTTGTCCATACACCAAGCTGAAAGGTGTGTGACCTGTTAGTTTCTTGCAAGTGGTTCTGTAAGCCCATAATACAGCTGTGACTCTAAGGTCCCAATCATCTCTTTGTTGATTACAGATTTTCGTCAGGGCATTCTCAAGGATCTTATTGAATGCTTCCACCGTACCATTAGCTTGAGGATGGTAGGGTGTACTCTTATGGTGATTAATTTGAAATTCTTCAGTAAGGGCCTCTATAGTCTCATTGAGGAAATGTGTACCTTGATCACTCATGAGGATCACTGGGCATCCAAACCTAGTGATAATGTTCTCGAAAATGAACTGCGCGGCAGTAGCAGCGTCGCAGTTCTTAACTGGCTTCGCCTCAACCCATCTGGTGAGGTATTCAGTAGCTGTAATGATATATCTTGCGCCAGTTCTTTTTCCTGGTGGGTTAATAGGTCCTACAAAGTCAATGGCCCATTTATCAAAAGCACGCAGTGTGATCTGGGGTCTTAGCGGCATTTCATCTCTCCTTGAGGGTTTTCCTGTGCGCTGGCACACATCGCAACATTTACAGAATTCCTTAGTGTCCTTGTGCAATGTCGGCCACCAAAGACCTGCGGATAATATCTTTTGCGCAGTCGGCTTTCCTGCGAAATGGCCTCCTGCGGTACCTGAATGCGCTTCTGCGATGATAGAGCTCTTTTCATGTGGTAAGATACATCTGCGCAAAATTTCGTCAGGGCCCAACTTATAAAGCTGGCCTGCTATCAAAGTGAATTCTGCGGCTCTAACAACAAGTTGCTTTTTCTGCTGGATTGTAAGCTCAGCCGGCGCTTGTCCGGTAGTGAGAAACTCAAGAATATCAGAATAATATTCGTCTGCTGCTTGGATAGAAAACAACTGTGCGTTAGGCAGATTGTCCTCCAGACTGGTAGGTTCCTCTCCTGACTCTATTCTGGATAGATGGTCAGGCCCTGCATTCAATCTGCCTGGCTTTACAATAACCTCAAAATCATACTCTTGAAAGAGCAGTAGCCATCTGCAAATTCTTCCTCCTAAAACTGGTTTATTGACCAAATATTTCAGACCAGAATGGTCAGTATACATTTTAAAGTGAGCTCCTAACAGGTAGTGTCTGAATTTCTGTAGGGAATACACCATAGCTAATCCTTCCCTTTCTGTAGTGGTGTAATTCTTCTCAGCTGTAGATAGCTTTCTGCTGGAGTAAGCAATTGGGTGGTCAATACTTCCTTCTCCAGACTGTGTAAGCACGATTCCTACTGCTATGGAAGAAGCATCAACATGAACATGGAAAGGTTTTCTCCAGTCCGGGAAAACTAGAATAGGCGCTGTGATCATCTTTTCTTTAAGTGTGTCCAAGCTCTGTTGGCATTCTTCTGTCCAGTGGAACTTCGAATCCTTCTTCAGCAATCTTTCCATAGGTGCTGTGATCCTTGCATATCCTTTGATGAATTTTCTGTAGTATCCTGTATGTCCCAATGTAGTGCGCAATTGCTTAACTGAGTTGGGCGCCAGTAAATCAGCAATGATGGCAACCTTCGCAGGATCCATCAGAAGTCCTTGTCTGCATACAATATGTCCCAACAAAATACCAAAGGGCGCACAAAATATACATTTTTTCAAGTTAAGGGAAATCTGATGCTGTCTACATTTTTCTAGCATCATGCGCAGATTCGCAATATGGTTCTTTAGTAAACCAAATACAGTCCAGTCATCAAAATAGACTTCTAAAAACTTGTGGATAAATTCTTTAAAAACAGCAACAACAACTCTAGAGAAGATAGCAGGTGCGTTTTTAAGACCAAAGGGCATTACCGTATACTGGAATGAGCCCCATTCAGTTGCAAAAGTAGTCTTGTGGCGGTCGTCCGGATGGATTCTGATCTGATGATATCCCGAGAAACCATCAGTGAAGGAGTAAGCCTCTTGTCCTCCAACATTATCAAGTACTTCATCTGTGAAAGGAGTGGGAAATGGATCGTGCGCTGATGCATCATTGAGTTTGCGCAATTCGACACAAATTCTTATTTCACCTTTCGTTTTCTTTTCTTGGACCACCATAGGACTAATCCAATCGCTTTCCTCTACTGGCTCAATAATACCTGCTGCAAGCATCTTATCAATTTCTTCTTTGACTTTTTCTTTGTAGCGCGGGTTCAACCTGTATGGGCGCTGCTTTACTGGCTTGGCATCTGGTTTCAGAGGTATGCGCATCACTCCTAAGTCTCCTAGGATGCCTTTCATTTCTGTGAACTTGGTAGGAAAGATATCCTGGTAGTCACGTAATAAATCTGAAACATGCGCAACAGTTTCATCATCCCAATAATCTCCTATAGAAGCAAACTTTGGGTCAGCTTCTGTGCCAATGTTAACTTTCTTGAGCTTGACGTGTTCTGTGATGGCAGGAATATCAAGCTCAGGACCTTCAATATTGCGCGTCCCTTCTGATTCTGGGATATTGATGTTGCGAGGATCGTCCTCCTCATCTTCAGCGGTGAAGTTATAACATTCCAGGGCATGTTCTATCTGGACAGCCCAATCTGGTTGGGAATACTCTGTTACTGGATAGTGTTCAAATACCTTCTTTCTAATACACTTCAAAGCCTGATCAATGCTTGGATGTTCTGACTCAAAGCTGAAGGTAAGTTGAAAGCTTTCTATCATAAGAGCCCAAGTAAGAGTGCCTCTGCGCAATTCTGTTTCAGTATACCAATTCCTTGGAATTGTATCCAATGTGTGGATGAATTGGTGAACCCATTCATCTTCCGGAATATCTGACCATTGCTGAATACATGCTTCAATGTGTGACCTGGGGTCACTCTGTCCTTCATATTTGCGTAGCGCTTCGGCTGTGGTGTCCTGAAATCTGCGCAGTATCAGTCTGCGACAGTCTTTCCATGTATGAATATTCTCCTTGTGCGCAATCCACCATCTTGCGGGTGTAGCGCGCAATGCTACATCCAGTGCCTGTATGCGCTGCGGTTCTGGAAGCTTTTGTTCATATTCCTGTATGAATTTAGTTACTTCGGTTAGACCATCAAAAGTTGGAGTGTCAGTTAATTCTGTGCCAATCCATCGAATGGATTTAGTTATCATGGCGCAACGTCTTGCAGAAACCTCATGTAGACGATTCTGCCAGTTTTCCAATCCTGCATCTGAATCTGATGTGCACGAGCTATCACATCGCCAGCTGATATGGCCGTCTACTGTGGGGTTGACATAGTCACTGTGGTTAGTGGTCATCTGGTACAAACTTTCCATGTGGCGCGCTTCCTCTTCTGCGTGAATGGGTTCTATATATCTTGGTCCTTGAATAGGATCAAGAGGTGCGATGACCCTGATCTGGTCATCCTCAAAGGTCATCTGTCTTTTCTTCAGGTTAATGACAGCCAAATTATCAAATGCCCAGTCTATTCCTAACAGCGCTGGGTATGGTCTACTATCATCCATAATTTTGATTACTTCAAAATCTGCAGAGCTTCTTACTCCTTCAATATCAATAGGTACATTGGGTAATCTGCCCAATGGAGAGACTCGTTGCTGATTTGCGAGTCTTAGCTGGATAGGGGATCTTGTAAGCTGAGGGCTTCCCATCTGTTCCCATGTCTGCATAGTGAGAACATTGGCTTCGGAGCCCAAATCTAACATGACTTCATCCATTTCAAATGCTCCAATCTGCGCTGTGAGCCTCATCTCTTTTCCAGTTCTAATGTGACTCCTGATCTGATGAACAACACACTGCGGTGTGTTCGTCGAAGCAGAGTGTTGGCACTGATCCAACAGGTGTTGGAGTTCTAGAGTTGCTTTTTCATTGCGCAACAGTTCTAAACATTGTCGCAGGAATGCTTGAACACTGCCTAGTGCATGCTCCTCCTCCTCATCATCATCATCATCATCAGGCCTTCCAGCTGTAGTGGCCTGTTCTTGTACCAGGTTGTCTTGTCTTAGCACTTGCGATCTACTAATGTTCTGCGGAATTGCGGCAGAACTTGAAGCTCTCGGATCTGAGAAATACTCTTGAGCTTGCTTAAATGCTTCTTTTTGCTTCTGTAGGTTAAGTGGGGCTGGTTTAATGTTAGCGCGGCGCACCCATTGCGTCTCTTGCTTTCCCGTTCCCATCTCTTGCGCACCAGTGGTTGCTCCACTGCGTGTCACTATATTAACTGTAGGGTCTGGTTCTCTTTTTTCTGCTCCAATCAACTGGATATTCTGATTGACCTGTGGTGTCTTTGCTTGCATCTTAGCCTGTAACTGAGGGCATTCTTCAATGATATGGTCAGAAGATTTACAATACCTGCAGAGGGTTGTAGGATTTTGGCAATCCCTAGCAAAATGACCTTGTGTTCCGCAATTATAACAAGTGATCTGTCCTCTTCCGCGACCAAAATTTGTTGTGCGTCCGCGTCCTCTGTAATTTGCTGCTCGGGCGTCCCGAGTTTGGTCATAAGGTGGACCTGCTGTGGGTCCTTGTGTCTCTGCTTGTACCCTATAAACATCATGCTTTCTTTCTATCATAAGATCATATGCTCTACAATTGTTCTCATCATGACCTACTGATTTACAGAAATTACAATATAGATTCTTTGGGGTTTGCACATATTTCTGGAGTAAGTGACATTCTTGTGGTTTATGACCTCTAGTTCTACAGATTTCACACCAAGGCCCTTGTGCCTGTGGTAAAGGATTAGGTGCTCCAGTTGCAATATAGTCTATGAAAACGGGACAATGGTCCTTTGAATGACCTTGGGCTTTACATTTTGTACACCAAATTTCTTCCTTAATCTCTTTGCCTTTCTTAATATCATGCACTTGCAAGGTTAAGTTTGCTAATTGGTTCTGTAAATGCGCAACATCATTGCTTGTTCCTGCAATTGGCGAAGCTTCTAGTTTCATAGCCATCTCTAGAGCTTGTTCCTGAGTATTAAGATTCTTTTGCATAAGAGGAAGTCTAATGTGTGGGAGCAGCGCAGCAATGAACCATTCTTTATGTTGCTGTGGTGCAAACTCGAAGCTTACTTGATCTATCAAGGCTTTGAACTTCTGGTCAAAGTCCCATACTGATTCTGTAGGTAACTGTTTGATGTCTTTGAGCTCTGTTATACACTGTGATTCTGATTTAGGTTTCTTAAATTCCTGAATCATAGCATTTCTTACCTCAGCAAGTGTCCTATTCTGTGCTGCTGAGTATTTCATGAACCAAGTCAAGGCTCTTTCTCTTAGTGTGGTTGCTAACTGAACCAGTTTAACAGCATCGTCATTAATTTGCTTAATTGTCCAAATGGCTTCACATAAGAACCAGTGCTGCTCAGGGTCTTCTATCCCTGTTCCTCTAAAAGTTGGTAGCTTCATGTCATCACCCATCCTTCTTGCGCGGGTTTGAGGTGGAGGTACTGTAGCAGTGCGTCCGGGATGGTTAAACAAAGGTGGTACAGAGGTACTAGAAGTACCGTGTGGGCTACTAGAAGGTGTTACTGTAGGATTATACTGAGCTCCGTCTGGTTTTTGCGGTGTAAAGGGGTAATAAGGGATATGAGCACTCCCTTGTCGTTCTATATGGCTTGCTCTAGGGACTTGGCTATCGTCTGGGCTAGACTCAAAAGAATATTGGTCAAGGCCTACTTTATATCGTTTTCCACTACGAGTGCAACCAATAACTTCAGGATCACTATCAGAATCTACGGACATTACTTGTCTATGCTATTCATCAGAAGCAATACATAGCTTTCCTTTTTCATACAGAAGCATTTTAATCCATAAGTTCAGAGAATTTAAGAACTTACCTCTGTGTACTTGGAAGAAACTCCTCTCAGCTTCACTGAAACTCTTTCTTGTATCGACTGCAATTTCGGTAATGAAACCTTCCAGTAGACTATTCAACCAAAAGTCTACTGCGCGGGAAACAGAATTGTCGATCCGCTTCACAATACTGACTAGCTCAGGCGTCCACGTGACGGGTCGATCAACATGCAGCGTAGGTGTAGAATCTGCTAACTTGGATATCTAAGCGTGTAACTCCAATGCAAACGTAACAAAGAAAATTTCGTAAAGGTCAGCATAAATATACTTCTGTAACCAGTCTTCTGTTTGAAACGTAAGGCTTCTATTTTCTTGTTCAGCGAACTCTTTAGCCTTTAAATCAAACCAATCTCCAATTTCTTTAGCTGTAGGATTCCAGTAACACATTTGTTAACTGAGCAAGTCTCAGTGTAACAGAACCTTATGTTGTCTTCAGCAACAATCTCAGATGTCGCGTAACTAGTAAGTCTTACAGCAACAAGTCGCAAGGCAACGGAATCATTTGTTGGCTCCTCAATCTCGCGCGTCGCCAAAATAACAAGTCTCACAACAGCAAGTCGCAAGGCAACGGAACCATTTGTTGGCTCAATCAACAGGGTTCAAAGCCATGGAAGTAATGTGATCAAAAAGTCATAAGGCAACGGAACCATTTGTTGGCTCAATCAACAGGGTTCAAAGCCATGGAAGTAATGTGATCAAAAAGTCATAAGGCAACGGAACCATTTGTTGGCTGCTTTACTGGGCAGACCCGGGTTTTAATGAAGCGCAGCAACAAAACCCCTTGGCGCACTGGCCCTCTCGGCAACGAGCTTCGCGGCAGCTCGAGGTCTCACCCGAAGTGGCTATGGGGGGTTAAGGAATCAGCTTTCCTTAACCGTGGTGACGTTGAGATTGTTCTATATATCTCCTTCTTCCCCTTATATTGGCGGTCGGACTTTCCCGCAGGCCTCGCGACACCACTGCGCGGATGCCTTCCTTCCTGCAGACCCACTGCGCAGTCTCGTCCTCCGGGCGCGGAAGGCGCCTATCCCTTGCGTCGATGCGCTAAAATACCTTCTCACCCTGCGCACTCATCGCAGTCACGCGAAGCTCGGTCGCTGCAGCGACAGCGTTCCACCACTCCTTCTATACTTGGCGATTATAACAATAAAGGACCTTCCTACACTCACTTAAACAGTCGCAAAGATGATGCAAAAGATGTACACACAGGTAATGATCTTAAACAGTTATTATTCACGCAAACATTATAACAAGAAGATATATGTGAAGCTCATCTCCTCGAGGAAAACCACGTCCACGGGAGTGATATATTAACCAGAAAATGATAGAGTTATACAATATGCTGCGCACACAGCTGCAGCCTTAGATCTTTCCAGGAAACTCCACGCACACAGCTGGGAGCCCTTCTCTCAATCTAGTCTCCTCTCTATGGAGATTACAAAGGCACAGACGTCGACTCAGACTGTCTGGCAACTCAGGGATTAGCTCCTCGGCTATCCGATTTCCTCTCTAGTTCTACACACTGGGTAGGAAATACAGTGAAGGATAATCAACACATGATCTATCCTTTAGACTGGCTATCTAACAGTCTATCTAACTCTCTCTAATTCTCCAACCGTCTACCCATTACAATTATTCATATATATAGGTGGCCATGACGGTCACACCTTTACAAAACTGTGGGCCTTTCCCAACAGTGATTCCCAAAAACCCTAACCACGCACATGGCTAGGTGTACTGTAGGCGCCGCTTGCAGTCACGTCGCCGCTTCCTGCAGGCTCCATGAATTCCGGCGCAGATTGTGGGTATGGGCGATCGTCCTTCGCCTTCAATGCTTTTCCGTTGCTCCTCCTTGATCCGAGCAACCATAACTTCTGTACTGAGCCTTTAAATGAGGGTAGCTGAGCCCTCTACTCCATCGCCTTATTTATTATGGTAGCTGAGCCACCTTCATTCTTCGATGACGTGCGCGCGAGCTCCACAATTTCCGGTCCGTGATCTGCGCTGAGATCATCCATCTGGCACCGTACTGCGCACCGTCTCCTTCTTACCCAAAACTTAGTGCTTGTCCCAAAATTAGCACTTTCCTTCCATACTCGTGCTTTTTCCCAAAATTCGCAGCTTTTACTATAGCTGCGACCTTGGCCCCAACAAATAGTAAGGAATAAAGTATGAAAACTTGTACATTCTTGACACATGATCTACAACACCAAATGCAACCCCTTTGCCAGTGGAAACTTCATAAATTTCCACATATTTGTGAGTGAATATGACTCTCTTGGTCGAACCATTATGAGTCATTTGGTAAACAAAGAGGATATTTTCTATACGCTCAAGCACATACAACACATTGTTGAAGTACACATTGTCAATATTGATCCTAGATTCCAATGCCTTTTGTTGGGATTTCTGAGTCATCACCCATGAGAATAGAAGGACCATTATACAGTTCGAGATTAGAGAATGACTCTCTTTCAAAATCCATGTTTCTTGAATCACCTAATCAATGATGAAAGCAGAGGATTCATAATTACTATCCATCAATGCATTGCATCTCTCCTTGTCTTCATAATCTGAACCACCACCCTTCTTCTTTGCACCATCTAGAAGAGGGATATTGTTCTTCTCTAAGAGATGCGCTATTTTTTGCATCACTTTCTAATTCCGGAATGGAAATGGGAAGTAATTTCCATGGATTTTATTACAAGTTTGCCAATGATTGTAAGACAACATGATTCCATCATGGTTGTGGTGGATAAATTGTCAAAATCAACACACTTTATTCTAGTTAAATCAACGTATAAAGCAAATTCCATTGCAAGGATTTTCATGAAGGAAATTTTCATATTGCATGGATTGCCTAAGGAAATAATTTCATATAGAGATAACAAATTTACTTCAAATTTTTGGAAATGTCTTTTTGGAGACTTGGGAACACAAGTGAATTTTAGCACTTCCTACCATCCACAAACAGATGGGAAAGCTGAAAGATTAAATCAAATTCTTGAATACATGCTTCGCATGTATGTGATGGAAAAACCGTCCAAGTGGGAAGATTATCTACACTTGGTAGAGTTTTCTTATAACAATGGACAACAAGCTTCATTGGGAATCAATCCATTTGAAGTTTTATATGGAAGAAAGTGTAGGACACCAGTAACATGGGATAATCTAGTGAACATAATTGTAATTGGGCCATAATTTCTTAAGAAAATTGAACAAGAGGGTGCAAAAATTAGGCATAATTTAAAGGAAGCCTAAGATAGGTAGAACAACTATGTAGATAATAATATAATGCATATAGAATTCAGTGTTGGGGATCATTTTTACCTTAGAGTGAGGACACATAACATTTCGTTAAAGCTTGGAAGTTGTTCCAAGCTATATCCAATATATTGTAATCCATTTGAAGTGCTTGAAAGAATAGGGATAGTAGTATATAGAATTACATGTCCTGCTAACACTAGAGATCATAATGTTTTCCATGTTTCTTTTCTTAAGAAACATGTACATGATCCTAACTATGTTATTGATTGGGATGTGATTCAGATGGAACCCAAGGGAGAGTTCCAAACCGAGCCATTATGCATCATAGATAGGAAGGTAACATTGCTCTATAACAGAGCCATTAGAAAGGTAAACATGAAATGGAAGCACTTCAGTCCCAATGAGGCTACGTGCGAATTGGAGGATGCCATGAAAGAGGCAGACCCATTTTTGTTCTAATTTTGAGAAAACACCAAGGACGATGTTATTCCAAGGGGGAGGGGATTGTAATACCCCCAATTTTGAATTGGAATGTATTTAATCAAAATTATGTAAATGATGTAAATATGCTAGTATGTATTCCTAGTGTGGAGATCAAGGCCAAGGCCCAACTAGTGAATGGACAAGGATGTATGATGTATATATTTTTATTTGGACCATATGGTTGGCTTATCATACCAATTCCAAATGTATGTAAATATTATGTTGGAAATTAATAAAATGGTCCAATATGGATATGTAAAGAGCAATAGAGGGGCAATGATTCCACCAGAGGGGGAGAAAAAAGGGGGCCTGTGGAGAAACCAAATCCTGTGTTGCCATGTTCAACCTTAGAACTCAACGCAAATATTCCATGTGCCTTAAATAAGTCAATAACCTTCTCTTGACTATTTCATCCAATCGTTGAATGCATATGTGAGGTTGACACATTGTGTGTGGATGATGTTTCCTTCAGCTATAGTTTTTAATTATATGCATGCATCTATTTTCTTATGGGAATGGTCCATTGATAAATAGGAATGTATGCCTATGAAATTATGTTTAAGTCTGTTGTGTATGTTTTTTATCTTACTTCTGCACTAATTTCACTAATTAATGATTGTTATGGATATGTTGGATACATGTTAGATGTGTGGGTGGATAATGTCATTCCCCATGTGTTTATTGATGGCTAAGTCTGACAAATGTACATAATGCTCCAGCCAGGACTTGGGAAAAGAATAGACACCCATGTGGTGTTCATGAATCCCGTGGACCAAATCATGAAGGAAAGAAGACAAAGTAGAATGGAGCAGAGCTTCCTCACATAGTGGTAAAGAGGAATAGATGGGGCTTTAAGACATCTTTCGGAGTGGAATAAGGGAAGGAACAAAGTCCTCAGGTGTGGATGAAGACCCTGTAGCTGCATAGTGCTCTCCAGGTACCGAATTTTCCCAATTTGGACTTAGGATGAAGAAGTTATGGGATTGAGAAACAGTAGAAAACATGATGCATTATAGGATCTATAGTACCCTCTGAACCTGATACATCAGGGGGCATTTGTTAACGCCTAAAAATTGCACACATGCGACATTTCAATGATTCATCTAGAAAGGCATCATCAACATAAAGAATACATATCACCACAGGCATCTTCAACAGATACAAAACACAACATGAGTCCACAAGTGCGAAGAAACAGTGAAAAAAAAGGGTAGCACAGGTCACTTACACATTTGACCAATGCTATAGTGCAGGTTATCTAAACAATGCTCGTGCTACACCCATGTGGCTTTTCCTTCGATATCCATGCTACTGTAAAAAATATGGGACCACTTCTAATACCCCATTTTGACCCTTAGGATATATTAGCTTTTAATGTAAATATTGTATACACGTGATATATGTTTTCCTAGTGTGGAGCTCAAGGCCAAGGCCCCGCTAGTGGGTGCTCAAATTTTTAGTTAAAAAGGAAAGTATTAGATATTATGTTACCCATGCGCTATTAAGCCATGGAACAGTGTAAAATGATGTAAATAAACATCATGCAATAAAATACCAAAATTGGCTATGGAAGCAACTAATGAGAAGGGGCCATGTGTATTCCACTAGGGAGTGGTGAGGGGGTTGTGGGATTGAACCATAGGCTGCCAAATGTCATTTTGAGAACCCATTTGACTTTCCTTGCTGACATGTATTTCTCTGTAAGAAAGTTGTTGAAGAAATCAGTCCATGGCTTCAATGGAGAATGGGTAGCCCATAAATTCGTATGGCGGAGTATGGGCTCTATTTACTTGACCCACAAGTCACTCCACCTCATGGGAATTAATTTTTCCTCATTCCCATTCCATTGTTGAAGATCTAAGATCCAGTTTTCATCCATTACACATGACCAGCAGTGAGAAAAACCAGAAATCGCAATTGTGAATTAACCCACATTTTGAAATGCCATAAACGCCTAGAATTTCGTATTGACAAAGAAATATAATGGGGATCCATATACATGAACCTTGGGATGAAATTGAGAGTATTAGATACCCTGAAATCCATTGGAAAACCCAGTTTTTATAGCCCGGAAGTCCAATTACGGGATTGAGTTATTTGGTCACCGAATTGTGAAAATCCAAGCTTGAATGATAGAACAGAGGTTGGGATTGCTTGATAAACCCAGTGAATACTAGAATCTCAAGGAATTAGTAGCTTGGACCTT